>OX421934.2:21726624-23055374 GCA_949128155.2 Xanthia icteritia
GAATATGCGATTCTGCATGTATCGATCGACTCGCCGCTTATACCGCCGAATACGGCTCGCCCATGCACAAACTTTCTGCTTCAGGAAGTCGATGCGCTCTGTGACACGGGACATGTATTCTCGAGGGCTGATTCCAGTCCCCGAAAATGCCCGCCTTACAAAGCGCATCACTCGTGGTCGTGTATTGCCCTCCCTGAAGCAGTATAGTTTGCCGATGAGTACCCTGGCTCCATCGATACGTCGCTCGATCCTGCATTTCCAGGCTGGTACGGCTGGTTTTGGTCGAGTAGCTCCGTCACTGTTTGGAAACTTGACGTTAGCTAAACGACATGCCGCAGCAGCCGCGCAATACAGGATCGAGTGTGTATCAACGAGATCCTCGCTGCTCTCGAAAAAGTTGCTGAGCTGCGAGTCCAAGGCACACACCAGCGCCCTATTTTTTTGTGCATAGGTAGACGTGGTAATCGGGGTCTAAGATCGGTCGGAGTGTACCTATACTCACGAAACGCATCCTCCAGTGCGCTCCTCAATCGGACGTTGCACTGGCTACTTACTGTGGCAACCCTATCATCCTCCTCTTCGACACTATGATTGGACCGCGGCGGGATTACATCAATAGGTGACGCTTGTACCGCGGTTTGTGCCGGAGTTGAGACGATATGGTGGCTCAGTACCTCTGAGCGCAGCCTATCAAGCGCGGCATCGTCCAACCTATGATTGCGTTGGATGACCCGCACCTGATCCGACAGTCGTTGGGCCGAGACGTTGACGGTTGGTTCTAGTTCCTGAAACAGAGACAGCATCCTAACACGGTACGCAGTGAGGTTAGTTCCTCCCTCTGTAGACCCATAATATGCGCGCATGACGTTCTCGTTCATAGACTGAGTCCATCTCATGCGCTGCACACAACCACCGGTAGCGGGGACCCGGCTCGGGGCCGGTTGGCCCCTAAGTCCCAAGCTCCTCGGTGGCCGGCCTCTCCCCTGCCGACGTACAGGTGTTGGCGACGTCGGCGGGGAAAAATACTCATCGCTCGAGCTCGACGCGACTACCGCGGCCAGTGTCGTCACAGCGCTCACGGTGGGGCTGGGTACCGGCGGCGGCGAGGCGGAGCTGAGCGACGAGTCCGGAGGTGGTGGGCGTGCTCGTGCAGCTGATCTCGTCAACATTTAGTTTTCAGTTTTGTAAAGCATGGTTTTATTGGAGGTGACATCTGTCAGTTCACCTCTGCTATGGCATTTTTTCGTAAAAGTCTATTTCTATGATTAATTTTGTTATTTGTATGGTTTATTTTGATTTTTTAAGCTTCTAGGCTTCTGATATAAATAAAAACTGCGTCTAAAATGAATACAAATATTAAAACTGAAAAAACAATTTTTATGAGTTGTTGACGTTAGTGTTGCCAGCTATTATTATTATTATTATAATGCGACCACGTCTACCACAGACGTGGAAATGACTGACACTTGACAGTAGTAGTGACACTGACATTTGATACAGTGAAAGGAAGACTATAGTGTTAGCGAATAAAAGCTTTCTTAATTAAAGAAATAACAAGACCTGAAATAAAGGCTTTAAATGTTGTTTCTTTTGTTTGTACAGGTAAATAAATCAGTAATAGATGATGTGATTAGATGTTGTGGGAACATATTTTAAATAAATCTTTTGAGAAACGCAATTACGTCTTGTTTCATTGTTCCCAATTATTGAGGTAGAAGAAAGAAATAACATTATACACATACACATTCCGGAATAAATTATTTAAATGATCTAAAAAACCGCATCGAATTCCTTTGTGTAGTTTATAAGAAAAACGCAGTCACACAGACAAACACTAAAAGCGACTTAAATTTATAAATGTATATGTAGATATAGATTAATAATTAATTCTGTCTGTCCTGACGGTTCGTTGCGGCGTTTATAAATTGAAATCGATAATTCTTTTTTTATTCATTGATGTTTCAGGCACCACAGTCCCCCGGTTTCTGACAGCCAATAATAATTAATTGATATTACAAATAACATTACTTAACAAATTAATTATTTAACAGCTCAAACAAATTGATCTGAGTTTAAATCTCATTTTAAGTCAATTTTTTTATTCCTGAAAACAGTGTCTGATTTTTAACCGAAAAAAAAAGGAAGTTCTCATGTCGACGCGTATTTATTTTTTTCTTTTATATGTATGACCACGCATAACTTTTTACTGAGTAGTCCGATTTGAACGATTCTTGTTTTATTGGGGAGGGTATACTTTGAAGTTAGACTCATGTAACATTGGAAACTAAAATCCACGCCTTAGGGTAGGAAAAAAATGCCACGGTGAAAGGGATACCGTGGCCCCTGGCAACGTACAGGCAACGGAAGGAACACGGGTGGGTAAGAGTGAGACACGCCCTCAGCTCCACCCAGAGCGGGAGAAGTTATTTGATAATTTCCGATCCAAAAAAAAAAGGGTAGGAAAATTGGGGTTGATTACCTACTGAATTTTCAACTGCGACCGATTCTGCTGTAATTTCGCGCACAAAATGTAGTTCTGATGGCATAACGACATTATAAAGACTTGGAGTTGATCTGATGATGGAGACAGAAGACAGTCGCGAGAGCTTCTCAGCAGTTTATAGCAGCTACATCGAGTTTGGGCTTATTTCATTCACCTTGATGAGAACTTTAGACCTAGCTGGGGTATGACTATTATCGAGGGTCTGACGAGGGAAACGGAAAGCTGTTGAGGAAATTCCTTACTTGAGGAAAACAATCAAATTAAATGGTAACTCAAAAGCGAAAAATAAAAACATTTTTACAAAAAAAATTACCGGCGAAAAAAATACTGAAAAGGGATACAAAAAAAAACCTTTTAGTGTAGCTGAGCTCCTTAACTAAATTATCTAATAAATTTTAAGGTGGCGCTAAACAAACAAATTAATCACTTATAGCGTAAAATGGTAGAGCTTGATGGATCTTCGTTGAATGTGTTTGGCGCCGCTTCAAAATTTGTTACATAAATTAGTTTAGGAGCTTAGTTACACTAAAAGGTAATTTTTTATTTTTCCGCTTTTCAGTTATTTTTTCGTGGGTTTAATTATTTTGTAAAAAGTTTTATTTAATTATTTCAGTAATTAAATTGTTACTATTAATACATAATCAAAGAACTTAATTATAAAAGTTTTATTGTAATAAATGTCATTAAATTCACCGACTGTAATTTCGTTCAATAACACAATAACAATAGCTGTCATGTGATATGGCATTAAAATAACTTAATAGCTTTAAGAAATATATGTCTAGCGTATGTATGCCGTATGTATGTCTTCTTCTGAACACTTCCGTCCATGTCTACATACAAAATATGTATATACATGTCCATGGACAGAAGCGTTTCGTCAGAAACTTGAGACACTATGTGTGTCTCAAGTTTATGTACAAGTCTAGTTTTATCTTCGTGTTTCCTTCACTGAGTTGCAGGAAGCTTTGACTTGCGTTTCCTCTGTTTGCGCTCTGATTAGCTGTTGAGTGGTGTATTCAAAGATGCCTTCTTGTTATTTGCTTATAATAATCCAAATATTGTTGTTTATTGAAGAAAGCATTGATGCAGTGAGGATTAATGTTTATCTACTTTTATTTGTATGACTTTTAATATAAAACACAATCACACAAGATATAATTCCTTTTAATTAATTGATTGTGTTTCCAGTGAAGTTGATTATCAACTAATTATTCTACTCGTATATCACAAACACTACTAATCTTAATTTAAAGCAAGGTATTAAGACAATCCAAAAGGAAATTTTATAAAAAATATGGCATTGAAGAAAAAGGCAATAAATTAAGTTATACATACATTCATACATTTTTAGCACTTCATAATTAGCATTAGCGTAATTAATGTATACTATTAAATGAGCAGTATTTGTATATATATATATATTAATCACGTTCTCGAAAACGGCTCTAACGATTTCGATGAAAGTTGCAATAGAAGAGATGAAGGTCTCATATCTGGGGAAATTAGTTTTCTCCGTATTTTCATCCGACCAGAGCTCGATCGCCCAAAGTTTAGAACAAGATGGCTAGAATGACATGGCGGCATAAAATTAGCAAATGCCTGCTATCATGGCAGGATGGAATTAGTAAGTACCTAAGAGTAAGTATAAGCATTCTCCATATTTACCAGAGCAGACCTCGGTCGCCCAGGTACTATTTATAACACCAGCTCTGAAGTACTATAACTAAACGGGTAATGATTCTCAGTACTACTAAGACTCTTAAGCCTGGTATACATTCGCAACGTTTTACCAAGAACAGTTAGAACTTGTGGAACACAGTGTCCCTTACAAGTTGTAAGCAATGGTCTACACGAAGTGGAGAGTCTTGTTCCCGGAATATCTATGTGCCCTTTAATGCTCTCACCATGTTGGGCTACTCAGCTTCCACTGTTTTACTGAAGTACACGGAGTAGAGACAATTTATTTTATTTACCTTTATCTTTGACTATAAAAAGATTTATCTTTGAAATCTTCCGCCTTTTTTCATAATCCTTCTTTGAAATCCTTTAGCCTTTTTCCAATATGTTGGGGTTGGCTTCCAGTCTAACCAGATGCATCTGAATACCAGTATTTTACATGGAGTGACTGCCTATCTGACCCCCACAACCCAGTTACTGGTTACTGTTTGAAATATTTACGTCAAATAACTGATTAGGTGATTTTTTTAGGCATCAAATCGGTTAATCGTAATGACATCATTCGACAGAAAAACCCATTTGAATACTTTTATTCAAATAGTTTAGATTTTCAACTTTTCCACGATGTTTTTAAAGGCCTAATTGACAATTCCTCAAAGATTTATTTGCTAAATATTTTTCGTTTAGTGACTCAGTGCGTAACAAAAAATTCGGGGCCATTTACCGAATTTTATATAAATGGGTATATTTTATTTTCCATTACCTTTACAATACTATCAAATGACGAGTCCGTGATACTTCCGAAACTATCTTTCCTCCTTTGAAAAGAATAAACAAACTTTTTCCTGTTGATGTTAGCGATGTTATGCCCTATGGGCGCTGAGGCAACATATAGGTATAAGGTATCAACCTATAGAAAAGTAGCTATGATCGAGATTTTACCTTCAGAAAACGTGACGACGCATCCTTCACCAGGTATCAAGCCCTTTTTATTCGATCATCAAACAAACTGGATGAATAATTTACTCATTTTTCAGCCTGTCCACTGCTGACATGACGTCAGAACACCCTGTCCTCCAACTTCAGCATCCAGTCTGTCCCAGCTATCTTTTTAAAGTCGTCAGTCCATCTAGCTGGGAGACGTCCCAGATTGCGCCAGCCGATACCCGATCTTTACTCCAAGACTGGTTTACTCATTAGGATATTACCAAAGTCTTTCTACATCATTCTCACATGTATAATTTCAACTTGAATGATGTAACCAATATTTTCCGAATGGACCGTTTAATTATTAACTGTATTATTTTTTTATTATTTGTCGTTTTATTTTTATTATTTGTAAAAAAACGCCAAAAAATACACGTGTCATGTATTGACAAGAAACGTGTTTTGTTCGGCGTATTTTACCCCGTCTTAATCGGTACGGAACCCTTTGTGTGCGAGTCCAACTCTTTTACTGTTCATGGTGCGTCCTGCAGCATAGCGTGGTGAACGTAGCAGTGAAATAGTGTGCGATTGTAGGAACTTACCGTTCAGTGCGTCATCTTTTATCACTGTTTTTTACTCCGTGGCCACGAGCTACCTACATACTCAAGCAACACGCATCTCGCGACACCGACTGCGGAAAAAAACAATGAAAGAAGTTGTTTAGAGCATGCCACGAGTCACCGCGACGTGACTTGTGGAGTGACGGACGGAAAAGAGGGACGCGCGCTCGTGTGTCTTGACGTAAGTCACATTGCTCAAGGCCGTGATCCTAATGCCATTGTCCACCGCCACCGTTAACAGGACATTCACGAGAACGATATGACGGCGCCAAAGTAGCTATACATACATTTACTATGTCCACCGCACGTCCGTCACTGGAGCGCCTGGATCCCGGCCCCCAAATTTTCGAGTAGTTCGGTGCGACTGCTATAACTTGGCCCGAGATATTGACGGGTCGATGTGCCAGCAATACAAGACACGTTTGATCTTGTCCACACACTGCCATCGTACCGGCGCCGTTCGCCCGACTTTTGTTTTGTCTATCATAACATACTGAATTACTGTCGAATTCCGTCGCGGTGGACGAACTATCTCGTTCCTCGTTGACGTCCCGTTGACAGTGGCCTAAGACCAGACATTAAAACGAGACACAAAAATTAAATTACAAAATAAATAGAATATCTTTGTCCACCCTTCTATATAATTCTCAATTTGACATGGACGCCACTATTTCACCAACAAGTCCCGACTGGCGACCGCACATACCCACGACCGTCACGTACGTGACACGTGCTAACACCTCATTGGTCCCCTTCCAATGGTTCGCACATTTTTTCTGAATAAGTAGGCATTTTCTGATGTAAAGTGTGTTTAGTCTGCCTTTTTTACGAAAGTAAAAAAAGGCCACGTCGGGCACCTTAGGGTTAAAAATATGTGATCTGTCATGGTTTAGAAGACAGAGGTAGGAACCCTCTCAACGAATGGCTGCCATAGTCCTTACTTTACAAGGGCATAGCCTAGTAGACATTTCTACACCATAGAATATTGTTAAGGTTTCATGGTCGTAGTCACTTTATTTGCAGTTGAAAGGGTGTTACACCACATTAAAAGCTTTGTGGTTCCTTTTAGAATAACACAATTACAAACCGGATTATAAAATAATACCAATCCGAAATAACCCTTTCAATGCAACCTGTGAACCGTTGATCAAATAAAATTCAAAATGAAAACCCACATACATAATCCGTTTTATTGGAATTCTAATCTCATTCAATATCCGCCATAATGAATATCCGACTGGATTTGTGTAACTTTTATTTGAATCCGGTACACACGGCAACATATCCTGCTATAATTTCTAGTATAACCTGGCCACGCATTTTATAGGGTTTCCATACAAATGACAGGTCAGTTTAAATTGGACAATGTATAGCAATATATATGTTGTTGTGGTACCAAATGTGATACAAAAGGGAAAATATAAGTTTATGATGCTCGTTTGCATATTTCATAATTTAACTGCACAAATAAATGATTTTAGCATCGGATAATGGTAATGGGAATGACCGTTCATAAATGATTTTAATGTAATAAAGATTTTTGTTTGTGTTTATGTTGGGTACCGGTTATTGGTATTGGGTCATTTAGATATTTTGAAAAACACTCTTTAACCATATTCAAAAAGGAGGTTTCAATTCGACTGTATGTTTTTTTTTTTTGTATGTTTGCTACGCGATTACTCCGCCAATTATGAATTGATTTTGATGATTATTTTTTTGTTTGGTAGGTCATACTTCAAAAGTAGTCCCTTAATTTTTTTATTAACCTTGCTTGGGAAGTTTTTGAATTAGCTTTGTTACATTCGCGATTTTGTCCCTCTTGTTGAAAGAACAAAAGCTCCGATGCAAGGGTGGGTTAGTATCTGTACACAAAGAAACTACAAAATGTATCAAACAAGAAATATATTTTTATCAATTATGTAGCCTAACTTAGATTAGGTAGGTGACAATAAAACCTATAGTATGCCAGCCAGCTTAGCTTCCCTTTAATAAGAGCTTTTTTAAAAATACATGAAGAAAGATTTGTGGTGTCACTTTAGCGTGTTCGTTGGCAAATGACGCTCTCGCATTCCTCGACAATACGTCACGGTCAAAGAAACCGGAAATATCCTGATCAGGCGACCACTTAAGAAAAACTCCTCCATGATAGGTAAAATGCACAACCAGACACTATTATGATAAACATTACACCAAGCTATTCGATTCTTGAAAATCACTAACCACTCTCCAACCGGTAGTGTAACGTCAAAACAATAACCTATCATAACAATAACAAGTTATTATAATCGGTCATATTGAAATTTGGAGATTGCAATCAATAACGGGGTAATTAACCTTGAACTTTAATTCGGCAATTACTAAATGTGTCACTTACAACACCGGGCCACAGATAAAATATGGATTGTGTTTACATCGATCTTTCTAGAAGATTATCCATATTGAAAAAATTATTTTACTTCCGCTTTGGACTAAATAGTTTTAAATGATTTTTTACCAAAAGCTGAAAATTATTAAGTATTGGTCCATACGATATTATTTCGATGGTTTCCAATCAATAGATAAAATTAACCAATATCGATTAAAACTGCAACTGTGATTCGGCTCCCCGCAGGTGTCGCGACCGTCGCTTCCAGCTGTCAAATGTGACGTTCACTATTTGACAATTGAAATGTAAACACTGGAAACTTAATTAAATGATTTTATTTACTTTATAGTGTAAACCTGTAATACAAGTGAATTATCATCAGAAAATGTTACCAAAGAGACTAGTGATGGAATACGGTTGAAGGAATGAATCCTTCTATCAATTTCAGGTTAAAGTCCATTGTACAAACTACAATGAAACATTTTAGTTGGAGGCATCATATTCTACTACGTATAATTTCAGGTAAACGCTTCCTTATATGATTTGGTCGTAGCTGTGAAATACCAACCAGTGGTAGGTACAAAAAATACAACGTAACAGTACCTCCCCAACCACCAGAGATTTGACCCATTAGGGCAAATCTCGACGCTGGCCCTCCAGCGTCAAAACAGACTTCAAAGGATTAAACACGCTTACGAAAATCAACAACGCTCATGCCTGAAAACAGAAACAGACAATGAAAATAAAAAAATAAAAAAATATATGGAAGCCGGTGTACGATTTCTCTTATTCTATAATACCCCCCTAAGTGATATATAAATGATACTCTAAAGGTGTTCAAGGTATATACATAAACAATACAGACTTCTGGTTACACTTAGTGTATAGAGTAACAGACCGCTCTATTAGGCGACATTGTAGTAGGCTTTGGTTGTCGGGTCTACAATTCCGCCCGTGTTTTATGGCTTATTTTTTTTTTACTATCCATGTAACCGGTGTAATATATTCTATATAATGTTTCTTCTGGAGTGAGTCTAATCCATTTACAAACATGTAAAAGACAGGCTCCAAAAAGAGAGTAGAAATGTGTAAATATCTGCTGAAGTAATGTTATGTAATATATTATATATAATGTTTCTTCTGGAGTGAGTCTAATCCATTTACAAACATGTAAAAGACAGGCTCCAAAAAGAGAGTATAAATTTGTAAATATCTGCTGAAGTAATATTATCCTAGTCTGACCTACTATAATTATATAGGAGAGACCACCCCAATACATCGTACACCACCTTTCACATCCTCCAACTACAGGTGTTGACCGCCAAGAACAATGTTGAGCCGGAACACAAGTAATACCCAACAAAAATAAATTAAATACTACAAACTAATGAGAAATGGCTAACCGTCTTCCCTAAAAGGAATGTGACGGTTATTCGCCCCTTTATAAAAAAATACCATCTAAAAACGTTTTCACTTAATGTAGCCTACACGCCCGCCATTATGGCCTCCTATCTCAGGACTATCTTTATGCTGCCTTACCAGCAATCCGGAGGTTAACCCTTTCAAAGGGTAATTCTTGCCACAACAACAAACAACAATAATATAATTCCCAAATGTGTAAACAGTAGAAACCTGTTTAACACTACGAACCTCAAAACAGTGTAAGATATTTAATCTTACAGAATTCTAGCACTGTGGCATATACAGCCACCCATGCTAAAAGAACTCCAGCAACCCCAAGGCATATACAGCCCTATAAGGTGATGTGTAATTCCTGTAACAACAACAAACAACAATAATATAGTTCACAAATGTGTAAACAGTAGAAACCTGTTTAACACTACGAACCTCAAAACAGTGTAAGATTTAATCTTACAGAATTCTAGCACTGTGGCATATACAGCCACCCATGCTAAAAGAACTCCAGCAACCCCAAGGCATATACATCCCTATAAGGTGATGTGTAATTCCTGTAACAACAACAAACAACAATAATATAGTTCACAAATGTGTAAACAGTAGAAACCTGTTTAACACTACGAACCTCAAAACAGTGTAAGATTTAATCTTACAGAATTCTAGCACTGTGGCATATACAGCCACCCATGCTAAAAGAACTCCAGCAACCCCAAGGCATATACAGCCCTATAAGGTCACTGCGCCCAACTACTACAAGATAGTTTAAAATTAAGTTTAAATTAAAAATATAATATAAAAAAAATTATTCCTCGCCACATGTTTACTAAGATGTTTACCAATTTACTAAGATCCCTTTTTTGAACACGTAGTTCTCTACTGTTGAAGCGGGGATCGCGTCACGGACCAGTACTTCATAAAAGAGCTCCTCCTTGCGAAGTAAATTGATTGCAATGGGTCGTTCCATTTTGTAAATTTAAGAAAAAAAATGAATATAAACTGAACTAAAAACTGGCTGTCACAATTTACAATCTCACACAATATGTAAATAATATCTACAACAAACGCAGTTACACAAATAGCAGTCTTATAGAGTAAGTTTGTATTTAAACACAAGGCTTTAATTTCCAAAGACAAACGTCCTGGTGATAAGTTTTGGGACATAGGTAAACATAAACATATGCAAAGTGTAAATAGCAGCAAGAAGTGTAAAAAGTAAGTAAAAGTAAATAATAAATGTAAATAAAAGTGTATAATACGACACAAACAAAGGATTCCGCGCGACGGTTTTTTCTTAAAAATTATAATAATAACTGGAAGGCTATGGAAACAGTACTCTGGCTTGTAAGGTACAGCGATTGACGTAACCTCTATCACCAACCAAAACACACGTTGGCGCCACTGTTACATTCGCGATTTTGTCCCTCTTGTTGAAAGAACAAAAGCTCCGATGCAAGGGTGGGTTAGTATCTGTACACAAAGAAACTACAAAATGTATCAAACAAGAAATATATTTTTATCAATTATGTAGCCTAACTTAGATTAGGTAGGTGACAATAAAACCTATAGTATGCCAGCCAGCTTAGCTTCCCTTTAATAAGAGCTTTTTTAAAAATACATGAAGAAAGATTTGTGGTGTCACTTTAGCGTGTTCGTTGGCAAATGACGCTCTCGCATTCCTCGACAATACGTCACGGTCAAAGAAACCGGAAATATCCTGATCAGGCGACCACTTAAGAAAAACTCCTCCATGATAGGTAAAATGCACAACCAGACACTATTATGATAAACATTACACCAAGCTATTCGATTCTTGAAAATCACTAACCACTCTCCAACCGGTAGTGTAACGTCAAAACAATAACCTATCATAACAATAACAAGTTATTATAATCGGTCATATTGAAATTTGGAGATTGCAATCAATAACGGGGTAATTAACCTTGAACTTTAATTCGGCAATTACTAAATGTGTCACTTACAACACCGGGCCACAGATAAAATATGGATTGTGTTTACATCGATCTTTCTAGAAGATTATCCATATTGAAAAAATTATTTTACTTCCGCTTTGGACTAAATAGTTTTAAATGATTTTTTACCAAAAGCTGAAAATTATTAAGTATTGGTCCATACGATATTATTTCGATGGTTTCCAATCAATAGATAAAATTAACCAATATCGATTAAAACTGCAACTGTGATTCGGCTCCCCGCAGGTGTCGCGACCGTCGCTTCCAGCTGTCAAATGTGACGTTCACTATTTGACAATTGAAATGTAAACACTGGAAACTTAATTAAATGATTTTATTTACTTTATAGTGTAAACCTGTAATACAAGTGAATTATCATCAGAAAATGTTACCAAAGAGACTAGTGATGGAATACGGTTGAAGGAATGAATCCTTCTATCAATTTCAGGTTAAAGTCCATTGTACAAACTACAATGAAACATTTTAGTTGGAGGCATCATATTCTACTACGTATAATTTCAGGTAAACGCTTCCTTATATGATTTGGTCGTAGCTGTGAAATACCAACCAGTGGTAGGTACAAAAAATACAACGTAACAGCTTCAATAATACATATTTTTCCCACTTAGTCTGTGGACGATGTTATAATAAGTTCCTGCCACTGTTATTTACATAGCAGATAGTGGTATTGGAATTTGTGTGAGGTAGGTACCACAACTAACAAGTAAAAAAAAAAATACTACCAAATAAAACACTACAAAGTGCAAAATAATTTTTATTTCGGTAGTTCGAAATTAAAGTTATTTATCAATTGTTTCTTATTTATTCACTTTTATCATTCAAGTTTTTTGGAAGTCGGTGGTTTTGATTTTTGTAATAAAAAGAAGTTATTATAAGTTATATTGTAAAAAAACGTTATTTTCTAATGATTATTGGGAAGCCTAGTCAATTCTGACATTTTCCGAATGAAAAACAACTAACAAACAATTTGACCTCACCTCAAAGTTAGAAAAAATCAAAAAGAAAAAATCGAACGTCGGGGTTCGAACGACCGTTCAAAACTAGATCACTTTTCAAGCAGTCTGATGCAAATCTGACGATGATTTTGTTTTTATAATAAAATTAAAACCTAGCCATCACACGGCCTAAACGAGTCGATAAACATCTCATATAATAAAATCCATCCAGCCGTTATGATGCTTCGAGGGCATGATGGCGCGTTGTGTTCCACGCGCGCCTCAAAGAGATGTCAGCAACTGAAGGGGTCTGACAGGATCCACGCCATCCCGCTCCGCCCAGAGCGGGAGAAGTTATTTGAGAATTTCCCATAAATCAAAAAAAAAAAAGGTCGTAACGAATCCCAAACACAAAAATGCGCGTGAAAAAAAAACATACACGACGCACGATAGCAAAGACTATGCTGTCATGCAGTCGGGTAGTAAAACCGGGAGAGATATGTTTTTTCAATTTTTTATAAGGTTAAAACCACGTGACATTTCCAGAGTTCGAACAGCAGTGCTATTCTGTAAAAATCTCACGGTGAAAACTTAGGTGAAGTGAACTGTCAATAGTGTACATCCCCAGCATCAGTGGAATGACAGCTCACTTTACGCTCACTTCACCTAAGTTTTCACGGTGGGATTTTTATAGAATAGGTCGGCAGGTCAGGTAATTTTAATAACTTCGCACACAATACAGAAATAGAACAACCAATTCTCGTGAGTTCAATGAATTACTTTAAAGGTTCAGATTAGGCCCAAGTTTCAATCTATACGGACTTCAATCACAGACAAAAGACATTCGAAGTTACATGAAGAACTAATAAACGGGTTATGTAGGTAGATACTCGTATAGATAATAACTTGTTTGAGCTTGTCGCCTTATATGCTGTTCGGGAAATTAGGTGAAATGGAAACACGTGTTAAGTGGTGTAGATGAGGTTACTCTAATGATTGGGTCGACAGTTCTAAGCTATAGTGTTGTTAGTAGTTGCGAAGGTGATAACCCAGTGGTTATGCCTCTCATGCATGAGGTTGTGGGTTCAATTCCGGGCAAGTACCAATGTTACTTTTTCAATTCTTATGTACTTTCTAAATTTATTAAGTCTTACCAACGTCTTAAGTGTTACCCAGTTACTAGGTTGTGGAGGTCAGATAGGCAGTCGCTCCATATAAAAAACTTGTATTCAGCTGCATCTGGTTAGACTGGAAGCTGACCCCAAAATTGTTGAGAAAAGGCTAGGCAGATGATTACAGACAGTGGTGAAGGAAAAACATCGTGAGAAAGCTTAATCTAAGTCTGTAATCGCCAAGCCGTCTTGAGCAAGCGTGGCGATCAAATACCAGTCTATTATTGCCCTGCGGGACAATAATAGACTGATATTATTATATTCAAATCACAACTGCCATTCTTTCTCAGTTGTACTGAATGGGTTATACGGCAAACTGACGTCGGGTGTCAATTTGCCCATGAATTATTAATTTGTCAGAAAGCACATTAACGTTCGTTCTAGTTTTAGTAACGAAAGCTAAATTGTCGCTCGATTTTGTTTCGTAGACGAGTTAAAAGAGGACTGACCTAACGATGTTATGACGTAGCAGGCATCATAGATCTTTTTACTTGTTCTCTGAGTGAGTTCACAAAAACAACGATGTACAGAATATGTTATAGGAAATAATAAAACTGTAATGATGTGTGGCCATCATTGAATTAGGAAATTCCTGTAATGATAGTGATGATGAGTTAATACATAAATAAATAATAAATGTTACTGTGAATTTATAATTACATACCGTCTGCATATTAGTTTGCTACGAAAAACATTCATAATTTTCACAAATATTTGGAGTTATGCAGTGTGGGAAAGTACGACAAAAACAATCTGCCTAGCCCGAGTTGATGTTGGGTCGGCTTCCAGTATAATAGGATGCATCTGAATACCAGTATTTACACGGATCGACTGCCCATCTGACCTCCATAACCTAGTAACTGGGTAATACGGTACCCATTAGTAAGACTGGTTGTCAGACTTTCGGGCTTCTTCTTATTTTTGGGATAATAAAACAGATCAGTATAATGTTCAATTAATATAAGCACATACAAATGATATTCAGCACATTTAATCATTTAAAAATTGTTACCCATTTTCACAGAATGTAGGTGAATACTTGTAAATAGTTGTGGACTCGTTGAAATCTGCGCGCAGACTGGGGCGCTCCACTCGTGAAATGCCTTTTTCTAAACTCTCGATTGCAGTGCGGCGGGGTGTCACTGGGTGGACGTGATATAATGCTGCCTTATCCAAGTAACCGCTACCGCAGTAACCGCTATCGATAACAGCAGTTCAACTCCTAACTAATATTATATTTGTGAAATTGAGTTTGTTTGTTACGCTTTCGTCTTAACGGCTGAACAGATTTCAATAAAACTTAATACACAGATAGACCATAATCTGGGTTAGGACATAATATACTTTTTATCTCGATAGTTTGTACCTGTGGGATGATTTCAGAATTCCACACGTGCGAAGCTGCAGGCATAAGCTAGTAACTAATAATTCTTTATTTATTAGTCAACATGTACAAAATCCAATTGCAAAAACACTAAGAACTATCCTGGATGTAAGTTTATATTTAACTTCTACGCTATGTTAGTACTTACTTAAATTCTAATAAAAACAGGGTGGTTTCAGAAATAACTTTCAAGAGACAGTTGCTACTGCTGCAAAATCTGGTAAGAAAAGACGCATCTATTTGATGTAATGTCATCTTCTTTATCAACATGGATGACTATCATTCGATGTCTTTGAACTTACGAACGAGAGGTTAACCTACAGAGACCTCATAAATCAAACTGATAAGTTGACAGATATCAGAATTCTCAAATATTCTCTAATCTCTTTATCTTTTTTTGTAAACTTTTGTTATAATCATTTATGAACCATAAACTCACGCCTTCTGCCCAGAGGGGTAGGCAGAAACTAAAAAAAAACTAACTCAAGTACGCCACCTGCTACAATCCTTACATACTTCTTTTGATTCGATTACGTTTATACATCGGTCATACACGCACGCCGGTTACTACGGAGTACTACGTACCTGGCTTTTCTGAAGAACCTTACCTTTTACCTTTATTCTTTCCTTAATTTTGGTTTACAAAAAAGCATAATATTCTATAATTTCTATCTTTCTATCTATTTTTGAATGAATGAATGAATTAAATGTATCATTCATTCATCCATTCTTTCGTTCATTCATTTATTCATTCATAACTTTCCCTGTTATTTTGCAAAAACGTTTTACTCAGGACTCATTAGAGAGAATTTGAGAATTCCGAAAAAGAGCCTACAATTATTCTTTCAATTAATCCTCAATTTAAGGCAATAAAGAACTTAAAGATAGTCCACTAACCTAAATAAGAGATTACGCCAACTTCAACCTTCATTCCTAAATCTCCGAAACAATTCGCTGAAACTTACAAAAGCAATCACGATTTATCTTTCGCGATAATTGTAAAACTCTCTAATTTCCAATCCCGCTGAGTCCCAATTATGAGGAAACAATTGGCCGATCGAAACGGTCCGGTGGTGGCGCTGTTCGATTGAATGGAAACAATCGATCTGGTTGGTTGACGGTCGTGTGATTGTTTAGAGGAATTATTATGATAGGTTTAAATTTTGTTTAACTGGATAGCTCTCGTTGTGGCCTTTTTGTTTAACTGGATAGCTCATTCACACAACATTCAGCACGTGCATTAGTTACGTGTAACTGTGCGTTTGCACTGGCGAAACATTCACAACAACACATGTTGAAATCTTACTTTCTGTCAATGATGGAACATTGAACAATGTTTGACGGGAACTAGGGATTTTAACATGTTTTCTTGTGAATGTTTCGCCAGTGCAAATTCACAGTTAGCTATAACTAATCAATAAACCATCGTCTTTGGCTATCCCTGACTTATCATTTCAAGCTAACATCCAAGGTGTTGCGACACATTCAGCAGCGCATACAGAAATAATGTTGCGAAGTTTTTGATTGGTTTTCTTCTTTGCAACGTCCAGAAAGGATAATCACCTTGTTTCTACATTTAATTTGCTTTCTTTTGAGTTGTGCAGAGAAGGAAATGTATCTTGTTCTTTCTACCGATCTGCACTTTTGTTATGGGTATGTAAATTGATAGTTTTTTTTGTTGTTGCTGTCTGTAGCGTATCCCGATCTCCTGGGGAGTGCGCCCGTACAGGCCGCGGTTCACATTTTCCATTAATTTAAGTGGGCTTTTCACCAGTTTGCCCGCTATAGCATGTGATAATATTAAATTTTTTAACATTGTCGGTAATAATATTGGAAATTAATTCTTTAACATCCATTAAATATGGGAGGGCATTCATTTTAATAACAAATAACATCATGCTTTTTTTTTTTTTTTTTTTTGGTAGAGGCTACACAATATCGGGTACAGTCATACGATATGTTTGCAGAATCTTGGCTTACAAGCGGGTGCAGTGAACGTCTTAGAAATTGACATTGAATAGGAATTGTATACACTATATTTTTTCAACCCAATCAATCTTATTTAAAAGCTGTCCTTTTGAAATATAAGTGATCGAAGTTTCACATTTAAGTACTCAATTACCGTATAATTACTCAATTACCTTGTGTACTCGCGGAACTATTAGGTTGAGTGGTTTTCAAATACCTATATTCCTTTCAAACTGTCATTTTCTTTCGATAAAATAATAAATCTAAAGCTCCTTTCAAGCTAAACTTGAACTAAAGGTGCTTAATCTTTTAATTCCCAAACTATAATTACGAAAGAATATTTCACAACCATTTTAATCAAAACGTTACCTCTTTCAAGCAAAGCCTATGAAAATATGAAGATAATATTTTGAAAAAAACGACGACCCTTCCATATATTTCAGTCCCTAGACAGGTTATTAACCTCTAGTGAACGGAGAACGCAACGACCTATTTCCTTCACTCATACACGACAAGCAGAATACAGCGTGTATCTCTTTAATATCTAGAACCTCTGAGTAATAATGAGGAAGATTTTAATAATGATCAGTAAGAAAATAATGTGATCATGTTGATCTCATTTATTTTTTTGCGTTTGGCGTCGCATTTCTTTCTCTTTTCTTAACAATTTTCATGCCGTGGTTAAGACACTAAACCAATCAGCTAAATAATGTTAATTGCAAAACTAATATTGATTCACTTGTAAACTTGCGCCTTTCTCCAGTTAGTGCTAAGTTGCTATAGAATGCCACGTCTTCCACCATACTTCTTTTATTCTACATCAATTCATCATTATTTATACAAAACAGCCATTTCACCCCAATTTACTAAGTCCTAAACGAAGCTAAATCCAGTCGCTTTAAACTAAATCAAAATTCCGACATCAAAAACTTTTCATAAAATAAATTCCAGTGTTTTTGAGTTACAATCACTTTAATCCAATTACCGCTTATCATTTTCTAGTATCCTTCCCTGAAGCAGCTTTGTCAAATTTTTCAACTTTGATGCTAATCCAATTAGTCAGAAAGCTTACTGAAATGTTAATATTGTAAAGAAAATTAATAATCTTAAAGATTGCTGTTCTAATAATTGAATAGTAATAGTTGTTTTATATATAATACAAAACAACTATTACTATTCAACTATTACTAGCCTATTTAGCTGCATCTATGCTGCAAGACAATTTTTTTGGTAAACTATGCTGGAATCGGTTGTAATCGATCATTCAAATTCAAAAGTCATTTATTCAAACTAGGCTGGGAATTTGCACTTTACGAACGTCAAAATTACATAAGACAGTCCCCCAAAATGCCCACCCTTCACCACTTCCTAGTGCTTTAGCTGGTAAGAAGAAGTAGCGCAACAAACTCCCCAGCAGCACAGCTGTCTGCATCACAACTTCATTTCTAACTGTTTAGGTTGAATTACCTTTAACCTACCATAAGATGAGATCAGTGGTGGCCCAGTGATAACAGCCGCGAATTACGCGTAGGTCGTAGGTTCAGGGGTGTAAATTATTTTATCACCAATGCCATCAAAACGGTGAAAGAAAACATCGTAAGGAAACCGGTAAGTCCTAGAAACAAAAAATCTAAGACAATGTGACATGTAAAAACCCGCACTGGGCCCACGTGGTGGATTACGGGCCACTCTCTCTCACCGAGAGGACGCTTGTGACCCGGGAACATTATAGGCTGATTATGCTATACCATAAGTTGAAGCAATTATGAAAGTTGCAACGTCTAAATAAAATGACGCAAATCATTTGTTAAAATTGAATCGTGTAAACGGGACTATATTTTAATCGTGAGTTATCCAAAATCACTATCTCTTTTTGAGGGAAATTGCAAAAATTTTATCTAGATTCTCGGTTATATTTCAGAGGAACCTTTAGGATGCTCACACATCTGATCCTGAATTTCCTCATTCCCGATGCTATCACACCCTTATTTCCATATCGGCGAAAAAGTATTTCAGCTTGCCCATGCTAACATACATAATGGTCATGAATAGATCCCATAGAAGTGATATATGGCCGAAAACCAGTATATAATAAAGAATTTAAGGATCATTTGGATGCAAACGGCATAGAAGCGCGAGGATATTGGGCATTTGTTCTTTCGGGCTCTTGTTTGATGTATGGATTTGAATGGAAGGGTGTTATGAAGCATCTTTCTCGTAAATGTTTATTGACTACTCTAAATACCCTATCTTTAGCAGACCTATGAGAGCAGTATCGTTAGAAATAAAAAGAAGTTTTTGCTATTTGCTTTGCAAACAAGTAGATTTTCTGACCCGTTCCTTTCCATAGGTACCTACTACTCTTTGGAATGGGCAACTAACTTCATCTTTCTGACTGACCGACCCCTTGGCATTTCAAAAGTGCCTGTAATTGGTTTATTTGAAATAAATGCTCTCTGAGTTTGAGTACAATCCTTTCTCAGTAATTTTACCTCTGTCACTAACAACTCATCAGCAACCAGATGCAGCTGATAACCAGTATTTTACATGCAGCGACTGCCTATCTTACCTCCACAACCCAGTTACTGGGTTCCCCTTGGTAAAACTGGTTGTCAGTCTATCGGGCTTCTGACAACCCGTAACGACTCAAATATTCATGAATGACAGCCAGGACCAACGGCTTAGCGTGCTTTCCGAGGCTCAGAGGGGTTTTGGTATGTAAAGTTAGATGGCCATATCGACAGACCAATCGCGGAAAGCATAGCTTAGCCTGATCGATCGACCCGTGCGGCTGTTATTACTTAGCTTCTCAGAATGCAGTGCGTGTAGAGTGGATATTAGTAGTCACCGTGGCTTATGGATATTTGCAAAACCAGAGCCATCATAGGTGTACGTTGCCAAGACAACGCTAAAATGAGTCGTGTACTGTTATGAGCATAAATACATTCCCGGACTCCTAAATCGAGCCACACTTTTTGTATGAAGGTCTTATTAAATGGAATTCAAATTTGAATTTGAATAACGATGACATCAAAATGATCGCTAGTATGTTTGCTTCAAAAATGCATATAAAAACCTTTTCTTTACATCATTATTTTGATGTTTTCAGCCTTGATACCTTTTTTTTTGCATTTGAAGTTATCAAATAACTTTTCCCGCTCTAGGCGAAGCGGGAGGGCGTGTCAGACTCTTACCGACTTAAATCAACCCATGTTCCATATTTTTTTTTTTTTGGATGGGTAATTATCAAATAACTTCTCCCGCTCTAGGCGAAGCGGGAGGGCGTGTCAGACTCTTACTGACTAAAACCCACCTGTGTTCCTTCAGTTGCCTGTACGTTGCCAGGGGCCACGGTATCCCCTTCGGACTTTCCCGCAACCCCGGCAGGCATCGGTCCTATTGGATCCCTTCTTCTTTAATTGTGCTGACATCTCTTTGAGGCGCGCGTGGAACACAACGCGCGTCGACCCGGGCCTGGTTCTTATCGGACGGCGAGCTACCCATTGCTCACCGTCCGCAAGCCCGCGCCTACGGTGGCCGGTAATCTATGTCCATTTCTATGTAAGCCTTGATACATTACATAGAGTTGGACTGTGGCTCGATTTAGGAGTTATGAAGTGTACCTTACACTTACGCTGGATTTAAAAGCTTTTTTCTCCTAAAGTATTGATAGATAATTGGTGTTACGATCATGCTATTATCAAAACAGGTATTTTTTTTTTTTTTTTTAAAAACGTTGCCCCACACTTGGAATTTGTCCTGTATCGTGGGTGCGTTTACAAACATTTATACTCACATACACAAACAGCCAGTCCCGGAACAACTACTTGTAGGTCATACAAATATTTGTCCCGTGCGGGAATCGAACCCGCGACACGCAGCGCAGCAGTCAATCGCTTAACCACTGCGCCAACCATGCCGTCAAATTTTCTTAAAGTTGCAATTATTTTTTCACGAGAAAAACGCATTTGTATTTTGTGTAACTGTAAGATATTTATGCTTGTGACTCCTCCTATGACTTGTTGTCCTTATAGTCCGTATATCAGTATAGTATGAAATAAGGATAGGTACCGAAAACAATTTATATATTTACGTAAACAATTTAACTTCCTAGTACGATGGTGTTGATATTTTGCCAGAGGCTCTACCTCAAACATGTTCATGATAACAAACGGGTTCCACGGTGTAGGAAAACATCATGAGGAAACCTGTACCGCAAAACAATACTCATACTTACAAATATGTCTACAATGACTGTACTTAGTTAGCGAAACTCACTCATACCGAGAATAGTTTTCATTTTGAAAATAGAACAAAATCTATTGTGTGAAAAACTGGGTCTGTTCGACAGCTAGAACATCTGGAGACAAAAGCAGCACAACATCTGTCTTTGACTACACCAAAATATCTTATTATCTAACAACACAACATGAGTTTTCCATCAATCTTAAATCAATACAAAAGAAAGCATACCTACCTTCTGAATTTGTTATACGAAGAAATATTATACTAACACGGTTCCGATGTATAAAAATATCTACTCAAGCAGAACAAGGGACGGTATACTTACTATTCGCTGAAACTCAAGGTCTAGTATGTTAGTTTAGAAGCTTATAACTAAAACTTGGGTAAGTTTGAGGACCCTATTCCTTGTGTAAGCCAATCGTATGCTTGAAGTTTGTGTTGTTTTTGGATGTGAGTAGATTTTGATAGAGTAAATAATAATCTGGTTTAACCCACTCATTTCTATGGAAAGGCAAGAGCTTCTTCTCAATGAGCATGCTTGTGTACCGCGTGTTGTCAATTTTGGACTACTCATTCGTGAATTAAAGACATTTTGAGAAAACCATGACCTGGTTTTCTCAAAATATCTTTTTCCAGTATCTCAGTGATGTATTTGAATAGTTATAAATATATTTTTTATATTTTTGACGGCACGGTTGGCGCAGTGGTTAAGCGATTGACTGCTGCACTGCGTGTCGCGGGTTCGATTCCCGCACGGAACAAATATTTATATGACCTGCAAGTAGTTGTTCCGGGTCTGGGTGTTTGTGTATGTGAGTATAAATGTTTGTAAACGCACCCACGATACAGGAGAAATTCCTAGTGTGGGGCAACGTTTAAAAAAAAAAAATTGATTTCTCGAATGAGATAGTTTTAAGCGTGTTATGTTTATTGTTCGTTGAGGGACTAAGTAATAACAGCCGCACGGGTCGACCGATCAGGTTAAGCTAGGCTTGCCTCAGTCAGTCCGTGGATGGATTACCGTCTTAAGACCCCTCCGTGCCTCGGAAAGCACGCTAAGCCGATGGTCCCGGCTGTCATTCTTGTATCTATGACAGTCTTTACGGTTCATCAGAAGTCCGAAAGTCTGACAACTAGTCTTACCAAGGTGTATCGTGTTACACAGTAATTGGATTGTGGAGGTCAGATAGTCAGTCGCGCCACTTAAAATACTGGTATTCAGCTGCATCCGGTTAGCCTGGAAGCCGACCTCAACGTTGTTAGGAAAAGTATAGGCAGATTGATTTTTGATGTTTTTTGCTAATAGTTTTCAACAGGGATACTAATAAAGTATCCCTTCTTAAGCTACATAAATACGTCGTAGGCATGGGTTCACGGTCCAACATGTCCTTAGCGCAACGGTCTGGTTCAATGACCCCTCGCTTGCTAGTCAGAGTTTTACCCATCGGCCACCTATATTTAAGCACAATATCATACATAAATAGTATGATAATACGTTATTAACTGTTTGTGTGTGTGTCTTTAGTTCTTCAAAGCTACACAATGGATTTTGATGGAGTGTTCACCATAATATAGAGAATTTATTGTGAAATGTTTATCGTGTAATTACTTTAATAAAGAAAACTCGATGTTTTATAAAGTAAAAATAAACGTGTGAAATAGGGGCGGCTCGTTAGTAATACTGTAATCTAGGTTGTAACGAAATCTCCCCTCCACTCGTGCGAAACTTCCGCAAGAAATCGTACCTCCACTTCTGCAAGTTTTTAACGGACTTGTAACGGAAGTCTAATGAAAAAAATCGGCTCCAAAACTGAGCAATCAATCTGCCTAGCCTTTTCTCAACTATGTTGGGGTTGGCTTCCAGTCTAATCGGAAGCAGCTGAATACCAGTATTTTACTCAACACTCAATACTTTTATTGCATTCCACATGCAGGTATTCTTAGGTGGCAAAACTAATAATTAGATCGTAAATGGGGGTGTCAGGCACAGCAAAATAAGTGAGTTTGCATTTGTTAATTATATAACATTACTTAGCAAACTAATAATGATGTAAGTATTTTATGAGATAAACTACTAATAGCTTTAATACAAAATATAAACAGGTATGTATTCAGAGATGTAATAATAATTAATAAATCAAATAAATTTTAAAGTCTCAGGTACTTAAGTTATGACTTTATAAGTCTACCACATAGTATTCGCTTACCGAGTAGTAGTTTAGCGAGAATTGTCTAAGATTTTTTTTTTTATATGTTAATTTTCTCTTCTTTTTTTATTGGTGTGGGAAGTTTATTGCATAATTCAATGGCCATTACGTAGGAACTTGTAGAGTGCATTTTTAATCGAGAACTTGATAAGTTTAGCCTAGATAGGTATCTGAGTAGAGAGCGTGTATGAATGTCTTCACGTTTTGAATAAAATTCTTGATGTTTCCGGACAAATTTGCATGTTTCCATAATGTAGGTAATGTATACAAGGAAGGGTTCAAATATTATGTTTTTGTAAGAAAGGTTTGCAGCTATCTGTTTGATCAATGTTTATCAGGATTTTAACCAATTTCTTTTGTAGGGTGAAAAGTGATTGTACATCTGTGCTATTTCCTCAAAGGGTGACACCATAGCTAAGCCATGCATAGGCATAAGCATAATAGGTGGTGAAAGCTGTTTGTAAATAAATGTTATTTTTTATTTCACGAAGGGCGTAAGGAAATTTTGAGTGAGTTTTCTGTACGTGTGATTTCCAGTTTATATGTATATCTATAACTAGTCCGAGTAAGGTAAATTCTTTAACGGTTTCTAATTTTGAGTCGTTGAAAATAAAATCTGAAGTTAAAGGTGCTTTTTGGTGAGGGTGGAATGTTATTAATTTTGTTTTGCAGTAGTTTATCTCGAGGTTAGGTTCGTTCATCCAGTCGCATGTTTTAGTAAGTATGCGATTGAGAGTTTCTTCTATATTTTCATTGTTTTGGTATGAGACTAATATGGATATATCATCCGCGAATAAGACACGAGGCCCTTCTGTGGTCTTAGATATGTCATTAATATAAAGTAAAAATAAGAGGCATCCTATAACGCTTCCTTGAGGAATTGAGGCGTCAATTGAAAGAAAGAAAGAAAAATATTTTATTTGGGACACGCACAGGAAATACAAACAGTAAAAAAAAGTATATAAATAAAAAAGGAGCTTAAGTATAAAAAACTAACAAAATAATAACGACCTGTGCGAGGCCAAAAAGGCAACTATCTCAACATAATACAGCGATAATAAATACTACCGCGCTGTTATTCTGATAGGACCCACTGTGCTAAATGCTGCAATGTTGCAATGCTGCAATGTGGTGTGTTAATTGCTTTACTGTATGATCGGATTTTTTCGATTTCATTATTTTCATGGTTAAAATATTCTATTTCAATTTATTTAGATAAGATCAGCCATTCGTGAGCCTTTCCGTGTATACCTATTTCGTATAATTTGTTTAGCAATATCCCAAATTGAACTTTGTCGGCTTTGGTCACGTCTAGTAATATTCCTATTGCATATTTTTTGTTATTAATAATATTAAGGGCTTCCTGGATATACTTATAGACTGCTAAGGTGGTGGAACGGCTTCTTCAAAAGCTGCTTTGGCATTCATCAAATATATTGTATTTTTCGCAAAACGTTTACATGCGGTCACACATGGCTTTTTCAAATATTTTTGTAGTTGTTTGGATCTATTTCGTATTTTTTTGTAGATTGGTTTTATTACAGATTTTACTGAATCAGGGAAGACAGCTTCTTCAAATGACTGGTTCAGTAGCAGGTAAAATGGTAAAATAGGTTCATCTGAGCATTGTCGTAAAAGCATAGGTGGTATTTCGTCAATCACGTGACTACTTTTGTTTTTTAGGTTTTTAATTATTTTGTTGACTTCGTTTTACATGGGATGACTGCTTATCTGACCTCAACTTACCAGTTATTGGGTACCCCTTGGTAAGACTGGATGTCAGATTTTCGGGCTCCACACGACCCGTAACGACTGTCAAAGATCCAATAATGACAGCTGAGACTAACGGCTTAACGTGTTTTCCGAGGCATGGAGTTGTCTTGGTATGTTAAGATGGTCTCCCATCCACAGACTGCTTAACCTGATCGAAGGATCCGTGCGACTGTTATTATTTAGCCCCGAAACAAAGACCCTTTAATATGGTGAAGATATAACTCGAAGTTTTAAGTTTTGCTACCATGTATCCGCCACCACCAGGTTCAGCACCAACTGAGCAACTTTCTGGTGAAGCCGGTTCAGTTTATGAACCACTAAGAAATCACCTAGAAGGTAATAAACCCACAAAAATGTTTTCAGTGAAATATACTTTGCCCCTTCTAAATTTTGATTACCAAAAGGTTTTTCTTTAATTAATCTTATTTTCTATATTTTATCGCCTCCACCTCCGCCTCCGCTAAGATAATCTCCGTTACATCACAACTGTTCTCATTTTCTATCATATAAATATTAATAAGAACACTAAGTCTTGCTAGTATAGCTCCTAATGAATACACAACCACAACACTTCCCGAGGGCGCTGTAAGAAGACTGCTAATGGACTTTAATGTTACGAAGTGGCATAGCTTGTACTTACTTATTTAGCTAGATGTGGAAGTACTTAAACGGGATCTGAGAGTACAATTCGAAGGTAATAAGAATTGCAAGTTTGAGAAGAGACTTATTTCATAATAGTATATTCAATAATATTATGTTCGTAACTTCATAAAATATGTATAAATACTTTAGGAGAAAATAGCTTTTGAATCTTGCGTAGCTATTTTTTTGACGTTCAAAAGTGCATTTTATTTGTTTACTAGAAATAAATCTTTGAATTTGAGGTATTTATGCTCGTAACTGTGCCTGCTAAAATATTTTGTTTATCTGTTTTGTTATTGTGTAAACAATTTGATAGTGTCGATACTGATTTTTATTTCTTTGTCTTCTTTCTGATGGCATCACTTTTGTCTTGTGTTTACTGAATTCGGAAACAAATAGGATAGTCACGTGCGTGTTTTTTGCCAAGCATTCCATAACATTTATGTCAAGAACTCAAGACACATTTTGTCCTATTCTAAATTCGCTGATGTCACGTTGTTACAATTCTAAACTTTGTTAATAACGGTAACTACATTTTTCCTTGATATTCCTGCTTGGGCTACTGATTTCAATTTCAAATAAAAATAACACTGCCATGAGTTATTTTAACGTTTACCGTGCCATATTCGACCCCATTTACTGGACACCGTAAAAGCGTCCATTTTTACCCCAACCCAGAATCACGCATCACTACCCCTAAAGACTTTGCTCCCAAAGAAATAATACTTACAAAAATGTCAAATACCATTTCACGTTATAGCAAAGGGCGATCTAATAGGGGTTGGTTTCACTAAAAATATACGGGTGGAACTCACCCCCAGTGAAATATACCGGCTTAAAGGCACGGGTCACATCTGGAACGTGAAAGGTTCCTGAGAAGGCCAAAGGAAATCTATTCAACGTTATAATAAATCCAGTGACAAAACGTCGTACGTTATGTCTCTCTATGTGAAGTTCGTGATCTTTTGTCTATGGGTTATGGGTATTCATGGAAAGACTAGGTCAATAACAACTATTACTAGGCTGGGTGCGAATGTAACTCAATTAATCTGCCTAGCCATTACCCAACTATGTTGGGCTCGGCTTCCAGTCTAACCGGATGCAGCTGAATACCAGTATTTTACACGGAGCGACTGCCCGTCTGACTTCCACAACCCAGTTACTGAGTAATATGATACCCCTTGGTAGGACTGGTTGTCAGACTTTCGGGATTCTGACGACCCGTAACGACTGTCAAAGATGCACGAATGACAGCCGGAACTAACGGCTTAACGTGCTTTCTGAGGCACAGAGGAGTCTCGGTATATAAAGCCACGGACCAACCCTGGAAAGCGTAGCTTAACCTGATAGATCGACCCGTGCGGCTGTTATTACTTAGCCACGAGCTAATAACATTTTACACAGAATTTGGGCTTTGTGACATATTTTTTAGTCTTTAAAGCGTGATATACACGGTGCAATTTAATTGTCACTGGCATGCAAGAAGTTGAAGCAACAATCAAAGTTGCCCCGTCAAAACCAAGAAATATAATGGTCAAAACAGTATTTAGACTATGGAAATCATTTGTTTCCTCAATCTTATTGTATGGCACAGGCAAGAAACTTGCATCGTGTAAATGGGGTTTTTATGTCTCACTGCAGGGCAATGAATTTTCCTGATATAGCAAAAAAACATCGAGTAAAAAGGCTTTGACGGCGTATGGTGAATTCAAGCGATTAAAACCAGGTTTTTGTATATTCACTCACCGCCAATCAGTGGGCCGCGTGTAATATCTGAAGTATTTTTTTAAATTTACATTTTAGCATTGAAAACGAAACTTTAGAACTTAGACTGGAATTGAGTCTATATCTAGGTCCTTTCAGACTTCATCGTAAATTGATGACTTAAGCTGTAATATACCATTTCAACCCACCACTAAGAACTCTGAACTATAATTTCTCTTAAGGCTTACAAAACATGACACAGTAATTTAGCTCAAAATATTCTTACATTCAAAAACAAAGTGCTATGAATAACAGCACCGCTGAAACTAGATACTAACGGTTTCAAGGCGAGAACACTCCTCCGAAGGCTGCCTGGAAACGAGGCATTTAAGTACTTGAGCTGCCTCGCAATAAATTGTAGCAGACCGAGGCATGTCCGTTCATCATTTACTAAGGCGCCGAGCACGCTAAAGTGGTAGCTTTAAGTTTTGCAACCGACTCTAATAGTCTTTCAAAATTTTTGCAATGAATTTTAAAATATAAAGAATGTGTGTAATATGAATATTATCCGTATAGCAAATATGTATAAAAGACAATACACGACTATACGTATTACTATTCGAGTAGGTCAAAGACGTAGAATTTCGTACGGTAAATATAGTGCGAGAATGTCACTACACTATGTCGTGCTACGGCGTAGCTCACTATGTGCTACGGCGTAGCTTGTAATGTACTACGGCGTAGCATGCTGTTTACATTATCTATTTTAAAGATAAAATTTTATAAAATCAAATCAAATCAATCAAATGCCCTTAATCTATAATTGCCCTAAATATGTCCAGTTGCTCTAGAGATAAGGGTTAATCATTCGTACAGGTGAAAAAACTGACCTAATTTTCAGATGTCAATAAAAATGACAGATGTCACAGTATATCTGCAAATGGAACCAGCAATCATGTGAGGAAAAAAATGGAGTTTATAGGATTATCTCCGTCTACCTCTGCCAGCTAATGAGAACAATTAGGTAAAGTCTCAGCATTCATTAGCAACACAATCTACGATCCCCCTCTGATGGACATTTAACCCTATGCTAAGCTCCTCAAGCCGTGACGACCCCTTAAATAAACCCACTCAAGAATCGCACACTCTCAAACAAAAAAAAAAACCTAAAACATTTGCACAGCTGCAATGGTTTCAGAGGTTTCAGTAAAAACAAATACGCTATTGAATACTGTAAAAGCTCCTATTGTTTGACTGAAATATCCTTGAAACAATTCTGAAACACGTTTGTGTTCAACTGATTGCTTCAGTCGCATATCGCGAGCGGAAAATTTCAAAAGTACAGCGGTTTTATTATGTGGTTCTTTTATTTTGTTGTTTCGCGTTTAATTTGGAATGAGTTTTATAATATTTATTCAGTTTGTGGTTTGGTGAACTTTAATTGGCGAAATCTCAAAGTATTTTTTTTTGTAATTTGTAATTGAACTAGCTTTTTCTCGCGTGGATGTCGGAAATTATCCCACGGGAAGGTACTGCCGGGATACGAAAAGCATCTTAAGAACTAACCCAGGTCATGGTCTATCCACCTATCATCTAAATCCGTTCAGCCGTTATGGCGTGGAAAGGCATTTTTTATTATGAGTAAGGATTCACTTTGGCTGAGTTGTGATTGATGGAGCTAAAATAACATAAGATGATAACTTGATTTTAGGTCATCAGACAAACGAATAAATTGAATAGGTCAACGGTATGACTAATTACTTCATTGCACTCGAATGTTGCGGGTAAGTCCGAAAGGGATACCGTGGCCCCTGACAACGTACAGGTAACTCAAGGAACACGGGTGGGTTTTAGTCAGTAAGAGTCTCACACGCGACGCTCCGCCCAGAGCGGGAGAAGTTATTTGATAATTCAATTGTTTTTTTTATTTGCGTATCGCTAAGTAAACTTAAAACATAACGCAAGTATTATTGTCTCGATATCATGGATGGCTATGAAAGATATTTCAATTTTATTACTAATAACAAAACGACGTAATCTGATGCAAAGTCGAACTTCCTGGTTAGTTACCTCAGTTTCATGCTGGAATCTGAACTTTTAATTAATGAAACTTCATTAAAATTTTATTCGTACTTTTAGCTTTGGAATTAAGAGAACATAAAATACACTGCTAATAAAGTTATTTTATGAAAATGCTATTTTTTTTTGAGTTTTAGTAGGTAATAATTTTGGTTTTTTCTGTCCATTCAAATAGTCTTTAGTAGAAATCGCTATTCAAATAAATACTATGAATACCCTAAAACATAGGTAATAAAATTGCATTAGATCTACTTATGTATTTCTTTTTTTAAGAAACGTTGCCCCGCACTAGGTATTTCTCCTGTATTGTGGGTGCGTTTGCAAACATTTAAACTCACATACACAAACAGCCAGACCCGGAACAACTACTTGTATTCAATGGTGTTCAACACATATCTATCTATTTATAACCATTCGGTCATACATCTACAAGATTCTATTGTACTTCCCAGCACTACTGTTATCAATATTGTCAGTTATATCGCATTACTATTACAAATGGTCTGTTCTAATATTATTTCCAGTCTGCAAAGCAATTGGGTAACCAATCGTAAGTCGTACTCGTGCCGACGTTCGTGTGTCGTAACTTTCCTAGACTTTCCAATTTACCGGCGACAAGATTAGTTACCTTCCTAGAAAAAATCCTAGAAAATCAGGCGTTTATATAAATAAAACCTACCAGTCAGGGTTGAAGTTATCCATAGGTTTTATAGACCCGGTTATTAAGTTTTATTTTTCCAAAGTATGAAAACCGGCCGTAGGGTTCCGTAGTTGGAATGAATTTATCCCAGGAACAAGTTTTTGCAACTGCAAATGTAAGTTGGTTGATTATTACTCATTAACTTGTAGAGCCTACGTAGCTGTGATATTTTTCCTTTTAATTTCGTTATATTTACTGCTGCCGTGATTCACATATTATTCTAAACCAACCATTTAGCTGGCAGGGGGGGGGCGCTTGACTCTAACAAAAATTATCACTTTAAAGCTTAATATTTGCCAAAAACAGATCCATGAATCCTTTTTGGATTCATGGATCTGTGGTTTAATACACTTACAATATTTTTGAATAACCTTTCCTACAACACCCCACACTACGGGTTAGACGAGAAAAGAAAAATCTCCACTTTAGGAAGTGTACTCTAAAAAAGTAATATTTTTTCGTGATTTTATATTACCACTTGGTCGACGTGATTAATATGTATACCCATACCAAATAACAGCTTTCTAGTACTAAGAGTCTCTGAGCTAAGCCGCGGACAGACAGACGGACGGACATGGCAAAACTGTAAGGGTTCCTTTTTGCCTTTTTGACTACGGAACCCTAAAAATATGTTTTGTGTTTAGAACCCTTCAATTTATCTAGGATGCCACTGACTTTTAGTAAAGAAAATATCCAGATATTTTGGTCTTAACCATGTCAAGTTAAGTGGCCAATATGCAGTAAACGACATTCTTTGCATGAGAAGCGACTTTCGTCATCATCATCATAATAATACAGTCGGACATCACCCCCTGCTGGGTATATGCCTCTCTTTATTTGTGCCAGCATATGACCTTTTTTTTTTTGGTGGGAAATTATCAAATATCTTCTCCCTCTCTCTGTGTCAGACTCTTACTGAAAGAAAGAAAGAAAGAAAGAAAAATATTTTATTTGGGACACGCACAGGAAATACAAACAGTACAAAATAAAAAAAACAAAATTATATAAAAAATTAAATAAAAAGGGAGCTTAAGTTTAAAAAAACTAACAAAATAATAAAGACCTGTTGAGGCCAAAAAGGCCCCTATCTCTACTGACTAAAACCCACCCGTGTTCCTTCAGTTGCCTGTACTTGCCAGGAGCCACGGTATCCCTTTCGGAGCCAGCATGTGCTCTGAGATTATTATCACTGTAAAAGCTTGATGGATATATTCTTTAATCATTTCCTCCTACCTATATAACTATAGGACTATCTACCATTAAAACAAACGTCAAATCAAGTACAATCTTTTGAGAGCTGTTTCAAAGAGCTTGCCAACTTCTAACGAGATGTTAAGTCGCTCTTTGGCACCTATCCGCGAGTTAATATCACTTTACTAAAGCCAAATTAAAGTTCAGATGTTATATTTGTGTCAATGTTGTATGTGTTTTGACACATACCTACCTCTTATTGACAATAAAGTAAAAGTGACGATACTACAAAATAAATGATGGTAAAACTAGGGTTTCCTAAGACTTCGGTGGCCATCACATAGCGTCCGCAATTTACCTTCGAATGACGTCACTTAAACGTTATTAATGAAAGAAAGTTTGTGTGTTTTTCTAGAGAGTGTTTTTTTCACCATTTTCATGACAGCAGTCATTGCGACGGTTATAATATGTTGACCACCGCTTTTCTAGTAAACCGTAGCTTTAGGGCAGGAGGACGATTAAACCAAGGACAAAAAACACTGGGTCATAGCACAATAACAACCGCGTGGATAGCCATCTTTGAGATTATACAGTACATGACAGGATGCCCATTCTTAAAACATCGGGACCCCTCTGTGACCCGTACCTAATTTATCCCAAGAACAAACTTAACATTGTAGTTGAAAAACATGTAAGTTTGTACGCACAATATTGAGAGATTTTCCATGTTATTTTCGGACCACTTCTTATAGGTTTTCCTGTAATCTATGAGTAAAGAACCATTCTCCGTATTTTTTTCTCAGTAGTGTCTAATTTGATGAAAATTTACCATTCCCTCCCTTATCTCGTTATGAGTGGAATGGTAAAATTTCATAAATTTTCTTAAATATCTTTCCTTAAAATGTTTATTTTAAAATTATTTTAAAATAATATTTGAGGTCCTCGCAACAAGACCTATCATTTGATATGTCACACGGTACAGTTTGCAAATCTTTTTTTTTTTTTTTCTTTATTGGCCCCCAAATAGACCCCTATACTCAAAATTCATTTATTTACGTTATACGTTCATATTTTGGTCACAGAAATACATATGTGTACCAAATTTCAACTACTTATGGACCGATCCATTAGAGTCGGAGCAAATTGACTGTGACAGACGGACAGACAGACAGACACAGTGATCCTATAAGGGTTCCGTTATTTAGAACGCTAAGCGCGAAAATGAAGTGAAGTAATGGCGGTCGCGGTCTATGCGGTCGGGGGCCGAAATTTCACGCGAATGAAGTCGTGGACAGAGCCAAGTGTAAAATATTAATATTCAGCCGCAACTCATTATATTGGAAGTCGATCTCTACCTTGTTAGGAAGGCTAGAACGATGAGTATTAGTTACATTACGTATTTATAACCACTTTAACGAAGCTCGCCTGGTTTGATTTATAATTGTTAAGTTATTAATCAGTCAGTAGATTGCGGAGCTACAATATTTAATCTTTACCCGTCGAATAAAGGAGTTTGCTCGAGAAATAATTAAACAGAATTAATACAATTTGAGGAGAGAGATAAGACTTGCACAGACCAGGGAAGCACAAAATGGAAGAAGCCTATACCACAGATTAATTTGTATGTGATTAAGACAGATACTTCACTTCTATAGATAGCTAACGCTATATTTATCTACAGAAATACTACAGGCGTTTCGTGTGCGCTAAAATGTAACTTACGCGGACGCCTGAGAGTACCGACTGGATTTTTGTTGCCCCGAGGAAACGTGAGACGTAGGTACGTTAGTGCGCGACCTTGAACGAGTGAGGGAGGCCTGCCGATGATGATGAATATAATTTCATTATATTACATTGAGACATACATAATTACATCATTAGGAAAACATACCAAAGCTTTTTGGGCTTCACCCCAGGATCCCAAAATTCAAGGCAACAACAAACTTACGCAAATTAGTGTTCTTATTTACATACATACGCCACCTGCAACGATCCTTACCTCGTTTACGTTCATACATCTGGTAACACACGCACGCTGGTTGCGAGTACCACGCACTTGACCTTCGTGAAGAACATCAGTATATGTCCTCCTAGGGGGTCACCCGCCGTTTCCACTCACATTTGCCGTGTAAATACTTTTTGTTGGTCGCCTTTCATTCATCGTCTCAAAATTACCAAACCATCTCAGAATACCCTTTTCAATTTTTGTCACTACATCTTCTTTCAAATCACACCGTTGTCTTATCCCATCATTCTTCAGCCTATCATTCATAGTTACACCACTTCTCTCGCTTCGCAAGGAACGCATTTCCACAGCATTTATTCTACTTTCATGCTTCTTTTGCCACACCTAGCGTTCCTACTTCTAATCAAGTAATGTTATAAAACAATGTACTAAATTATATTTCCAATACTTAGCAGTAGCTACAAAGCCTTGAAAATATTTTGATGTTGTTAAATGTTTCCCCAGCTACTCGTAGGTACAATTATTTCGATAACCCTGTAATTATATTTATCGTTTACGCAGTCTCGTTTTCGTTGTAATTCAATAAAGGGTTACAATACCCAAACATTTTCGTTTTAGAAACATTAAAATTCAACAAACATTCCAATTCAACAAACATTCCCTTGGTTTCGGACCTCAAATCTGACACGTTTTTTCCTGGTTCCGTTTGCGGTCTTTGTGAATTAGCCTAATAAAATGTACCGGAAAAACCGTTTTTGTTATAGAAATGACTAAAAGAAATATTTTAACTCACCCCGAGTTAAAATATTTCTTTCATACAATCGTCATCATGACTCACCATTATTTCAGCCGAAAGACGTCCAATGCTGGAAATAGGCCTCCCCCAAATTTGTTTTATATGGCATAACTAAAAGATGTTTCTACAAAACTGTAGGAGTAATAAAGAGGCAACAACCTAAAAAGGAAAACTACCGGTCAAGTGCAAGTCAAACAAGCAGGGTTCCGTACCACCGTACAATATGTAACAAAAAACGCCGAAAAAAACACGTTTCTTGTGTGGGACCCCCTTAAATTTTTAACTTTATTTTATTTCTTTTTATGTTATTAGTATTTTTTATGTTGTATACAGAATTGAATGATTTGATAATTTTCTTTATTAATGCTTTTAATTATTATTCTTTGTATGTATAAATTGTAATTTCAATAAGCTATAAATATGTTATGTAAGCCGTTTTTTGTGCATGTGGTGTTAACCTGTAATTAATTCTTGCACTTGGGTATGTAACTCTTGTTATTAAATCAGAAATGTATATAGTTTAAACAATTGTTGGTTAAACTAAATACACAAAAAAAAAAAAGTATTATTTTGTTGTTATAGCGGCAATAGATCTACACAGATTATGTATTTCTATTGCCCCTACAAATTACATTGTAATTTTAAATACACTACTAATTACAATTAGTAGTGTAATTTACAATTTCACCTGTCTACATATTACAGTTCATTTGATACAGCCTGCTGACAGACAGATGGACGGACAGACGAACGCAGGCTTGGTAATAGGATTTCGTTTGACACCCTTCAGGTACGGAATCCTAAAAAACTAAACTGTATTTGAAGCGCAATTGTTGAGAGTCAAATGGAGTCAATATAACTGTAATGGGTTTTTATAGAACTTAGTATCCGAAACAACATCGTTGTATAACTTTGAACTACTTTCAAACCTAACAATGTGAGATGATCCAATTTAAGCAGCAATGGGTTGGAAACTTTTTGTTTCTTGGAGTAATCTAATTTCATGTCGCTGCTACCTGTTTTTATTCTCCGTTATTATCTTTAATGCTACCTGTTCTTGTCCTCCGTTATCCTATACTAGAAAGAAAAGAAAGAAAGAAAATACGTTTATTTGCGGTAAACATGACGCAAAAAAGAACACAAAATTATAAAATGGAAACAAGTTCAGGGAAAATATGCGTCACATTCACGTAAAACGGCCATTACTCAGCATGATGCTGCGACCCTATGCAAGACAGAGCCCCAGCGCTGGTATTCAGCGACAGCCGGCGTTGACGTTATGACTATTAAATAAGCAATATTTATATATACCTAAAGGGTGGAATTTTTTAACCTCACCTGGAGGGAAAGTACTCTAAATATTGGAGATATCAAATTTTACTCAAATGAAACAATCCTTTATTTTCTTAAAGAAACAAAATTGCATTCAATGATTTTCTAAAATTCGCTTGCCATACTCGGGAACCGAACCGGCTAAAATCCGAAAAAATAACACCCTGTACTTTTATGGCATCAATTGATAGGGTTAATCATAAGGATCGAATTTCTCTAACAAACATGATAAATCAAATGAAAGGAAAACCATAAAATCTTCTGTAATTACGTTCTCAAAAACGGCTCAAACGATTTCGATGAAAGTTGTTATATAGGGGTTTACGGGGGCAAAGAATTGATCTAGCTAGGGTATCATAATTATCTGGCGAAAAAGTTTTCTCTATTTTCGCCCAAGAAGAGTTCGGTCGCTCAGGTCAGATCTTTAAATATATATGTTTTTATAAAATACGTAATTGCAGATAGTACTGAAATCAATCAAGACATAAATATAGTCATGATAAGAGAACATACAAAAAAAAACACAAACACACACACACACGTACAAGAGCCTTTTTTATTATTGTGATTTCTATTGTATCTGTGTATGTATCTTTTGTTTGAGATCCCAAATAAATAAATAAAAATAAAATCCTAAAGTATTCCAAGTTTAAAATAAAGAAAGTCCAAAGTTTAAAGGCCTAACAGAAAATCTTAGCACCAACAAAGAAAAACAAAGGTCCTGAGACAAATAAAACCAATTTATTGTATCAAATCAGCATCCAACAGAATTAGCATCGTAAAAAAAAAACTCCTGCCTGTTACCAAGACAACACCAACGGAAATCTAATAAAAGAAGAAAAGTAAAATACGATCAGTCTAGCAGAATTCTTCAGCATCATTTCTTATTACAATTTTAATTAACTTATTCGAAGGCAGACCGCCGGCGTATAATTTTCAATAGAAATTTAGACTCCATTGTAGGTGCCTTCTAAAATCTTCGTTTGAATGGATCCGGGGAGCAATTGTGTGCGTCTGGAGCGATTTCGTCGGACCAGATGGCAGGGGATCGAGTTCAGGTGTTATTTTTTTATGTATTGTGTTAAAATTGGTGTGAGATTTATATTTATGATGAAAAGGGATATCATCTACTTTTTTTGAGGATTGTAATTTAATAGTGATTTTGGTGTCACGAAAAAATTATAAGAGAGAACCAGATTTAAGACATAATGAAAAGTCTCAACATGCAGGCGTTAGACGTATCATGTGCTGCGTATCATAATCCATTTATAAAAGCACTTAATTTTAAATCCAAACTAATGTAACAATAAATTTGTTATTATATACCAAAGTGAAATTTACAAATCAAGGACAAACGTTCAACTATTTCTATTCGCAAACTACCATTACAGACCAGACAGACCACACTTTTTTTTTTTTGGTTTGGTAATTATCAAATAGCTTTTCCCGCTCTGAGCGGAGCGGGAGCGCGTGTCAGACTCATACTGACTAAAACCCACCCGTGTTTCTTCAGTTGCCTGTACGTTGCCAGGGGTCACGGTATCCCTTTCGGACTTTCCCGCAACCCCAGCAGGCATCGGTCCTAACGGACCCCTTCACTTCTGCTGACATCTCTTTGAGGCGCGCGTGGAACACAACGCGCCGTTGACCTGGGCCTGGTCCTTATTGGACGGCGAGCTAGACAGACCAACCTACCAACAATAGCGACCAAAAACATCATCACCCACCAATTACTTATTCAAACACAAACTTATCTAACAGATACTCGACCATAAATCACCTTGATGCCATCTGACAGCTTTGAAATGGGCCCATAATAGTTGCGCCCAGACATCTTGGGGCTTACTTAGAATAATTAATGCCAAGGTACCTCATACCGCCGCGCAGGTTCTACCTTACCCTTAAAATTAATTGGGGTATGTTTAACCCTTCCCTGGGACTTAAAAACCTTTCGAGATGTAGGATATCCGAATAAGTTCTGTTACTAGGTTTTTCGGGACTGATTTGTGGGTAGGTTGACCAAGAAGTCGGTTTTAATTTGTAGCAATTTGTTAAGGTTTTTGTTGAAATTGATTGAATTTGAATGTCATTAAAAATATAGATATATAGATAGATACTCTTATTATGTACACCATAAAAAATAACAGATAAAATGTAAAAAAAATCACAAATAGTATCAGCCTATTTTTGTAAAATTCGCAATGGACGGATGACTGAAACAACGTTGGATCGACAGTTTTCTGGCACCAATTTATTTAAAATCATTGTAAAAGACAGTATGAATTAAATACCATACTCCCTTACCAACGCGAAATTCAATCCCAATATCTGTGATATTTTTACATCCTCATACAATGTCTTGCCACACAATGTTTCAACAAAAAAACCTAAATAACGAAACAAAGCCTATGTCATTACTTTTGATGCTGCTTGTTCATCAATTACCATTACAAAAACCCACACCGTCTGACATCAGAGCCCAAATAACTCCCTACACACACATTAGAAACACGCCAAATTAGCATGAACGAAAAAAAACATCCACAGAATAAAATGTCAACATGAGTTCACGCGTGTAAGCACACTTCAGCCCTCAAACCTAAAAGGATTGAAACTTACAACATTTCATATCCAAACAGGCAAACAGCTCTTCAAATATACACAGGCGTACCATCTGTGCCATATCTCATAATCGCAGGGCGACTCGTTACGGTGACAGTTTAAGAGGCTTACCGAAGGATTACCCTCCATTTAATATATTTTTTTCTTCACAGGTGCGTTTGACGGTACTTTTCGCCTGTCACCTTCCCTTTCGTGACTTTCTTTTTAATTTTACCGAGAGTGGTTTAAGGATGATGGATTTGCCGGTAGATTGTCACGTGGGGAATTCTGGGAATGTTATATCAAAGGGGCTGGAGCAAATAAAAATACTTATGATTATTGCACGCTCAGGTATGCCTTTTGGAACCTGAATAGTCGGAACGATAAATAATTAATTTTGAGTGACACATAAGCCAGAATAATAAAATGGTTTTATTAAAATGGGTCTGACGTGACGAGTTTTATTAAATTGAAAAATGTGTTTCTGACTCAAATTTAATATAAGGGACTTAGTGAAATCATTTTCATCAGAAACTCAACTGACTAGGCTTACGAGGTGTAATGTTTTACATTTTAATTAAACTAAATAAAGTGTCAAACGGAATGACACCTAGCAGTTTCACAAAGTTTTATTGGCGCCCAGCGTGGGGCTAAACTAATGTTGAAAATGAATGTGTTATTTTAGGGTATCGTACTTTGTTGTTTCAACATTGAGCAATCAATTATAATAACTGACTTTTGTATTTACAGAATAAATCTAAACAGCAATATTAATCATAAATGTGCTGAGTTCATATTGGCGCCCAGACTGGGACTGCTTACTGCTACGATATTCAAGTAAATTCCTGAATGGAAGTAATAAAGTGCTTCCCATATAATATTTAAGATATTTTGCGTCAACCCCATGACTTATAAGACACGTTTTCTTTGGACGAAATATTCACATTGGCAAGATTCTTGGTGATCGTTCATGGGCTAACAAATCATTTCTGTATTATTGCATCAGGAGGTAGCGGGTAGTCAGAACCCGGAAAATCTTTCATGTTATGCCTCAGTTGGTTAGAAAATTATATTTTTGAGGGGATGTTAGGTCAAAGCAGGCCCGTAAAGGTATGCTACTAAATATTAAAAAATAAAAAGCTTACAATACTTGTCTAATATGACGGCTTTGACGGCACGGTTGGCGCAGTGGTTAAGCGATTGACTGCTGCGCTGCGTGTCGTGGGTTCAATTCCCGCACGGAACAAATATTTGTATGACCTACAAGTGGTTGTTCCGGGTCTGGCTGTTTGTGTATGTGAGTATAAATGTTTGTAAACGCACCCACGATACAGGAGAAATTCCTAGTGTGGGGCAATGTAAAAAAAAAAAAAAAAAAAAATATAAAAAATGTACAAAATAAAACCATCCTGAATTAACAATAAAATATTTGTATAACACCGAGATAGTAAAGAGAACGTCTAAGCGATCATAAAGTCACATCATTTCAAAGTCTGTTAATAGCTCTTACGTTATTTACTACAACCATTTTGTGATAGAATAAACAAAGAGAAGAGTAGGTACTTAATATTAATTTAGTAATAGAAAGGTTATTCAAAAAGGCGCTTAATACTCGCAACTGGCGGCGGCGTGCGTGTAAGACAAGATATGTGAACGTACATAAATGAAGCAAAAGGAGTATGTAAGTATCGTAATAAGTGGCGTGCTATAGTTTCTGCTTACCCCCAAGGGAAGAAGGCGTTAGTTTTTGTATATGTATATGCAGTAAATAATATTTTACATTAATCATGAGCATGCTTTTATAAGTTTTCTGTTTTGACTATTTAATTTAAAAAATAATTAAGTAATGTTGTTTATTTTATTCTTGCTGTGAATACTACTAATAAAAAACCGCTATAGCTGCAGTGTTAGAAGAAATATATTTACCCATGGATTTTTACATACTGACATGAATGAATCCTCCATTGACATCCATTGACATCTAATCTGTTCAATGGAATCAATCACTTTGAGCCGTTTTCCTCAATTGCCAATACGATCACATATCCATGCACATAATACCCTTTCGTTTGCTCCCAAATTCAAAGAAGCCTCCCCAACTATTCACGTAATACTTTATATTTAACTTCCCATGTCCCAGGCATCAAAGTCAAATGACTTATCCCTTCAGTAAGCAAAGCGAACGGAATTTGCTTGGGGCAAGCCGTGGCAGGAGATTTGGAGGGATCCCTTTTAGATATGGTCTCGAATGGTAATAAAGTCGGTGGTATTAAGTATTGACAGTTCAATTGGTGCTGAAGTGAATAATTTGTTAGTTTTGTCTGCGTGGGAATTAACATTTTGTGGTGAGGGAATAAGGGATTGGAAAGATTGGTGATGTAGTTAATTGGTTACCGAGTATGTTAGAATGTTTTATAGTTATGATGGTAGTTAAGAATTGTTGTTTTTAATTAGAAAGTAGTTTCTTGTAATATTCAACCCATATTGAAGACTTGACGATGAATGTGGACAATCAAAGGGATACAGAAAATAAAGCTTTATTTGACAACATCTATTATATATTCGTCAAACAAACCAGTAATAAATGATAAAAAAGATACAACGTGCGCGTTTTCATGACGATAACATTTGACACATTGATTTCAATTTTAACGCTCTGAAACCGACAGCTCAAACGCTTCTATTTTATTTCGGAATCCAAACCAAACTGTGCCTCTGGAAATAAATTCATTTATTTGACATTCAATGTTTTTTCAGAGTACACGCTAAAACAAACATAACGTCAAATAATAATCTGAAAATAAAATGGTCGGCATACCGTAATCCTCAAAAATATATTCGATAAATCAATATTGTAGTGCTTTGTCCGGCCATCGAATACTTTATGAACACTGAGTGGAAAACTTCTAGTGAAGTGACGAGGTATTACATAGAGTTGCCAAAACGTCAAAAAAAAATCGTGGTGGATTCGGAATTTAGTTTTTATCTAAAAATTTAATAGATGTTTTGTTGTTGTTTTGAAAGCGCTTTATTAAAAAGGATTGAAGATTGATTGGTGAGAGTGTGTTACCCTATTTTTATTTTGTTCTATCCAAAACCTAACTATTCATTTTTTTTTTTTTGGTATATTTGACACTTCAGTCGCTAAGGTGACATTGAGTTTTACGTATATAGTCTTACCGGCTACTACTGCTGACCACGTGCATCCCATCAATTATATCTAAGAAAAGATATCGGATGTACCTATTAAGTATCAACTGAGTAAATGTAGAATCTGTCGATCTAATTTATCGTTCATCCGGTTCCAATTTATCCAATTTTGTTCATGTAAATGTTTGCTGAAAATATCCTTTTTAAACCTGTAAGACGAAATGTGATGTCGTATTTTGTAGGATAGAGTGCGAACTCGAAAGTAATTATTTACTCAGCTTTCTGAAATATCGATACAAACAGGGAAGGAATAAAGTCGCAAAAAATCAAATCAAATCTGTCTATCACATCCATGACAGCTTCGGATCTTACTTTTTAACCTACTACCAAAAGTAGGAGTCTCTATGTTCGTCCGTATGTATGTTTTTTATTTCGTAACATTATTCTTGCGAGCATTTTTTAGTTTAATACTATTATTATATATCTGTTTTTCATCTGAAAGCAATGGTTGTAAAGTTTAAAATACTAATTTACTATATTATTAAAATTGTAATAGCAGCCACAGGTAGTCTATTTTTCTTTAAAATAATGGTGCCATGATTTGTTGAAATGACATCATTATATCATAAGAACACGCAATGCTCTCTCCATGTCATACATTCATAATAAAACTAACTAATAAATAATTTAACTATAATTAGTCCTTCTTTTTTTGGATGGCAAATTATCAAATAACTTCTCCCGCTCTGGGTGGAGCGGGAGGGCGTGTCAGACTCTTACTGACTAACCCACCCGTGTTCCTTCCGTTGCCTGTACGTTGCCAGGAGCCACGGTATCCCTTTCGAACTTTCCCGGAACCCTGGCAGGCATCGGTCCTATCAGACCACTTCACGGATCACTTGCTGACATCTCTTTGAGGCGCGCGTGGAACACAACGCGCCGTCGACCCGGGCCTGGTCCTTATCCCGACGCCCAAGGCGTCTCCTGCGGCGGCTAGGGGCGTGAGGGCGCGAAGTTTGCCTCTCCCTCACGCGTTCTGCCTCCTCCTTCGCGAGCATTACTGCTTCGCAGAAGGAGGTGACGGCCTCCCATGCCCTCTCGCTCCGTACCGTGGCCTATAACTATAATTAGTCTTCGCACGGCTTCGCCCGTGTATAACTAATGTTAGTTGCTAGAAACTGTTTCCATTAGTAGGTATCCGTCTAGGTTTCAAATATCTTAATCAAATCTCTTTGTGGAGAATAATTTGGTGTCCCAAATGTGAATAGAGCCTTCTGGTTTGGGTTATTTAGTATACTTTTACCTATATTATTTCAGACGACGTCATCTGCCTAGCCCTCTTCCAACTATATTGGGGTCGGCTTCCAGTCTAACCAGACCCAGCTGAATACCAGCATTATTTATGAAGCAACTGCCTATCTGACCTTCACAACCCAGTTACTGTGTAATGCGAAAAGATCCCTTGGTAAGAATGTTTGTCAGACTTTCAGACTTGTGAATACCCGTAACGACTGTCAAAGATCCACAAATGACATCCTGGACCAACGGCTTAACGACCTTTCCGAGGTACAGAGAGGTCTCGTTATGCAATGGATGGTCAACCATCAACGGCCTGACCTCGGTAAGCGTTGCTTGACCTTAAAGGTCGAGCCGTGCGGCTGTAATTACTTAGTCCCGAGACCCTAAATGATTAATTACTGGGATAAAAAGTAAATATCAGGATAAAAATGTGTCTATGTCCTTTTCCAGGTCATGGTCTACCCATGTACCAAATTTCATTTAAATCCGTTTAGCCGTTTTAGCTTGAAAGCGTAAAAAACAAACATACAAACTCACTTTCGCATTTATAATATTATAGTTATGATACCTGTACCTGTTTAATTTCAGATGTATACACTTTAAAATAAAATATATGAGAAAGAAAAGTCAAAAGCTTTCTTGGCTCAAAAGCAGCCGCTAACGAAATCAATTACAAAAACTCAGAAAACAAAAATCAAGTTGGAAGTCCTTGGAATTTAGATTTACTTTCCGAAACATGTCTCAACTTAAAGAAAACACATCAAAATAAACTCCGCTCAGCATAATAACAAACTTGAAGTCGCGTCTGCTAAGAAAATAAAGTTTACCGAGCGCATGGCAACTACAGCCGAGTTTTCATTGAACACACAGTATATTGTATTTTGTTGAGGCATTTTTAAGATTTTCACGTTCAAAAATGGTGGGGATGTGAAAGACTTGTCTATTCAATTTTCGCGTCTCTTAGGACCGGTTTTTTTATGCGATTAATATATTTTACTGTTTAGAATGCTACGACATGCACATTTCCAACTTTAAATAAAAGGAAAATGTATTCCATTATAACTTCTTCAATCTAAAAAACACAAATGTTTGTACAGTATTCACCGTACTAGCTTCTTTAAAGTACCAAATAGTACGGTACGATTCGCTCAATAATTTTTTACTCAGCCAAGTTCATTATCAAACTATCTCTCAACAGCAGCACAGTATAAATAAGTAACAGTATTATATATCTTCATAGAGAACGGCCGATATGACGCGCTTCGAAATCTCAGTGCAAGATATCAGTACACAACAGTATTGAGTGCGCGGCAGTTACGCATGGATGCGGAGGGTTTATCTACCGGACGGCCGTAGGTAATTATTTGAAGGTCACTGCCGAGACATAATACTGTTACTTTATTATAATATGACAGCGGTGTTTCTAAACACCTTCAACTCGGAGCTTTCAAAAAGCGTGTGAATATCTTCGTTAACAATCAGCACCGCATCTGCAATACCCTGACATACGCTCGTTTTTTCGTACATTGTTAAGGTGCGTCCAGACGGTGCAAGGCATGTGCTTCGAATGGTATGCTATGCATGTGACGCTTATCTCTGGCTGAGGCATCTGTCATATAAAAAATATACATTTGCGGGGCATGCCTTGCACTGGCGCACCTTTATAAAAATACCACAAGATCATGACTGTGCCATACACAATATAATACGCAGTAATAAAATTAGTTTCATATTTATAGTTTACACCGTAAAATAAACTTAAAATCGTGTCAAGGATAAAAATATTAACATGAAAATGTGATTGTAACTAGAATTTTATTATTATGGTATAACATAAATTACCTAAATCGCGTGCTATCCAGCAATCGAACCCTTCCGCCTATACACCACGCCTGAATGCACGTGAACTGATCATTAGCACGAATAACACACTTAAGTTATGTTTTTTACACTATAAATTATTTTAATTGTATAAAAAAATGTTTTTATTTTTAGTAAAGATAGTACAGTTAGAAAAAGTTTCACTAATCCCTAACGACCCTAAATATCTAAGTATGTAGTAAGTATTCATCATACACAAATTTTGCGTTACTATTTTTGCGAACTACTCCCCTATAAGCGACTTTCTATTCGATGTGTTCCTTAAGTGATATTTTATCATCAAAATATTTGTGCCATAGTAGACTTCAAAATTTCAACTCGAAACTCACCGCGATATGAGCTCATGAATAAGTCTCTTTTCGAAACCAAATCGTTATGGACAAAACGGAAACAGAATTAACATAAAGTTCCTCACGAAAGTCATAATAAAGAACAGTAAAAAACATCGCTATCTTTATAAAAAAAATACCCATCAACGTTGTCAAAGCTGTATTTCATCCTACTTCCTAATAATACACGGGAACATTTTAGTCGTCTTACAAAAGCCATTTCGTGTATTCAATTACTACTTTTTTTTTTTTTTTTTTTTTTTTTTTTTTAATATGACCTATAAAAGTGATTGCAATATTGCAATATCCTATTTACAGAATAAACAATTTCATTTCATTTCATATCACTAAAAATGCGTTTAAAAAAATAAAAAAAATTGCTCCCAGAGGTATTTTAAGTCGGGTATTGAGTCCTTCTGAGATCCTGAGGTTCTCTGGAAGCCCTTGGTAAGACGATTAAAATATCACGGTGTTTTTTTTTTTTTTAATGAGTATTTAACATGAAGTGGGCTGCTTTTGTAAGACGACTAAAATGTCACGGTGTATATTATAAGCTTCAGAACATATATACTCTTTATGAACTAGCTTCTGCCCACGACTTCGTCCGCGGGCCTATACCTTCCTCAAAATTTGGGTTTCCGCAAAAAAAAATACAACAAACAAACAAAACAATTTTACCTCTTTATACAGCCTCTTTGCTCTGCAGAGTGCTGGAAAGCTCCAACTCCATCCTGAAGACCATAGCAGGGAGGTACGATTCTCCTTTGTTAGGTGATGTTGTTAGAAGATGCATTTCAAACAACAGCCTTGTGTCCAAATAGTTTACTAACATAGATATAAGTTATCTTTTTGTTTACTAACCCATATGGATGTTGCTTATCCAAAATAAAGTATTTTTTCTTTTTTTAATAATATTAGTATAGATGTGAAAGTGTTTGGATGTCTGTCACTCAATCACGCAAAAACGGCTGAACGGATTTAGATAAAATTCGGCACACGAATAGTGTTTATAATCTGGATTAACATATAAGATATTTTTATCCTGGTAGTACGTTCCCGTGGGATAATTTCCGACCTCCACGAGGGCGAAGCCGCTGGTAAAAGCTAGTAAAATAATAAAAACAACAGTATCTCAGAAATATTTTGTTAGCTACTCACGTTTGTGACTAGTCACACGTAAAAATAATACGTAGAAGGAATTTCATAGCGATATCGTCATCGTTTGTAAGAGATAGATATCGGATTTGTGACAGACAAACGATTCTTGTTTTATTTCGTAAGTTTTTTGTCTCATGAATTTTTTGTGATTATTCGTTCTGACGTTTATGCTTTGCGCCGCTCAATTTTGTTTGGGTTCGGGAGTCAAGGCTATTCAATTACTGTATTTTTATCAATAATCGTCATCAGATCAAATAATTTATAAGTAAATACAGTTTTTTTTTTTAAGTAATGATCGTGTCAAGCTGTAACTGTGATAATGAAATCTATTATTTTCTTATTAAGAAGCATATTCATTTTAGTTTTCAATAGAAACAATTTGATCATGAAGGCATTGTAACAGTACTTTTTTCTAATCTTTATTTGTTACAAATCTTTTCTTGGCTTTTAACCGCACCATTATTTTCATCTTGGTCCTTTGTCCCGAACAACGTTTAAAGATACAACATTATATTTTCAGAATCGGCAAAATTACGAATTCCAATTTGGTCGAAACAGAGTCGAATTACGCGCCTCGTTGGCTGCCGAAGGTCAGTAACTAGTAAAATGATCGTTTAAAGAGATTTCTCGTCGAAACAAACGGAACGATGACAAAGTAGATTTCTTGGCACAGAACAAAGACACAGTGAAATAAATGCTTTTAAAAATAAGTATGAGTTTGGCGTGAAACGTTGTAGATATTATTTTGCCATCTTGATAAAAATGTGACGGCTTGATATCGTTACGATTGATCTATGTGTTATGTTTATTAGCCACAAAAAACTGTCCATGACTTGACACATTATAATGCTAAGTTCAATCTAGTCATTCCAAGTTCCTAATATAAATAATAATAATGTGGATATTAATACATCTCTGTTGACAATAATTTTCTTTTAGAACAGACCCAATTTCTTGACGAATTAAATGCATAAATTTAACACAAATAAATTAAATTTAAACCCGCCGCTCCACAAACTAATAAACAATAACCTGGCACCATCCTCTCAGCTCGGAGCCAACATTCAGATAAAATATCTTAAACGTGACGAGATAAATGGAGGGTAACAGATACAAAGCGAGGAAACTGAAGCGGACGGGAGGCTAGACTGGCGTATCTCAGCTGATGGACGGGCAGTATTGATAAAAATATTTATGTTGGAATTAATGGATGTGAAATCATCTGGAGTATTATCTCGTTTCACTAAACAAATACCTGGTCGACCGAGCTCTGCTCGGGTGAAAATACGGAGAAAAAGAAATTTACCTAGATATGAGACCTAGCTAGATCGATTTTTCCCCAATATTGCAACTTTTATCGAAATCTTTAAAGCCGTTTTCGAGAACGTGATTACAAATATGGAGGAGCACTGATTTCCAAGATACAGGTTTCTACCTAGTTTGGAATTCAGAGTTCATATAGTTTTAGCCGTCTACTCACCCCGCCTACTCACCCCACCTACTCATTTGTACCCTAGTTTTTAGGAATATAACTGTATTAGGCTATATTTTATTGAGTAAAAGTGGTTTTATAATCTACCTTAATTGTACCGATTATCACAGTAAGTTGTCCTACTCGAGCGTGATTGACGCATTCGTTTCTCAGACTAATGCTCTTGGTCACTTCGTTTTCGTGTAAAGCAATATAAATCAAAACCGAGACATGTCCAAGTTCAACATCTTACATATCGGTCATAGTGTACAACACCAGCTCAATCCACGACAAGGAAAGAAAACACGACACAGATTAAGGGAGCCCAGACGTAGCGAAATGGGTCAACAACACATTTCGGCTAATGCGTCTCCAAGGACCACGTTGCAAATTGCCGTCGATCTTGCCTTCCGTCCTGAAGGGATTCACTTTTGATTGCCAACTGAACCCTAATTACCGCTTTTTCTGGTCCTTTCACTTCTTATTATGGAACGCCATTTTTTCTCTCGTTTTCGCTACATTAATTTCTATGTGGTGTTTTTGTATTGCCGTTTTGATGACCTCTGCTAAAATGCCAATTACGGTTATTTGTGTTATCTTTCTTGTCGTTATGATGCTCATCATAGCAGAGAATAAGTGTCAGTCGTTTGGCTTATTATCGCCTATTTTTATTTGGAGCTATTTGCGAATGAGCGTTCAATTGAAATAAATGGCAATTACTTTGATATCTGTATCATCAACAATATTAGCAACATGTAAACAACGCAAAACTAGTATGTAAGGATCGTAGCTGACGCCTTTTTAGAAAAAGGCGTCAGTTTATGTATGTGTATGTTACGTAGTAAGATTTATAACCTTGATTGTTAATATATAGTTTTAAGAAAGCGGTTTATAACTGTCGGAGTACCCTAATTTTGTTATTGCGACCAATTTCGACGTAGCGGTCGCCAGCCGCTGACGCGACAGCGCTCACTTCGCTCGCTCGGCTCGTGCATATTGGTCATAATTCTAACTTAACCTTACCTATTTGGTCAGATTGCCTTAGTTATATTACTAGATTATGCTCGTATCATAGTTGTATTCCTAGCAAGATAGTTATGAACCGTTTTCATATAATTTTATTACGTTATAAAGCTCTATCCCTAGGGATATAACTATATCACGGCTATCCATCTTACTGCGACATGTATACTACAATATAAACAGTTTTGTTATTGATTCTCTTCCATTATTTCTCCAATAAGTTGGTAGTATGAACTGACGAAAATCCGACTAAAAGCTTTGCGTTATTTGCAAATCTACCTACGGGAGAGAACGGAAATACAAAAACACTAGGGAATAAACAGTATATTATATTTCAATCTCCATCACTAGTTTATTTCTCTTGCGATTTATCTCTGAATAGATTTTGATGAATGAAGTGTCAAACTATTTGTCACATCCTATCCTGTTGATAGCACATTTTATTCCAACAAAAACTGTTGTGGTTTTTATTGTATGTGTTAGATCTTTTATCGTGCGAAAAACATGTTTACACAATTTTACCTTAAAAGCCTTTCAATTTAGTTTATAGAATAAAATTATTCTAAACACGCTCAGGGTTTTAAAATATTGTGATAAATAGTGGAAGAGAGGATTCACTAAAATTATAATAATCTTTTAGTAGGACAGTAATAATCATGTCGTCATTTACGAAATTTTAATTATTTTTAGGGTTCCGTACCTCAAAAGGAAAAAACGAAATCCTTATAGGATCTTTCGTGTGTCTGTCTGTCTGTCCCTCTGTCACAGCCAATTTGATCCGAATTTAATAGACCGATTAAGTTGAAATTTGGTATCTACACATATGTATTTCTGATACCCAAACACGGACGTGTAACGTAAATAAATGAATTTTGAATATGTGGAGGACATAAAAATAAAAGTTTTGCTAACTGTACCGTGTGATATATCAAATGAAAGGGCTTGTTGCGGGGATCTACATTAATTTAAATTTATATTTTTTAAATAAATACTTTTAAAGATATTTAAGAAAATTTATGAAAATTGACCTTCAAAACTTATCTCTTGACGTACTCATAGGTTACAGGAAAACCTATAAGAACTCTATGATCTTAAAATAAGAAGGTAAATCTCTCAATATTGCATACGAACTTACATTTTCAGTTGGAATGTATGGGAGAACATGTTTTTCAACTACAATGTTAAGTTTGTTCTTAATTTATTATTCATCCCAACTACGGAACCTGCATTGTGCGTGGTCCGACACGCTCTTGGCCGGTTTTATTTTATTCTTGTTCTTGGGTACCTTTATGTACAGAAATAATTTATTAACGATACTGTAAAAAACTTGTGTAAATAAGTAATAAAATTAAAACAAAGAACAAAATAACAATGTCTGATACCATTAAAAAAGTTGAATGTTATAAAACAGAAATATTATGTGGCACTGTTTTTCACGGGTCCATATTGGCTCAACTAAAGTTCTTTACCCGAAATTGTTCTTCCTAACGATTTGTAATCCGAATGATCACTCTTCCTAAAATTTTTCATCCTAAAGTTTTCATTCATACTATTTGTAGTGCTACCGGCGATGTTCATAACACTCATGTTTCCGAAAATTGTAATTAATAATATCATTAATGTAAATATATTTAAACTCCTACTGTTTTTTATCATAACGCTTTTATCCCTAAACATAATTACCATAATATTTTCACTCATACTCAGAAAGAAACATTTACCAAGTGTTATAAAAAATATATGTGGGTAGAAGATGATATTTATAATTTTAATTTGAGGGTTCGATAATATAACATGGCATAATTTTGTTTATCCTAATTATATGTACGCATAACTTAATCAAATTCTAAAGCATAAATTTGTTTACGCATAATGATCATGACCATGCATGCAGCAGGCATGCAGCATGCAAGCATGCAAGCAAGCATGCAGCATGCAACATGCAGCAGGCATGGTTTCTGTCACGGCTCCGGCGCTGTGGGGCTCCGGCGATCCCACGCGAGCTGCTCGTCGCAGATGTGTTTAACGCTCACCACCGTAGCTTCGGCTTGCTGGCCGGCATAGCCGGCCAGCCTCAGCCTCGGCGGCGGGCGTTAAAACCACCTGCTCCTCAGCTCGCGGGCCGCCTCGCCCCTCCGCGCCTTCGCGATTTTAAATAACACTCTAGGGGTAGGGCAAACAAGACTACGTGGAGTCGATTTTGCAACGATTCGTTTCTTGGGGGCACTATGAAAAAAATACTTAGAAAAATTTCGCGACCAATTTCGATGTAGCGCTCGCCGGCCGCTGCCGCGGCACCGCTCGCTTCGCTCGCTCGGCTCGCGCGTAGTTGGTCACAGTTCTAACCTAACCTAACCTATGGATATCTTTGCAGGTTAAAAGCAATTTAAAAGCAAAATACACCAATAAAAGTGATTATTTTAAAGCTATAGCCGCTAATATAAAACTAATTTAATTGAAATGAGTTTAAGACAACATGTATTTAACTACTTGTACCATGGTACTATTATTGTTAAACGTTATATATGTTATGTGAAAATAAAGTTCGCAAAATTAATGTATATAATACTGATTATTATGAATAAAAAGAAATCTAAACAAAAAAGATATGACTTTGAATAATAGTATAAAAGATGGTTATGTTGAGAAAATATAGGGAAACAAATAAAAGTATAATAGATGTTTATTGCTACTGACATTATGAAGTTGAATGCTTCGGAATTATGAACATTAGAGACAGAGTAGTTAGGAATTGTGATTGTTAGGATGAAAAATGTTAGGAAGAACATTTTCGGATTTCCAATTATCGGAGTTGAAAATTTAGGTGAACTTTGGCGCACCCGTTTTTCACAATGAATCTAGGGCCTTTATAGCAATCCTTATTTAATATTCGTATACCAGCTACTAATTACAACTTTTGTTTTAAAAAAGGCTATAGAAACAATCGTCCTTTTTTTTTCATTTTAAAATTACCATAGAAATGATTTTCCCTTCAATTCATTTTGATAACTTTGGAGAGAAATTACTTCCGCCCAATTGATTTTTACGACAAATTTGAACCAACAAAATTGTATTACTTTCCTTTTCAATCAGCAAATACAAAAAAACATTCACAATAAAACCTATTTTATTTCTATTCGACCTAAAAAAATCTCTTGAATACAAAACATAAAATTTCACACGCTGTAACCTTTGCAAAGCGTAAAAAGTAACACAAAACTATTGTATATTTCAGCATATACTATTGAACGACCACTGTTTTGTCTGTATTACCCTCTTAGCATACAAATGTATATCTATCCCTCGAAATTCGGATCGTATTTCGAATTGAAGAGCTAGGTTTGGCTATTAGTGAATATGTGTGAATAGTGGAGCGCTGTGCAAAGGTCATGTCGTGAAGATAAGACAGATGTTGGCAACCTTTTGGAGACATTGATTCTCTCACACTTTTGTTATACCCACGCAGCTGGGGAATACTTTTTAACCTTTTATATGGAAAGAAAATTGCTGGGATCTTGAAATAAATTCAAAGAAGTTACCATACAATTACGTGCTTAGATTACTTTGCCAGTTCAGAGAACAGTTTTCTTTGATACTATACAACGAGATACCAAAGTAATTTTTCATACGCTTTGTGAAAAACGTCGCTTTACATTTGAAAAAGTTGTAATTGTATCTCATTTTAATAAAGGTTACGATTCTGTTATGCTTTAATCGAATTCGATTTATTTTCCCGAGTTACATCTAATGAAATAGTAATGCATAATTACGATGAATCAAACAAAAATCTTCTCTCATTTCGGTCTGAGAACAAAGATAAGTAAAATACTACGCGTCCCTTATTTGACTTGTACAATTTAGCGTTAATCTAAATTGCTGATACCTTCTATTATTTTTGCATTCCAAGTTCGCAATGGGGACCGGAGCTTAAGAATAAAAAAAGCTGCTCGAGCTGATAAATATTCATTATGCCATTCATTCTATCTAATGCAACGGTTCGATGAATTCACGGAGGCTGCTTCGAGGGTCCACTACTCAACTGAATGGATAATTAGTTTTAACTTTGATGAAAAACATAGATTTGATTATGTAAAAACTTCGATTAGATGCTTTGAATGTTCGGAATAAATTGTTTTGTTTATTGAATGTTTATAAGCAAAACAAAGTTTATTCATACTATTCATGATCCGTATTCCCTTGAAGTAAAGTTTAGAGTGGTTAATAAAATGTTACTAAATAATTTATCGGGCTTTAAATATTATTTTGCTAGTTGTAAAATATTATGTCGGTTTGAACTGTTTTGTAAAAGGTTGGTCAACTATGTATTTCAAACTGTGTTGAAACTTGTCACTAAACAGAACGCCAATTCTCGTACTTAAAAACGTTCACATTCTAGTCGTAATCTGTCAAACTCGTCAAAAATGTTGGTAAATTGATTGTATTTTCGACAGATTGCGAATGAGACGCGAATGCGAACGTTCTTAAAAATTACGGGAATTGCCCCTCTGATGTGTTCAAATTTCTTGTGGCCCCTTTACTAATCATTAAGTAACATTTTGTTCAAGAAACAAGACTTTACTACTAGAACTAAAGTAAAACTATTGCAGTGCCAAGCACTAGTTACACTAAAGCAAGATTCTCGAGTTGTCTCTTACAACTTTCGTCAAGTAACTCGTAGGTAACCATTCGACGATAGATCCGGTCAATCTCCTGTCAATTTGACAAAATATTGGAATACTAGCTGCGCCCCGCGGTTTCACCCGCATAAGTCTCGATCCTGTTAGAGTATTGGGATAAAGTAACATATGTCTTAACTTAAGGTATGGTCTACACCCGTGCCAAATTTCATCCAAATCTGTGTAGCAGTTTTAGCGCGAAGGAGTAACAAAGAAATAAACTCACTTTTTGATTTTGCGTCAAGATGCTTTTGCGATAGACTACCTCGTCGGTCTAGTGACCGCAAGCGCTACTGCTGAGCGTGGGGTAATGGGTTCAATTCCCGGGTCGGGCAAAGTGTTATTGGATTTTTCCATTTGGAATTTCTCAGTGGCAGACAGGAGTTTGGATTTGTGACCAGTTGATGGCAATAGGTTCGCCCCCTATTAAATGGGACCTCAACATAACTGGCGAAATGTTGGTGTAATATAGGTACACCTCTGCTCAACCCTTCGGAAATACAGGCGTGATGTTATGATATTTTATTTTGCGTCAATCAAGATACCAACGCAACTAACTGGGCACGGATTGCAATAATTCAATCTTTCTTCAATACTAGCTTAGCCAGTGACTTCGGCCGCGTGATATCTTTATCAATTATAGCCTATATATATTACTCAGTTATAACATTGCATTCTATTGGTGAAGGAAGTTTTAAAATCGGTTCAGTAGTTTTTGAGTTTATTCACTACAAACAAAAATACAAAAATCTAACTTTTTCTCTTTAAAATATTAGTTTAGATCAAAACTTCAGATTTTAATATTCTCGTCTAAAATAATTCCACAACATCATCAGCTAATAATATTAAACCCTAAACATAATTATACTATATACTTCATCTTAGACAAAAAAAAAAAATCTGCTTCAAAGATTTCAAACGGTTCGTACATTTCAGATAAGGCTCCAGTTTCACTTACAAATCCTTCGCCGCCGTAGAGATCTTGATTATTCTCTATTGTAACTGCATTTGCTTCAGCGTTCGGTTTCACTTCTCCAACATCATAGGAACTAACATTTTCACTATAAATAGTTTCCTTTCTGTGTATTTTAGCTGTTTCCAAGACGATATTAGTTTAAGTGGTACCAACTACGTAAATATCCGCAAAGGAAATATCTTTAACGAGTACTCAATGTTCTAAGAATTTCTTTAGTAAACCACTAGCTGGTGCCCGCGACTTCATCTGCGATCCAGGATAAACATAGCCTATGTCCTTCTCTAGATCATGGTCCACCAATGTGCCAAATTTCATCCAAATCCGTCAAGCGGTTTTAGCGTGAAAGTGTTACAAACAAACACTTTCGTATTTAAAATAAACTGACGATCAATATAAAAATGCCACTTGGAAAATGCCAAAAATATCGAAATATCTCCTAAACCACACAAGTTAGCTACATGAAGTAAAAATACATTTGAATGTTGCTTTTTACTTCAAAAAGCTATTTTGCGTGGTTTCGGAAATATTTCATGATAAGTAAGTGGCTTTTTTTTTATTGCTCGTCAGTGTATTGAGTTAGGATGTCTTCAGGCGTTTGTATTTTCTCGGTATGACTATTTGTGATAAGATTCTGAATAAACCATAACCAATGTCTATCCATCTGATGTAATTGATAACTTATTCTGGCTACAGCAAAATATGAACACAAGGCCATGTCCTGCTCATATAATGCTGCCGGGGTTGCGGGAAAGTCCGAAAGGTATACCGTGGCCCCTGGCAACGTACAGGCAACGGAAGGAACACGGGTGGGTTTTAGTCAGTAAGAGTCTGACACGCCCTTCCGCTCCACTCAGAGCGGGAGAAGTTATTTGATAATTTCCCACCCAAAAATATAAAAAAGGCCCTGTTCTGCTCATCGATAAATATGCTTGATACATTTCATTGAGCTGACGCGTTCACAGACCCCATAGAATCTTTAACCTTTAACAATAGCATAATTCCCTTTAATTAAACTTGCCTGTTTTTCCCATCTTCATCTTAACACATCCCATTAAGTTTTAATTCCACGTTTTGCTCAATGGCTTGAACCGCCATTTTCTTTGCGACACCAATCTAAATGCTGACGATGAATAAATTTTCCATTTTCCTCACTTTCCCTTGTATTTCCTTTTTTTCTTGTTTAGCGGTTTCGGAGGTTTTGTTCTTCGGCCTTTGTTGCGAAATTTTAATTTGAAATTAAGCAAAGCGATGGAAAAAAATTGTTGGGTTGAAACAAGTTTTCTAATTAAGCCTCAGAATAAGATGAGCCTCCGTAAAATTATTGCTTTCGTTAAATTTGATGGGATGAAAATTAGAAAGTTTGTAGGTGTGCTAATGGTCTGAAATTTGAATTTAGGAGACTTGAATACTTTTTGATTACTAAAAGTAGCGTTACTTTTTTTCTTTTGTTATGCTAATATTTTGATAAGAACGTTATCGTAATTGTTTTATTCGTTTTTCCTTTTATATAATAGCTTCAAAAGCTAAATTATTTCATTTCTAATAATTACCTACCTCCAGGCTATTCTTAAAACATTATTATTTGTGGCAAGTTTATCAATTATTTCTTTAAGCTTTATCTTTTCCCAAACACAACAAAATACTTATTATTTTCTTGAAAATATATTATCCTGTATCAATCAGCCAACACCATATTATTATGTAATTTTAATTCTAGCGACAATCTTGTCAAACAAGAAATATGACAAAAATGTTTTTACAGAAACTTCTCCCAAAACACCTTAACACTATCGATTACTCTATCGATTAATCACATCCCATCGAAATAATCTACCTCATCGATCACGGATATAAGTTCGGTATTTATTGAATGTGCCTTCACATGGAAACCATTTGTCTGGCGCCATCCGTCTTTATTAATACGTCATCGAATCGTGTAGTGTCTTCTTTTTTGAGAGATAGGAAAAAGCTCGTTAGGTTATCGTTTATGGAACAATAAATGGGAAAAAATAGATGGTGGAATCCATCGAAAAATAATTGTTTTTACTACCCTAACGTAAATCATTATCCTCCTGTCCCGATCCTGATTTATTTGGGGCCAGCGCAGCATCTCATGTTATTCTATTAGTTATCTCTTTCTGGGGTTGTCTTATTATTCACTTTCTTTCTAGCCATATTATCTTTCACATGAACTGTAACTTTAAGAGGGAGGCCTTTGCCCACCAGCGGGACAGCACGGGCTAACAAAAAAAAAACTCTATATAATTTTGACAAATTCCAACTCTTTACCATTACATTCTAAAACACATGCGATTCAGCAAATAGTACTATTTATGTCATTACAACCTGCGCCCCATGGTTTCACCCGCATACGTCTCAATCCCGTGGGAATATCGGAATAAAAAGTATCCCTTGTCGTATGTATAACCTAGGTTACGGTCTACCCATGTGCCAAATTTCATCCAAATCTTTCAGCCGTTTTAGCGTGAAAGCATTACTAAGCTGAGCGATGGCCGTTTTGCGTGGATTTGGCGCATATTTTCCCCAAATTGTTATTTTCGTGTATTGTTCTTTCGTTGCGTCATGTTTACCGCAAATAAACTTATTTACCTTCTTTCTTTTTTTTCTTTACAAGCAAACAAACAAATAAACTCACTTTTCCATTTATCCTACTATCCTACTAATATTATAAATGTGAAAGTTTGTATGTTTGGATATTTGTTAGTCAATCACGCAAAAACGGCTAAACGATTTGGATAAAATTTGGAACACAGATCCAAAAAAAAAAAAAAACATAAACCTACAAGAGCACTTATGAAACGTCAGAAGCTAGGTGCACGGTTCCAATTGGTCGTTTCCTATGGAGAAGGGCCGGCAAGAAACTCCACGGTTACTCTTTTAAAAGTAAATGGTATTTACAATGTTTTCAAATTACAGTGTTAATAGGTATGAGAGGACAGTGTAGGCCTATCAACAAGTACCAGTTACTTAGCAAGATATAAAATGGTCGACAGATCTTATAACCTGACAGATAGTTTATAACCTGGATTGACACATAGAATACCTTTTATCCCGGTAAAATTCTGAAGTCCACGCAGACGAAGTTGCGCGCAGAAGCTAGTTAGGATTAGGATTTTACGATGATCATAAACTCAAGACTTATCCATTGCGCAAGTATCGTTACTATTGCCAAAAGGCAATCATGTCACCACTATTCAAACCTACAATTCTAAAGATTGGTTTAACCGTTCACACCGTCAATCAAGTCCTCAATCGGAAGGCCCAAGTGTTATTTACCAAACCCTCTGTCTATCACCCCTTTCATTGCAACTTTATCGTCCCATACAGCAACTAAGTTTCTGTCGACACATCCTGTATCGGCGTCAAATGTTACAGACATGTCGATCACAAACAAAACCTCCGTTTCGGAAGCCCCCGATATCATACCGACTATACAAATTACATAACATAAATCGGATTCGTGAACGAACCAAAGATTAAAGCGCAGCAGACGACTGTAAACGATGGTTTTGTAAACAAATACAAAGGATATGGACACACAAACGGTTCCATATGACATTCCCGTGGGAGTGCAAATCTGGTGGGATTGGTACAAATATTTGACGGGAATGGCTGCTGTATTGTTTGTATTGAAGCTTTTGTGTGGACAAATGTTTGATCCAATATCTGAACCAGTAAAAGTAGGTTCATGAAGTATGGATGAAGCAGATGAAAATATTCAATATTGTATTTGTTGAAATTCGTTATTTATGTAAGCTTTTTGCTTAGTACGTTTTTGAAGCTTGAATAAATTATGTTAATTAACAATTTCATTATTATCGATACAAATGTATTCATTCTAAATGTTTACTGGAGTATTTTAATGGAGAGTAATTCTAATACTGATAGCCTAAAAGTTTTATAAACGAATAAAAATACTTAAAACAGACTAGAATGAAGAAAACAACAAAAAATCGTTTCAACATTTTCACACAGAACACAAAAACAAGGATAAACCTACAACAGTTCTTAAAGGAAACCAACCAAAGATATTTTGAAAACAGTAACATATTGTTTACCAACACCTGAGGCTAATACAAAACAATTGACCGGCCATCCGTCCGTTCACTGAGGTATTCGCCCAATTGGAGGCCAGCAACAGACTAACAAGAGACTACCAATGGACCGGCCATTCAAGACTGTTTACACACAGTTAAGGTGATCGGATAGGTTACGAACATATTGAGCGAATACGTCCATTGTATCATTGTCTTTGGAATTGGCTTTATTTGTGGTGAAAAGGTGCAATTTTGTTGTTTTGTTTTCTGTTTTCGTAACTCGGCTGAAATTGCCATCTAGAAGTGTTATAGATAAGATTCTAGTGTGTTACGTATTTGGAAGAGTATTCATAGTTTACTATATACTTATAATTTTGTGGAGAATATAGGCGTTTATCGGTTATTGTCCAACCGTTTAGCAGAGAGCTTTTTAAAGCGTTTCTAATTTTAAATAAACTATATTTTTTCAACTTAAAAACATCAGTACCGAAATACCAAAAATAACAAGTAACAAAAACTGTGGAAACTTTTAATCTGAAACTGCAAACGCCAGCTGACCTTTTAGTATTAAAACAAAAGCAAAACGTTCTACGCGTAATATTAACAAAAAATAAAAGTATATTTTTAAACAACCAATTCACATTTTATCTCGCAAACCCAGCTAATATTTGCAGAAGTACGTTCGGCTCTAACGAGATTATCGGCTTTGCTGCGCGAAAGTATGGCTAGAAATACCTGTTTACAGTTTTAACTAGATAGCTTTAGATGGAACTTTCCTTAATCTTTTAAAAGACAACGACTTGACAATCAGAAAAATACCAGATAGTCATAAACTAAAAATTAAGTTTTTTTTTTCGTTTTATTGAGTTATGATTGTTTCATAAGGAGCTCGTGGCTAAGTAATAACTGCCGCACGGGTCGATCCATCAGATTAAGCTACGCTTGCCGGGGTTGGTCGGTGGATGGGTGACCATCTTTACATACCAATACTCCTCCGTGCTTCGGAAAGCACGTTAAGCCGTTCGTCCCGGCTGTCATTCGTGAATATTTGACCGTGGTTACGGGTCGTCAGAAAGGCTCGAAAGGTTGACAACCAGTCTTACCGAGGGGTATCGTATTACCCAGTTACTACGGTTGTGGAGGTCAGATAGGCAGTCGCTCCATGGAAAATACTGGTATTCAGCTACATCCGGCTAGACTGGAAGCCGACCCCATTATAGTTGGGAAAACGCTAGGCAGATTGCAGATTGATGACTGTTTGATAAGTTTGTAAAATAATACCGCAATTTTTGATTTTGAGTTCTGAAATACGCTGGTAATAATATTCCCTTTGTTGCCTTATAAAGGGAAATGAGCTCGAAACTCATTGTATCGATGGCATCGATTGATCTGCGAGGTCACTTACATAACAACAGCCAGTACATAAATGGGTCTACTATTTTACACATCGATCCCCAAGGACCATTCTAAACTGTCCTGGTCGCCATACAAGTACGTATGTCAGTGTAGTCGGGAGCACAAAGCCTGACAACCTTTATGATACCAATATTTCCCAGTAATTGGGATATCGAAGTTAATTGGCAGGACCTTTGTATAAAATTCCGAAATTCGGACGAACTTTGCTAGGCTGGAAAATGAATCCAGTTTACTCGTATTTGAGAATAATCTGGAGAGCTTTTTACCTGTAACTTTTAAACGTCTATATGTGATATTCAGTAGACGTGTGAAACTTCTTGAACTGTGAAATTTACAAATTGTATGTCGCGAGTTACATATTAATCAAAGTATTACATAAGGCACTCTGCAAGCCCGTTTCCCTCGACGAAATTCTTAGAATTTTCTAGAAACTTCCAACATTAATTAAAGTAAGTGCGTTAGCACTATTTGGAGCCATGTGGTGCTGTAATGTGGCTTTGAAATTGCTACTGTGCTCAATTATTACATTTATACAGTCTTCTTTGTTTTCCCTTGGTTATATAATTTAATTAGTAATGTTATTACGAAGTTTGCTGTTGTTAATGTGCAGTCGTTTGGATGGTAGAGTGTTATTTAGAGCGAACTAAGTATGAAATCTTTCCTTATACGTATTTATTCATGCAAACGAAATGACAACATCTGCAGTTTTGTTAATAAAAACTGTTGGATTTGTTCCTCTTTACTGACTAAGATAATTGTACAAAAAATCCTTCCTTGGCACATCACCGTTAAGCTGAAAACTTTGTTGGAGAAAATTTTGCTCTACTGCATTGCTTTTAGTTCTTATTTTCAACAAAAAAGCACCGTTAAAAATCGGTTTTAAACAAAACTTATTTACGTCACTGCTAAAACATTTTGCAGCACCGTAACTGAATCAGAACCGTTCGCCTATAGCAAGACTTTTGAAGCACCAGCAGCGGTGCCTCTAGAAATTACATTTATTTATTTCAACTTGGATGTTAACTGCGCGATATTGATTTATGTTCCCTAAAGTATTCAGAGCAACTCATCGAGACGGTATAAGAGGTAAAATTCTGAGTAGGAAAAGGAAATCTGAGGATTACGGTTCCACCAGATTCGTTTAGTCAAACTTCGATGTGAAAAGACTTTTAGAACTGCAGTTTGATTCTAAAGATGTGGTTTTGATTGGAGTATGTGAAGTATTTCGGTGAATTGAAGTTTTGGAAATACGAACTCTCGGAATGTTTGAAATGTCGAATTTGTTTTTAACAGAAATTTAAATAAGAGCCTTTGAGTTTAAAGCAATGTGACCTTGAATACAACTCGGGATGAAAATCCTAAATTCTAACTCTATACGGATCGGGACACCAAATTCCAATTCTGAACATGTAGCCACAGAAACAATGACGGAAGCAATGATTGTAACTCCGAATGCTGGCTACAATCCAATATAAAATTTTGGCGATCGACCAAACATCGTTCACAATTAATAAATTTCGTATCGTATTTTGTACTTAATTACGAATAACTGGGAGCTTCCGATTGAGTGACAATTTGTAAAAGAGGAATTTAAATTATGAGGCTTGATGTTTCGGAAAGAAAAGTGGTTATATCTGCAGCAGATATTTATCATTTTGTAAATATTTACATCAACTGTGTCAATGATTATTAAGGAATGTGATTTTTCAGTACATTAACTTAAAACTTAACTTATAACAAGAGTTTAATAATTAATTAATGATTATAATTTTTCAACTCTTCTTCATTACGAATAATAACATTGTTATTTTTTATCCTGAATGATTTGGTTTACTTATTTTGTTTACAGTTATCTTGAATCTTATTTTGGTTGACAGATTTGTTCATTCACTGGAAAAACAAGTATTTCTTGGGAATTTTTGATCTTTAATAGTTCGTGTCCTTTTTTTTGGAAGTGTGAGGATTCACGCAAATGATTTTTTTTAATTCAAATTTAAAAGTCATTTATTCAAACTAGGCTGAGAAACAGCACTTTTCGAACGCCAAAATTACATAAGACAGTCCCCCAAAACGCCCACCCTTCACCACTTCCTAGTGCTTTAGCTGGGAAGAAGAAGTGGCGCAACAAACTCCTCAGCAGCACAGCTGTCTGTTCCGTTCAGAAAAAAAATAATCTATATAATAGTATGCAAAATGATATTTACATTACGCAACACAAAACATAATTTAAATTATAAAATTAATAGCCATATGACAGCTAGCACACGCCAATATACCAACCAAAAACATCGAGAACAGAAATAAAAATAACTTATCGAAAACAATATCTAAATAAAAGCCTCCAGGCATAAAGGGCGTGCCCGCTTACATATAGCTGTAACTAGAAGTTATAATTGATAAACTAGGACCATCGAGGTAAATTAAAAAATATCGAGGTCGCTAGCTAACCCACATATTGCAATACAACTCATAAAAAAAAACATTGTAATGAGTAGATTAAGTCAACAATAAATTAAAATAAAATAAATTGACTTATAAAGTAAAATTATAAACAATTATATAAACTCATATAACCTGTCAGTAAGTAAGCTAATTCTGGAGAAAGAACATTTAAACATTGTCTCGAGTTAATCACAGCGACCAACTATTCTTATCATTTAAGTAGTCGTTGATAGAATAGTATGCCTTTGAACAGAGGTTGGATTTTACTTTAGTTTTGAACGCATTAAAAGGCAAATCTAGCAAAGAAGAAGGTAGCTTGTTATAAAAGGTTATACCAAGCCCAACAAATGAGTTATGAACCTTATGAAGCCGGTGAAAGGGAGTACTTACTTACTTAGTCTTTAAATACAAAAAAAAAAGTATAAGCCACTTTTTTTGTGATTTCTTTCAGACTTATTTCTCATCTAAGCCTTTTGTTGGTGTATTAACAAACATAACAAATCTGAGATACCATTGATCCCACGTTGCTTTAAAGCCAAGGCTCTTCAGTGTGATGAAAAGAGTAACACTTTACGTTCGTACACTTGCAGAGTTGTTGTTGTTGAGGTCGTTGTTAAGGTTGAAGCGCGTAGAGAAAAGATCACTTAGTTCCCGTCAGGTTCAGGTATCACGTATAAATAATGCTTACAAGTAAAACGGTTGATGATTCCTTTCTCTAATATGAGTCACCGCATAGCAGTAATCGCACACTTTTTTTTTTCTTTGTTTGGTGAATTATCAAATAATTTCTCCCGCGCGGGAGGGTGTGTCAGACTCTTACTGACTAAAACCCACCCGTGTTCTTTCAGTTGCCTGTACGTTGCCAGGGGCCACGGTATCCCTTTCGGACTTTTCCGCAACCCCGACAGGCATCGGTCCTATCGGACCCCTTCCGTTGTGTTCGCCTCCACGAAGACACGGCGATGTTCTGCCCAAGCCGAGCACCGTATGCTCCACCGTGTCCTCCGGGCGATCCACCCAGTGATGACACCCGGGCGTTTCCTCTCACCTTATCTGAAATAGGAACCTCCTGAAACAACTATGTCCGGTGAGGACCTGCGTCAGGCGGAAGGTGAGGACGCCGTGGCGCCTCTCTAGCCACTCCTCAAAGAGGGGACTTATCGCCGAAATTGTGGCGTGCCCAGCACTGGGTTGCGACAATCGTACTCTCCATGATAGTAATCGCACTCTCTGATTTATTGTAATTCATGTATATTTATAGTAATAAAATGACGCACGTCTGCAAATCATGTAAAACAACCTTAATAGTTGTATAATTCATTAAATTTTGTAGGTGCAAAACCCGTTGAACTATAAACTAAGCATAAAACTTTCAAGTCACCAACAGGTTAGGTTAGGTCCCTAAACGCCGAAGCCAACATTAGTTATTCAACAGCGGGATTGCTATACGCGACCGGAATGCCCGCCAAATTACTCTGCTTAACGGAAGATTTGTAAGAATGTATGCTCAATTTGATGAAGTGTATAATATCCGTATTAAGATGGAAGGTGTTATAAGCATTTGCATAATGTTCTTCATAATGTTTTCGATTTATCACACGTTAGATATTGGGATGCTTCAAATGAAAATGCACGGCGATTTATTCAAAACACAAAATATATTATCAGATAAAGGCACCTTCATTAAGTACGGGTTAAGGAAAAACCTGATGAAAAATAAAACTGCGGTATAAAAACAAACCGGAAAAGGAACACCCGAAGTAATGGTTTTGATTTCCATGATTATTTGGGGACCAAACAGAAAAGATTGAGTTACTTGGAATCTGTTTTTATCGTAATTACCTCGGGGCACTTGTAATCTGTACCATTTGCCTTCCACCAGGGAAGGCAAATGGTGCAGACTAGACCCTAATTTCAACCGAAGCACTCACTCTAGTAAGTCAAGTTTTATAATTATGTAAAGTCTGATGCAAAAACCTCAAGAGAACCATTCCAACATGCTCATCTTCAATTTCTGTACCTTTGACATCGTTTTAGCATCTCCCTTTTTTAGACCTTGTAAAAGTATTCAATTTTGGACCCTATTTGTGTTTGTTAGGGTTTGATTTGAATCGACGTTTTCGAAATGGAATTCGTCCCGCGTCGCAAAAGGTCGCATCGCGTGACAAGAATGCTTTCTTTAACATTTTGATCGCATCTGATTGGAATGTGTGAAGTACATTTTATATACTTTTATCCTATTTATATGTTAAATGCTACTTCAGCTTTCGTGTACGTACAGTGATGTTCAAAGGTAGGATATTTGTTCAATGAAGTACTAGTAGGTAATTTATTTATTATTCTACTATAATTTAGCATTTTTTATTTGCCATATAACATCAAACGATCAGATAAAGAGCAAAAAGGTTGTTTTTTAAATAATGAGGGTTTATCTTGAATGGTTGTTTTCCTAGTCATGTTTATCTACTTAAGCGACTACCGTAAACTCAGTTCTACACCAAAGAATAAAACTGCAATGTTTATCTGCCCAAAATAATTTACCTCGATGACATCATATGCATGCAAAGCATCATAAAAGTTCCAGTGATATTATATTTCCGTCCCAACTTTACGTCTACAAAATTCGTCTAAAATAGACGTCGACGGAGGTCAGACACTAATTTGACATAACGCCCTCCTACCCGCTTGACACTAATGGAATGTTTTTATGAAGATGATAAAGTTCTGCCTTTCCATAAATTGTGGCAATCTGAAGGCAACTTAATAAAGAGTACAACAAAGGAGAGGAAGGCTTTTGTAAACGCTGTGAGGATTTTTTATTATAAAGTTTAAGTGGTGACTTTTCTGTAGAAAATGAGGAAATACTTATTTAACTTTTTAGAGTATTACCTTTGGATAAATAGTTTTAGTCATTACAGAGATTGTGACCGTAATTAAACGACGTCATCCAAGAGCGTGCTCGAAAAAAGATCGGATCTTCATATTATTACAACATAGTATCCTTTATCCATAATCCTAAAATATCTTTTTCACTTTACCAAGATTATGGATTATGGTCCTTGACATAAACCAGCTGTGCACACAACGAAACCTCGATAAAATACATAATTACCCATATCCGGAAAACGGTCCTAATTGCTTCACCAAATATTATTACAGGTCCTTTGAGTCAGGCAAATGAGTTTATTGGGCAAATAGCCTAATGCCAACCTAATCTCAGTTAATCCCGCACAGAATTACACGTAAACCTCATATGTTATTTGACGGTATATCCCGAAGCTGTTTGCTTAGTCTTAGATTAGATCTAGACCAAACATTTGTTTTGTACGTTTACACAGAAAATGTTGTCATGAACTTGAATAGATGGTAGATACATGTTTGCGAAAAGCTGTTCCTAAGATGGTCAATATTAAATGAAAACAGTAGCCATGTTGTAATGAATTCATTGTAAAAATATTAATATTACCCTGAACATTTTTACTAATTCCACAAATACCTTTACCCGACAACATAGTTATTATGAGAGGAAATGGTATTTCATACTCTCAGATTATTTAAGTCAATTTTCTAGCAATTTTTTTTTTCGGTTGAATTATTTATATTGTAGTTAAATATCTATACCTACCCTGTAGAGAAAAGAATATTTTGCTTCTTTTTCATCGATCACAGTAATAGACCAAGCAATAGAATTGTTGTATTTAATGTATTTATTTATTTGTTTATTTATTTGTCAATGCTTTCTTTTCTACTGACTTGAATGCCAAACTGAGCAATATTTGGACCACAGTATCTACATACATATGTAGTTTTGTGCTCATAACTTCCTAAAGAGGTTCAGTAGTTCCTACGCTACAGTTACCAGAACTTCATTAGTGGCAGGTGATCAGTATGTTTTGTAGCGTCACCAAAACTAACCCTAATCGGTAAATTAACATCAAAATCAGCAACCCATCATTGCAAGTACACCCACATTTTGCCAGTTATGTTTAAGCCCCATAATGTAATAGGGGCGAGCCTATTGTCATCAACCGGGGACATACCCAGACTCTGGGCTGCTACCGAGTAATTCCTGATGGAAAAACTCAATATCACTTTGCCCGACTTGAAAATCGAACCCATGACCTCATGCTCAGCAGATGGAATTGCGACCACTAGACCTACGAGGCAAACTATTGCAATCCACTGGAAATGAGACAATCTAGTAACAGCCTCTTAGTTCGACCACTATTTCGTTATTACTATCAAGACTGCCAATTACTGGTATCGCAGCTACGATTTACTTACTGTGGTAGTTACTCTGACAATCTGAATGGTTATCCATATTGATCGCAGCATTTAATATGGTAATACCGTAGAAATCAAATAGAGTCAGTCGATTCAAAACCTCCCAGAAAGTATACCCAAGTGAAACGCATCGCTTCCAACCAAATCATGGCTTACTTCGGGACCTACCATCGGACCCCTGCAATGGTCACATTTGCGAAAGTAAGAGGACACAATCCGAATAAACGACGTCCATCGAACGTTTTCTTTTTCCCTTGATACGTCTTCTGTAAACAAAAGCAGCATTGTAATAGCCTGTTTTGGGAATAGATAGATCTTTGTATTGTTTTGTACCGTTCAATGGCGAGGGTAAATGGCAGGGAAGGATTTTCGTCGATTCTTTTTTCCGCGTCAGCGTATATATTACTTTGAATTATTGCGCCCTATTCTAGGTTACCATTTTTGCGGGCGAAACGGGAAATGACCGGTTGTTTCACGTTATAAACATGTTTTGAATTTTTTCTCTGGCAACATTAAAAGGGGTTGTTTGCTGGTTGTTTTATAAATGCTAATAGAAGGGTGGCTATTTGTTGCTTTTATACCAAAAGTTTTTAAGAAAGAAGATACGATTTATGCTGGAGTTTTTTGTAATTATAATGTCTAAAGATTTTTGTATCTTGTGGTTTCAAGAGGAAAAAATTCACAAGGAAACAATTCCCATTTTTCAGGAGTGCCCTACGATAACAAGTAAGGGTTTGGAAGGCATTTAATTTGGAAACAATATACTGTATTTCCAAATTTGGTAATACAGTACGGTTTCATATTTTATTTATTTATTAAAAATTTATGCACAAGTTAAAAATACTGTACAAAGGCGGACTTAATGCCTACTTATTCTGTATATGGAAAATTATACCTAACTTATTTTCGAATTGCAAGAATTCCTAAAGTGGTATCCCTCTAGTTGTTACCGAAATTGTTTCTGAGTTGTAAACGTAGGCTTCAACTACACTAGATTATTAATAAAGTTTGAAACCCTCCTCCCATTTAACAAAGCCTGACACCTGAAAACCATCTTACCTAATAGTCTAACCTAAACATTTGTACTTGGGGGCGTCACTTAAAATGAATCAATCATTTACTTTAATTAACGAATATAAATAAATATCGCCAATTTCTTTAAAAAAAAATTTATTTATTTATTTATTTATTTAACCATATTTAAGCTATCTTTACAGGCAACCCAAGACGATAGTTAAACATACACACTCACATATAATATTCTACATTTCACTAGGTACAACATACCCTACTAACACATAGGTACACATACACATATTACACACTTCTGTAAGAAATTATAAACATTGCCACCTTTGTGAATTCATTCAGAGTACAGCTGAATAGATCTATGTCCCCTGCTATAAGGTTGAGAGTGCGCAGTGCGCGCGTCAGAGGCGCCTCGCTCAGGAGGTTGGTGCGCGCGCGCGGCTCCGCCAGCAGCCGCGGCCGCCTACGCCGCCATACATACCTATCCGGCACACACAAACCCATCAACCCCAATATATCTGCGTTATGCACCCTTCCTCTAAGTATTTTGAATAGGTATGAGTTGAGTGCGAGATCCCTCCTGACCCTCAACTCAAATTAAACAAAATACCAAATTGACTTGTAAAAGATCCACTTATAGAAATATTTTTTTTATTTAATTTACTATGACAGATTGAGAACAGTTTAATTTTGTTATCTATTGTGCTACATGAGATAGGCACGATATTATACTGGTTAATTAAATTTAATTGTTGACTACTAACTATAAATGTTTCTCCCTTGTTCCCTTTACGTTGTTCAAAACAAGATATGCCTGTCCGTTTATAATTTAGGAATTATGTGATTTATGCGAATACATTCACAGGATTATTCCGTAGTGGAATATATTACTGCGTCTATCGGCATGGTGAAGTTTTAAAAGGGGAAGTATTTTGAAAATGGGTGTGTAGACAATGTATTAGGAATACTTAGGAATACAATATTTAGGAAAAATACTAATATTAATATGGCACTATTTGACCTGCTGTCAAGTATAATGACATCTGTGGATAAAAAAAATCCTGTGTGCTCGATCTTCACGGATATGTCAAAAGCTTTTGACTTCGTAGATCATCAGATCTTGCTACAAAAGTTACACGAGTACGGCATTCGGGGAAACATTCATAAACTCCTAGAATCATACCTAAGTGATAGGACACAGTGTACTGAGATTTCCAGAATTTGTCCTATAAGCAAATTAGAAACTACATATGTCTCTGGAGCGAGATCCGTGAGGTATGGTGTGCCTCAGGGCACTGTACTCGGGCCCCTACTTTTCTTGATATATATCAATGATCTCCCAAGAAATTTGAGAAACAAAATTGTACTTTTTGCAGATGACAGTACAGCTATCATAGAATGCACTGATCCAAACGAATATCGAAATGAGATCAATAACTTGCTAAATAACATCATTAATTGGCTAAATAATAATAATCTTGTGATCAATTTGAGTAAGACTAAAATTGTACAGTTTCATCAACGACGTGAGAATCCACCCCTTAATATTACCTACGATGAGTGTAAAATAGAAGAAGTTACGAGTGCAAAATTCTTAGGCATAACTGTAGACCATAAGTTGACTTGGAAACCTCACCTGGAAGTGGTTTGTAAACGACTGAGTAAATCTGCGTATCTATTGTTTCAATTATCTAAGAGAGTTAATTCTGAAACACTGTTAACAGCCTATCATGGACTTGTAGCCTCTAATCTCCGTTATGGTGTTGTTTTCTGGGGGCAATCAACTAATAGGGAACTGGTATTCAGGATGCAAAGAAGGTGTGTAAGATCCATGTGTAATTTAAAGTCAACCGATAGTTGCGTTCCCTACTTTAAGAAATTAAAAATATTAACATTACCAGCTATATATATATTAGAAACTGCATTATTTATAAAATCAAATCCACATTTATTTACAAAATTTTCAACAGTTAAGAAGACCGCCATTCGGAGTCAATATGAAAATCAACTATGTACGTTGAAATGCAATACTGCGTTAATGAAAAAGAGCTTCTTTGGTGTTGCACCAAAAATTTTTAATAAAATACCTGATGCTATAAAATGTATGCCATTAAAGAAATTCAAAAAGTGTCTTCACAAGTTATTAGTTGAGAAATGTTATTATACCCTGGTTGACTATTTTAATGATAATACTATTTGATTAAATTCTGTAATTTTATAAATTTATATTATTAATGTTGACTTGGATGACTATTTTAATTTTGGATGACTATTTGATTAAATTCTGTAATTTTATTAATTCATATTATTAACATGGACATTATTAAATTGATTATTTTAATGTATTTTGTTAACGTAAAATTTTGTTAACTTTGACGAACCTGACTTTAATATTATATTTGTATGTCAACAATGACAAAGCATAGTGCAACACTTATCTATTTAAGACCTTGACATGTATGATTAATGTATATATGTTCTTCACCTATGTTTAACAAATAAATAATTCTGATTCTGATTCTGATTCTGATTCTGTATTATGAGCTTATTTACATGAGGAAGGGATATATGAAATGTTTATGAGAGCATGTTATTATGTTTGGCGCCTGAAGATTATGACAGCTGTTGATATTTACCAGTACTTAACTTCTACGTCTGTCTGTATCTTTACAGTATTGTATAAAAATAACAATTCCGCAACTAATTAAAAATGTTTTACAATGGCCTCTGAGAGACGTATGTTTATAACATCCGACATCAGCACAACATTTTCGTTATCTTTGCCTATTTCAAATTTCTATTGTCGCAACGATAATAATACTTCAATATCCATCATAAGTGAACTAGAGCTACGCATAATGATAAAAATCATAGCTATACATGAGCAAGCTACTACATACCTACGTGTATCACAGAGTACTATTTACTTGACCCATTTGGTTAATACTCCCAAAAACTATTCTATAAAATGTTTAGGTACTTTGTCGTTACAACAACAAAACAATAAGGGCCAACGCGTCAATCGGAAAGTTATAAACTTATTAAAAAACACGGTTTTGCTAGAGAGTTGGTTGGCGCTTCTTCATAGCTAAACACTAGGAAGTGGTGAAGGGTGGTGGGCGGGTTCAAGGGGCTATACTGGGTGGCGATTCAGACACCTGTGTCTGTCGAATCTTATAATATGTGTCTCATAGCGAAAGTTGTATAGTATGACATGTAAACAGCAAATGCAGTATTAATCGGTAAGGATGATCAGAAGCTGGTGTTGTGACTACTGACTCCTTATAATTACATGTAATTGTCTATGTCTCTATGATAACTAAAATGTAGGATACCAACATAATATAGGTATCTAAGTAATAATATGTTAAAACACTCGTAACATCAAAACTCAATAAAAGTTTCGCTGGAAACATTCAAAATAATAACACGCATCATATAAAACCCCGAACAAAATAATAATTATGCAAACAGGACGTTAAAGTCATACACTTACAACTACAATATCCCACCGTTAATACGTACATAAAATGCCAATATTGTGACCAAATTAAGTAACTTATAAAAATATTATTACCACAATATTTTACCGGATTTCAGAACTTTTAAGTCCATATTAAAATAACGAGGCCAATAATCAGAATTAATAATACATCGCTAATGAAGGCATAAATTTATCAGATTTTGTAGAACCGTGTGCAGTACTCGTACCTACGTCATTAATTAATTAAAATTATCCGTTGTAATGGATTTTAATGGGCAATTACTAGTACGTCCATTACTGAATTTCTCTGTGGATGTTCATTACTGTAATATACATACATGCTAACATAAACTCACACCGTCTTTTCATGGGGATAGGTAGAAACTTCAGAACTACTACTCCCTTTGCTTCGTTTACGTTCATACATCTGGTCATACACGCACGCCGGTTGCGAGTACTACGCACCTGACCATTCTGAAGAACATTACCAATAGGGTCACTCTTATGTCCTTCTAGGATGTCACTCCCGGCGTTGCCACTCACATCTGCCTTGTAAAATATCTTCATTACTGTACTTGTTTTACTGAAAAAGTTGTTCGAAATCTGTGGTTTGCCAACTAGTACAATTTGAGGTTAAGCAGTTCTATTGTTTCTATCTCATATTACTTGTTCATATTACCAATTTACCGCCCTTACGGGTCAGGTACATCTGAATGATCGCCAATTTAGACCAGCTTGGCGAGTACTGGCTTCCCTCGAGGTGATTGACCCCCTAAGAGCGTTTTTATACTGAAAGTGGGCAACGTCGCAAATGGCTATCAAATATTTAGCTGTTTTAATTAATTTGGCAATATTAGTGTATGGAAATAAGAAATTCGGCTAACTAATGAACTATAATATTGATAATGAATTGCAATTATAACACTGAATTTGATGTTGTAACCGTTTTAGGCGTAAAAAGGCATTTGAAAAGTTTCAAAATACTTTTCTACATCCAAAACTAAATATTCGGTGTTACGATATTAAATATTGTATTTCATAATCAATATTTTAGATATATAGTTAGCCAAATTTCTTATTTCCATACAGTAATATTGCCAAATGAATCAAACCAGCGAAATATTTTACAGCTATTTGTGACGTTGCCCAATTTTAGTATAAACGCTCTTATGTGGATTTACGAGTCAGAAAAAATGGAATCGTTAACCCGATTATTATTAGATTATGGGTCAGCTAATAAAATATGTACTAAGATAGGATAGATACAGGCTATAGCACAGCATTATGCTGAGTGGAAGCCTGCTTGTCACAGTCATGACGTGCAGCTGCCGACTATTTCTGTTATGTTTATATTAATATTTATATTATTGATCTATTTTGTTTTCTGCTTACCTACTCTTGTCTTTTTGTATGCACGTGTTTCTGTGACAAATAAAACCTATTTTTCTTTCTTTCTTTCTATAGCATAATATCATCATGAAACGTTTGAAGTCGTGTTCCAGTCTATTCAGATGTACGTAGATGAATTAGTACAACTATCATCAGCCCATAATTTTATCGAGTATCATAATATTGTTGTAATTGTTTCACAAAAGGAAAATTATTTACCAATAGAATAAATACCTATACGTACGTAATAATGCTAACCGAAGAAAATATAACAAAACATTTTCTTGTTAAACGGCAAAGCCCAATTTATTGAATGGCTAGGCAATTCGGTCATGTACATTGTGGGCATACAATAGGCCGGTGATCGCTCTAACCACGGGGCTATCATTGGACGAGTGTATCGGACGAAAATACCCGATTGCAACTTCGGGTCACAAATAAATTGATTTTGGTATCGAATTTGAATTAAATTGGACGGAACCACGACCAGCTCCAGCGCTTGAGCACAACATCGTAAAATATTTTATATCTATCGATATTTTACAAAGTCCCTTCAAAGCAATAAAGAATAATATCGATATTAAGTTGTACGTAACAAAATAAGTCCAAGCTTCCTCAGGATGCAGGAGCAAGCGTGGTGATTAATACTCATGTATTCTTCTCTATTCCTTCTCTGTATGAGAAGAGGCCTTTGTCCTACAGTTGGACAATATGAAGGCTGTTTAAAAAAAAAACAATAATTATGAAAATGTAACTAAGTAAATGGTGATTTGCAGTGTTTTTGTGTGATTGTAATGATGAATGCACAATTGAATATGTCTATTTTCATTAATTATGCAATATTTAACTAATGGATGTTGGGGTTTTTGTGTGCAGCAAATTGCAATCCCATTTTCGGTATTTTTTTTTTGATCGAATTTAAAGGATTTTGGTAACATGATTAATGTTGTCAATGGTTTATTGTACCTTTGATAGAACAATAAAATAAAATAAATATTGCATTCATGGAAATATTAAAGTGTAGGGTAGCCCGTGAAATTTACATAGGTACTTATAATTATTAGAAAGAAAGAAAGAAAGAAAATTATTTTATTTGGGATACGCACAGGAATTACAAACCCTTAACAAAAGGAATTCTTAAAACTAACAAAATTAAACTAATAAAAAAAATTAAATATTATAATAATGACCAAAAAGCGAGGCCAAAAAACTCCTATCTCAGCAGAATCATTAGAATCATTAATAAGTCTCTAAGTTAAAATTGGTCTCAATTGTCATGATTTCATGAAAAATTCATTCAATTAACCAACTAGAGAGATGTAGGTATTAATGATTCTAATGATTATCATTTTGTAAAAACATAATTGTTATGAACGCGAATCATATTATGATCAAGATACAACCTGACACTGACTTGCAAATTGCATAAAACTTAAGAAAATTTGAATTTCTTGGGCTACTTTTACGCATCCACGACATGAGATAAAATGTTGAAATTGTATTTCCTGCTTGATAATTTGGATCATTTAACTTAACAATTAGCGTTATAAGACAGCGTTTTAACACAAGAAGTCCAGTGAATTGTTGCTAGCTATTTCATTTAAGCGAAAAGGGCAATGCGATAACTCCATCAAATAAATTCTGCCCAAAATCTCGCTGCAATAAAATAAAACTTTACTACGTTCGTAAAACGCTACAGTCGTTTGTGGAACTTTAAATATTATATTTAGCATTTTTGAATGGAAGTATAAAATTATATTGTTCTTCTACATAATGGTGATTTGCATTTACGCTATGAACTGAATTAAGATCATTTGCGGTCTTTTCGTGGGTATAAAATAAAATATTGTGGAGAAATTATCAACGTTATTTTCAACTTAACTTATATAACATAACATAACATCACGCCTGTAATCCCTGAAGGGTTAGGCAGAGAATACCTACAATACACCTATAATAGACCTATAATACACCCATATCTTGCCAACTATATTTTTTAAGACCCATGTAATATGGGGCGAACCTATTGCCATCAAGGATCATCCAGATAGAAGAACCTAATAACACTTTGTTCGACCCGGGAATCCAACCCATTACCTCCTGCTCAACAGTAGCGCTTGTGTCTACTAGACCATGAGGCAGTCACTCTTACAGTCCTCTTAACTTAATTTTCCAAATAATAACTCAATTAATTAAACTTGAATATAACATTAATATTTTTTTTCTTTTTGTTTCAGATGTCATTACAACAGTTGGAGAGCGAAAACCAGTTGATCGTGACTTCATCCGTGTCACAATGATAACATGACGAAATATGTTAAACAAACGCAATAGCGCGCGGACTAGACACTGTGGTTCGAGCATGTGCAGCCATGTCCCGTTATGTGTACACATCAGAAACCCCCAACAAGTAGTCTTCTTCAACATCTACTTCATTCTCGTCGTGACATGCCTCTCTGTAGATACAGTTAATTCCAACACCACAAATATGAACAGGCATTTCAACGAAAAAGGTGTAAAATACTTCAACACAAAACAGAACGATGCTCCTGATGACAATTATGAAGATCACGACCCCTCACACGCAGATGTCAATTTCGATACGAATCCCTATTACAATAGTGAAAATTTTCTACATTTGAATACTAAATTTTACAATAATGAGAATAACGCTTACAGCAATTACGAAGACTATAAAAAGTTCTATCTGAATCCTTCTAATCCAGTCCCTAAATCTAATGTTAAGTTTAAGATAAGTAGTAGGATAGTGCAGACTAAGTATGGAAAATTACAGGGGATAGTTTTGGCTATGGACGAGCACAGATATTTGAGTCCGCTTGAGGTTTTTCTGGGCGTACCGTACGCTACACCGCCGGTTGGATCCAACAGGTGAGATACTTTTAGGCTATTTTACCTTTTTAAGTATTTAATTATATGCTCGCTTTGAGAGAGGAGTGTGCTTATTGAGTAAGCAATGGGCTGGGAACCTATTACTGAATAGAGTTCAAAGATAGCAAATCCGACAACAATTGAAGAGTCAATACCATTGTTTCTGAATATGATTGGTTTTTGGTTTATACTGATATATTCAATTTAAAAAAAAACATTCTGGTAAAGGATTTTAAACTGAGGCAAGATTATTGTATACTATTATTAGAACTATCTGGATTGAATGTAGACAGTTAATTTAGTGGGAAAGCACCATACATTAAAATTAAGTCGAAAACGATGTTTCGTTCAATTTGCACAAACTTTTAAAGAGCACCGTATAAAATATTAAAATAACCTCGAAGAAAATAAAAGTGATCAGAGGTAATACATTAACTTTTTAACGTCCCTAGAAGAAAACGTTAAAGAATTTTCCTGTAATAGCTTTTGTGATAGGTACAAATTGTTTTGTAAACTTTTGGAAGATGCGTAGGTTTGTACGTGGAAGCTTGTTAATAGCAAAAGTTGGGGAGTTCATTGTATCTTCCTTACGTTGACGTACATATGTTATAATAAAACAAATGCCTACCCAAGTTTGTATCGCACTAGTACGCAAAATAGCAATTATAATATCTGTAGTGTTTTAAATTTCATGGTAGGTAGGATCTTAGTTATTTACATTTTCTACTGCCATAATGTTAAGTAAAAGACTGTTATGGTGTATTATGCTACTCTAATAATTGTAATAATGACATCATTATTCTTGTTTTTGTTCTAGATTCAGCCCAACACGTACCCCATCTCCATGGGACGGTGTCCGCGTCTCCGATAGACCAGGTCCTGCCTGCCCGCAGAAACTACCAGACATGGATGATGAGAGGACCATTTTAGAGAAAATGCCTAAAGGCAGACTAGAATATTTGAAAAGACTGATTCCCTATCTTAAGAATCAAAGTGAAGATTGTCTATATTTAAACATTTTCGCTCCATTGCAAAGTAAGTACCTCATAGAAATGTTCCATTTAATGTGCCTCTGCAAGTTGGCTTCGCTTCTCGTACATATTCCAAGGTCTGAGAGAGTATAAGGTCTTCATTCACGGTGCTGAGAAAAGCGAAAAGCATAAACAAATAATACTAATACTAACGTTTATTAATAAAAAAGTAACAGGAAATATTGTGACATATTCGGTGAGTCACAAACTAAGTGTCGCTTGTACAAGATACAAGCGACAATGCTCAGTTTGGGGATCAAAAACAGTATTTACTACGATATTATTAAACATAACAATGTTATACATAATTCATAAACAAATATCACATGTGGTTCGGATATAATAATCATTGAATTAAAAAACTGTTTTTTCAACATCAGTCAATACTTACCCAATTTCTAATAATGTTTACATACTCGAATTTTACCGCATAGGTAAATTATAAGCATTTTTAGCTCAAATACTATCTTAGTAGATAATTAAATGCCTGCGACACAGACACAAATAACATTTTTGACGTCAATCGCTGAATATTTACGCCTACAGGTTTAGGTTTCTTGTCATAGAATATTATTGTAATGAGTTCAAATAGCTTTGAAATTACACATGTTTTATCAACTCACTCTTGTAGGCAGACGGTTTTCTTTATCCTCCAATTAAATCTAATTTTAGTTGTCGTTGTAATGTTTCGCAAAAGGAAATATCTACACTATAAAACTGTGTGTTAAAGTTAATTTCTCAACTCGCGTCACAACGAAATATTTCAGAATGATATAGGTAGGTATTTTTAGTAGATATTTATTAAACGGCAAGCATTGTCTGCCGTGTGAAAGAAATTGACAGAATTTAAAAAAAAATGTTTTTCAACAATTATTTCTGCAGTCGCTTATATGCGCATAGTACATAGTTTTAATACTAAAATCATTTAAGTTTTTATAAACTTACAACAATGCAAAAAACCTAAAACAAAAAATTGCAAAGCTAAACAAACCCTTTACCAATCATTAAGCGCAGGCGATACTGGGAATGAAGCTAAGTTCGTTTAGCCTCGCTCATGTAGCTACCGCGTGTTAGCATACTTCGGTCGGTTCACACCTCGAACTATGAACCGAAGTATGAAAAGACGCAGTAGCTTGATAAGCGAAGCTAAACGAACTTAACTTCGTTCCCAATGTAGCCTGCGCTTAAATGTTAGTCCGCGCACGACTGCTAGTCACCGTCTGAGGTATGTGAGCGGTGAGAAGGGGGAGGGCGCCTTTGACAAAATTGGCAGACTGAGTTACTAGTACTGAGTTGCCTTTGTCTACTCGTGGTCATACTAACCAGCAAAAATTCAAACTAGGACAAACAACTCTCTATTATCATCATAAAAGTTTTATATTACCCCTTTCATAACCGCCTCACTAAAGGTGACTATGTCACTACGGACTTCATTAGAACCTTCAGAAACATCTGTTACCACAACTATTTCTTTAGCTACACTGTAATTTGTTTAATGAATAGAACCTCACCTTTTTTTTTTAAGAAACAATATATATTTTAGGCAATCTATTACCTACAAAGATCTATTTTCTAGTTTATTTCTATTCGTAGACTTTAGAAGTTCTCTTTGAGATGCGATACACTGCATTGTTTTCGGATTAAAAGTTTAGAAACGGGATTTGTTTTATTGAGTATTGTTGTAATCTTGTAATTGACTGAACTCTTGTGGTTTTAGTTATGCAAAAAGCATAAATTTAACGCCAATTGAATAAAATCGTTATTTTTAAAAATCTGTGTCTTGGAGACCTAATTATTATTCGAATGGACTGCCCGGTTGATGTCGTGGCCGCAAGCGCGACTGTTGAGCGTCCGTGAGGTCCTGAGTTCGATTCCCGGTTCGGGCAGTGTTATTGGGTTTTTCCATTAGAAATGTCTTAGTAAAAGCTCGGAGTTTGAAAGTTGGCGGTGAGATTCCCCCGTGCCTCGGAAAGCACGTCAAGCCGTTGACCCTACGCCTGATCTCCCTCCGGTCGTGTCGGATTGCCGGCCCTTCGGACTATGAGAGTAAGGGAAGAGAGAGTGCACCTGTGTCTGCGCACACACTTGTGCCGTCGAAGCCTAGTCTCCGCTGAGATTGGTCGCCGTGGCCGAAATTCAGACGATATATATATAATAAATACAGTATTATTTATAAGATTTTTATGTTCTAGTGGACGAAACGAAGCTCGCGTTACCAGTGATGGTATATATTCATGGCGAGAGCTACTCTTCGAGTTCCAGTCACCCGTACGATGGCGCTGTACTTGCTAGCTATACGGATCTCATTGTGGTCACCCTTAACTTCAGACTTGGTGTTCTAGGTAAGATATATTTTGGAATGTTTCTAGGTTTCCTTCACGTTAGGCCTAACGCGCACAGGTTGATCACGATCACGACCATAGTTGCAGTAACCAGAGTTTTACGTTATATTGAAAAGTGGTTACTGTGACTGAAATTCAAAATTCAAATTCAAAATTCAAATTCAAAATTCAAATTCAAAATTCAAATTCAAAATTCAAATTCAAAATTCAAATTCAAAATTCAAATTCAAAATTCAAATTCAAATTCAAAATATCTTATTTCACATAAACCTACAAGGGCACGTCAGAAGCTAGGTGCACGGTTCCAATTGGTCGTTTCCTATGGAGAAGAGCCGGCAAGAAACTCCACGCTTACTCTTTTAAAAGTAAATAGTTTTTACAATGTTTTCAAATTACAGTGTTAATAGGTATGAAAGAACAGTGAAAACCTATCAACAAGTACTAGGTACTTAGCAAGATAGAAAATGGTCGACTATGGCCGCGGTCGTGGTCCTTCTGTGCTTGCGGTCACTTTGGGTACAAATAAACAGCAGTCTGTTAATTATATCATGACCTATTTTAGGGCGATCAATATAGACTGGTCGACGACATTCAATTATATCTACATAGTTGCAATTTGATGTTGCTACATTATACTTGGTGATACCAAAACGTAATACACTTTTGACATCCAAAACAAACGCATTTGCTAAAGTTCCTTACATTGTAAATTGTTCCTTGTTAGAATGACCAAACTGGGGCTTCATTTACAAAATAGTGCCCGTTTACGGTATTGTACCCCGAAAATTAGGGTCTAAGAGGCTGCGTAGGGGACTTTATAATACCCTGAAATTTGAAGTTTCAAACCTTTTACGGGATTCTACATAGGAAGGCGTGGTAGTTATTAATTAGATTCAAAGATGTCTTCCACAGTTGAGACAACCACAATCTCTATTTAAACATACCGTCGACCGTAGGTTCAATTGAGGTAAGGGACAAAATACGATTTTTCAGGAGAGGCCGACAAAGTTTTTTTTCTGACTAAATCGCCCATAACTTTTTTTTTTATTAACGTTTTTCGGGTCTGATTTCACACATAATCTTGTATTTTAGTGCTCTATCTACGTGTGTAACATTTATTTAAATAAGTTAGCTATTTAAGAAAATAGATGTCCCTTACAACAACGTATTTTGTTAGTAATGTCCCTTACTGACCAAGTATCTTGTAGTCCCGTCCCTTACATTAAATTGACCTCTACGTTGGATCCAATCTATTAATGAAAAAAAAGTGTAATGGACTTGTTGAAAAAACTTATGAAAAAAATACAGTGTAAAGAGATTTTTGACAAAAAATGAAGTACACACTTTTGACGTACGGATATCTTAAATTTATGAAATCGTTTTAAGAAATCATTTAAGAGACATGAAAATGTATTAGAACCGTGTGTGTGCTTTTTGTGTGTCGCTTACATGCAATGTTTGTACATTGTAATAGCCAATTTGTATTAGTTTGAATAAAACTATTTTTATTTTATTTAAGATGTTTATTATAATCAAATTATTAAAAAAAAATGGTAACAATTTTGCCTATACTTACTTTGACTTCTTATTCAAATAAAAGAGTAGCTGCAAATAATCATAATAGAGCCTTTAAGGCATTGTTAATCAAATTAAAATAAACAATTTTACTTCTTTCCCTTAATCAGCCTTCAACATGAGATCAATGTTTAATCATTATAAACATTAAAAAAAAAATATTAATAAAATTGAGATCAATAAACGTTTCAGAATTAGACGCTTTTTTCATCAACATTATCTTCTTCGTCTGTTTGATTCAAATTGTCAATCACTTTAGCGCAATATGGTAGCTTCAAATAATCTTGATGAAATCTACTGGGCATAGCATTCACACACAATTTTTTTAAATCTTTGTATTTTGCGAACGATATTGGCAGCCTGGTGTTATGCAAAGGTCTTAGCTCTATGCAATTATTGTCCACTGTTATATCAGGCGAGTCTGCTAGTTGTGACGGCACACTAATAGATGTTTTACTCTTAACCTTACCCTTTCCCGTCCCTTTTCCTTTTCCCTTCCCACTTTTCGTTTTACGTTCTGGATTACTCCCTATCTTTTTGGCTGCCAATTCTCCATTTATTTTGATGACATAAACAACCGCTTCCTCCTTCATAGAGTGTTTAGTCCAAATGTTTTTAAGGTCTTTTTTCTTTAACGTAGCTATTCTAATTTTCGTAACTTGCAAGTCCTTCGTCTTTTGTGGAAACAGTTTTTCTGTAACGGGGTCCCAGTCAATGAAATCCTTGTGCTCCATAACGGTTACGACGTAGGGACGAGGATTCTTTCTAGCAGATTCCATGTAACTAGGCCATTGCGTGTAACTCCAAACAGTCAATTTTCGCACTTCTCGTTCAATAACAGAGTGCATGCTGTCAACTGGCATGTAACTATGACCGGTCAATAAGAAGTTAATCTGAATCGTTTCGACATTCTTGGAAATTGACAAAAAATAATGCAACATTGCCAGCATTGTCCTATTACGATTTTGTCCACTGCAAGCATCGCAATACAGGATAACTTTTCTTATTCCTCTATCATCAACATCTTTCAGATACATGAATAGGCAGGACCCTATCTCTTTTGACCCTCGTTTTCCGTCGCATTCACCCCAAACATAGCAAAACCCGTTTTGAGTAGAGCTTTCATAAATCGTAAAGTTATACACAGTGTATTTTCTGCTATAGAATAACAAAATATTGTCACCATGAGGCGTATTTAAAATCTTTTGTAAATCAAAGCTTGCCACTAGAGTGTCCTTGTTTACAGAATAGTTTTGATGACTAGTAAATCTTTCATAAGTAGCATATTTTTCTTCCATGTGATCTTTAATCTTTTCCTTGTCCTTTTCTGCCTCCTTTGGATTGTTTTCATGTTTAGCGCAAATGTTGCACTTATCCTTCTTCGGAACGTGAATAGTTATGTTGCTGTATTCCTTATGGAACAGATTAATGAAAACACGCTCGCTCAGGTAATTTATCTTTTTCTGTTCGCATGATTTTCGGTATAGGCGGTATAAGTTTGTCAACGTTTTGTATTCTTGTGGTAAATACAGCCTATTGCTTGAATGCCTACAGTAATGTGAGGGTAGTACCGGAAGAGACTCGATGTACTCCTTTGCCGCATTTACAGTAGCTTCTTCATATTTTATGTTATTAATTGGTTTACTTCGTTTATCTTTTTGGGATAAACCCTCTTCTTGTGCATTATACAGTGTATATAACAAAAACTGCTGTGTAATATCTATAGTCTTTAGCAAAAATTGTTGACAAATGTGTCTCCGTCCTTCTCCTTCATTTATATAGTACTCAAATGTACATTGTCTTTTACTTTCAATTGAATCAGTCTTGTAATTGGTTTAAATGGTTTTGTTTTTCCATTTTTACCACATTGTTTTTGTCAAAAACCGTGCACAATCCCGACCAAACGACAGATGAACTCCCACTGATAGCGACTTTTTTGATGCCCGCGCGCTGCTTTCGCATTGGTATCATCCTCTCTTTCGCACACAGAAAGACGTTGTGAGATAGAAAAGGATGGTAATAGTGCAAGTACGTGGTATCTTGTGTTATGAAGTTAGAAATGTGTGTAAATAAAGGTAATAGGGATAAATATTCATTACTTCTCACGAGCAAATTGGTGTAACGGACACCAAACCTAAATATAATTCGATTCAAATAGGTGTAACGTTGACACTGCTTAAAGTATGACAATGCAAATTGGGGTAAGGGACAACTATGTCAAAACTCGTGCAATCCATTTAAAGTATGGATGATATTTATTTTTTGAGATAACAAAGACATTAGTGTAAGGCCAGTTTTATTATTGTTTCTTCAAAAATAAACCATGTAATGGTAATTCGTTGATTGGGAAGACCCTTACCTTATTTGAAATAGATTGGCGGCGATAATTACACCATTTCAAGTTCCTATATTGCATAGTTTTTCAGATACATTATTATAATGGGGCCGATTCGAAATTTGGATCCAAAAATCATTAGGGTAAGGGACATTTTTCTTAAGATAGAATTTTTTCATATTCACCATTCGATAGAGCGAAAAATTCTGAACAAAACTGTATACTCAACTCATTTTGGGTATTTTGTCCCTTACCTCAATTGAACCTACGGTCGACGATACTTCTAATTAATTTTTGTTGCGGTATCTCATCCTAACTTATGAGTGAAGACTGCTCAAGAGGTTTACCAGTAGTTTTTCTCGTTTGTATTCAACGAATTATTATTAAATTATTCAAAGTTATTGAGAATACTGTAGCTGTACGTATATCTTTTCAGAAGTTGAAAAAGAATAATAGCGATAAATCACCTTTTATTTAAAACTTTGATTTTTAAACATGAATGTTTAAGTGCTGAGCCGTGCTAACTAATATTATAAATGCGAATGTGAGGTTGTTTGTTTGTTACGCTTTCACGCTAAAACGGCTTAATGGATTTGTATGAACTTTGGCATATGAGTAGGCAATGACCTTTAAAAGGATATAGGCTACTTTTTATCGTGGATCGCATACGAAGCCACGGGCAACATCTAGTTAAACTGTAAAGTAGTGACTAATAATCAAGATCGACTTAATTACTCGTTTTGTGTTCCCAGAAACCATGAACATTAATAACCACGTAAAAGCCCAAGCGACACTTTTGCCCCTCCGTCAACAATATCAAACAAAACAATCAAATTTTAAACCACTTAAACAAATCAAGTCTACACAATTTAAGAGTCCAACACAAAGTTTAGATTCGTCTTCATTTGAATAAGTGAATTAAGTGAACGTAATAAAGTCGACGTCTTATTTCGCAAAATACTTGAAAGTTCAACGGCCCGAAGTTGGAAAAATTCTTGAAATATAATCAAGTTTTATTTCCATACTCATCTTTGTATAAAGTTCATTCTATTAGCTGATTTGATACCGCATAATTTATGAGACTTAATTAATGATAATAATGGGTTATTCTTATTATAGACAATAAATCTTTAGGAGTTTTTTTAATCATCTACGTGTTCAAACATAATAATAGGTACTATAAATATCTCAATAGCTACAATGGTCCCAAGATGGTGCCTGTAGGTACTCCATTAATTAGTAATATGTCAGTGAGCGATTATGTCAATGAATATACACATATTTCTTGTAAGCATGTCATGATATGCATCTAAAGTTTGGGTCAAAGTTACACATATATACAAATATACTATAGTCTATTATTTAAGTAAGTATGGGAGTTTAGTGAATTAGAATTTATAATAAGGTGTTTCGAAAGCATAGGAAAGGTCACGTAGTATTTTTTTTCCCCAATTACATGGGATTAACTGGCGAAATGTGGGGTACACTGTAAAAAGAGTTGAGGGTTAAGCCCTTTGGGGGTTTCCCTAAAGGGTTGAGCCCTTTGGGGAAACAAGGCATGTTGTTATGTTGTGTGTTGGCACTAAAGAGTGACTTGGTATGTTAGTATCGATTATTCCTTGACAAAAATATTGTATTCCTGTAAGTTAATTTATTTCATAACTGATTACGACAAAATAATTAATTAATTGATGCACTCCAATTCCCTGTCATTCCCTGATCGTAATCAACTCAGAAAATGCGCCTGAAATCGTCGTACAAATGCAATTTGCAATTTTAAATGCTCTGATTTACAGTTACAGTGATGCAGTTACTGCTGTGTCAATTGGCAATCAACTCCCGATTGTATGGAAAAAAAATCTGTATGTGGTTGATACTGTATATTGCGGTATCTCTTCATTGAATTTACATTGGAGGTCTGATGCATACATTTCGTTTTGAGATTACTGTTGTTCGAAATATTTGATCTATAACCATACAACTGTTAACATTTGACTGTCCTGTTGGTGTAGTGGTTGCAAGCGCTACTGCTGAGCATGAGGTCTTGGGGTCGATTCAGAGGTCGGGCAAAGTGTTATTGGGTTTTTTCATCAGAAATGTCCCGGTAGCAGCCCGGAGTAGGTATGGATTTGTGCCCGGTCGATGGCAATAGGCTCGCCCCCTATTACATGGCACTTAAAAAACAGAACTGGTGAAATGTGGGTGTACTTTAGGTACACCTCTGCTTAACCCTTCGGGGATTAGAGGCGTGATGTTATGTAAACATACAAATACACCTATTTCTATTTCTACATGTTGTAGAATTTTTTGGTTATAAAATTCTGGTAGAGTATTCTGTATAGGTCTGAGACTTATTAGTGGAGACCCAGTTATGGCACAGGTATAAGCAATAATCTACCTGAAATATAAATTTATAATGAGAAAAATATGATTACATTTTGCCAACGGCCTCATGTTTCGTTCATAGAAGATTTCATTTTCTCCCGTTCCATTTGTTTATTTATAAGAGCTACAAAAGCAAAGCAACCGTAGAATTGTTGAATGTTGAATCACAAACTTGCATAAATTGAAAACACACCCAGGCTGTTGTCTTCAGGCACCACTCCGTTATCCATTTCATCTGAGTTGACTAACAAATTGTGCAGAACCCAGTTGATACATTGCACATTTTTCCGTTCACTTCTAAATCAATGGAGCCATTTATAAAGCCAAATAAACATGGACTTCGAAACCAAAAAATATCAGGACCTATTATTTTTATTGAGCTTTTCATTTTTAAACGAGGGTTACGATCGAAACAACTAGTGAAATAATATTAAAATTTTAAAAAAACCCACAACACAAACATTTCCTCATTTGTCTGTTCATCATCTTTCTATAACCTATTCATTGAGACTATTCCAATGAGCTCAAACACGATACCTGTGCTGTAAGTTGCTAAGGGAGTTGGGTATCCTGCAAATTCCAGGTGATGCTGCAGCATCAGTTAAAGGTTACTATGTTCTTCTAATATCACTGAAGTAACAGAATACCAAATTTCAAATCGATCAGACCTGTGGAAGACGCTCACATCCATATATCAACTAGAGAAGAGCTGATAATCTTCAAACGGCTAGACTGATTTTGATAAAACATATCTAAGAACCATCGCTAGAAAACGTGCTTTCAAATAAAAAAAACTGCCTTCAAATCGGTTCACCCGTTTAAGAGCTACGGTCAAATTTGTAACACCCCTCTTTTTGCGTCGGGGTTAAAAATATAACTGATGTACCTACCTACTATGTTCACCGAATATTCCAAGCAAAGTTTTTCAAAGTACCTACATTCGTGCGTAATGAACGTGATTTTATTTTGTTGCTTTCTGTGAGCTGTGTAGATACAGACGTGTTTCGTTCCATTTCAGTTCATTTCAATGCTACCCGCTATTTGAATTAAACCCGCCCCTTGAGGATAATTTCATCGTGAAAATATATATCGGAAATAAATTTTATTTGTAGGTATTTTGCATGCAATCGTTTCGTAAAAGCGTACCGCTGTAATCATCGTTTTGTAACGCTTCGATGGATTTTGTTTATTAAAAAATGCTATCATTTTTTGTTGTTTATTAATTGGATGCACGTGCCTTCTATACGGTTGTGCAATACGTGTATTTTTTTTCTATGAATACAAAAAATCTCATACGAATGGACGATAAAACGGAAAAAAATCTACAACTATGAATCTTGATATGTCTACGTTTTTTGAAAAGTTCTCGTTAAACGTTAACTTACAACATTGTAAACCCGTACTTGTACGGATCTACTGAATACGATATTTCAACGGACAATGAAGCACCACTAACATTGAACATACTAAAACAGTTTAACCTACATTCAACTTTAGAGTAACTCTGGCACATACAGCTTAAACTTTAAACAGACTGTAATTACAGTTCCATTAGACCTCCATATACGCAATGCCCAAATACACGATGCTTTAAATGTATGGTAAGGTACATAACAGGTTCGTCACCATAAGAACTATTTTTATCACATCATTGCACAATAAATTAATTGCCAACACAGCATTACATTTTGCGTCGCAATGTCAATGCATAATGAGATTCAGCCATCTTCGTTACATGTCTGACTGAATTAAAATGTGACACTGACAGACTCTGACAATTTAATGGAAATTAAAAAAGGTTTATATTTCATTAAATGGCCAGTCATCAAAAGGTTTTAGTTTGATGTCAACTCGATTTTGGTCAAAAGTGTATGCTATTTTGTTTTTTGTTAACAAACAATTAAACATAGTTTTCTATGCAATAGTCTACTCAGTGTTGTACCATCAAAAGGTTGTTCTGTCGTGAAAAAGGATAGAATTTGATAACTGACGAAGGTATAAAAGACTTGACTGTACCTATTTTTGCAGGCTTCCTCAACGCAAATCCGGCACCGCATCTAAAGGCTCGGGTCGCAAACTACGGCCTGATGGATCAGATAGCGGCCTTACATTGGGTGCAACACAATATAGCCCTGTTTGGAGGCGATCCAACCAACATAACGCTAATGGGCCACGGTTCTGGGGCCGCTTGCATCAATTTCCTTATGATATCGCCTACTGTTATGCCCGGTGAGATTGTCTTTTGTTTTTGATTAGAATTTCGTGAAGTTGGAAGATAGCTTTTTACCCCTTTATTCAGAAACGTTGCTTAAAGTTAAGTAATCATTAGCGACTATAACCATACCTTTTTAACATTTAAACGTCTCTTAACTTTAATCATCTTTTATGAATAAATCCTTCAATGTTTTGGTCTTTAGTTGAAAGAATTCTATTTAAATTATGGCAGATTTTTCAACGTCAGATATATTTTACCGTGGAATAAAATATAATTAAGGACAATCAGCTCACGTTGAACAAATATGTCGTTCGTTTATAATATTATTGTCTCCATAAAATAGTAATCGCTTAGTGAAATACATTTCGATAGACTATAAATGAAGCAACTGGGTCAAATAAAATCAGAGCAATGAGCTCATAAATGAAACATTTTATAAGATCATATAATATGAATCTGAAAGCGGTAATGAAGCAATGAATATTCAGAATTTCCTATCAGTCTAGAAACTTCCCTGGCAGTAAATTCTATAAAAAATCATATTGAAACTAAGCGTATTTTTCTAGAGGGTACTGTGATATTGCCTGGATCAGTTCTTGATTCTTAAATAAAAAACGATTTCTGAACATAATCATAAAACATCCAGATCGGGAACTTTTTCTATGACATTATCAATTTGTGTGATCTATTTTACTTTGTCTTCAATAAGCGTAAAGAACAAGGTTTTTGTTCAATTCATTATTTTGATAATTGATTTCCCCAACGTAAAGAAAAATATTTTTCTGTTCAGTAAGTGAATATTAACCCTTTCTACCCTTTACAACTAGAGACTCTCTTTTTGCAATGTTCTAAACAGAAGCTTAATCCCTATACAAATCACATTGGAAAAGTATTATGAGAACACTTGTTCCGAAAATACGAGAAATAAATCCGATCAAACAATACAATAGTTTCTATATAGACGGTTTGATCCTTTCTCATAGGCACACTGAAAAGGATCCAAGGAGTTACAAATCCGGCAAATTCTGAGGAGTCAAAAAAATGAACAATTGAACAATACATTTTAGGCGCAAATCTTGAAAGGAAAATATAGTATTATCAAATACCTTTGGAAATAATACCTTTTATATACCTTCTAACCGGAATTTCATTTTCAGGTTTATTCCACAGAGCAATCCTTTTATCCGGGTCAGCACTTAGCTCGTGGGCTATTGTAGATGACCCGGTGTACTATTCATTGAAGTTAGCCAAGCATATGAATTGTAGTATACCGGATGACCTCTCGAAAGACCACGAAGTCATAGTCGACTGCCTAAGAGAAGCATCGATAGAAGAATTACTATCCGCAGACTTATCTCCTCCTAACTTTTTGACTGCATTTGGTCCATCAGTTGACGGAGTTGTCATAAAGACAGATTTCGCCAAAGACTTTCTGACTATGTATTCTACAGGAGATTTTCCAAGTTTTGGTCCTCTAAATAACATGAATATAAACTTGAACATTCATAAGAAGAGAAGTGATAATGGCAGGAGATTGTTTCAAAATAAATACGATTTGTTATTCGGAGTTGTAACAAGTGAAGCGTTGTGGAAATTCTCCGCACATGATGTGCAAAATGGGATTGAGCCAGATAAAAGGGATCGAATGTTAAGGTGGGTACTTTTATGAGTTTTGTATTGTTAGATATTAGTTCTTTGATTCTGTTTGCTATTATAGCACTCACAGTACCTTCTGAGCCATTTCTGGGAAAAAAGAAATAGAAAGAGTTGTTATGTGGGTACACTGTTCCCGAATAACATATGTTACTTTTTATGCCAGATATCAAGGCTACACTGTGGGAATATAAAAGCGGGTGACACCGTGAGGCGTAGTTAGTTTTACCAAATTGCTAAAGTTACACAAGAATCTCAGAAAGTCACATACTCCGAATTTCCGTGATTATCTAAAGTAATTTCAAAGTTATAATATACCAATCCTTGTGATTGGTATACAGCTTAAACTGTTTACTCATCCATATTATAACGTCGGACGGACGTATTCTCTCCATAAATTAATTTTCACGTAAGAAAATTCGTGAACAATGTAATATAATTCTCCAACTAAAGTATTAAAAACGAGGGAAAACTTGGTAATGCCAAGAATATTGCGTCACTAGCCACCACGCAAACCGTTCTGTCAAAAATTCACACATGCCAAACACCGACTTGATTTAGTCAAACGAACCGAAAGCGGCTGACCACGCCGCATGCTGGTACTCGGCACCGTCAAAATTTACTCGCACGGCATAATGGCACCTAATTGCGCGATCGCTACGCTACGACATAATCGGTACGCAACTTAAAATTCAAGGGATAAGTCACAACACTGTCAGCTCATTGGTCCGTGATCAATATTCTTTATTAACAGATTTTGGACTTGGCCTTGATGTATGATCGGGAATTACATAACACGCGAGTCAGCCATTGTATTGTATCTGCTCAGTACAGAAACACATTAATTACGCTGAAAATTGAAAGATTGTGTTGTATCTTTAAGAACATACATTTCTTTTTTTAAATAATTGGTGCAGATTGTAAAAAGTATGTACCTACTACTAATATTGAATAGCTTTAGTGAAAATCAAATGAAGGTGTAGAGAGAGCCCTTTGCTCAGCAGTCGGATGATGCTGACTAACACTAACATTAACCATGGTGAAAATGAAATGCTCTCAAAAGAAAAAGCGCTGCAATAATATGTCTGTGCTATATTCGTGTTTAATTCGTAAAGCTCTTTCTTAAAAATAACCTGAGAGTTACCTAACAAATGTTTGACATTTAAAAATATATACCAAATTGAATGAATGTATGTTATATGTACCAAAATCTTATATTAAAGTACAATTCTAAATCAGTATTTACTTTGCAGAACGTACGTGAGAAACTCATACACTTATCACCTGAGTGAGATCTTCTACACAATCGTGAACGAATACACGGATTGGGAAAGAACGGTAGAGGTTTGTTTATCTATAAACGTAGAGATATTGTTGTCATACTTCTTGAGACTCTAATGCGAGTCTTTCAGACCTGTCTCCTCGATTTCTTCAAACATTTATTCAAAATCTCTAAGCTCACATTCACCATTTTCAACAGTAACTTTGAAAGTCAGTACTGCTTTGATATTTATCTTGTCAATTTTAAAGTTATTTACTTAAATTTGACTTCTTGTAAGAAAGCCTTTGAACTGAACTGTAATTTTACTTTCATTTGTAACGTTATTAATTTTCTTTCTAGTGATAAGTCACTCTTCTAAACGTTTCAATATTCAATTTATTTTGTACTGTTCTTCTGATCTGATCTTGATAATCATCAATTGAGGTAAATATTTTCGAAACAGTCTTAAATGAAATGTTAAGGTGCCACAAAAAATTAACAGCAACTGCCACCAAAGAAATATATAATTTCACTGCCAAGTAAATAGTACTTATGTCACTATCAAAACTTAAACGGATCTCGTAAATTTTAAGACGAAAATGTGAAGACTTTTTCTCAAAACTCACGCCAAAGAGCTCAATCATATTTCACTTAACGATATTAGTTGTCAGAAATATGAATTATACTTTGTAGATTTCAAATAACAATTCCAAACGAATATCAAAACCCGGTTGAACCCCAATCTCTCTAAGATTTGATTTCAGATTACTTCTTCAAATATTTGACGGGGCTTGCTTGCTAAATTAAATGAGATAACAATTACCATGGAGATTACGTTGCTATTTTGAATCGTATTACAAAGAATATGAACTACAATTGAGTGTATTTGAGATAAAGGTCATATTCATGGATTTATCATAATCCCCTGACGTGTTTCGAAGCAGTGGGACTCTTATTTACCGATTGATGTTTCAAACAAAGTACTCGTACACTTGGACGTATTCATTTCTTGAGGCAAAAGAAAATGAGTAATAATTTGCCTCATTCAGAAAATGATGATACTTTTAAATGTTTTAAATGCACATTTTTTAAACACTTCAATATTCCCCAGAACCCTATTAACACTAGAGATGCGACTGTAGCAGCCTTGTCTGATGCGCAATACGTTGCACCACTAGTACAAAGTGGGGATCTTCTAAGTGGCGGACCGAGACCAGCTCCGAATGATGAAGAAGAACCGCGAAGACCTACGAAGACTTTCTTCTATGTATTCGATTACCAGACTAAGGACGGATTCTATCCTCAGGTTAGTAAATTTGAGTCACCATCAACATTATCATTTTAACCAGAAGACGTCCAAACTGGATATAGAATAGAATACTCTTTATTATATACACCATATTATAAATAAAAGGTATATTTTTATATAGGCTTCCATTGATAATCATCACAATGACAACTGTAGTCTCTTATTTCTTCGTGATAGATAATTTCTTGTCCCAAGTAAAAAAAAATATCTCCGTAATTTTTTTTTTTCAAAAAGTCTTCTTTTTTTTTTTTTTCTAAAGGAGCCATATATTATTGTAGCCTACATTTTAACTACAGGAAAAATTGCGAAACAATTTCTGTTTGCCCGAGCGTTCCTAAGCTGCCACTTATGTGGGAGAATCAATTAGGATACCTACTTGTTATTTCTAGAAGCTTCTATAAAAGAAACATTTATTGCCTTTTTTCTCATAATTCTTGACATACTTACATACTTCAGTACTTATATATACTCATTCATCAATAGCTTTACACACACACTGAAGTGATTCAAGGACCTATCGACCGACGATTTTTGTCGAATCATTAATGGGAATTAATGATCTCTGTGAAACTGATATCCTTAACATCGCTCTTAGCGTTACTGCGTCGATATTTATATAGCAAAAACGTCATGATTATCTGTTACTTTCAAAGGGTTTAGTGATATTGGTTATTTTCGTATAGTCTCTGTATTTAGGCCTTTTTCCCTGCCTGCCATATATGCCCTTTTTAATGGGTAGGTACGTTGTTGTGTTGGGTATTCAACCGCCACAAAATTATATTCCGACCACCTATAGAATGCGTTCCTGAAACCTGACAGTTGGACATGATACTAAAGCTTAAATTAATTAAACACGTATTCTTTTGTACTCAATTCCTTTCACAGATATTTTTTTTTTAAGTATGCATTACAGTGATCTATATTGGAGGCCGTGGTAGCCCAGTGGAAACATTCGTGACTTGCGAGTTGTAGATCGCAAGTTCAAACCCAGACAGGCACTTTACCTTGCATAAAATATTTCATCAACTTTGCTTTCAAAATGGTAAAAAAAAAAACTGAGGAAACTGGCACGTCTTAGACAAAAAAAATAAATGTGGAGACATGTCATCCACCATCCCGGACTGGGCTGAGCCCGTGTGGTCATGAGGAGCAGGCATATGTCCCAACGGTGGGCAAATTATTAGCTGATAATGATCTTTATTGTCATTGCTATAAGGTTGCCTTCAGATTTAAAATAACTGTGAAAAAACTGTAGGTATGTTACTGAACTGTGTATAATATTATTAATTATATTGACAAAAGCATATTAGGCGTCTTTGTTATAATTAATTGTTATCGTCTTGCTTAAGTTAAGCTGTGACCCCAGTTCTGGACTGTATCAATGTATTTTTATCTTGAATCATCTTCTTAGGGTTTCGTACCCAAAGGGTGCCTGAAATGGAACCCTATTACTAAACCTCCGCTGTTCGTCCGTCCGCCCGTCCGTCTGTCTGTCCGCTATAACAACAAAAACCCTTTAATTATTAACTTTATTTAATTTTAAATTAAATAAAAATAATAATTAAAGGGCGTCTCCGTTCAAGAAACGTGCTTTTTTCGACGTTTTTTGCTCGATCTTAATTAGTACTATTATTATAAATACTAATTAAGATCGAGCAAAAAACGTCCGCTCTTTGTGTGCGATTCTGACTCGCACTTGGCCGGCTTTTACTCTATTAATTTATAAATAATTAATATCAATTTATAATAATGTAGTTCTTCGTATCAGTTAAACTGCCATGACGTCAAAGACTGAGCGAGATTTACTCCTGGCTAGGCTTTTCGAAACAATTAGGTTTTCTCATTCCACAATTAGATAAGACGAAAATAGAGTGATGTAGCAAAGTAATGACTTTGAGGGTAATTAAGGCTACGAGTCACTCCGCCAGGGCCTAAAATTAAGACGTAAAATCTGAATTACTCCTTTGATATGTGACTGTAATAGAAGAATTTACTAAGGCTGTTTATTTTAGCGCATTACTATATTTGCTGAATGGTTTTGTAATTATTTCGTAACATATTTAGAAAGTTAACCACAAATTACCTGTTAATATGATTAGAGATATAAAGGATTACCTCAATAGTGAAGATTTGACATAAGCGCGTTTGATTGACTACGTGTCGACTGGAATTGTAATCTTCTCCGGGTCACCGGGTTACACAGGCACTAATACGTCATCGGTAACGCAGGTGTTAAATCCCCAATATGACAATGGAATAAAGTGTATGATAAAGTCCTTACAACAAATGAAAAAAAAGAGCGTACAATTTTTGCTGCAAAATTTTGATTTTACCCAGACGTATCTGTCTTTGTCTTTGCCTTCAGGTCATGGTATACTAAACCGAAATCTATAAATTTTACTCGGCACATGTTTTGGCTTAGATATCTTCTCGTCTCTATCTGGCTTGTAGTTTGATAGGAAAAGGAATAACGCTTTGTGAAAAGTACGAGCTAAGTAATATGATGTTTCTTGGTCTTAGAAAAACTGATAATAACAATTTAACATGGTATTTAATAAAACAGTTTTAAATGGTGCTAAAGAAACAGGTAAGCCCTTCTAACCACTTGTTAACTTGAACCACTTATATAAATGTACCCAAAGGTAAATAATAAGGTAATATGGCTTCCCATCTGTCTCAAAAGTCCTATCGTAAACACGCGTGTTGATTGTATCTCCTGATTATCCTCCCACGAAACTTTTTAAGGTCGATTGAGGAAAACGGTGTTCGCAACCGATAGATTATCTTGTCACTATTTATGTAACGTTACTCTGAACAATCCCTACGTAATTCTCGCATGTAACATGTCTGATAATATCTAATGTTCTACGTATTATCTTTCTTAGGAGAGGCCGAAAGCTTGTTACAAAAATAAACCCTCGTTTATTCTTATTAGCTGAAACCTTAGTGAAAAGCTTTGGGAAGATTCTACGATATTTCAGAAAATTCAACGCGTTGTGAACTCGTGTGAAAATATTTTTGTCTGGAAAATTGCTGAAGTTTAATACGATTGGTTTCATTTTGAAGATTATTATTTTAATATAGAAAGAGAATTATCGTGTCGAAGGTTATTATTATTTGGGAAATATTAAAATGATCCTCTAAAAACTTTCAGGTCTCTAAAGATACACACGTTTTTAATCAAATTTGAGCCTCTTTTTGATTTTCTGCCTTTTTCTCACTGTTGGTCATAGTAAACTAAAACAAAGCATTATTTCAATTAAACCAGTTACAGGCACTTTTGAATTGTCAAGGAGTCGGCCAGTCAGAAATATGAAGCTAAATGCCCATTCCAAAGTGTTTAAATTATACATGTGAGAACAATGTAGAAAGACGTGCACGTTAAAAGCGTCCGTAATGCTAACTAATATTATAAATGCGAAAGTGAGTTTGTTTGTTTGTTACGCTTTCACGCTAAAATGGCTAAACAGATTTGGATGAAATTAGGCACATGGATAGAATATGATCTGGATTAGGACATAGGATACTTTTTGTCCTGATATTCCCACGGCATCGATACTTATGTGGGTAAAACCGCGGGGCGCAGTTAGTAAAAAGATAAAAACAATTTTAAAAAAACTTTTTAACAAAAAATAACAACTGACTTCCAAAAAAAAAACTAAAATAAAAATACATTAAAAATGAAAAATAACTTTAAATTCGGGAGTCGGTGGCGAAACGTATTTATTTTTAATTTTTAGTTGTGGTACCTGCCCGCACAAATTCCTTTATCAGTCGAATAATGGAAACATAACAAAAGTTAACGAATTATTTCACTTTGCCCCACCAGGCCCCCCGCTGGTAAGGAGGAATACCTAAATATTTTCAGTGGAATATGCTCCACTTGGTTGATCTGGTGGGGCAGATTGCACTAGTCTAAAATCTTGATGGATTTTGCCCCACTAGGGCTGGCGCCTTAGAAATGTGTAGGTAGGGATGCTCGTATTTTATATTTGTTTAGAAAAAAAGAAAGAAATATATAGTTAAGTAAAATATAACTAGGACTGGTAACGTTAGACTTAGTACATACCTAGGTGGTCTTTTTAAATGAATGTACTTCCAAAAATAATTGTTTGGTAATTTTTATTTACTAGTTGTTTCTGGAAGGAATCGGGTTGTAAATCACAGATTAATAACACAATTCGTTACAATCTAAGTAAATATAAGTCCTAGTTACATTTTACTTAGATATACAATTCTATCTTTTCCAAACAAATATAAAATACGAGCATACCATACTACACAAATTCTAAGGTGCCAACCCTAGTGGGGAAGAATCCATGCCATGGGGCAGAATCATTTGCCCCACCAGTGGTGCGACTTGGTGGGGCAAAATGGAATTATTTAAATTAACCCCTTTGTTGGTGAAAAGGGATAGATACAGTTTGTATGAAAGATCTTATTAATTTGGTTTAGGCAACGTGGTATAAACTTATCTAGCTAATAATAAAGATGGAATCATTTTTTTTTTTCAACGGGCTTGAAAGTGTAGAAAGCGCGTTAAATTTTTTTTTGCATCTCTATCGTCATCTATTGGCCCAAAATGTTACAAATGAATACATTTTTCTACATACCATTTTACAGAAATAACATTCATTCATTTAAATGTAATATAATTACGATGTAACTTTTAGTCTTTGTTTCATTGCAATCGTCACTCGTCACATCCAATAAAAAGTTATGCTGATTTAAAGTTTTCAAAGTGATACCCATACCATCAACCAGCACTACGTTCCAGGCGGCAAGGGGTTACAGAGATGTGGAGCATCGTTTGCTGCCTCTAATATTAAGCTGGTTGGTCACAGTCCATAAATTACAGGGTACCACCCTCGAAAGAGCTGTGATTGACCGTGGTAAAAAAACGTTGCTTAGTCGTGTCAGAAGTTTGGAAGGCATAGTTTTCATCAGATTTGGACGCCAACGAATTATTAAAGCGACCACACGGCGATAGATCATTGACGGAAATATCGAGGCTACGAAATCTGTGTTCTGACAATCAAGGCTACACATAACATACGACTCAAGTAGTGCAATTTGATGCCGCGATATTACCATTAAAATCATTTATAACCAGAGTACATCTCATGGCAATTCCAATAAGCCCAAACACGGCTAGGATACATTGTTTTATGACGGAGTTCCGGTGCCGTCCTTCTAGCTTCATCTTCAGATCAGTTCGATGGTCACCAGAATTATTTATTTAACTGTGCTTCATAGTCGCTTAACTATCTTAATCGAGATATCTTATCGCCACCAGTGAAATACTTATCATTGAGTAGTTCCGGTGGTCTTCTTCATCAGTTCCACTTTACCAATTGATACTTTCTGAATGCAAATGCTTAACTAGTTGCTGAAAATACCAAAATCGCTGTGTGTATGCCTATAATATTGAGGAGTTCCCTCAATTCCTTATGGATTCCATCATCAGAACTGAATTCTGATAAAAATGGGACCAATCGGGAAGTATATGCTTTCAAATAAAAAAAATACTTTCAGAATTGGTTCATAAATTACGGAGTTAAAAAAAAAACAAGCACAACCGAATTGATAACGTTCTCCTTTTTGGGAAGTCGGTTCATTAAAATAAGCCATGGCAGCTAAGAGATGACCTAGGTCAGGTTAGACCTGTGCCCAACCATGTGCGAATCGGGCTTAGGAACTAAGCTGGGGCACCCTGACCAAATAGGTTAGGTTACAACTTTGACCAACCGCGCGACAGCCGAACGTACGTTACATCCAATTTGGTCGCAGCAATTATTTTAGGTTCACAAACAAAGATGCGCTTTCATTATAGAGTGTTCAATAATATTTTTAGGAAAGCAAAATATGAATTATTTGAGGTTCGATTCAATAATATCATTTTAACAAAAATAATTAAATAAACACTTCAGACAAACTAGGTATTTTCAAACATGTGTTTTTACCTACTTATTATCATATTATATCTGCATATTTTCCCGCAATTTGTTATTCTCGTGTTTTTTTCTTTGCGTCATATTTACTGCAAATAAACGTATTTTCTTACTTTCTTACTTCTCTACAAAGATCAAACTGCCTTATTACAAAATGTAAATTCTCTAAAATACACATTAGCTAATACAAACTTAAATCATAACACAAACTGACCTAATTACCTCGTAACAGACGATAATGCTGTTACCTCATTATATCATAAACACGCAATTAACCACAATCACGTTCATGTCGAAGGCAATACATGACATGTAGCTGCAGGTAATACGATAGATACAGCTACTAATTATATTATAGGTGTACTTGTAGGTAATGGAATTATAATTAATGATGAGAGGACATTTTCTTTTGGAGATTATAATTAATACTGAGGAAACATTTGTATTGGATTAGTTTTGGTCAAATCTTGATGATAGTGAGATGATTGGTTGAAAATAATATCTAGAATGTTTGCTTGTATATTGGACTAGCTTTTGGCCGTTTCTCTCGCGTTTCAGTCGGGAATTATCCCACGGGACCGCACTATCGGGATATATTTTTTCTGAATTTCATCCAAATCCGTTCAACCGTTAATTAAGGGTACGCTAGTCGATCATTCTTCCATACAAACATAGTATGGTGAATACTCGTCAGTTTAACGGTTTACATTTAAAACTAAAAAAGCGAATCAATTTTTATTGTCATTATCTAGCTCTGTATGGAAGCAGAATTGAAAAAAAAAAACTGATTTCTGAGTTACGGGCGTCGAAACTTCCATATTTCAACACTAATTTTCACGCGTCTTTGGGCGTAAATAAATAATTTATGTTGTAAGAAAATAGCAAAATACAAACCGCACAGGGACATGCCCACCAACGAGTTCGAGCCGTCGACTTGTGTACCCTTAAGGCTTGAAAGATATCAGACAGACAGACAGACGGAACTACTTTTGCTCTTGTAGGTAATGTAATTATAATTAATTGTGTGGTTGTGTAATGTAATTATAATTAATAATATAGGGACAACATTATTTATGTAGGATCGGGATACCTTCTTTTCGCATAATGTTCTTTGTCCTAATATACTTCGGCATAACGATTTTGGCACAATTTGTTTTGGCATAATAATACTTCGGCATAATTTTTTTAGGCATACATTTTATGTTGGCATAATCATCTTACAGACTAATTTGTTTTGGCATAAATTTGATTCGCATAACGTTAGTAGGCCTAAGAACCGAATTGCTGCAAAACCGACTCCACGTAGTCTTGTTTGTCCTACCCCTAGAGTGTAATTTAAAATCGCGTAGGCGCGTAGGAGCGAGGCGGCCCGCGGGCTGAGGAGCAGGCGGCTGCGAGCGAGCCACCGCGGCTGAGGCTGGCCGGCGAAGCCGGCCAACAAGCCGAAGCTGCGGTGGTGAGCGAAAGCCGTCTGCGACGATTAGCACGCGTGGGGCCGCCGGAGGCCCGCAGCGCCGGAGCCGTGACAGAAACCCTGCCTGCTGCATGTTGCATGCTCGCTTGAATGCTGCATGCTGCATGCCTGCTTGCATGCTGCATGCTTGCTTGCATGCTGCATGCTTGCTTGCATGCTGCATGCTTGCTTGCATGCTTTAACTTTATGCTTAATAAATTATTATGCTTTAACTTTATGCTTAATAAATGTATGCTTTAGAATATTATGCTTAATCATTATTATGGTTAGAGAAATTATGCTTAAAAAATTATGCGTAAGCTGTTATGCGTAATTATATTATGCGAAAATATAATTATGCCAAACAACATTATGCTAAGTTATATTAGGTCTTAAAATTTTATGCAAATGGATAGGGAACCTGTAGGATCAGGTCAAGTCTAGGCGATATGAATTTAATCACATTGAGACAACTGGAAGTAAATAATGTTTAAGGTGGTTGATTGTATATTGGACTAGCTCGGTGTCGGGAATTATCCCAAGGGAACGTGGGATAATTCCCGACTCCGAGCCATGTCCTATTCTATCCATGTGCTCCAAATCCGTTCAGCCGTTAAGGCGTGAAAAGGTAATAGATAAAGTTACTTTCGCATTTAATATAATATTAGAATGGATAGGTAATAGAGTTATAATTAATGATGTGGAGACAAGTATTGATAAAGCATACGAATAGGATTAGGTTTGGTCAAGTCTTGAAAAGGGCTTAATGGATTTAATCACATTGAGACGACCGGCCGAAGATAATGTCTAAGATGGTTGATTATTTAGTGGATAACGTAGTATTTGATCTAATTTTGCGACTTTTCAAGGGAATTTGAAAAATTGGCCCTTAGAGTGGTTACGGGCAATAGTCAGACGTTTATCTGAAGAATAAGTAGAGCAGTTTGCCCTTTTCTATACAAAAGATCAAACCGCAATTTTTATTCCGAGATGAAAGTTATGTGAAGATTGAAAACTCTGCCCTAAATTAAATTGGGAGTATGGACGACATGCTAGCATCTATGCATTTTAGTAAAGAGTTCTCAACTAGAAAACCTAGATTCAATATTTCACATTAAATTTAATATTTACTGTCTGTTTCCTATTAATAAAATTGTATATTTTGTTTCAGAGAATGGGAGCAGTCCACGGTGAGGAGTTACCGTACGTCCTTGGAGCCCCACTGGTCGATGGTTTCGGTCACTTTCCTGAGAACTACACCAAGTCTGAAGTCGCTTTGTCAGAGTCCATCATGCTTTTCTTGGCCAACTTTGTGAAGACTGGGTGAGTAGAGTATAATATCAAAATCTGACTTCCAATTTTTGTTATTGAATATCTTCTCGTATATTCCGTGGAGGAGCTCGTGGCTAAGTAATAACAGCTGCACGGGTCGATCCATCAGGTGAAGCCTCGCTTGCCGGGGTTGGTCCGTGGATGGGTGTGGTGGGATCTTTATATACTGAGACTCCTCCGTGATTCGGAAAGCACGTGAAGCCGTTGGTCCCGGCTGTCATTCATGGATCTTTGGTAGTCGTTACGAGTCGCCAGAAGCCCGAAAGTCTGATACCCAGTCTTACCAAGGCGTAAAGTATTACCCAGGTACTGGGTTGTGGAGGTCATAATATGCAGTCGCTCCATGTAAAATACTGGTATTCAGCTGCATTCGGTCAGACTGGAAGCCGACCCCAACATGGTTGGGGAAAAGCTAGGCAGATTGATTTTTTCTCGTTTATTCATAATTATTGACGAATTTAGAGGAAATAGCCACTTACGCAGGTGATAAATAGGATATTAATGCTGGTGATTTGGGTCAGTGAAAAGATTTCATTTAAGATTAATAATAATGTGATAATATCACTGAATAATATATACCTAAGATACTTACGATCAACACGTGCCGAAGCTTTCATCATAACGATCTAAAGGCGTAGGTTGGTTAGTTACAATACCAAGTTGTGAACAACAAAATACTCGCAAAATTGCTTCTTGCAGACAAAGGGACCTCATTCCAACATAATTCCCATTCTTCTTAAGGTCGTAGCAAACCATGAATTTTAATTTAGTCATAACTCTAAAATGCAATTTAGAAAATAGGTCAAGTCAAGTTTTCTCGCTAACTCCAACTTTGCAATATCTTCACACCAAGGTAAAGGTGCACAAATCCACGTCACCTTTAATAACATTTAACAATTTGCGAAACATAAGTTAGCTCAAAGCATCACTAATTGCTTCAGTAACGTGAGCCTTGTAAATAAGGGAATAAGGACCACTTTATGCCCTAAATGTCTTGTTCCGAACTTCTATTTAATAGCTCAATAGCTCCTCAAAGTTTAAGAAACTTACTAAGAAGTATTAACTTTGTGCTTTAGATATTAAGGTTTAAATTACTTTGATCTTCGTCTTTGCCTGTGCTTTTGTACTTCGTTTTACGATAATATCTCCCTTTAATTATGTGTTTTATATTCCTTTAATTTTTGGGAGTATTTAATAATTACTGTTATTTAGTGAGGGTTATAATCATTACGGAGGCACTAACTGTGGCAGTGAATTTTAGAAGTCCCTGATTTAAGGTAACACCGGGAGCGCGTTTAAAATTTTACCTGTTTTATTTCCTACAACTGTTTCGTTATTTTCATGGCATTTAAAATGTGCGACGCTTTTACCAGTAACGGGGTTTAACGGGATTTACCTAAAGTTTTGCATAGGAAATAATACGTAGGGTAGATTTTTGCAATTTTAGGTTTCACTGCAGTTTCTGAAATTTAAAATTATTTTATGCTATTGTTATACCAGTGCCAAAAACGCGTGATTTATTATAGTAAAACTGCTTAAAAAACATTTCGGTTGGGACTACCAAAATCATCAGCATTTTTAACACTGTTTGGAAATGTAATATAGGTTTCTGATGACTTAAAAGAAACAGTTTAACAAAAACTGATATTGGTTTTGACTGCAAAACTTCCCATATTCGCACGATGCAAAATAAAAGCAAGAAGAAGCAATCCCGAAAACTCAAAACAGCAAAGTCTAGGATCTTATATTTATTATTATATTTAGGAGCTCTCACAAATTCTTAACATAGATTAAAAAGTATTTTCGTTACAGAAACCCGAACGACAACGCGCGGCAAGAGTCCCTGCTACCCGCGTCGAGGGAGAGAAATAAATTCCGAGGTATAAATTGGGAAGAATACGACTCCACACACCAAAAGTATTTGGAAATAGGTAAGTTTTAGTACGGATTTGATAGATAAAGTATTGTAAGACATAGTAAGGTAGGCAACTACCTATTATACCTAGTTGTGTTGTGAAGCTGATTATAAAACGTCACATTATTGTTTCATGTTGTAATTTGATTGATAACCAGTAAACGTTGAAGAAGTAAAATCATATTTCTTCTTTTTATCTTTTCTTAGCTTATAGCGTTTCCGTAGAATAATTACCAAAGCGAGTAAGAAAAGCACGATTCATTTTAGCACTAAACTTATGATTTTAAAAGGAGCAGTTATCGAGAAAACAAAAGTTAATTTGCTTAAAACCAACTTGGAAAACTTTAGCTAAAATTTCTAAATTATACCATGCGAAAGATAGAAACTAAAATAAAACTATTTACGCACATTAGCACAATTAACATTTTCAAAGGAATAAGTTTGAAATTGTTTTGCTCTAAATCGATATAAAACTATTTAATGATTTCTGAGATTTGTAATAAATTCAGACTTTATATCTATTTAATTTATCAAAAGGTTGAAATTCTAAGACATTATATTCTCTAAGACAGATTTCTATTCTAAACAGCCAGTGAAAAAATATAACGTTTGAGTTGGGTAGAATACAAGCATGAGTGGTACCTACGTAGGTACGTACCTCGTATTACAGCCAATAATATGACAGGTTACATCCAACCAAACATTCAATTAATGACATTCATACCCGCGAGGCAATATAAACGTTCTATATAATGTTTCCCATTTGCCTACATGTTATATGTCTTAGTATTGGTATGAAACCTTTATATTTTTGTACAGGTATGAAACCTCGTCTCAAGAACCACTACCGAGCGCATCAACTTTCCGTGTGGCTGCGCTTAGTTCCCGAACTCCATCGAGCAGGTATGGAGGATGTGGCAGCACGCCACAACCTATTCAAAAACCATAACGAGCAGGATCTCTACGAAGGCATCGTCAGGCCGGATCCACTGGCGAGAAACATCAACGATAATGACGCAATCAGACGTACAAACGGTTCAGTGTACACCGACACAGCCCTAACGACCGTTGATACGATACTGGCGACGTGCGCCACAATACTGCCAGGAAGAGATGTGCAAACTTTGAACGCTACTGAAAACACTCTGGCTAATTTAGAAGCGGCCGGCTATGCCGCTTATTCGACAGCCTTAAGTGTAACAATAGCGATAGGGTGCTCCCTACTGATTTTGAATGTCCTAATTTTTGCTGGAGTTTATTATCAGAGAGATAAGTCAAGGTCTCGGGGAAAGCAGCAGCGTTTTAACGAGAAACATTTTGAGACAATTTCTGGAAAGCATTCGCATTATCATATGGATCCAACGCATGCGCCGAGCTTGGTTGTGGATGTTGAGAGACAAAATAGGAAGAAACACCTGATGAGTACAGATCATCTGGCGAGTTTAAACTTCAAGGGACCTTTGGATGTTCCGAAGTCTCCGCCGAGTCCGACCCTAAGTATGGACAACATGATGCTTCCGAGCAAACTCGGGAGTCGGAGCAACAGTTTCAGAATACCTAACGTGAGTTACCCGCAGATGGGTTACGCGACTATGCCAAAGAATTTGAGCCAGTTTAATAACTCACCGCCTTTGCAAGAGTTACGGCAACAGAAATTCCAGCCTCCGAACGGATCGACGGCTCAGACCTCCCCGGGGAGGGAGGCGGAGGCGCGGGGGCCGCACGCAACCCTGCGGAGAGGGAAGGCCTCCCTTCACTCTAACCTCCCGCAAGCCGCCATTGACGAAATGAGAGTGTGACAGTTAATCCCATCTGACTCTGCATTACAGGATTAAAAGTGTGTGTGTAATTGTATGGTTGTAAATACTATTGTACCATAAGGGAGTCGAGATTTTTTTTTAGGAATGTTATCGATTTTCTCCTAAATTGGAATATGATTATCGAATAAAATCAGTTGTATCATAGCTTTGGATTATTTGAGTTTTATCCCTGAATACAAATGCAACAGATTTTATAGACACATTTTATACATTGTCTGCCTTATTGGTCTAGTGGTTGCAAGCGCTACTACTAAGCATGAGGCCCTGGGTTCGATTCCCCAGGTCGGGCAGTGTTATTAGATTTTTCTATCTGATATTTCTCAGTAGGTCCGGAGTCTGGATTTGTGCCCGGTTGATGACAAAAGGTTCGCCCCATAGTACATAACCGGTAAAATGTGGGTGTACTATAGGTACACCTCTACCCAACCCTTCGAGGAAACAAAGGGTGATGTTAGGTTATGTACATTATATAGATTTAATTTCAACACAATAAATTGACTGATTCGATAAATATCGAGTAATATTATATGTACACTGTTCTCTAATAAAGTAGAGAACCAATTATAAATTTCCACCGTTTCATATTTATAAGCTGTATAGAGCGCTTTTAAGTCCTTGTTTACTGAATTGCTTACAAACAACTTGGTAAAATAATTCCTAGAGATCTCTCCGTCACACAATAGTTTTGAGAACTGATAAATGGAATTGAAGCGCCAATTGACCAATGACTGGAAAATATTCATTATTATTATCGACGCGTAGATACTCCAAGTAGTTCATTCAACTGGTTCGCTGAATACGTTTGAAGTACATACTCTATTCATTCGACTGTTTACGTTCGTAGGAGCACAGTTAAAGACTTTTTAAGTGCATTTTTCTGTTGAGCTCAATAGAATTCTGCTTTTACCGAGTCGATTGTGTCCGTAACAAGAAATGTTTTTAGTGTATTATTGTTAGTTTTAATCTGGTAGATACAGAGGATCCTAACAAACTGAATGCTTATCATGCTTATAAATATATATTATTTTAAATGAATCCAGGACAGTCGCTAATGTCTTTTTCCAAGTCTGACATTGATAAAGTAATAAATCAAATCAATTCATTTATTCCTTTTTAAACACGGGTAAATTAGGTACACTTAGTTTTACATATTCATTGTTCTCCATGTTCTGCCATCACATGTTATCATCGTCAGGGCATACAAACGTAAATCATCTCTTTCTTTTTTTGCTGTAATTATTTTGCTTGTCTCGTCACATTTTCAGATTAGATTAATGTATGTTCATGATAAATTATTCTTCAAACGCGAAATTAGTCTGTTACTGGACACTGATTAATTAGCTAAATAGCGGCCAAGAAAAGCTAGCTAGCTTTACGTAGAAGTAATCTCTAAAATTAATTGAGCGTGGCTCAGACTTTTATAGACTTTGGTAATTGAACTTAATATTAAGGTCAAACGATTTAGCTTTGATCATACTAAAACTGAAATCTGCCTCATTGAGACTCAGTTTTGATTTTAGCTGGTCATATTTTATTTTTAATACTAGAAATAAGTGTAAGTCAAAATCCATCCGGTGTGAGTTAAAAGAAGATGTAGTGACAAAAATTGAAAAGAGTATGCTGAGATGGTTTGGTCATGTTCAGAGGATGAATGAAAGGCGACAAAAAAATATATTTACAAGACAGATGTGACTGGAAACGCCGGGAGGGGACAGCCTAGGAGGATATATACTGACCTTATTGGTGATGTTCTTCAGAAAGAACAAGTGCGAAGTACTAGCAACCGGCGTGCGTGTATGACCAGATGTATGAACGTAAACGAGGCAAAAGGAGTATGTAAGGATCGTAGCAGGTGGCGTTCTGTAGTTTCTGCCTACCCTCATGGGAAGAAGGCGTGAGTTTATGTATGTATGTATGTCAAAATCCATTAGTAATAATCAGGTAAGCAAATCGGAAAATGATGAATGATAAGCAATGTTCTTTCATCATGAAAATCTGTTACCAAACAATAATATAACATCATGCCTGTATTCCCCGTAGGGTTAGGCAGAGGTGTAACATAACTGGCAAAATGTGGGTGTACTATGGGTATAGTACACCCAGATTTCACCAGTGTTACAGGGGCCGAACCTATACCAAACTATATACAATTAAATCAAGTTTTACAGTCTTATGATTTATTATTCCTTCATTCCAAAACGCCGTTCACTAAACTAAGAATTGTATAAACTTCACTACAATACGATAAGTAACTAAAGAGACAACTAATCATGTGATACTTGGACGTTTTACTTATACGTTTCTCCGGGTTGGGTCGACGATAAACAGGGCAATAAAGATCTTTGCGTCGCTCGGGGTCATACGTAAACATGTATTCCGGTTGCGCCATGAAGAGACATAATAATATACGGAGTCGACATTGGAGTATGTTTGATAGCAATGTACGTAACGTAGAATAGTTCAAGCTTGGGGCTTTAAACTGAAATGATCGTTAAATTGGATAGTAAATCCTTAAACCAGTAAAGGTAGGCTAGGAAATAATTGTATCAAGCTTTACGTTTGATACTCCTAAAGGGTAAGGTAGAGGTGTATGGAGTTACACTTTATGCCAGATAAATTTAAAATCCAAAATGAATTAAAAAAAAAAAAAAAAAGATAAAAAGATTTAAAATTCATTTTAAACTTGATTTGTGCCCAGTTGGGGACAGTAGGCTCGCCCCTATTACATGGGACTTGAGCATAACTGGTGAAATGTGGGTGTACTATTAGTAATATCTCTGCCGAACCCTTCGAGGAACACAGGCGTGATATTGTGTTAGGTAGGTTTATCAAAATTCCCATGTATAAAGGAGCTGGCCTAGTCGTTCGTGCTCACGAGATCTACTGGATCAACGAGGAGAAAGATAATTGTAAAGAAGAAAGGTAAGTACGAAAAGGTAATAAAATTGTAAAAGAAGAAAGTGTGCAAGTAACCACTACATATGCCTTTTTAACAGACTTGTGTGTGTGTAGACTATGTAGCAAAGAATTTATTATTTCTCTGAAATCTAAAAAGCACGCAATAATAAAGCCAGTTACCAGCATTGTACACTTCATAAAAATAATTGTTTGCCTGCATACTTAAATCTTCAACCCACACGGGGCCTGCGTGGTGGATTACGACCCACTCGCTCTCAAATAGAGGAGGCCCTTGTGTCCTGGCAGGAGGAACATTGTCGACTGATAATATTTACACTTAAAAGTCTTTGTATTTTTATTTCATGTTATTGGGTGGCAATCAAGAATACAGTCCACGCGTGCTGCATGCATAGCATGACCACCGTAGAAACGAAAGACAAAATTACAGAATTATCGTGCAAAGATTTATACGGTAGTCAAAAATTTACAAAAGAACTCTCACTTTGTATACAGGTTGGCGATTTAGACACCTACATCCGTCAAGTTGATGATTATTTCTGGCATACTAAACAACTTTCGCTATGATATCTATTCTTCGTACGGTTAGAAGTGGTCATGCTACAGTCCTTGCACAGTATTTTACCACTGATTTTGCATCACTGTCAAAATGACAGTGATCTTTATTCACGTTTCAATAAGGTTGGTGTTGTGTTGCTGCCACTGACCATTCTGTCAAAATCACAATGATCCTTATACTCATTACAATAAGGTTGCTGTTGGGTTTTACTACTGTCAATGGTAATATAACTGTTATGAACTGTACGCGTGCAGATGCAAGTGGTCACTGTCATCTATGGACATCTTGAATACCAGAGGCATCGCAGGTACTTTGTCATCCCAAACACGCGGCTGTAATGTCGAATACTGTCTAATATCGGCACTAATACCCTTCAAACCAGAACACAGAAAAGCAGTTTGGTAGCAAAAATAGGTACAATTGTATTCCCCGGACGAGATCCTACACATCATCTGCCTAGCGTTTCCCAACTATGTTGGGGTCGGCTTCCAGTCTAACCGGATGCACCTGAATACCAGTATTTTATATGGAGCGACTGCCTATCTGACCTACACAACCCATTTAGGTACTGGGTATATCATACCCTTTGGTAACACTGGTTGTCAGACTTTTGGGCTTCTGACGAGCAGTAACGACTATCAAAGATCCCCGAATGACAGCCGGGACCAACGGCTTAACGTGCTTTCCGAGGTACGCAGGGGTCTTGGTATTTGAAGATGGTTACCCATCCACGGACCAACCGCGGCAAGCGTAGCTTAACCTGATCGATTGACTCGTGCAATTGTTATCAGTTAGCCACAAGCTCCTTCACAAATCTTATACTATTAAATGAGCAATAATACATATATAATTGTAAAATCACGTTCTCGAAAACGTGTCTAACGATTTCGATGAAAGTTGCAATATAGGGGTTTACGTGGGCGAAAAATCGATCTAGCTAGGTCTCATATCTGGGACAATTCGTTTCCTCCGTATTTTCACCCGAACAGAGCTCGGTTGCTCAAAGTTTAGAACAAGATGGCTACCTGATACTAAAAGTGGGCTTATCCAAACCTCGTCTTTTTTCCACCTCAAAACTTTATGAGGAGGCTCAAGTGCTAACTGTACGCCAGCTATACATAATGCTAACTGTACTTCTTCAACACTTGGAATTACCTGAAGAAAGGAGAAAACGTATAGCCCTCTCTAGTAGGAACTACGCAATATGTGCGTCACTTGCTGTCAATACGTCCTTTGCACAACGATTTTTTCCATTACGAGGAGGTGAATTATTCAATAAAATAAATAAAATGATCAATATAGCTAAATGTAGTAAAATAGAATGTAAAAGAAAAATAATCAAATGGTTACTAGATCGAAGCTACGCTGAAACGGAACAAGTCCTTGAAATAATAAAGTGACAAGGTATATTTGTCATAACTATTAATATTATATTATTTTCTATCTAAGTATTATGTAATATTTATATTTAGTTTTCTATGCAAATATAATTAATCATATTATATAATATTATGAATCATTATATGTACAAAAAATGTAGGCATACACATACCCACACGCACACTCAAACATACATTCACACATACTCATATACACGCGCACACACACGCACACAATCAAACATGCACTCAGACACACCATCAACCACTCGCAATTGTATCACGTTGACAATCTTTACTATGTGCTACAATGGGGGACCTGGAGTTCTAAAATACAGTACAATTTAGACTTCAGATCTCCCACAAATTACAAAATTTTGTCAAAATAACTGTCAACTTATTATGTATAAAAATGTAATTTGTGGAAATAAATAAACATATTTTTTTAATTTATTTTTTACCTTAGAATAATGACATGGCAGCATGGAATTAGCATGTGCTATCATGCAAGCATGGAATTAGTATGACATGGAATTTGTATAAACTATAATTTGCTATTAAATGAGCATTCTCTATTTTCACAAGAGCAGAGCACAATCGTCCAGGTACTATCTCTAATACAACTAGTAATAAAATGAAACAGTTTATAATATTCTATTTTATCGTTCTCTCAGCGAACTGTTTTTGGTCGCAATTGACTGTGGGCGAGTTAATTGTTGAGTCGACTGAAGGGAAAGTTTACTGTAATATTCGCAGATAAGAAAATGTCCCTTGACCTATCTCTAATAGCTATAGGTGAGCTATTATTCAGGGTTAGTTGATGAAAATTTACCCGTGGCAAATATTAATCAGAATAGTTATTCTGTCATTGAAATATTACTGGTTATTTATTAACTAACATTCTTTTTATGTTAGTTGTTAAATAGCCTGTGTAGGGAGAGTTGAAATGTGAGGGAGGTCCACGATATAAGTTAGGGAAATAGGAGCACAAAAGAAAGGACAAAATCGTCAACTTCGTGCTACTCTTAAGTTTTGAAAAAATCTGGATTGGTCGGCCTTCTCACTAAACAATAGAATTATTGTCCCAAATGGGTCTAAATAAAAAACTGGATAAGTCTCTAGTCCCTCATTTTTCATCTTATTAAAATAATAATTAACAAAATGTAAAATAAGTGACTAGAACCCTGTAACTACCCAATTTCGTAGGTCTAAGATTAAATATAATAAACTACTTCACAGGCTTATAAAAAAATAGAAAACAAATTACTTCAAAAACTATGTCGAATTGGCACTACAGGTCTATATATACATATATTCTCAGGGCCGTGCCCGAGACGTGGAAGGACCGTACTCTGTCAGGGGCTCAAAAAAGATATGGGTGTGTACATTTTATATGAACTGATTCACACACGTCCGTGTCCAGGCCAGCGACGTAGTTTCAGTGCCTACTCTGTGGGTGCCACAGCCCTGTCACGTCCCGGGCGTGGTCTTGATATGTGTAAATAGACCTCAAACCTGTCGATAATGATCGTCTTAAGACAAATACACAAGCCTTAAAACGCACATAAAATATAAGAACAACTTCACCACAAGATCTGAACAAGAAATATGTATAATAAATATCGATATTATCGTTCCAAGGCGTATTTCTATCCCCCAAGCCGTAAAAATGTTCGCTGTCGGTGACTTTATTGGCGATTTACAAAGATTAATAAAATAGTTCGGTAAATACGTATCACAGAATAATAGTACAGAAGGTCGGCTTCATGCAACGAGCCGAAAACAGACACACATAGACGCGAACGTACGACGACGGTTTCAGTTTATTTATCGGTCGAATGCTTGTCGCGAATGCGATTCCAAGCATGTAAACAAATATATGTCGTTGGAAAAACAACTTTAAAACAGTTTGTGCTAAAACTTTAAATTGACTTTAGTAGTACTAGTCAATAGTACTAGTCGTTCTGAAATCAACTAAATTTACGCTAAAATAAAGTTTATATTTGTTTAAGAGGACGTCAATTTGAAACAATGATTTCAATATGGAATATGTGTGCGTGAGTTTTTGCTCGTTGCTTCAAGGTGGAGGCTTCTGTACATATCTATTTTGTGTACGTAAGCTGGAGAAGTTTGTCTGTAATGTGCTTAGCGTGTGTATAACTGCTGTAGAAACATTCGAACTGGCTGATATAGCGGTATGCTTAATCAAATAAATGGACTCAGAAGCAAAAAGAACATTTATCGTCTATCGTTCTGTGATTGGACTTACGGGTAATGGGTATTGGGTAGGTTGCTGAAATTATAATTAGTACCTCGTCGACCGAGCTCCACTCTGGTGGAAATAGAGAATGCTCATTTCATATTATAGGACAGTTCATACAATTCCTTGTATATGTATATAGTACATACTAATTCCATGCTGCCATGTAATTATGCTTAGGTAGCCATTCTCTTTGGAGTAAAATACGGAGAAAACGAATTTTTCCAGATATGAGACATAGCTAGATCGATTTTTCACCCCCGTAAATCCCTATATTGCAACTTTTATTAAAATCTTTAGAGCCGTTTTCGACAACGTGATTACAAATATCTATACACTTGCGGTCCAATAAGAAGGGTCAATGACGAAAATCCCTGTAACTTGCAAATTCAGAATGGTACATGCATGAAACTAACTTTGTATTACAGGGAATTTTAATAATTAATGAATTTTCCCAGATATGAGACCTAGCTAGATCGATTATTCGCTCCCGTAAACCCCTACATTGCAACTTTCATCGAAATCATTAGAGCCGTTTTCGAGAACGTGATTACATTCGTGATATATATAACAAATATTGCTAATTTAATAGTATATTTGTAATGGATCGTTGAACACAAGGAAGTTTGGCAATAATTCCTTTTGCATATGTGGCTTCCTTGGTACTTCATTAACGGCAAATTATGTAAGAGTCTATTAAGTCTGCTCTTAAATTACTATGTTTATATTTTTTTCATTCTTCCTTGACATAATCACCCTGTTATTTGACATTATATACCTACAATTTAATTTCGACTTTTTATTAGTGGCTTTTGTGGAGATGATAATTGTTCAAATTTGTTACAGCTGTAATGGCAATCACATCATTTCGTTTAAAATACGTTTTTATTTTTATTAATTTATATATCTTTATATAGATCCTTTTCTATTTTGTGAATGTGAGAACGCTGTAGGCCTAGTGGACTGTAGATTTGTTGACCATCATTATTCTGTTAAGTACCTGGTACTTGTTGAAAGACCTACACTGTCCTCCCATACCTAATAACACTGTTATTTGAAAATATTGTAAAAGCAAAGTATTTTTAAAAGAGTAGCCGTGGAGTTTCTTGCCGGGTCTTCTCCATAGGAAACAACCAATTGGAACCGTGCACCTAGCTTCTGACGCTTCATAAGAGCCCATGTACATAGGTTTATGTTAAATAAAATATTTTGAATTTGAATTTGAATTTGGATTTTGAATTTGATGTGTGAAGGAGAAGGAGGTTTGTGAAGGAGCTTTTGGTTAAGTAATAACAGTTGCACGGGTCAATCAATCACGTTAAGCTGCGCTTGCCGCAGTTGGTCCATGGATTAAATCAGTTCAAACTTTCTTTTTAAATTTGATAAATTTCAGAACTGATTGATAGCTTACGTGACGGCATTCAATTGTCTCCGCTGGTATTCCTTAATATTCCTTATAACTTTAGTTTTTCGTTTTTTACGTTTACCTGTACAGGTCAAGCTAAACTAGCTAGCGAAACTTCAGACGAGATTGATGGGTAACGGAACCTTTATAGGATCACTTGTGTCTGGCTGGCTGGGTGGCTGGTTGTCTGTCTGTCTGTCCATCTGACACAGCTAATTTGCTCCGAATCTAATGGACCGATTAAGTTAAAATTTGGTAAACATACTCGTATGTATTTCTGTGACCCAAACACGGACGTGTAACGTAAATAAATTAATTTTGAATATTAGTTTTGGGGCCAAATAATAAAATTTAGTATGTTTATATTAATAAGAAAATTTGGTATGTATGTAATTTAGTATTTATTATATCTATGTAGTTTCACTTTTGGGGGAAAAAAATATATGCAAACTGTACCTTGTGACATATCAAATGACAGGGCTTATTGCGAGGATCTCAATTTTATCATAATTTTAAATTTTTATTTTATTAAATGAATACTTATAAAGATATTTAAGAAAATTTATTAAAATTTACCATCTCATATATTGCTACATATTCCAAAATGTTTAGAAATACCTGCAAGATAGCCAAAGCTCTGTATATTACGCAACAAGATCAAATCAGCAGAAAATAAAATAAAAACAGTTTGTAATATTATACATAATGAAACTAATAGGAAAATAAAACGAAACACTGAGTACACATTGGAGACTTCACGTAGTGCCATAAGCTCTAACTTAAAAGTAGATCAAGAATTTGTAAATGTCTTTACTAATATCGATCTCAAAACGACGGAAGCTTTAAATTCCTCACACGATGTCTCAATTGATTTATTAACAGCAAACGTTACAGGCTGCCCGGTTGAATGTCAGCACTTCTTCTTCTCCTGCCGATATTTGGAAGTTCCTTGGAACTTTGGGCATCGGTAAATCGCGACATTCGGACCTTCCTAACACAATTGGTTTGGACGATCTAAATCGCCATTTCTCCACTGTTCCCACTCTAGATAGTCTAACCAAATGTCAAACCCTAGACTACCTTGCTGGTCTGACGCGTCCCAATATTAACCCCTTTGTCTTCACCCCTGTCGACCCGGGAGAGATCAAAAAGATAATCCTTTCCATTAAATCCAAAGCTGTGGGCTGCGATAATATCAGCCGCCATATGATTATAGCGGCTCTTGATCAACTCCTTCCTGCAATCTCCCACATCATAAACTTTTCCCTTTACACCGGTGTTTTCCCTTCCCTCTGGCGTAAAGCCCTTGTTCGGCCTCTGCCTAAGATACCCAATCCCTCTCTTCCTAGTCACTTTCGCCCAATTTCCATCCTTCCCTTTCTATCTAAAGTGCTCGAGGCCAGTGTTCATAAGCAATTCTCCCACTTTATTCACCGCAACTCCCTCATCAGTCCATTTCAATCCGGTTTCAGGCCTGGGCACAGTACCGTTTCAGCTCTCCTTAAAGTGACTGACGATATAAGGCGGGGAATGGAAGACACTAAAGTTACAGTCTTAGTGTTAATTGACTTCTCCAATGCTTTTAATACCGTCAGTCACGAAGTCCTTTTATCCATCCTTTCCAATCTTATGGTCTCTCGGGAGGTATTGGAATGGTTTTCCTCTTATCTTCAGGGGCGTCAGCAGTCTGTTCGTGCTGGAGACTCTTCGTCTGGTTGGTGTGAACTTGCAGCTGGCGTCCCTCAGGGCGGTATATTATCTCCTCTTTTGTTCTCAATTTTTATTAATCTCATTACCACTGAACTTCGAACTGCGTATCATCTTTATGCTGACGATTTGCAGCTTTACTGCCAGGCAAGTGTGGAGAACATATCCGATGCGATTGAGGAGCTAAACCGGGATTTAGCTGTGGTTAAAAGCTGGTCTGATCGTTTTGGGTTGGCAGTTAATCCTACCAAGTGTCAGGCTGTCATTGTAGGGAGCACCCACAGTATGAGGAAGCTGAATGGATTAACTGTGCCACCTGTAATGTTTGACAACTCGGTCATCCCGTTTAGCTCCGATGTTAAGGATCTTGGTCTGCATGTTGACACATGTCTTGACTGGCGTAAGCAGGTCACGACTGTAAGTAAAAAAGTCACCGGAACGCTGCGGTCGCTCTATCGGTTGAAAAACCTTCTCCCATCACACATAAAGGCAATGCTTGTACAGTCCCTAATCTTTCCCATAATAGACTATGGTGATGTGTGTTACTATGACCTGAATGCAGATCTCCTCAATAAACTTGACCGCCTTCTAAATAACTGCATTCGATTCGTATTCAATCTTCGAAAGTATGATCATGTATCTGCGCATCGATTGCTTTTAAAATGGTTACCCATACGTCAGCGTAGAGAGTTGAGGGCTCTGTCTATGTTGTATTCTATACTCGACAAACCCACTTCTCCTTCTTACCTGACTTCCCATGTTCAATACCTATGCTCCGCCCATAGTAAAAATCTTCGTTCTACCAACAATCGTCTTCTACGATGTCCTTCTCACCGCTCTGGTTTTATACACTCTTCTTTCTTTGTCCAGGCGGTATTTCTTTGGAATGCGCTTCCTCTGAACATCAGGATGGCAACCAGTCGGTTATCTTTCAAACTGAAGGCACGTGAATATATTCGTGAAAAGTTGGCAGAATCTTTGCAGCGCTGATTTGGTGGATTTGTTTTCTTCTCTACCTATCGTTCTTTCTCCTGACAAAGTTTATTCGGTTTATAATATATGTATGTATCTATGTATGTATGTATTAGTAAATATTCATTTTTAAGTTATCTATTACTCATGTTGCACCTGCCATGTTTTGTCTCTGCTCCACCCTAAGGTTGACTGGTAGAAAATGCCTCAGGCATTAAGTCCGCCTTTGTACAGTATTTTTTTTTTTTTACTTGTGCATAAAGTTTTAATAAATAAAAAATGTCAGTTTAAATATATTAGCCCTATAGATAGTTATAAAATCGTTTCGGCAAATCAAAATCAAATTGACCGAAGATCTATGGGGATTATGTATCAAAGTTTATACATCCATAATCAAGACTACAGTCCCATATTTAGCTTTAATATTTAAATTGTGCATGGCTCAAGGAGTCTTCCCGGATTTAATGAAATACAGTAAGGTTATAGCACTTTTTAAATTTGGGGACAGTAAAGACATCAACAATTACATATAGACCAGTATCCGTGCTGCTGGTACTCAGCAAGGTGTTCGAAAAGGTAAGCTCAATCAAATGCTTAATCATTTTAACACCAACCAAATCTTACACGGTCAGCAATATGCGTTCACCGAAGGACGTTGTAAGACAGACGACAGTGTCTTCTTATTAAAATACATATTTACAGCGTGGAAGGAGGCCCAATATACCATAGGAATCTTTTGTGACCTTTCCAAGGCATTTGACGGCGTAAATCACGAAACCTTACTCTTGAAACTTGAGTATTACGGACTAGGTAAAGTTGCGCTCAGTTTAGTAAAATCTTATTTAAATGATAGACAACAGCAAGTTTAAACTAATGGTGTCAATTCATTTGGTCTAAAAGTAAAAATGGGTGTTCGACAAGGCTCGATAATGGGTCCTTTCCTCTTTTTTAGTATATATTAATGATTTGAAGAAAGAAAAATATTTTATTTGGGACACGCACAGGAAATACAAACAGTAAAAAAAAAACAAAATTATATAAAAATAGATAAAAAAGGAGCTTAAGTATAAAAAACTAACAAAATAATAACGAATTACAAAAAAATAAAATAATAATAAAAAAATTAAAAAAATATAAATAAAAACCGAAACTATGTACTCGTACAATAAATAATCTAAGAATCCAATCACGCCCGATGTTCCAACATCACTTGTCCATGGTATAGACTATTATCTATGGTGACAAGCGAAGAGACGCGGGCGCACTACGAATCTGCGAAGCATTTGGCTGTCAAAAAGTAAATTTTGGAAACAAATAGAAATTATATATTATGGATCAAAGATTATACTACTTTTTAACGAGAGGTAATGATACAAATTAAATAAAACAATGGGTGAATAAATATAAAATAAGGCTAGAAAGTGGTGCAAATGAATAATGTATGTTATCGTTGTGTTGTGACTGACTGTGTTGTGTAAATCGGAAGAAAAAGATTCAGTCACCGAGCAAAACAAAGCGATTGAAGCAAAAAACATGCTGATAAGAATATAAGACTCCGCCAAGATCACCAATACCACACGCGTGCAGTCCCGGGTGAGTTTAAGAACTAGAAAGTTTAAGTTTATGTACTCGTAACAAATGTTGCTCATATTTAGTACTAAAAATTCCAACTGTTTTTATAGCACGAAAAGGATTTACCCCATTTATTAAAAAAAACCAACCACAAATGGTGTTATTTGCTGACGATACTTGTCTAATTTTTAAGATAAATAGACGTGCATTAAATCTTGACCACGTAAATAACGCCCTACTGCAGGTCCAAAATTGGTTCACCGCTAATAATTTAGTATTCAATCGGAAAAAAAGCTAAATGCATAAAATTTGCTTTACCGAATGTTAAAAGTAGTGTTTGTGACATAGTATTGAATAGGCAGAAACTAAAATTCGTCAATAAAACTGTTTACTTAGGGATCACGCTCCACTCAAAGCTGCGATGGGGTTCTCATTTAACATCTCATGCAGGACGGCTAAGTTCAGCAGGATAATTATGCTGTGAGAAAAATCCGTCAATTTACTGATGTTAGTCACCGCGGGACTAGTCTATTTCAGTTACTTTCATAGTATCATCTGCAGATATCGAATCTATTTTTATTCTGCAGAAAAGAGCCATCAGAGCAATATATGGCCTCCGCAGACGACATTCTATAAGGCAACTGTTGAAAGATATAAACATTATGACGGTACCTTGTCAATATATCTATGAAAACATCATGTACGTGAGGAAAAATCTAAGTATTTTCAGAAAAAGAGGTGATAGAAACAATTATAGGACTAGAAATAGGGACCAATTAGTTCAACTGGGTTTCAGACTGACTATAGTAGACTCGTCCTTCATGGGGTACTGCTTAAAATATTACAATAAAATACCTCCCCACATACTTCAACCGAATGAAACGAAATTTAAATTTTGTATAAAACGCATACTATGCTTTTTTTTTTTTTTTTTTTTGGGTGGGAAATTATCAAATAACTTCTCCCGCTCTGGGTGGAGCGGGAGGGCGTGTCAGACTCTTACTGACTAAAACCCACCCGTGTTCCTTCCGTTGCCTGTACATTGCCAGGGGCCACGGTATCCCTTTCGGACTTTCCCGCAACCCCGGCAGGCATTGGTCCTATCGAACCCCTTCACTTGCTGACATCTCTTTGAGGCGCCCGTGGAACACAACGCGCCGTCGACCCGGGCCTGGTCCTTATCGGACGGCGAGCTACCCATTGCTCACCGTCCGCAAGCCCGCGCCTACGGTGGCCGGGAATCGGCCTGCGATTCCCGACGCCCAGGGCGTCTCCTGCGGCGGCTAGGGGCGTGAGGGCGCGAAATTTGCCTCTCCCTCACGCGTTCTGCCTCCTCCTTCGCACGCATACTATGCTGCCAAGCATATTATAAGTTGGGGGATTACATCGCTGACAAAAATGCTTGGCTCGACGCTGGTCCAGCTCCACAAGGGCGCATAAACTTATAATAATTGATTAGCATTCGAAAATATTGTTGAAGCTGCTGAAGATTGAAAACTATGTTTATATTGTATAAATTCCATCTCTTAGTAATATATAATTGCATAGCACATGTGTGAGCAATATTTACCTACTTTAAAGCTACTGTTTACCGAGTACGTCTTTAATTGACTTGAATGTGCCCTGGCGGCTGAAATTATGTCATGCTCACTCAAATGTCTCGCTGGTGGTGGTGTGCGTGTTGGATCATTAAGTTCCCTTCAAAATGGTTGAACTAAATGGTGCTGATCCAGAGTCATGTTCGTGAACGGGCGCCGTCAGTGGGGACTGGTCATCTCTTAGCTGCCACGGCTTATTATTTGAAAAAATGCTTTGAGTTTTGAGTTTTTTCCCCAAAAACACTGAGCCTACAATTTAGAAAAAAATACAGATAATGATTCTTTACTCATAGATTACAGGAAAACCAATAAGAAGTCTATGATCTTAAAATAAATAAGTATGGTAAATATCTTATTATTGTGCGTAATAACTTACATTTGCAAATTAATGTATGGGAGAACGTCATTTTCGACTACAAAGTTAAGTTTATTCATGGTATAAATTCATCCCAATTACGGAATCCTTCATTGTGCGTAGTCGGACACGCACTTGGCCGGTTTTTTTTGTGTAAACTTTACAGACGTAATGGGTATCGGTATCTAAACACGATTTAGCTCAGAGACTCAGTACCAGAAAGCTCTTATTTGGCATGGGTATACATATTAATCACGCCGACAAAGTGGTCAAATAAAATCCCCTACACGTAAAGTGGGGATGTTTTTTTTCTTATCGGTCCTATGGTGTCCATTTTCCGATTCAGGGATCCTTTTGCGAAATATTAGGCTTTTAAATGCAATTTTTTGTTAGAGACAAGTGTCCCCTTGTTATCCCCTATATATTTGTTGTCCCCTAGTTAAGTTTATTCTTGGTATAAATGTATCCCAACTACGGAAACCTTCATTGTGCGTGGTTCGACACGCATTGGCCGGTTTTTATTTTTTTGGGTAGTAAAATGAGCATTGATAACTTCGTGATCATTGACAGCCGTAGTCTAACTGGTGGCCGTATGCCAGACTGCTGAGCTGAGGGTCCTGGCTTCAGTCCCCATGTAAAGCAGAGAGTTATTCAGTTTCAAAGAAAAATTAACCAAGGCCAAGTGCGTGTAGCGCTGTGACTTTAATAATAAATGTTGCAGCATCATGCTGATATTGGAGCCTTTTGGCCTCGCACAGGACTTTCTGCTTTTATTTTAATATTACTTTGTTTGTATTTTAATTTTTGATGAGTGTGTATTTAGTTTAATTGAGATCTCCTGTGCCTGTCCCAAGAAATACTTTTTCTTTCTTTCTTTTCTTTGTCGGGCACGCATTTTGCCGTTTTTTTATCTCGTTTAGATATCGATACCTACCAGGTCGACGGAGTTTTGCTGGGTAATTTAAATTGACCCTTTAAAAGTTGGATGTTCTTTCACGGAATTAAAGGATTGTCGGAAAGTTTCATTTATCAATACTAGTGATATTGACAATTCAAATTAACCAGGCATAGATTTCAATTTGATAAACTTTAAAGCCATTATAGAAACATCTGCCTAGCCTTATCCCAAATATGTTGGGGTCAGCTTCCAGTCTAACCGGATGCAGCTGAATACCAGTATTTTAGATGGCGTGATTGCATATCTGACCGCCACAACCCAGTAACTGGGTAATACGAGTCAGACTTTCAGGCTTCTGACGAATGACAGCCAGGACCAACGGCTTAACGTGCTTTCCAAGGCACGGTGGACTCTCGGTATGTAAATATGGTCACACATCCACGGACCAACCCCGAAAAGCGTAGCGTAACTTGATGGATCGACCCGAGCGGCTATCATTACTTAGCCATGAGCGCAACACTATCAAATAAACAAGAAAATTGAGTTTTTAATCAAGGAACATTATAGTGTTGATTATAAATAACACAGCTGCTTCATAAACCATCTTCATAATATGACGTCATGTAGGTTCATATTCTAAGAACACGTGACGATTGTAATTTTCTTCCGCCCCTTAACATAACAAACCCATCCATCCGCGAATATTAATAAACACACTACAGCAAGCCTGATATCACACGTTCATGTTTATTTATCTAACGCTGTAGCTCTCAAAGTTAATTACGCATACATTCCCCACATTCGCACACATTCTTCGTCATCATGTCGATTTAAACTGCCTCTGTGCTCTAGTGGTTAGACCACCTGTCTCAGACCCAGAGGTTCGATTCCCAGTGGAAGCAAAATTTTCTTCTGTTTGGTTGGTGGTAGAGCTTGTTCGAAGTCCGCCATGTTAGCTAGCACCATATTATCTGTTGTATAAACCACCATATTAAATGTTTGTAAATATGTGAGCACCATGCATCTATCACATGATTAATTTATCTGTCATTCCTTAATTTTTCGTTATTTTTACCTAACGTGGTATAGTAATCTTATTCTAGGTGCATCGTCTTCACATATAATTATATAATTGATGTATACAAGATATTGTGAAAACATTTTAAAAGAGTAACGGTGGAGTTTCTTGCCCATTCTTCTCCATACGAAAACTACCTTTTGGAAGGGGCAACTAGAATCAATTATTATTTAAATGTTGACGTTCAAAAGTGCCTTTTTTGTGCCTAATTGAAATAAATTATTTGACTTTGACTTTATCTAGGTAAGTCTGTCACCATAATCACAATGTTAACAGCATTTTTGTGTTTCGGCAGTTAGAGGTAAGATAGCCAGTTCCTCTGTGGTTGAAGATTCCGGGTGAAGCTCGCTTCCACCTTCGGCCTGATCATCACTTACCATCAGGTGAGATGTAGGCCAAGAGCATCCTCGTTGGGGTTAAAAAAAATTACTAACGGATATTAGATTTTGTTGGCCAAAACGGCTTCGTCGGTGTCCGGACTGAGGTCGCTAAATGGTACATGATGGTATGGTACGCATGGAAGGTTATCTCTTTTCTGTTATTTTTACAGACTATATTAAACCTGGTAAATATCTCGCCGGAACCTGGATTCTTTTATTATGTAGGTTCTTCGTCCCAGTTATGAAACAGTTCTTTATAGATCATCATAGCGAATATTATAAAAGCGAAAGTGAGTTTGTTTGTTTATTTGTTTGTTTATTATGCTTTCACGCTGGCACATGGGTAGACCATGACCTGGTTTAGGACTTAGAATACTTATTATCCCGATATTCCCACGGGATCGAAACTTATGCGGTTGACACCGCGGGCGCAGCGAGTATTAAATAAATACTCTACTCATGACCAAATAATGTCACCATCAATAAGCGCTTAAGAGCAAATAGTTAATTATTTTAACAAGTCCAGATCATGCACAAAAGTGTATGAATAATAAAATGATGATATAATGTCAATAATATTATACTGTTGAGACATAGGGTTAAGTGGAGACAATATCTAGATTTTTCATTAGAAAATCTATTAGAACTAGAATTACCAGTTTTAGAAGAAGGTGTGCCAGTTGTGTTACAAATCGACGGCTGTCCGGCACATTTTCAACTAATTAATGCCAAAAAACATTCAAATAAAGCATTTCCCAACACGGGGATTGGATTAGGCGGCCCTATTCCTTGGCCCGCTCGGTCCTGGCACCCCTGAATTTCTTAATTTCTTACGTCAGGACGTGCAAAGGAATTAGTTTACACAACAGAGATGCCCACGAGAGAAGTTCTAATAGAACAAATTAACGTTGCGTTTGAAACGATGAGGGCAGAAATGCGACTAAAACAACAGATGAAATAAAAAAAGGTGTCATGCATACATACGGAATTGAGGAAGTCAATTTGAGTAAGATTTGTAACAATGCTTAATAAGAAAATCTTAAACAAATGTCTTTTCTAATCCCCCAACTACATTTTATCTTGTATTTTGATCACATAATGAATGATTTCTGTAAAATTTTGCATACTGGTTGGAAAGGGTATAAACAAGAAAACTTTTGAAATAAAGCTTAGTTCAAAATAAAATAATTCAGTTTTTATTGTAATGAACTGTATAAAATCTGAAATATTTCCATACATCAAAAAAAAAAGATTGACTTTGAAAGCGCATATGTCATTTTTTTTTCAACCGAATGTATGAAATAATTATATATTTAATTTAAAATACAAACAAAACAATATTACGACTTTAAGTCGAGACTATAGATAGTTATAAAGAAAACAAATAAAAAAACATAAGCATATCTCAATACCGTGACACTTAGGAAAGGGGTCAAAAGGGTAATAACTAGCCAATGATCTCAAAATCCTTTTGAAAAAACTGTGTCGGATCTTCTACCAAACACTCTGTATGTATCTCTTACTGCTTATATCTTGCTGCTATATGCTTGCTGTATCTTTTTTACTTGCTTGGCTCAACGCTGGTCCAGCTCCACAAGGGCGCATAAACTAATTTAATTTTAGCATTCGAAAATATTGTCAGAGCTGCTGAAGATTGCATAAATTATCTTTGAATTGTATAACTTCAATCTCGTAGTATTGTATAATTGCATAGCACATGTGTGAGCACTGTGACCATGTACCTTCTATGTAGCTACCATTTACTGGGTACGTCTTTCATTGACTTGAATGTGCCCTGGCGGCTGAGAGTATGTCATGCTCACTCAAATGTCTCGCTGGTGGTGGCGTGTGTGTTGGATCGTTAAGTTCCCTTCAAAATGGTTGAGATAAACGGTGCTGATCCTTGCTTCATGTTCATGAACGGGCGTCGTCAGTAGGGACTGGTCATCTCTTATCTGCCACGGCTTATTTTAATGTTTGAATTGTTTTTATATTTTTATTACGGACGCTTTTTACGTGCACGTCTTTCTACATTGTTCTCACGTGTATAATTTCAATATGAATGATGTAACCAATATTTTGTAACAATATTATGATTTAAAAGAGTGTCCGTGGAGTTTCTTGCCCGTTCTTCTCCATAGGAACCTACGCTTTGGAATGGGCAACTAGCTTCATATTTCTGACTGACTGACCCCTTGACAATTCAAAAGTGCCTGTAAATGGTTTAATTGAAATAAATGCTTTGAGTTTGAGTTTTGAGTTTGAGTTTTAAGTTTAAGTTTGACTGACACGGGACCTACATCTTGTACGTTTCTAGAGAGAGAAAATATTCGACAACTTGTCGCTTCCTAGTTGGCAGTGGGACAGGTGTCTTATTATTACTCTAGCGAAAACACTGTGATGGTACGCAAGCCATCCGTAAACGTAATCAAAGTCATCTTTACGGTTTCGAAGAAGAGCGGTGGCCGCACATAAGTGCCACCCATAGTCACGGCTGTCATGAAAATGATGGACTTTACGGTGTCAAAAAAGCTCTCTAGGAAAACACACTAAATTTAATCAATCAGCCCAGCCTTTTCCCAACTATGTTGGGGTCGACTTCCAGTATAACCGTATGCAGATGAGTACCAGTATTTTACATGGAGCGACTACCTATCTTACCTCCACAACCCAGTAACTGGGTAATACGATACCCCTTGGTAAGACTAGTTGTCAGACTTTCGGGCTATTGACGACCCGTAACGACTGTCCAAGATCCACGCACGACAGCCGGGATTAACGGCTTAAAGCGTGCTTTCCGAGGCACGCGGCTGCCACATAGTGTCTGCAATTTACCGGCGAACGACGTCACTGAAACGTAATTTATGAAGGTAAGTTGCTGTATTTGAGAGGAGCTCAAGGTTACGGTGTCAAAAACGCTCTCTAGGAAAACACACCAACCTCAATCAATCTGCCTAGCCTTTTCCCAACTATGTTGGGTCCAGTTTCTAGTTTAACAGGATGCAGCTGAATACCAGTATTTTACGTGGAGCGACTGCCTATCAAACCTCCACAACCCAGTATCTGGTTATACGATGCCCCTTGGTAAGACTGTTTGGCAGACTTTCAGGGTTCTGACGACCCGTAACCACTGTCAAAGATCCACGAATTACAGCCGGGACTAACGGCATGACGTGTTTTCCGAGGCACGGAGGAGTCTCGATATGTAAAGATCCATCCACGGACCAACCCCGGCGAGCGTAGCTTAATCTGATGGATCACCAGAGCGGCTGTTATTACTTAGCCATGAGCTCCTCTCAAATACACCAACTTACCTTTTTACATACAGAGACTCCACCATGCCTCGAAAAGCACGTTAAACCGTTGGTCCTGGCTGTCATTCGTAGATCTTTGACAGTAGTTACGGGTCGTCAGAAGCCCGAAAGTCTGACTCGAATTACCCAGTTACTGGGTTGTGGAAGTAAGATAGGCAGTCGCTCTATGTAAAATACTGGTACTCAGCTGCATCCAGTTATACTGGAAGCCGACCAAAACGTAATCGGGAAAAGGCTTGGCAGATTAATTGTTATGACGGCCACCGCTTTTCTAGGAAAGCGTAGCTTTACCACATTAAAATTCATCTATAATACGCGATGAAAAACATTTGAGAGCCACAGATCTAAGAAATAGAGGGAAACGTATTTTATGCTTTATCAAAATACAAAGAACTTGCGCAAATATTGCTAAGGGGCTTAATTCCATACGGAGGTGTTATTTGCTTGCAAGTTAATATTCGTTGGTAGTAGATTAATAAGTGATCAAACAAACTTACCTGCACTGCTATTCTACCATCTCACCGTGAAAACTTAGGTGAAGTGAGCTCGGAGTGAGCGTCAGTCCCTAGCAAGCAACAGCCGATCTATTCCGTAAAAATCTCACCATGACAGATTAGGTGAAGTGAGCTTCAAGTGAGCTGTCAATAGTGTCAATCTCTTGCATCCAGTTCACTTCATGCTCAGTTCACCGAACCTTATTTCGGTGAGATGTTTACAGAATAGAGCGACTGTTGTGAAGTTCGATCATTGTTGCGTTTGTTTATCAACTGGCGTGAGAAAGCTGCAATGTAAATGTTATATCGAAACGAAGCCTTAAGTATAATCATATACTGGTATGGTATAAATTATTAATATACAATAATAATTGAAGGAAGGAAAAAGCTTTCATGTCGTGAACGATGACAAGAAAGCTAATAAATTGATAAATTGATTGACGACGTAAAAGATAAGATAAAGTTGAGAAGGTTAAGCAGAAAGGCACGCCCTGTTAAAGGAAAATTCAAATTGCCCGGCAAAAGAAAAAGAGCAAGTAACCTCTTGTAAATATGTTATGAAGTAAATTGTTTTAAGAATGTCTACATTGGGATTAAAGTTTGTAGCTTGCTGGTTCGTATAGCTGGTGTAAAAGCGTTTTGAAAAGCAGCTGGCCATTGATAACTTTAAAATCCTGCTGCTGCACTATCACACACGAACGAAACAGCCTATTGTAGACCTTACTACCTTTATTAAAATAACAAAAGGCGAACAAACCAAGTCGGTAAACATAGCCGACCAAAGTCCGCAGTCGGGTAAAAATAATTGCACGTATCGCATGCCAACGGATAAACCAAATAGATAGGTACAGAAGGTCGACTACACACAACGAGAGTAAACGCACGCATGCATAGACACGCTTCACGTGCAGCGAGTGCAAGCGCACTCGCAACCGGCATTATTTTGTTTGAGATCGCCGTACGTATGCGTCGCCGTATGTGTGCGTGCGCCTGGTTTCGTTCGTTGTATGGAGCTGTACTTCTGTAGAATACCTATCAATGCTGTGACGGATATCCGTGGCTAATAAAAATACCGTCGCGCCTCGCCCTAGGCTTTATGTTTTCGTTATGCGGTACTCTGGTGCATCAAAGAGCTATATGACGGACGTAAATAAATTGATGTTAATGGACGCTTTGAGTCGGTTATGGCTTTTTATTCCTTTAAATTACATCAAGCATGCTGTTATTCATCATTGGACATCGAACGGGTGGCAGTGGGTGTGTCCCCACTGCTTCCCATTAAAATGTGCGTGTGTGTTAAAAACGCACATTCTTTGAGAATAATTTTAGTCATAATTGAATTAGTAGAATGAATAGAAATTGAAACGTAAATTAAAAACCAGCCAAGTGCGAGTCGGACTCGCACATGAAGAGTTTCGTACCACCGTACATTATTTAGCAAATAAATGAAAATACTAAACGAAGTAATAATATTAATGAAATCTTAATGAAAATCACCCATATTTAAATAAATACCTTATAAATCGGCTTTTTTAGTATTTGTTGATTATAGGTATATAGTATAGGTATGGTACATGATAGACAGAAGTTTCAAATTCCTAACTCGTTTAGTTGTTGAGATAGAGCTCGTACAAAAATGATTTAAAACTGACAACTTTTTGGCCCCCTGTTTCATCATTTTTGAAGATAAAAAAATGTATAATATATATTTGTTCTCAACCCAATAAGCTCTAGACAGTGACACCCCACATGCCAGGGCTGGAATTATTTTTTTTCAAAATTAAAAGTTTATTTTATGGAGATAAAATGATTCTTCCCCTTAGATTCTTAATTGTATTTAATTTTTATTATTTGTTGTTATAGCAGAAATAGAAATGCATAATCTGTGAAATTTTCAACTGTCTGTCTACTACATGAGATACAGCTCGCTGACAGACAAACGGACAGTCGCACAGCGGAGGGTTAGTAATAGGGTTTCGTTTGGCACCTTCGAGTACGGAACCCTAATAAAAAGTAACTTTTACTAACAAGGTTTTATAAATGATGTTAGTCACCATTACAATTTGAAATCCAAATTCATCTTGACATGAAACTGTCTCAATGATTATATATTTAATATAGAAACATGACATTAAAACAATGTAGGTACTGTACGAATGTTTACCGCATTTATCAAAGGAACGACATTTGTGTACACTGTACCAATCTATCAAACTATCTTCAGACAACACAGGAAAACCACGTAAAGAAAACCACTTCCTTATGACAAATTGAGCATAAAGGTACAATGACCTGAAAATAACAATGGATAGCGTTGTACATAATTTATACACATTCGAGGTTACGCCAATCGAGGAAAATGTATTATTTCTTTGAAATCGTGAGATATAATAATATAATAATAATTAATATATCTAATAATTTATTTTACCAAAAAAGATTGTACAAAAACAACTTAAAAACGATTAATCTATTACAAATACAATACGAAATAGGAGAATCTGCAGCCGAACTAGGTGAAACCTGTATCTCGACATGCAGCGCCAAACCTCTCAGTATTTTATTTGCATAAAAAATTAAGCTAACAAGTGCAGCTTTATGTAGATTAAAGAAAAACAATGTAAAAATAAACTAAAATAAAGTAAACTAAGCTAAAAACTAGTTGAGTTGATGTGTATGTAGAGAGGGGAAAGTGATCGTGTGAAGGGCAGTTAGTTAGGATGTGTGTGTACGTGTGGTGATGTATGGAATGATGAGTGTAAGTAAATGTGTGTGTTTGAGTGTTATTTAGATGAAGAGTAAATACCTTAAAAGTTGCAGAAAGGACTCTGTCTACTCTGGAACGATTAATAGTCTTTCTGTATCATCATAAGTTAGGGTCAATAAGTACTTTTTTACCCTTCTTTGCAACGAACCCTATTAAGAGGGTAAACATCTAGAATAGACTTAATTTTACTATAGACATATTCATGATGACTAAACAAATTGTCAAGTGCACAGATTCCAGAGCTAAGTCTAACTCTACGTTTACAGCAAGGCTTTATGTCTTTTATGTACATGTATTTTGAATGTTGTATCTTCTGTTTTCGTTTATAGTTTACACCTAAAACAAGTTGTAAGGAATGTAAAGAATGCAAAAATTGTCAAAAAATGAGAACAGCTTTTTTTTCAAATTCAAATTCAAATTCAAATTATTTTACTTCACATAAACCTACAAGGGCACTTATGAAACGTCAGAAGCTAGGTGTACGGCTCCAATTGGTCATTTCCTATGGAGAAGAGCCGACAAGAAACTCCACGGTTACTCTTTTAAAAGTGAATGGTATTTACAATGTTTTCAAGTTACAGTGTCAATAGGTATGAGAGGACAGTGTAGGCTTATCAACAAGTACCAGGTACTTAGCAAGATAGAAAATGGTCGACATATCTACAGTCTGTTAAGCCTACAACATTCTCACATTCACAAAATCTAAAAGAAAAGAATCCATATAAAAGCAAAATAAAATAATAAAAATAAAAACCTATTTAAACCAAATACAGCTGTAACAAATCTAATTTATTTTAAAATATAGAATATTTTAGGTATATAAAGTCAGGTAAAAGGTTAAGTAAAAAATATAACAAGAAATGTCTGAAACAACATCAATACATATATGATACATGTTTTATATACGAAATGTTTTTGACTAGTCTTTTTCAAAACTTGTTGAAAACAAGTATCACAACTTGTTTATGGGCGTAAACGCACGGTGATTAAAACTAAAACATATGCAGTCGTAACATAACATTAACCTTACAAAACTAAGCAGTATAAGTGAAAATCTTACAGATAGACCTACATTCTGTTATTACTTGTAACATCACGAAATTCCATCGATTTTCACTTTAGCCGAGTTCCTTATAGTCCCTTAAATCCAAAACTTCTCCGCATAATACTTGAACATGTTTAATCCAACGCGCCAAAAATTAAGTTTCGTAAGCCATTACGTTCATATACTTAGCAAAGAATCCCTTTTTTGCAGAATTCTTCAGCTTTATTGGGCTATTCGAACACCCTTAGGAGTAACTCAAAAAGTTCGGCGAAGCAAAGAAAACTTACGAGTTACTTGAACGGCAAAGCGTTCTATAATAATGTTTCATATTTTATTGGGTAAGTGCAGAAATATTGGGTGAAGGTAATTTTTTTTTTTTTTCATGTGTCGTAATTTTTTTACTGCGAATGGGTAGGGAGGTTTTCTATAAAGCATTTTTATGTTCGATGAATAAATTCGCAAGAATATCTTACTAAGTTTATGTTAGGTCCACTTAGGGACTAAGTCTTTTCTTATTAACGGTTACGATGCACGTACGTATGTAGGAACGGAACGTTAAGACAGGATAGTGAAACGAGACGTGGAGATGAATGACAGATGTGAAGCGTAAACGAGTGACAGAGATGGATGTTCGAAATAGTCAAGGAATGAAAGAGATAGTGAATGAATGTTTAAAATGTAGAATAAGTAGAAGGTAAGATGAAAAAGAAGAAGAAAAAGTGTAAGACGTTAGAGTTAAAGACGGAAAATAAAAATACAATATTAAAGAAGCAATCAGCACTTTTATTCACGTAATATTGAGCTTATCCAACATGTATGTTCGTGACATTATTGTAATTATTGGATGTAATCGATCAAGGGTCAATAAGGTCAGTAAGATCTATATACGAGTATACTTGTGTTATAATTTAAAGTCACTTTTCCAGTCTGTGTGACCGCCGCGTTAGTCTTCTAAACTATGCAAGGGATTTTGTTATGGTTTCCACTATCATTTATAGAAAATCCATGAGGTATATGTGTATAAAACGTTAATGTTATATTTTGATTAATGTTAATGTAATTGATATTTTGTCAAGTCGTAAAACCGTGTGAAGCATACATTTATTATTATTCTGCTCGTAAGTCATAATAAGTCATTTATTTCATAACAAAATACATTGTCTTGTAAATATACAGTGATGATAAGTTTATAATAATAAAAGAAATACATTACATTCATACTCGTATTTATAATTCATTACGCATTTGAAATGTATCAATATCACTAATAAATAATTTAGTAACAATAAATTAAATAATCATCAACATTGCATTTTAATTAAAAATAACCAAGAATAAAAAATAAACATAAAAACACAAATAATAATTCACAAATCATTTAATAGTGGATGTCGTTTGTCATCTATGAACTCATCGACACTGTAATAGCCCTTCCTCAATAAATATGTCGTGAATTTGTTTTTAAATAAATGTTTATCTACACCCATGCTATAAATCCTCTATAAAAGTTTCTGAAACAGCTTATTACCAACATTAAAACATAGTAACCATAATATCATCCTGACGAGTGTTATAATGTTGTACTAAATTTCATTATGCATCTCCTTTGCTTTTTCGATCCCCTCCTTACTCACCAAACAGGCACATTCTCACTACTAAATTCGTGATATCTTTATTTAAAAAAAAAAAAGAACATTGTCATGCACGCGCGTTTCAAAACTACAGCACCGTAATAAAAAATAAAAAAAATATTACAATAAATAATTCTATTATTACCTATACATAGTTAGTTTGTATTAGCAATTAAACTTTGTACTCAGCAATTAAACTTTCCATGAATTTACATAGAGGTCTTACAACACTGTATAACACCGTATGGTTTCAGAACCTTCTATAGAGGATTCATATTATGGGTGTAGATAAAGTCTCGTATGCAACTGTACATAATTAGGTATTAAAACACTCATACGATATCAATTATATTATTATAATTATATATTATAATTATAATTATATTATCAATTATAAACCCGTGCGATAAAGTCGTGTTTTAATACCCCTTATTATACAACAGTTGCATAAATAACTATTATGCTTCTTATGCTTTGCACTTGCACTAGAATAATAATAGATGGAAAGAAAGTAAGAAAAATAGGTTTATTTGTCACAGAAACACGTGCATACAAAAAACAACAATATAAACATATAAAACAACAGAAATATTCGGCAGCTGCACGTCATGACTGTGACAAGAGCATAATTCTGTGCTATGAGGGACCCACAGAACAGCGCTGATTTTCAGTGGTCACCGGAAAAATACGTACCTAAAGAAAGAAAGAAAGAAAGAAGAAAATACGTTTATTTGCGGTAAACATGACGCAAAAAAAAAAAGAAAACAAAATTAAAAAATGGAAACAAGTTTCTGGGAAAATATGCGTCACATCCACGCAAAACGGCCATCGCTCAGCATGATGCTGCGACCCTATGCAAGACAGAGCCCCAGCGCTGGTTTTCAGCGACAGCCGGCGTTGACGTTATGACGTCGACCGGTGCAGCATACCATGAAATATAATTAAGATATAAAAAATAAAATAAAATACAATAATTAATTCTACATAAATAAAAAAAAAAAAAAGTATAATATTTAAAAATGGCAATATTCCGGTAATCGACATACGTAGTATCACTATGTAGTCTGTGGTAATCGACTCGCGCGCCGTCGGCTTAGAGTAGTCTGTGCGCGCAGCTGTCAGAAAACTATATGTATGACGTTTTGACATCTAGTTACATAACAAATATCATGGCGCATTCGTATAATTACGTAGGTACGTATGTAGGTACCTAATTACTATCTCCATGGAGAATCTTGTAATACATCCTAGTACACAAGGGCTTTCCATGGCCTTTGCTTTTACACCACGCTTGGCTGATTAATTGGTGATCATCGTTTGTTATTATTAAAAGCAACGATGCTGATCCACATTCCTGAATGGAATCTCGGCATCCTCCTGCTTGTAATCCCCTTTTCGCATTAAACGGCACGCACAGTTTGAAGAGGGGGTTTTCTTTTCCAGGGTCCGTGTGGCTCGGATTAAGGATAAACTACAAATACATTAAATTCCCGAACGTTCCCTGTTTGCGCTTAGCTCTCGCTTTGGTAAAATCTGACACTTTTGGATCTGATTGAAATTTTATTCATTGAAAACAAAATCGTTGGGATAAAGTTCATTGGTGTATTTAGAATTTAGTCATTTAATTTTGTAGTTAGATTTTATTATTACCTAACTCATTCAAATTTGTACCCATAATAATTTCGCTCGCAATGAGCCCTGTTTATAATGAATTTAATTTATCAATGCAATCTATCTTCTAATTTAGTTTTCAGCGAGGCATTTAATTGGCTCTAGTGGCACTTTATTATGTTCGGGTAATTTACGGTTTTAATTTAATTTTATCTATATTAATTTGATTATAGTTTGAAAATTAACTGTTTCATAATTGAAAAACATTGTCAAACTTTGTATACCCGAAAATTAAAATTAGATTTAGAATTAATACTTTTTGGAGGTTTAAATTACAAAAGACTTCAAAATGCCCTTTCTTTGCTCTATGAAGAGAGGTTTAAATATAAGTTGCTACATTTTTATTGACATTTTGTGGGTTTCTACTTGAGGTTTAAATATCAGCAGTGCTATTCTGTAACCATCTCACCGTGAAAACTTTTGGTGAAGTGAGCTCGGAGTGAGCTGTCAGTCCCTAGCAGCAGCAGTGCTATTCTGTAACCTTCTCACCGTGAAAACTTAGGTGAAGTGAGCTTGGAGTGAGCTGTCATTCCACCAGCTGCTAGGAACTGACAGCTCACTCCGAGCTCACTTCACCTAAGTTCTCACGGTGAGATGGTTACAGAATAGCACTGCAGGTGGAATGACAGCTCACTTCACCTAAGTTTTCACCGTGAGATTATTAGAGAATAGACCGACAGTTGTAGCAATCATATTGACATTCTGTGGGTTTCCGCATATATCAATGTAAAAAAAGTCTGTGTGTATAGAATTAAAACCAAAATAGAACTTTATAGCTCCATCGAAGACAATAAGTCTGACCCGAAAAACAAACACGATGCCACAAACAACCAAGCTAGACAGGAACATTCTACATATAATAGAACGATCTGCGATCTAATTCGTCGCGCACGATTAGCCAGCAAATGTGCCCACATTACCCGGTGCTCCATCTATAAAACTGTCACCGCTCCAAACGGATTTTACTAAAACCACTGAGTAAACACCACAAATGTTTAACATAAATATTGGAGCACGGTAAATCTAGGTTACATTCACAATAAAAGCCAGACTCTAGGGCGTCGTAAATTCGCCCAGTCAAAATTTTCTCGGCCTGAATAAGTGAAATTTTGAAATAATGGATGAGGAAATCTTAGGAATGGAAGAAGATTCAAGTGTTGTGCATAATAAGACGCTTCCAAGGTTTTACGGCACTTATGAAGCAGTAAAAGAAAAGGTATGTAATTGGGTGACTTGAAGAAATGTTGCAGAGCTTGTAGAATATGACTTCTTGCAAATATAGGTTTGAACTGGGATTCCCACACGTTCGTAGTATTTCAGACTTTGTATATTTGGTGATGTTGGTGATTAGTATTCCATTTTTTTAGCAGTGTTTTAGTCTGTTTTAATTCAATAACAGCCTCATTCGGACTTCTAATAATAATCTGAAAATTAATTTGGGTACATTCCCAAATTAATTTTCACAATTGCTACGGGTAAGTGACGATCGATTATTACTGGATGCTATCGGATTTTGTTCGATAAGTATCAGATCTGCTATCGTTCCCCCAGAAATTCGATTATTTTCTAATTAAAATTTCAATGAGGTGTTTACCATCTTCGGAATATTTTATGTGGCACGTCGCCACCGCTTCATTTCCAACCTAAACGTTTATTGCAAACCGCAAAAATTCTTTGAGCCCAGCCTTACGTTGCCACGTTTTCGACACGGATGGTCCAAGTTATGCGATGGAAACAGTTATGTGGCATAAAGTTATGAAAAATAATTATTAGGTATTTTAGATTTGGACACGTCCTGTTCCACCACTGGTGATTAACGAGAAACGAGTTGGTGAGCAACGAGCAGCGAGTGCGTGACTTCGACGAGCGATTATGAATAAGATTATGGTAAGTGTGAATTTCTCAGCGAGTGCTGACCACCAAGCGGCCGTGCGTTGCTGCGACAAACGAGTACGGCGGCTGTGTGAACAGTCAGCGATCAACTATTAATATAGTTACTTATCTTTTTTACTTACTTTTTTGAGCGAGAAAATCGTTGATAGCTATTCGCTTCCTCGATGGCGGGGAGACAGGTGCCTAACCGTAGTCACAAATTTACCAAACCTATTGAATAACCCAACACAAACAACGAAAAACCTACGTCTTATTCTGTAAAATTCGTATCACTTATATCCATTCGTTTGCCAAAATAACCCTCACAGAATGTCTTACATACCTACGTGCGGCCTGTCATAAATTATTTCCAAAGGACAGAGACTAGGAGATTGGTGAAGCGTCAAACTGGAATAATACGGATGCGTGGGATTTTGAACTTCCGAATGGATTAGTAATAGATGGGTAAACGTGTAAAAGCTTAGTAGCACGTGTTTTGAATGACTTTTGCGTTTTTAGGATTCCGTACGTTCGAATGAAGAAACGGAACCCTTATAGGATCACTCGTGTGTCTGTCTGTCTGTTTATCTGTCCGTCTATCACAGTCAATTTGCTCCGAATCTAATGGACCGATTTAGTTGAAATTTGGTACAAATATGAATTTCTGTGACCCAAACACGGACGTGTAGCGTAATAAATGAATTTTGATTATGCCCCCATGTTCAAAGTTCACTTTTGGGGGGCAAATAAGGAAATGTAAATAAAAAGTTTTGCAAACTGTATCGTGTGACATATCAAATGAAAGCGCTGACTGTGAAGGTACCAAAATTTTTTTTTTTATAATTTTAAAATAAATAGTTTTAAAGTTATTCAAGAATATTGATGAAAATTGACCATCTCCCCCCTTATCTGCGGAACTCCTATGCCAACATTTTTGAAAAAAATACAGAAAATAGTTATATACTTATAGATTACAGAAAATCCCATAAGAAGTCTATGGTTTTAAAGTAACATGGCAATCACTCAATATTGCACGTACAAAGTAACATTTGCAGTTGGAATACATGTTTTTCAACTACAATATTAAGTGTGTTCTTGGGATAAATTCATCCCAACTACAGAACCCTTCATTGTGCTTGGTCCGGCACGCACTTTTTTTTTGCGTAATTTTTTTGGGTATTAAAATGAGCATTCATAACTTCATGACCGTTGACAGCCGTAGTCTAACTGGTGGCCGGCCAGACTGCTGTGCTGGGGGTCCTGGGTTCAGTCCCCGTGTAAAGCAGAGGATTATTCAGTTTCTAATTAGGAACATCTGAATATCTCAATAATACAGATAAGATATTATATTAGGAAATTCCAGTCACATTTTTCGTAATATCAAAATATATTTTGTCAATTACTGGATATAAATTATAAGACCTAATTAGTACCGTAACGTTACGAAACTAATTACCTTTTAAGAAATACCTACGCGTTATATGGATATAGATACTTAATCCATGTAACGCGTATATAAGTTGCTCGCTGTGTGTGTCTTATAAATAAAATAAACTAAAAACCTTCAATATATAGGTATGTTAAAGATACCAGTGAAGTTTAATATATTATTTCTCGACAAAAGCTTATGAAATATGCTCGTATTACAAAGTAATCAACTTTTGTGTCTTCTTGCTTAGACTAGCATTAGTAGTTTTTTTTAAGCCTAATAATAAGGTACGGGTATATTAGTTAATGTTATTACAAGCCGTTCTTATCATTGATTAACCTTTTTTTTATGCGTAGGTTAATTGGGTAAAACGTTTTAAAAAAAACAGCAGCCTTTTCGTAATATACTGTCAATCACAAACCTACTTTTTTTTTTTTTTTGGGTGGCTAATTATCATAATAACTTCTCCCGCTCTGGGCGGAGCGGGAGGGTGTGTCAGACTCTTACTGACTAAAACCCACGCGTGTTCCTTCAGTTGCCTGTACGTTGCCAGGGGCCACGGTATCCCTTTCGGACTTTCCCGCAACCCCGGCAGGCATCGGTCCTGTCAGACCCCTTCAGTTGCTGACATCTCTTTGAGGCGCGCGTGGATCACAACGTCCCTTTGTATTGTGATTTACATTTCTTATTTCCATATCCATTGCTGCCATTTAGGTTTGAAAAAATCGTTTGCTCTACAACGTAAATAACGCAATCAACGTGGGTGAACTGTCAAACTGTTTTTTTTTGTGTGAAACGCAATTACCCCACAAATCTGCGACAGTACCCAATTTGTTACAATTTCGAAAAGTAGACCATCTTCTAAATTCAATGTAAATAAAAAGTAATTTTGTATCAAGAAACAAAATTATCAGTTTGCTTATAGTGCGAACTAAAATATTTTACCCAAAACGATCAAGTCCAAGTGACAATTATGTAAAAAATATCGACTATAAAAACAACATCCCAACAATTAAAATGCCAACAAATACAGCAAAACAGTACAACTACAATATGTACACAAAAAACCAAACAAGATTATCATCTCGATAACAGAACAACAATAAAACACACATAAAACGATACTACTGCAGAAACTGTGTCCGTAATAAATCGCATTATGTTCGCATAGTCTATGTTGCAAAACATATGGCGGTGTGTATCGTCTAATAAGATTATATCGGAGGCACGTGTCGGGTTGGTCGACTGCAAATGAATTAGGGATGATAATTTGTGTGATAGTATTTTGTAAGCTATTAGCAACCTCGCACAGGTGCAATGGCGAAATGTGAAAACATCGAGCTTACTGGGCTAATAAAAGATTAAATAATAATATATTTTTTACCTCAGCACCTCAAACAAGCAGATTTTGCTGTCTATAGACAGTGAGCAAAATTCGATTTCGCTGCGAGCGTGAGACAAAGTAACTTTTTAATTATTTATTATTTACTTATTTATTTTTTATGCCGAGAATAGTGGGTCTACTCACAAAATTCAGACTTCACTTTGTTCTGTCACTTTCACTCTAATACGAAAAAGCAAGAGATAGAAAGAAACAAGTCAGTTCGATTTTGAAATTCGATACATACTAGGCCCAAAAAGAAACAAACAATAAAACATTCGGATACACATATTGTAACCGTAAAATGTACAAACCATCTGTTAAGGTTTGAAATGTATTTTTATTATTTTTAAATCATTTAATTATATTTTTATGTAATTGAATAAAGAGAATGTTGACGAAAAAGATACGAAGTTTATCATGTATCCATTATTTATAGTTTTAACAATCTTTAATATTTTGACAGAATACTGCGGGTGCAGTTTCAGAACGCATCTTTAAAAAATAGCGGGATTCAATTTTTTTATTGTTTTCTTGACGACATCTGACGTCTACTTACCCGCACTGGGCCCGCGTGGTGGATTACGGCCCACTCCCTTCCACCAAGAGGATGCCTGTGTACCAGCAATGGGAACATTATAAGCTGATTATGATATTTTTAGATTTATTTATAGTTAATTAAAACGGCACAGGTCCAATTACATTAATTAACATAGAATTATAAATATTAAAATAAAATAAGCATTCAAAAACATACAATACAAAAATTAAATTCAAATTCTAAGATATACAATTCGTGGATAAAATTATTGATACTTATTTGCGTAAATGGTTAAATAAATTAAAAACATCATAAGCTAACATGTAACAGTGGACACCCTCGCATATTGTCTCTCACAAAACACCAGACAGGCACGCATTATTTCCTTCCATTCATCAGCAAACACATCACATTCAGGGTCGGCAGTCAGGAGGGCGTTTAGCATCCTTAGGGTTCGACATACCAGGGATTCAGCTCTAGCAACAGATCTAGATAGCGGTAGTGCGAACAGGTTATGACGGTGGCTTTGACGGTGCCCAAGGTATTTGTCGGGCACAAATAGGCAGAAAAGTCCGTGGAGCTCAGGGAAGGGTAGATAGATAAACAAAAGCATAATTCTTTGGCAAAACAGGTTGCTTATGAGGTTCGTTGGTGTCTGTCTGTGGTGTCTGCGAAGGTTATTGGTTATTGCCGCAAGATGACAGAAATACATAGGTATCATGTAAATCCTTCTACATACAGATCCCTTTATTTCACTATAGATATTGTTGAAGTTAACAACAAGAATGTTTTAATCATAGCCAAGCCAAAGTTTATTTCAAAATTCTCTGCATTGTAAACCAAAATACACGTAACAATAAAGCAAATACTTGTTCATGAAATTGGGTTTTTTTGCTGAAAAAATACATATTATAGAACTGGAATAAAAAGAGAATGCAAGCTCAAAAATAATTAAAAAAAAATAGTTTGTCATTGGACATGGACATACCAACAACCAATGTTACAAATATCTCTCCGGTCACCGGTCCGGTCCGGTCGTTTATTGCTTCAATAAAAATGGCAAAGTTGCCTTTGAATCGGGTTTGAATGTGAAACCTTCCAAAAACAAAATGACAAAAAAAAACACTTAAAATCTGTCTGAACTCCCTTCTCTTCGATTGCTAAATAATAGCATTATTTATACAATTCTCAGGGCCATTGCCGCCATTGTCGGCCATTGCCACTTGCGGGAAAGTACTGCAGAGTGGCTATTTTAAAGAATCTTTCGAGTTCAAAGTGCGAGAGGCCATAACGAACACGTCTCTCCGCTTCAGTGACCAAGCTTAGTTTTATGTGTGACTTCAACCCTTTTATCCCAGTTGTGTGAAAATACAGAAAAGTGATTCCTCATCATACATGAAACTACGTACTATATGAAACGTGAACAAGATATTGGAAACTAGGCTTCTAAATAAATAAACACTTGGCAGAATGACATGTTTTGTGACATTACGCTGTGCTTGCCAGGGCAATCCTGTAGATAGGTGAATATTTTGATATAGTGAAACCCCTCCACATCTCGTAAATTTCGTGGATTCTTAAGAGTCTACCTAGATTTATAGGAATAGTTGCGTAATCCATTCCGATACCTAAGTATAGACTTTTCTTTGTCTTCAAAACCCCGTTAAATAGTTGGTTCTGCACCGCTTATGCAATAGCGGTGCAGAACACAGTTGCAATCCCAATCCGAAGAATTTTGAAGGAAATTTCTGAACCATCGATTCGAACTGTAAGTCGGTGGCAAACAACGAAAATACAAAATCAATGACACCGACTTCCAAAATTAAAGTTATTTTACACTTTGTAGTGTTTTTTTTTTAATCATGGCAGTTGTTTCTTTTTTGGTAAAAAGGTTTTATATTTTTAACTTTTTAGCTGTTTTTTTTTTTTTTTTTATTTATTTATTTAATGTACCTACTCCACACAAATTGGTATACCACTACTTGCTATGTAAACAACATTGACAGAAGGTTGATTATATGAAAATGAAAATTTAGGTTAAATGAAAATGAAAAGCTACCAAAACAAAGTTGATAAAACTTATATGGGAACGCTTTGAATGAAATATTATTCAAAGCGTTTACGGGTAATATTTGGTAACTAATCATTTTATTATAATACTATTGATGTTTTGCCGCATCATATTCAAGGCGGACTTACGGAAGTTCCAGAAAACCTACTAAATCATAGTCTTCCCTTGACTAACACAATCTGAACAAATCCTCAAACAGCAACGAGCCAATAATTCACTCAGATCGTTCCAGTTGACTTGCTTCCAGTAAAAGTACTGGCAAGCTAGTTGAAAATGAAATAGTACAGAGCAGTCTAGGCACCGTTCGGCATCATTGCTCTCGCGTAGTTTTCTGAGAATCTGTTCATAAATAAATACTGGAGTCAGTGGAGTCAGATATTATCAAGTGGAGATTAGTATGTATGATATCTGCTGCATTTTTCTCTTCTTTCTTTATCAAGGTTGATTAATAAATATTGAAAAACTATAATTTTCCAGAAAATAGTATGTTGAATCTTAGTTGCAGTAATTATATCAGATAACAAACACCAGCCTGTATTCCGCTGAGGCAGTGGTCGTCAAACCGCGGCTTTTTGGCCTATACAGTGCGGCTCTGTACAAATGTCGATGAGTGCGAGCGTAGATACGCGCGGGGGTCGGGTTTTCGGTCATTAAGCAAAATAAATCAATTTTATTCAAAATTCAAACTATATTTCAAAGATGAAGAAGAAGGATTCGATTTCCAGTAAATTTTTGGTGCATCGAAGATTTATCATTTACTGTACCTTTCAAAGTTTTGCAAGGTTAACTTGTTAATAAGGAAGATGCCTTCATTATAATTATATTATTATTATCAGTCGATATGATGATGATGATGAAGGCATCCTCCTTCTTAGCAAGTTAATTTTAGGCAGCGTTGTGATCATCATAATTATATTTATTATTATTATCAGTCGATATGATGGTGATGATGAAGGCATACTCCTTCCTAACAAGTTAATTTTAGGCAGCGTTGTGGAGTGAAAGAGGATAGGAGTTTTAAGGATTAAGAAAATTGTATTGAGACAGTTTGGACACACAGAAAAGATTGGCTCTTATAACATATCTTAGTCGTTACAGTATTTATATTTGGCTCTATTGACTAATGAGTTTACCGACCACTGCCCTAAGGGTTGGGCAGATGTGTACCTTTTAGTATACCCACATTTCGCCTGTTATGTTGAAGTCTCATGTAATAGGAGGCGGGCCTATTGCCATCAACCAGGCACAAATCCAGCCTTCGGGCTGCTACTGAGAAAAGCTAGTTGCAATAATTTATGTATTTATTTATCACAATAATGTACTATCGCGGCCACGCTTATCTGAACACCGTAACAAATATTCCTGCTTGCGGCGCTCGGCCGCTATAGGAACGCTTACCTACAAAAAAAGGGGCGCTAAACAGATGTGGTCATCGTGTGCACAGGATTTTGTTTTCAAAGTGGTTAGATATGCGTGACCGCGATGGTACCTCATTTTCAGTGATGGTGACGTAATTTTTGAAGTGTAAACTTCTTTAGGCGCACTTCAAAGCTATTTCTGAACAGTGAACGATACTGAACCATCACGCTCGGCTCGGTGACGCTGAATCGGGTATGTTCGGCTCCAGACGCTTGGTGAATCGCGTATAATCAGGCTATAACATTCCCACTGCCGGGAGATAGGCCTCCTGGGACAGGCTGTGAGAGGGAGTGGACCGTAATGCACCACACGGGTCCAGTGTGGGTTGGTACTATGTCACATGTCTTCGAATTTTTGGTTCGAGGACATGCCGGTTTCCTCACGATGTTGTCCATCACCGTTTTGAGAGTCGTGGTAAAATAATTTACATAAAGCAAAGCGCCTGTCAGGGTTCGAACGTACGACTTACAACTCATAAGTCATGGCCGTTACCTACCTCTACTAATCGCGAATCGCGTATACTCGGCGTTAAATCGTGTATACTCGGGTCATTTAAATGTTCTCTTCTATCGTGTGGTGGTAAGCACTCTATCTTAAGAATAACTTTCTTTTTGTTTGTCTAAAATTCTGAAATCTTTAGATTATTGCTTTTACATTCTTTGAAGTGACATTAAGTCGAATTGATGCATGATGCGTTTCAACAGTGAATACAAGACTGAACAAAAATCTAGGGTGGTAGGAAAAATGGGCTAAGAATAAAGCTGCATTAAAAAAAAGTATATATCTTTGTTTATTCTATTTTATTCTACACCATTATACTTTAGCCTCCTGACCTATTTATAGCCAACATAATAAAATATTTGTTAAATTATTTGATCTTTTTATAGTCAATATAATAAACTGCCTCGTTGGTCTTGTGATCGCAAGTGCTATTGCTGAGCATGAGGTCCTGGGTTCGATTCCCGGGTCGGACAAAGTGTTATTGGGTTTTCTGTCTGGAATATCTCAGTAGCAGTCCGAGGTATGGCTTTGTACCCGGTTGATGGCAAGCTCGCCTCCGACATGGAACTTAAAAATAACCGGTTAAATGTGAATGTACTATATAAGGTTCCACTAAAATAGATGGACAAACTTTTATAAATCATTCAGACCACCAGAATAAGGATATAAGAAATAATAAGAAAAACGCATTAGATACTTGACAAGAAAAATAAATCAGCTAACGAAAATACACTAAAAATGTTAGTTACTCAATGTTATTTATTATTTTAGGTCAAATAAAAATCACTTTTATCAGTGTTTTTTTTGCTTGGATATCTTTGGTTAGACGTACTGAACGCTGTGTTAAAATTTGTCCACCTATTTTAATGGGACCTTGTATATAAGAACACCTCTGCCTAACCCTTTGGGAAATACAGGCATCATGTTATGTGTTACTAATATACCATTATGAGTTCAACCTAAAATCACTTCGAACCGACCTGAATATGCCTTATCAATTAAAGCCCTCACACAATAACAGTTAATCGACTGCACGCGTCTGTGAAAGCCTTTACTCGATTAAAACGGCCCATTAAGTTTCTACACACCCAGTTACAGTCGAATTTCATTATTACCCTGTTTTGTATATATATGCAATATTGTTTTAGGTACAGTAATATTTATGCCAAGGCGTGTTTGTAGGGTCCCGTTGAAATTAAACATTATATTACACGCTTGGGAATACAGATAGTTGATACCAGTTTATTTTCTTGGAAAAACTGTAATCTGAAATCTAAAACCAGGAAACTACATATAAATTTCCTCAGAGTAACAATAGATCAACTGGAAGGCACATATTGAAAAGATTAATAAAAAAATATCCAGTGCTTGCATTGTTAATCCCGGCAGAAACTACAAATACCAGTGTTATTAGAAATGCCTATTTTGGTTATGTCTATTCAGTGCTAAATTATGGTATTATATACTGGGGAAACTCGACGAACGTGCAGTCCACATTAATTCTCCAGTAAAAATGTCTTAGGACAATATATAACATGCATAGAACAAATCGCTAAGAGAAGTTTTCAGAACGGAGGATTCCTAATGCTGACTGGCATTTATATACTCGAAATATGTTAATTTGTTAAAAATAATATGCAATATTTAAATTTCAAATCTCATTCTAAGGGAAACATTCGCAAGTAATATAAATATAACATTAATTTACCTGTTATTAATAATATGATTTATTATAAAAGTATCTATGTAACTGCTATTTGTGTATACAACCAGGTACCTTCAGCTTAAATGGAAATATGTTTAAAAAAATTGATTATGTATTTTATAATCTGCATGAGTTTTTTGAGAAAAAAATATTTTCGTACCTATGTAATTTCTTTGTAATTTGTTTGTAATCTATTAATTTATTTGAAATTGATTTGCCTTGTAATACATATAATAGCCAAATTTTACGTTTAGAATTAGAGCTGATGTACACAGTTATACAATAAATATCTTTATCGTTAAACTAATCATAATTTATTATGCTAAACACATTTTTAGTATTAAATCAAAACTTGAAAACATAAATTTGGAAACCTTCATCACATCATCCATACTCATAATTTTAAATGTCTGTCTGTCAGTTATGAAATTGTCAGATACGGAGCCTGTGACCTGGGGAAGGACACAAGGAGAAAGAAGGACAGAGGATACTTTTCATCCTGGATTACTGACGAAGCAGTGGGCAACAGCTAGTAAAAACGAAAGAATAACGGAATTTTCTGTAAAATTGAAATGAGAATCGCCTTGAGCATTTTGAAAGTCATTTAAATAGACAGTTTTCAAAGGTTTCAAACACATTATTTGCACACCAGTGGCCTTAAGATGTGTCGAAATGCGAAATTGAGATGAAGCTATAATATATCTCTGGTCCCAGCACATAGGTACCATCGCGGACACTGGCGCCTGACCACTTTTCGACCTTTTTATCAGATTTGCAAATTATTTAGGATCTTCTTTTATTAAGTCGATTTTTTAAAATTTGTCACTCATTTAGATATCATTTGTTTTTAGGATATCTGTCTTGATGTTGTTTTAGTTTTACTGCAAATATTTCGATACAATGTAAGCATCATCATTCTCCTGCCTTTGTCCCAATATAATTATTTTGAGGTCGGATATGTCTTTTTCTTCCATACTTCGCTATTAGTCGTCATCTCGGTAGTCACTCCCTTTCTCCCTTTCTAACCATATCATCTTTCACAGAGTCCATCCATCGTTTCTTTGGTCTTCCCCTACTCGTATAGCCATTGCCATATTCAAAACATTCCTCACGACATTTCCCTTATTCTTCCGCATCACATGCCCATAGCATGACAACCTTTTTCCACACAACTTTTCAGGCACTGGTGTCACTTTCAGACTTTCTCTTATAATTATACTCATTTCTTATTCTATCCTTTCATGTAACGACACACATCCCTCTTAGCATTCTCGCATTCAATTGCCTTTCATTTATCCCTTTTGTGGCCCAACATTCTGATCCATACAAGACAGCAGGTCTAACTATTGTTTTATAAATCTTCCTATTAAGTTTAAGGGGAATGCGGGAGTCGCAGATTTGATTGATATTAGCATTCAGCTAAATATTCAAGCCCACATTAGTCAAACTCCAATGATACTACCTACTCTGCCCACCCCCTAAAGGCTTAGTGAAACGGATCACTTAACAATCAACCTGTTTGCCGGTTTACAGCTACCATATTTAGATAAGCAAATTACACAGTATCAATATGCCTGATTGCAATCCATTAGATTACCTCCGCTTCGTGGATAGTGGTAGATGAACATTATTAACGGTACAATCATTCCGGCCTGTTCTTTATTTATTTTGATCCTCATTATTATTCTTCATCTTCAGTTGTTAAGCCAATTTATTTGGGTCGGTGCAATGTGTGTGTTTCTTGTATCATTTCTATAAGCCGTCTTTCCTATATTTCCTGCCGCATAATTGTCATCTTTATCATGGTCCATCTGTATATTCCCTTTGTTTTATTTAAATGTGATTTTCTTTTATGTCACTACAATCTATAGCCTTTTCCCAACTATGTTGGGGTCGGCTTCCATTCTAACCGAATGCCAGTAATTTACATGGGGTGACTGCCTATCTGACCTCTGCTAGTAACACGACAGTCACTTTGCCAACATTCTATGGATAATTAGTAAAAAAATCAGTACCTTTAAATTGTAAAAAATACGAAGTAGGGATGCAACGATACGGCTATTACGATACCAATACGAATGACGAATACATCGTAATGGCCAAATACGATAACGAATTACGATACGAATGCATTACGATATTTGTTTAATACCATTTTGATGAATTTATTGGAAGCTTTGTTGTATGTTATTATTGTAAGACTAAGTAAAGTAAAGGTATAAAAAAAAGTTATGCATTTTTAATCAATATATTTATTAATTTTATCAATTTTCATCATTAACTTATATTTTAATTTTTTAAATTGTTACTATTTGTTACATTTACTGACTATTATTTCATTTTATTTGTAGTCGTAATTTATTACTGGCAAATTCTTATTCAGAAAACACAACATTTGTAAGTTTTTTCCCTTAAGTCGGTTTCTCTCATCACTGTGTATCAGTCCTGCTGTGGAGAATAGTCTTTCAGATGGCACCGTTGCAGGTTTAAGGGATAAATATTTCAATGCTATCCTTTTCAAATTTGGATACTCTGAAGCTTTATTGTGCCAATAGTCAGCAACACTAGCGTCCATATCTAAATTAGTAGTTTTCAAATAGTTTTTTAACTTAAAACTGTCAATGCCAAAAGTGACGGATGCGAAGCGTTCAGAAATTGACGCGTTATGCGTTTCGTTTCACCCGAAACAGTAAAAATTTAAAATTTTTGAAATAAATGTATCGTAAAAATAGCGTATCGTAAAATTTACGATAACGAATGATCGTAAAGGTTTACGATAATCGCCGATATACGATTATCGTATCGGTATCGTTGCATCCCTAATACGAAGTTTATAATCACTGTAGCCTTAACGGCAGTAAACATAAAATCTGGAAAATATTTATAAATAGAGCTCGATTTTGTAAAATATCAAAGCTCTGTATGAAAGCGACAATCCGCTGTGTATCGTGGATTTATGAACAAGCTTGCTAATGAGCAAAAACAGTACCTACACTGTGATTTTAATAAAAGTTAAGCCCTATATTTTTTTTATAAAACAACTAGCGGACGTTTCGCACGGTTTTAACGACTTGACAAAACGTCGAGATGTTTTTATTTATTATATGTAAGCTTAACATTAATTTATTATAGACCTAAACTTTCCTGAATAAATTCTCTAAATGACATATGAAAATCCGTTGTGTAGTTTAGAAGAACCAAAAATTAACGCGGTTACACAGACAGACACAAAAGGCGACCTATACTTATAATATTTATAGAGTGTATCGAAACTAGTAATTTCGACGAGGCTTGGAAAAAGTAGGGTAAGATACAAATCATGTCACCAAATGTGAGACTGGGCTGGATACGTTTGCCGCATGTCAGATGCGTTGTGGGCTAATACCTTCTCATCTTGGGTTCAAAACCGGCCAATAGCATCGCGGCAGACCCAGGCGTAAATGGTGGGACGAGCTTGACGCCTATAGGCGGGATTGGTCCATGTTGGCGCAAGATCGAGTGGAAAAAGGAAAGGGAGGTCTTTGCCCAGCAGTGGGACAGCACATGCTAAATTATTATTATTATATGAAATCCTATACTATTAAATTAGCAATATTTGTAAATATATATTATACATATTATTATTAATTTAATATTATTATTTATTTATATATAATATTATTATTCATATATATATATATATATATGTCGCCGCGAAAGCGTCTACCTGTAAAGATTATAACATAATCTTATGCGTAACTACTTATTATAATTGTTATCCACCATAAAGTCTTTGATCCTGCCCTCTATTGGTAACTGTGGAATACTGTTACAGCCGCATGTGTGAAGGTTATCGATTCCTTTGCGATCAAACTCCATCTATTGCCAACTTTGTGAACTCAGTCAATATACTGTGCATTCGTCCGAAACATAAATTATTACTCATTTCGATTTTGGGGCAAAAACTAAAGTTAAAATTAAAAGGGAAGATTTATTTAATGATTTATGGGTTTTTAGTCATATTAACAAGTGGTCATTTGACATAGCAAATTTGTTTATGACAAAGCGGTACCTGAGATGGCGCGGTTTGCAAATATTAAGATCAATAACTGAATGTAATAATTTAATACGAGAACTGAATAAGTTTCAATTATAGAAAACCAATTATAAAGTAATAAGATTATTTTACAATGCAATTTACTAATGAATACCTGTTGTTTGATTAAATCCTTTGAATCACAGGAAGTGTTGTCAAAGGAGCAATAGAAAAGTTGTAGAAAGTAATGAAGCTTCTAATTCAACTTTAATCTGAATAACCTTTGTATTTGTGAATATTAGCATTGTTTAATTATAAAATAATTAACTGATAAGCATTTTAGCATTGTTTGTAAGTTTTATTGAACAACCTCAGTAATAAGATATTGTATTGAGATTCGGGGTATGTCGCCCGACTTTGAGAAATAGCGTGGCGCACCGAATGGCGTGTGTGGGTAATAAACATGAAAAGAAAAGTTGTGTTAGAAAGGACTGAGATTGGAATTTTTGAACAAATAACCTCTGTAACATAATGTTTTGATTTAAAAAGAGTGTCCATGGAGTTTCTTGCCCGTTCTTCTCCATCAGGAACCTACTTCGTTTGGAATGGGCGACTAGCTTAAAAAAAATAACTCAAACTGAATGACTCTTTGATAAGTGATAACTCAAAAGTGGCTGTAAATGTTATAATTGAAATAAATGCTTTGAGTTTGAGTTAAGAGTTGTGTGTGATTGAAAACAAACTACCTATTCTACTATCAACGAAGAATTACACCGGAGACTGGTCAGAAACGGCACAGGATAGTTACCCCGTCGTCGTGTTATATATATATATATATTTGTAACCACGTTCTCGAGAACGGCTCTAACGATTTCGATGAAAGTTGCAATATAGAGGTTTACGGGGGCGAAAAATGGATATAGCTAGGTCTCATATCTGGGAAAATTTACCCAAAATTTAGAACAAGATGGCTACCTTAGAATAATGACATTGCAGCATGGAATTATTAAATACCAACTATCATGGCACCATGGAATTAGTATGTACTATAACTGGAATTAGTATGAACTATCCTATACTATTAAATGAGCATTCTCTATTTTCACCCGAGCAGAGCTCGGTCGACCAGGTACTTTTAAACTTAACCATTTTACCTTAACTCGTGGTGTGGTCTACGCTTTATAAGACCAGACTTTTAAATAAGAATTATTATTATCTTTCTACATTGTATTGTTTAATGCATACTTCTACACCTATACTTCGATCCTCAACTAATTGCATAAACAAAACTAAAATATAATTAATTTACGCTATTCAGATCCCGTTTGCGAGAACAATAACAGAAACTAAACAACGGAGGGCTTCGCTTTGTATTGTATTTGTATACAACTGTTTTCTTTGCATTGTAGTAATACAACAAAGTGTTCTTAGATGTCTGGTCGAAGAATAAAGACTTTTCTTACTTCATGGGTATTTGTAAGGGGCAATTCTGTTTGGTCAATAACCTTTGGGTCGTGGGAGTCTCACATTTATTATTGTAGCGAAACCCTTTTCTGGAGTTTTTTCCATCGATCAATCTCAACAAGAAAATGACACTCAATGTGTACTGTTTATTATCAATTATCCTTACAAATCCAATAAATAACTAGTCACGGAATTCAGTCCCTCATAATAGAGATAACAACTAACAAATTAAAGGATAGTTCCCGAACTTGAGTCTGAGATATTTTCGTTAACTCGGGAATGAAACCAAGGAACCAGGGAAGGCATCTTATTATGGCTACTATCCACAAAGACAAAAATAATATTATATTCCAGTTGTGCTGATTACTGTTATTTTTCTCAACACAAACGAACCGGAAATTCTATACTTAGCCTAGACACAGAAACGACTTTATTCCCAAACGACAGTGTTTGTTAGCAAAAAACAAATAGATTTCGTAACACAAAGGCCTGTTCGGAATTACTCTTGCGTTACACACAAGAATAATAATTTATTTCGCCAAAAATCAACACAACTTTGGTAACAAAAGCGCAAATGGTACAAACATTCAATGGCGCGGCGGCGTTGGAAAACATTTCATTGATAGCTGAAAATATTCTTTTTTTGGGGTACGGTCGCGATATTAAAATTACTTGGGTCCTCAAAATCAGCGAGCTTTTTATTGGAGTGCCAATCAATCAATCATCATTATTATTTTTATAATATAAGGTGATAATAGACCTACCTATTATCACCTTATATTATAAATAAACAGCCACACAGGTTGATCGAAGGTTAAAGCTACGGTTGCAACGGTAGGTTCGTGGATGGGTGACCATTAATTACATATCGAGACCCCTCCGTAGCCCGTAAAGCACGTTAAGCTGTCGTACCCGACTGTCAATCGTGGATCTTTGACAGTTATTACGGGTCATCAGACAACCAGTCTAAGTGTTGGGTGGGTTGTGGAGGTCAGATTAGCAGTCACTCTATGTAAAATGCTGGTATTCAGCTGCATCCGGTTAGACTTGAAGCCGACCCCAATATAGTTGATATGGATTACTATGGAAGTTTGTCAACAGACACGGCGCATACGGCGGCGGTGCCGTGCCGTAGTGCCACCGAGTCTGTCAACTTTTGAATCCTATTGAGAAGAACAGATAAAATATATAATTCATTTTGAATCTAAACGTGATATTCAGTCTATGAGAAGAATGTCAAAAGATGATCACTTAAAAGAGAACAAATAAAGAATTCAAAATATTTAATAACAACAATAATTACTAATATAAAAGAAAACAAAGCAAGATAAAACAAAATAAAAATTAATTCTTATTTATTTACTTATGTTATACTTAATTACTATTTATATGTTTACATTAGGAAATAAGACAAAACAAGACAACGTACAAAGAGACCGCTTATTGCTTAATAAATATCTTTCAGCAACCGCTGGAACAAAAACAAAATATTAGTCATAAACAAAATAAATATCATATTCAATAATACATTATAAAAGTGCAAGTGCATTTCTAAGTGCAAGTGCAGCAAGCTCCGTCTGCGTCCACTTGAGTATGTCGAAGGAGTACGTCATGGCTCGCATGACTCTGCCGTTGAAGTTGCTCACCTTGTTTCCGCCTGATTATATACTGCTTTTGAAAATAACAAAAACAACTGCTATCATAAGTGACCGAAGAAATGATACTAACCTTATCGACATCCCCAACTTTTTGATTGTTATCGGTAGAGGTGATGATGCATGGAGCCTGAGAGTTGTGCTCCCAATTTTAGACATCTGCTCATATCCATCGTGATTGCGTCACTGTAAGGTCTGTAAGGTACTGAACGTAGCTGACCTTCAGGAACTCGGGGAATGATCTCTTCGTAGTGGTGCTGTTGTAAAAAAAACAAAATAGGTCTTAAGGTAAGTATGATAGTATGTTAGTGTTTCAACCAATACCTAAGCTAACGCGCCCACCCTCTTTATTATTATAGGCGATGTTATTGTACCCAACTTATAGTGTAATTTAAAACAAAAGAGTAAAATACCTTGTAGCATCAGCAAAGGTGATGAACTGAACCATAAGCGAAGGTATAAAATTTATAAATTACAGGAATAATTTTGAACATCAATTGAGTTATAAATAGTTTTAATACATAAGTTAAGTTAAGTTTTTCGATTCTTTCTTACTGAGCATAAGAATTAGAGACTATTTAGGTGCAAAACTAGAATTAAAAATAACAAAGACAAGAAATAATAAAAATACAAAAATAAAAACAGGTAAACGGTGTTGCGCTGGTGAGTGTAGGGGTATAAGTGTGAGCGTGTGCATTCGTGGATATTTTTGTGTATGTATCTGTGTGGGTGTGTTTGTGTGTATGGCTGTGAGAATGGGTGTGTATGTGTGTGTTTGTGTATATCAGGCTAGGTCGTGTTATGGACTTGCTGAATTGACCACAATTCGTTTTGGTATAGTCACATACTTAACATGAACAGAAAAGTAATTTAGGTTAGTATGAGCACCTACTAACATAATATTTTTTTAATTATAAAATCACACGCGTTGTGGATATTGCGGAATTTCAAAACCACCACTTAAGCAATGTGCATTCTATTAATGATGGGACTGTCCACTCGACGATACATCTCTTTCGTCGTAACATTATGTAGGTAAGCCTGGAATCAACTTACTTCGTTTGTAGGTAGTTGGGTATGCTTGATGTATTGCGTTTGATCCAGCGACGTTTCCAACTATCAGGATCAACGCCATTCCAAACGTTGAGGAACTTATAATGATGTTAGGTTATTGTAGTTTCTGCATCTGAAATATTTACACAGTTATTCACACTGGATCATTGTAGTCATACCGTCTTGGCATGTAACATGTATTTTTATCGTTGCAGCCCAAAGTGTTCGCAGTGACTACATATTTGGTTAAACAAAGCCCATATTGATGTTCTTAAATTTTATTCCTCGGTTATTTTAATTGATTGTTTCAAACTTATCTAAATACACATTAAATAAAATATCCTAACACTAAACCTAACGATAAATTCAAAGGCGTCGAAAAATTATTCCGCAACCCTATTAACTGGTAGTACCCAAGAGACTGGCGGCATTGCCACGCTTTATGGCAATACTTAGCCTCCTGCCAAGGTAAAACCAGCCAGTCAGCCAGTCCTTCGGTCACGGAAAGTCTTAAATTAAATTAAAATCTTTGAAAAACTATGAGATCAGTGGCATTACCAGCAAAGAAAGCACTCTGAGTTAGGAAAATGGGATGGCGCAACAGTATTGCCACAAGTGTCGTCCCACGCTAAAGGCCTACCCATCTTCCATGGAAATAAAGACATGCCGTCCGGTATCTTGCAAAGTCGCTTGCCAACCCATTGGAATGCCGACGTGACAAAGAGCACGTCGGATGATGTCGTTGATATTCGTGTGAACTATTGTAAGTATGGTGAATAGAACTAATGGTTAGGTTCTAAATATACGAGAATAAATCTTTTGGAGAAAAAGAAATGCCAGTCCGCAAGGATGACTTTCTAATTGTTGATATTGATGTAAGAAAATAATTCGTCAAAGTATTATTATTTACGTTTTCTACATCAGCAGGCTTCATTGTTGTAGCATTCATCTTTGTTTCAGTAACTGAAGAACCTGCAATGCACAATTTTTTTTTTTATTTACTGTTTAATTTTCTTTTTTATTATTAATTTACTAAATCTAAATTCATGTTATTACCTTTTAAGCACTTTTGCATGGAACATCATTCCACCCTGCATCTGGAGAAGGGCGTTGTTAGCTGCGCTACAGTTTATACTTTTGCAGCTATCATCGTTTTACTTGTACTTAGTCCTGTATTATTGTTCCGAAATAAACTTTTTTTTTTTTTTTAATATTATTATTTGTAAGACATCATCATTATCATCAAATAGTTTACTATTTGATGATTTATCTTCATACAAGAAATATCTTCAAGTGGCTATCATTACACCGAGTCAAAGGATTGTTTTCTCTTTTTGAACCCTTTTTGGGTTCCGGAAACAAAACCGGAACCCTTATAATTTCGTCATCTATTGTCCGTCCGTCCGGATGTTCCGCAGCCATTTTACTCGGAGACTATTTGCACTTTACGGTTGACAATTGGTAAGAAGGTCTATTTCGTGAACGCTAAACAATGGTGTAGTGATATTACGAAATAAATCAAATCCGGGTGGCTTGCCCCAACTCAGAGTTTTCTTTTTCGCAGAAAAAACTTAAATTTTAGGTATTTGTGTGCCTACAGTTCGTTTTTAGGGTTCCGTACCCAAAGGGTGAAACGGGACCCTATTACTAAGACTCCGCTGTCCGTCTGTCACCAGGCTGTATCTCATGAACCGTGATAGTTAGACAGTTGACATTTTCTCATATGATGTATTTCTGTTGCTGCTATAACAACAAATACTAAAAACAGAATAAAATAAATATTTAAGTGGGGCTCCCATACAACAGACATGATTTTTTTGCCGTTTTTATAGATAATGGTACGGAACCATTCGTGCGCGAGTCCGACTCGCACTTGGCTGTTTTTTTTAATTCCAGAGACAATTTGACAGGTGCAAATGTAAAACTCCAAATTAAAAAACAAACAATATTCACTTGAAATGTCAAATTAGTCTCTAGGATTAAAAAACGAACTTTATTACAATTAAGAAACTCTGTATAATGAAGGTTAGCGAGTAAAGAAAGGCTTACCGTCATATTCCAGAAATATCTTCATCTGTAAGACAAATTATAAATTATTATTAATCAGTAGTTCCTTTGCATCGCATTAATATTAATGTTCCCAATGACAGTCATCAGTCAAGTGATCAGTTGACTGATGACTTTCTATACTGAAAAATGTCGCAAAAACTGACAGTTAAAAGCTCTCATTATTGTAACAATATAACATTCTCTTACATTGAAATTTCTTCTTCAAGTAACTGTTTTGAAAATAACAAAAGACGGTCTTTTTTTTCGAAGCACCCTCACTTCAGCGTCTTGTAGTGAACACAACATCTCTGATGTATATAAGTCCAGTTTAATTTTTATTTTAAAAATGAGTTTGAAACTCCGGTGATCAAATAATATTCTTCACCTTCTCTCCGTCCAAAATGTACTGTAGTCTTCCCCACCTCGAAAGTTCTGTCATCTGAAACTTATTAGAAAAGCAAAATTACTTTACCTCCTGAAATAATTGTGCAGAAGTTGAAGTTCGTAGTAAATTAATCTACTTCAGTTAATGTCTTATCGTCAAATTCAAGACTTATCGTTCCTAATATTGAGATAATAATATCATGAAAAGTCTCCTGCAGACAGATCAAATCGAACCATTCACATAATTTTCTGAGGTCAATATTATCAACTGATCTTTTCGGAGATTTACACTTAAAACTAGTTAATTTTACATGACACTTATTTTGACAATCCATACTGAATTTTGATTATACTAACTGTTTAAGCCTCTCTATTTGTCCAGTACCTACATAAAATGTACAAAACGACTAAAAAGTAATACTATCTGATCATTTAAAAACATGTCCATGTTTTTTTTCTAATGGCTTGACGTACGTCATCCTAGAAGTTTGTCGGCTGCTTAACCGACTTAACTTTCCTGTGGCTGCCTTAATAAATTGGGGCCCTAGCCAGGGCATAAAACTTAAAAACTAAGCGACTATACGCTAAGGGCACCCCTGTGGACCTCGGCTTAGGGCGTCGCTAGGGGAGAACAGCAAGGGACGGGATAAAAACATGTCCACCTTGTGCTTATATACATATAAATGTAGTTTAGTTTTTTTGCGATACACTTTTGTTAGTCTTACTTTTTATGTAGATAATAATGTCATCATCAAAGCCCTCCGTTTTCACGTTCGATATTAATAATGGGGCTTTAATATCTGCACTAATTTTTATATATTTTGCACTAATTTCCACTCTTTATTACTCAGTTAAATCACCACTATTTTAGAGATAACCTTATCACAATTTCTATAGACGGCATACTCTCACATTGCACTGTTGTTCTGTTGTTTGCCTGGTTCACTCGATGCCTTCACAGCCATAGCGGCAGACGTACTGGCGATACTCGGCGATAGTCACCCGCAGTCACCCGCTTGCCAGAAGTGGGGGAATTGACGGGCGTGTGCGCACAAGTCGAGTAGCCGGGCCCGATACACTATCCGATTTTATTTACGAAGCACGCGCTCCAATTGTCGCTCTGTCTCGTTCCCGTATAGACCGCCCTCATAAAATTTATACGTCATGCAGTTGGTATCGTTCGCTTCCTTTGGAACCGCAGTAGTAGTTTGTGCCTCCACATGGCAATGCTCTGTCGCTGTATTATGTCTTTGCAAGACAGAGAAGTAATTATTGTGCTGTGGCCACATTGTCGCGATTAGATAAGCAACATTTCGCGCGCTCTCTTTTGTACAGCGAGACGTCGAGCGGTGTGCGACAGAGAGGGCGCAAAGTGTAGTTCACATTATCGCGACCATGTAACCGTATCATCACAGTGTCGATGATGCACCTTTAGCCGAGAAATCGTTCACATTGCAATCAGCTGGATATTTTATAGGTACATTTTGTAATCTCACTCTCTCACTAGTTAGCCATATTTCATATTTCCATACAGTAATATTGCCAAATTAATCAAAACATCGAAATATTTGACAGCCATTTGCGACGTTGCCCACTTTCAGAATATTACACTGTCAAGACTACACCTCTGGTTGACGCGATAGAAACTGCTCCTTAGACCCGGTATTATCTTCAGACACGTTACATATCAGCTCCTGCGCCACAAATATCGGGTATAATTCAGTACTGGTACCCTTCATGAGACAGATCATTTATCGTCTAAGGTCTATTTATAACCTTGTTTCCAATTGATGTTATTTCCACTTAAACAAACATCAACTTTATGCAAGTGTAAATAAAGTTGATTTTAGACTGACTAGTACTGTTGAAAAAGTCATTAAAACATATGAAATTGTAGCGCAAACTGAACCTTATGTGTAGGCACTACGGTTATTTTTCCTAAAACTCGTGTGTGTTTACATGTTTGGCAAATAAATTGCGAACGCAGATTTGATCCCGTGATATTTTCTTCTTTCCCTCCTTTCAGCAGACTGGCATCTTCTTTCCGCTGGGGATAGACTCAAACAGCAGAGACTGTCCCTGCACAATGTCTTCAGCAGAGAAAGACCATCCATCCATTTCGTAGAAATGCTAACAGTTCGTTGATGACAAAATTGCAATTAGCACACAGCACTTGACATGACATTATTTTCGATTAGTTACCGCACCGGGTACAGCGGCACCGCAAACTCGTCCGCTGCCTGTCGCTTACGATGCGAATCGAGACTTTCTAACTTTACTTATGTAATTAATGTAGGTATTTAATCATTTTGCATGCTAGTTTTAGCGAATTGTTATAGAAACTGTAAGAATTTCGAACATCTGCACTTACTAATACAGATGGGACACTCCGCAAAATTATTTAAATAAAAATCGACTCTCGCTGCGACACAATAAAATTCAATTCAGGTCGCACAGCGCTAATTACCTACAGTTATATTCATCTAGAAGTAGCCTCTCTTTCTATCGCGTGACTCTTACATCTTCTGACTACGTCACACTTACTGAATTGGCCCAGCAAGATGGGCCAGCGCGTATTTGTAGCTTCATACATAAACTGCGGAGTGTCCCAACTGTGACATCTGTAATGTTCTCCAATTCTTGCAAAAAAACATATTTTTTTTAAAGGTTCCGTGTAGTCAGGGTGGATTCACGTAGGAAACTGGTAATCGGCGCTGATATGCTAGCGTTTGTCGGCGCTGACAAGCGCTAGTTATCAACGACCAGTCAGCGCAGGCAGCTGTCAGCCTGTGGGAACCGGCGCCGACTCTGGTCGGCGCTTATCGGCGACGGGGAACTTTCGACGGTCAACGGCTAACCAACCAACGTTAACAACCATTGCTTGTCCGAGCCGACAAGTGCTGGGATATTGGCGTCGGTTACCAGCTTTCTAGGTGAATACACCTTTATGAACACGGAAACTTCAAGCTTACCTATAATACATGTAACGTTGATCACAGTCACACTCGGTGATTTGTTTTTCCAATGTATAGGAATAAAAAACCAATTATCCAAGTGGTACCTGAACTTCCGAGGTGACTGAGATACTACCACTGGTTCTGGATCAGTAGGTGGTTTTTCGAAATCTAAAAAAAAAAAAAAAATATTATGATACTTTTTTAACCATAGGTAAGGTACGTTCCTGTTGGACAATTTCTGACCATATGAAGGCGTCCGGGCAAAGTCTAATCTATACACACCAATATGATTATCATCACGCTAATATGCACGAAGTTGTAAGGTAGAGATGTATTTAACATAAGTACCTACGGCTATTTGACACTTCCCGTGACCCAAGGGCTGGTTTTTACATTGGGCAGAGGCTAAGCATTGCCATACAACGTGGCAATGCAGCCAGTCTCTTGGTCTCAGTCGATGCGGATGAATTTTTCGATGCTATATTTTAGTTTTTCAATAGTTTTAGTTAAGTTTGTATATAATTTTGTTATTTTTATTAATTCTCAATTAAATATATGTTTCTATGTTTCAAATTACTAGGTTAGAGTACCTATATTTCGCACGTTATGTGCAACTTCCATGGGGGCGAACCTATTGCCATTAATCGGACACAAATACCTACAAACTCCGCGGGCTGACATTGAGTAATTCCATATGAAAAAAACTCAATAACACGTTTCTATCCTGGAAGCGAACCCAGAACCTCTTGTAAGCGGAACCTACTAGGCAGTCTTCTGAATCGAGAGTGCGTGTTTTTAAATTTTCCAATCTCATAAACAGCCAGTCTTACAGCTCATTCACACAGGACCCGTCATTGACGATTCATCAAAAAAAACAATACGTCATGACTCATGACGGATGTACTCGAAAAAACTCGCGACAAAACTCGTTTCCGTATGCAATGTGAACGTTGCATACTGAAACGAGTTTTTTCGCGATTCGTCAACATATCCAAATAGATGTTCGCACTTGATTCGTGATTCAGAGTTCAAACTTGGACGAGCGCTTCAACGGATCTGTCACAAAAAATCACGATTCATGTTTTTTGACGAACGTGATTTTTAAAATACGATACGTGATTTAAGACATTTCCGTAATTTTTCACGATTGCGTGTAAACACGGTCATTTAAAAAGTACTGCCGCAGTCATAAAAAAAAAAACGAATCGTGAAAAAACACGATTCGTCAAGAGCCCTTACACATTTGGTATACTTTTATTTTATCAATGCATCAGAAATATGGAAACATTACTTACAATAATCAGAACCATGATAAGTGATCACGTCCGCAGCCAAACAGTAGATAGTCCGTAGAGAAAATAATAAAACAAAGGCAATTATTATTTGCATTTTGAATTAATATAAAACACTGATTAATTTAATACAATATAGTATTTTTTTGCAATAGTATGTTACACTTAATTCAAATGATTAATTATACGTGCGACTGTAAGTACAAAACAAACTGCAAATGGTAAAAAAATTGGTTCGTTATCGCTTTTATAATCCTTTACTTTCAGTTATTTCCTCTTAATGTAAGTGGCACCACAGTAAATGCTAAGCGTTAGCGATAATTATGGTTATCTATAAATTGTATTAGTTCACTATACATTGTATTTGTTCAGTTTACATATTGTTTTATTTTAAAAGTCTACTGCCGGACATTCTCCCAATACCATCTACATACAATGAAGTTATTAAAGATATTTTATGTATCTATACAAAGAGTGGTGATGCATATACTCTCAACGTAATCTTCTAAACGCAACTTACGATATCAGCAGGTAGAGATGGCTTTTCATTGCCAGGAACGAGAAGTACAAACTTAATAATAGTTTTAACCAGAATAGTTTTATAAATAAAAATAAAATTCAATTATTTCAGGAAAAACCTTACAAACCCGTCGTCATTGTCTTGCCCTCATCCCAATTTATTTGTGGCCAGCATGTCTTCTTCATCCATACTTCTTTTTCTACTAGTCGTCTTCTCCCTCTTTGTAGAGTTTGTTTTTTTTTCTCTTTTACTCAGTCTATCCCTATCCCAGATCGTTGCGCGGATACGCGATCGTCGCATTAGTATCGCCGACTGAACGGTCGCTTTCTGGTTTTTCGAACAAAAAGTAACATAAAATATAATTCATATCTAAGGCATACAATAAATCTTGGGCAGAACATCGCCGTGTCCTCGTGGAGGCGATCAGTGGCGGGGATCTCTTGCGTCTGGCCCTGGTCTAGGCCATGGCATGGAGCGAGAGGGCATGGGAGGCTGTCAGCTCCTTCTGCGAACCAGTAATGCTCACGAAGGAGGAGGCGGAATGCGTGATGGAAAGGCAAACTTCGCGCCCTCACGCCCCTAGCCACCGCAGGAGACGCCCTCGGCGTCGGGAATCGCAGGCTGATTCCCGGCCTCCGTAGGCGCGGGCTTGCGGACGATGTACAATGGGTAGCTCGCCGTCCGATAAGGACCAGGCCCGGGTCGACGGCGCGTATTCCACGCGTGCCTCAAAGAGATGCCAGCAGAAGTGAAGGGGTCCGTTAGGACCGATGCCTGCCGGGGTTGCGGAAAATTCCGAAAGGGATACAGTGGCCCCTGGCAACGTACAGACAACTGAAGGAACACGGGTGGGTTTTAGTCAGTAAGAGACTGACACGCCCTCCCGCTCCACCCAGAGCGAGAGAAGTTATTTGATAATTTCCAATAAAAAAAAAAAGTCATACAATAAATTAAGAATGATCGTCCAGGTTTCATGTATTGATTTATAGGATATTTCAATCAATGTTATTTTAAACAGGGTGACATGACAACGGCGCGAAAACTGTTACCAGGGATTTATTACATAGTTGAAATTTTTCGTCGGTTATTTTAAAAAAACCTGCTGTTCCATACATTTTGAACGCGTAGGTATTTACAATATACACTTCTTTATGAAACATCAGATTTTTCAACGCAGGGGCGTTCAGAATCATGTACTGAATCCATGGTAACAGTTCTCGCGTCCCTGCCACCCTCTATAAAATCTAGGATCAAATCTAATTAAAATCAAATCAGATTTTAATTCGATTTTATCCTAGATTTTATATAAAACATTTTTATTACACTTAAAAACGTCATAATATTATGCAGGTGTTATATGTATCAATTTTTAGCACTATGTGTTTGTTTACCCACATTAATTATTTAAGTAAAATTGAATTTGCTTGAATCCGGAAGTTGTTTCGGTTGTGATTCAAATCATAAAATTATTGTTAAAACTACTTTTACACCATTTAATTATTATGATATTTATAATTATAGTTTTTGATACAGTTATATCGCTTTAGTTAAGTAAATTAAGTAAAGAATGGATCGGATGATCAATTTTGAACACGTGTTCTTTGTACCGACGGCTCGATGACGCCACTTGTTTGTCACTGAGTATAAAAGCTAGAGCCCAACCGCTTGGGGGGCATTCGGTCACACTGTTGTCGCTTTGTGATGGCTAGACCGTTGAGGATTCTACATTGGAATGCCCGCGGCCTTAGGGACAAGGTCGCCCCCCTCCGCCATCTCCTTCGGGAACAAAATATCGACGTGGCGCTAATTAGCGAGACACACCTGGGACCCGAAGATAGGGTTAGGTTCCCGGGTTACCATGTCTACCGCAAGGATGAAAGGTCGGCTCAACACATCCGGCACCGTGGTCTGGCGGTACTAGTGAAGCGTAGAGTCGTCCACCAGGAGCTCCCCGTGCCGTCGACTACGAGCTTCTACGCCCTGGGTGTGCAGTTGCACGTCGCCGGCGAGGAAGTAAATATCTATGCGTGCTACAAACCGCCCGCGACTCGCCTTATCCTGGCTGAGCTGCGGGCGCTAATTAGCAAGCATACAAGTGCGGTCATCCTTGCCGGCGACCTTAACTGTAAGCACCCGGCGTGGAACTCAATGAACACCAACAGCGACGGCCGACGACTCTTCGCGGACGCGGAAGCCTTCGGGTTTACGGTGTCCGGCCCGGAGACGCCGACACACTATCCGGACGCGGCTACTTACATGCCGGACGTGCTGGACATCGTAGTCCACAGAGGGCTACGCCGCCAGATCACACAGCAAGTCATAGACGACGAGTTACAGTCGGACCACCAACCTGTACTCGTCGTCTTAGCGGATCAGCCGACCCGACTGAAGCCCTTAGCGCCACGTCGATTAATGGACTGGACTAAGTTTACAGAAAGGATGGAGACCACCACGCCAACTCGGCCTATAGTTTCCTCCGCGGACGTAGAGCGAGTGGCGGACGATGTCACTGCTTGCATCCAGAGCGCCTTGGAAGCGGCGACGACGATACAGCCGGAGGGGAGAGTGCTTTTGCCGCCTCTACCGGCTCATATCCAAGCGATGGTAGCCGTGAAAAGGCGCCTTCGCAAGCAGTGGCAAGTAACAAGATGTCCCACGATGAAGAAAGAGTTGAACCGTCTCGCGGAGAAGGTAAAGGCCGAGTTGTCGGCACATGCCGCCGCGGGCTGGGAAGATAGAATAGACGCCGCTGTCGACAGTTGGCCGTCTGTACATCGCCTTTGCCGCCAACTGTCGAATACCCCAGCTCCGGTGCGCCCTCTGCTTAACAGCGACGGGGCGCTCAAGTATGCAGCAGAGGACCGGGCGGAGGTCTTCGCCGAGCACCTGGAGCGTCAGTTCCGCCCAAACCCGACCGCCGACGTCGAGCATGTCGCAGCGGTAGAGCAGCACCTCGGAGACTACTTCGCATCGCCGATAGCTCTCGAGGAAACGCCAATCTTTTTCTCGCCGGGCGCAGTCAGACGCGCCATCCTAAAAACGAAGCCCAGAAAGGCCCCCGGTGCTGACGGTATCACCAACACAGCGCTGCGCCACTTGCCGTTCCGCACAGTAGCGGCACTGGCGCGCCTGTTTACGGGGATACTGCGCACGGGGGTCTTTCCCACATCCTGGAAGGAGGGGCGCGTCATCATGCTGCCCAAGGCGGGAAAGAGCCCGGTGAAGCCGGAGAGCTATCGGCCCATCACTCTGCTGCCGACAGTCTCCAAGGTGTTCGAAGTACTCCTGCTGCGACACCTCGTGCAACACATTGCCCCACGCCCGGAACAATTCGGGTTTAGGGCGGACCATAGTACGACGCTCCAGTTGTCGAGGGTACTGCACCTTCTAACAACAGCGCTCAACAAGAAGGAGTACGTGGTGGCAGTATTCCTCGACATGGAGAAGGCCTTCGACCGTGTGTGGCACGACGGTCTTATATATAAACTGGCCACCTCCGACGCGCCCCGTCGCGTTGTTAGAGTGGTCTCATCCTTTCTGTCAAACAGGACTTTCAGGGTGGTGGTCGACGGGGCGCTTTCCGGCGCCCGCCCGGTGCTGGCAGGTGTGCCGCAGGGCAGCTGTATGTCGCCGGCGTGTTACTCACGTTATACCGACGACATCCCCACCACTACAGAGGCGACGCTCGCGCTGTACGCTGACGACGCCGCGTACATAACAACTTCGCTCAATGCGAAGTACGCGGCGGTCAAGATGCAGCGCGCCCTCGACCTACTCCCCGACTGGCTGTCGAAGTGGCGGCTATCGGTAAACGTGAGTAAAACGCAGGCGATGATCACTGGGAACGCGCCTGTCCCACCACCCTTGAAACTACAAGGGACCGCCGTCGATTGGTCGCCCCGGGTCAAATACCTGGGTGTGACCATCGACCGCCGCCTCACGATGGGGCCCCACGTCCGCAAGGTCGCCGCGCAGGGTAGGGTCGCCCGCAACCTACTCAGACCTGTGCTCTCGTCCCGCATCCCGGCGCGCGTCAAGTTGGGCGTGTACAAAACGTACATTCGCCCAATCTTGACGTACGCCGCCCCCGCGTGGTTCGCCCTCACAAGGGAGTCGAGCCGCAAGACGCTCCGCGCGCAACAAAGTCTTGCGCTGCGGACCATTGTCGATGCTCCTCCCTTTGTGAGGAATGACGTACTCCACCGGGATCTCGGGATTGAGAGCCTGGACGAGTTTGTAGGGCGACTCGCGAAGGCGATGTTCGCGCGTGCCGACGCCTCTGCCTGGCCCCATGTCAGGCAGATAGCGCCATTGCACGCGCGCCCGCCCGACGCGAGACCCCTGCCCCGCGACCTGGTAGCGGACGATTGACCCCATCGCACCGGATATGACGCCTCGAGTGAGCAGCATCCAGGTTACACGCAGCTCACTCGAAATAATAAGACTCTACAGATGTACACATACATCTGTTGCGTGGCGTGTTCTAAGTTAATATAGGCATGTCACGTAACTATATACAGACAACCATTACTAAACATGCATCTTACACAACACGTGCAGGCGCGACGTGGGCCGCGACGCACGTTGACACTGAGCGGCGATACACTACAGTACTAGCCGCTCATACATACACGACTGTTTATCCCTCAATCCGTAAACGGCTAGATCTGTGAGCGGGGCGAGGGTAAACTACATATCTACCTGTAGGAGCGTCGAGTCGGCATCTCCGTCGCTGGTCGTCTTCGTCGGGCCTCCCCCAGGTAACTGGGGGTCTCACCTGGCGGGGACTGACCGCCGAGATGTCGTGAAGAAAGCGACGCTATTGTTATTAGCGTCGTGGCGCGCCTACAGAAATACGCATAGCAACCAATAACATAGATGCAGCTTGCTGCATCACATGCTACAGGCCGATATTAGGCCGCATATAGTGAGGGGCCCGCAGTCGCGGGTCACGGTGTGCCTCCGCGGGCGAGGGGCGACGCCCCGACCCCGTCCGCCACGCCCCCTTGCGGGGGCGTCGCGACGTCTCGAACTGGGGGGCATTCTTTGTCGAGCCTTCGGACCGAGCAGATCACCGGTTAAGTATATTCTTTCCTGTTTCTTATTGTTGTATATGTATGACTATAAATATAATATTGCTATGTTGTATTTCTCCTAAAATATATGTGAAATAATTGAATAATGGTATCAGTTATACTTCTGATATCGTTATATATGTGTTAATTAAATTGTACTGGTTTATTTAAAGTTAATACTGGCCATTAATTAATAATTTGTCTAAAATAAATATTTGCCATTATTTAATCCTTATTTTTTATTTAAAATGGTTTATTTAAAATACTTTCCATTTATTAATCTTTATAAATCATAAGAAAATACTTGTCATAAATGAATCTTAATTATACTTTGATACATCTTTATTATACTGAAATGGTATATTTAAAAATAAATACTTGTCATAAATTGCTTGAATATTATTTTCTTAGTATTAATCGTCCTGTTCCTAACAAATGGTATATTTAAAAATAAATACTTGTCATAAATTGCTTGAATATTATTTTCTTAGTATTAACCTGCCCCTATTTCTAACACAGGCAAAGGGATATTTGCACAGCCTATTCATAGTTGTGTATTCTGACTCCTTGACAATTCAAAAGTGCCTGTAAAAGGTTTAATTGAAATAAATGCATTGAGTTTGAGTTTGAGTTTATTGCATCCATATCTTATATCCACATATTAGATATTGTTACAACAGGCAGTCGAATCATTCAGCGAAGACAAAAATATCTTGTTATGGTATTTAACCTTTATGTCGTATTACGCAACATTATGATATTTTGTTATTTTCCTTATTTGAAACAGGAAAGTACTTATGTTATTTACCTAACGTGGCAAGTGGCAACACACAATTCAATTAACAATCATATATTAAGCCCGAAATAGATTGTATAAGGAAACTGTGTTGAATATACTGTTACGACTACAATAGCTAAACAGCTTTGAACTGCTTATTTGTTGAAGCATAGGTACTCAAACCCTTGTTATTTATTCATTAAGAGGGAACAGGGGCTGCGAGGAATTTTAAAAATAGGTACTTGAAGAAACTATTGCTGTCGTCTTACCTCAAGTCTGCCTCTATAGAGTGCGATAGGGACAGTTGCAGCTCAGACCGATTATAACGCAAAAAAATGACGAGGTCGACGTTTTCGTATTCCCCTTTTTTCTCCTCGAAAACAGAGGCAATTCAATTACTTAAAAAAAAAAATAAGGAAGATTATATGTAGGTTCCTATCATTTTCTTTTATGTTAAAAACTTTTTGAATTTGTCTGATAGTCCTCTAATCACGGCGGTAAAAACGGGGCACTTTTTGTAATTTTTGGAGGGTCATATTTTCTTTACCAATAAGTTGCTGAAAAAACGAAAATAAAAGAGACGTGTCTACAGCAGACCTCGGTTTTGGGAAAAAAAATGAATGCTCTAGAGGCATTATTCAGGAATAAAAAGGGGAATACATTTGTATGGAGATTCGCAGGCCCTGTTCCCTCTTAAAGGGCTTTGTCGCTTGACAACCACATCGCCCAGTGCAGGAAAATACACTAAATTGAATAATTACATTCTACCTTACGGTATTTTCTTCATCATAGAGAGGAATGTAATAGGTTAGAATGTTAATAATTAATTACTCTTAGCCCATTTAGGCACAGAATGTCCAATTCGCAAAATGTCCATAATATTATTTTGCATAACAGCGGATAACATAAAATTCATTTCACAGAAAATCGTTTGGCATACACTCATTTATCATACATTCAAAACCCATAATTTTGTATATATAAATTTCATATTCATAATAATTAAAAAGCATAACCATCATATCGCAGAAAGTTCAAACAAAGATGCAAACATGCAAACAAGCATACAGCTTGCATGCAGCAAGCATGCAGCATGCAAGCGAGCATGCAACATGCAGCAGGCATGGTTTCTGTCACGGCTCCGGCGCTGCGGGGCTCCGGCGGTCCCACGTGAATTTATCGTCGTAGATGGTTTTAACGCTCACGGCCGTGGCCAAAAGCCGAAACTGCATGGTAACCTGCTCCTTAGCTCGCGGGCCGCCTCGCCCCTCCGCGCCTACGCGGGCTTAAATTACACTCTAGGGGTAGAGCAAACAAGACTACGTGAAGTCGGTTTTGCAGCGATTCGTTTCTATCACTAACTTTTGTAGCATAACATCTTGACTTTTTAAGACAATATTTTAATTTAATTTAAAATTAAAAATGCTATTTTATAGAAATGCCTAGTAAAATTATTCCAAATAAAATTCTGCTGTAAAGTCAGACATAAACATTCGGCCAAATAATAATTATATTAAATATTTTTTATGCCTTTTAAAATATTCGTTTAAAGGAGATTATGCCAAGTGTGTTTTGCCACATACATTTCGGAGCATCAAGATTCTGTCAATTACAGGTAACCAGTCCAGTGGTCGCAAAGTGTCCAGTTCGCAGAATGTCCAGTTCGCAGAATGTCCAGTTAGCAGAATATGCTTAGTAACATGCTTAGTGTAAGACGTGTTGCATCAGCGAGTAGAATAGCCAGGTATTTCGCTGTTTCCACCTTTTCGTCATCATCATCGACTAAATACATATTCAAACTAACATTTTACACTGATACTACTACTATTTGTATGTTCTATACTGAACAAAATGTCACAACCGACTTCATACCTTCTTAGTTTTTTTTATAGGAGTTTATTGATTTGTACCCGGTTAATGGCAAAAGGCCAGCCCCCTATTATATGGGAATTAAACCCAACTTTCTGAATGTTGGTCTACTATTGGTACACCTCTACCTAACCCCTTTGGGAAATACAGGCGTGATGTTATGTGTTCATTGGTTTTAAATATTGTTCTGAAGTTTGTAAATTCTAGTTATGCCGGGCGCCCTTTTTTAGAGTTATGAATAGGATAGAATAAGCTAGCGAGAACCTAAATATTTAAGAGTTGAAAATTGTTTGAATGAATCGTTTGCATATTTTTTTACAAAAATTTGTTGAGTAATTAAAACATTTACAAAAAAAATTAACCGACTTAAAAAAAGTGCAAAATAACTATAATTTCGGAAGTCGGTGTTTTGGTTCTATATTTTATTTTTTGCCACCGAAATTAAAGTTATTTTGCACTTTTTTGTGTTTTTTTTAAGTCTTAATTTTATTTGTAAAAAGTTTTTATTTTTCACGTTTTAGTTGTGGTACCTACCCCACACAAATTCGAATATCACTACCTGTTATGTAAATAACAGTGACAGGAACTTATAATATCATCCATATAGACTAAGTGCGAAAAAATACGTATTATTGAAGCTAACTCAAAAACTATCCAAGCAAAGTTAATAAAATTTATATGGGACCACCTTTGAAGTATGACCTACCAAAAAAAAAAATATCATCAAAATCATTTCGTAATTGGCGGAGAAATCGCGTAACAAACATACAAAAAAAAACATACAGTCGAATTGAGAACCTCCTCCTTTTGAAGTCGGTTAAAAAGGTATATTGCTGTATAGGAATTCGAAATATAATAAATATTTTCGTTTCTTTTGAACCAGGATGCATGAAGAAGCTAGATTGAAAGTTAATACAAAGGGTTCTCCAAAATCTATGTGTTACATAGTCCATTAAAAAAATTCTTTGCTTGGATCCTTTTTCAAGTTTTTTAAATAATTTAAACTAAGCTATACCTCTATCTGCTTGGTTGGCAACGACTTACAATTGACTTGCCAAACCATAATTAAATAATAAACTTGCGTAGGTACAGGTAGCATAGAACAGTATTTACAATAAAATTCTAAACTTTTTTCACCAAATAACCAAAAAAAACTCTTTAAAAGTTGACAACTCCCTACAAAATTCTCGACAAAACTCACGCAGGCAAAGTAAATTACATTCACGTTCTAGTCAAACATTCTAAACTACTCACAATAGAACAGACTTTTCGAAAACGAAAAGCGAGTACAGTTCTAGCATTAGTTCACAAAGGTTCGTTTGTAACTGCATTTGACAAAGTAAATACACAGTATACCGGGATACCGGATACCTGCCCTCACTCGCTCCATTGATTTTTCTGCAAGATAGTGTACAAGAATAAATTGTTTATTTTCAGAATGTTTCGTGAAATCGTGAACCTAATTGTGTAATGTGTATCTATTGTGGAATTTCGGAATAGAAATATTTGATCAGAATGACAAAGAAATGTAGTTTGTGACTTATTATTTTAATTTAGTCACATGGCTAAGTTATAACAGCCGCACGGGTCGATCGATCAGGTTAAGCTACGCTTGCCGTGGTCGGTCCGGGGATGGGTGACCATCATTACATACCGACCCATCCTTGCCTCGGAAAACACTGTAAGGCAAGTTCGGGCTGTCAATCGTGGATCTTTGCCAGTCGTGACGGGGCGTCAGAAGCGGTATCGTATTACCCATAGTAACTGGGTTATGTAGGTCAGATTAGCAGTCGCTCCATTTAAAATACTGGTATTCACCTGTATCCTGTTAGACTGGAAGCGACCCCAACATACTTGGGAATAGGGTCGGCAGATAATGATGACAGGTGCGGTATAAAGGTGGGGTATAAGGGTTCAATATTTATGTGTGTATGTTATGTGGGACATAATATTAAGACCCAATAGATCAATAATGTAGAGGTTTAGGTTGTCGCAAATGAAACATTCTGGATAATCAATGTTGGTACATAACTTATATTGAAACGCAATTTATACCCCTTTGAAGCAAAAGCGTAGAGAAGGTTCTTATGATAATATATCGATCTCTTATTATGCCGTCGGCGTCCAAATTTTACATATTATTTTGAGAAATGAATTAAATAGCTTGAATAATGGATGCGATTAGTAAATAATATGAAATTCAATCAAACTGGTAACAATTAATTCATAAGTGTCTATACTACTAACTACAATACACAACTTATTATATAAAAACTCAAGTACAGACGCCAGCAGGTCAACCTACCCGAAACTGTCAAATTTTTCCAATCAACTTTGAACCTTATGCTTAAGTATTAAAGTTGAAAATCTATTAAAGAAATTTGACAGATTGTAGTAGGTTGATGTGCTGGCGTCTGTACACTATAAAAGCATTTATTAATGAGTAGTTTTGTTAAATTACGCTTAAATTTTAAAAACTGAAGTTTCTTTTTTGTACTCTGAATTTTATTATACAATTGATGCACATAATATAGCTGTTTTTAGATGTAAGTATGAGATTAGTCTTGTGTTGATACAATTTATTAGTATTATGAGATCGAGGGGCATAGCAGCTTGTCGCTTGCTGAATAAGAATCTTATGCTTGAAAACAAATATACATGAATCCAAAATATACATAGATGCACGGTTAAGTAAGTATCTTATATTTTTGGTGTCGGCAATCAAATATGTAGCGAAATCAGTGAGCAATAAAAGATGTCCAGAGTAAAATATTTTAACGATGCAAAAGTTTATACGTTTATGTGTTCGACATGTACATGCGCAATGCCTACAGGTGCAATGCACTTTTGTGACGACGAAGCGTGTTATGGTGCGGTCAATGTTATATATTTTTTTCAAAATTGCCTATCTAACTTACTTAACCCTTTATTAATAAACATGGCATTAAGTAACAACCAGTATAACCTTAAAATAGGTACTATACATTTTTCGCGGATTTTGTTTGGCATAACCTTACAACGCGTTTATCATGAGGATTACCTATGTTTAACCTACTGAACCAATTAACTTTACTTTAGTCACAGAAGTAACTCGATCCATAAATAACCTTTCATGCAAGCAGAGCCGCGGACACAGCTAGTTTCTCACAAATATCCAACGTTTCTACAGTTGATATTACATCTCTGTATGTTGACATTTTCGCCATCCGTTTTTAAATATCCGTTGCAGACTTTAAATATCAATATCCCTCTGGTTTCGTGACTGTAGCAAAGATATTGCAGTTTTAATAAAAAAATGTTTACATTTGTTGATTTTGCGTATGTTTGTAATGTTTAAACACACTTTTTATTATAACCATAGATGACAAATAATATACAATGCTAGCGGCCAGCCCCTGCTTCGCACGGGTACGATATACTGATGCACACTTCAACATCTCAATGTTCTTATCAGCGTCAGGTGTATTTGCCTGGCACATGCTGAGCTGGACTCCCATTTGGTGCATATTGAGACGCATACCGCACTTTTTTATGTTCGTTGTCAATCCATTATTTTAAAGTGTGTCATAGCCAATAGTGTCATCACAATGTCTTGTTTTCTTCCTTTTTTATTTGTTTATATATTGGCACCTTGCAGCTATTTCCTAATAGCTAATTAGTCATTATTTAATCGTGTTTTTGTATGTTGTGCTGTTTTTTTGTGTGCACTAAATAAACGATTTATCTATCTATCTATCTATCATACGGTGAACACAATGCAGTATAAAACTGCCAAGAAACTGCCGGATGATCCCAAATTATACAGTTACAAAATATCGGTTTAATCATCGTGGTGTGAACGGGCCTTACAATTAAAAAAACAAAAGTGGTCTATTGTCTATGAGGGATGGTCCCACTATTCCGTTGAACTGGATATATAAAAAAATGCAATATATATATATAGTAAAATAAATTAATTTCAATAATCGCAGTTCCTTAATGGCCGAGGAAAGGTCATTGGCCTTTGTCAGTCGTGGCGCCACGCCGCGTACCGTCAGCCATAATTATTTTGCTGCGCGTAATTTAAAATCTGTGATTTCTTTTATAGTTTACATTTAAATTATGAAAAATGTGATGATGTGTGTGTGTAGCGTATTAATCTTAATTAAAAGGTAAATTTTAACAACATATTTTATTAGATAAGGATTAATAATATACTGGTCAAAATAGCTTCGGAAATAATAATATTTTTTTATGAAATTCTGAAAGATAAAAATGGTTACCTACTGTAGGTCATCCTTAGAAGAATGACATATGTCATTGCGGACTTTTCTGTTGATTTTGTTAAGATATGCAATCCAATAGAACATAATTTTTATCTATCTGTAATGACTTAGTCACCGCACGCCATGTGAGCTCAAAAAAGTGCCTTATTCACGACTTGACAAAACGTCAAGTTTCAGTACTACGTTTACGTTAAATATTATACATATTTAACATATATACAAACCTTTCGGAATACATTCCCTAAATGATGTTGAAAACCTCATCAAAATCCGTTGCGTATTTTAGAAGACCAACGTGGACATACAGACAAACGCGAAAACTGACTTTGTTTTATAATATTTAGAGAAGAGATAGAGAAGAAGAGACTGGAGAAGAGATTTAGAGATTAGAGATACAATCTAACACTAAATTAAATGACTAACTAACTATACAAATATATACAAAAACAAAAGGACACTGAGGGGTCCAAGTACTCTACCGCATCGCTGTCAACCGGAAACGTGCCCGGAAGACTAGCAGCATTGCCACGTTGAATGGCAAAGCCAATTCTATGGCCAAAGAAAGAGCCAGCCCTCTGGTCACGTGAAGTGTTGACCAGTCGGCGAGAAATTTCTTTAAAAAGGAGACGCGCGTAGTAATCACTTGTATATAAAAGGTGGCTGAAGTTTACATTGTGCATTTTGCATAGTTTATTAATAGAAGTCGATGTTTTTTGTTTCAACGCGATATACATACATGTTGTCTTTTATTAAATGTTATTACTGAATTATACTTTTGGTTTTATAATTCAGTATGTAGAGGTTACTTTAAATTTTTTCATGCATTTCATTTTATCATACAAAAGATGTAATTGAAAACCTGAAAACTGGTCAATATACTCATCATTATGAACAACTTTTACAGATTTTTTTTTAATGCTTATAACCATGGAATCACAAAAAAACCAGCGGTTCTCTACTTCTTGTTGAGTTTTGGGAAGATAAATAAATGTATGGAGCGGCAGATTATTTTATGTGATTTCAGGGTTGATCCCTTAGCAAAACTTGCTTAAATTGATGACTATAATTACCCTAGTTCAGGCTTACAGTTATTTCAATTACACCGATACCGATGTAGACAATCTATTTTAGAAACCAGCTACATCCACAGTAGTAGCAGTTCCACTACCAAACTTTTTGACCGGCTAATCTTCTTGGTAGGGTATGAACTAATAGCTTATAACTCTTGCTAACAACAGATCAGACACTGAGGACAGCAATAAACATCTCTCCTTGACCTACTTCCACTACCCATTGACAACCCCTTAATCCAAGGGTTGCCCCGCTTTAATAGCTACGATAATAAAGCTGAATTGTTTACAAGCAACTCCTCAAGACAAATTTATGCTTAATTGCCCCTCAGCAAGGATTACCACATCAAACTGTGCCAGCGAGCGTTCATATTAAATGGTTAACAACAAGCAACCCACAGGTTGCTCGGTGTATGTGTATGTACCTGAAAACTAAAACTTACTATCCATGAATAATTTATGAATGGCTAGGTAGTGCAAGTAGTCGGGGACAGCGGGTTTGTCAAGACTGAAGCAGGTTCTGATTGGTTGGAACTGTATACTTTTGTTCTCTATACAAAATTCTTCTTAATTGGGGGACAGCGGGTTTGTCAAGACTGAAGCAGGTTCTGATTAGTTGGAACTGTATACTTTTGTTTTTTATACAAAATTCTTCTTTAGTGGGGGACAGCGGGTTTGTCAAGACTGAAGCAAGTTCTGATTAGTTGGAACTGTATACTTTTGTTCTCTATACAAAATTCTTCTTTAGTGAGGGACAGCAGGTTTTTCAAGACTGAAGCAGGTTCTGACTGGTTGGAACTGTATACTTTTATTCTCTATGCAAAATTCTTTTTAAGTGGGGGACAGCGGGTTTGTCAAGACTGTAGCAGGTTCTGATTAGTTGGAACTGTATACTTTTGTTCTCTATACAAAATTCTTCTTTAGTGAGGGACAGCGGGTTTGTCAAGACTGAAGCAGGTTCTGATTGGTTGGAACTGTATACTTTTGTCCTCTGTACAAAATTCTTCTTTACTTACATAGAATCAGGTCATTACTATCGACAAAGCTGCGTATCGAAGTGCGTTGCGTTATAATTAGACATCCATAAATAATGAAATTTACCTAGTAGTCAAAGTGTATTGTGACATAATTAGAAATATATGGAATTTTCCTGGTAGCGTGCTAAGCAATCCTTAACTGTATTAGATTTCATTGCATTTCGTCATTCGACAAGAAAGTAATGTCCCGTGTGTGTTTATTTTAATTCTACACCACCTGTTCATACTTATAAGTCGGTATTTTTCTGTTCTTTACTCCAAATGAAAGTACAACAGGCTGCCTGTCAGTGGCAACACTTTGTCCTTGAACTGGCTTAACGTCGTACAAAGTTTCATTACAATAAGAGGCAAGCTTAATACTGGTTTTGTTACCACGGATGTGCAGCCTACCATATAACTTACTGGACATTTTGATTACTTTAGCAGAAAGAACGAAATGTTACCTGTGTTCTTCAGACAGTTGTCCATATCTCACCTCTGTTTCATATTACGTCACCTACATTTGCTTTACACCAGCCTCCTTCCCACGTCTTTCACCGCTTCATCCGCCGTCTTAAGCCCTACAATAAGGAATGAGGGACTAATTTGCATGTTATTACGGCTTAATCCATTGCCACTCTCGCATACGAAGATTTCAACTTGTCTAAACAAGATTTTTGCGATTTTCCTGACATATTATATGCTCGTCATGCTCTTTTGGGATTAGGGAGCATAAGATACAGATATGAATTTGGTTGCTGTAAATTGTATGGGGCATGACGTGCGAAAATTGTGTGTGTTGTGCGTAATTTTGGCAAGCTGTTATATCATTTTCACTTTGGCATTTTACCACAGTCAAGACATGTCAATTGACTTCAGCCGCAAACACAATATGCCTTTAACGTGGAGGAAAGAAAATACATTTGCTTCTACTGAAAAGTTATTATACGATTAAAGACTATTTAGAAGATAAGTCAATAGAATCTGTAGTTTGTGAGTATATATATATATATATTTATACATACTTATAATTGACATTATAAGTATGTATAAATTTGCACGCCATCGTTTTGGCAGGATATGCAGAAACAAAATTATTGTAACACCATTATGTACCATATTCTAGCAAATAAATATTTTTGATTTGATTTGATTTGATTTATTTAGCACGTCATACTAAAAGGCACTCCACATTACTGAAAATGGAATTCTTAGACTTCCCTGTTGGGCTAGTGGTCTCAAACGCTGAGCATGTCCTGGGTCGGGCAAAGTGTTACTGGGTTTTCAGTTTGTGATTTCTCAGTAGCAGCCCGGATTCTGGATTTGTGCCCAGTTGATGACAATAGACTCGCTGCCTATTACATGGAACTTAAACATATAACTGGTGAAATAATAATGAATGAAGTGGAAAAATGACAACTAACTTTTGAAGGATACTACAGAAAGAAAATAAATTTATTTGACTCAGGTTAAGGCACACAATATTCTTACGAAAACAAAAAAAAACAAAAGCAGAAAATATATGCAAGTAAGGTAGCTTACATGCTTTTGTACGATACCATCTTTTGATTGGTGAATGTCACAATGGCTTACAAGTTATGTACATAATAAATGTAAAACGTGCTTCACTTACAGAAAAAAAGAGACGAAAAAACTTTTATGCTGCGGCCGCATCTGCGTCTACCGTGATAAAGCAATGCGTGCCGAAGCTTCGTATGTTTTGCTCACAAAAAAATTATCGCGTTAATGCGGTGGTCACAGTAGCGGGTTCGCCACGTTTATTATGTACCACCACCCGGGCGATAAGTGATACGCAGCCCGAACTATCACGACGATAACCGATAATGGTTGATCACGTTTGCGTGTATCGTATCACTATGCGAAGATTCGTCACGATAGACACAGATGCGGCCGCAGCATTACATTAACACAGTAAAAATTTCCATTGACAATAAACAGTCTATTATTTTCCCACTGCAGAGAAAGCTTCTTTTCACGGAAAAGGCTCGGAGCATAGACCACCACGCTTGCTCAAAACAGGTTGGCGATTTCACTTATATTTAACTTTTAAATCCAGGTTTCCTCACGATATTTTTCCTTCACCGATGTCAATAATTTCAAGATAAACTAAAAAAATACTTATGAAATGAAAAAGTCGCATTGGTACGTCCCCGATTTAAGCATTAAATTATACTATTGTTATAGCATACATAATTACAGACACCAGCACATCAACCTACTACAATCTGTCAAATTTCTTTAATAGATTTTCAACTTTATCACTAAAACATAAGGTTCAAAGTTGATTGGGAAAATATGACAGTTTCGGGTAGGTTGACCTGCTGGCGTCTGTACAGTATTCTATCTTCATAGAAAACGGCTGAAACGACGCGAACACATTTAACACAATCAAAATGGTGTTTCAAAATCTCCGTGTATATCGGTACGCAACATCAACTGCGTGGCAGTTACGCGCGGACGCGGTAGGTTCATCTACCGAGCGGCCGCAGATAATTATTTCAAGGTCACTGCCGAGACATAATACTGCTAATTATTTATGATTTGAGTCAAATAAATTTATTTTCTTTCTTTCTTTCTTTATTTATTCTGTGCTATTGATGTTGATCAAAAGTATAATTTTCGCTAACACTAAACAATATTATTTCAGACAACAATAAACAAGATTCCAGACATATTGATGAACGATCGAAACTTACAAATAAGACAACCTGAATCAAATTGTTGAAACCCAAACTTAGCTCAAGTACTGAACTACTTTGTATTCTGTTTGTACGTTGTTATTTAGGCTTAGAATTCTAAGGCTTCACGTAAATATTTATCTTACTAAGACTGGTTTAATGAAGAAATCTTCTGCTACAAAATTAGACCTTGTAAGTTACTTAAGGAATAAATCCTCTGAGGTAGATAATTCAAAAGGCTTTCATCAGTAACAATGATTAGGTATTCAATGGCGATCCCCGTGGCCAAATCAACTTGTATTATTCTCGTCTAATTCACGACACGGCGAATAAGTATAAAATATTGCAAATATATGTCAAATACATAAACATCTATAGAAAAGATACCTTAAATATAGGATACTAAAGGACCTTTGACTGCTTAGTTGGTCTAGTGCCGGTTGTTGGCAATAGGCTTGCCTCCTATTACATTGGCGAAATGAGGGTGTACTATAGACACACCTCTGCTTAACCCTTCGGGGATTATAGTCGTGATGTTATGTTAGATACTAAGCCATAGTTCGCACGGACGTAAAAAAAAAGCGGCGGGATTTTATCGCGCACAGAATTATCAACTCTCGGTGTTAAGCCGAGCGTTGAGAATCCAGCAGAGTGCATCCCAGAGCGCCGAAAAAACACACTGCTGTATTTTAAACTCTCGGCGCTAAGCAGAGCGTTGAAAATCCAGTGTGCGAAAACATCCCGCTGCGATATTTTTACGTCCGTGCGAATGTGGGTTAAAATATTCTGGGAAACGACAGCGCATCCAAGGCAATCAGTACCCCACTAGCGTAACGTGCTTTCTATCACAATCTGAAGGATATTCATAATTCATAATTCATTGCTTCATTTATTTGAAAAATTCATCTGCTTGATAAAATAAATAACGCAATGAATATTTTTGAATTGTCCGAATGATAGGCAGTGGGATTGTGAGTAAGGTATCAGGTTGCATGTTGTTTACTACGATAGGAGCAATTCTTATATTTGTCGAGAGAAGAAGTAACTTTTGAAGGGTTGAAGTGGAGAACCTCATAGTGGTGGTGTAAGTACCTACTGTGACTAGTCAGTATGAAATGTCCTACAAAATGAAGCGTAGGCAAAAGATATCAATTCTGATAAGACTAGTTCGTAACTCTAGTTAAGTATAACATTTTGTGCTAAACTAATTTCATATCTTGCCTTTGGTAACGAGATTTTTAGATAGATAGGTAAAGCTCGGAGCAGTTTGTGGCTAAATGATAACAGCCGCACGGGTTGATCGAAGCTACGCTTGCCGCGGACGGTTCGTGGATGGGTGACCATCCATTACATAACGAGACCCTTCCGTGCCTCGAAAAGCACGTTAAGCCCTTGGTCCCGGCTGTCGTTCGTAGATCTTTGACAGTCGTTAAGTCAGAAGCCCAAAAGTCTGTCAACCAGTCTTACCTACCCAAGGGTATCTATCGTATTACCCAATAATCGGGTTATGGAGGTTAGATAGGCAATCGATCCATGTAAAATACTGGTATTCAGCTGCATCTGGTTAGACTAGAAGCCGACCCCAACATAGTTGGCAAAAGGCCAGGAAGATTTTAAGATTTTTTTAATTATTATTTTTATCTTTTTCTGTGTTTCCCCATAGCTATACCCAAGGAGGGTCCTTATTGGTCTAGATAAGCACGCACTATTACCAACCACATCGTCGTTGAACATTATGAGATAGTGATCGGAACAACCCAATCAAAACAGACGAAATCCAACATTTCAATAGGTACTTCATACTCAATAGTATATTGCATACGACAATGTGTTAATTAGGTGGTAACTAAGAAACTCAAACTCAAAGCATTTATTTCAATTAAACCATTTACAGGCAATATTATTTATTTCACTAAGTTTACATACAAGTGGGGGAATCCTAGTGTGAGTTCCTAGACCTCACACTAGGATTCCCCTGTGTTTTGAGATCCAGGCTCCTTCGTTTACAATTTAATATAGAAAGGTACACTTTAAAACTTAAAATAGGTATAAAAAGATATGATTATTGTAAGAGAGCGTTTGTATCTTTATACATAATGAAAATGGAGATAGGTGATGGTGTAAATTACAGTTAGTATTGTAGTTTATTAAAGAGTTGCGTAACAGCGGTTATTAAAACATGATTGTGAGTTTATAAGCAGACTCGTAAGCGAGGTGTTTAATAACATCAGTTTCATACACTACTTTAAGTACCAGTCGAAACCGTCACGTAGTGTTATGAGTGTCAGACGAGGCTGTCATGACAAGGAAATCACTGGTGACCAAACTCAAGTCCTTATATTTAATTCTGGTGATCTTTCCTACAAAAAACATAATGCCTATAGGGGTTAATAGAGATGTGACTCTTAAACTCAGTTTTTTCTTTAAATTATATTTATTTCTGTAAGTAGGTTTATACAAATTGAGGAGCTCATGGCTAAGTAATAACTGCCGCACGGGTCATCGAAAGCCTGAAAGTCTGACAACCAGTTTTACCAAGGGGTATCGTATTACCTAGTTACTGGGTTGTGGAGGTCAGATAGGCAGTCGATCCATGTAAAATACTGGTATTCAGCTGCATCCGGTTATACAGGTAGTCGACCCCAATATTAATGGGAAAAGGCTAGGCAGATTGAAGTAGGTTTATACAAACACTTTTAAACGTCAATAATATTAATAATCTATATGAGGTCGTATAACGTAAAAACGAACCAACGTTCATCTTTTAATCCTCCACCAGTATAACCACTTTAAAGAAAAAGACGCCAGAACCATATTTTCACAGCTCCACATAACACAATCTGCGAACTTCTTTTATCGGTAGACGAAACCGCCAATAATTCTCTTATACGACTCTTAAAATCGTGGCCACAAACCGCTTTCCTGGGATATTCCATTACAATATTTTCCCATTGAAATACGGCCGTGAAATCGACCTTTCGAACGAATGCCGCTGGTTTCGGTATGCAGAGTTTAAAGCTTAGTTTCGTCAGTTTTAATACATAGTGTTAAGTTTGGTTATTCAATGAAGTTGGTGGATAGTGAAGGTAGTTTTTGATAACTATGTTTTAATGTTCGAACTAGAAAGTTTTATGGGCTTAAAAAATATATTTTAATGGTTAGCTGGTTAATGGCACTGAAACGTGGTCGCTAATAATGGGCCTTATCAGAAGGCTAAAAGTTACCCAAATGGCAATGGAGAGGGCTATCCTTGGAGTTTCCCTACGTGATCGAATCAGAAATGAAGAGATCCGCATGAGAACCATGGTAACCGACATAGCCCGAAGAATTGGCAAACTTAAGTGGCAATGGGCAGGGCACATTGCTCGCAGAACAGATGGCCGATGGGGTCGAAAGGTTCTGGAGTGGCGACCGTGTACCGGAAGACGTAGCGTTGGAAGGCCTCCCACAACATAGACCGGTGACCTTGTGAAGGCCGCAGGAATCCGCTGGATGCGGGAGGCACAGAATTGGTCGAAGTGGCGGTGCTTGGGGTAGGCGTATGTCCAGCAGTGGACGTCTTTTGGCTGAAATGATGATAATGATGAATGGTCAGCTGTGTCATTCACAAATTAAACTAAATGATAATATTTTTAAAAGAGTAACGGTGGAGTTTCTAGACTATTCTTCTCCATACGAAACTACCTCAAGGAAGGGGCCACAAGAATCCGCTGGACTTTAGTGGCGGCGCGGAGTCTATTTGTGTGAATGAGACAGTGTTAACATATCTATTAAATAGATACACTATACCGAACTACCTTATTTTCGTATAGCCATCAAGAAAAAATATGTCCAAAATGTTGGTACTTATTTCTTCCCTCTATTCTCCAAAAGACACACAACAACCATAAAACAATAAACTTGCTGAATCTGCATACCAACTTTAAGTTTCCCACAAAAAGTTTCAGTATCGCCTCGGCGGTGTAATAATGCATTCCTTTATAGGGGAGGATCGCATCCTCATCCAATTTTGCAGTTAGGTAGTAAGCAGGGTCCTTAGGGATGGTTGTGCAAACAATAGGATCTGTCAACGTAGACAAGTGGTGGTGGCACCGTCTAAGAGACCAGTGGGAGCGGGTTTTGATCGAGTTTCTTGAGCAGAACAAAATTATTTTATTATTTACTAGCTTCTGCCTTATTTTGCTTCTGCTTTTCTCAAGCATTGGGCCACCTTATGCAAAATAAAAAATATAGAAGAATAGATTGCCGTAAGAGCCTGCTCTTGACACCTGACGGAAAGCGATGGATAAGGTCTATTTTGGAACAAGCGAGTCCAGAAGATGCCTGTTCACTCTTGCTTTGAAAGCGGAAGGGATATATGTGGAAGGAACACAGACGCTGGCAGAGCGTTCCACACTTTGGCTGTGCGCATAACACATGTGGAGAAGAAGCGTTGAGTACGACTGGTCGGGATATCAACCAAGAGCGGATGGTACCCCGCAGTACCTCTGGTATTCCGGTAGTAAAAGGGCGATAGTGAGCTCAGGTCGTGGAGCTCGCTTGTGGGGGACGTGGTGAGCGCTCTGTTCCCTTCGAGAGGGGAACATGCCCATGGCTCCGCCTACTGCGGTGCCCGATGCGGATCACACCGCCGACGACGACGACGATGCTCCGGAGGTGACCGAGGTAGAGATGAGAGTGGCGGTACGTAGGCTGAATGCCAAAAATACCGCCCCAGGACCCGACGGCTTACCTGGGAAAGCCTGGGTCCTGGCCTTGGAGGCTCTCGGGCCTCGACTAAGGGGGCTCCTAAGCGCATGCTTGGAGAGGGGCCAGTTCCCACTTCGCTGGAAAACGGGGAAACTGGTCCTCATTAAGAAGCCGGGGCGCCCTGCGGACTCTCCGTCCGCTTACCGGCCCATCGTGCTGCTCGATGAGGTGGGCAAGCTCTTTGAAAGAGTCATTGCAGACCGCCTCGTCGGGCGGCTGGTGCGGGTGGGGCCGGATTTGGCGGAGAGTCAGTTTGGTTTCCGCAGGGGGCGCTCTACGGTTGACGCCATCATGCGCGTGCGAGCCCTCACGACGGGGGACGCTGTGTCCCGGGGTGGGGTCGTCTTGGCGGTGTCTCTAGACATCGCCAATGCCTTCAATACCCTGCCCTGGAGTTGCATCAGGGAGGCACTCCGGTATCCCCGGATGCCGACCTACCTCTGTCGTGTGGTCGAGGCCTATTTGACGGACAGGGCCGTCATCTACCCCGGTCACCAGGGAGAATGGAACCGGCGAGAGATGTCGTGCGATGTCCCACAGGGATCGGTCCTGGGGCCGCATCTGTGGGACATCAGATACGACTGGGTGCTGCGCGCTGACCTCCCTAGCGGCGTCAGCGTCGTTTGCTACGCTGACGACACGTTGGTCCTGGCGCAGGGGAGGTCGCACCAGGCGGCGGCCGAACTAGCGACACACGGGGTTGCGACAATCGTGGGCAGAATCCGGCAATTGGGACTCGAGGTGGCCCTGCACAAGTCCGAGGCCATGTGTTTTCATGGTCCTCGGAACGCGCCACCGTTGAGGTCCCAAATAACGGTAGGAGGAGTTCACATCGGCATCGAGTCGACGATGAAGTACCTTGGACTCGTCCTCGACAGCCGGTGGAACTTCGTGGAGCACTTCCGACGTTTGGCTCCCAGACTGGAGCGGGCCGGGGCTGCTTTGAAGCGGCTCCTGCCCAATCTAGGGGGTCCAAACGCCGCCTGCCGGAGACTATACGCGGGGGTCGTGCGGTCCATGGCCCTTTACGGGGCACCGGTTTGGGCACGTTCATTGAGGCGGCGGCCAGACCGCCGGTTGAACGCGTCCCAGAGGGTCATGGCCACCCGGCTGGTCCGGGGATACCGCACGGTCTCCGGTGAGGCGGCGAGCCTCCTTGGGATCTGGAGGCAAAAGTCCTCGCGCACATCTGGGAGTGGCGCGAGGAGTCGAAACGCCGGGGCGTAACTCCGTTCCCGCGAGAAATCGCGGCACAGCGGACAGAGCTCCGGCGGGATCTCATGGCGTCATGGAGAGTGCGATTGTCGCAACCCAGTGCTGGGCACGCCACTATTGCGGCGATAAGTCCCCTTTTTGAGGAGTGGCTAGAGAGGCGCCACGGCGTCCTCACCTTCCGCCTAACGCAGGTCCTCACCGGACACGGTTGTTTCGGGAGGTTCCTGTTCCGTATCAGGCGGGAGGAAACGCCCGGGTGTCATCACTGCGTGGATCGCCCGGAGGACACGGTTGAGCATACGGTGGAGGTCTGTCCGGCTTGGGCAGAGCATCGCCGTGTCCTCGTGGAGGCGATCGGCGGCGGGGATCTCTCGCGTCCGGCCCTAGTCCAGGCCATGGTACGGATCGAGAGGGCATGGGAGGCCGTCACCTCCTTCTGCGAAGCAGTAATGCTCGCGAAGGAGGAGGCAGAACGCGTGAGGGAGAGGCAAATTTCGCGCCCTCACGCCCCTAGCCGCCGCAGGAGACGCCCTGGGCGTCGGGAATCGCAGGCCGATTTCCGGCCACCGTAGGCGCGGGCTTGCGGACGGTGACCAATGGGTAGCTCGCCGTCCGATAAGGACCAGGCCCGGGTCGACGGCGCGTTGTGTTCCACGCGCGCCTCAAAGTGATGTCAGCACAACGGAAGGGGTCCGATAGGACCGATGCCTGCCGGGGTTGCGGGAAAGTCCGAAAGGGATACCGTGGCCCCTGGCAACGTAAAGGCAACGGAACACGGGTGGGTTTTAGTCAGTAAGAGTCTGACACGCCCTCCACCCAGAGCGGGAGAAGTTATTTGATAATTTCCCACCCAAAAAAAAAAAAAAAAAAAAGGTCGTGGAGCTCCTGCGCACACTCAAACACTCAATAAAATAACAGCTATAAGAAAATCAAATCCCTTTTTTCAGAAGCCCAGAGAAATTGCATTTGAAATAAAAAACAAATGAAATGAAAAACTAGTCAAAAGCAAAAATCAAGTACTAATAGTGGACCTCGTAATTTTGACCACAATTCCCTGAAGATTTAAACTTCACTAAGTTTCAAAGTAACTAACCATCACATAGATTATTAGACCTTGTCGTTTTAAGAGGTGCAAGAGACATTCGACCTTATGGTGATAAAGCAGTTACGATATCGACTATCCATACAAATTATAATTTAAAACCACTTTTCGTGTCTGTTTGACCGGTCTGTATGACCGCGTTGTTCTTCTAAACTACACAACGGATTTTGATGCGGTTTGCACCATCATTTATAAAATTTATTCGGTAAGGTCTGTGTATAATTAATTTATATTAACTTAGAAAGAAATCTTAATGTTTTGTCAAGTCGCAAAAACGGGGTCGTGCGAAGCAGGGGTTTCTTAAGTAGCAAGTTTGTTGAGTACTAGAATCCCCTAGTACTAAACAAACTTTAGTACGTAACATCACGCGCACCTTGTTTCCGTCAAGGGTTGGACAGAGGTGGACCTTAATAATAGTGCACCCATATTACGCCAGTTATGTTTTAGTCCCAAGTAATAGGGGGCGAGCCAATTGCCATCAACTAATTACAAATCCAGACTCCGGACTGCTACTGAGAAGTTCTAGATATAAAACCCAATAACACTTTGCCCGACCTTGGGGATCGAATCCTGGATCTCATGAAGCAGTAAACTTTAGTATTCGCATTTCAAAATAAAATCAATCCAAACAAAACAAATGACGATTACTGTAGAACTGATAGTTTGGTAACAAATTAAACGTGTCTGGACGTTTACATGTAATACCAAGGGTAGGTAACCTACTAGCGATACTGAGCTCCCAGACTCATTAGCTAAAGGTTGCAAAGTTACCAGTTCATTGCCCAGTAACTACGTAATCTCTTTTTAACGAGTCCCTCTGGAATAATCAGAAAAACTTAACGGTTTTCATTTTTGTAATTCGTAGCAAATCTTCATTTGATTTTGTTCACGTATTCATAAAGATGACTTACTATTAAATATAATATGTTACCAGAATATATAAGAGAAGAAAAAAAAATACATTTATTCACGAACAAACTAAAAAAGTTATTAATAAGCAAATGTTATTATAGTGTAAAACACATAAGTATATAATACTCGTGCATCGTGCTCGAGCTAAATTTGAAATTATTGTTATTATAAAATTCATTATTTTGTAAAAGTGTGTTGAGAATAAGTTGAATAAATTAGATTATAAATTATGTAATAAGTTAGAATAAATTAGAAACTCAAAACTCAAAGCATTTATTTCAATTAAACCATTTACAGGCACTTTTGAATTGTCAAGGGGTCAGTCAGTCAGAAATATGAAGCTAGTTGCCCATTCCAAAGCGTAGGTTCCTATGGAGAAGAACGGGCAAGAAACTCCACGGACACTCTTTTAAATCATAATGTTGTTACAAAATATTGGTTACATCATTCATGTTGAAATTATACATGTGAGACCAATGTAGAAAGACGTGCACGTAAAAAGCGTCCGTTATAAAAAGATAAAAACAATTCAAAAATTAAAATAAGCCGTGGCAGATAAGAGATGACCAGTCCCTACTGACGGCGCCCGTTCACGAACATGACGCATGGATCAGCACCGTTTAGCTCAACCATTTTGAAGGGAACTTAACGATCCAACACAATTAGATTATAAGTTATGTAAATGATAAGCCCTCTTCTCCACATATCTTTCTTTTGCTGTGCCCGACAGGGTCCATGATTGTTTCTTTTGGCAAATATTTACCACCTAAGCCTAAATTGTGGAATGCAATAAAGAATTGATTATTGAGTATTGAGTATTCCATATGATTCAATTATAAGTTTACCACCTAAGAATACCTACAAGTGGAATTCAATAAAAGTATTGAGTACTGAGTATTCAGGGAATGTTATTGAATACGAACAATGTCAAGTAATCTAATAGATGTAGATAATTACAATGAGAATCGAATAAGTTAATTTAGAAAATATTAATATTTGAATACAAACTTGACCGTCTTCTCAATAACTGCATTCGATTCGTTTTCAATCTGCGTAAATATGATCATGTTTCTGCGCATCGGTCGCTTCTAAGGTGGTTGCCCATACGCCAGCGCAGAGAGCAAAGGGCGCTGACCACCTTGTTTTCATTTCTTAACTCTCCCTCTTCCCCTAGTTATCTGGCCCCCCACTTTCAGTACATTTGCGCCAACCACAATAGAAATCTACGTTCATCTCACAATCGTCTTCTTCAATGTCCCACTCACCGCACAGACTTCATTCACTCTTCCTTCTTCATTCAGTCTATCTCTCTGTGGAATGCGCTCCCTCAGGAAATCAGGATGGCGACCAACCGATTATCTTTTAGAATTAAAGTTCGCGAGCATATTCGCAAGAAGCTAGCAGTATCATCACAACGGTAATGTTTTCCCATTGTTTGTTTTATTTGTGCTTATATTTATATATAATTAGGTGTATTTATTATATTTATAGTTTTAAATAGGTATATATGTATATCTTTATATTTAAATGTAAAAAATCTTCTTTTCTCGCTATTGCACCTACCACTGTTTGTCTCTGCATCACCCGAAGGTTGACTGGTAGAAAATGCCAATGGCATTAAGTCCGCCTCTGTACATTTGTGTGCTTGAAGTATTAAATAAATAAATAAATAAAATAATTATTTTTAGAAGTGTAAACTGCCCTAACTTTGCCTGGCGTCCTAAGTTTGCCTATAATGAAAATGATGTAATATCTTTTTCATTTTACTTGTATGGCAAAGGAAACTTTGAGATTTTATAGACAGCTTTAAGTTTCGATTGCCATACAAGTAAAATGAAAAAGATATTACATCATTTTCATTATAAGCAAACTTAGGACGCCAGGCAAAGTTAGGGCAGTTTACCGGTACCTAAAATGTATAAGTAGCTTTTGCTCGCGGCTTCCCTCGCGTAGATGTCGGAAAATAACCCATGCGAACGTACTACTGGGATTAAAAGTACCATATTATGTGTTAATCCAGGTAAACAATGTACTAATTCCGTAATACGATTTTTTCATATTACTATTGGTTTACGCGGCGCACGCCTTAAAGCTCTCAGTCAGCATGATTTTTTCTGATATCTTCAACAATCATCGTTCTATTTCAGCCAATTTACACAAAACCTTAACGATATACACCTAAAAATATAAAAATCTGTTCAGTAATTTTTGAGTTTATCGCGTTCAGAGAGACAAACGCGGCGAGGGGACTTTGTTTTATAATTATGTAGGGATGTAGTGATAATACTCTACTAGGAATTCTATCATGATCTACAAACGATTGAATATGAGATCGTATTTCAATTTATAATATTTTCCTTTAAAAGTGTGGGTAGATTAGATTTCCCAGAATTGGCAGATAGGTTTGTAGGCAAAATTAAAATAAATGTTTTCTCCTTGATCTATTATATTCTAGTTACTATCTCAACAGATTTTTTTCTTTTATACTTTTCCGTTTTAACGCTTGATAAACGTTACGATAACATAAATAAGAGTAATACAATAGGTCAGTAATTAACCCATTTTAAATTTTAATTCCAATAGCAGTAGGTACATATTGCCTTGAACGAAACCATAGCGCGATTTATTTCGACGCCTGCACCATTTATTGAGCTTCGAAGAAATCCAAAATATAAATATTTCGTTGTATTTGTTTTTCTTCTTAAGAGTGGAATTACAAATCGTTAAGCTATTTATTCAGATTTTATTAACAGCGCGTTGGTATCATCTCGCGCCGTACGTAGCCCAGTCTCACTTTTACTCGTTTTTAACAATTTTAACATATTTATTTACTTTGATAATATGATATATATACATATTTGTAGTGTGCTTGTCAATACCTTTCTTTTGATACCAAACGAATTTTTTTTTATCTCAATTACATTTTTTTCGAGGTCAGAAATTTACGTATAAAGTCCACCATACTACATTTAGGGAGATTTTTGTATATATTATGTTACCCGGACCATTATTATGAACCTATTAATACCTCGTTCATCAGAATCGGTTCAGTAGTTTAGGCGCTACGGTGGAACACACTTAAAAGCAAATATACATAGATAGACTGTTAAGATCATAACCCTTCCTTTTCGTAGTCAGGTAAAAACAAGATGGCGGCGTTAGTTCAGATTTTGGCCACGCGCCAAAACAATCTTATAGCTCTATACCTATTACCTCTCGTCGCTTAGACCACAATAGCTCAAACTTCTTGGAAGCGGTACCGGTCAGGCACTTGTTTAATATAGACTGTCTTTAGACACTTCAGTGTCTGGACGCCGCAAGTACCTTGCAGCAAGAAGCCATGGAAACCAGACGGGGTATTAAATTTTGATGCAACCAGACATCTAAATCCTATATTCCTTCATGGTTTGAACAAGCTTTTGGTCTTGCATTATGTTCTTATTATTACTACAGGCCAATATAAAGGTCTAAGATACTGTAGTCATGGATTTTTGTAGTTCTGTGTGTGATAATGTTGTGTGTTATAATATGATTAAGTGTAATGTAATCTGCTAATTTGCATGTGTTAGCATGCATCATTCTACTGCTAGGCAAAGTCCTCTCTCCATGATTTCATGCAGTGCCTTATCCAATATTATGATTGTATTGAGTGGATTTGATGCAGACATTTCTCTCGGTTTTTCAAGTTACGGACATAGCATTTCAAGATTATATTCGTTACACCTTCCTAAGATTTCATCTGTGTTCCACCAACACCCGAATCACACAATTTTTAGAAATTTTTATTTCCATCTTGGTTTGGTTCGTGCTAAGGCTTGTTCTAAGTCCGCCTGGCTAGCTACCACCGTCAACAACAATGTTAGCAGCATTGTTGTATTTCAATGGCTAAAAGTAATATAGCCAGTTTCTCTGTGGCTGAGGATTCCGGGTGAAGCTCGCTTGCACCTTCGGCCTGACCATCGCTTGCCATCAGATGAGATGCAGGCCAAGATCGTTAAAAAAAAAGAAACTCTCCACCTCTTCTGAACATACTATAAAATTATCCAAGATTGACTAAATATTTAAACTCATCAACCATATTATTTCATTTATACAACTTATACCATAAAATATTAAGGCGGATAACACACAAGCTGACGGCCTATAGTATCCAATAGCCGCGTTTATGAAGCGGGTAATAACAGCGAATCATTGTGACCTTATCATCGGGTCAATAGGTCAATTAACAGCTATGCCGCGTTGCGAAAAAGCACCCCACAGCCAGGAAATAAACTGAAGACTGCAGGCAATTATCTCTGTTTTATTAATGGCTTAAATAATGAAAAAATTGCTTTGTATCTTACCTAATATTATAAATGCAAAAGTGAGTTGGTTTGTTACGCTTTCACGCTAAAATGGCTGAACAGATTTGGATCAAATTTGACACATGGGTAGTTTCTTATATTTTGAAGAAACATAATATTATGAGAGAGCAGTGGTAGCCCAGTGGTATCGGCTCCAACTTACGAGTTGTAGGTTGTGAGTTCAAATCCGGGCAGGTACGTTACTTTGTGTATTGCGTTTCATCATTGCTCTCAACACGGTGATGGAAAACATCGTGAGGAAACCGGCTTGTCCTAGAACCAAAAATTGGAAGACATGTGACATCCACCAACCCGCACTGGGCCCACGTGATGGATTATGGCCCACTCCCCCTCTCACAGAAAGAGAGGAGGCCTGTTTTTCACACTTTTTACGTTTCAAGTATTTTTTAAGGTTTTAGTGGGAGTTTTTGGTAAAACTTTTAGTGTCAACTTATTGCCTACTTTTGTAACTGTCAAACGAATACCATTTTTATGCCTGTACAACCTCTACATCGGTAGATATTGCAAAATAAAGGAACCAAGCCGTGCTCAGTAAAAAAAAAATTGCCGCCATTTCAATGAAGGCATTGAAATGGCGGATTTGTCGATAAAATTGATCATTATGCTTCGCCTTAACGGGTCGGACACCGGTGACTAGACACACTGTATAACAGATAATATAATAATTACACAGAACAAATAATTGCTACCCCAGTATACGACGGGTGATCCTTGGGTGCACTTGCATGGGCGACTGCACTGGGCTGATGAACTTGTTTAAAGCAGGGTGGCATGATTCATTTTTGCCTGCTTATCTAAGCTCTGAAAGCAAATAGGTATGTGATTGTTCACAATTTGTCCCACATAGAACGAGAATCAAACACTGAATATTAAATAACCTCATTCACGTATCCTACGTATAACCATTTACCCTGAATGAGACTACAAAGGTATCACTGTTTTAATCACTATCCCTAAACACATCAATGAATATTCTATTGCACTCGCCAGGTCTGCCGAAGTTTACTAGCCACTCCTAAACTTTACTGGTAGCCGATAGTATCCTAATATGAAGTTAGGATACACAGCTCCTTGCCTAGTTCATTCAACTTGATTGAACGGATAGCTTAGTTTGCATTAGCTAGAAGCTGTAGACAAAGCTGTGGGTGTATTAATGTTTATGGAGCTGTTTCTAAACCGGGTTCTTGATTAGAAACCTGGCACATTACCTACATAGGTGCCAGGAGAAACATGAAGCTAACTCATAATTAACTACCCAAGCAAAGATACCATATATGGGACCTCCGCGCGGGCCAAATAAAAAAGTATGAGACAAATCAGAAATTTATTGTTTTTATTTGTTTTTATAAGTCTGAAGAAATAAAGTAAATAAAACATATTGTACGTTTAACATTCAAACCACACATTTATTATGATATCATGATTTCTCAACGGACATTTTAAATGTGCAGTCAATTTACTTGACAATTAAATGATAATTGATTTTATTTCTGTAAGTCGATTTGTACAAACACTTTTACACGTCAAAAATGAAACTTCTGAAATGGTATTTTGAGGAAAAAACCACTCAGATGAGTTGACCTGTCCAGTCAGTGCACGCATTATTCAGTAATCGTGCACATAAGGAGCTCAACGATTCGATGAACAATACCAAAGAAAGGACATTTGGGTAAGCCGCATAAATTGCTCAAACTGCCAGACCATGATTAAAAGCAACTGAGAATAAAAACAAAAAACAGTGACTGACATAGTCTTTCCATTCACAAGAATTAAAATAATTTAATACTTTATAAAGTAAATATAATATATATTATACAACATAAATTAATTACCCTGACTACGTATGGGGCAAATAAATTAACTTTGTCAACTCATCGTTTCGTTATATTAACACAAAGGGCGATTTTCGAAAAATGCAAATGGAAGTAATTCCGCCTCAGTACTATAATTTTGCGAAAATTGATAGTCGCAGCAGTTTGTTAGGTGAAGGAACACAGTCATATACAGCGATTGCACAACAAGTGTACAACTCAAAAGAGCCATTTTAAAATCAGAATTTGTAATTTCTAATTTGCTGGTACAACTCAAAAGAGCCATTTCAAAATCAGAATCCGTCATTTCAAACGAGTTGTTCTCTATTCAACAGGCTAATTAAAATGCATTTCATTCGTGGTATTATATCCACGGAAATGGCACAGAGATCGGTGCTCATAGGTACTGCTCATGTCCGCAGGCATCCCAAAGAGCATTATCATTATCTGTTCAATTTCAAACGTTTTCCATGTTTGTGTTCCTTATTTATCTCAATTAGGATGTGGGAAGTGGTGCTTGTGGTAGAAACAATATTAATTGTGTAGGCGCGTTGAAGTGCGTCACAATGCACGCACATAAGTACGCTGTCATATAGATAGAATACAACGTAAAAATGTAATACAACAAACTGCGTGACATTATTCACACATACTCCTTCCCCGCAATAGGTACATGTCACTTTTTTGAACTGTCAATTTCATGAAAAAATTGGTAATACATACTAAAGTTCGCCCCACCACTGAAGTCCGGCGGACAATAGGGATGATGACTAAAAAAATTTTTTTTGTCGGTCTTGTAGATTATAAAAAAATTACGTACACGTATTTTTTCTTTTTTTACGTTATCAAAAGATTACGGCGATACATTGAGTTAAAATGTGCCATGACGTCACTAGTATGTAGATTTTATACTTACTTGTGACGTATCAACCCCCACACTCTCCAACTATACTGCATTTTTATCTAAGTATTTTTGAATTAATATGATAAAGCAAAAAATCCGGGTCTAATATTTTTTTATTATGTAACTGACGGACTAAATAGAATTTCTTTTTTTTGACCCAGGCATCATCCCTATTTTTATTCTACATTTTATTTTTTATTCTTACATTTTTTTAAATGCAATTTGATGCAATGACATAGACACTAGCACTGCGTCTATCGGACTTGAGGGGTGGCGCGGACTCTATACACAGTCGAAAAAATTATGAGGTGCAAGTAAAAATGAACCTTGAGGTGCCAAACATTCTTATTACTGGACTTTCCATATTCTATGTTTCATACCTCAATCAATCTGCCTAGCGTTTCCTCAACTATGTTGGGGTCGGCTTCCAGTCTAACTGGATGCACCCGAGTACCAGTATTTACATATCTATAAAAATTGCACTACAGATTTTGTGCCCAAATCTACACGTGTACCACTAAGACTTAACTTGCAAATTAGGAACGGTCTTCCCCAATTCCTTAATCTTTGAAATGTGGTTTACTTTAGTACTTACACAATTTACTAATGGCATGAATCTTTGAGGTGTGGCTCACCAATAGTAGCTGTGAAATACACGACACGCTTTTAGCCACTATCATAAAGGTACATTCAATATTTAATATTCAAAATATTTCCATTATTCATATTATCATCACATACGGTGAAATTCGGAGAATTTCAGCAGGCGCAATTTTTTTTAAATTGTTGGCTTGTTTGACAAAACATTGGATAAATATTGTACTAAATTATTATATTATGATCAGTTCTAGTGACTGCTACAAGGATTCTGATTTCATTTATAAGTTATATTATTCCAAAAAGATCCCAGTACCACAGAAAATAACACTATAACACTTCTGTTGCAAGAACAATTACAATATCCTAAAAAAACTAATTGTCCATCTCAATTTTCTGACACAATTGGGTTTAATACCCAGCGGAGGAAAAATATAAATACCGCCATTTTTTGCTCAGAGCAAAAAGTGAAAAGGTTGGATAACAACACTCAATTTGGAGGAATGACTTGAATTTTCTTAGAAATATATTAAAAGTTGCTTCTGCGCGTTGGTCGTACGCCAACGTAGTCAAAATAATGTCAAGATGACTCAATTTGCACATTCATAATGTATTAAGTTGTTCCCCTTCACTCTGTATACACACGATAAATAAACGTTGAAGGGGCTAAAGAGGAAGCGTTCACCAAATACCTTTGACTCGGAACTCGTTAAGGTTGCTCAAAAATATATAACACACCTAAAGGAAAATATTGGCGAGGTGAGCCAACTCCAACTTTTATTTATCACAATATTTGCGGCCAATATGGCTTAGGTCTCGACACAGCTTATTCAAGGAATTCTTTTTAATTGAAGTTACAGACTTAATTGTATGAAAACCTTAAACAATTATTATACAGGCAGCCTTTGAGGGATTCTTAATTTTATGCTGTTGAAATCTATTCACTCGTAGAAAGCTTTTGCTTGAATTAGTTCTGCTAATATTAGTCAACTTGCTTCTAATATATTCTTACTCATGTAACTTGCGAATGGAATCTGTTTATGTAAATTGTAGTCTCATCCGAGATCTTTGGCGATGAGAAAATACTAGTTATTTCTAATATACCAGTCAATATGAGGATCATTATTTACACTATAGAGGTATAAGCAACAGGGTGAAAATTTCACTCATCCTCCATAAAAAAGGGAAGATCCTCCGACCAGACCGGTGCTGTATCTGGTGGGCAACTGCCCGACGATTGATGTCGGGACGTTGTATATATACTTATCGCGCGGTAAACCCTGCTTGCGCGATGCAGGATTTTGCGTGACGTCAATCTGATGCGTAGTTCACACGTGGTGATGTAGATGCCGCCACATCACTATCAAATGTGTTAAAAATGTAACAGTTATTTTTGAATTTGGGTTTCTGGCGCCGTGTCCAAGTTATCTCTGAGTGTACCACGGGCTAGCCGTCTGCCTGGCCTCTCGCCAAACCCAGCGACCTCATATTATTAGCCGCGGCGTATTGAATGCCCCACACGTAACGTAATTGTTCCACTTTTTTATTTATAACTACCCTCCAGTAACGGATAAATTTATAGCACTGCCTTAGACCTTTTTCAATTTGTGCTAAGATGTCTGGACGTGTGTATTGGAGGATCTTTTTATTATTTTAGCTGAGTATGTTTTACGTTATTTATAAAACCTTTTTGCAATGTCAATGTCACAGGTAAGAACAATTTCGTGCCTTTGCGAAGGTCGAAGTATCTAAGATGTTTTAGAGTAGCCCGAGGCCTAGACATTAAACTTTTTTCAACATGTATTATAATAATGTGAAGAATTACATATTATTTATTTAAATATAATATCTTATATCTAATTAATTAATAAAAATAGCAAAATTATACACAAACTTAACTAAAACTATTGAAAAACTAAAATATAGCATCGAAAAATTCATCCGCATCGCTGTCGAATGGTAATGTACGCAAGAGACTGGCCGAACTGCCACGTTGTATGGCAATGTTTACTTAGCCTCTGCCTAAGGTAAAAGCCAGCCCTTGGGTCACGGGAAGTGTCAAATAGCCGTTTTGATATTTCATTGAAGAATTATTTAATTTCTGCTTAGATATTCCTTGATTCCATTAGTATGTTATGCTGGTTTAAGGTAAAACAACTTAGCGAAAGCCAGAAATCTGGCAAACATAAGGAATTTTGTTTGTACGCATCACTAATACATTCTGACTTGACGGCGGCTAAATAAGTATATACTAATGTCTTTGCATTTACCATACACGCCAACCCTCCCAAAAACATATTAATCAACTTTCAACCTTACCCCATTGTCATAAGGATTTATGTACATATGTATATCTTATGTGTTCCTAAACAAAAGTTGTACCGCAAACTTGGCAATCAGTGAGTGAGTGTTGAGTGTTTGTGCCAAATGCCCACTTTATATTCAAGGTTCGGGGGCTCATTACCTATGAAGGTTCGCCATTTTTTATTTAGAAGGTCAAGTCCGGAAAGGTGGACACATTTTGCAAATAAGTACATCACTATTGTGATGTCTATCCCGAGTAGCTTCAAGCAGGGTATGCATAAGTTAGTGAAGCCAACCAAGTGAGTGGATTTTTATTCTTCTATTTATTGCAGAATTTTAGTACCTAGGTTACCTAGTCATGCTATGTTATAGTGGTGGATTATGGCCCACTCCCTCTCACAGAGAAGAGAACGTTACAGGCGAATTATGACTATGTTATCTGAGCATTTTCTAAAAGGGGAAGAAATCTCCTAACCAGTGATTCGGTAAGAAAAAAGAATTACTGACAACTTTTTCAAAAACGAGTTTATTGTACGTTCACGCAACAAAAAGGTTATGCAACTTTCAATGGCTTTCCATTCCTAACTTTTTCTATGAGTCGAGGTTAGTGTAATCCGTAAATAAGAAGTCTGCACGCAGCATGTTAAAATTGACCTTATAAGCTTAACCTTTTTATTCCTCGACTTTACGTCTATGCAATAAAAATTAACTTACCATCTATTCTCAAAGAAAGTACTCTGAAATAAGACTACCGTTGCCCAAATAACCCAGATAACGGTAGTTGGCAAGAGGGGAAAACTAAAGAAAGTAGGAACAACATAGTTCTTGGTATTAATGAGGGGCATACATCTCCAATCACCTGGACTAACGGATCCGCATTCAGAATGGACGAATAGTTTTTGGGAGGCTTATTCTATTGACTGCGATTGCTACTGGTTGTGTTTTAGTTGTTGTATTATTCATTTATTGCATGTGGACACTGAAAGAAAGAAAAGAAAGAATAATATTTATTTGGACACAGTTCGTGAAAAACATAATAACAAAATAAAAAGTGAAAATAATCTTATAGCAATAATAGTGTTTGCCTCACCACGGCTGTACCAAAAAGTTTCATTTCAACATTAATGCCATACAAATGTTGTCTGACGATCGTTTCCTAATGAACCCTTATGGACAGAAGTACCGACAGCTTCAACATACCTAATACATAATTTTATACCTCTAAATAAACTAGTAATCAAATATGAATTAAAAAAAAAGAAATTAATGTGGGTTGATTGAATAAAAAATATGAATAGATTAATAATAATAAAATAATGAAGAAAGTATTATAAGAAAGTGAGTAAATAGTAAGTGTGTAACTATAACAATAGATGAAAAAGGTACACTGTAAATAAAATAAGGTAAGCGTCATTTATACACCACTGACCCACTGCACTCCACTGCGCTGGATAATAGGACATAAGACCAGGGAAGCATGGCACAAAAGGGACGAGGCCTATACTCAACAGAAGATGGAACGAGGCTGTCAATGATGCTGATTAAGACACTTAAGTGAAAAATGTTCACAACAAGTCATAATTATGTTTAAACGCAGCTAAGCTTTGAAAACTAGCTGTCATATGGCTATTAATTTTATAATTTAAATTATGTTTTGTGTTGCGTAATGTAAATATCATTTTGCATACTATTATATAGAATCTTTTTTACTGAACAGACAGCTGTGCTGCTGGGGAGTTTGTTGCGCCACTTCTTCTTCCCAGCTAAAGCACTAGGAAGTGGTGAAGGGTGGGCGTTTTGGTGGACTGTCTTATGTAATTTTGACGTTCGAAAAGTGCTGATTCTCAGCCTAGTTTGAATAAATGACTTTTGAATTTGAATTTGAAAAATTGAAAAATTGTGAAGTGAAAAATTCTTTAATTTTACAGGTCGGTGTAATTAAAGTTATTATTCAATTTTATTGTTTTTCTTTTATGTCGTTTATATTTTTTTCTTAATTTTTTTTTTTTTTCACTTTTCTGTTGTGGTACCTACCCCACACCAATTCGTATACCACTCTTGATATGTAAACAACAGTGACAGGAAGTATTATAACATCATCAAGATACACAAAGTGGATTAAATTGTACTATCGAAGCTAACTCAAAAACTACCCATGCAAATTTAATAAAATTAATATGAGATCACCGTGCAATTGTTTTCTATCAAATGAAAAAATCTTTTTTATAATTGGTTCACAGTTGAGGAAAATATCGATAGCAAAATAAACATACAGACCAACATACAACCTCGTCCTCCTTTTTTGAACTTGGTTAAAAAATAAATCATTTATTGAAGCAGCTGCAAACAGGCTTTATAAAATCTCGAAATAACACAATATTGTGGAACTGGTAAGTGTTTAATTGTTTCTAGCGATAATTATGATTCGATGCTAGGCGGTCAATAATATTTTTGTAAAGCTATTGTTGTATACATCCGTTATTTTAGTACTAAACTAAGCTCTGTTTTCACTGACTGTTCTGATTGAACATCTCAGCAAGTTATCAGAACTTAAATAGGCTCATAATTCTGAACAGTAGTTCTACAACAAGCTGCGCGCGCAACGTTTTGCTTGCACTAACCGTTTTCATTTACCTTGCAAACGAATGTTTGCTCGCTCAGAACACTAAGTGAAACCACTGCTTAACAAGCTATTTGCTTGTTCTCATCATTTCAGTTGGTTATCTCTAGATAGAAGCTACCTAATCAAGCTCCCACAAGGTGGACCGATAACCTTGTCAACGCCGCAGGAATCCGCTGGATGCGGGAAGCACTGAACCGGTTGAAGTGGTTGTGCTTGGGAAAGACCTATGTCCAACATTGGACATGCTAAGCTAAGCGCAAGTTTACCCAGTCTGTACCTAATGCTTAAGTTTCAAAAGCAGTGTTTCGTGATTAACGCAATCAAATGCTTTAGATAGGTCGCAAAAGATACCTATTACATTCGTGTATAGTCAGGGAGTATACCTATGGGTATAAGTTAATGTATTCTATTATACAGTCGAGAGGTAGTTGCCGCTTACTATCAAGCAAACTTGGAACGCCATTGGAAAAATAAACACAACACAGCTGGTTTTTTTTCTAAATCTCGATGTTCCATATTTGCATAAGATACTTCTAAATCTAAAGTACTTAAGATAAAGAAGAATAACAAAGTATAAATTCGTAGTAAAATCACGCTAAAACAGATTTTTTATTTTGGTTCGATCTACATACATGATAATGTTTTTTTTTTTTCCCAAAAATGCTGGAGCATAAACGCTATGAGTTGAATTTAAATGGATTTCAATCGAATACGTTAGTTTATTCGATAGTCATTTGCTTAAAAAATCCGTTACTACGTTAGACGTTTATTGGGAAAAATATGTGTAAAACTGTAACGTACAAAAATACACAGTTTCATTTATTTTATTTCATGAAAAAATACAGTGCATTTATCTGCTGAATTATACTTCAATTATCTCGGTTCCACGAAAAGAGACCCCTTATCTTTTGTAATAGATGATGTAACAAAGAGATTCATGATTGATTTCCAAAATAAAAACAACTATTTTGTAAATGGTTAATTTATAAAATAGTACGTTTGAGAAATATTGAACTGACAAATAATTTTCAGTTGAAACCAGAATTAAAACCATATATATATACATCCATACAAACAACCCTATGTCTGCCCAAAATATTCACCAAAGTAAGGAAAACATATTCGTGTAATTACAGCAGCAACCGCCTCCCGAGTTACATGATAACACACCAGAGACAAGCCTATAAACGTAATTGCTGACATAAGAAAGTAGTAAATGAGAGGTGAAATTGTGAGGGATACGTATTGCTAGGTACCAATATACTCGGATAAGAATTGTATTTGTGGAAGAGGATTTGTGTATTCTGTGAATGTTATTAAAATGTAGCGGTTGCCCGCGCTTTCGCCCGCGTAGACCCTAATCATTTTTCTAAAATAAACGTAGCCTAAGTTACTCCTTAAAGCATCAGCTGTCTGCGAATGAAAGTCCTGTTAAAATCAGTTCAGTCGTTTTGGAGATTAGCCAGAAGACACAGACAGACAAAAAATTTAAAAATTGTTTTTTTTTGCTATAAGGGTTTAGTAAAAAGCTGTTATTTTGACATTATAAACAGACACTTCAATTTTATTTATTTGTATGTATGTCATAGGATAATTATTTTGATCATTCGAATTTTCGCGAGAACCATAGGGATATTGTGAAAACACGGATTATTAGACACTGGTGAAAACATTTCTGCGAGTAACTTGGGAGTAGCTCGCACACAAGCACTGCTTAGTTTGCTCGCTCGGCTCACGCGCGGTTCGTCACAGTTCCAATCTATCCTAACCTATTTCACCCAGTTCAAAATGACGAATCAACAATCTGTCGCAGAAATTTTTTCACCAGTGTCTAATTATCTAGTTGGGACTAGATAATTAGACAATGGGCAGATTGTATGATTTGTCACATTGAACTGGGTGAAATAGGTGTCGCGGCAGCGGCTGGCGAGCGCTACTTCCAAGTCGCTCGCAGAAATGTTTTCACCAGTGTCTAATTATCCGTGTTTTTGCAATATCCCTAGGATATCCCTAGAGTTTTCAAATTATTCAATTATATAATATTACATCCTACGACATGCATATATATAGAAATGCCGTATGCATATAAAAACTAATGTATATAAAAACTTTTTATCCTCTATTTAATTCCTTAAGAAAGTGAACTTCCAAAAATCCTAACTTCGTGCTCACTTACGCTTTAAACGGAACTCTTGTTAAAAATTTCATGTCCCTAGCTACTCTAAGCGGTTTATTCCGTGTTCTTTTTAGAAGCGATCGTCGCGCGAATACACGATTGTTCGAACTTTTTGTTCGGTGAACCTGAACGCGTGGTCGCACCAGATTTTTCCGATTTTCCGTAACAAAAAGTCACATACACACGCGACCGATCGCGGGGTGCGGGCTTTGCGTTGTCTGTTATTGAACATAAGATTTTGAATAAGAAGATTGCGATTGATTTTTGTTCAAATTATTTGATAGGTATCATTAGAAACCACATTCTTCTCCCGGGTTTTCATTAAAAAAATATATATAGCCTCCGGTGACGTTCTGTAGTTTCTGGCTACCCTCATAGAAAGAAGGAGTGAGTTTATGTATGTGTAAATTATAGCCCCCTAAATAATGATCCCACTAAAGATCAGAGACACGCAAAACCGTCTTTCGTTTCATAATGAGATGGTATGAGCACAAATTATCAAATATGCTCAATAGGGTAGGGATTGCTGAGCCCAGGTTCTTCAATGTTTTCCTTTAGAGAATGATTTTGAAACAAATATCTAAATCTAAAATAATATTTTAATAAAGCTGTATGCGGGAACCACAGAGCCGGTTGAAGTGGTGGTGCTGGGGGAGGCCTATGTCCAGCAGTGGACGTCTTTCGGCTGAAATGTTGATGATGATGATTATAATAAAGAAACGGTTTGATTTTTTTGTACGTTTGTTTGTTACGCTTTCATGCTGAAATGGCTAAATGTATTTCGATAAAATGTGGCACATGGGTAGAGCATGAACTGGGTTAGAACGTAGAAGTCTGGCATCGTTCTAAACAGGTTTTGTTCGTTTCAAATGATGTCTAGATTTATCATGCGTCCGTCTCATTTATTCGTCAATATGTTTTTGTTTTGTTGTCTTGCAATTTTTATTGAATACCTATTAAAATATTCATTATTATTATTATCTTACACAAATTTATTTTATTTAAGTATACATACACACATTGCAGTATAAAACTGATTTACATCCGTCACTTCAGGTCCAGTTGAAAACCAGCATCAGGCACTAGTTGTCCGGCATTTTTGCTGAACTGGGCCTATTTGGCGCAGCCGCGAGGCACAGATTCCTGCTAGTATCTTACAACGCACTTTACACTTTTTATTATGTATTCTTTCATTTTACTTTATTTCTTTTTACGCGTGTGCCTTTTAGTCTTTGCTAAATAAATGTATTTTCTTTCTTTCTTTTTTTTCTTTAGAATAATTTTAATCCCGATATTCCCACGGGATCGAGACTTATGCGGGTGAAACCGCAGGGCGCAGCTATAATTATTAAAGTAACACTGTTACTTGCCATGCAGCGTCGATCCCGCAATCTCATTCTTGAGTAGTGAAACTATTATTACTCTTTGAGCCATCACCATCATTTTGGTCTCATAAGTAATCAAAAACTTTGAAGCACTGGAGCAACCCTCTTACTTATAACGCGAAAACAATTATGACCAAATAAAACGTATCCGGAAATAATGTGTAATTTCCATGGGGCCATATGTGTTCGGAAGTTTGTTCATTAGAAACTTTTCACTCCCTTTTCAAGGGAGAAAGTTTTCTCGAGTCGAGCCCTTCGCCGTGAAAAGAAGCGGTGAAGCTAAAGTGACGTTGAACAAGCCTACACTTACACATAATACTGAGGTATCAGGTGTAAGTGTAGGTTTGATTAAATATTAATGCTATATAATCGATTCATAATCATCATTATTTCAGCCGAAAGACGTTCACTGCTGGACATAGGCCTCCCCCAAACACCGCCTCTCGACCGATTCTGTGCCTCCCGCATCCAGCGGACTCCTGCGGTCTTTACAAGGTCATCGGTCCATCTTGTGGGAGGCTTTCCAACGCTACGCTCCGGTACGCGGTCGCCACTCCAGAACCTTTCGGCCCCATCGGCCATCTGTTTTGCGAACAATGTGCCCTGCCCATTTCCACTTAAGTTTGGTAATTCTTCGGGATATGTCGGTTACCTTGGTTCTCCTGCGATTCGATCACGTAGGGAAACTCCATACACAGCCCTCTCCATTGCCCTTTGGGTGACTTTTGGGCTTCTGATAAGGCCCACCGTGAGTGAACACGTTTCAGTGCCATAGGTAATTACTGGCAACACGTACGGGTCAAAGACTTTCGTCTTGAGACACTGCGTTATGTGGGACGAGAAGATATTGCGTAGCTTCGAATGCAGCCCAGCCGAGTCGGATTCGACGATTGACATTGTAATCGATTGGGAAATAATAATTAAAACAGGAAGACATTTGTAGAGGGTAAATAAAAGAATTGGTTTTTATCGATCACGTTATACGCGTCACAATTTCACATACAGACTGGTATTTTATCACCATCCAACTTTTTCATGAAATGAGTATTTTTGGTGACGCGGGGTAGCGGCCCGGGCTAGGAGCGCGTCCGGATGGTCAGTTGGTCGCTCACCCTTACGTGACGTAATCGTGCTTCCATGTTCCGTGCCCGATTTAGTGTTTGCATAAAAAATAAGAACCATTTATTTGCAGAAAATATAGATGTGTCAAAGGCAAGTCGATATTGATCGGCGCAGGTAAAATAGCCTCGTATTTACTTATGCGTTCCCACATAAAGAAACAGGTAAAACATCGTAACTGTTTGTGATCGTTCCGTAGATCAACCTGCAGCGATCTAGCTACTTTATGCAAGCAGGCAGGAACGACTTCCCCTGCGCCTGCGTCGCTCGCCGCCCTCGTTCGTCAATCGTAATTGTTCTGTGTTGTTGCTGGCTATATAAATGGGCTAATATTTCTGTAAATCAGTGTTATAATGTTTTTTTTACAACGTATGATAAACCGAACATCAAAATGTATAATTCAGCTAAGGACGTATTTTTAAATTCAATTTCATTGTAATGTAAATAAAACGAAAATAACGTAATCCATGTCGAAGTTACCACAAATTGTAATATTTTTGTATACTTAAAAATATCCTATAAATTCGGATCATTTGCATATTCGTATCCACATTTCCATAATCCAATACTGGATTGGTGTAATTTCGTGCTTCGCAAATACAGTATGGAATTGAGGTGGACGGTTTGCACAGAGTACAATGGTATGTTTTGATTACTCTTGATATCCTGGTATGTCCCATTTTATGGTACATGGAAATGTGTGTCATTTTTAGATAATCAGTAGGTATTTCCGGGAAAGCAGGAAATTATTGCGGTTTAAGTAGAAGTTGTAATCATAATGATGGTCTATCCTGCATTTTACTTATTTATTTATCAGTCTTTTTTTGTTTTGTTTTGCAATTTTTTGCACGATCACACTATTTATGTACCTACAAATTCGTCATTATTTTTTATCTGACACAAATTTATGATATTTTAAATTGCAAACACACGTTACATTGTAAAAATGATTTACATTCGTCATATCACACTCTCAGGTCCAGTTGAAAACCAGCGTCAGGCACTTATAGTTGTCTGACATTTTTGCAGAACTGGGGCCTTTTTGGCACAGCCGTGACAAATTTCCTACATCGTACTTTAACTTTTTATCTGCTGTATAATTATACTGTGGGCTTTTTGGTCTGTGCTAAATAAATTTATTTTCTTTCTTTCTTTGAATGAGACAATTTCGACGAATTCATAGCAAGAATTTACATTACTTCCACAACGCTGTGTTTATGTATGGAGTTTGACTTAAGAGTGACATAAAACACTTGCTAAAACATAGAGACTATCTCATTCAACGCGTGTCTAATGTCAGTCTTATGTCAAACTCCAACCAAACACGTCATATCCAACAATTGTTCGGCCTGCAAAACAATTTTGTGGTGCAAATGTTAGTTTTTATACGACAGCAACTGTGTATCGAGTCCTACTGCTTGCTCACATGAGACAAGTACTTCTTCTTTTCGTATCGACGGTACATCTATCTTTCATAAACTGTTTCCGTCTTATTACGAAACGAGTTCTAAGTTTGGTCCAAGCTTAATCCTTCCAGCCAGTTGTTTTATTTCGAACCTTATTCCGACTGGTTTAAAGTTCTTAATACAAAGTTGACAACATAGACTCGGATTTAAAATCAGATTTTGTATTTAGAACTTTAAAGATGTCGAAATAAATTTCGGAATTCAAAAATGACTCGTTGGCTTAAACCTGGTTGTAAAGATAAACCTGGTTTTGTAATAAGGCCGTTTGAGCCCAATTAGGTGAAATTTATTGTGGTGTCAGAGGCCTTGTTAAGATCGTCAAGGTTGCACCTGAACGGACATTTGGGACAATCTAGCAGATGGGGGAGATGGGGAATGGGGGAATCTGTTCAGGAGCACCGCGCAAGACAAGTGACAAGGCTCGATTGAAATGAAAACGCAAGTGGAATGTTCTGGCAAAGCAACAATGTATGGACAGGTGACCGTTCGACACTTTACGTCAGCGTGTATACACGAAAGATGGCACAGATCTCAGAGACTGGAAGACTTTGTTATTTTGTGCTAATAGAGAGAGGTTGACATATTTTTTACACGCTCTCCTTCTTTTATCAGTATCCTAATTCCTTGTTGGCCTCCTTTAACAAAATGACATTTTGTTTATTAAAGTCGCCTGCCAACATTTTTTTTTAAAGAAATATATTTCTAAACTGAGCCAGGGATTGTACGTGAAAGTCATGAAATTATTACTATACCTAGCATAATTATTAGTTTGCACTTGTAAGTGCGGGTTTACGTTTGTTTGTGTGTGGGTGAGGTGTAAGCATTCACATCTTTACTATGGACAAATAATAATAATGTAAATATGTATACGAATATCTATAGGGACAGATAACAACATTATAATTATGCAGATGTATATCAGCCGAGATTTACAAAATGTTCAAACAGTTTTCGTCAAAACAAAAGATTAATTCTACGAAAGTGAAATCACGTGCACAAGCGGGCAATATAACATTTATGAGAATAATATTTATTCAGGTAAAATAATGTTTTCCAAAAGGTGAATAGGTATAGAATATAAATGAATAAGGGATGGCGATTCTTACCTTTAATGTATGACCCTTTGTATTTATCCGTGAAAGAAATATTATTATTAGAACATGTTGAATCAATTGTAATTTTAAGAATGAGAGGTCCATGAAACAATGTTGAAAAAAGAACACCTTTTTTAATCAATCCGTAAATGACAGTTGAATATTTCCCTACTGACCTTACTGACCTTACCAAGCACATGGTCATTTACAAGAACGGCACGTTGTCGATGGCAGCCGCCCGGAACGCTTTGACGGTTGCAGTTGGACGCGTCGGCGTTTCCCATTTTACCTAAGTTTTTTTTTCAAATCTTTTGATTAGATGTACGTACTGGATCCCTTATTTCTGTATCGAAAATGTATTGATAAAACAGGCAAGTACTGGGTAGTTTCCTATTTTTTTTTTTAAACATTGCAGTCACGTGAACAGATTAACGGTGATTTTAAAGGCAAATACAAAATAAGTTTCCGCATGAGCATCTGTAAATTATTATTTATCAAAACAGATATTATTTATAAATTATATTTTATTAAAAAATCTTGAGACGATCCAATTACAACTTTACATTAATGAGATACTCAAGAGCACTTAACTTTCAATTAAATAAAAAAATCAAATATGTATAATAATTATATACATTGACAGATCAATCTAATTAGGTACCCATCCCTTACTATGAGGATGAACCAATATAATCAAGAGGCACTTTAAGTTACTCAAAGTCAGTCATTGATCTCGTGTTCCCTCAACCTATACGGGTCTTCGAAATTTCTTTAAAGTTACACGATTATTCTCGCTCAATAATTCGAAATATCGCATTTCAGAGAAAAATCTCATTACTATTTCGGTGTTAACGCTTTGATCTTGGGTAATCGATTTTTAAATGAGTTTTTGTGGTTATGCTTTCGTTTATTAGATACCTTGTAATACTATTGGATGTCTAATTATTTCTATTTGGGTTTTTAATTTATTTTCGTACAGAGTTTGATTTTTTTGAATTTTCTTAACATTTTTCTTTGTTAAAATAAACGCAAAATATTAATGTCTGGAGTTTGCAGTAACGCTTTGTTTCCTTTATGCTAATGGAATTTCTCTTCTCTACGGTTCCATTTGGTCTGATTGTAAGTTTCAACTTTACTGTTTGTGTAATAAAAAAAAAACGTTCACTTGCGTAATTAGCGTTAACTACTTTTTCTCTTTTGCGAAAGCCACAAACCCTTTTACAGTGAACGTGATAGATACTTTTCACGACTATAAATTATTTCGATTCCCCAAACAGCACAACTTCGAAATCCCTAAATACAATATAATTTCAACTGTTGGCAGAAGCTTCAACAATAATGGCAGCATTCTGCGAGCAATGCTTTACGTGACCAGAAACTGTTAACTTATTTAGCAAATAGCCATCGGTTGCACAATTAAACCAATTCTACCTGTCTACAAAGGCGTGACTATTGGTTGCCTTCAATAATTAAGATATTGTTGCAGGAAATTCTGAACAGAATACCGTTGTGGATTTGAAGGGTAATTAAAATTGGTGGTCTATTAAAGTGCTTTGTGTGCAATTAGAGGTAATCACGTAATTCCAATAGGTGGTGAGAAATACCAGATGATTAATCTTTGATAAAGAAATAAATAAAATGGTTAAGGAAAATAAATGTTGAAATTTACACTTTTAAACTAAATCAAGTCAAGTCAAATAATTTATTTCAATTAGGCACAACAAAAAGGCACTTTTGAACGTCAAAAACGTAAAGTAATGATTACACGGTAAACAAATTAATGTTTTCAAGTTTCATGTGACTAAAGATAAAATCCGGAGTTAAGAAACACAATATCCGAACTTTGCCTTTACCCACAAAACAATTCTCTAACCAAACACAAAATTCAATACATCTAATACAAAGGAAGAAAACTTGAAAACTCATCAATAGAACAAAACGCTATTCCGAAAGTAATCTTAAGTTACCGTAAACGACATGAAAGCGGGGGGCGCAAGGTCGGGACAAATTACCACGAAGTCAGTAAATAAAATCGAAGTTGAACAACTCATTCAGAAATTCTGATGGACGAAGCTGGAAAGAATAATTGATGACTTAACCGTGTAATGGACATAGTAATGGGCATAATGAGGTCGAAATTCTTTGTAAAATGAGTTACTGAATTGCTAGTAAATTACTTACACACAAAATTTCACGTATATCCCAGAAATCCCGCACGCATAAGTGTGAGTAACGATTCAAATAATAGACAGGTTGAACGCAAAATTCTGTGTAATGTTAACTTTACATAAATAGGTCAAGAACCTGTCGAAATCCATTCCAAGGACTTGGCTATCAATACTGCTACTACAGACACCCTTACACGAGTCGAAGAAGTGAATTTTACTAGAGCAGTTCATCGTAAAGTTAGGGATACAATGGTCTTGCGGTAACATTGACTAATTGAGGGGCCCTAACATTAGTCTTCCGTCGTTAATGAAATGAAAGGGTTAGTGTGTCATTTACTACAGTCGATTTTGAAGTCAACTGTTTAAAAGACACATTGGTGGTACTTAACTGTTATTTAGTCGGTTTAAAGGGGGGTTAATATTTTATATTCTTTTTTTTATTATAATTTGATGCTTCATCATAATAAAATGGAATGATATTATTATGATTTTTAAATAATTTAAAAATCATAATAATAATCAGTCTGTAATGTTCCCACTACTGGGACACAGGCCTCCTCTGAATGAGAGGGAGTGGGCTGTAATCCAACTCGCGAGCCCAGTGCAGGTTGTCACATATCTTCGATTTTTGGTTCTAGAACATGCCGATATTTTCCTTCACCGCGCACCGTTTCTAGAGCAGTGGTGATAAAATAATTTACACAAAGTAACGCGCCTTTCAGGGTTTGAACCCACGACTGTTTGTGTATGTGAGTTTAAATGTTTGTAAACGCACCCACAATACGGGAGAAATTCCTAGTGTAGGTCAACGTTTTTTAAAAAAGAAAGAAGAAGAAGACCTTCAACATTAAAAATCATGGTTTTGCAAAATTATATAATTTGCGGTGGATGAAATTATTCCTAGAAATTGGGTCAAATTATTGGTAATTATTAACGATATGGGAATTGAGTCAAATATCGGACCGTACAGAAATCGTCCTGTATTTAACGTGAATCGGCTATTGGTCCTCTTTTCAGCTTCGATCGACCATCGCAATCTCCGTTCGCCTCTGACTGGTGATTGCAAATTCCATTTGACGTAAGCACAAACCTCCGATCAATTCTGATCATTGGTATGGTCGACATGAACCAGGAGAAATGTTAGTGGTCAAACGTTGTGGGGGAATTTACGCATTTGAGCCAAATAAAGGGAATGCTGAAGTAAATTTGGTCTTTTTATCGAATGAGCTGTGGAACTTTCGTGTCAAAAAGTACGGCAAAGGTTAGTATACAATTAAGGAACGTGTTTTAAACATATTATGTACGTAGCTTTATCTGGCAAGTTTATTTTGCTCCAACATTATTATTACAGTAAATACAGATTTAGAATCGTGAGTAAAAAGAACGCGTACTATCAAAGAACATGCTTAATTAAGACAAACAAAGAAGCAACATCAATTGTCTTGCGTCCTCTCCGAATCCAAAATCACTATTCCACGCGCGCACTGCTCTAGATAAATTAGGCGAGCTAATCCAATCTGGTGTATCAACAGCATTACTTTCAACGTTCCCCCTAAACGCAATAATTTATTGAGGTAATTTCGTCACAGTTTGATAATTTCCCATTTTTATGGGTGAACCCCTATAAAATTTATGCTGTCGTAATACTGGGTACTCTCGCGTCGCGATCCTATAATTGATACGTTGCCGTTTAGGCACATCCCACTCAGCAATAAAGAGAAGTGAAACGTAAAGTTTTTTCGGCGACACCAGCCAGTGGGCTGCCTAATTGTTTGCTTCCTATCACATTAGAAGTTTTCCAGACAATAAGTTGGGTCGTATAAACACATAAGATATCGACATCGTAAAGATATCGATATCGTCATATAGTACGATTATCTGAGAAAAGATGTGGGTTGAGTATATTTTTCGTTATTCTGAATATTCGATAGAGAAAATAATATTATTAGAAGTCAGAACTTATTGTTGTAACCTTCTCGTTTTTAATGGTAGAGGGGATCGTGAAGGTGGGTGGAAAATATTTTATAAGTAATTTGTCAATTATGACTCTGCCAGTGTAACAATGGGCGCGTTTATTCTTTACTAGCTTCCGCCAGCGGCTTCGCCCGTATGATATCTTTATAAATTATAGCCTATGTTACTCAGTAATAATATAGCGTTCTACTGGTGAAAGACTTTTTAAAATCGGTCCAGTAGTTTTTGAGTTTAGTCGTTACAAACTAAAGTACAAATATTTTCTCTATAAAATATTAGTGTAGATGGTCGTTGATTTGAATAAGTTTAAGTTATACTTTGGATCTTGTTAATTAAAATAAGGACCACTATTTTTTACATTCAGAATTTAAAGTATACAGGATACGATAATCTTATAATAATCAAAATTACCATCCAGACATGAAATGGTTTACCTAGTTGATGACCTCATAATTTCACAAACAGCAGCAGCAAGTTTTCAACTAAACAGCTTATTACAGCAAGATGTAGTAGTAACTAGTTGGATTGTAACTCGGTCGTGCGTTAGCTTAGCTTATCTGATTACACCGCCACTGTTTGTGAATGTTCGTCAATATTCTCTGTGTAATACTGAATTATTTGTTGCGACGTATTTACCTCAATATTATTGAGGAAGCCGAATTGATTGGTCATAGTAATGGTTTGTTTTTGCTAAAAACACGTCTATTATATTTTGTAATTGTTACGTAGGCGTTTTTTCGATGGCTCGTCTATGTTATTGAGGAAAGAGGAAGTTGACATCATCAATAGCTTTCAGTGGCAGCCGTTTCCGGGTTGATAACATTATAACGATGTAATGCTATTGTTCTTTAAACATTATTTCATTTTCAGGGAGGAAAATTCAATAAAATACGCGTTATTTTGTTTATTTATTTATTTATTTAATACTTCAAGCACACAAATGTACAGAGGCGGACTTAATGCCATAGGCATTTTCTACCAGTCAACCTTCGGGTGATGCAGAGACAAACAGTGGTAGGTGCAATAGCGAGAAAAGAAGATTTTTACATTTAAATATAAAGATATACATATATACCTATTTAAAACAATAAAATAATAAAATGTTTATTATATTTGGTAGGATGAATCTTACAATACTGAAAAAAGAAGTAAGACAATAATTAAAACACGTTCTTCAACAATAAATCCTAGCTTATAAAAAAGAGCATCCTAAACATTACTTATATGAGACAACAGTCACTAATAAAAACCCAAACGTAGCACGAACTCCAAAATAAATCTCAATTCAGTTAATTCGCATCGTCGCATGTAAAAGGCGAGTCACGTAGGGCAATTGATAAAGGGTGCAGAGCACAATTCCGCGTCAGACTGACACTGAAGCCTTTTCCAGAGTGAACACGCGGCAACTAAGGCGATAGCGGGCGCGATTTTGCACACTCATCACGAGTTGTTGTAGCGGGCAGGTGGGCTCAATGTATTTCTACAGGGTAAAAACAATAGACGATCGCTCGCTCGCTACAACTCTGATTTCGCATAACTGTAATTATCACAGTGATCTTTATTTTAGTTACATTAAGGTTGTTTTTGGGTTGCTGCTATTAGAGGTCGTAAAGTATCTGTGAGAGGACCGTACTATGTCGCTCAACCCCGTTGCACTGGGCCCCCGCCATATGGCCAATGGCGGTATAATCATTATATTATGTTTGATACACCCGCGAAAGCTCTTCACCGTGGACGAGGCCTGACACTGAAACATTCGACATGAGCCCCTCTTGGATCAATGGCGATTGTCTGAGTGAGTGGCTTGTGTATGAAGAGCTGGAAATGGAAATATAGTAAGAGATATTGTTGATAGAAGTGTAGCATCTCATTAAAGATAAGTACAATATAGTGGTTACAGCTAAAAAGATTAAACAGGTAAATAAATAAGAAATGATTGTAGAGATGTGTTGACCTTAGTTCGTCAATACCGTCTTAAGCGATAGCATAATTATACTGTACAAGAGGATATAGAACGTGACCAGAAACAATGGAGTACATTAAAATATCAATACACACAGTAGCGACAGTAGGTACATGAAAGCAGAAAACAATTCAAAATATCCTTGATACACAATCTCAAACCATCCAGATCGCAAATAAATATGAATACATTAAAATAAATTGAAACAATACATATTGAACAAAACAAAAATATAAAATTGACTCCCACAATAATGTATGTAATCCGATACAAAAAATGTAGCAGAACACTATTAAGATTGTATTTATTTATTCATATTTTTAGCAGTATTGGGAAGTAAGTATGTGGATACAAAGTAACCTTTTATAGAATGGATTGATTTCAATTTTTACTGTTGAAATCCATCAATAACAACATCTGTCTAGGGATTATTCTGTATTAGGATTGGCTTTCGGTCTAACAAGATGCAGCTGTATATTAATATTTTATACAGAGCGACTGCCTATATGACGTTCACAATCACCTTACTGGGTATTAAGATACTGGTGTTTTTGCTTTTTTTATTCATGGCTTTGGAAACCAAATGAAAATAGTATGTTATATATGACACACAAAACGCTCTCAGCTTAGCACTGAACAAGGAATAAATTAACCTGAACGACCTCCGAGGCACCAGCTACTATGTTATAAATTCTGAACATCCGCTCCTGTATTGCAGAAATAGAACTTTTTAATGGTTGTTCATATATTTTATCTTTAACAGGCAATGGAACTATACGTGTTTCTTCATTTTGAATTTTAACTTTATCACCGTCGTGATAGAGTTGGATTTCAGTTGTGTTTAAATGTGTATCTTTTTTAAAGTGGTAATTAACTGTTTTAGTGCATACGAATACGACACGACATTTATTTAAACTAGTTGTTTGGTTTGTAGCGCAATTACAGTTTATTTAGCTTGCGAAGACAATTTTATGGGTTGGTATAGTCTTTTATAGATTCCAGTTGTTATTGAAGCACAGTGTGTTTATTTGTCTTTCGTTTACTAAGTCTTTGAAAATAAAATTTACTCATTTGCAAAGACTGTCACAGCTTTTCTTTAAAGTGCTTTTTATGTTTATTTAAAAACAAAAGTTTATCGACAAATCAGCCAAATCACGTCCACTGCTGGAAAATTCCTGCCTAAAGTATTGCCGCAATGATTGTTCTTCAACTACCCCACATTCAGCCATTTATCCATCATCGTCTGCTTAGCCTTTTCCCAACTATGTTGAGGTTGGCCTTCAGTTTAACCAGATGCAACCGAATACCAACTACTATTTTACTTGGAGCGACTGAATTCAAACAATAAACATAATTATTTCAGCCTTATTTGAAAACCAGCGAAACAATACCGTTCCCTTTATCTGAAAGACGGGTGAATTATTAAACTGAACTCGATCAGCAAATCTAAACCACATTCAAAAGCTGGCTCATTATTATTATGGAATATTGACACTGACAGCTCTTAAACGTGGTTTAGATGTGCTGATCGCGTTCAGTTTCATTGGTGAAATTGATTCTAAAATGGTGATTCTAAACGCGTTACAGTCGAACTCCATTATAATGTAAGTGACTTTGAGAGAACTCTCGATGTAGAGTGAATTACACTGTGGTGTTGTACTTAACTCGGGTGAAGTGTTCCGACTAATGTGTTAGACGTTTTGGAAACGTTTTGGTTCGCGACAATTGTAAAGAAATGCTGATAAAGTTTTTTTCGTCAACTGAAATTTTAGTAAAATAGCTAATTACCTACTTATTAAGAATTAAAATTCAAAACTTTATTAGCAAACACCTAGATACATAATGACATACATAAACTCATGCTTTCTTATCATGGGTGTAAGCAGAAACTATAGAACGCCACCTGCTACAATCGTTACTTACCTACTACTTCTGCTTCGTTTCCGATCTCCGCTGAACTCTTCTGCTGAACTGACTTTGCGGAACATAATTTTGGTGAGTCACTTGAGAACTGAATTGACAATTACGAGTAGCCAGAAGCTGGATAGTCTGACAACCAGTCTTTCCAAAGTACCCCTTTATAATACTGACTGAGTAAAGGCTCTTGCAGACTAGCGCGACACCAAATATTGTTCTACCGTGAAGTTTTCTTAGAAATTGTTTTGTTGGAGATGCGTCGCGTTGTCGCGTCGCGCCTGTTTGCACGAGGCATAACGGGATAGTGGAGGTCAGATTGGCAGTCACTCCATGTAAAATACTGGTTTTCAGCTGAATTCGGTTAGACTGGAAGCTGAACTCAACATCATTGGGAAGAGGCTAAGTAGATGATGATGACTTCGAGCGACGTGAATTACGCTAATTTGACCCTATCCTTATTTGAGACGCAATGTAACTCTATAATTATGTTTCTTTAAGATCTCGGGATTAAATCATGCGTTTTCTAATATGTTATATGCATAGTTTTCTCATGCATGGTGACATGAGATGCTCGTGCGACTTTGATTCTGTTGGAAATATATTAAAATGTGCTTTATGCTTGTGTGAAGTACATTTTCATTTTACTGTGTCCTTTGAGACTGTTTATTGCAATGGACATTTTAAAAGCTCTTTTTTTTCAGTCTTGGTACTAGTATTTTTATGAAAAAATTTAATGCCATGATGAGAAAAATTCTCATCAAAGTTAGTATGTAAAATGACTGCCTATGATTATGATTAGGGATACGTTATTTTCGTTTTTACAAAATAGATGCCATAAATGTGAAATTTACGTATTAATTACTGCGAAATGTTGTGTTTTCTATACTTTGCCACGAAATTTTGACGAAAAACATTTTTTAAACGCAACAATCCCGTGACGTAGGTAACGCGTTGCCACCACCCCACCACCGTTTGTATGACTTTATTTTGACCTTTGCCTCCCCCTTACCCTCTTTATTGATGAACACAGGATGATACAGGATGAACTCTGAGATTCTCATTTCCATAGGCAGCTACTAAATGTAGTTCAACAAGAAACTCCTGTCGACGTCATACAGATTTTAGTAGGAACAAAATTGAGCTCTCCTAGAATTGCAAATGCAGATATAAAAAGCCTCCATAGCCCAGTTACCAGTGTAGACGCTGAAAAATATTTTAGTATCTACAGTATTGTTATAAATGACCGAAGGCAAGGACAACATACTCAAAATTTAAAAATCACGTAATGATTATCTACCTATAGTTTTTTTTAAAGTGAAAACTTCTTTAGCGGCGTTGTGCACTTTTTTGTGATGGGTAAAAAATGTTAAAACTCGCGTCAGGTCACGTGACCTGCGTCAGGACACGTGACCTGCGTCAGGACACGTGACCTGCGTCAGGACACGTGACCTGCGTCAGGACACGTGACCTGCGTCAGGACACGTGACCTGCGTCAGGACACGTGACCTGATCGAAAATTCGTAAGATTGTCATGTTTGTGTACGATAGCGCAATAAATGAATATTGTATTTTACCACATAAATGAAAGTACTTTTATACTGATAATTAAAGCAATTCGTGCAAAATTATTCCCTAACTACTCCAAAATATCAAAAATGCACAACGTTAATATTCAAGTTTCCACTTCTGCCGGCACTTCCGGAGTGCAACCCGTTGTTTTTTTTTGATAATAGCTGTTACGTGATTTTTAAAATAATAGTTTTTTTTCGAATAAAAGCAAAATTTTGGATTTTAGTTTATATTGCCAAGTTTTGATTTTTTTATTTGCAAATATACGTAACCCTAATTATGACTCGATATTTACAGATTAATTTTAAATTTGTGACACTACTAAACTTATTCTCTTCAGTACAAACAACACAAACACACTCATTCTTTGTCCTCCCATCTAAACACAAAATGATACGTAACCATAAAATTGTGTTAGAATACTGTCAGAAAGCTCTCTCGTTGACATGTATTACATTGTTCTCCTCTAGTGCTCGTACAGTCATAAGTGTTCTAGGTACAACTGTTTTTATAGCTAACTTGTTTGTGGTTCTAAGAATCTAAGCAACCGCGACGCGACGAATAATGTAACAAGCAGATGTTTTAGAACGGCAAAGGTGTTTAGAAAACGGTTCAGGTTTAATTCGCCTCTTTATTACAACACATTGTTTAAAGTCAGTCTTTGTTTTTGTATGCTGGCTTATGTTACTTTAACAATAGGCTTTGCCTTTATCTCAGATTTTCGTTAAACCACGTTCTGTGGTACAGACATCTGTGTTTACGTATTGTGGTCGGATAGTTTAATTGAGTATTGATAGAATGATTAGCTTCGATGTTACTACTGATCATGGGTCCACATATTAATTGGAAATAAATATTTAGTCATGGCTTTTAGTTAAATGAAAATAGGTACTAGTTTGAGTAAAAATGTGCTTTAATGCAAACTAAATAAAGTACTTTTTATGATATTAAGTGCTTTTTATAAGTTTTTAAAATCGCTTACTATATTTACGTATAGGTATGTAGTTCGTAACATACAGGGTGGCGATTTAGTGAATCTTTAGAAAACGGATTTTAAACGTTTTTTAACGATTAGGTTTTAATCCGTCTTTTTGGTTTAAAACGATTTAAAACCACACTTAGCGGTTTAATAATTTTAAAATTTTAAAATGTTTTTTGTTTTAAATGTTTTTTTTTTTTAAATAAAAGGCACTGAGGCTTCACACTACTACTCCCTCATACTTTTTAGACAAAGATAATCTTGATTTGTCTTTATAATATATGCATATTTACAAGAAAATACTTTCTAAAAGTATGCAGTAGCTGAGTGAAAACCTAATCAGACTATTTTTTTGTTGACACTTAGCTACAACATATTTTTAAATGTATATTTTAATACATACGCATATCAAGATTGTTTTCAGACAGTCTAATCCTAAAAAATCTAATATAACTTCATATAAATTATTAAAAATGGTGAATGATTTCAATTGGCGTTTCTTACTTAATTTTTAAAGTAATACGTAATTAATGTATGCCCCACGTGGCCGCGGTTTTAAACCGTTTATTTACAAAATAAAATAATAAAGTTTATTTGGAACGACTTAAGTTTACAATTTACAATGATTACTATGTACTCGTAGTATACGAGTATGTGTAGAGTGGAGGTGGGGTGAAGTGTGTATGAGTGTGTGTGTTTGTGTGTTGTGTGTGCCGTGTTATGATACCATAAGTTGCTCAGTTTCTTCATAAGACAAGGATTTAAACCAGTCAGTAATTTTTCTCTTCAGTAGACTTTTAGTCATAGGGTAAATATTAAATCTTATATTTATGTCATTGTAAAGTTTAGAGTGAAGTGGCAAACCAACACTAACCTGCAGCGCTCAGTCTTACAAACTCTGTCGGCACGCCGCTTCGTTGTTAGGGGCTGAGGGTCGTAAGGCAGAAGCAGATGCTTCTCAAAACCTGTTTGTAGGACGAACAACTGTCTCGCTGTGAGGACCTCACAAAGTGAGTACAGTTCAGAGGTCGGATATCTAATAGGTTTTTTGCCAGTACTTTTAACACTGATCTCTCAGTCCTCCTGGTTGTCTTGTCGGTTCTACCCTATATTATACCGTAACTGAGAACTGATTGAGCGAGGGCAAAGTAAACCATTTTTAGGGATTGTAAATCAACAGCCGCTCGAAGCTTTTTAAATAAATAAATAAATCTCCTGACTCGAACCAGAACAGAGTTACTCAGTTTTTTCCACGACAAGAGACTGTCCAATATAACCTCAAGATATTAGATGCTGCCAGACCGTTCTATTTGGGAACATTTACCCCTGGTCTTAAACGACAGTGGTGGTTTGACTAATAATACTCGGAGTAAAAGAGATGAACTTGGTCTTAGAGATATTGAGCGTGAGCAGATTCGAGGCTAACCACATCATAATCATTCTCAGAGCCAATTCTGCCCTCTCACCAATTAGACCAGTCCTTGCCATGGGTTATTGGAGCTGTGTCATCCGCATATGCAATCATTTTTGTGTTCGGCAGAGATAACTGACACAGCTCATTGACATATATGAGGAAGTATAATATAATGTAATAAATAATTATAATATAATATAGTGTAAATAAGTATAATGTTGTATAATTGCATAGCATATGTGTGAGTACTATGTAAGTATGTACCGACTATAAAGCTACCATTTAGGTACTGGGTATGTCTTTCATTGACTTGAATGTGCCCTGGCGGCTGAGATTATGTCATGCTCACTCTAATGTCTCGCTGGCGGTGGCGCGTGTGTTGGATCATTTAGCTCCCTTCAAAATGGTTGAGCTGAATGGTGCTAATCCATGCGTCATGTTCGTGAACGGGCGCCGTCAGTAGAGTCTGGTCATCTCTTAGCTGCCATGGCTTATTTTAATTTTTGAATTGTTCTTTGTTTTTTATATTTTTATTACGGACGCTTTTAACGTGCACGTCTTTCTACATTGTTCTCACATGTATAATTTCAACATTAATGATGTAACCAATATTTTGTAACAATGTCTTGATTTAAAAGAGTGTCCGTGGAGTTTCTTGCCCGTTCTTCTCCATAGGTACCTACTACGCTTTGGAATGGGCAACTAGCTTCATATTTCTGACTGATCGACTTCTTGACAATTCAAAAGTGCCTGTAAATGGTTTAATTGAAATAAATGCTTTGAGTTTGAGTTTGAGTTTGAGAAGAGGGTTGGTCCTAGGAAACTGCCCTGAGGAACCCCAAAAGTCAAATTTTCCTCATTACTGATGAATAACCCAACTTTTAGAGATAAACGTGTGGACCAAGAGAGGGATAATTGTATCTTGTGTGGTCTCGATAACAGTGGAAGGGATTCCGTACACAACTTTCGCTATGAAACACAATACAATTGGAAAAAAAAACTTTACATACATGAATCGAAATAGTCTGGGTACTGGTTGTATAGGAATTTGATTTTTTTTCACAAATCGGATATGAGTTTCATGGTGAAAGTTGTTCATTATGACGGGTAGAATCACTGCCTTGACGGATTCTGGTGTCTAAATCGCCATCCTGTATATTTCCTACGCTACGGTGAGTACTACGATACGCTTAGGTGAGTAGTAAGGCAACATTGTTAGCACTTACATTGCTTGTCCGTATTCTTTTTTAGTGCTTGTTTATAGCGCAGGTAGTACCTACAACTTAGCGAAGATATAAAGCTAATAAGGTGCATAAAGAGACAAGCATAAAAGTGTTAATAAAAACCTTGTTATGTTGCACTCTTTGGATGCAGACTACCGACTACAATGTTTTCTTAGTAAAATTATATTCTTTCAATACTTCCAAGACTTTGTCTTAAAGCAACACATTGCTATCTTTTTTATATTAGCTAAGACTAGAAGAAAGAGACCGATGAAAGAAGACAGTCATTGTTTTGACAAACATAAACATATAAACATACATATTATTACGCGAACGCCTTCCCTTGCGTTGCGGGTAAGCTTACAGAAGCTACAGAATGTGTGTGCACGTGTTAGGATACTTAAGCCGATATCAGACGCTTCAATCAAGTGAAGGTTCATTTTTGTTTCATTCACACCGACAAAATTATAATTATAGGAAATGAATTCGATCATCCGGTAGGCGAGCGAAAGATGCCCGAGTGCCAATATCCACCATTTTTGGATTAGTTTGATATTTTTTCGCTCTTGACTCATTTTGTATTCAGACGTTTTCACTTCGTGTTAAAGACGCCGCAAAAATTAACAAAAACTGAAGCATCTGATGTCGGCTTTACACACCGATCCTTTTTCTACATCCACGTTCATACATCTAGTCATACACGCGCGTTGCGTGTACTATGCATGTTTCGCCCTATAGAACTTAGTTAACAAGTTATTGTCATCGGTGTCAATGTGACCATTTTACTAATTTGACCACGAACATGTCAATTCAAACACAAGTGCGGCGTTCGAATGACTGATTATCACATTCCTGTGACGGGAATTCTGTTGGGATTTGCATCGAAACAAAAGCATCAGAATTAGGTATTTATGCTAACGAGGTTCAACAATGTAGTTCAAACATCAATGTTAGTTAAATTCGTTGGAGGACAGAATTCCAATGGTTAAAATGTTGTGCTAATTCTCATAATCAGCCTAGAATGTTCCCACTGCCGGGACCCAGACTTTATCTCTTCGAGAGGGAGTGGGCGAGCCCAGTGCGAGTTGGTAGATGTCACATGTCTTCGAATTTTTGGTTCTAGGACATGCCGGTTTCCTCACGACGTTTTCTTTCACCGTTTTGAGGGCAGTAATGATGAAATAATTTACACAAAGTAAAGCGTCTATTTTGGTTCAAACCTACGACCTACATCTTGTAAGTCATGGCTTTTGTCCTAGAAATTATAGCTATAGCTTTAGCCCGCGGCTTTGCGTCATGGTCTATCCGTCCGCCTCATCTAAATCCGTTCAGCTGTTAAAGCGTTAAAAGGTAACAGACAGACAAACAGTCTGACAGAAATTTATTTAAAGTTCGCGAGCATATTTATTTATTTAATACTTCAAGCACAGACATGTACAGAGGCGGACTTAATGCCATAGGCATTTTCTACCAGTCAACCTTTGGGTGATGCAGAGACAAATAGTGGTAGGTGCAATTACGAGAAATTGAGGAATATTTTTAAAGTAACTATAAAGATACACATATTATACCTATTACAAACTATTAATATAATATATATGCCTAAATATATATAAATATAAGCACAAATAAATATACATAAATACTCGAATATACTAGAACAAATAAGACAAACAATGGGAAAACATTAACGTTGTAATGATACTGCCAGCTTCTTACAAATGTGCTCGCGAACTTTAATTTTAAAGGATAATCGGTTGGTTTCCATCCTGATTTCCTGGGGGAGCGCATTCCATAGAGAGATAGACTGAACGAAGAAGGAAGAATGAATGAAGTCTGTGCGGTGAGTGGGACATTGAAGAACGCGATTATTTGATGACCGTAGATTTTTATTGTGGTTGTCACAAATGTACTGAAAGTGCGGGGCTAGATAACTAGGGGAAGTGGGTGAGTGAAGAAATGAAAACAAGGTGGTTAGCGCCCTTTGCTCTCTGCGTTGGCGTATGGGAAATCACTTTAGAAGCGACCGCTGCGCAGAAACATGATCATATTTACGCAGATTGAAAACGAATATATTCTCAAGAAGCTGGCAGTATCATCACAACGGTAATGTTTTCCCATTGTTTGTCTTATTTGTAATTATATTTATGTATAATTAGGTGTATTTATTATATTTATAGTTTTTAATAGGTGTATATGTATATCTTTATATTTAAATATTTAAAAAATCTTCAAATATCTCTGTTGCACCTACCACTGTTTGTCTCTGCATCACCTGAAGGTTGACTGGTAGAAAATGCCTATGCCATTAAGTCCGCCTCTGTACATTTGTGTGCTTGAAGTGTTAAATAAATAAATAAATTTTGTGGCGCTTACCCACAAATCTACAACACCAAAAACAAAACAGCATCGCACCAAAAATAAAACAAACGAGAAATTACATCTCTACAGAAAGTGGACGTAACTTTAATAGCATGAACGTCGGTCCACACGGCACGGCATGCGAATTGCAATGTCTCTGGATTGTAGGTACTCAGAAAGAGAATAGTATTAACGCCATTCTTTGGGCGAATATGTAGAAGATTATCGCTGGGAAACTGTGCAGTTTTAGATAGAATATAAAATAATAGCCATGTGGTTTAGAGCTATAACGGCCATAATTATGCAAAATCTTTTAAGGATTACTTAAAATGTATTCTTGGAAGACGTTGGCTCCTAACGGCACCACTTCATCATCATCATCAGCTGATTCCACTGCTGGACATCGGCCTCTCCAATTACAAGCTCTCTAGCTCGATTCTCGGGAATCAGCTGCTACCAGCCGCCCTACGAAGATCGTCGCTCCACCTAGCCTGAGGGTGTCCTATCTTACGTTTGCCGATTTGCGGTCGTTGGTTCTACGGCTAAAATGGCTGGTCCATTGCCACTTCAGCTTGCTTATTTTGTGAGCACGGCACCACTTCATTAGTGTACTAATGAAGTGCTCACAAAATAAGCGACCTTTAAAATAAGACTAGGTTTTAGTCAGCCAATCTTAAAACTTTAATCTTTCAACATTTACTTTCGTTGCATCATAAAACTACTGTCTTTAAACTTTTATCATTTATGAAACATCAACCCATAATAATTCATGCATTATGTTTAAAAATAAACCACATGAAAATATAAATAATTTTCCCTCTAGCGAATGCTGCTGGTAATAATTTTCTCTTCTGTATTTTTTTTCATAATAATTGATTTCAATTACGTGCTCAACACATAATAAAGACTTTACGTTTGAGTTTTATCTTGTTAATTCTTTTAAAATTAAATAATTAGAATAATGTTTCCTTATATTAGTTTTTTTAACGAAAAAAACCTCATTACGTGCTGTGTCAAGTAGCAGCCGCTTGTAGGTTTGTAGGGTGTTGGTAGGTTTGTATCGTCATGAAATCATTATTCTCCTGCCCTCGTCCCAATTTATTTGGGGGGTTGGCGCTACGTGTTTTTTTTTCCATAGATACTTCTATATTAGACGTCATCTCGGTAGTTACTATTTCAAGCCACCTTGTATCGTCATAGTGAAAACAGCCAGTCAGGAAAGTTGGTAGCCCAGCTGATTGTCTAGGAGTGTGCTAGATATATTCTAAATGTCGTAACGCGTCGAAGCCTCTACAAGTCTTCAAAGTTTGATTGAAATAACTGAAAATCTCTTAAGAGCTTATTGAAAAGAAATCAGCTGAATTTTTTCTGTGATTTCAGGATGGTTCTCATAGTTAACGTTATATTCACAATGATAAGTACAGTGACCCCTTTTCGGGTCCGAAACAATTTATTACACCTTGTACAATATACAACGGTAAACACATTCTATCAAGATTTTCTTCACCCTATAAGCCAATCTATCATAGCTATAAACGCTAACTTACTCATATCTAAGTATATTTTTATATAGCTACTACATTTTACGTAGGTACACCTAATTTCCCGAACTCACCACGTCACCAAAAACGAGGGTATATTATCAAGCTGAAGACGTAAATTTATCACTTTACACATGACTAGCCATAACTTATCTGTCGGTCTCAATATGAGCCGAATGACCGTTTTATTACATGTTTACGACTATATTTTATGGCACCGTAAATATGTATTGATATGTTCACACATATAATATGGCGATGAACCAGAGGTAGGGAGGAGGCCAGAGGACCTAGTACGAACGCGCGAAGTAAACGTTACGTAAATTCGACCGATTTTGAAATCGAAAATGCCCTATAGCATTTTGTTTTAAATTCATGCAACAAGCACAATTAATATCACCCATAGATTCTGATGTACATCGCACTTTATAATTTTTTAGGGTTAAGGAAAAACGAAACCCTTATAGGATCTTTGTTGTTCGTCCGTGAGTCTGTCAAGACCCATTTTCTCAGGAACTCGTGGAGATATCAAATTGAAATTAATATTAAATACGTAAATCTATGGTCCCTTGGAACTCTAAATAAATCAAGCTTCTAAGTCAACGCAATAAATAAATACGGCCAATTGTACGACATATTTTGATACTCGCAAATAAATCAAAACCTACAGGGTACTTCCCCTTGACCTAGAATCATGAAATTTGGTAGAATGCAAGGTCTCACAGCTCATGTAAAGGAAAAAGTCCGAAAATAGTTCATTTGTTTAATTATAACATACTCGTAAGTGCTTACATTTGCAATTGGAGAATTCACCGTTACGTATATCGATGTATGGGAGAACTACAATGTTAAGTTTGTTTTTGGGATAAATTCATCCCAACTACGGAACCCTTTATTGTGCGTAGTCCGACACGCACGTGGCCGGTTTTTTTTATCAGCTTTATATTATATTGTGTGCCTTTTAGTCTGAGCTAAATATATGTAAGTTCTTTCTTTCTTATATGAACGAAAACTAATTAAATATTATGTCAGAAACGAGTATTTACAATTTTAAAAGTCGTTCGAATTTATACATTACGTTTACTGAGTGCGTTCGTGCTAGCCCCACAGTACTTCTAGAGCGTGTTTTGCACATTTACTGTTTTCGATACCCTTAACTCGGCAAGTTAAAATAGTTTATTAATTTTAGCTCATTCACGTTGACCGTTTGATTTAGTCAGGGCTCGGATAACGGTATATTTTTCGAATTGGTTCGTCCTAAAAACCTAAAGAACGTTTTTTTTCGGTTACTTTCGAACGGAACGTTACTAAAACGTTTTTGAAGAAGAACAAAATTTAAATAATTCTCGGATAATAAAACGTTTTTAATCATTTTTGGGTAAATCGATAGGAAACTCGAAACACAGCCCTAATCAATACGTAAGCGGCAGAATTGGGATCAATGATGTAATGAAATGAAGGTAAGGTACAATTTAACTAAACAAGTTCATGCTTGTCGGCGCACGCACCATGCGCGGCTGCGTCAGGCGGAATAAACCGATTTTTGAAAACAATCTCATTTCGTTTTCGTTCCGAAAAAAATGTTGTACGAAGAAGAACGAGAACTGTTAGAAACGTTTTAAATAACGTTTTCAAGACCTGGATTTAGTCGTTTTATAGGTGTACATACATCTTTTATGGGGTACTGTGTTAAATGTTACAACAAAATACCTTGTGATATTTTGCAATTAAATGAAAGAAAATTTAAAGCTCATATTAAAAGTACACTTTGTAAACAAGCATATTACAAATTAGAGGATTATATCCAAGATAAGAATGCTTGGAAACATGCTGGTCCTGCTCCATAGGATAATTTAGAATCAAGACAAAATCAAACTGGTTGCAAATTTAAGTGTATATTTTATTATTATTTTTTATTATATGACATTGATTTTACATTCTATGACCAATTCCTCGCACACTGACTTATTAATTGTGGAATCTTAGGAGGATCGTCTACTTTTACAATGTTTGTAAATATGTGAGCACCATGTATCTATCACATAATTAGTTTATCTGTTGTTGCTTCATTTTTAATTCTTAATTCTTTTTACCTATTGTGGTATAATAATTTTATTCTAGGTGCATCGTCCTCACATATAATTATATAACTTATGTACTTATACAAAATATTGTAAAACATTTTAAAAGAGTAACGGTGGAGTTTCTTGCCCATTCTTCTCCATACGAAAACTACCTTTTGGAAGGGGCAACTAGAATCATTAATTTTTTTTGTAAATTTTTGACGTTCAAAAGTGCCTTATACGGGCCTATTTGAAATAAATTATTTGACTTTGACTTTGACTTTGGTGTTGTAAAGTAGGAGGTACTTTCCTAGTGCAATACTGACCCTGACGGGGTTTGGGGAAATATACTCCAGAATGAGTGACAGGTCGCTTTTGCAGTACACTGATGCGATAAGCTTAAAAGTAAATTCAAATTCAATTAATTTATTTATTTAGTTTGCAACTTAATTTGACTTAGTCATGCCCTGGTGAGTCAAGTGAATAGTGGAATAGAATCTATTCACCGGCTAAGTAGCAAAATCTATTCGCTTCTAAACCATGACGTAACAGAGCATGACGAAGTCAAATCAAATTCCAAACTAGGAATTTCCCTTCCACGTTCTTGACGAAATTAACAAATTATAATAAACACACGTATAAATGTGTCCTCAAACATTATTAGAACTAAGAACTTACTCGGAAATACTTGTATAATTACTCAACTATATGCCAGTTACTCATAATTACTCAGGGTTTCGCGTAAAAAAAGTGTAACATACCTAACAACGGTTATCGGGATGGCAACACGTTCACTTTGAATATATTGTGCTGTCACTCGACTGTCGTGTTTGACTAAGTGTGATTCAAGGCATGAGCGAGTAACGGGGATATAGAATATCCTAACTTTATATTATATAATATCATAAATGCGAAAGTGAGTTTGTTTGTTTGTTACGCTAAAACGGCTGAACGGATTTGGATGAAAGGGTTATGCCCAAAAATGGTGCCTTTTTATGACACACTAAAGCCACACTATCACTGTAGTACTTCCATACAAACAAAAGTTAATATGGCAGCTCAGCTCTAAAGTACATCCGTCTCGAGTTATGCGCCCTAATCTATAACGCGTATTTAATTAAGAAAACTGAAAATATGAGTTTTACTTTGAATGGTCCTATACTATTTATAACAAACGTACAAACTCTATAGGACTAAAGTTGCAGCATATTGGCGTAAGTGGGACAGTGTGACATCAAGTTACACTTTACCGTAACAATGTCATGAGTATTTTATTTATAAAACTGAAAATATGAGTTACTTTTAATGGTCCTATACTATTTATTACATAATACAAACTCTATAGAACTCAATTTGCATCATATTCGCGTAAGTGGGAGTGGGGAAGTTACACTTTACCGTAACAATGTCATGAGTATTTTATTTACGAAACTGAAAATATTAGTGCTTCTTACTCCCTTATATTGTCTATTTTATAGTTTAAACACTAGCTGGACTCAAGTTACGTCACGTTAGCGTAAGTGGCATAGTGCGACATCAAGTCACATTTCACTATAGCAATTTTACGACTGTACTACCGCGTGACATATCAAATAAAAGAATTTGTTGTGAGGGTTTCAAATATTTATTTTTATTTTGAAATAAATAGAGAAATCCAAAATCCGAAACTACAGAGCCAAAAAATTTAGAAAAAAAAAGTTCTTTACTTATTGATTACAGGAATCCCTATAACACTTGTAAGTCTATGGTCTTAAAATAACATGGTAAATCTCTCAATATTGAGTGTACAAACTTACTTTTGCAGTTGGAATGTATGGCTTGGCTCATTGCTGGTCCTGCTCCACAAGCATAAACTAATTGATTTTCATTTGAAAATACCGTTGGAGCTGCTGAAGATTTTAAAAACTATCTTTGCATTGTATAAATTCAATGTCTTAGCATTGTATAATTGCATAGCACATGTGTGAGTACTATGTACCGACTATAAAGCTACCATTTAGGTACTGGGTATGTCTTTCATTGACTTGAATGTGCCCTGGCGGCTGAGATTATGTCATGCTCACTCTAATGTCTCGCTGGCGGTGGCGCGTGTGTTGGATCATTTAGCTCCCTTCAAAATGGTTGAGCTGAATGGTGCTAATCCATGCATCATGTTCGTGAACGGGTGCCGTCAGTAGAGTCTGGTCATCTCTTAGCTGCCATGGCTTATTTTAATTTTTGAATTGTTCTTTGTTTTTTATATTTTTATTACGGACGCTTTTAACGTGCACGTCTTTCTACATTGTTCTCACATGTATAATTTCAACGTTAACGATGTAACCAATATTTTGTAACAATTTTTTGATTTAAAAGAGTGTCCGTGGAGTTTCTTGCCCGTTCTTCTCCATAGGTACCTGCTACGCTTTGGAATGGGCAACTAGCTTCATATTTCTGACTGACCGACTTCTTGACAATTCAAAAGTGCCTGTAAATGGTTTAATTGAAATAAATGCTTTGAGTTTGAGTTTATGGAAGAACATGTGTTTCAACTACAATGTGAAGTTTGTTCTTCAGCCCGGAATTGAAAATTTATAGACTGTATCGCTTGAGTGAAGCCCCGGGCACAGCTTTGAGAAAGGACCCTCAGGAAGCGAGTCCTACTCGCACTTGTCCGGTTCTTCTATTCATCATAAATAAAATAGTCACAATTATTATTAAAGTATTGGATATCATAATAAATTATTGTGGACGAGAACAAAATAGTTACGGCGGTTATGTAATACGAACTCCAAATCACTTATCGTTACGTTAATATAAACCGGGACGCTTTTCTGCTATAAAAGATTTGATTCGTGTGATAAAATAAAATTGTTATGTGACATTCAAGTTTAATTTTTCCATTTCATTTTCAACTCGAATAAGTGCTCAAATAAAATTTTGATATTTTATATGAGAGCAAATATTGCCGTAAGGTGTCACAGTGTTCTGTTTCGTATCAGGCGGGAGGAAACGCCCGGGTGTCATCACTGCGTGGATCGCCCGGAGGACACGGTTGAGCATACGGTGGACGTCTGTCCGGCTTGGGCAGAGCATCGCCGTGTCCTCGTGGAGGCGATCGGCGGCGGGGATCTCTCGCGTCCGGCCCTAGTCCAGGCCATGGTACGGAGCGAGAGGGCATGGGAGGCCGTCACCTCCTTCTGCGAAGCAGTAATGCTCGCGAAGGAGAAGGTAGAACGCGTCAGGGAGAGGCAAATTTCGCGCCCTCACGCCCCTAGCCGCCGCAGGAGACGCCCTGGGCGTCGGGAATCGCAGGCCGATTCCCGGCCACCGTAGGCGCGGGCTTGCGGACGGTGAGCAATGGGTAGCTCGCCGTCCGATAAGGACCAGGTCCAGGTCGACGGCGCGTTGTGTTCCACGCGCGCCTCAAAGAGATGTCAGCAAGTGAAGGGGTCCGATAGGACCGATGCCTGCCGGGGTTGCGGGAAAGTCTGAAAGGGATACCGTGGCCCCTGGCAACGTACAGGCAACGGAAGGAACACGGGTGGGTTTTAGTCAATAAGAGTTTGACACGCCCTCCCGCTCCACCCAGAGCGGGAGAAGTTATTTGAGAATTTCCCACCCAAAAAAAAAAAAAGGTGTCACAAATCACCAGTGATCGGAGTAGGTAGATTGAATTGGGGTCATTGATCCGAAACGTATATATGAATATGGACATTCCTCCGGAATTGGTTAATTATTAAGAAAAAAACCGGAACTTAGATAGGAATTGTATTCAAATGAGCAATATTCTTCATAATTTTTTTAACGGCACACAGTCACGATTCCAAGCTTTGGTAAGTAATATTTTACTTGTTACAAGGAGTTTAAAGCATGTTTGGATGTACTATAAGAATATTTTTAGTATTGTGTTTGTTTGCTTAAGCTGTTGAACATACCATCACCAACTTTGAATTGAGTAGTAATAATATCACTACCAACATTAACAATATTTAATTGAATCCTGTAATACCGGAATTGCTTTCCGGAAAAATGGCTTATCCATGTTATTCTTTCTGTGTGCATTTATGATACAAGTACCAAAAATCAATCTACCTACTCCAATCACTGCAAATCACACACAATCACAAATTAAAAAGTCTACCTTTTATAACATAGCCCACACACCCACTCACGAAAACAAACAAATTTAAACGTTATGACTATTATAATAGAAGTTTCTAGGCTGTTATGTGCGTATGAGCACAGCTAGACTCTGTTTGTCATTCCCTTTGTGGCACTGAGTATGGTATTATGATGTAAATGAGAGGGCTGAGCTTAGTTAAAGAGGTTACTAGGTGAGTGCGGTTGATAATAATGATGGGTGGCTTTTGTTCTATATTAGTTTGAATGTTAATAACTAGTACAAGATACCAATTCTGTCAGATCTAAAGAAAAACAGAGCGAGAAAAAGAAGCGGGTTCCGTACGACCGAAACCCTTATAGCATCCTCAGACAATTTTGTACGAATCTAATGGACCGATTAAGTTGAAATTTAGTATTCATATGAATTTCTGTGACACAAATACGGACGTATAACGTAAATAAATGAATTTCCAATTTGGAATTCACTTTTGGGAGACAAAATAGAAAATTAAAAAAAAAAAGTTTTACAATCTGTACCGTGTGACACATTAAATGAAAGGGCGTACTGTGAGGGTCTTTATATTTATATTTAAAAAAATATATAAAGTCTTAAGAAAATAGATGAAAATTGACCATTACACCCTTATCCACTCCGTAACTATTGAGCCAAAATTTTTGAAATCCAGCCAGCATATAGTTCTGAACTTATAGATTGCAGAAAACTTGTAAAGAGTCTATGGTCTTAAAATAATATAGTAAATCTCTCAATTTGTGTATATTGGGCGTAAAAACTTACATTTTTGCAGTTGTATGGGAGAACTTGCTTTTCAACTACAATGTTAAGTTTGTTCTTGGGATAAATTCATCCCAACTACGGAACCCTTCATTGTGCGTGGTCCGACACTTGCCCGGTTTTTTTAATTGCAATATGTCCATGTTTAGGATACACACACCAAGACTGAAATAAACAAAATTAATTAGTAGAAAAAAATGCGCTAATTATGTCTTCAATACACCACAATCCAGATCAGTCCTAAGAAACTTAATCCAACGATCATTTAATCAAACTGAAAATGAATACAACAACCAACCATCGATCAAAACCGAATTTAATTATAGCATAGCCTGAACGACGTCCAATTAAGCTAAAACGTTGAGACTGACCGCAACAACAAAGGGGCTAGAATAGAACTACTTCTCGGTCCGTCCGCCGGCAACTATTGTTTGTCAGCGATGACGTCACAAATCATGAGATTGGGACCAAATAATGGGAAAGCTGATATTCTGTTGTGACGTGTTCGTAATTGTACTGTAGATGTTTGATGTTCAATATAATGGGGAATAGATTACATTACTGATTCTCGATCACTGTACTATATTGGCACTGTGATATATAGTATTATTGTTTTATTGTAAACTAACAGAATCAAGCTTGAATATAATAATATGTACAGCCAGGGAAATTAACTGCTTATTAAATTGAAACACTCCGTCAATTTACTTAGTTAAAGCCATTTCATGCACCTGTTAAAAAATAACAGCTGTAATTTGAATATACGGCCATTTAAGTTGGTAGTGAACTTGCTACGAGTAAACCATTAATATCCCTAACTTACTACATTCCATGAATTAATTTGTGTTTACCATAGATTTGAAATAGCATTTGATTAGAATTTAAAAGAGCAAGCATTGAGGAGCTCCATGTTTGCTCATCGTGTATCTGTGATTTCTGACTGTCTTGAAAACAATAGCACCAATGTGCAAATATAAAAATTATAAAAACTAAAAAGAGAATACGTAGCGGCTCTAAAATGGAGGTGAGCAGGACACTTGGCTAGAAGTAATGATGGCAGGTACCAGTAAATATATATATTTTTTATGAAACGTTGCCCCACACTAGGAATTTCTCCTATATTGTGAGTGCGTTTACAAACATTTAAACTTGCATACACAAACAGCCAGACCCGAAACAACTACTTGTAGGTCATACACATATTTGTTCCGTGCGGGAATCGAACCCGCGACACGCAGCGCAGCAGTCAATCGCTTAACCACTGCGCCAACCATGTCGTCAAGTCAAGTCATTGATTTCGGATCATACAAAAAAAGTAAATACATACAATCCATATAGTATTAGTAACAAAGACTTAAAACTTGTGTTAGTAAAACTTACAAACTAATCTAACATCAACTAATACTTACGTGGCTCGACACAAGTTGGCACGTGTCTCCTGATCCAGTGCCTAATAAAGGGGCTGTCCGCCTTGTCAAACAATGTTTTTAAGATGATGTAAAGCTCTTACTGAATGTCTGTCGAGAGTCGGCAGTAGGACTGTTGGCAGTTCAACAGCCAGGTAGAATGCATTCAGAAGATCGCAGGGTTGAGAGTTGCACAGACTAGGGAAGCATGGCACAAAGGGCATGTGGCCTTTACTCAAGAGTGGGTGGAACAAGGCTGTCAATGACCATGATGATGACGAAAATGAGAAACAAAAACCTAAAGAGACTTTGGTCCTCAACTTTCCGACATTAACCGGAAAATGTTGGCTGAGCTAATTAGGTATAACGAAGGCGGCAAGCCAGAGCTTTAAAACTAAAATAACTACTGCGTCGGTTAACTAAATATTTCACAGTTATAGTTTGTTGCAAAACTATTTCAAAAAGGTTTTGCCGACCCTTGTTCGGAGAAAGTAATTTTGTTAAAAGGGTTACACTTTAGGGCCCTACAATTTTTTAGATTAAAATTCGTGTCCTTAGAGGAAATATATTAAAGGTAGTTTTTCTCGCTTAGTTTATCTAAAGATCTGTCAGTAGTGTAGGTAGTGGTAATCTGTTTATTTCAAACTAGCGACCCGCCCCTGCTTCCCAAGGGTGCAACATGGACATTTCTGTGGTTAAGCTAACTTTAAAATTATTCTATTATACACATAAACCTTTCAGAATACATTTCCTAAATGATGGTGTAAACCACATCAAACCCATTGTGTAGTTTAAAAGATCGAAGCGGTCGTCACACAGACAGAAATTAAACACTTTTTTTTATTTTTTATAACTTTTCTCCACCCTAGAAATTTCTCCTTTATTGTGGGTGCGTTTACAAGCATTTAAACTCACATACACAAACAGCCAGATCCGGAACAACTACTTGTAGATCATACAAATGTTTGTCCCGTGTGATAATCTAACCCTCGACACGCAGCACAGCAGTCAGCCACTGCGCCAACCGTGCCATCGTCGTGTTATATTCTATATGTATAGAATTACATCAAATAATGCTCATTCTACTTTCTGTAGCATTTGCTTTCTGATCTCTTCATTACCCACCTGTCCTTATCCCAATTTACTTCATGTAGGCGTAACACGTCTTCTTCTTGAATAAATCTCTATAACACGTCGTCTGTTTTAAATAATTATTATATTACCTGAAATGATTGGTTACTGAGATTTGCCGATCACAACATAACATCACGCCTTGTTTCCCTGAAGTGTTGGGCAGAAGTGAGCCTATAGTACTCCCACACTCGCCAGTTATGTTTAAATCCGATGTTATAGGGGGCGAGCCTATTGCCATCAACCGGTCACAAATCCAGACTCCGCGCCGCTACTGAGAAATTCCAGATAGAAAAACCCAATAACATTTTGCCCGACGTAGGCATCGAACCTAGGCGGTCATGTTCAGCAGTAGCGCTTGCCACCACTGGACCAATGAGGCAGTCGATTATAACTTCTTCAACTTTTCAGAAACTGCGGGTAGCCTTGACGTAAAGGAACAAAAGACTAACTGAGCATTCCAAAACTCCAATCAAATAGAAGTAAAGAAAACCAATCAACGGCGCGCACTCCGGGTCTCAAATAGGCGATTTATTGCCAAATTGAGGCCACAATAGGCCGGAAGAAAGGCCGAGATGAAAGGATAGTTTATCAGCCAGTCCATTATTGTTGGACATCTATTGTTAGATGGACGCTCAGCTTGTTTTGTTACTTAATTTAATTTGCTGCGGAAGGGTACTTCGCGGATAAAAAAGTATGTACTTTTTTTTTTATCGCTGTAATGTATTATGCTTTTAATGTTATTAAATGGGTTGTGTAATCTTTTAAGATTGTTTTATTTTGTCTGGTAAAAGGAATTGACTTGAATTTTTAGTTGTTTACTTTGTAAAAATAATCAATTAATTGATTGCAACCGAATGTTGGGCTAAAGGGATACGACGGTAGATCCAGTTGCGAGTATGAATACATAAAACATTCGTATGTGTAATTAGAACCCCGAAACTTTGAGAATTGCTATTATTTAGCAGGGGATTACCTGTGTATTAGTATTAAGTCGTTACAGAAACGAACTCAACACGGTTTTCTTATCTCAAGTGGTGTTAATCTGTAAGAAGATACATAAAACTAGTAGTTCTGCGAACAGTAGAACTCGCGAGCACAGACTTTTTTGCAACAATTAACCTTTAGCTAGTCGCACCAAAATAATCACACTCTTAATCGCGTGGGTTCTGTCTCGGACCCCAGAGTTTATTTGTGAAAAAGAAACATAAAATATGGGCAAATATTTATTTTATATAGGAACTTTAAGTACAACATCTTAACATAACAAAAATATAAGGCTTTTAGAAAACAACATAATATAAACTCGTAAAACAGTATTGGAATATTCTTATCAATTAATTGGCACAGACCTCGCACACAAACGTACATAGGTAAGTATTATTAAAATAGCTGTTTTTTTATATGGAATTCTGATCTGAGATATCGCGGTGAAGGATCTCCAAGACTTTTCCTCTTGGAACGGCCGTGGTAGTTCGACAGCAGCATTGACAGTCTAAAATAATAGTTCTATTGTGTAAATAAAATGTATGTAAAATATTTTTTTAAACAAGCTTTTATTGAACTAAAAAGTATTAAATAAAACTTACGTAAACATAGAACTTTAATATTTTCTTACACGCTTGAGGCTTATCTTTAAGTGAAAGAACGACGTTCACGCGTCAAGCTTTTAAGAAAACCTTGTCAACCTACCTACTTGTCAATACAAATCGAACGGGGCTATCTTGTCTAGTAAAGGAGTTCCTATAGTGACCTTCCAGATCTATCATGAGGCCCTGGACTACACCTTGGGCTTGGTACTTGGCAACACAAAACCAACGCCGCGAAAACAACAGGGCTATCTTGTTTGGTTGAGGAGTTCCTATGGCCACCTTCCGGCTTCATCATCAGACCCTGAACTAGTGTTCAGGGTCTATCTAGGGAAACTAACCTGCAGATCTACTCCCTAAATACGAAATTCAATGAATGAATGGTAGTCCATTCATTCTTAGATCGGGCCCCAAACTAATCTTATCTCCATATGTGATAAGGAGTAGGAATCGCCCATAACTTCGGCTGAATCTTCGAATTTCGTATTTAGGGAGTAGATCTGCAGGTTAGTTTTAGCGTTCGAAAATATTATAAGCTACCAACGCTCTTCTATAATTTGACGCCGATGGCCTACTTTTTTTCCTATCCACAAAACATGACATCGTTCAATACGTCAAATTCAAATTTAAAAACTGGCCAAGTGCGTGGACCACGCACAATGAAGGGCTCCTTAGTTGGGGTGAATTTATCCCAAGAACAAACTTTAGCATTGGAGTTGAAAAACATGTTCTCCCACACATTCCAACTGCAATTGTAAGTTGGTTGATTATTGCTCGTAAGCTCTTGTAAACCATACTTAGCTGTGAAAGATTTCCTTTTAACTGCGTTATATATTCACATATCCAAAAACAACCATTTAGCAGGTAGGGGGGAGACATGACTCTAACACAAATTAGTACTTTAAAGCTTAATATTTAGCAAACGGATCCCTGAATCGATAAATAGTTTCCACACACACATACGACACACCACAATACACAGACACAAAAAAATATCCCCCACTTAACGTGTAAAGAGGGGAGGTAACCTAAAAAAAAAAAAACATGATTTTATTTTACCACTTTGTCGGTGTGATTAATATGTAAAGGCCCATGCCAAATTACACCTTTCTAGTACTAAGATTCTCTGAGCTAAGCCGCGGATAGACAGACAGACAGGCAGACGAACATAGCGATTGAAACTATATCGGTTCCTTGTTGACTACAGATTTTTTTTTTAGGCCAGCTAGAAAAAATAACTAATAGGTTTTAATAAATAGTGAGCATCATTTCAGCCGAAAGTCCACTGCTGGACATAGGCCTCCCCCAAGCACCGCTACTTCGACCGATTCTGTGCCTCCCGCATCCAGCGGATTCCTGCGGCCTTTGCAAGATCATCGGTCCATCTTGTGGGATGCCTTCCAACGCTACGTCTTCCGGTACGCGGTCGCCACTCCAGAACCTTTCGGCCCCGTCGGCTATCTGTTCTGCGAGCAATGTGCCCTGCCCATTGCCACTTAAGTTTGGCAATTCTTCGGGCTATATCGGTTACCTTGGTTCTCCTGCGGATCTCTTCATTTCTGATTCGATCACGTAGGGAAACATGAGACGATTACATAGGGTAAAAATAGTGAGCAATTTACTTCATTTTGAGTAGCTTTTCTGCTTATCATGCCGAAGATCCTCATCAGATCTTCACCAATTTTTTTAAGACCAGCTTAAAGTTACTTCCTTTCAAATAAAATAAAAACCATCTAAATCGGATCTCATACGGCGAAGATATCCAGTAGCCCCTTTTATTCCCCATTTTGGAGTAAATACCCCGCCAGTCAAAAATCCCTGACGACAAAAAAGCCAAGTTTCGTCTAGATCGGTTGTTAAATATGACCTGTAGAGGAGTACGTACAAACTGACACGCGAAAACAAATTTTGCCAGGCCTGATGCAGAGACGCTTCGCTTGCTTCGCTCGCTCGGTCAATAAACTTTACTTGTCATATTTCTTCGAAGCCAATTTAACTTGTTACATATTTACTAGAAGTACGATATGTAGTTATTTTACTCGATATTTGAACTTAAATATAAACTCACGACCTTCGATTGCCTATCAAGACAGGGGTAAAAGATGGACCACTGTCGTTTAAGAAATAAATGTTTACATGTACGAAAAAAATGCTTACAGTTCAAATTGAATAATAGCGCCCAAGAAAGGTTTGAAATTGGGTAGAAAGGGCATGCAGCGAGGGTCGAGCTACTTGACAGCTTTCGGAAGAAGAAATATATTGAAACAGATATCTTTACAAACAAAAATGATGGTTTTGTTCGATATTTTTTGTTAGAGAATTGATGACTAGCGTTCTTATATAAATATCAGATAATTGTCGTTGGATAATAAAATATATTTTTAGTCAAAACATAATTTAAGTTGCGCCAGAGAATGGGATCATCTTTCAGGAAGTCTAATAAAATCAATGCATAGATTTTCCAACAAATCTAATAAAGTTTTTTTTTTTCTGTTGCACTTTTTCCAAAATATTTACTTACTCTAATATGTAATCATAATGGATTCCATTACAAAATTCTAAGTTAAAAACAATGATTAATTTTCTAGAAAATTATGTTGAAATTATAATTTTAAGAAAATGATTTTCGAAAAGGATTGCACACAAAATCACATAACAATAATACACTTATCGTATAACTATAACACACTTAACCAAAATACCACCCAATTTACAAGCCAAGCTTCCACAAACTAATTATCATCCAAGTACACACCGTACACAAACAGACTGATCCAGCTGAACCACTTAACCACCCAATTAATAGGACATCCGACCAAATTGCTTGAATTTTTCAGGCCACAGGGCCACATCGCATCGCAGAGCATTCACACACTGATTTATGCGACGATCCACTGCTTGATAAACTGCTGTCTGATGTTCGTGAAATATGGTCGCATGTGCACATACTAACCGGTTTAAAGGCGAATTTGGTGGGTGTTTTTAGGGCTTGTGGGGATGGGGCTGTCAGGTCTAGTAACGTAAGTTATGGAAGGATGAACGGGGATCGCGTGTCAGTTGTCGTTTGAAGTGGCCTATTGCGACAGTAGTGTTTGTCGGTGAGGCATTTTAGTGGCCTAGGAAGTGAATGATAAAAACAGTAGTAGTGCAAGAGCCGGGAAATTCTTTCGTATCTTAGTAAAGATAAAAAAATGCTGTAACTTTCGTGCCTTTTTTGTAATTCTGCTATGGCAGTGGGAATATCAATTCAAATGTTTAGCTTCTATAAACAATTTTGATATTTAAAAAAAGCTTTATAAAGTACAAGCCGTGCATGATTTCCCATTGGCGAAAAAGACGAAATTGAAAAGGGAAGGAATTTAAAAAAAAACTTCCTTAGTTCTCACCTTCGTTGTATCCTACTCTTGAGTAAAATTTTATGGTTTTAGAAATGTAAACCTCTTGCAGTGAATTAATTAATGTAATATTTGTATTAAGTAGAGAAATTTGGTCCCTTAATATCACGGGGTGTGATGTAACAAGAAATTCACTCGACTAAATAATGGAGATAAACCAGAAATACTGAAAGGAAGCATTATGAGTTCTGTTAATATGTGTGCACACATAATATTGATAAATCTGTCATGCGCAAGCGTGGCTGGTATGTCATCAACGAAGCAAGCCACACGTTTGGAAATCAAAGGACGTGTGTCGGGCTTGGAAGCAGTAATAATGCAACGTTAATAAATTAGAGCAAGAATTTTTAATAATCCGAGTTAGAGGTTTACTGACTTATTTTTTGTTATAAACATAGAGAATTATAAAGTTTTTGATTTTTAGGGTTTCGCAGCTCAAAAGGAAAAAAACGGAACCCTTATAGGACCACTTCGTTGTCCGTCCGTCAGTCTGTCAAGACCTTTTTTCTCAGGAACGTGTGAAGGTATCAAGTCGAAATTAATACCAAATACGTGATCTATGGTCCTATGGTCAACGCAATAAAAAAATACGGCCATTTATGCGACATATTTTGATACTCGCAAGTAAATCAAAACCTACAGGGTACTACCCGTTGACCTAGAATCATGAAATTTGGCAGGAAGCAAGGTCTCACAGTACTGTGAAGGAAAAGTCCAAAAATCGTTAATTTGTAGATTTATCACCTACCTTTTTCATAAACGATAATAATTATTAAACATGATGATGGCACAAAATTCCACATATCACAAACCCGTTGCGTTTATAAATCAAATAAACCAAAAATAAACCAAACCACATTATGGTTAACAAATATCAATGTATTGGAAATATTAATGGGTTGATTCAGGATAGCTATGAAGTACAAACGTTGGCCTACCTGAACAAGTATTTACTATGTAAATGAAAAATTAAAACGAGTGATGCAAGCCTTGGTTCATATTACATTCATATTTTTTTCGATTAAAATTATCATTTTATCTCAAAGATTACTGACAATAAGGCAAAAGATTAAGAAGCGCCTACACGCGTAGCCACCTACGTAGCAGTGTCTACGACGTAGCTACTTTGCTACGCCTTGTAGCACTTGATGTACAGCTGTTTGCCGACTCAGAAAACGAAATTGATGCGCCAAAAGGATGTATCATATGGAAGAAGCTGAAATAAATTTTAAACAAATATTTCTGGGGTTGACAATAAAAGTCCTCAATAACGTATTTACAAACACAAGGTACTTGTTTGCATAAGAAAATCTTCAGCAATAAACTGTATATAGGCTCAAATATAATTTATGTAGCTTTGAAAACACTACGTATCCTACTTATCAAGTAGACTGTCTATTATGCAAAATGACAAAAGCAAAACTTAGCTTTTAAGAACTTAACTTTAAAATTACATATATGAGGGTATTTCGAAACTTTACCAAAGCTTTAGTAGCGACAGCAACCCAGTCAGCAAGATAATATTTTACGCTACGTTTGTGCTTAGTACGTGACAATGTAAGCCCGGAACTGGAGGGAATATTTCATAAAACGAGCTTACTCCGTTACATGAGTTTCAAGTTTCACCTTAGTTGCCTTTGAAAAATAAAGGTTTTTTGAACTGTGTGTGTGTGATTTTATGTAAAGTTTAATCTTCCTTAATATAGTGAAACCTTTATCTGTAGGTAATGTTATATGCTTCTATATTTAAATATGAATAAGATTAACAATTACGAGTTGAGTACGCTTGTATTCTCGAAAGGGACAGGCAGAGTGTGTTGTGTAGTACGCCCATACATTTTGTGAGTTATAAAAGTTTCACGCCATTGACTGCGTACGAATTCAGATTCCGAATTGCTACTCTAATTGAAAGTTTTTACAGTAATAACAACATTAGCCTTTGCCCAGCAATGGGACAGCTTAGGCTAACTAACAGAGAAATAACTATAATAGCGTATCTATACTAATCTATACTTCTATCTATACTTATTTTCTCATATATATAGGTTGTTAGGCAGACGGTTGAACATACAAAAATGGCGGATCCGTCTGGCCGTCTGCTACGTGTTTAGGTCCAATAACAAGACCCAGGTAACACGGATATAATGACTTTTCTTTAATTTTATTCGTAATTTGTCGTTGCTCAAACGTCAAATATCAATAATTTCATTTAAAAATAACAAAACTCGTAACTTTTTTTAAATTTCATTTTGTATAATATAATAATAATATTATAAAGAGTTTAAATTTGCTTATTTTATAAGTTTGTTACGTATGTAGGGGGTAATCTCTGGAACTGTTATCAGTCGGGTGTGAAAAATTCTTTTTGCCATTGATATCCTAATTCTTGAAATGAAATTGTTTATTCCGTAAATAGGATATTGGAATCACTTTTACACGTCATATTAAAAAAATAGTTCAAACATAATCTTGGTCAGGCCATATGAGGACCATGTAGATTAGTGTCTGAAATGGTCTTTTGAGGAAAGAACCACACAGATTTGAGTGGACCTGTCCAGTCAGTGCAAGCATTTGTCAGTAATCGTTAAGTGAAGAAGGTCAAGGCACATCACGCTAAGACCCTAACTCCTACCCTGGCCCTATATCTAACTATTAAATATTTCAATAGTTAGATATAGGTATTCAATAAAATAGCAAGACAACAAAACAAAAACATATTGACAAATAAATGAGACGAACGCACGATAAATCTAGACATCATTCGAAACGAACAAAACCTGTTTTGACTGATGCCAGACTTCCACGTTTCAACACATAATTTATTAATTCGTGCACTTCATCGCACAATACGCTGCAAGCAGTCGATCATCATTAAGTAGTCATGCACAAAACGACATTCCCAAATTGAACGTAAAAAATATTCTGCAACTGCTTCAGCTATCAAAACTCTTCAATTTTCAGTTCGTTTCCTTTCGAACTTAAAAAGATTATATATGCGAATAAATTTATTCTTGCGGCTTCAGGTGGGACTGGCAGGGATTTGAAAGTCTGATTCTCAAATGGTCACACGTTTGCTTATTCGTTGGGGATATGCTAATATTTTAAGATTTTTGTAGGGAAAATTGTGAAGGTTTGTTGGAAATTGTCTTCGTTTTCTTTCACGGAAGTATGGGTTCGAGTTGAAATAATTTATATAAGATACTGTAATAAAAGCTAGGCTATTATTGTTCTTTTACACAGAAGACATCTTCTTTTACAGAGAAAGCACGATAATTTTTATCACGTCTTGCTCATTGCATTCTGCTGATTTCACATTATTAAGGTACTAGGTACTCCCAGTTTTTTGCCAATTATATAAGTTCTCATTAAAATAGATGGACAAATTTTAACACAGCGTTCAGTACGTCTAACCAAAGATATCTAAGCAAAAAAAAACACTGATTTGATTTTATTTTGACCTAAAATAATAAATGGCATCGGGTAACCAACATTTTAATGTAGTTTCGTTAGCTGATTTATTTTTCTTGCAAGTATCTAATACGTTTTTCTTTTACCATTGTCCTTATTTTGGTGGTCTGAATGATTTCTAAAAGTTTGTTCGTCTATTTTAATGGGACCTTATATACGGCAACATTTCGCGATGTTTTTCTTACGCCATTAGCGCTAAAAGTCAAATGTTCCAAAACAGATGCTCAACTTTGTTTATTGTCAACATGTTGCCAACAACATAGAAACATATTGCTACATCAATGCGGCCCAACATTTTGTTTACCACGAATGGACAGCCATTGTTCACGTTTCCCACATTTACGAACTGACATGTAAACTGTTGTTCCCAATAGGAAGCGAATACTTCAGTATCACTTGTCAAATTCGTTTACCGAACATGACGTGAGGTTGACTCTATAAATTGAGCGGCCAGTGCACTAACAAAACCATGCAAAAAATTAAATTCTACAAAAATTGTCCTCATTACTATGTCTCCATGTTAATAGAAAATATGAAAAACGACCTATAATAAATCTGTTGTAATTGCAGTGATTTACATATCTTATTGAAGTATGTAAAGTTAAAATTATTTAGATTTTATTTGAATTTTATTTGGCAGTTACTTTAAACACGGTCGTTTAACACGGTTGCATTTATTTAGAAGTCCGTTTTGACAATGTCTTGTCTCTAGATAAACCACTTTCTTTTCCGTATTTCGTCTCGCACGCACCAAATAAAAGTTATTTTATTTCTTAATTAATAACTCTTAAGAAATCCAACCTAGCCAGGATCATAACACATCCAGTTATACGTATAGCAAAGCACACTCGTATTTTACAAACATGGCCCCAGCATAAGGTGTTGGAGCAATCAAGAGGTCGTGAATTCAACCCACACCGGTTGCATACAAGATATTCGCACCAGCGAATGCTTTGATTTCTGAAGTGTAGATAGAACCATTTCACTATCAGAAATATATTCAATTGAGATTCCATGCAGAACATGTCCATTATCACTACGTTCTCTACCTATATTCATTGTAATAATTCTTGGTGGTAGAACAAGGAGAGTGTTATCGTTATCGAAACTGCTTCGAACGTAATTTTGTTTCCTGGATGTACTGATAGAAGAATACAGCGGTATATTTATCTTATTAAAGAATACGAATATATCTATGTTCTATGTTAGGGGGTTTGGTTTCCGCACTTAGTCCGTCAAGTGGACCATTGTGCGTGGGCCATAGCGTCCGTTTGGTAGTTATTCCAACCAGCCCACCTCCCTCCAGAAGCTGATTAGGTCTCCTGGTCTGTTTAGAACGTCTGTGTATGATCTGGGTGACCCGAGGGTTTCTGTTCTAATCTGGGTGACGCCCGTACATTCGAAGAGCACGTGCGCAACGGTCTCCTCAGCCTCCATGCACGCCCTGCACAGAGGACTGTCCGTTATGCCTATTGTGTGGAAGTGCTTGTTTAGCGAACTGTGTCCCGTGATGGTCCCCGTCACCAGGCGCAGGCCGTTCCTGTCCAGGCGTAGCAAACGCCTGGTCAGCCTGCTGTCCAAAGATGGCATAGCCTCCTTTGACTGCCTGCAACCTGGTGTCGAGGTCCACCAGCGTTCCGCTTGTGTGTGGGTGAACTTCTGCAGCCACCTGCGTATTTGGTTGAAGGGGATGGGTACGATAGGCTCGGGTCCGCAGACTGCCGTGCTGGATCCACGTCTAGCAAGTTCGTCAGCCGCGTCGTTACCTAGCGATCCGCTGTGTCCTTTTATCCATTGCAGTGTCACCGTGTTGCGGCTAGATACCGTTATATGTTCTAGTGCATCGTGACATTCTAGTGTTAGCTTCGAGGTAGTATATTTCTTCCGTAAGGATTGGAGAACTGAGGCGCTGTCGGAGAGTATGCGTATGTGGGTGTCCGTAACCCTCCTGGCTTCTAGGGCGTGGACCGCTTGTATGATGCCCACACACTCCGCCTGATAGACGGTGTTGAACATTCCCAGCGGTCTGGATATATTTATGTTGAGGTCATGTGAGAAAACTCCGACTCCGGTACCTGAGTCGGTCTTTGATCCGTCGGTGTAAACTCTCATCTCTTTTGGGCCTGAGTAGTCACACTGTTCTTCTGTAAGTGATATATTGTAGTGCCTTTGAAAGTGGTGTGTTTTCGGGGCTTTGTCGCAGGGTGATGCCATCATTGGCTCACGTTTGATCGCATCCTCCTTAATGCGTATGTGCTTAACTCTGGAGTCGTTGCATAGGGTTCCTGTTAAATGGAGCCTAAAGGTGGCCAGGGCCGCCTCCTCCCGCACGATGAGGTGCAGAGGTGGCAGTCCCAGCATTGCCTGTAGGGCGGCGGTGGGTGCAGTTCTCATACTACCAGTGATTGCGACGCAAGCAAACCGCTGTAGTTTTTCGAGATCTTTTTGGGCCGTGCACCGGTCTGTCCTGGGCCACCAGACCAGTGAGCCGTATGTGATAATCGGTCGGATGACTGTGGTGTATAACCAGTGGGTGACCTTGGGGCTGATTCCCCAATTCCGGCCAAGCAGTCGTTTGCACTGCCACAGGGATATGCTGGCTTTTGTAGTAATATAGTTCGTGTGTTTTGCCCAGTTCAGCTGTTTGTCCAGATAGATGCCCAGGTATTTGGTTTCAGTTGAGAGGCTTAGGGTTGTTCCGAAGAATCGTGGCAGTTGTAGTGTTGTCAGTTTCCTCTTCTTCGTAAAGAGAACCAGTTCGGTTTTTGTAGGATTCACTGAGAGTTGGTGCTTGTTGCACCATTCCTCTACTATTTTCAGGGCATGACGCATGAGGTTGCATAGAGTGTTTTCATGGGTCCCGTTGATTATTATGGTTATGTCGTCAGCGTAGCCTACGGTGAAATAACCTTTGTCGTTGAGTGTTTTGATGAGGCTGTCTACTACCAGGTTCCATAGGAGAGGCGAGAGGACTCCCCCTTGCGGGCATCCCTTCGCAACGATGGCTCTCGTAGTGTCATTTACTGTGACTTGTACAGCCCTTAGTTTGAGCATGTTGGTGATCCAGCCACTCAGTGTCGAGTCTATGCTGTGTCTGTCGAGGGCCGTGTTTATGCTGTTGAATGTGGTTTTGTCAAAGGCGCCCTCGATGTCAATGAAGGCAGCCAGTGCCGAGCACTTGTGATCCACTGCACATTCAATTTTGGAAACCACGCTGTGGAGCGCTGATTCCGTTGATTTGCCTGTGGAGTACGCATGCTGTTGTTTGTGTAGTGGTTTTACCCGGAGAGGTCCGTCTCGGATGTGCCTGTCACAGAGTCTCTCAAGGGTTTTCAGTAGGAAGGATGTGAGGCTTATGGGCCTATAAGCCTTGGGTTGCGTGTAGTCGGTTTTGCCAGGTTTGGGTATAAAAATGACCTTCACCTCGCGCCATGCGACAGGTACGAGCCTGAGTGCTATGCAGGCTCGAAATATCTCCACCAGCCATGGTGTAAGATGGTCCACCCCCCACTGCAGCAGGGCTGGGAAGATGCCATCCAGTCCTGCCGACTTGTATGGCTGAAAGGTGTCAATAGCCCACTTTACTCGGTCATCTGTTATCATGTTGCGGGCTCGTGACCAGTCTTGATCCGTTGGGGTCCATTCTGGCTCAGCCTCCCACGTCCTGTCCTCCAGGACTGCACAGTCTGGGAAGTGGGTTTCGAGAAGGACCTTACTGGTTTCACGGTCAGTTCGTGAGTATGAGTTGTCGGGTTTTTTAAGCGCGCCGAGGGTTCGGTCCTGATCGGTTGACAGGATCTTCCTTACCCTTGCGGCTTCATTGTTTGTCTCGATGGATTCACAGAACTTACGCCATGCTGTCCTTCTGGCGGTTCTAATCTGCTTTTTGTATACATATTGGGTTTCTTTGTATATCTCCCAGTCGTCCGGAAGTCTAGTATTTTTGGCTCTGTTAAATTGCTTACGTAGCGCATCTCTGAGTTTACTAAGTTCAGCGTTCCACCAGGGGTTTCTCTCCTTCCCGGTCTGTGGCGCTCTTAGTTTACAGCATGCGTGGTATGCTTCGGTTATATATTCAGATAGTTTTGTTACGGTGTATTCTAATTGTGTTCGGTCTCTTATGGTAAATTGCGTTAGGTGTTTAGCCAATAGGGAGGCCAGGAGGCGTTTGTACCCGGGAACATTTGTGCGCCTTGGGTTTCGCCTCGGATCGGGTTTTCTAGTGTTGGTGTTTAGTGAGAAGCGGATCCTTCTGTGATCAGAACAGGAAGGTTCGTCCGATACGTGCCAGTTTGTAATAAGGTTTGTCGCGTTTTCCGTAGCGAGTGTTAGGTCTATAATCGTTTGTCCACGGACTGTGACCCAAGTGGGTTCTGAGCCGCGGTTTATAATATTAAGGTTAGTAGAGAATAAATAGGTGGATAGTACCTCTCCTCTGGAGTTCGGTGCGTCGCTGCCCCAGAGTGGGTGGTGAGCGTTCGAGTCGGTGCCGATGATCAGGTCTAGTTCGGCGCGTTCACAGTGTTGTACTAGCTCGGCCATCTCTTTAGGCGGGCAGTCCAAGTCCTCGCCTGGCATGTATACCGAGGTCAGTACAACATCTGGAACGCTACCTTCGGTCTGGAGCCTGACAGCTGTCAGATCTCTGGAACAGAATTGGGTGAGTGGTGCGATAGGAATTTCTTTGGGTATGTAGATGCAGGTTCTTGGTTTATCTGAGCTGTGTGTGCTGAGAATTAGCTTACCTCCGATGTTACCGAGGCCACATATTCTATTGTTCCTGATCCACGGCTCTTGGATCAGTGCGATGGTTCGGGGCTTGACCTCCAGTGCCCTGCGTAGGTTAGCCGTGGCAGTCTGGCTGTGCTGCAGGTTGGTCTGGATGATGTTGATGGGTGTTGACGGCGATGGAGAGGAGTTAGTCGGAGGTGGATCCATCGGACAGCCTCTCCCCTACCTCCTCTCTGTATTTGTCGTGTTCTAACCCCGGCGACGAGGCGAGTAGACGCTCGCTCCAGCCAGGTGATTCGGGCGGATTGGTGTCGGCGTCATCAGCCATGACCGCTCGGGCCATGACCTCCTCCAGCTGGTCAATCTCTGGGTCGTCCGTCTGTGTCAGCGTCGGTTGTGCGGTCTTAGAGTCGCTGTCGGTCTGGACGTCAGAGGGTTCGGCCGTGGGCCAGAAGCGTACGTATATCGACCCGAGCAGGTATGATATACGTCGCTCCCTGGCCCGGACCTTTACGGCTTCCTCCGGTGGCACACCCAGGGTCAAATAAGTCCCGTAGTTGTCGCCACCGACGGTAGTCGCCCTGTACAGTGACCACCTGGCGATGTCGTACCAGGTATTCTGACGGATCAGAATACCTTGAAGTCTGGCTACGTCACCTCTGTAACGAGGGACAAAAAGCGAGACTCGGACACGGGTGGGCACGTCAGTCTGTCTCAGTACCGTGAGTGTCAGGTCTGTAGCTGGGAGTCGGATTTTGGGCACGTTCTGGGTCAACCAGGTCAGGGCATAGTCATCCTCGCACCACATCTGCACCGTACCTTCCGCTACCCTTGGGTATCCGCGGAAAGCAGGGAGTGGCGCCGTCGGGTCCGTGTCCATAACCAGGCTTTCCAGTCCAGTCTTAATGAGCTCGGCCTCGTCCTTTGTCAGGTCTCTGGAGGGGGGGGGAAGGCAGATTGCTACGGCCAGCCGCGCAGGGATGTCCTTCGTGGCTCGCGCGTAGGTCCTCTGCTCCCTTTGAGCAGAGTGGATTCTCACCCGTTTGGCGTCCCCCTGGATCGCGCTCGGTGAGGCCGTGTCGTCAGGGCGTCCCCTCTTCGCCGGTCCTGTACCGCTCGGTCCAGGTTGCGGTTTGGAGGTGCCAGGCTGGTTCTTTTTTGCCGGCGACGTCTGGTGTGAGGTACCACCCCGCTTGCCCCTATTGTGTTTAGGTCGAGGTTGGTCGTGGGATCCGTCTTTGTCATGGGGTCGGCTGTCGGTCCCGGCGGACTCGGTCGTCTGCAGAGGCTTTTCGCGCTGGGTTGCCCCTTCGCAAGCACGCCCCTGCAGGCGTGGTTCCGCGTCCGGCCGCTTTGCGCGCTGAGTTTCCCCTTCGCGCTCTCGCGGCTGGTCGCGTGCATCCGGTCCCTTTTCGCGCTGGGTTTCCCCTTCGCGGACTTGGGGCCGGACGCGCACCTCCCCTTCGACGTCCGATCGCGCTTCGCGCTGGCTAATGCCTTCGCGGATTTTGCGCTTTCGTTCGCCGATTCTCTTCTTCCGGGCCTGGATTTTTTCGCGCTTAGTCAGCAGGCGTACTTCACCACAGGCAGCCGGAAGAGTGTTGGGGTTGCCAGATCCATCATCTTCCCCCGTCTCTGTTTGTCTGTGTTGTTCTGGGTCTTTGTCCGGGTTCGTTTTGCTATTCCGCACGGTGCTCTGTTGCCAGAGGCCCGTGGGAGGCATAACCCGTGTCGTGGGTATTGGCGCGTTGGTCGCAGCCGAGGTTGGGTGTGTGGGCGCGTTTATCGCAGCCTGTGTAGTGGGCGCTAAGTCAGCAGCCGGCCGCGCTAAGAAGCGCGGCAACAATCTTTCCATCAGGCAGTTTGATGCCCCCCCCAGAATACGATGGGGGCTGACCGCCGAAGCGGTGTGGGATTCCCCGGCTTGGCCGGGACCCACCTGGGTAGTGCATTCGTCATCCTGCTTGTTCATGGTTACGGGTGGTGGGCTTTTTTGGAATCGAGGTTACCCTTCCTCTGGGACCGACGGGATAAAGGGGAGGGAGGGACGGCGTTTGTTGGATAGAGGGTGAGGGTTCTTGGGGGTCACCCTAGGCTTGGGATTTGGCCTAGGGGTTTAGGATCGACGGGATATGTATGAATAGGGAGGGATGGCTCGGTTTGTTGGTGGGTAGCATAGGAAGAGGTATAAAGGTTACCCTAAGCCTGGGATTTGACTTTCGAGAACTTCTCTTGTCCGGGATCTTTTTAAGAGAGATGCTCCGAGTGCAGGATCGCCCACTAACGGTCCAATATAACCGTCAGTGGTCGGTCCCGCAGCCGAAGTTGGGCTATCCGCAACCTGCCCACCCGCTCGGTTGCATGAGAAGAAGTGCCTGGCAGTCTGGGTCGCCCCACCACGGATGTACGTATACATTTGCGTTGGGGCGATCCAGCCTTCCCCGAGATACGAATATATACTTTATGAAACAGTTTGATATCGACTGACATACAAAGCGCTGCCATAGCCATAATCATACTAAGCGTGCGTTCACTATGCGAGGATCTTAAGAATCTCAAAAACTGACCAGGTAGGTATAAATAGGTACGAATTAAATATACAAACAAAGTCTTACGCAATATCTATTTTACAATCATGACCACACGCTAAATTAATGAGACTTTTAGAAAGTTCTGGTAAGAAAACAGATCTTTAACAATATTCACACTTACAACTATTTTGCATACAACCATTACATACAGTGGCGGCATCTACATCGCCACATGCCAACTATGCATCAAAGACCTGACGTTACACAAAATCCTGACGTCACATGAATCCTGCATCGCACAATTACAGTTTACCGTGCGAACGACATATATACCTAAGAGTACCCGACATCAACCATTGGGCAGTTGCTAGGGGTGGGTTCATTACGTGATTTTCGCGAAACGTAACGTAACTACTGACTTCGAACGCGTCACCTGTTTTAAAAACTAGTGATTTTAGTAACTAGTTATTTTTTCAAATTCTATTCGGTGATTCAACATGATGTTTCTACCGAAGTATTAGAGTTATTTGCGAAACGAAAATATAGATGATTACTTATGTAATACGTTACATATCACAAGCTTTAAGTTTTTGGAACGAATAAGTTTTTGTAGCTACATATGCAGTTACATCATTGCTCGAAACTAGCTATTCGGCTACATGCCCCGTAGCTAGTTATTGTAACTAGTGACGTGAAATGACGCCCATACCTAGCAGATGCCCGCCAGACACGACACCTGTCTGGTCGGAAGATCCTCCCTTTTTTATGGTGGATGAGTGAACCTTACACCCTGTTCCTCATACCACGAAATTGGTGACCCCGACGTGATACAAACAAACATTCACACCTCTGCACATACAATAAAAGCATCTACAACAACTCACACACCTGCATTTCCATTCAAATACACCCACACTTTTCGAACAGTAACTACATACACAACACACATACATACGTAGATAGCCCGCCACGCGACGAGGCGTGTTCACGCGATTCGAGATTACTAGGCACGTGACATACCGGAACCTTGCCATCGTATACGGAATTTTATACCCGACTTCACGTTTCGAATGAAACTCAGCTTGGTATAAATTTGGATGTAGTTTGAAACGGTAATATTCCGGGTGTAATGAATGAATGAAAATGAAGCACAGGACCGGTCAATATGACTTACTTGGGGGAGGCCTATTTCCAACAGTGGATGTTTTTCGGCTGAAATGATGATGAATGAATAAAATTAATCGGTTATGAGAGTAAGTATAGAGTTTATTTCCCACAAGGTACCGGTACTAGGTACCTACTGGACTCTCTTATAATTTTGGACTTCAAAAGTGCTTGCCTTACATAACCAGCCTATAAAAATCCCACTGCCGAGTACTCAGATCTCCTTCTTTCGAGAGGGAGTGGCTCGTAGTCTACCACATGGTGCTGTGCGGGTTTGTTGGCTCTTAATTTTTGAAGTGAAAACTTCTTTAGCAGCGTTGTGCACTTTTTTGTGATTGGTAAAATATGTTAAACTCGCGTCAAGACACGTGTCCTGATCGAAAATTCGTAAGACGTATAAAAATAAAAGAACATCACTTCACTTTTATTATGGATGGAAGTTGATTTTTCTGAGAGATAAACTTTTTAATGTAAAATAATTGTAATAAAGTTCAGAAGTGTTAAATTTTTAATGTAATATAAATTGTCATGTTTGTGTACGATAGCACAATATAGTATTTTACCACATAAATGATAGTACTTTTATACTGATAATTAAAGCAATTCGTGCAAAATTATTCCCTAACCATTCCAAAATATCAAAAATGCACAACGTTAATATTCAAGTTTTCACTTCTGCCGGCACTCCCGGAGTGCAACCCGTTGATTTTTTTTTTTTGTTTCTTCCACCATCATGAATAGATAGACCCAAGACGCTAAGATGATGGTCCCAAGGACCTCTACTACATTTCTAAATGATACTTACTTTCTTTACAAAATGCAACTAAAAACATCAGTACGAAACCCGAGCTGCACCTATAAGGAAATAGATAAAAGAAGACATACGAGGTACGAGCTACATAGGAACTCGTAAGAGCCCACAACGGCGGCGGCGGCGTGTTCACGCGAATCGAGATTACTTTGAACGTGACAAACCGAACTGTGCAGTTGAACACATATAGGTATTGTGTAGTACACATGACGAGACATCAAGCTGTACATTCCAGTATCATCTGACATTCTGTAGACTTTCCGTGTAATGAGAGGTCTGTGTATATTAGATAGTACAGCATGATGTTACGCTGTGCGTACGAATACCTGGCTATATCTACAATGTTTCTTAGAAGGAAAACAAAGTGGAATATTTAATCAGTAACCTGTATATGGAAAATAAAGTGGAAAAAGGTAAAGTTCCCCTAGAATCTTTTTTCAATAATCGAGGGTCTCGACGATAAAGTACATTACTGTCACGGCCTGCAAAACGGAGATTGATGGACGATCGTGAAAAATACGTGAGTCCATCAATGCCTAGTTGCGGCCAAGGCTTGTATACTAGTACTTCTCTCATAATTCGCGGAAAATCAGCCGAAGTAAATTAATTATAAATTTCAGAATCAATGACGAACAACGATAATTTTTCACGCGCCAATATGTTCATTTGTTTCTTCTATACTATATACAGCTCTATTTGCAAACCAAATCGAAATTTAAATATAATCTTTGATAAGCTACCTCCTTGGTTGCCACGTGTTGAAGTAAAAAGTTCGTTCCAATTTTAAATAACACGTCTGATATGAGTTTTCATAGTACTAAATTTATTTGGCCGCTAAACACTACAGATATGGATTTTCATACAAACATTGCCGGCTGGGTCGACTGCTCGTATGTATTCGACCAGTATAGCATTTTTGATTTATCTCGAAGAAGATTGTCAAAATAATGCTCAAATTTCAAAGCATGTTTGAGAAAAGATTTTTTTTTTGTAATTTAACTCACTTGTAATTTGATCACTGTAGAACAGACTGTAAGGTCGTAGACAGAAACACTGAAAGGTTATTTTTTTATCGATTCTTGGAGTAGAAGAATAACATCAAATTGAGACCATTTGGATTTTTTTGTGATAAAGTTCCAAGCATTTCACAACATTTAGCATACTCTTAATTAGGCCTCTTTCTGCCAAAGGGAAGATAGTAACATTGTATGTCCACATTTCCTGATGAACTCAAACTCAAAGAATTTATTTCAATTAAACCATTTACACTTTTGAATTGTCAAAGAGTAGGTCAGTTAGTCAGAAAGTTGAAGCTAGTTGCCCATTCCAAAGCGTAGATCTCTATAGAGAAGAACGGGAAAGAAACTCCAAGGACACTTTTTAAAATATAGAAATTACAAAATCCTGGGTACATTATTCTTGTTGCTTCTATATGTGAGCACAAAGTAAAAAAAAAAACAACGGGTTGCACTCCGGGAGTGCCGGCAGAAGTGAAAACTTGAATATTAACGTTGTGCATTTTTGATATTTTGGAATGGTTAGGGAATAATTTTGCACGAATTGCTTTAATTATCAGTATAAAAGTACTATCATTTATGTGGGAAAGTACAATATTCATTTATTGCGCTATCGTACAAAAATATGACAATCTTACGAATTTTCAATCAGGTCACGTGTCCTCACGCGAGTTTAACATTTTTTACCCATCACAAAAAAGTGCACAACGCCGCTAAAGAAGTTTTCACTTCAAAAAGCAAAAACGATTAAAAATATAAGATTAAAAATAAGCCCTGGCAGATAAGAGATGACCAGTCTCAACTGACGGCGCCCGTTCACGAACATGACGCGTGGATCAGCACCATCCAGCTCAACCATTTTGTAGGGAACCGAATGATCCAACACACTCGTCACCATCAGCGAGACATTTAAGTATCATAACATACTCTCAACTGCCATGCTCTTTCAAGTCAACATACAACATAATAACATAGTAAACGGCTCCATGATATTCACATTTACAAACATAAAAAAAAAATGCTTATAAATTATACAAATCTATAGTTTGCAATGTATTTGTGAGATTAAAAGAATTTTACTACAAAAAAGAAAGAAAATCATTAATATCTATTGGAGTATTCAACAATTAAAACTTGGTTAAATAAAAATGAAAAATAAACATTAAGTTCGTAAAGTCAGACATAATAAAAAAGGGGAAGCAACTCTTCCGAAAATACAAATTTTAACAAGTGACCCCAAGTGACTGTAGAGCAGGACCAGCATCAAGCCAAGCATTTTTATCTATGATATAATCATCCAACATATAGTATGCTTGTCTACATAGTGTGCATTTAATGCATGTTTTAAATTTCTTCTCATTTAATTCAAGAATATCAAGTGGTATTTTATTATAACATTTTACACAGTACCCCATAAAAGAAGTGTGTACTTTAGATAATCTGAAACGTGTTTGATGTAATTCTTGTAATTATATTTTCCTTTTCCGAAATTCATTGATATTATCTAAAAAAAATAACATAAGATCAGGCCTGTTTCCTCGAAGGGTTAAAAGAGAGAAAAACCGGCCAGGTGTGTTGGACCACGCACAATGAAGGGTACGCCGTCGTCGGGAAGAATTTATCCCAAAAATAAACTTCACATTGAGTTGAAAAATATGTAGGTTTTATGCAATAAGCAACCTTACGCTGTACAGGCTGCTAAGAAAATAGCATTCGAACAGTATTAAAATTTGTATTTTAAAATAACATAGGATGTGGTTTTTTGTTTGAAGAAAGAAATAGTCGAAGACTCGATGCCGAATAGAGTGCGCGTTGTTATAAAGGATTGTATCAAACTTCAAATAGTTTAGCAATACACAATTTGAGAGTATAGAAGCCCCGTGTATCATTGTTGTTCCCCTTTACACTCACACACACAAATATATTGAGTGACGTCCGTCCGACGTTACAGTACCTACTCCTATACATTCCAACTGCAAATGTAAGTTTATACGCACAATATTGAAAGATTTACCATCTTATTTTAAGACTATAGACTTCTTAAAGATTTCTCTGTAATCTATAAGTATGGAATTATTTCCAGTATGTTTTGTCAAAATTTTAGCCTTAGTAGTTTCGGAGATAATGGGGGAAATGGTTAATTTTCATCAATTTGCTTACGTAACTTAAAAACATTTTATTTAAAGATTTGATAACCGCACAGTATAAGGGTTCGCCTTCATGATTCTATGTGATCCTATGAGGGTTACCCTTTTTTCAATCGGACGTACGAAACCCTAAAAATCACAAAGTCAAAGTCAAATCATTTATTTCAAGTAGGCCCGTATAAGGCACTTTTGAACGTCAAAAATTTACAAAAAAAATTTATTGATTCTAGTCGCCCCTTCCAAAAGGTAGTTTTCGCATGGAGAAGAATGGGCAAGAAACTCCACCGTTACTCTTTTAAAATGTTTTACAATATTTTGTATAAGTACATTAGTTATATAATTATATGTGAGGACGATGCACCTAGAATGAAATTATTATACCACAATAGGTAAAAAGAATTAAGAATTAAAAATGAAGCAACAACAGATAAACTAATTATGTGATAGATACATGGTGCTCACATATTTACAAACATTGTAAAAGTAGACGATTTTCCTAAAATTTTACAATTAATAAGTCAGTGTGCGAGGAATTGGTCACAGAATGTAAAATCAATGTCATATAATAAAAAATAAAAATAAAATATACACTTAAATTTGCAACCAGTTTCATTTTGTCTTGATTCTAAATTATCCTATGGAGCAGGACCAGCATGTTTCCAAGCACTCTTATCTTGCATATAATCCTCTAATTTGTAATATGCTTGTTTACAAAGTGTACTTTTAATATGAGTTTTAAATTTTCTTTCATTTAATTGCACATGGAATACCTACTTACCAGGTTAGACCCAGCAACCTTTGTGAAATACCTACTGACTTAACTCGAGCCAGACCATTCATGTCATTTTTTTTTTAATCAGGCAGCTAGTATAAGACTTTACCTATAAACCACTGCAAGACTCCTTTAATTCCGTTCAAATAAAATAGTTCCATTATCTCTCTTGAAAGCTGCGGCTAATTAAAATGTAAACAGCTGTGGCTCATCCGGTAAGCAATGGATGAAACGCGGAAGGATCTGATTACACTATCGCTTAGTATGTGCATGTACTTTTATACTGCAAACTTTTATTTTTGTCGTGAAAAAATATTCAGTTTCTATTATTGTGAGACAACTTGTAGGTCAACACCACTAGGCCACTGCATTCTTTCACAACCTACATTATGTTCTATTATCGTGAGACGAGACGTAAGTGCAATTTACATCACAAAATCTCTCAAGACAGTCAAAGAAAACATCGTCACTAAACCGTCAACGTCTTAAGGCCAAAAATTCGAAGACAATGTGACATCCACCAAACCGCTATACACATAACCGCAATAGGAACATTATAGAGTGCGGTTATACTTATGCTTAACCAGAATTTTATTTTCCTGATATCACCGACCAGCAATGTGCAAGCCAGATGATTAATTCTCATTCCTTCTCTGTATGAACGCCTTGAACTCTACAGTGGAACAGCAAAAAGGCCAGTATAGGCAAGTAAAAACATAAATAAACTGCACATTTCTTCTAGCTAGAAATAAAAGTTGCAAGGAATCCGATTACTCTATCTACCCATAGATCCTTTGTCGGTTTAATTGGATAAATGCCTGTAGCACTGTTTTGATTTGCGTTAGGAATTTATGGTATTCCATTTGAAAGGCTAATGAAATAACAAGAACTAAATACTTAGAAGGTATATATAAAACTATGGCGGAGAATATCGACTCTCCGATTGTTAAAAGTTTTGTGAGAAGGATAATCACCGAGCATTAATTTGGGGATTTCCTTTTCACAATACTTACTATTTATTTTGTTTTATTTTGTATTTTAACTACTAACACTAGTCATAAGTTATAGAATTGTTTACTAACTCGATGGATCATTGTTATCTGAGAAATAAATAAATAATACTACTCATTTAACTCTTACCTACATTGGCATTGATAGCATAATATTCAGTAATATTTTATAACTAACACTGCTAAGACACAGATCTCTCTGTGAGAGCGAGTGGGCTGTTATCCACCTCGTCGACCCAGTGTGGGATTTTTGGAAATGACGTTTCGAGAATTCGACGCTGTTATAAATCAGTCTACCCACTTTCTTTTTAGTATCATTAGACTAAGAAATTCACATACCTTTGTCATCGCGTATCTCAGTCAGAAAATTGCCAGTATTTCCACGTTGAATGCTAGTTGCTAATTCTTTTGCTAAAAAAAAACCGATACACTGAAACACATTAAAGATATTATACCATCTCAAAAATTCACCCCAGCGGAAACCAATTACAAAATATGGAAACCATGAATAATTTGCATGCGAACATAAAAAGTTACATACTTATCTTTATTGTATAAGAAAAGCATAAGCATAACTAGCCTATAATCCCACTACTGGGACACAGGGTCCACTTTGTGAAAGGGAGTGGGCCGTCCACCACGCGGGCCCAGTGCAGGTTGATTTATGTCACATGTCTGCGAATTTCAGTTCACAAAAACAACGATATACAGAATATGTTATAGGAAATAATAAAACTGTAATTATGGCCACACTATTGAATTAGGAAATTCCTGTAATGATAGTGATGATGAGTTAATAAATAAATAAATTTTTACATGACATGCCGGTTACCTCACGATGTTTTCCTGGTGACGAAATAATGTAAGTATATAAATGTTGTATATTAGGTTATGATGTATGAACGCAGCCATAGCTGTGATTGGTTGATTTGTGACAAACTGTCAGGATGACATAAGGATCAGGATGACTATTGGAACAACCCTAAGTGACAACAGGGTGGGGCCCTGTTGTCACTTAGGGTTGTTCCAATAGGTAAAGCATCAGTGCGTAAACCACTTCCATGTTGTATTACTTGCCTTCCTCCTACATACCTAACAAGTAAAGTGCTTGGCTGGGTTTGGATCTACGACCTACAACTCATTAGTAGTGGTTGTTCCCACTGGGTCACCATTCCTGTTCCCAAAAAAAAAACTGATGAAGCGAAAAATAACCCTTTAGTGTAACTAAGCTCCTAAACTAATTAAGTAATTGCCAAACAAATAAATTAATTACATAAAGCGTAAAATGGTAGCTTGATGGATCTTCGTTGTTGTTAAATTTGAAGCTGGAGCTTATTGAGGGTGTATATTATCAACCCCTCCCCAATAAAACAAGAATCGTTCAAATCGGACTACTCAGTAAAATGTTATGCATTATCATACATTAAAAAAAATATATATACACGTCGCCTTGAGAACCTCCTTCTTGTTTTTCGTCGGTTAAAACTAAGGCAATAATAATATGAACTAAATAATTCAAATATCGGTATTTGACCACTTTTCAATACGAACGTCTTGTAATGAATCCTTCTTATTTGCTCGGTTTCTTACACAATGCCTTTAGATAGGAAATGAGAAATGAGTTTTGCGATTCAACAAATTTTTCAAGTTATTATTTGAGTTCGATGTGATTTTAATTTTGTCGCTTGATGCTTGAGTCTGTTTGGTTAAGGGGTATATTAAAACTGCGTATGTTTTATGGGATAGCAGTTATATTGATTGTATAGACTTATTTTGTGTCGCTATTCAAAAGTAATACGAATAAAAACCGGTCAAGTGCGTGTCAGACCATGAAGGGTTCCGTAGTTAGGATGAATTTATCGCAAGAACAAACTTTATAGTTGAAATACATGTTTTTGCAACCGCAAATGTAGGTGGGTCGATTATTACTCGTTAAGTTGTAAAGCCTACTTAACTGTGATGGTATTCCTTTTAATTTCGTTACATACATATACTACTGCCGTGAATTGTCTCACATATCTAAAACCCACCATTTAGCTGGCAGGGGGGGGGACACTAGACTCTAACAAAAATTCCCTGAATCCTAAAATTGTTTTCACAAACTCACAATATGTTTGAACGACCTTTTCAACGACATCCCACACCATGGGATAGGTGAGAAAAAAAAACATCCTCACTTTACGTGTAGGGGAGGTACACTAAAGCAATATTTTTTTAATGATTGTTTTTAACACTTTGTCGGCGTGATTAATAATTAAATTACAGCTCTCTAGTACAAAAAGTCTCTGAGCTAAGCCACGGACAGACGGGCAGACAGACAGACATGACGAACTATAAGGGTTCCTTGGACGGAACCCTAAAAAGGGGTTTTTGAAAATAGTTTACTTTTAACAGTAAAATATACTTATTAGTTTTTTTTTTTATAATTATTTTAGACATGCAATGTTTTTTTTTTTTCTTGTTTTGTATTTCATGTTTGACAAAATAATTAATATCTTGACATTACAAATAATCCTATTCAATTAATCCAAATCAATATTATTATATCAAATTAAATATATAAATTCAAAACAATTATATTAATTTAATATAACTTTTATTGTAATGTCTACGATTTGCATGCACTTAGCTTATTTAATTTTTCTACACCAGCAATGGTAGTATATGTGAATCAATGCTTTTTAAGATCTCAATGTACCATATACTTAGATATATGTGTATATAGATGTAGAAATAAATATTAAAAACATTTCAGTGATCATTCAAAATTCTCTAGATCTCTCTCTACATAGATCTTTCGACGTTTGTCATTAACCATTTGCACCTCACACCGTACCGTTATCTAAATGAACTAAACTACAAACTTGCTATCACATCCGATCGATATTAAGTTGAAACTTAACTTGAGTAACGTTCACAGTAACTGATATTGTACTGATATGGTGGCAATCAAATAGTTGAGGTCTTTGTATCAAAGTCTGTCAGAGGATGTATGTACTATGTCTATGCCTATTTTCTGTCACCACGTGACACGGTGTGTTTGAATTTGAGGGTCTATGTGCTGGTAAGCTTGAACGTTATATTATATTTTTTTCTTTTTTTTCGTAGCTGTGTTGTGTTGTTCACACTCTTTATTTCCAATTTGTTTTTAGAAGTGAAAGCTTTTAATTGACTGCCAGTCTCATATACTATTTTTATTCTGTTTATTTCAGCTGTAAGTCATCCATAGTTATATAATACAGGCATATAAGACTTTTTACTTCGACAATTCTCTTTGTAATGCTGATATCTGTGAGCGGCGGTATTTTTTAATCCTTTGTTGGTTACTAACAAAAAAACTGTTCTGTGTTGCATGTTTTTATTTTGATTTTTTATAGCCTTTATTGATTGCTTTAAAAACATGGGGTTTCGGTTTGAGAAGTATGATAATTCTGGCTACATTTAAAATTTTCACCCTATATTACAAAAATAGGAAAAAGATCTATCAGACTAAATATGATGTAAGTATTTTTTTTCTTAAAATGGGATGAAATTCATTTGAACTTTACAACGTTTTTATGGGATGAAATGCTCGTAGGTTTGGTATAAAAGGGTTGAATGGATATTTTTAATATAGGGTTTAAGAATGTATCAATAAAAGGTCAGACTGCCTTTGTCTCCAAACTTAATAGGTATGTAATATTGCTACATGTTTTGTTCAGAAAATATTAAAACGTTTCTTTAACGACATAATGTGTGCCGTTAACATAATTTGTCCACAAAACAAAATATCTGATTCTGATCTGTACGTTCAGTTGGAAGAATTTAGAACTAAGTCACAATTTAGGGATCTCGCGCATAAGACGGCCACGAGTCCTACCAGTCGTGGCCCGGTTGCGGCTAGTTGGCCGGTTGGTCGTTTTTACCAAATGCGTGATTCGTTTCTATAGTTTACCTGGTCGCTGCGACCACCGGTCGTGGTAGTGGCCGTCTAGTGCGACAGATCCCTCAGTTAACACCAGCTGAATCTATGTCCAACTAGACATAGGATCTATGACATAGGTCAGTATTCCCGAAAGACGATACTGATTTAGGTACTACCGTACAATTTTAGAAAAAAATTGCTAAACAATATTCTAAAGTAACTAGTTTAAACTTCCATCACCCCTTTTCTGTAGGTAGAAACTAAGAATGGGATTTAAAACAATTTTTAATGTTTAAAATTGCGTCAGTAAAAATCCAGCTTAAACTTTGACTAAGCTTGGCTTACGTGAGTTAAGTCAACTAAAATCATTAACGCGGACGACGTTGCGGCCAAAAGTTAGTACTTCGGTAGCGTGAAAACTATTTTTAATCCTAACTCTCTTAGGAAAAGGCTGGGGTAATGGATGACGTAACCTACCGTTTTTCCGTCAAAGTAAATGACAGCTTTCCTCGCATTTTCTAAATAAATTACATTAAGTAAAAGTATTCCAAGTCGATTGAGAGTGTCCGGTCTGCAATTCAAAAGTCATTTATTCAAACTAGGCTGAGAATCAGCACTTTTCGAACGTCAAAATTACATAAGACAGTCCCCCAAAACGCCCACCCTTCACCACTTCCTAGTGCTTTAGCTGGGAAGAAGAAGTGGCGCAACAAACTCCCCAGCAGCACAGCTGTCTGTTCATTAAAAAAGATTCTATATAATAGTATGCAAAATGATATTTACATTACGCAACACAAAACATAATTTAAATTATAAAATTAATAGCCATATGACAGCTAGCACACGCCAATATACCAACCAAAAACATCGAGAACTATACTCAAGCAGAAATAAAAATAACTTAACGAAAACAATATCTAAATAAAAGCCTCCAGACATAAAGGGCGTGCCCGCTTACATATAGCTGTAACTAGAAGTTATAATTGTAATAGTAAAAAATTATCGAGGTCGCTAGCTAATCACATATTGCAATACAACTCATAAAAAAAAACATTGTAATGAGTAGATTATGTCAACAATAAATAAAGTAAAATTAGTAAAATTATAAACAATTATATAAACTCATATAACCTGTCAGTAAGTAAGCTAATTCTGGAGAAAGAACATTTAAACATTGTCTTGAGTTAATCACAGCGACCAACTATTCTTATCATTTAAGTAGTCGTTGATAGAATAGTATGCCTTTGAAGAGAGGTTGGATTTTACTTTAGTTTTGAACGCATTAAAAGGCAAATCTAGCAAAGAAGAAGGTAGCTTGTTATAAAAGGTTATACCAAGCCCAACAAATGAGTTATGAACCTTATGAAGCCGGTGAAAGGGAGTACGTAGTTTGTCCTTATTTCTAGTGTTAACATTGTGAATATCACTGTTTTTAGTATATAAGTGTATATTTTGCCTAATATATAATATGTTGGCGAAAATGAATTGTGATGCCACTGTGAGGATACCGATATCTTTGAAAAAATCTCTCAGAGAAACTCTGGCACCGAGCTGGTAAATTGCTCGAACAGCTCGTTTTTGGAGGACAAATATATTTTGAATATCAGCAGCTTTGCCCCACAGCAGAATACCGTAGGACATAACGCTATGAAAATAACTAAAATAGACTAAGCGAGCTGTATCAACGTCAGTGTATTGTCTTACTTTCCTGACGGCGTAGGCGGCCGAACTGAGCCTTCCCGCTAGGCTCGATATATGTTGGCCCCACTGAAGTTTGGCATCTACTGTTATGCCCAGAAAAACTGCCGTGTTTACAGTTTCAAGTGACTCTTTATCTAAGACGATGTTGGGTCCTAGATTTCTAACATTTGGAAGGGCGAACAATGGAAATCCGACGACTAACGAGACACGAAGTTTGACGGGGGGCATTAAGAAAATAGTTGTACTGTACACGGCGGGCTCGTCTTGACGGGCCAACTCAATGAGCGTAACGTATTCAGAAGTTTCAAGAGTCACGCGATAGAAAGAGAGGCTACTGGAGGTTATTGTAGGTAGGTTAGCGCTATACGACCAGAATTACACTTTATTGTGTCGTAGCAAGAATTGCTTCTTATTTAAATGATTTTGCGGGGTGAATCATCTGTATTTATTTGTGACACAGGTAGAAGAATTCGAATGTAACCACTATGTACCTTTGCCTACGTCTTCGGTGTCGCCGAAGTGGCAGGCAAAGGTACCTACATATTATTAGCCCGAACAGGCGTGATGTTAAGAATAATGACTTCGACATTTTTAAGCATAGTATTCTAAATTCTCAAATGGTTCATTGTTCGCGTCTGTACTATTCCCGCCTCATAAAGTACTTCTTACTTTAACAACAGCTAACTGCAAGCTATATCCGTGACATTTGCAGCATTAGCTGTTAGCCAAATTATGGTAATGCCCGCTAATTTGCGGGCAGACTGACGGGGACGCATGGTCCGCGCTAAATAATGGCGCGAATGGTGACAATTTTGTGGAGTGCTAGCGAGCTCCATTGTACGAATGATTTGAGTGATCGAGGGTTAGGTATGGGAAGGGTAGTAGGATTGACAATGATATAGCATCGGGATGAGACTATTGATAGCTAAATTTTGACCATTCGAGTATTTTCATAGTAAACTAAGTTCTGAAGCCAGCTTCGCCCGCGTGGACCCTTATTCTTTTTCTATGTAAATCCAAGATGGCGGCTGCAAAAAATTTCATATTTTTCGTCATGCGTGTCATTTCATAGTTTTCGAGGGTGCTTAAGCCGATAATGAGGTCAAATGGAAATCCAAAACGGCGGCTGCGAAAATTTTCAAGCTTTTCGTCATGGGTGTCGTTTTCATAGTTTTAAAGGTGCTAAGGCTAGGTAAGTAGGTTGTCCGCTCCCTAGGCAAACAATCTACTAATACCGGTAAGGCGTAAAAAGGTAACAGACAGAGTTACTGTCACATTTTTTTTTTTATACCTTGCCGCACTTTAGGAATTTATCCTGTATTGTGGGTCCGTTTATAAACATTTAAATTCACATACACAAACAACCAGACCCGGAACCACTACTTGTAGGTCATACAAATATTTGTCAATCGCTTAAACACTGCGCCAACCGTGCCGTCAATTAGTACGGCTTATAATATTTTAAGAGCAGGGTGGCCCGACTTACAAGCTTTATTTTGTGTAATTGATTTCATCACCACTGCTCTCAAAACGGTGAAGGAAAACATCGTGAGGACACCGGCATGTCCTAGAACCAAAAATTCGAAGACATGTGACATCCACCAACCCGCTGGCCAACTCCCTCTCCCAAAGAGGAGGCCTGTGTCGGCAGTGGGAACATTAAATACCTCCCGTAAGGAAGTAGCTATCAAATGAGCTTACGAATCTATTTAATTGCCTAGTTTGGCGATAAAAAGAATTACCATTGGTAAGCAAAAACATTCGTTTTTGTTAATAGGAACCGATCATTAGCCTACCAGTCAACTATTTTAATGCACTTCCCATAAAGAGCTTCATTTCAAATTATCATCCTTTTACATAAAGCCCACATTAAGGCCATTAGGTAATTCTCAAAAACAGCCACTGGCATTCCCACTTACCTGAATTCCAAGGGAATATTAATACAATCAGAATCAATTTATCTTGCACAGGAGAATGAATGAGGGTGTATACATTATTCATGATCAATTACAAGAAACCGCGGACGCCTGTAAAATTTATGATATTGTAATGTTGAGACAATATTATATTCCCCCGTGATTTTGGAAGGTTTCGTCTTCAGCGAATTTTGATGATATTTATTTAAAGGATTACAATCAAATGTAAATAATCAAAAGCGGCCAAGTGCGTGTCGGACTACCCGCAGTGAAGAGTTCCATAGTTGAGATGAATTATTTATCCCAAGAACAAGGAACATTGTAGTTGAAAAACATGTTCTCCCATAAATTCCATCTGCAAATGTCAACTTGTAAGCAAAATATTGAGAGATTTACCATGATATTTTAAAACCACAGACTTCTTATAGGTTTTTCTGTAATTTATGAGTAAAGAACCATTCTTTGTATTTTAGGCCCTGTAGTTTCGGATATAAGGGGGAATTGACAATTTTCATTAAATATCTTTAAAATTATTTATTTAAAAATTATTAAAAAACAAAAAAAAAGATCCTCACATTCCGTCCTTTCAGTCGATATGTCACATGGTATAGTTTGCAAAACTTTTTTTTTAATTTTCCAATTTGCCCTCGAAAATGACTTCCATATTCAAAATTCATTTTTTTAAGTTAAAAGACCGTATTTGGGTCACACAAATTCATGTGAGTACCAAATTTCAACTAAATTGGTTCAGTAGATTCAGAGCAAATTGACTGTGGCAGACGGACAGACAGCACACGAGTGATCCTATAGGGGTTCCGTTTTTTTTCCTTTTGAGGTACGGAACCCTAAACATTAAGGTACCTTTCTTGTATTAGATACATACGTACATTCATAAACTCACGCCTTCTTCCCATAGGGGTAGGCAGAAACTACAGAATGCCACCGATTACGATACTTACAAAATCCTTCTGCTTCGTTTACATATATAGATCAGCACGCGTAGCATGACCACAATAGAAAAGTGTTTTGTCGGCGGAAGAATAGACAAAATGATAGATTCAAAATTACATTCTGTTTTTATACACACGCACGCCGGTTGCGAGTACTACGCACCTGACTATTCTGAAGAACATCATCACTAAGCGCTGCAGTTGGATTTGATTGATTCAGAATAGAAAATGCGTAGCAAGCAGTAGATTGGAATAATCCAGCAAATTATTCTACCTTTAAAATCCAAAACAAATATTCAACAAGCACCTCAAACCAAAAGTCAAAAAAGAAATGAAAATAATAGATGGGAATATTATAGGCCGTCCGCGTCAGAGCCTGTGCACACTATGCGTTGCGGCGCCGCACTGCAGAGATTGGCGGCCACAGCCGCAGCGGCAGCGCAGCGGTGCGCCGCAAAGCGCGTAAATTGTCTTCTGTCAAACATCGGTGTATTTGACAACGCAAAAACAACTGAGCGGTGTCACTCCGGTGTCGCAACACGTACACCCCTCCCCGCCTCGTGGCTGCAAGTCCAGTCTTCGTATAGTGTGACGCCTGAATGTACCGTGTGACAAACCATGGATATTTGTATGTAGGATGCCGCAGCGACATTGCTCCGGCGCCACCGCAACGCATCGTGTGCAAGGGCGTGACAGTTGTCACAAGTTGACGAATCACTGAGCTCTCGCAAAACGACAACACCGTTAAGCGGTCGGCCTATAGCAGTACTTCTGTTAAAATTTTAACTATACTTTCAACACTGGCTCAGCTCTAGTTAACATAATTTAACAGTGAATATAAAAAAAATACGTTAACAATCTCCTGGGCCCTGAACAAAATCTAAAAAAACCATGCAGATATCTTAAAAACACTTTCCATACGAAATTTATATTTACCTTCAATTTTAGTATCTTCAGAAAACTACGCAGCATACTAGCACCTACCAATAAAAATAAACGACAATTACCAAAGAAATAATGTAACAGCACTATGATAAAATTCACACGTAAAAGAGCAAGCGTCACAAAAAATAGAAATTTATAGAAGCGAAACTATCGAACCAAACGTATGCTGAATGCCTACAGTTTCGGGCCAATAATAGGACCGACCAACGCAGTCCGTATTACATATGTAGACGTAGACGTATAATAGGTGGTAGGGAGCAGTATTTGACCGTAGATGACGTTGAATACAGTCATGGAAATGTATTATTTAGCAGATTGTCATACTACGTAAATCAGCCATGTTACTTCAGAAAGAAAGAAAGAATCTAAAAAAATGTTTGTGGATATATAAAAAAATTACATAAAGTCCTTTACGATGCTTAATCTCAGCATGATGCAACGGTACATTTTTTTTTTTTTTAATTGTGGCAATGTAGGTTGCTACTCCGTTTTTTTTGCTAAATAATAAGTTTCCCTGATTGCACAACATAAGTGTCGCTTCTGAACAGTTGTATTAGTCTATGCAGTCGCCAACGATACGTAATCGAACTGGAGCACTTTATCAAGTAAACAAAAAACGGCTTACGACAGTTGTCATAGCATTATATTCTAACTGAATGTTGGCTTTTGGGGTCCTTGAGTTTAAAGTGAAATACGAAATATGTACTGAAGGGTTCTTAACGCAATGCTATGAAAATAGAACCAGGTGTGGACAAGGACTAGAAAGATCTAAGAAAAAACGTCCTACAGAAAAAGAAAATAATATAATTTTGTTTATTCTATCAGCTTTATTTAATAAAATTATACTTTGTGCCTCTTAGAAAAAAGCACCTTAATGTGTTATAAAAATAGTACTTCATTCTAATCTTCACCTCAATTATTAGACACAAAATTATAAACAAAATCAATTCCAATATAGGCCCCTACCAGTCGATAAAGATTCACTATCGCCCATACCAAGGATTTACCCCAAACCCGGTTTAATCCCTCAGTCACCTGCAACAACATCCGTGCCCGGAAAAGAGGTCCTCCGTAGAACCAGATGGAAGCGAAACAATTTTGCATAATCCCAAAGACCGGGCAAGGGGAGCCGTATGCAAAGTATAAAGATGCCTTTAAAATTGTAGTTCGCAGGGAAAATAAAATGTCATTTTTCTTTTGCATTCTGCTTTTAAAATTGCCAGTTTGATATTCTGGTTGTTCTATTTTGGTTCGGACATTATGACGATTTTCGTGGTTCGAGTAAAACCAAATTTCATGTTGATTTGGTAGGCTACTTTTAGAAAAACGTGCATTATAATTGACCGCATTATCACTTAACAATATACTTAGATATAATATACGATATATATATATATATATATTGTTACATCAAATCCAGTATTCATCATCCACGGTCTGGTCAGTCCACTGCTGGTCATAGGCCTCTCTAATTGCACGCCATTCAGCTCAATTTTCGGCTACTCTTATCGTGCCGCTTCCAGCCACCCTGCCAAGGTCGTCGGTCCACCTAGCTTGAGCGCGTCCCACCTTACGTTTGCCGATTCGCACATCAAAATATTACGGAACCCCCGAAACAGCTACCGACTTTCACTCAATTTTTCCATCAAAAGACGTTACCATTCAATAGAGAAAAATGTAAACGAAATAGAGTCGAAAAGTTATGCTTCGCCCGTCGAAAGATAAAGAAAGGTTTGTACAAAAAGATAATGTTTTTATACCCACCGAAGCCGTTCACATACTGTGTTATAGATTTGGAATATTTTACCCATATCCATTTGGAGGATCTTTAAGAGATATGGGTATATCGCACTGATAATATATTATTATGGTAGGTGGAGCGAAGAATTGGTAATATTATTCATAAAAAACTCAATGTAGATGGTTGAGTTTTAGGATCCCCAAAGTTGAAAATGTCTTTCCATAGGTATTACATAAAATTTTTGGTTTAATCAATAATGTCGACATGTCATGATTTTTTATATGTTTTAGGGTTCCGTACCTCAAAAGGAAAAAACGGAACCCTTATAGGACAGCCAATTTGCTCCGAATCTACTGAACCAATTTAGTTGAATTTTGGTACCTACACATATAAGTTTCTGTGACCCAAATACGGACATGTAACGTAAATAAATGAATTATGAATATGGAGGTCACTTTTCGGGGGCAAATTGGAAAAAAAGAAAAAGTTTTGCAAACTATACCGTGTGACATATCGAATGAAACGGCTTGTGAGAAACTCATTTTTTTTTTATAATTTTAAAATAAATACTTTTAAAGATATTTAAGAAAATGGATAAAAATTTACCATTCCCACGCTTATCTCCGAAACTACTGAGCTTATATTTTTTTTAATACAAAATATGGTTCTTTACTTAAAGATTACAGGAAAACCTATAAGAAGTCTGTGGTCTTGAAATAACCGTTTTTGCCATGGTAAATTTCTCAATATTGTGCGTACAAACTTATATTTGCAGTTGGAATATATGTGGGAACATGTTTTTCAAATACAAAGTTATTGGGATAAATTTATCCCAACTACGGAACCCTTCATTGTGCGTGGTCCGACACGCACCGGGACGGTTATTTTTTTCATTGCCTTTATCTCCAAAAAAACAAAAACAATTTTGTATTCTTACGGTGTAGCTACAAGACAGTCTTAATTAACAATCTGTCTTAAAACTCTCGAAGTTATAAATAGACAACAGCGGAAATAAACTAATTATTAAAATTAACCCTTCACCCAGGAACTGTCCAAAACAAATGTAAACAATTTTAGCCATTTTTGTCTGAAGTCGGTCATTAACTTAAATCACTCCAATTACTTTTGAGGTCCACAACCAAAGAGATGGTGATGTGCTTAAAACGAGTCAATTATATCAGTAATTAAGATAATTAATTCCATCTGGACTTGGAAATAAAAGATGGTGAACATTATAGGGGTAAAAAATGTGGGTAAATATGACAAAATAATGCACCCTTCTTCATAAAACCGATGGTCACGTAATATTAAAGACGTGTACCTAGTGTAAGTACTATAAAAGAATATATAAACTAGAGTATTATAATATAAGCGTTTAAAAAATAATAAAGACACATCAGTTCTTTGAAAAAAAACTACAATGTAGATTGAAAACCTTACTTTTACACACAACAGCTATGTTCTTTAGGTACCTATTTTTATAAAAGCGATGTACAAAAATACATGAGAAAAAATACAATCATACAGACGAACAACCTATAACCTCCTCCTTATTTGAAGTCGGTTAAAAACGACTAGAGAATCACAATATGGCCTATCAACATAATATTATAGTTTTCAGTGGGAAGTTAAACTGAGCAAGTTGAACAAAACACAACGCTAGGATCAAAACATATACACGCGATATAATGTCGCATCGTGGCACGTTGCGGCGTCGTGTCACGAATCACGATGGGATGTCGTGTCGTGAAAACTAACGATGCAATCCGGCGTCGGTGCCGCATTCGATGTTCAATAATCAATGATGATAATCCACTAGGGATGTTAATTGATCTACACCAAGATCGTGTCATCTTTGAATCTGTGAATTGTTTGTGACGTCGATTAGTTGCGACGTCGTATCGTGTGTATGTATTTTGTTTGGCCCACATTTTCTGCTGCCCATACAATTAGCGTGTTACAGCTTAGCTCTCGTCCTTCGGGGATTCATAAACCAAAATATGGTGCAGTCCCAAATCAAAGCAAACGACGTCACCATTAAAAGGGACTTTAATTAAATCGGTAACAAGTAAATTATAAAGGGACTTCCATGGTGAAAGGCCGAACGACAGCTCTTTGATATTAGCTGAATAACGCTCGTTATTAATATTGCAAAACAAGTCACTTTGACTTGATTTGCAATATTAATAACGGGCATCGTGGTAAAAGATCAATATCAAAATAAAGTCCTCCAGACCGTATTTCGGTCACGGCGGCCAATCTCAACGGAGCGGAGAGAGATCAGGTGCAGGACCAACGGCTTCCGAAGCCGGGCTGTTACTAAGAAATTCCTATTGGAAAACCCCAATAACACTGCCCGGCCCGGGAATCGAACCCAGGGCCCTACGCTCAGCAGTCAGTGCTTACGACCACGAGACCAACGGGGCAGTTAATATCAAAATAGTAAGTATTTGGAAGTATGTAACTGCAAATTAATTATTTAGTAAACATCTGGGGAACGGTAGTGCCCCCCGCCAAGTCGAGTAATCGATCCGAGTCCGGATAACAAGATTTAGGTAAGTAATTATTGAAAAGGACAATAAATTATTAACATTAAATTAGGTTATATTTATGCTGAATGGCAGAAACTAGGTAGGTGCACTTAGTTATATTAAAACATACATACATTTTACAACCTTTCAATTTAACCAAAATATTATTTAAATTTGGTAACTTAGTGGTACTGTTCTAGAAATATTACCATGGAAAACCAAAAACCAGGTAGCATTACTTTAGATTTTAGGTGGTACATACATTCGCTACTGTTTCAAACAGTAAAATCCAAACTAGTAACAAAATGGAAGCAGTAAAAACATGGTACACTGATGCTTACACGTAGAACACCTGTCTCTTCGACCAGATATTCTAAAACTGTATTGTTTACTAGTTTTGTCACTGTATTGTTCATCAAGTGAACTATTTGTTTTGGGATAAGATCGGCAGGTAATATTATAATATAATAAAATAATGTTATACTGTCAGCTATGAAGCTGCCTTATTATTCATACTAATATTATTATTATATCCGTTTCTGACCATACATCTCAATCAGCCTTTAGATAAGTATTTTTTATCTATTTTTTTTAATATACTTAGGTACCAATTTTGTGTCTTCGTAAAAGTAAAAAAAAAGTATTAATTAATATGGTCAAAATCCTATAACGTTAAATTTACCTTCATAATCAATCTTTTCAATCAATCAAAACCCTATAAATGTCGATACAATTTAAAATGCCGTATCTGGATAGTGCTTTGGTAGCAGACAGGGCCCCTCAGAGGCTGCAGTCGATGGTCCGGACGCAAGGTAATGCTAAACAATTTCACTTTGACTACGCTCTGCTTTGGGTAGAGCACTGGAAGTGATTTGTGAATACTTGCTATACGTCTTAGGGTTTGTTGCTGGGAAAGAAACGTAAGTATGATTTTGTTTTAAGACGTCGATCGCTTGGCAGGATATATTGCAATAAAAAGCATAAAAAAGGTGTAACAGTACTCGAATAATCTAATCTAATCTAAGCCTGTATTGTCCCACTGCATGGAAATAGTATAGAATTGTCTGGATAAAGGGAGAGAGAGCCCTTTGTCCACATGATTCTGCATTCTGCTAATGCGGGCCAGTTGTTTCGGTAAGAATTTCCTGAGTATATTTCAAATACTATGGTGGTAGTGGTCGATAATGGATTGTTTAACAGTGATTTTTACAGCTGTGTCTACAATATTATTTTGGTTAGTCAATAATTAAGCGGTATATTTTTTTTTTGCATTCGTTTGATAGAATATATAAAGATACTTTTAAACAGAAGTTGTTTGTTTTACAAAATATCCATCCCATATCTGCAGTATTCTAGTAATAATCTCATTAGATGCCTCTTAAATAGCGTTTGATTAAACAAAATTTGCACACTCGATGGAATGTCTGTAGAAGCTAACACTATAACTCGAAATTCGTACGCGAGAAATTCAGCAGTGAGAAATTGTTGCTACTTTTCTAGCTTGGAACGTGGCAAAGCATGCATAGAATAATATTCCCAAGTACCGAGTATTCGCCCCAGACCACATAATGTTTTTTCATTTTCAAAATTGTCGTCTGTCTAACGAAATCACTTCTGCTTTTGTATATACAATTTGCAATGTTGCGCTCCTCTGTGCATTTGTATTTTTGTATTTTTATCTAGATTTACATATTTTACTCCGTTGCTTTAACTCCTGGGAAAACTGCAGATATAGTGAAGACAATACGTTTGGAGACTTCTATTTTTGAATTCAATTTTGTGAAAATATTGTTTAACAATCTATTTGTGTTATAAAAAAATATTTATCTACTGAATACATATTACACATTTAGAAAAGAAAAAGTGATAAATTTTGTCGTAGCACCGAAATTAAAAATAAAATTAAATCACAAATATTTTTACAATTCGTACATAGTGCAATATTGTGGAGCTTCTCGGGTTATTTATTCAGCTGACAAAACTTACAATGGCGAAGGGTCTCAAAAGCTTTTGTAAAGGCCAAGTATTCTGGAAGAATTTCTAACAAGGTACAACGTCGCATGTTTATTTATTTTCATGGAATTGTACACAAGCATAAAGTAAATACATACTTCTATCTTTCAGGTTATTTATAGTGTGTGCACCATCATCCTTTATTTATTTTATTAAGTTACATATTGAAATTCATTTCCCTACAAAGTGCATCACATTATTTCCGTCATCTCTTAATTATGTCAATTATGTCACGTAAAATACTTCGAAATTCACAATTATTGGCTGATTAATATGATACACAAGATATTAAAAAAAACGAATGACAACAAAAAATATCAGTGCACAAATTCAACCTTGCTTTAAACTAATCACTGTCAAACGAAGTGTTAAATGTAAAGAATCCATAAAGTGTAATATGGAAACGTTACGTCATTGCTCATGTAGGTAGGTACTTATTACGGACGTTTCAATTAAAACCCGATGTTAATTAATGTTCTAACTTGTTTAATTACCGCCGTTTGTTTTTCAAGAGTTGCCTTGTGGGCTTCAAAGCCTACCCCATCTGTTTTCGTTGGTGTCGTAAGCTTATTAAGGATTTTGTCGGAGAGATAAGTAGCAACAAGAATTTATGTTTGAATTTCGTTTTGTTCAGGATTGGCACTGAAGCTTGATAAATTCGATTATTAATAGGGTTATACTGGCAGCATTAGAGTGATAGGCTTACCGAGTTCGACACATGGGAAATATTTTATTACCGTACCTTACAAAATGTAGCTCATTTCACCAATGAAACTGAATGCGATCAGCACATCAGTTGAACTGTATTCAAAATCTGTCAGTGTCAATATTTCACAACAATAATGACATGCACTGACAGCTTTAGCTGAGCGGTTTAGACGTGCTGGACGCATTCAGATTCATTGCTGAAATTTGCTCTTAGATTTCTAATAAAGGTATAAACGCAAACGAAGAATCATTATTCAGTACACAATTTCACTTCGACACTAAGCTTGCAACAACATTTATTTTTCTTGTTACATGTATTATAGCTACATAAGCCTAAGTGTAAAACAACATAGGTATTATAACCATCTAAAAGTTACTTCTAGACCTAAAAGGACCACACAATGAAACCTGTCATAATGAAATTTCGCTAAGTATAACTTTAACGACAAAAACTTTGACTAAACCGCGACATGAGACGGGTTATACAGTAAGCGGAGCGATAATCGGGCTGACTAATGGACCATAGACCAAAATTATATTGTCAAACGTAAAAGTCGTTCCTTTTAAGAACGGAAGTGAGATAAATCATCATATTTGGAAAGCTGAATTGTGGTAAAAATATTGTCAAAGGGGTTCGCCAATATATCATTGTATCAAAAAATTCCTCGTGCCATGTTTGGCGGCATAACCAAAAAAACCTAAAAAAGTTAGCGATATTTTTTAGCGGTTCAATAAATATCCGAAAAATGAACCTGCTAGGTATAACATTTTTGTTCTATAGAGTGGATACCACTTTACTGCAAGCCATTTATTATAAAATAGTTTGTTTGCTTTGAAAATAAAGTGAATGGTCCTTTCAAATTAAAAACTATATTTACTTTGTTGAGTTTTGTTATTATTAAAAAATAAAGAAAATAATTATGTTTATTTGGCACACAATGACATAATATAAAACAAAAAGAACTTATGTTAACATTTATTATAAAAGTAAAAAAGTTAAATATCCCAAACAAATCTTCTGTATTCAGAAATCTTTACAGAGAAAATATATTTAATCGCCAAACCAAAATTATGTGCAATGATTTAAAAAAAACGAAGCACCTATTACGATTCTTCATACTCCTTGTATGTAAGAATCGTAATAGGTGGCATTCTGTAGTTTCTGCCTACACCCGTGTGAAGGCGTGAGTGAATGTATCTAATAAATATAATTTTAGATTAACCCAAAATATCCAGCTTTTCATACCACTTGGTTTTAACCCAACCCACTTGAAAAGCAACACGTACCCTTCTAAAAATACCGCCTTTTCTCTGACGCTCGCTTTACCAGTCCCTGAATCTATGTAGGCACCTATGACTTACACTTTCGCACTGTTTTTCTAAAACATTGCGGTTGACAGAGTTGACGGGGGTCGCTTCGGTAAAAAAGTGGTGTGGTACCTACGACACAGATGTTCCATTATACGGTGAGGAGAGGGTTGACTCTTGTCTTTTGTGGCCACGCGTTTTTGGGTGTTCGTGCTAATGTAAATTTAATTTGGGTAGAATGTCAATTTCGAATGGGGTTTTAAAGAATTATCTGGGGCGGTATTTATTTTTACATTCGTTTTTTTTGTATCGACAAATAAGTCGTACAGAAATAATGGTTTTGGTGTTGGAATTCATATGAATATCTCTTGAAATTTAAGTTTTTTTGAACGCATCTTGTATACTAAAATGTACATTGAATGCCCTTTGGCGCTTCTACCATTGTACTCGTATATATTTTTCCGTTAGTCATTGATGCGGGATTAATCTGGTTGTGTGTACACCCAGATTAATCCCGCATCAATGACCTCTGCTTAACCATTCGCGGAATACAGGCGTGATACGATACCTCTCAAATACGATAACTCACTCATTAGCTACATCTTAAGGCCACGTTTTCAATTACACTGTCTTGTCACACAGGTACTGCCACCATATCTAAGTAAAAAACACTGCTTTGTAACAAGTAGGTTCCTGCTTTTACAATAGACTCTATCACTTCTACAGTCAGCTTTTTCAAAATATTCGTTACCACTTATTGCATAACCTAGAAATCCTTTAAAACTTCGACACAGTCATAATAATAATAAATAATAATAATAAAGCTTTAATTCACTCCACACAATTAAAATTATGTTTAACATTAAATCACAATAAATTCAACAAATAAAATTTTACATTCTTAATCTTATTATTTGATTTTATATTACGTACAATTATTGAATTCAATTTAAATCATGCATTCAAATAAATACATTGATTCATTTTTATTAAAATACATTAACAATAGTGTGTGGACCCCATTCGGGTAAAAGCCTCCTCCAAAGAATTCCACTTTTCTCTATCTGACGCAGTGACTAGCCAATTTCGCCCTGCGTTCGCAATAATCACATCCTGCCATCGGGAGCACGGCCGGCCTCTTTCTGGTACCTCGTGGGCCTTCCCATTTAGTTGTCCTGATTGTCCAGCGAGCATCAGAATACCTTGCAAAAAGTTAAAGCATCTGTGGCTTTAGTTCTGTTGCGAATGTCTGTGTTCCTTACTCTGTCACTTAGTTTGATGCTTAAGCAGCTTCTCTCCATATATCTGTGTGTGATTTGAACCTTGTTTCTTGCCTTGTTATCATATATCCAAGTCTGACAACCATAAGTGGGAAATGGCAAAACAACAGAGTCTAGAACTGTCTTTTTCATTTTAATCGGAAGTTGTGATTTAAATATATAAATATCGACACAGTAACTACACAGTGTGTCTACACATATTCTAACAAATCCCGCTTGTGCGCATCGCTCAAAGCCCAAACTCAACTCTAATACCTCAACGCTTAACTCCCACAAGGCCATTAGTATTCTACGCCATTCTTTTAACAGCACTAAAAACAGTAAGTAAAGCAATTTCGTTGCAAAGTATTTACCACATGAGAGTACAGTTAGGGTACTTACTGACTTAGCGTTTGTTTACGTGCGTTTAACCGGGATAAACGTATTTTCTGAATCCTATACTATTAAATGAGCAATATTAGTAATCACGTTCTCGAAAATGGCTTTAACGATTTCGATGAAAGTCGTACAGGAGTTCACGGGGGCGAAAAATCTTTCTAGCTAGGTCTCATAATCTGGCAAAATTCGTTTTCTCTATTTTCACCCGAGCAGAGCTCGGTCGACCAGGTAATTATTATAAAGTAAGAATGATCATCGGGCTTTTGGTATATTATTGGAACGAAGTTCTTTAAAGAGTAAACTTGTAGAAATCATCACGAGAAAAAGCGTTCATACTTGCGACTGTCTTCTTTTAATTCGTCAATAATTAAAGTGTGAATTTCGTCAAAATCAAAATCCAAGATGGCTGCTGCGAAAATTTTCTACTGTTTCGTCTTGGGTGTCGTTTTCATAGTTTTCGAGGGTGCTAAATTCGATAATGAGGTCAAAATATAAAACCAAGATGGTAGCTGCTTTATTTGTTTTTGTTTTAAATCATACGTGACAAGGAACTTCGTTCCTGACACCCGACCGCACATGTTTCTTTGTATTTATTTAAACTTCGCGTATAGTTCGTCTATGTGAGGTACATAGGACATTGATATACTAAAATAAATCAATGACATAGGAGGACTAATTCATTATTTTATATCTACAGACATATTATTATGTAGCTGTGTATGACTGTTACAACTGTAAATATCGACTTTTATGGCATACAAGTCGATATTTACAGTTCAGACAAAGAAGGACCTGAATGTATTAAGAATATAACTCTACAAATATTAATAGCGGCTTTTTTTGACAAAAGTTCCTCTAGAAAGTATTCGCTATACCTGAGTACCTGAGATGTTTGAATTGTTACTTAGCCCTCTTCCTCTCTCCTAATGTTGCTGTGCTCGACAGGGTCCATATTGATCTTTTACTTGTTTATACCATCTATGAAAAACTATGGAATGCAATAAAGAATTGAGTATTCAGTACTTCTAGCGCACCCTATGCACAGTGCAGTCGCAAAATCATTGCGAATAGACCACGTTTTTGAACACTTCATCAGATTTTCAAAAATTATATTAGTTATAGTGTAAACGCACTCAAATCCGCTCAGTCAGTAAAATCCCTAACATGAACACATTAGGTAAGAAGTCTAAGTCTCGCCCACGAGAGGCTTATAGTTAATCTGATGACTCTTACAGATCATATTATGGCTGGCTTTGACTGTGTTCACTTAATATTTATACCTATGACGATATTAGATTATGGCGGACAAAATTAATGGGCACTTCTTTTAGCTGTATAAGATTTATCCAAGTCATTATCAGTCGTTAATATGTTTAATGCTGAATCTCGCAGACTGAGTTAAGTATTGCGAGGTATCATCTGGAGTTAAGAAGGGATTTGTAATCTCAAGTATTTATAATGTGTAATTTCAGCAAACTATTCTTCTAAATTGAGTAAATTTAATCCCATAATGTAGGAAAGGGTATTTTTGCTACCAAATCCGCGGTCTTGACCTAGAATTTATCGAGTTATAAGCCTCAATAAAATAGAAACTAGATAACTATGCTATGTTTTGTGAAAAACAACAATTTATTTATCTTTGCAACTTTTTTAGTAAATGAATATAAAAGTGAGCACCGCCATTGTAGAATCCTTGAAATGGTTTCCACAGAGTTAAACCCTAGAGTTCTTACAAGAAAACAATGTAACACAATTTCATTACCTTCTCAATTATTATGGTACCGCTAACTAAAACCGTAGGTAATTAACTTCTCAATGAAATATTTTTATTATCACAGGAAATTCAGCTGCTCTTAAAGTGGGTCATTTATTTTGCACGCCATTGTACTAAACACTGAGGCACTTAGCCTAGCACGTAATCTTCTTAGCGTTCGCTACATACTTATATAAATGGTTAATATTCGGAATATTACTGAAATTCTGGTGTGATGGCTGTAATAGTAATTTTAGTTTGAAAAAGGATACTAATGAAAATACAGTATGTTAATAAACGGAATTGGAGTTGCAGTTTGGGAGTTTCTTGCCCGTTCTTCTCCATAGAGATCTACGTTTTGGAATGGCACCTAGCTTCAACTTTCTGATTAACTGACCGACTATTTGACAATTCAAGAGACAATTCACTTAAATCATTTACTGCCTGTAAATGATTTAAGTGAAATAAATGCTTTGAGATTAAGTTTGAACGAAAGGCATTACCGTTAACCCACAGCGGTACAGCGCTCATACATGAAAAAAAAAATGGTTCCGTAGTAAAGAAGGAACCTTTATAGTTTCGCCATGTGCGTCTGTCTGTCCGTCTATCTGTCTGTCCGCGGCTTAGCTCAGAGACTCTTTGTACTAGAAAGCTGTAATTTGGCATTGCTATTACATAATTAATCACGCCGACAAAGAGGTAATTTTTATTTTTGGGGTACCTACCTTAATCTGGGAATGTCTTTTTTTTTTCTCATCTATCCAATGGTGTGGAGTGTCGTTGGAAAGGTCGCTCAAAAATATTGTGAGTTTGTGGAAACCATTTTTGGATTCAAGGATCCGTTTGCGAAATATTAAGCTTTAAAGTGCAATTTTTTTTAAAGGAAAACTATCACAGCTGAGTAGGTTTTACAAGTTAACGAATAATAATCGACCAACTCACATTTGCGGTTGCAAAAACATGTCGCATATGTTTGGGAATGTATAGAACCAGTTTTTTCAACTACAAAGTTAAGTTTTAAATTCATCCCAACTATGGAACCCTTCATTGTGCATAGTCCGACACGCACTTGGCCGGCTTTTATTTGTATCATAAAATATTCACAAAAAATAATAAATTGATACGTAAAAGGAACACTCTGTACACGCGCACTTGTCTTTCAATGTGGAAAGACAAGTTGTGCGACAAGTGCGCCTGTGTAAGTTAATTAACATACTATATACCTACGCTTTTATGGATAGTCATTTTATCTCTTTACTCGCTCCACAGGAACGTTACACGTTTTGTATTTGTATAATCGTTTTTAATGCACAAATCCACAGCATAAGGGTACTGAACTTTAGGGTAGTCACCTTTGCCTTCTCATATACTGATAAGTACATACCTACTTACATGTATCTACAATGTATAAGAGTGCGTAAGTGAGGGGATAAGTACGTGTTGGAAAATATGAAATAGAGTGACAAAGCCTCTTCCTTCATCTAATATTTTCGGCATGAAATATTCGAGAATAGCTTCTTATGTATTGATAAGCAGATACCTACAGTACAACTATTTTCTTAACGGAAAACTTCGTCTCAATCGACTTGGAAGTCGATTGAGAACGTACAGTCTGCACCACGTGCAAAGGGAATTGATAGAAAACAGACTACTGACGAAACACGAAGTTTGCCGAGGGACATTAAGAAAATAGTTGTAATGTACCTATATGTATCTACAATGTATATAAGTGCTTAGGTGGGAGATAAGTATGTGTTGTAAGATATGAAACGGAGTGATGATGCCTCTTCCTCTTCCATCTTGTATCTTTGGCATGAAATATACGAAAACAGCTTATATGCAATGGTGAAAAGACTTGGTGGTCAGTATGATTGCTAGTAGGGCGGGCTACCCAGACCCATTTTGAATGGAACAGCTGATTATCTTTTCGATGTTGGTCCCATGGAGAAAATGTTTGATGGTCTGTACCTCACCCTTAAAATATTAGTACCTCATAATAACTCAATTTTATTAGAACGACTGACTGCACTGGATATACCCTATTAATAAATTGGTAATTCATGGTAGCTCTTTAAACAACTTGTTCGAATCTGGCATCAGTATTTACATAAATTTTGATTGTTTAACCCATTAGAGCCTAAGTAATACTATTTATGAAGTAAATGATGAGAGTGGTTAACATTTTACCACTCTCATCACTCGTAAAGGCTTAGCTCGTTTGAATATCTCGCCAGTATTAACACGTATTGTTGCATATCGCATTAAATTTCTAGAGAGTACAGAGTTATTATTGTATCTCCGGTATTGCGATATTCGAATAAAAACGGTAACATAGACTTCTCAATCCTAGATAAACAATAGAAGAGTTCATTTCAAATGAACAAAAGCTCGTAATGTTGAAAATACTTTTTGTAAAATACCCATTCAACCTTCAGAGTTGTTCTACCTCGAAATTTTCTGAATATAAATACGGTATCAATCTCCTTTCTATTATTATCTAGTGCTGTATCCTAACTAATATTTTATAATAATAATTGTATACATATATATTTAAAAATTCAAGTATCTTGATTTAGCACACGAGGTTGTCGACATGTGGGACGTGGAATCTGCAATCATTGTACCGATAATCGTAACGGTTAATGACCTAATAGCGGAGATCCCCAACCAACACCTCAGAAGGCTCTCATTGCGCGACTGGGTCAAGGGCTTGATTCAGAAAGCAGTACTCCTAGACACGGCACGCATAGTGAGGAGGTTCCTCTCTCTAGAGCCCTGACCACAGGCAGCTTGGACCCTGTTCCTGATGCCAATGGGCCACTATTTTTTATATTTTTAAATGTTTTTTGAAGTGAAAACTTCTTTAGCGGCGTTGTGCACTTTTTTTGTGATGGGTAAAAAATACTAAACTCGCGTCAGTAGACGTGACCTGATCGAAAATTCGTAAGACGGAGGGAGAGTAGTACCAAAATATCAAAAATGCACAACGTTAATATTCAAGTTTTCAATTCTGCCGGCACTCCCGGAGTGCAACCCGTTGTTTTTTTTTTTTTGTTCATTGTTTTTTCATAAAAATATTTAAAAATGTAATTAATATGTATACAGATGTAATAAAAGATTATAAATGCGAAAGTGAGTTTGTTTGTTTGTTACGCTTTCATGATAAAACGACTGCACGAATTGAATGAAATTTGGTACATGGGTAGACTATGACCTGGGTTAGGACATAGACATAGGATAGGTACTTTTTATCCCGTTAAGAAATTTCACGTGGACAAAGTCGCCACCAGAAGCTAGTTTGCAATAGTCCAGAGTTTGCTTCGTTAATGACCGGCGCACTCGTTCCCCGTACAGTACTGTTGCACCTAGTCGCATATCTGGAAGTTAGACTACCACTTGAGACGGTGGCCGGACGCCAAACAATGGAAGCGATATGGAAATACATGCAGAAGGTCCAGTGTTACTTAGTCATCATTTTTGACTGTGCTAGATATGAAATGAAAGAAAAATGTTGCATTTTTTGTCTCTGCATCACTTAAAAATCGACAGGTAGAAAATCCCTATCGTATTGAGTCCACCTCTATACATTTGTCTTCTTGAAGTACCTAATAAATAAAACGAATGGTAAATTATAAATAAATGATTAAATAATAAAACGATAACATTATTTTTTTTAAGCTTTGAAATCTAAAGTTAGGTAGATATTTTGATAATAGTATAATATCATGGAATTATAAAAATAATGAGATCATTATTAATTATCAAATCAAAATAGTATTACAAATTTTTGCCCCAATGGATTCGTTCTACTTCGCAGTAACTACTCATATTTTTTTTCGTGCATTCCCATTTAGTTCACTTTGTAACAACTGAGCCTTTTCCTTTCCATATGTGTCGCCATGCAGAATGTCTGCCCGGAGATGTATATCGCAGGTCGAGAGATACATTAACAGTGAGAAATGTTTATGTGCACTACGATGTTCATTGAAATAAATAAACGTTTCACACTCATGGCTCTTGAATTGTATATGGTGCTGTGTAGATCATTCTGTTTACAGCCATATATTGGAATAAAACGTGTGAGGTGCATGACATTCCTACACTTCAGAATCCTCACATAGCTGACTACAAAATGTCACTTGTAAAAATATTCTTCATCATCATTATTGGCAGCCTTGTTCCTCCCACTGCGGAGTTTTGGCCTCCTCTCTTTAATGCCATGCTTCCCAGGTATGAGCAAAACCTTATGTTTAAAAAAATAGTAGAATTATCGAAATATACCTTGGTACTATTACTTTGTGATTTATCTTGCTTTGCGTCAAGTTTATCGCAAATAAACGTTTTTCTTTCTATAGTGCTAAAGATCTTAACATCTATAATTTTGATTCGATTTTCCTACCACTAACCACACCACACTATTAAAAACTTCGTTCCACCGAGTGCCTGTTGTCTCGCCACTACTACATGAGGTTGAATGCAAACATATTGACCCGTAGGGACGCAGGCGCTCAGTTGTGTCATGCATATTCAAGCTCGAGGATTTTGTAGTGTTGAACTAAAGTTGGTTCTCATTTAGAAAAGTATTTTTTAGTATATTTTTTTTTCATAAATAGTTTTGCTCGTGCTTACATAGGTACATATCAGCTGCATAAAATAACCGCGATGTTTTCTTAGTCACAAGGGTTACCATGATGCACACACTTAGGCGCTTTGTACAAACACGTTTTTCTTGCCGTGAAAAACTACAGTTTATTCGCCGTGTCGTCAGTGTTGTGTGGATCACTATGGAACCTTGTTGACTTTTTTCTACGACGCGGTTTATACGCCGTGTGTAGGCACGGTCGTCAGTATTGTATGGATCACTATGGAACCTTGTTGACAGACACGTTTTTTCTACGGCGTGGTTTATACGCCGTGTGTAGGCACGGTCGTCAGTGTTGTATGGATCACTATGGACCCTTGTTGACTTTTTTCTACGACGCGGTCTATACGCCGTGTGTAGGCACAGTCGTCAGTATTGTATGGATCACTATGGAACCTTGTTGACAGACACATTTTTTCTACGGCGTGGTTTATACGCCGTGTGTAGGCACGGTTGTCAGTGTTGTATGGGTCACTATGGAACCTTGTTGAGTTTTTTCTACGACGCGGTTTATAAGCCCTGGGTAGGCACGGTCGTCAGTGTTGTATGGGTCACTATGGAACCTTGTTGAGTTTTTTCTACGACGCGACGCCGTGTGTAGGCACGATTGTCAGTGTTGTATGAATCACTATGGAACCTTGTTGACGGACACGTTTTTTCTACGACGTGGTTTATACGCCGTGTGTAGGCATGGTCGTCAGTGTTGTGTGGATCACTATGGAAGCTTGTTGACGAATATATTTTTTCTACGGCGCGGTTTATACGCCGTATCGTAAAGAAACCGTGTCGTGTACAAAGGGCCTTTAGACCTCTTCGTATCTCGAAAACCAAATAAAACTATCAGTTTCATTACATATTCAAATATCACTGCCGTTGTTACTTACCGACAACGACAGCAAAAGTTTTTCGAAGTAATTGGAATCAGATAACAGGTTTACTCTGTAAAAACATAGGAAGATTTGCTAAAAGGACATTTCGGTAAAGTGTCGTTTTGATTATGGGTCTGTTTGATACGGAGGGATATTTTCAGAGGTAGATTATAAAACACATTTTTTTTTATCTTAATCAATCAAATGACCCCCGACCTTAATAGACGAGAAGCGTACCTTAAAACTTCGACATCTTCGCTAAGATAAGTTATTTACAAATTCTCTTAAAATATTCCACCTCAGCGTTACTTAGTACTGGTTTCAAGCACTTAGTTCTAATATATTATCAATATTAGAACTAAGTGCTTGAAACCTAGGTAGGTAAAAACCTTAAAGAACTCTTAAAAGACATTATACACGTTCTGATACCACTAACAAAGTCTTTTATAATTAAACATAGTCTTTGTGTATTTTTTGCCTTATTTAAAAGGGTGTTGATGGAACGGAGGATATAAGTGCTCTGTAAAGAGACCTTTATCCTGCCATAGACCACAGCAGATATATTTTTTTTTTTTTTTTTTTTTCTTAAATAAAACTTTGCCCCACACTAGGAATTTCTCCTGTATCGTGGGTGCGTTTACCAACACATATACTCACATACACAAACAGCCAGACCCGGAACAACTACTTGCAGGTCATACAAATATTTGTTCCGTGCGGGAATCGAACCCGCGACACGCAGTGCAGCAGTCAATCGCTTAACCACTGCGCCAACCGTACCTATAGCTATAGCTTTGTATAATTTGCATCTAGTGGTAATTTTTATGCATACAGGCAGAAACACATTAGTACGATGCGAAATACGTTGCTGCGTTGCAACATCAAGATTTAGCAGCAATGTAACTTAGATTCTGTGGTGTACAGCAACGCATACTTTTCAACAATAATATTTTATAGAATAAAGATATGTATTTTTATTTGTAATGAATAAACTCAAAAACTACAGGACCGATTTAAAAAATTCTTTCACCAGTATAATGCAATAATATCAATAAGTAATATGTTACTTATTGATAATATAGCATTCTACTGGTGAAATAATTTTTAAAATCGGTTTCAAAAATCGATTTTAAATCAGGCTATCCTAAATTCCTAACTAATTATTATAAATGCGAATGTGAGTTTACATAAGAGAATTGTGAGCATTGTGAGCATTATTTTGAGCGATGGCCGTTTTGCGTGGATGTGACGCATATTTTCCCTAAACTTGTTTCTTTTTTATTTTGTGTTCTTTTTTTTCCGTCATGTTTATCGCAAATAAACGTATTTTCTTTCTTTTCTTTCTTCTCTTTCTTCTCTTTCTTTTCTTTCTTTTCTTTTGCTGTTTGTTACGCTAAAAGTTAAAGTTAGTAAAATTTAGCACATGGGTGGAGCATTATGACCTGGAGAAGGATATATGATACCATTTATCTCGATATTCCCACGGAATCGAGACTTATGCGGGTGAAACCGCGGGGCGCAGCTAACAACTTGTAAAGATATCATATCGCTGGCGAAATCTAGTGTAACATAAAGCCGCATCCCATTGAAATATTTTCTATCTACAACAAAAACTTCCCACGCTTCTACCTTTTTGGGATAAGGGTAGAGAAACGTTATTGATCTTAAAACACAAATCTAATTTCCCTAAAGCCAACAAAGGTCAACTGGCAATTATTTTATCTCAAAACTATAGACAGGCCATTCATTTTGCTATTAAGTAATTGCCAATTTTAAATTGAGAACATGTTCTTTAGGTAATTGGTCCCTAGGGAACACAAAATTATTTTGAAGACGCTCATAGTCGTAATTGGATCCATAATTAAAGTTAGCTACATAATTTGTACTTCCACATTAATTTAATCTTGCCTTCATGCTGCGTCATTAATTTGACGACCTATATTTAATTATCCACTTTGAAGCAGTTTACAAACGCATTATGTTCAACATCATTTTCAAAATGAAATAACTTTGAAGATAAACAAAACATGCCACCTTTTGTTTTGCAAACAAACCAAATAGCAAGCAAAAAGACAATAAAAGCAGATTACGTTCACAAAGTCTTTGTGACAATGACGTCCCAATTCCAATAAATCTTGACTCAATTTGGTACCAACTGTGTGACTGGCACACTACCAAACTGACGGACAACCGTTTTCCTGTTCGCTACGGGACCCTAAAATGTTAAGGTGTGGTTTTGATGTTGCGACGGGATTTATGGCTTTCGCTATTATTGGCTTGTTATCCAGAAATAAAGATTATATGCGGTTTTCGGATACACTGAATAACTTTCTGCTTAAATGCATCTGCTTCTGACAATGGGTGAAGGAAACATAAATAATTAGGATACAAATATTGCTAATAATGCACGTAGTGCTGTAAGATACAGGTAAAAATAAAATAATACTAGTGGTGTGACCCAAAAAGTCGAGTAACATGAATTCTTTCTAGCCCAGAGTAGAGTTAATTAATCTATTTTATAGACAAAAATATTCCCATAACCCGATTTCTATTTGCACTCAGTCAAATATCAAACAAATTTTAATCACTTTTCGAGTAAAACAAGACTGCAACAAAACATTTCCGACTTTCTATCGACTTCGCTTTGACCCAACTGAACTCTTAGAGGAAGCAATTATTCTGTAGTGTCGCAATCGCGGAATCGAAAAGGAAAAGACAGTTTTTTACTAATAGGAACAATAAAAGGCTTGAGTGGTCATTAACGTAAAGATTTTTCCGGTACATCGAGTCGAGGATCGTTAAAATTGTTAACTGTAGCAAAAGAAGGGTGAATTATGTTAGTTTTATGGGTGATATTAGGAGTTGTGTTGTGGTGTTTTTTCTACGATTTTTGTTATTACCTACATTTTGACTATTTTGCGGGTATACTTACATTTCACTCCGCACTTTCTACTTTTTCACAACACCAATAACTCGCATATTTATCTCATCTACTCGACGTCCGTATGTCACTGCAGGAATTCAGCAGAATATCAGCGTCAAGTATATTTGCCTGGCACATGCTGAGCTGGATTCCCGTTTGGTGCAACCTTGAGACGCACTCCGCACTTTTTTATGTTCGTTGATCCATTATTTAAAAGTGTGTCATAGCCAATAGGGTCATCACAATGTCTTGTTTTCTTCCTTTTTTTGTTTTGTATATTGGCATCTTGCAACAATTTCCTAATAGCTAATTAGTAATTATTTAATCGTGTTTTTGTATGTTGTGCTGTTATTGTGTGCACTAAATAAAAGATTTATCTATCTATCTATTTTGTAAGGTTCTTTAGACGTTTTTAGTAGTTAACTTCTTTGTTGACCTTTAAACTTTCTCTAAAATAAAAATTTTCGCGCGGGAGCTGCCAAAAGAAGTCATATACGCAGTAAAAATATGATCATAATATAGTAGTACGTCAAACACGCATAAAAATATATTATAGAACAGCTCCATACTGCAGCATTCCACTGCCTGATAGGTCTCTTTACACGTAAAAAAGGCCGAACATGTTTTATTTATATAAAGTTTGCACGTTTAACAACAATTCAAAATTCATGTCTTAGAAATGGCAGTAAAAAAGATTCATGCTTGTTTTCGTCAGTCGTCAGCTACCCAACCTGATAGGTTCATATTAATATTTTTTTCCAACCGTGATTTGTTAATACTACTCTGTGAATATACTCATCTGCCTAGAGAAGTACCGTGCCACTATTTTTTGGTACTAGAAGATTGTTCAATTCAAGCGTTTTGTTTTGGTTCTTTATGTGAGTATTCCAGATTCTATCACTCAGGCCCCCTACATAATTTCGCCTTTCTTACGGGTCTGAAATATTCTTTATTTTGGATCCAAACAGAAAAGGCCGGTTTTGGTTCCACCTACCGCCTAAGCCTCCGCCGTCAGGGCTCTGCGCATTGCCAGATCCGCAGTCTGCGCGGAATCAGGTGCCGCGTTGTGGCGCCTCTGTGGCGGAGCGGGCGGTTCTGCTAAAGAGATCGAGTCTGCGACAACAGCGAGTGCCTACAAGCGTCTTCCAGCGACGCTTCTTCTAGCCGTCTGGGCCAGGCTACACTCAGACTATTCCAAAAACTATTCCTTTTTTTCCACTAGTTTTAGATCACTTTTGTTTTGTCGAAGCCTAAATTTTTTGATCATTATCACTAGTCCAGTTTATTTTGTCTACTCTTTATGGTCGCGGGTTCATCGCGTCGATTTTTTTTTAACCACGGATAGCTTTACGAAATGTTGGCCAACGGTAATTCGCTCGAGGTAAACTCCGAGGTAAATCAGAAACGGCCGATGCGCTTTTTCTCAAAAATAAAAACGCATTTTTTTATGTTTTTTTTTCTATCTCACTCGCTTACGCTGACGATTGTGTTATTTTTTTTTAAACCATCACGCTGACTACTGTATTATTATTTTTGAAACCAACAATATTCTACTTATTTCTTTTTTATTTAATTATATTATTTGTTGTGTTCTTTACCTGGATTCTGCGTTTCATTGCTCTATCTATGTCGTGCCGGGTTCGAGTCTCAGCCGACTTAATTTAAACGTAGCAAGAAAACATATTTTTTTTGCTACTATATGTAGACAGAGGAACTAATTAGCGCATGCTACGTTAATTTAAGCAGCAAAACAAGTTCAATTACTTCAGCAAACTGAAATACGAACTAAATTCACAAGTAGGTAAAACTACATGAGCGTTACAAGTTGAACACGTACTCACTCCCTAGAGAAATAATATTTAAAGAATAAATAAAATGCTCTAGCACTCCCTCGGGCCTAGTTTCTCCAAGAGCTCCAAACTTAGGTAGTGCATAGAGCATCGCTCTATGAATAGAAAACTCGCAACAAAACATAGACAAAGTTGACAAAATGTACTGAAAAACAGTTTTGACAGAAGGCCTGATAGAAAGTTCTTCTGTCTTGATAGAAAAAGCGGCCAAGTGCGAGTCAGACTCGCACACGAAAGTATCCGTACCACCGTACAATATTGAACACTATATATATTTTTTTATATATAATTTTATTTTTATATTTTTATTTTTTTTATATATTTTTTTTATATTAATAAAATATAATAATCTGTTTTGTTTCTAGTGTTCGCACCGTCTTAGGTCATAGACACAGACCTAGAAAATCCTGTCTTATAGTCAAAATGAACCGAAACAAACAGTTTTGACAACGATAGATAAAACTGTTTTAACTAAGTCTGTGCACAGCCTTAAACCAACTCAAAAACCTTCTACCTACAAGTACGAAATTAACAAAACTATCAATCTTAGATAGCGTCATTCAATAAAGCCATTGTCAGGGGCGTCACAGTTTGAAAAATGTGCGAATCCGGCTAGGGGTGTCCCTCGGTAGACGTAATCAATCAATGAGAGAAATTGAGACCGCTTTTGATATGCGCCGCCCTAAATTATAAGAGATAAATGTCTATTTATCACGGTTTTGGGAAGTTTCGGTGGTTTTGGGGGTAGGATTAGGTCACTTATCGTTTACTGACAAATGTAATATTGTTTTGTGAGTTTTCTACGTCATTTTGATTAAATCTGGTCATTTGGGAAGATCTGCAAGATCTTAGTAAACATTTTGAGGGCTATAATTATTTAAGTTTTCAATATAGTATTTATAGAGTTTGTACTGCATTTGAGAGATCCTGGACGTATTTAAGTACGATCACTTATTCTTCTGATACACTCTCAGGGATTTTTTAAAATAAAACCCGCTTCATGAAGTATTAGTATAGGAATTAATACATTCTTCAAAACCATAATAATACTCAGATATCACAAGTATGGTGATTCAAACGTGTTACTTTTTCATCGATATTAACTACCAATAATCTACCTAAAACACTTCAAACGAAGTATTCAAGCAAATTAATGGAAATACGTACAACTTGAAAATAACAACTTAATTAGGTATATTTATTTTGACGACTGTTACTTATGATTGACGTGAGTGAACATATTAAATTATAAGTAATTAATTAGATTACTAATATCATATCTAACTAGCATTATTAACATGTTCATTATGTTCAGATCAAAGCAAATATTCTACAGTCTATTTATATCCTGACATGTCATATTTTGTAAACAAACTATTTCTGTCATACTTCATATCTTAGTAGCTAATGCCCGGCATGAGATGCCTTTTTATTTTTGTTATAAATCTTCTCCGGCACACACACAACAACTTACCAAAGTTTGATCACAATCAGTCCAGCCATTTTCGAGTTTTTACGAGGTTTACCTCTTCAATTGATTTGTATATATACGAGTATAGATAGATTATGTATATATTTATACGATACACGTATGGTACCTATATATAATATAAAATCATGCTTCGTATGCACCATTTACAAAGGGAGATTTTTTGAAAAACTTGATTTTATTACGCCATATTTGTTTACGAAATAAGACAACTAAAAAAGAACACACTCTACTTTATATTCTGCTCCAAGAATCCGTACGTATATCATAATTTGTAGCATTTTCTTAGCTTCTGAAATATGTAGGTACGGGTAACGCGAATTCTCTCATTATTTTTACAAAACATGTACCTACTTTTAGTTACAAGGTGAAATCTCTCTTCAATCATAATCATATATAATCCATCTTGTTTTTCATGCAAGGCCAAGTCCTTCAATTAACATAGCAACGACCTTGAAGATTTGATCTGTGAATATGAACATGTTTGGTCTCAATTACATGGGACTTAAACATAACTGGCGAAATGTGGGTGTAATGTACAGCTCTGCCTGCCTTTGGGGAATAGGCGTGATTTTATATTGCAGATGTTGTACGATTTTTTGCTTTGTGCTTGAGTCACCAGATCGGTTTTTTTCTTACCGCTGGGCAAAGGCCTCCGTCAAATTCTTCCATGTATTTTATTTTTTAAACTTTATGCGGTAAACGTTTTTTCGTACTATCTACCTGCTCACAGTTTTACTCATTTAGTTATTTCAGGTTTGCTCGGCTAGTTTTCATTTTAATTTTCTTTTCTTCATAAAAACTACTCAACCGAACAGATCGCTCATCACTTACAACTTACACTCAATATCGAGACCCATCAAACACGCATTTCCGCTCGATAGTCAGCCATTAACACTGCAAATATTTTCTCCTTTTAATTTATTGGAAAAACAAACGGCTATTTATTTGTCCGGAAAAATACCATATATTTTGGCGACAACGTATAAATAGAATGTGGGTCACGCAAGTTTTGTGATACGTGATTAGAATTATGATCAACATTCGACTGACTTGTATATAACTGTCCCAATTTAGGGCATAGGCATTGTCTCATAACTGGAAACTCGAAAAGAGGTCATTATTAAGATATTTTTTTCCTATGGTTGCATCCCGGAAATGGAAAAAAAAAATAGAAAGAAAGAAAAAAAGAAAACACGAAAATAACAATTTGGGGGAAAATATGCGTCACATCCACGCAAAACGGCCATCGTAGCATAATGTAATAGCATAATGCTGCGACCCTATGCGAGACAGAGCCCCAGCGCTGGTTTTCAGACGTGACGTGATGCAGTCAACCAGTGCAGACAAATACTGATTACGTAATAAATTATAACATGGCGCATTAAATAATGAATGTTATGATGCAATGCATAATAAGTAACAAAGGATGTATTAGGTGATTATGTGGTTTGTGTGTTCAACTGCTCTATACATTTTGTTGAGATACAGCTGGGCTAGTACACATTTTTTCCATAGAAACGTTGTGGGCTGATTACTTCACGATTATATACGTATTTATTTGCACAATGTACACACACTTACAGGCTATGACTAGGCTAAAACTTAAGAGTACATGACCCTGTTAGGGCACACCAAGTATTATTACATTTACCTTGTAGCTAGGTTATACTTAAAGTTAACATATACATTTATATTGGGCTCCCTCTATCTGGCAGAATCTTGATGCTCCAAAATATATTTGGCATAACACACTTGGCATAATCTTCTTTAAACGAATATTCTATAAGGCATAAAAATTATTTAGTATAAATTATTGTTTGGCCAAATGTTTATAAGTCCGAATTTACAATGGTATACTTTTAAGATGTTAGTTTATTTGGAATAATTTTAATAGGCATATTGCCATTTCTATAAAATAGCATTTTTAACCATAAATAAAAATAAAAATATTGTCTTAAAAAGTCAATAATTATGTTGTGTTACAAAGTTAGTGACAGAAACGAATTGCTGCAAATCCGACTCCACGTAGTCTTGTCTGTCCTACCCCTAGAATGTAATTTAAGCCCGCGTAGGCGCGGAGGGGCGAGGCGGCCCGCAAGCTAAGAAGCATGTGGTTTTGGAGTTGTGACAGAAACCATGCCTGCTGCATGTTGCATGCTCGCTTGCATGCTGCATGCTTGCTTGCATGCACAGTGTATGCTTGTTTGCATGTTTGTGTGAACTTTCTGCTATATGATGGTTCTACTTTTTAATTATTATGGATATGAAATGTATGACTAAAGATGATTCTGACTTACAAAATTATGAGTTTTGAATGTATGATAAATGAGTGTTTGCCAAACGATTTTCTCGGAAATGAAGATTATGCTATCGGCTGTTATGCAAAATAATATTATGCCATAAAAATTTTTGCTATAAAAGGTAGACCCATTTATGCCTAGGTACTAGATCATATCGCCAACGTACATTATTATAGTACTTATTCTCTTTTTAACCATTTTATTTAATATGTCTATATGAATTTGTCTCTATCCATGCTGATATAAATTGGTTTTCAGTTATATTAATCGCACCTTGTTGAGCCCAGGTTCCGCAAAGTTTTCAATGTCAAAGATTTTCATTCACAAAAAGTCATATTAGCACGTCAGTTCCAACACCACAAACTCGTGTGGAAAGCTGTTCTTAGCGGCACATATCTGTCCCGTAATTTCTGAGTGACGTATGACATATTCTCAAACTGATAGCGTATCCTTGGATTACACGAAGTAGGTATTAGTACCGTAAGATGTTTGTACTCAATGGAAATTAATGCAAATCTCCGTATTGGATCTAAAGATGCAGGATTAGCCTAGTTTAGTTCGGGACTAATAGCACTCAGAATATCATTATTGTTCCGATCCAGGGAAATATTTATTTTTGGCAGAACATATAGAATAATCTTTTTTTGAGCCCGATATTTACAGTAGGTCCAATGTCATTTTAGCAATCATTATCATCTTATAACTCGATTTTTATAACTGTGCGCTTGGAGCTGTCAAAATCTTAGGTTGTTAGTATTACATTCACCCGCTCAGTTACCTCCTCGAGTTCCTCCTCGGGTTCATTAGAAAACCAGCGTCAGACAGCATTTGTCTGGCATTAATGCTGAAATGAACCTTTTTGGCGCAGCCGTGAGGCACACTATTATCGCTTTATGATTATTTTCATTTTTATTTTTATTTTTGTATTATGTGTTTCACGAACTGTGTCCAAATAAATATTATTATTTCTTTCTTTCTTTCTTTTTTTCTTTCTTTCTTTCTTTCTTTGTTTCCTAAGGGCCCCGACGCCTCTTAATACGGTCTACACAACTCGTGTCGTCTCCACAGTTCTGTCTTATTATTCGTTAATTGGTTATTATTTAAACCACATACACTGTAAAATGTTGATGTTGACAGGCGCACGCACAGTTATAAAAATCGGGTTATAATAAAAAATATGTTCACTGGTGGACAATGGACATAGATCTCTTCAAAGCATCGTCTCAGTGACTGGTTCTTTATTTGCTGCAACCAGCAGATTTCCCGTTTCTCGTCCCACCATAGGGCCAAGTCTGCTATTTTCAATGATTGGTCATTACAACAACGCCATTAACATTGTGCAAAAAGTTTGTAATCTCTTAAATTCATGATTTTTTCCAATGATAGCACGCCTTTCAATTAGGAGATTACCAAAACTGACAAAATCTATAATGTTTGAATGACCGGCCATTTTAACACAATTGCGTTAGCAGATTTGGCCTCCAGGTCGTCGGTCCATCATGCGGGGAACCTACCCAGGCTACACCTTGCTGTAGCCGGGTGCCCCTCAATAAATTTTTAGTCCATCAACCATCGTAAAAAAATTAAAAAATACGGCTTAATTTTCCAGTATTTTACGACAATACAGATTTGGATAAAGTTTTGAATCTAAAACTAATTGAAAACCCAACAATACGTTACATTTACGTACGTCCTTTCGAGCAATTTAGTTCTAAAAGTTTAAACATAACACGTCTAGTCTGGTTTAGTTTCCATTTAAATTCTGAATTTGAACATTGAACAAGTTACCGTCTAGCAATGTTGCTTGTTGTGTTTTCGTTTGAAAAGTGGCGGTGTAATTGCAGACAAAATATAAGATAACCTAACATAATTATCATCACACCTGTTTTCCTAAAGGGATATGCAGAGATACCTATACAACACCCACGGTTCGCCAGTTATGTTTAAGTCCCATGTATGCCCGGGCGAGTATATTGCTCAGGCACAAATTCAGACTTCGGGCTTCTACTGAGAAATCTCGAATAGAAAAACCCAATAAATTACAATAGACAATTAAATTACAATTACATTAGGGACTGCCAAACTGTTGCAGTTTTTAAAAGAAGAGTGAAAGAACACTATCTTTCCACTTCGTCATAGTTGCATATTTTGTATTTATTACTAAATTATAATTATTATTATATATATTTGAGAGATATTTATTTTAGAAGTATTTATGTAAGTATATTCTCATATTGAAGGTCATATTTTATATTAGTGAATGGTTAAATGTTTTTATTTTATGTATTTTATTTTCTCTTCTACTCTTACACACGTTGTCTACATTTCTTTTTATCCACTCTCCTATCGCAGGTATGCTGGAAGAGATTTCTTTAAAAATATGCATCACCTTTGTACGTATTTTTCTGTTCCTTTTTCTTGTCTCTTTATATGTGTGTACATAAACTGTTAAATAAATAAATAAATAAATAAAAAAATCCCGAGGAATAGAACTCATAGGTCAGAAAAAATGTAGCAGCAATCTCACCAGTATCACTAGACCAAAGAGGAGACATCGTAACAAAAACAACATTCAAGGCCGACTGTCATCGTCATCTGCCTAGCCTTTTCCCAACTATGTTGGGGTCGGCTTCCAGTCTAACCAGATGCAGCTGAATACCAGTATTTTACATGGAGTGCCTATCTGCACTCCACAACCTAGTTACTAGGTAACACGATACCCCTTGGTAAGACTGGTTGTCAGACTCTTGGGCTTCTAATTACCCGTAACGACTGTCAAAGATCTACAATTGACAGCCGGGACCAACGGCTTAACGTGCTTTTCGAGGCTCGGAGGGGTCTCGGTATGTTAAGATGGTCACCCATCCACGGACCAACCGCGGCAAGCGTAGCTTAACGTGATCGATCGACCCATGCGGCTGTTACCAAAAGCCAAGCCATTCAACACCGACTGGGTAAACAGAAAAATTCTTAAGAAATTACCATGATTACAACATTTTAATTACAAGCATATTATTTTCAAAATTAAATTACTTCAGTCAAACAGTTGTACAATACTTTGTCCCGATCAATGACCCTTGGACGCTAATTGAATGAATTCCCTTCAAAACGAAAATAAACGAACTTTTTTGAAGGACGTTTGAATTCGTCAATCAAATTAATATTTTCATTTAATTAATTACTTATTGAATGACCTTCTTGATGTTTTAATTTAAAAAAATTGTTGAAACAGGTGTTTCAGATTATTTATTTTGCTTACAACTTCGATTCTGAATAAAATTAAATTGTCTGTTTGCCTTTGATTTGAAATTATTATGGCAACGCCTTCGACTTTTTCAGTCTTCAAACTTATTCTTTTTGGAATTTACTTTGGCGGATTTTACTATTATTCGAAGTCGGTTAAAAAAACACTTGAACTCCCCGTATCTTTTACTTCAATATCTTCCACTCCATTCCATAACATTTTATGGATATTACTAGCACTTCCATAATACAGGTCACGTTCAACCAAATCAATTTGATATTCAAACAAAAGAGGAGGAAAAAACCTTTAGGGGTTAAAAATATACAGCTTTTTCTATAGCAGACCATTTGTCAGGCGATTTGATGGTGTCGCGCGGAATCATTTCAATTCATCATGGAGGCAAGCGGTTGGAAACGAGTACCACTTATTAGGATGAAAAATGATTACTGCTTTTTTTTTCTTTTTTTGTATCCTGGAGCTATTATTCCCATGTGTGGCGACATTATGGATAATGTATGGTGTATTGAGTGCGTACTTGTCTGGCAAACGTGCCTTTCAAGCCAGAACTTAAGAACATCGGCCTTCCCTCTATATATAATTATCTAAAGTCTTTGGTCGCTTTTCGCGTCTGTCAATATGACCGCGCTGTTCTTGTAAACTACGCAATGGATTTTGATGCGATTTTCAGCATCATTAACAGGATTTGTTCCACAAGGTTTATGTGTACATACTTACATTAATAATAAACTTATATGTGATTAAAAAACTCGATTTTTGGTCCAGTTGTAAAAACGGTACGACGCAGGGGCGGGTCGCTAGTTTTAGATAAATTAGACAAGACTAGTCTCTTACATGAATTAAAACGGTTTTATTTTTGCTTCGTCCACGTCCATATACACGCACTGGTTCTGTGAGCTATGCAACTAACCTTTGCGACAGACCCCAACAAATATAAAAGATCAAAGGTCTGTAAGAAATCAACTTGTGCGATAAAAGCGCTCATTGTACACTAGCTTTAAATAAATGTATGTCTTGTTTGTTTTATGTGGTGTACAATAAAGTGTTTAATAAATAAATAAATGTATTAAAAATCTGTTAGATTTTTCATTCAATACAAAATCGGCTTAAACGATTCTTAAACAACATTCTGTTTATTCTTATCACTTTTTATTATAAAAATCACAATAAATCACCACAAGCTTTTTACAAAACTTTTTTAAACAACAGCAAAGCCTACGGCTGTACAGTTTTTCATTGAATTGTTTACGCTCATTGTGTATTGACAAAATAACAGAATTTTAACTTTTAGTAAAATTGGGGAAACATTTTGTGTACTTTTGTTTGTTATTCAGTTGGTTCGTTATTATGATTGAAAAGTTTTAAAAGTTTATTGCACTTATATTTCCCGATGGGGAAAGCAAAGGTAGAACTCTGCCTACTCTGGGATCAATACCGGAAAAACATTAGGAAAAATATGGGTACTTACCTCTTAGTTTGTTTCAGTGTTTCTTCACAGAGTAGGAAGTTGAATAGGAGATACCTACCTCATCCTCCTCTAGTTCCTCATCCTCCCTCATCCAGTTTTTAACATATTTCTAAATATTAAAAAATAAAATAAATTATAATAAAAACAAATTATGTATTTGATTTTTTTATTAGGTACCTATTATATATATTTTTTAATTTATTAATATTTTTATTATTTTACTATCGGGTTTATATCTACTTAGAGAAATAAATATCATCAATCATTTACACCCACATTTTCAGTAGTTGTGCTTTAAAGAAAAAAATAAAGAAAGGCCACGTCACTCTTGTTTACATTTATAAAGAAATCAAATGAATGAATTTATGATGAATGAATTCTAATTTTGAATATTTTTAAACACATTATAAACAGCTGAATGGTTTTTGATCAAAATTAAGCACAGAGATGGACCATGTTCTGTGAATTAACACAAGTTATGAGAAGAATCCAGGTAAGATTACAAACAATAGCTACCAAAATATCATCATTATTCTCCTGCTCTTATACTAATTTATTTGGGATTGGCGCAACGTGTATTTTTCTTCAATACTTTTCTATTAGTCACCATCTCGGTAATAGCTACAAAAATATAAAGTAAAAAAACAATAAATCTCATCAAAATCGCACACCACATAAATAACGAGACAGTTTCATTTTTAGCTCAAATTGAAACAGGCAGTGCGCTTCACGCAATCCCAATAAAATATATGTCCGTTAGTTTTAAATGGGCGTGCATGAAAACAATTTGTCACTATTTCAAACTGTAGCTGTGTTACTGAATTTACGTATTTGGTAAAACATGTTCACAATTGTTGTGTGTATCTACAGCGGATTGTTAATTATTTTCGCAGAGGCACATTCGATTAGAATCTTGACCAAAGAACACGAAAATTATTCCAACATTGTTAAAATGAATAAGTTTCTGCAGTACAGTCTTGTAGAGAATTGTGATGGAAATTGTAAAATTAAGCGCTTTTTTTGCTACGAAGGCCATCATCAGGATCTTCCTAGCCTCTTCCCAACTATGTTGAGTTCGGCTTCCAGTCTAACCATATGCAGCTGAATACTAGTATTTAACATGGAGCGAATGCTTATCTGCAAAATATCTAAGAAAGTTTTTTTCTTTTTAAATAACCTTTTCTCGTAAATATACACACACACAATAGGTACAGAATTTCCAGTAGATAACAAAACATCGTACGTAGGTATTTCTCCATAATCTATTCGCAATGTATAGACGTTATAATCTGTACGCCCTTTTCGGTATCATAGGGGTGATATAATACCTAAATTTCGATTAATATAACGTTTTTGTCGTTGTAATAAACGTTTTTGTTTAGCATTCAAATACGTTTTCAAAAGTATCTAATCGATTAATTATGAGATAACTGGACTAGACGTGCTTTTGTTTAGGTTTAAAACGAATGTGCTCTGTTTTAATGTACACTTGAAAGCAAAATGTATTGTATGTATTCTATAGCTTGGTTTAATTTATTATTTTCGCTTTGAATTACTTGCTTACTTAAACTTACTATATCTACCTAGATTATAAGAGAATGATGTGGTTTCCTAATATTTGGAAGCACTAGTATTTGTCTCTGTTCATATAAATTCGCATGAAATTGTGTAGCCTCTATTGGAGATCCAATAAATAAATAAATAAATAGTGAATTTTTTGTCATTATTGTTTGCGGCTTACCTGTAATTATTGAGTTGTTTTGTGTTTATGCTTTAAACAATAATTAAAATTGTGAATTCGTAGTCTAAATCTAAACTATTTTAACTACTATTATACAAAGGTCATTTTTTTTGTAAATATGTTTGAAATGTAATCTCTGGAAGTACTGATCTGATTACGAAAATTCTTTCACTGAAGCCTATACTATTGTCGAGTTTCAAAGGATAATTTAAGTTCAAAAGGGGGCAGAAAGTAGTACTTTATTATACAATATAGTGACATAATACAGCTTTATATTACCCTTCATAGTAAATCATCTATAAAAAACAAAATTATAAATTAAAGTCGCGTTTCGTTTCGCATGCGGTTGTCTGTCTGTAACTATGGAATAGATTTCAATACGGTTTTCATCATTAAAAGAATTTATTCCGGAAAAACGTTAATATAAAACTTACATAAATAATAAAGAAATTTCAATGTTTTGTCAAGTCGAAAAACCGTGCGAAGCAGAAGCGGCTCGCTAGTATTTATTACATTCAAAATACCACTTCAAAATCCAAACAACACTTATAAGTAGGTACTTGATTAATATATGAATTAAATACTCAAGTACACAAGCTATTAACAGCGTTTAATTAGACAATTAAGTACTTACGGAGAACATTATCTCGCTGTTACTACAGTATACAATGTTAATGAGTTTATTCTACGTAATCATTACAGTGGAGGCATAATTGAAGTGAATAATAAATGAGTATGTTACAAGTACCGTCAGTTAGAATAGTGCCGTCAAGAGAATGCGTTCTTGACACCTGTCAGTTTCGTACTAACGAATATGTGTTTTGCGAATTTGATCCATAACCAGGAACTGGTCAACTGACAGGTGTCAAGAACGCGTTCTCTTGACGCCGACGGCTGGACAGTAATTAAATTATCTATCTTTAAAAAAAGTTTCTTTGTAACAATTTTCTTTGTTTGCGTTCAATACAATCTCTGAAGTCTCTTGGGACATCTGTTTGTCAGGCTAGAATCATCATTCTCATGCCCTTATCCCAATTTATTTGGGGTCAGCGCAACATGTTTCATTCTTCCATACTTCTCTGTTAGTCGTCATCTCGGTAGTCACCCCCTTTCTAGCCATATCATCTTTCACACAGTCCATCCATCGTTTCTTTGGTCTTCCCCTACTCTTATAGCCATCGACATTTATACTCAAAACTTTCCTCACGACATTTTCCTTATTCCTCCGCATCACATGCCCACACCACGACAGCCGATTTCCGCACAAGTTTTCGGCCACCGGTGTCACTTCGGACTTTCTCTTATGTACTCATTTCTTATTCTATCCATTCGTGTAACACTACACATCCCTCTTAACATTCATCTTAGCTCAAAATATCAGTCAGGCTGGAATATCATTTCAAATTAAATTATTATTTTATTTTAACTTTTGCTTCATCATAATTAAGTGCTTTTAAGTACAAGATTCACACATACCCATTCAGCAAGACCTAAAAAAACCTAACGGTAGACTTTAAAAAAAAAAACCGTACATGTTTCAACCACGCGACACGCAGTTCTGAAGCTAATTTGCTCAACGAGTGCAGCGCAAACTTTACCCACTAAAAAAACTATCGCCATCTTAGTGACAGAAACCGGCCAAGTGCATGTCGGACCACGCACAATGAAGGGTTCCGTAGTTGGGATAAATTAATTTTATCCCAAGAACAAACTTAACATTGTAGTTGAAAAACATGTTCTCCCATACGGAATGTATGGGAGAACATATTTTACAAATTGCAAAATTAAGTTGGTCGATTATTACTCGTAAGCCTGTAAAGCCTACTTAGCTGTGATAATTTTCCTTTTAACTTCATTAACCATTTAGTTGGCAGGGGGGGGGGACACAAGGCTCTAATAAAAATTAACACTTTAAAGCTTAATATATCGCAAACGGATCCCTGAATTTAAAAATAGTTTTCACACACCCACAATATTTTTAAACGACCTTTCCAACGACTCCCCACACCATGGGGAAAAAAACATCCCGAATTTTCGTGTAGGGGAGGTACCCTAAACATTATTTAACCACTTTGTCGGCGTAATTAATATGTATACCCATGCCAAATTACAGCTTTCTAGTACAAACAATCTCTAAGCAGCGGACAGATGGATAGAAAGACAGACAGACAGACGGATATGCCGGATTTGTTTACTACGGAACTCTAAAAAGACGGTCAGCAATGTACCTACAGTACATAGCCAGCGGGAGTGCCCAAGGCTTGTTGGACGTACGTTAGAATCATCATTCATCTCTCTTTTGATGCACACCATACACGTTAAAGGGTGAATACACATTAACGCTTTTGCCTAAATGTGTACACGGCCGTATAATCTAAAGCGATACCCGGCAAAATTCACTTGAATTACGTGCGACGATTGAGTTCAAACCAAGCTTGTAAGTGGAATGTATTTGGCACCTGGTTACATGAGAGGTGCATTATTAAGTAGGTGTTTCATGATACCTGTTAAGTGCTATTATGTAAAGTTTACTTCAAACCTCATTTTCAGTGACTGTCTGACTGATCGTTATTTTGTATTTGTGTGAGTCAATAACTTAAATTAAAACAACGAAATAAGTTCTGCTAACAACCCAAATCAATAAGTCCCAAAAAACTAACAGATTTTGTAAAAAAAAAACGAAATAATACCAGCTAACATAAATTGAAAGGGTATAAATAAAACCTTCTGAATCGGAATTCCATTTACAAAAACACTGAGCTTCAAAAACAAAACCAATTTGTTTTACGTTATCATATTGAACGCGACTGTACCCACATATCTTGGTGGCGCCCGTTTGAAATTATTACAAAACATTCCAGTGATTTACTGTGAAGATAAATCGTGCTGTAAAACTTATCTAGTAGACAAATACGGTGTGATTAATTGTCTGGGATAAGTGTACAATGGGAACATACATTACTGGCAGACTTTTCGAATCCAGGCCTAAAATTATACAGGGCAAAGGGCTCTTTCATTCAGATAGAATGAGCAATAATCAGCGCGCCTACTTGGGTGGTTTGTTTTAGCTATTTCAGTATTTGAAAGTCAAAGATATCGCCAGATGTTTTCTTCACGAACACATCGCACGAAATCTTAATCCGCGAATTAGTACACGAATTGAAAATATGACATTGATCAATTTTAAAGCGAGCTTCCCACCGCAAACTAACTTAGTTTAGCTCGCGGTGAACGACTCGCTTAAAACACGTAATGACGAATTACACGGTTTTTAATAATTTTGTTCACAATTAACCTACCATGGACACTTATAACGTACCTAGCTTAGCAACCTTAGTTGTATAAAACAGTGTCGATGCCTCTGACACGTCAATTACTGGTGATGAATGATGAACGAGAACTAATAGTACCTCGCTGATTATGACGAGTGATTGATTCGACGCCCGTCGTTCAAACCGTGAGCTCGTTCACTGAATTACGAAAGCAATTTTCCTAGAAATTGTCTTCGAAGACTTTGATTCATAAATACATATTGACATGATGTGTATGTAAATTATCTTTATTTAGTCTGTGATTATGTATATTTAGTTGCTGTTTAAATAATTACATTTAATTAATTACTTAGTACGCATAATATTATAAGTCGAATTAGGTTATGAAAAGCCTTGCTGAGAAATGTTAATATAATATTTAGAGGTAAATAATTTACTCTCTTCACAAAAGTAAGGTTTCCAAGAAACACTTTCAAACATTCATAAGAGAACCTTACAGAAATCGCTCAAAGCAAGTCTTCAACAAAGTCACAGCCAAAGTACGTAGAGTATAATTTCTTGCCCACATTCTCTCCGTACGTGGGCGCTTAGAACGTTGAGTATGACATCAAAGAGATTATTAGACCGGTTGTCCATTGTCCACTTATGTGCTACTTGTAGGTACGTATGTCTAAGTGATTTACATATATATTACTTGGAGGGCTAAGCTTGCTCGCCACATTATCGGGATGTGAGCAGTGCAGTGCGGTTTGGTGGGGACTAAAAACAATAATGTGACGTGACTAATGATAATTATTTTGGGGAAATCTAATAGATACTAATAAAGACTAAAGGTTCTAATTTTACTTCATATTATTTTTTATGACTTTTTCAACAGTACTAGTCAGTCTAAAATCAATTTTATTTACACTTATATAAAGTTGATGTTTGTTTAAGTGGAAATAACATTGATTCGAAACAATTATTTACATAGACCTTATGTAGTTTATTTATTTATTTAGAGGTATAAAAATTATGTATTAGGTATTTTGAAACTGTTGGTACTCCCCGTCACTTGTCCATCAGGGTTCATTAGAAAACCAGCGTCAGACAGCATTTGTCGGGCATTAATGCTGAAATGAACCTTTTTGGCGCAGCCGTGAGACACACACTATTATCGCTTTATGATTATTTTCACTTTTTATTTTTGTATTATGTGTTTCACGAACTGTGTCTAAATAAATATTATCTTTCTTTTCTTTCCTTCTTTTAATTTTTTAGTCTTTCTTTTCCAGAAACAAAGTAAAAACAGGGCTTTTTGGCCTATGCTTGCAAAAGATTTCCTGTATTCCTGGGATATAATTCGATCCTGCTTCGATCAAAGACAGCAAGCAAGTGGAAAATAATTTTAAATTAATAGTTGCCAAGAGATTGAAGTGTAAGAGTACCAACAGCCAGATGGGTAGCTGACCAAAGGACCACGGCTAAGTAGTGATGCGCGATGGCGAGAGGTTTTATTCGATTGTTTCGATTGCTCGAACATCTCGATGGTTCTCGATTGTTTCGACTTGGACTCGAGTCCGACTCGGTCTGTTATTGCGACTGGCGCATGGCGCGTTCATTCGCGAGTTGTTGCTCAATGGTTTCGAGTTTCGCGAGTTCTTGACTTGCGTTGTGATTGCGAATCCAAACAAATTCTTTCAACAAGAGCAATCGAAAATAATCAATACCGCGACGGGAATAAATGAGTGGAGTGAGTGACTGATTCGAACAATCGAAAACTAGCGGTCGATTCCGTTGACTCGAATCAATCGAAAAACATCTCGATTGTTTTGTAGAACAGCGAGTCGATGGTTGACTCGATAGTTTATTTTAACGACTCCGATACTTTCGATTATTAAAACATCTCGGAATCGCCCATCGCTACGGCTAAGACCTAGATAACGACTCTTACAGACCAGGGAAGCATAGCATATAAGAGAAGAAGCCTCAGCATTATCTGAAACAAGGCTGTCAATGATGATGATCAGATATATTTTTTTTTTTCGTATAGCACTTTCAAAGAACGCATTGTAGAAAGGTTTGTTTTTACCGTGGTTATTCTCTTATATGAACATTGATGTGGAAGTTCTGCTAGTACTTCATACAACAGAGTATACACATGCCTGATTCCGGTAGTTAGTTCTAAGTTCTTGTGCCCATAGTTATAACTATGATCATAGTTAAGGTTGCTGGCATTAAACTTGTTAGATGCTGCTAAAGTTTTAGTTTAGTTTGAACTCTAGCTAAGATTTATATATGATTATTTGAACGTAATTTTAAAAGACAAAAGTTTTTATTCAACAACTAAATTAATAAATCATAAACAGAAACATCTTAAAATTAAACTTAACGAATATACAAACTAAGTATTATACAAACTAAAATTCATCCGCAAAATTTAGATATGATTTAAAGTAAATGCAGAATGCTATTAACTGTCTTTTCAGATTTCTATATCTGCTTTAACAATGTAACTTATGCGGATAAGTAATTTAAGTTTTATTTTTATAAAGCTGCATAAATCCAGTCTTTCTTAAAATCCACTCCAAGCGGCAAATCTTTCGAAATAGTCAGGTAGGGTTGGTGTATAGATTATTGGCTGATCGCAAGAAACGATTATCCATACCCTGCCACTGGGAACTCCTTTGGCAATTTATAGGTAATCCGTAAAACCCTTTGATTCACTGCATTCATCTATTGATACTCTACTTCTGTGTCTCCCATCAATAGAAAGCTGGATCATAATTACGAACGGTACCGTTAGCAAAATGATTTCCGCCATTCCAATATCGGGTAACATAAAATCCCATAATAACCGGGCTCCGGTATTCCATTAAGTTTCAAAATGTACTTATCTCCAGGCCGTACAAATGCGACGGCTGATGCGACGGAACGGATTAACAATAGAAATGTGAGTGGTGTTACGCTGACGCTACATGGCGATTTGAGTAACCACATAAAATGAATCTCATAAAATATATTCATCTTAATTGGCACATGAGACATTTCAGATTTGTGTCTGGGATACCAACAAACCTACGATGGCTCTATTATTATGGATGCACTTTATTGGTGGTGAGCACTTACCAACCCGATCGGACGTATGCTTGTTTGCGCCCAATCCTCATCAACATTTCAGCTAAAAGATGTCCACTGCCGTGCATAATAGGCCTCCCCAAGCATCGCCACTTCGACCGGTTCTGTACTTCCCGCATCCAGCGGATTCCAGCGGCCTTCATAAGGTCATCGGTCCACCTTGTGGAGGCCTTCCAACGCTACGTCTACCGGTACGCGGTCGCTACTCCAGAACCTTTCAGCCCCATCGGCCATCTGTTCTGCGAGCAATGTGCCCTGCCCATTGCCACTTAAGTTTGGCATTTCTTCGGGCTACGTCGGTTACCTTGGTTCTCCCGCGGATCTCTTCATTTACATCCAATAAATGAAACAACTTTTAAAACTGTTTGACGAAGTTATAATCTGTGTACTGAGTATTGTGAGTGTTGCTGAACAATGTGGAAACGACAATATAACAATAAAATGACAACACTGTCAATACTAATGCATAAGAGTATTTTTAAACTATCAAATAAATCCTAATATAAAGCTAAAAAAGTGTTTTTTTCAAACAAATTAAATAGTTGTGATGGGTTTTGCCAATCTTTGATGAGCTGTTGAATATATTTGATTGAATTTTCGTATTCAGACTGGGTACGTCATAACTCATAAGATATACGCAGTTTAACTAATAGTCGTCTCCTTCTTGTATAAAATCTTGATAACCGAGCTGCCTCTTGGTAGACTACGAAATAATCTTGAGAATGCTTGTCAAATGACGACCATATTACTGAAAATCTTGCTAAAATAACACTGTTTAACATTTGTCTAAAAGCGCCGTATTAGCGCCCCTAAATCCGCAGCACCATTTGTGGTCTCCCTGCTACTAATCAGATTTGTCCAGCTTGCATATTACGGTCACACTAAAACGTCACTATAACTAGTATATATTTCTGCTACCAGTCGAAATTAGTTAGCATCAGAATTTGGATGGAAATTCTACTTCGGTTTCAACGTAATATTACACCGAGTAGTTGTCTATGTCCTTTAAAGGGTGTTTAGTAATTGGAAACGTAACGCGTGTTGGATCAGCCACCTAATATTGTGTATATGACTTACTGTTATTTATTATCAATATGAAACCCACACATTTTGATAATACATATACGTATTTGTTGCGCCGTATGTTTTCAAATCCATGTTCACGAGAATCAACTCAAGGCAGTGTGTATGACCTGTCAATATGAAAGAAATTGCGATAAGAAGTGTACGCAATTAGGCTACTATTGTATGAACGTGGACAAAGCCACGTAAACAAACTATCGTAGCACGTGGCGTTCACCATAGGAAAATGGCTACACACACTTACGTAGTGTGTTAACTATCGTTATGAAATTGCTATCGGCAAAGATAATCTTTCTGATGGTAAGTTGTAACTTGAACATACGGACCATTTACATAAGTTGGTTGGACGATTTAGTTTGGGTCCCTCACTGGTCATGTATACATGTATCAAAAATTACCTTTGTATATAACACACGTGTTCTCAACATCTTACTTCCACGTCACGCAGCTTCGATTACAATCTAATGTTTCGCTCGCGTTTACGTAATCGAATCGATGATTTTCATTTTTGCTCGCGACTAAAAGCCACGGAAAATGCAAACCACCGAACAACAGTGAACGGTATAGGGATCGTAAAGCTCTAAGCTGAGAAATACATTTCAACATTTCACTTTTTGTTATTTGTATTTTTGTTTCCCGATCTGTTGCCAAATATATGTTGATATTGATTCTTTCTTGAATTAAACTCGTATTTGGTATTAATATGTATATTCAAATTATTATTCCTAAAAATATATGTTAGTAATATCTTGACAGGGGCTGTCAGCTATACGAGCTGATTGATTTTGATTGACAATAACGAAACCATACAATATCATCGGACTGGTAGTTTCATATAATTACTACTAAACGCTTTCACACTGTGTCAGTATAGTCAACGGTATCGTCGCTGACATTAATTGTCATGCCGATATTGGCGGACGACACAGTGCACTTCTGCCATTATTACCTCGCATACACTTTTGGAATCGCGCGGCGATGTAAGCTTTTTCTGGTGCAACGCGACTATTCAAGGCTGCTGTGGCATACCGCATAACAATAAGCTGCTGGTTACATCTTGTCACAAACCGAAATCATCCCGATATTGTCGTCCGAACTGACGATAATAATATGTCAATGTCATTATCGTCGCAGTGTGAAAACGGCCATTCATAGAGGTTACATGAGGAAGCCATCCAGGTTAAAACCTCTACAGTCTTATAGATGCCTATGTATTGTAGGTATGCGAAGTTTTTAATGATAGAAACGTTCATTTAATTGATGATTTTACATTTTTGCTCGCGACTAATGCAGAGCAGAACACTGTTGTTTTCCACTCCGCTTCTACGCATCTACTTAACAAACCGACCGTTCACAACAGAGTACGGTAGATGCATAAGTACATATATTATTGTAGGTGTTTAGCGAGTGCTGTTTGTTATTGTGTTTGAGTTTGGTGTTAGAATAATTATGGAAGTTTGAAGTGTTTAATAATTGCAAAGATGGTTGTTTATATAAATAATTGTTAGTTAAGATTATATTGCGTTGAAAATAACCTTTGTCAGGCCACGCTAGTTTTAATCAAGAAAACACAAAATTATCAATTAATATATACTCTGTTTATTTGATAATTTTTGATAATCACACAATCCTACTGAAGGATTATTTTTAGAGCAAGATGTAAATTGGTTTTTAATCGACAAAAAAAGGTTACTCAATAATTTTTTTATTAAAAGTCAAACATAGTTGATTTCGTTTAAAGCGTAAAAGCGTAATTCATTATCAATCAAAATTGTTCGGAGTACAAGCGACACGTGTAGGTACCTATAATAAGATAACGTAACAGCGTACGTGTACCTAAATATGTTCACAAGTCACGACACAATATTGTTCTTAATTACAAACATTCTCGCAACGAAATTCGATACATTTCTCATTAATCAATTCATTGCTGAACAACAACTTGACAACAAATTTGTCGCATGCGCGTGAAATGTACAATAAAATTTAAAAACATTTATTCTCAATGGCTCCGTTGTTAACGTTTTGTCGCGTAAATGCACGTCAGTTGACTGATTTGCGTAAATTTATTACGTAACGTAACGAAACGGAATTATAGCGCAATATTTTCCTGCGCGTGTAAACTTGCTCTGTTCAACGCTGAGTTTTAATCATATTCTCTGGTATCTTTATGGTTATACGAACATAAATTGTGGGAGGTATTGAAGCTTCCTTGTGAGGCAAGTGATGCGTAATTTATTTTCGTGAGGAAATATTGAGGTACCGAGATTCATGTCAAGTATATTCCAGATTTTATGCACGTTCTCATTTTGACTACGCTACAAGGGCTACACAACTCGTGTTTTAACAATTTATTACTTTTACTGTTCAATTGTTGTCATTATTAATTATTTATTAAAGTACACCAACAGCTTAATTATACATTCAACATTTTTTAACAAAGGTATTTTGAAAAGGTATTACTGTGAACGTATACACAAATCATTGTCATTATTTCAGTCTTCCACTGCAGGACATTGGCCTCTTGCAAGTATTGTCACAACGACCGGATCCTCTGCCCACATCCAGCGGATTCCGGAGTACGTGAACATGTCTTTGGTCCACCCACGCAGCGCCTTCTGAACTTTTCGGCCTCATTCAGCCATCCGTTCTGCGGGGTCCCGCCCACTTTCAAGTAAGTAAAGGAAATCTTATAGATTACTTGCCCGCGTTTTTGCCTGCGTGGAGGTTAGATACTATCTTATGGAATCGTACTACTTGTTTTAAGCCAGCACCCTGATTGCATAACACACGATCAATCACAATCTGTTTAATTTTGACAATTCAACAACATTCATTACGTTATGTACATTGCTGAGCAGACAAATTTTTCGAACATATGAAGCAATAGATTGCAATTTCTTTCAAAATTATGAAAATTATGATTGATCGTGTGTTACGTAATTAGGGTGCAGGTCATGATCTATCGGTGTGCCAGATTTCATCCAAATCTGTACAGCCGTTCAGGCGTGAAAAGGTAATAGACAGACGGACAAGACAGACTTGCTTTCGCATATCTGTTTAACTCAGTTCTCCTAAGAATTCTCAAAAGTTAGTTCATCCAAACCATTGACTTCAAATTTCTTATTCATCGTGTTTTAAAACGGAACAGATTTTCAAGTAATTGTTTAACTAACTTCTTACTTTATTTAAGCGTGTTTACTTTCAAAGTATTATCTGAGTAGTCTTGGCTGCCTTAAATCCTACTTAACCTAAAGTTGAATTGAAGTTAATTATAAACGGAATTTTGCCTTCGTTTTAATCGCTTAGATTTCCGAAATAAAAATTACTCAATTTTGAAAATTGGGTTTGTTTTTGATACTAGTTGACTCAGCTTCGTTATTTAGGGCTTTGGCACGGCTGAAATACAACATGAAACATAAACCTTTTGCAAGAGACACATATTTTATTGGTAACAACTTGAATTGAAAATCCAATAAACACTTTTTGTGATTGGCTTTTAAAAATTCATCACGTAGTTTAGATTTAGAAGTAGGCAGGTATTAAAATACTTCAGCGACTGTTTTGTAACAATTTCAAGTTAAAATATCATCCTAAGTTTAATTTTGTTCAACTTTAATTTATTCTATTCAATATTAACATCAAAACAGCATTTATAATTGCTTGTACTTTCTTAAATATTTCATATAAAACGCTTCTGTTAGCTGTAATTAATAAAAACTCTCAACACTCGCCTACAGCACACGTCGATCAAATTACATTTTAATTAGTAAATTTACTAAAGAATATTAAACTTTAGTTCTATTAAGATAGAGTTGAAAATTGTAAGAGTAGCGGTGTTGTTATTGCCTTAACATCTTTAGGTTATTATGCGCTGGTTGTGCTTTTTCCTTCACAGCCTCGGGCTATCAAGATGAGCTTTGCAAGAAGTATTTATGGATGAGCTACTAGCAAAAGGCTTGAATAAGTTGAATAATTAAAGTTCATAATATCGGAAAATCCATGCGAAAAATTACGTATTCTTATTTAGTTGAGAAATTGTAGAGTTAGATAATCAAGCCTGTTGGAAACTTGAATTAAAACATGCCTGAAAAAAGAGGCCTATGCTCAGCAGTGGATGAAGTCAGGCTGTGGAAAACGACGATGATGATTTAATAGTAGATTGTTTGCCTAGGGAGCAAACAACTATTTTAAAGGCAAGAGTGTTTCTTTGAATCCAGAGCGCACCGAGAGATTCAAAGAACGTCACTCGAGCTTAAAATAGTGCTACTCCCGAAGTAGTGTCTACCTCGGGAGTAGCACTACTTTTTATCACCTTCTATGAGAAAATAAGTAAGTGGAAGTTATGAATAAGATTAGTACTTATGTTTATTTATTTCATTCTCACTTCTTGAGGAAGACTCACATTTTTTTTATAAAACTAAGTATAATCCGAATTTGAATAAATAATTATTACCAACGTAGGGAGAATGCATTTCGCGCGTTTTTATGTTTTCACAAACTTTTTTGTTTATTTGGCTCGCTCTCGGTTTACTTTAACATACAGCGTGTTACTTGTTCATAAAATGTTCGTGAATGATCTCTTTGGTGATTGGAACTTTTATTAACAATATCCACATTCCAAATTCAAATCGCTTTTAGTCCTTAGGGATTAAACAGCTATTTTAGTCCCTGTTAACGAAGACTAAACTAGCTCTTTTTGAATAGATGTGATAAAAAACATGGTGTATAAACACAAGTCGTGAATATAGATTTGAATGTATGTACTTTTCGAAACACTAAACGAATTGACACTACGTTGACAGTGCGCACTAGAAACAAAACAGATCTGTGAGTTTGACAGAAAAGTGTTTTTTCATTTTTCATACTTGGAAAGTTCGCTTGAAGTTACCTGCTCACCGGGGTTGCGGGAAAGTCCGAAAGGGATACCGTGGCCCCTTGGCTTCCTTTTTTTCAGCAACTTATCGGTAAAGAAAATATGACCCTCCAAAAATTACAAAAATGCCCTATTTTTACTGCCGTGATTAGAACACAAAATTTTTCGAATTTGTCTGGTACTCCACCAGACAAATTCGAAAAATTTTGAACATAAATGAAAATTATAGGTACCTAGACATACTCTTTCTTAAAATTTTAATGTAAAAAATAATTGAATTGGTTCAGTCGTCTAGGACAAAAAAAGTGGAATACGAAACGTGTATTTCGTCAATTTTTTTTTGTTATATAATCGGTCTGAGCTGTATCCCTATTGCACTCTACGGGAGCAGACTTGAGGTAAGAAGACGGCAATAGTTTCTTCAAATACCTATTTTTCAAATTCCTCGCAGCCCCTGTTCCCTCTTAACATTGTAGTAAACAAAATACAAATTTACGTTGGTCGATTATTACTCGTTAACTTGTAAAACTTAACTGCGATAGTTTTCCTTTTAACTTCGTTATATAAAGAAGTGATTTTTGCTGCTTTCTGCTGTGACAACCATTAGCTGATACAACCATTTAGCTGGCAGGGGGGCGGACACTTAACTCTAACAAAAACTAGCACTTTAAAGCTTAATATTTCGCCAACGTATCCCTGAATTGAAAAATAGTTTTCACACACCCACAATATTTTTAAACGACCTTTCCAACCAGACCCCACACCATGGGACAGACGAGAAAAAAAAGCATCCCCACTTTACGTGTAAGGGAGGTACCATCGAAATATTTTTTTACCACTTTGTCGGCGTGATTGATATGTATACCCATGCCAAATTACAGCTGTCTAGTACTAACCGTTTTTGATCCAAGCCGCGGATAGACGGACAGACAGACAGACAGACGGACATGGCGAAACTATAAGGGTTCCTTGGATTCAGATATTCATTTCATTAGGTTTTTATTTACTTTCCTCATATTCGAAATGAAAAGCAGAGTGTATCCTACCTCTGGTGAAAGTTCCTTTCATCCCTTGTATAACAATCTACTATTATGTCAAAACCGGTTTCTTTCTTGCGCCGCATGGACTGTTACCTGTGCGCTTGAGGATCTTATGACAGCGTCAGCGAACGGAGTTCACTTGACTAAATTTATCGGCTAAACTTAAAAACACAGTAATTTTTTGCTCCGTTGGTGGAATTGATGTATGGCGTTCCAGTAGAAGCATAAATAAATAAATAAATACATATTTATTCATATTTTAAATTTATTTGCCATCTATACGCTAAGAATAAGTACAGACTAGGAAACTTTTCACAACTTTGATTATTTATATTTTAGTTATGAATGAGCGTGCTAGCATTGTTTTCAATATAGTCTGTCGTTAGTCTTGTCTTGACTCAGTAAACACAAAGCCTTACAAATAAATTCAGTTGTTATCCAAACAGCCCCAAATTCAACTTTTACCAACTGTCTAATTATTATCAATCAGGCTTAGTCTTAGGATTTAGAATACACTTTCAAAGTTTCCTAACAATCCCAAAATTCAGCACAAGTCACTTAGGATGTAATAAGTAAATAAAAATTACTTACAAATTCACTCAGTTCACTGTTCCCCGAGAGGGCTGTAAAGTTTTGCATTTATTTCTAAAAACATAAAATAGATGTCGATGCGTAAAAAAATTAATATTATTTAACATAACATAACGCCACACTTTGTTTCCCCGAAGGGTTGGGCAGAAGTGTCCTTAGAGTACCCTCTCGTAGTTATGTTTAAGTTCCATGTAATAGGGGGCGAGCCTATTGCCATCAAGCGGGCCTAAATTCAGACTGGGCTCCGGGCGGCGATTTATTTTGTAAAAGTTAGCTTATGATTTCGAGTTGTCATTTTAATAAAAATAAATAAAATAAAATAGCCTTTTATTCCTTGCTTTTTAACAAAAATAATATAAATGCATGCAATCATAATTCATAATATTATAACATTCCTAATTCATAAATATTACATTTTATAAACAATCTCACTAAATTTTATTTATATATTTACCTATAATTACATTTAACCAATCAATAATATTATTATGTTACTTTTCTAATCTTAAATTATTATGTTTATTTTAACGCTCTCAAATTTTGTAACAAGAACCCCTCTTAGTAGAAGGTGAAGGTCTCCTCCTGAGATGACCAGCAGTGTTTCTTTATCTTTTTTATGTTTTTCATTTAATAGTCTTAGGTTTTTCAGTGATTCCATCTAAGAATCCATCAATGAGCTTTATCAAACGGCTATAACTAAACAGTTTGGACGTTTATGTTGCAGTGTTTAAAATATTACTTTTTATTAATAATTGACTGCATTTTAAAGTTGCTTCTTTGGTAATTTTTCTACCCTGAAGGGTTAAGGTCTACAACTCCCGCGTGGACCAGCCGTGTTGGGAGTGAAGAGATGGAGACTCTTTACCTCTTCACTCCCAACACGGCTGGGCGGGTGGCTAGTTGCTATTTATTCTGAATAGTTATTGGAATTTATGCTTCTTCGTTGTTGACACTATTAGGTATTGTAGGTTTTGATGTAAAAGAAATTGTTATATCGCCCATCTTGTTTTTCTTCATTGGGTGAATTTTGTTTAGGGCAGACACAGTGACTGTTATTTTCCGGGGATTCTGACATGTTTCTTTTTTTCTATTTTTCTAGTTTTTTGTGGATATTTTCCCTATTTTCAGTTTCTTCCAGGATAAATAATCTGTCTTATTTATAGCCCTTTTTCCATTTTCTTGTAATTCAATTGTTAAGTTAAGTTAAGTTGTTCTTGTAATTCTTTTCGCTTGTTGAGTACATCTTTAGGAAAGTCTTCTTTGAAATAATAGGATTTACCTTCTATTGTTTTTTTTATTAAAAGAAACTGTGTTTTTCTTTTTTGTTGCGGAAAATGTAATTAGGACAGGCCTGAAAGTTTCACCCTTTTTACCCAATCGTTTGGCAGTTTCGATGCTGTTAGTGTCGCATGTGATATTCAAATCTTTGTTGATTTTTTCGACGATGTTTTCTTTTATATTTTTTTCACCTTCTATTTGTTCTGGGATACAAAAGAAAACTAGGTTGTTCCTCCTTGCGTAACTTTAAAAATTGACTATTTTCATTTTTTTATCTTCAATTTTCTCTTCCAAAAAATATTACCTTTTTACGACACTTTCCAATCTTTGATTGACCTTGGTATTGATAGTGTTTGTTATTTCATCTTGAATAACTATCATCTGTGCTTTTTTTGTTTTATGTTTTTTTGGATTTTTTTTAGAATTTATTTAATTTCTTCCATCCTTATTTATTTGTGTTTTAATTTAAAAGTAAGATCTACATCATAGTGACATACATAATCAGTATGATATCAGTATATGTACATATCAGTATGATCTCTGGACAATAGATGGCCTTACTTGTCTTGTTCGTTTGAGTACCGATCGGACTGCGATATCAGTTTTGGTTGGTTTCACAACTTCACAATATATGGCGTATGTCCTCAACAGACTGATGTCGCTCACAGTCACTGCAATTGTTTATTTTTGCTGTGTAATGTTTATTATTGGGAGTTTTTTCTTCCCATTTTTGATTATTTTACTCACTGTTTTTGTTTTATACGCCTTTGGAGTGTTTGATCATCTTCATAAAATAGTTTTCCAGCAGGCCATTTGTGTTATTTATAACGTTTTTTTCACTACGGTTTCTCTTATTTCTATTGACTTCTCGCAGTAACAAACCACTTTACTCATTGCACAGTGCGCGTCGACTGTATTTGTGACTTGTTACACAATAAACACTTTGAAACAGACGTTTTAGACCCTTTTTTATTTTATTTTACGGAGCGATTTAAAACAGCTGTTAACTTTTTCAAAAATTCATATTCAAAAGTCATTTATTCAAACTAGGCCGAGAATCAGTACTTTTCGAACGTCAAAATTACATAAGACAGTCCCCCGAAACGCCCACCCTCCACTACGGCACAACGGTGACACAATAAAATGATACATTAGATATCAAACTGGAGTATGGTCATTACGTCGATACTGCTTAGCGGCATAAATAAAGTCTGTAGGTACGACGACGAAACTTTTCACAAATTTTACTTTTTCCTTTATTTCCAAAACTAATAATGGTTGTGGACCTCTATAAAAATATAATATGTTAGAACATGACTTCCATTTTATTCAATAAAACATCGAAACATACCAACATTCACTTCTTGGCTTTCAAATAGTCTGTCAAGCATTCATGAACGTTTGAAAAGATCTTTGTTTGAAGAAACTCCAACATGCTTAAATATTTTACTATTTTCCGAGACGTATTGAAGCTAAATGGAATTAATTTGATAGCTTAGTGAAGAATCTAAAAAGTTTTTTAGAGATTTGTTTAATTTTTTTGCACAATGTACACACAGTTACAGGCTAGGCTAAGAGCACATGACCCTGTTAGGGCGCAGCAATTATTATTACATTTAACTAACTTAAGAGATAGGAGATACACGTTAAAAAAAGATGAATAGTTTTCTCTTACAGCTTTCTACAAGAAAAAAAAACATTCAGTTCCAAAACTTTGTGCAGTGCAAGATTTCAGAAAATAAATTGTACAGTGTCAAGTTTTGGACACTGCCATAGACAAATCAATATTGTTATTTTGTATTTGTTTATTTTGTACCCACAATAACATACCTAATTGGATACTCTTAAACATATCACAGAAATACCGCATTCAATATATTTTATTTAAAAATATATATTAATTAAAAATCCAATTTATATTATTTAAAAATCCAAAGGTGCTCGCCTGTTGTAGCATTCATTATTCACAACTTACTAGTCGTCACTACCCCCCTACTACTTGTAAACCTGAAGTGGAACTTTTCAACGGAATTGCCACAACTTTCAGGTCATTTTCTCTGTGGAGTTTCGCCGCGGTTTTCCTAGCTAACTCAAAATACATTGGTACAGAAGGCCGGCTCCATACAACAAGCGAAAACAGGTGCGCGCACACGCATACTCTGTTCCAAAAATATCTGATTAAAATGTGTGTGGGAAAATGAATATTGGCTACAAGTACTGCAATTATAAATAGAATGTATTGAGACTTTCATAATGACTTTTACAATCGTTTTGACGAGACAATAATTTTCTAGTCATTAGTTCCACTGTTCCTTCCACCATGACAATTCAAAATTGTTCGCACGGACTTCAGTTCACTTAGCACGTTTTCCGGCGTTACCGTCCGCCGAGGAGGGCGCCACCATCAGCGCCGTATTCTGGCCGGTTAGAACTTCACGCCGCCCTTGCTGGACAGCGTTAGCAGATCAATAAACAAAATGGATCAAAAAAACGTAAATGTGGATGCCAATTTGTAGTGGCGGGAATTTGAAACTAAAACAAAGCCGCCGCGCCTGTCGCGAGTGCGGTTGTACTCGCTGCATGTGACGCGTGTGTGTTCGTGTGAGTTTTCGCTCATTGTGGAGCCGACCTTCTGTACTATTTCTATGTTCTGTTAAATGATGGGGCTTCTTGCACTCTGTTGAATATTTTAATTACATTACAACCGAACACTCCAACGTTTTAGTTATTAGGTTATGCAATTACATTGGTACTTACGCGGTTTCGGACCGTTTACTTTTGGTAATAAGTTTTATTAATTTGATGCGAATGTCGGTTTCAGGGTTTAGTTAATGTTATACTGTGGTTGTTACATTTTGCCTTAACTTGGTTTTATAAACTTGGAGCGCAATGTCAATTCTGTCAGGCCGTCGAGAAAATGTATTCCTGACACCTGTCAGCTAGACAATTTCTAGTAGTAATAAGGATCAAATTCTCCACCACACGAAACACATTTATTCGTTAGTATGAAACTGGCATGTGTCAAGAAAGCATTATCTCGACGGCCGGACTGTCTAATCTAATCAGTCTGTATTTTCCCACTGCACGGCAAAGGCCTCCCTCTCCCTTTTTACACACAGTTCTGTCTATTGCTAGTGTCGGCCAGTCCTTTCGGTAAGAGTCAAGCTCGTTCCGCCATCTTAGTCTCGGCCTGCCGCGATGTCGTCGTGCGTTTACTAGGACCCAGTCGGTAGTCCTTTTAACCCATTTTTCATCTGTCATGCGGCAAACATGTCGGGCGTGACTGTAGTAGGTACATAATAAATCTACATAATATCTATCATAGGTATAGTTCGAAAAACCAAATGGAAAATATATTACACGGTTCATGCAAATGGATTAATTTTGATTGAAAAGCGCGGAAATGAAAGGTATAGTCGACATTGAATGATTGTGCCATAAAATAAACTATTTTGATTCACAAACAAAAACGGTTCATTGAAATGTTGTATATTTTATATAATAATGTTTGTAGAACATTGCCAACGTTGTGAAATATCACTGCGTGTCCATGGTGGATTCTGAATTTACAACATAAACCAATTACAGGCACTTTTGAATTGTCAAGGGGTCGGTCAGTCAGAAAGCTGAAGCTAGTTGCCCATTCCAAAGCGTAGTAGGTTCCTATGGAGAAGAACGAGCAAGAAACTCCTCGGACAATCTTTTAAATCAAAATATAGTCACATAATTCATGTTGAAATTACACACGTGAGAACAATATAGAAAGACATGCATGTTAGAAGCGATCGTATTAAAAAAATAAAAAAACATAAAACAAGCCGTGGCAGCTAAAGGTGACCAGTCCCAACTGACGGCACCCGTTCACGAACATGACGCATGGATCAGCATCATTCAGCTCAACCTTTTTGAAGGGAACTTAATGATCCTAACAAAGTTATGTACATACCTGGCGTCTTTGATTGAAAGTTTATATTTTGTTGCAGATATTTATGATTGTTTTTTGTATACCTACGGACCCTTATTGACTGAAATATATATATATATATCTTTTTTATGCTGATCATTCGATATAAATCAAAACCTAAAATCTTATAATTTTCGCAGGAATTATAACACCAATAGAATTTTTATCAGAAAATATGATTTATAGCCGCATATGACATTTAATTGATACCAACATACCTTTGGCAGTATAAATGGGGCCAACATTAACATTTTATCACGCCCGTAAACCAGGGGTGTAAGCAATTTTTCAAGGGTTAAGCCTAGGGTATAAATCATCTGCTAATACCGTCAGGCCATTGCAGGAGTGATAAAACACGCCGTTATGTTTGAAGGGATTTTAGCATGTAAAGGTTCGTTTTTACCTGGGCTCTAAAATATTTTCTGTACCTTACACACTGGCAAAGTGTTCAGTTATCTGTTAATGATTCCCGAAAAGCAAACAAACATAATTCTACACGTTGTCTGTAGTGCTAAACTGTTAAATTCGCGTAGAACTCACTAATTAAACCACGTGTTCAAATACCTAAGACGAAAACATAGGTGGCGTAGCCGCTACGTCAAATCAGGAGCTACGCCGTAGCAAAATTCGTAGACTACTGACTACTAAAATGCCAATGCATCAACTTGTAAGCGTTGATATTTTGGTTCATTATTAAACGAATTTGTGTTTGAATAATACAAAAATATTGAAAACCACAAGAACTAACACAAGAAAAAGTGGATTCAAAGCTTAACCAGGTCAACTAAAAAAAAAAAAATGCAGGCATTGTAAAAAGCGCTCACATACACAAAATGTTAATAGGTATGTTATCTCATCTATCTAATTCCAATAAATGTTGGCTTTTTGGCCACCAACCAACTCAGAAACTAAGCCATACAGCTCATTTCCATGACCCGCATGACGCACTGTTTCGATACTCTCACAAGTGATTAAGCTCATTATCTAGAACTACGCCATATTAGTTGCGTAGTTAGCTATCCTACAGACTAGATACTAGGAATTTTCGCTTCATTACCTGACCTACAAAGTTACTAGGCTAATATCCGCTTGATGTTTGAACACCGAACTTGTGTGGTCTCTCTCTGTCATGTGGAAATTGTTTCGGATGTCTCTTTCGGACGGGTTAGCATCATCAGCCAGTTGAATATGGGTTCCCAAATGCCTGTTCCCAAATTACCTACTGCACTGGCAGACTGATTAGTGATAATAATTTGAAGATACTTTCGTCCATGACTCTCCTGACGTATTTCAAACCAGAGGACCTAGCACAAACGCTTGACGTAAGCATAATGTAATTTCAAACAATTTTTGAATAGAAAATAAAAAAATTGCGACGAGCACAATTATTAGTGTCATGAATAAAGTCTTAAAACTAGGTAAATATGATGTGCGAAATGATTATTTTAAAATTCTTCGAATTTACGTTACGTGTACTGTGCTCGTTCGTGCTAATCTCACAGGGAAGTGTGCTAATATAGAGTCTACAACCTAAAGACTGCCTCGTGGGTCCAATGGTTGTTGGCGCGACTATTCAGTGTGAAGTTCTGGATTTTTTTCCACATCAGAATTTACCGTAGTAACCTGGATTCTGGATTCATTCCTGGTTGGTTATACAAATGCGCCATGCTAATTGTTGTGTAACCAGATGTTAAAACGTCATACAAATAGTTTTCTGACAGCTGCGCCCACAGACTACTCTAAGCCGACGGCGCGCGAGTCGATTACCACAGACTACATAGAGATACTACGTATATCGATTACCGACTTAACTGCTATTTTTAAATATTATACTTATTTTATTTATGTAGAATTAATTATTGTATATTTATTTTATTTTTATATCTTAATTATATTTCATGGTATGCTGCACCGGTCGACGTCATAACGTCAACGCCGACTGTCGCTAAAAACCAGCGCTGGGGCTCTGTCTTGCATAGGGTCGCAGCATCATGCTGAGCGATGGCTGTTTTGCGTGAATGTGACGCATATTTTCCCTAAACTTGTGTCTTTTTTTAATTTTGTGTTCTTTTTTTGCGTCATGTTTACCGCAAATAAACGTATTTTCTTTCTTTTTTTTCTTTGTTAAAAGCAATGACCCTGAGACTTATAACTGGCGAAAACTGAACTACAAACCTTCTATAACTGTTCGGGCAAAAAGGGCGCGAAGTTGTTTAAAAAAATAATTGTACATACCTCCCTAAAATAATGCTTTTCCATTTAAATACGAATACTCTCCAGTATAATAACTTCAACAATTCCACACCACTGAACTTCCGGACCTTTATCAAGTTGAAAGAAACTCTAAACAATACTGCAAGAGAGATGAAGTACAAAACGCTGGCTGACACGGATCTCGTCAGACGAAGTTCAGCAGTTCTGAAGTTCAAAAGTTTAGACCGACCGCCAACCTCCATTAGTGGGAGGTATTGAAAATTTGCATTGTGAATTATTTAGCAGTTGTAAGAAATATTTTGCTATTTATGTCTATGCAATTAAAGATGATTTTATAAATGAGAATAGGAATGGGTAGTGTATTGAAGGAACAATCTTCTTTTTTCCGATTCTTTACTTTATCATTATTTTCTTAAGAACCTTTCTAAAATTGATCGAAAAAGTTGTCCTAACTTAATATACTAGTGAGTTTGTTTGTTTGTTGCGATTTAACGCTAAAACGGCTAGACAGATATAAATGAAATTTGGCAGATGAGTAGACCATGACCCGGGTTAGGACATAGAATACTTTTTATCCCGATATTCCCACGGGATCAAGACTTATGTGGGTGAAACCACAGGGCGCAGCTTGTTTCTTATAAAAAAGTAGAGCCTATGATTAAATTGACAGTAATAATGGCAACGCACATGGTTTAAAAGTGCCTTGCACTTTTAAACCAGACACTTGCGAAGAGAAGAAAGAATCTGTAAGTTTCTTACCTTTTTGTAAATGAAGTCCTCTTTCTTATGTCAAAAATAATGACATCCTCACGCAACATTTAATTCTCCACTAAGGGTCGACATATCTCACGTTCACTAGTTAACACAAGTTTGTGCCTGGTGAAGAGCCTGCAATGAGAGCGATGCAAACTTGCGCTAAGCACGTACCTGGACTACTTCGCCCATGACGATGTTAAGTGGACGGCCCGCATAGCCTGCAATTGTGTAACAAGGTGCTTTTTATGGAGGAAAATATTGTTTAGTAGGAAGTCGGAGTTGAGATGCGGATCAAAATATGGAGAACTGTTTTGTAAGAACGTTTTAAGCTCTTCACAAAAGGAAGCAAGCATTTTATTTTTTATTTTGGCTTACGTGAGCATTCAAATCTTAAAACAAGCTGAAAGCACACTTATTTAAAGCTCAGAAGCAGGGTTGATAAAAATCATGATTTATTAATTTGTAAATGGGTTATCACCTCTTTGCTTATTTTAATTATAAAATAAAAAAAAAACACATTTTAGTTCTTCTAAAATTATCAACTAGTCACATAACATTCAAACAAAAAATCAACAACAAAAAGTTAAGAAAATGAACGTGTTTTTCTTATTTGTATAGTTAGTTAGTTTTTAATTTAGTGTAAGTTTGTATGTTGTATATTAAGATTTTAGAAAATGAACAACTTAAAATTTAAATTTACCGTTAATTGCTGCAGTCACAGTCACTTAATATGTTTTGTTGAACATGTTCTTACTGGTTAGGTACCGACATAACCACAGCCACTTTTTTGTATTCACGCTTTCACTAATCAATCACGAATGAAAATACATCAAGTCGCTTGTTTACATTTCGGGAAACACCCGAACTGTGTAGATAAATATAGCTTTGCACGTATGTGTGCGTCAATTTTGTTGCATTAAAAAAAGATATTGAATTAAATCACCGACTTTGTTTTTAAATCAGTTGATTTTAATCGCGATTTAAATCACTGATTAAAATTAGGTGATTTAAATCATCTCAACCCAACTCAGCTCAACTCAAAGCATTTATTTCAATTAAACCATTTACGGCACTTTTGAAATGTCAAGGCGTCAGTCAGTCAGAAATATGAAGCTACTTGCCCATTCCAAAGCATAGGTTCCTATGGAGAAGAATGGGCAAAAAAATCCACGGACACTCTTTTAAATCATAAAATTGTTACAAAATATTGGTTACATCATTCATGTTGAAATTATACATGTGAGAACAATATAGAAAGACGTGCAAGTAAAAAGCGTCCGTAATAAAACCTTTGTACTCATAATTATGATTATGTCTTATCTGTATCTATTTTTCTGTGTGTACATAAATAATAAAATAAATAAATAAAAACAATTCAAAAATTAAAATAAGCTGTGGCAGATAAGATATGACCAATCCCTACTGATGGCGCCCGTTCACGAACATGACGCATGGATCAGCACCGTTTAGCTCAACCATTTTGAAGGGAACTTAACGATCCAACACACACGCCACCAACAGCGAGACATTTGAGTGAGCATGACATAGTCTCAGCCGCCAGAGCACATTCAAGTCAATGAAAGACGTACCCAGTAAATGGTAGATTTATAGAAGGTACGTGGACACAGTGCTCACACATGTGCTATGCAATGAAAATACTAAGAGTTTCAAGTTATACAATTCAAAGATAGTTTTTGCAATCTTCAGCAGCTCAAACAATATTTCGAATGCTAAAAAAATTAGTTTATGTACCCTTGTGGAGCTGGACCAGCGTTGAGCCAAGCATTTTTGTCACCGATATAATCCCCCAGCTTATAATATGCTTTAAGCTCAAGCATTTATTTTTATCTGCATTAAACACTATCAAGAAACTTGCCAACAGTTTGTTTTAAGCACAAACAGCCTTTATATATTTTTATTACAACTAGGTGTACATTTTTTGCACTAATGAGAAATGTAATAAACGATGCACTGACTGGAATGTGCAGTGTCGGAACGGAATTTTAACGTTGTGAACATTATGAGGATTTTGTGAATATTGTAGCTCTAATATGTAAACTGTGGAAATTCAAAATAGCGCAATTTTTTATCTGTGAAGGATGCACCACGTCGAAAAACGGCCTTGCTCTAACCAACGAAGTTACGAGTCTTGTGATCAAATTTTCATCGCCTTTCTGAAATCAGGTTTAGTTAGTGCACGAATACAGATTTTTTTAATTTTTTATTTTGGCATGTATACGTGACCATGCGGTCAGCCTTTTAGACAGTTTTCCTGTTGAAAGCGATGCGGACGTATTTTTTGATGATTGTTTACCCTCCTTTTTTATATACTTGTACATATTATTATTATTATAATTTTAAGTATATAAGTTTTTGAATTGTGTAAATATTATCTTATATGGATGTAAACTAACTCTGTATTATTTAGATCTATATACTTTTGTCTGTTTGACACTGCTGTGTTACATCATCCACAATCTATATCAAGCTTTAGACATTGGTCCTTCGAGCCGGATTTAATTAAAATATATCAGCCCTGATTAATTCAGTATGCCCATCTTGGTGCGCGAATGAATAGTGCTTCAATAAAGGTCTTAGTCAAAAAAAAAAAGTTATGTTTCTTTTTGCCATTTCAATTTTTAGAACTATTTTGTCAGGTTCTAAATAAAACCTTCTTCCTTCTTTCTATTTTCAGTTCTGAATACACTAAGGTAGTTCCGTAATTCTTCCTGCATTATTCAAGCCATCCCAGCTCCTACATTCGTGACCTAACATATCTGTATGCAATAAATCAAACGCAGTGGAGTAATACATTAGTGTGTCCGACACAAGTGCATCAGCTAAAGTGGTTCGAGAAATATTTTACTGTGACAAGGGAATGTACAGTGAAGTGTGTTTAGGAATTTTAAGTTTAATAATATGGTTCCTTACTTGCAAATCTTGCAATACAACCTTCTTAAACTTATCTTTCTTTTCCCATGGAAACGGTTATGTAAAGTGAAGCTTATTAGGTATACACATTCATAAATTCTTGCCTTCTTCCCATGCGGTAGGCAGGTATCTGCCATAAAAACGGTAAAAAATAGAATAAAAAAGTAGTAAATAGGGCTAAAAACCAATAAAGAAGTAGGCAGCTAGGAGGATACGAAAGCACGTTAAGCCGTTGGTCTCGGCTGTCATTCATGGATCTTTGACAGTCGTTACGGGTCGTCAGAAGCCCGAAAGTCTGACAATCAGTCTTACCAAGGGGTATCGTATTACCCAGTTACTGGATTTTTAAGGTCAGATAAGCAGTCGTTCCGTGTAAAATACTGATATTCAGTTGCATCCGGTTAGACTGGAAGCCGACCCCAATATATTTGCGAAAATGTTAGGCAGATTGATTAGCTAGGAGGATACGCTGGTATCAAAATAAAGTCAATCAAGTTCTGATAAACTCTCGTTGTTTTTATGATTTATTCGACTTTCATTTTCACCAGGGAGATTTCATTTGGGTCAACAAATTGGAAAGGACCCGACAGAAATATGAAGTGCACCTCTAATTTTCCTGTTTTTGTCGGATACGCTCGAACAATGAGCTTTTAAGTATCTCGGGTGAAATTTTAAGGTGAAACGTGTTATGTCGGTCGGAAGGAATTCACTTTAAGCGATGCGATGGAAACTTTTGACCTGAATTTTAATATCTTTTATTTTCATCAACAGCCAATCGCTGTCCACTCCTGGACCCAAGCCTTTCCAAATGCACGGCAATAACTTTGATTTTTAGCCACTTTTGAGCATCCATTACCAACCACCCAGTGATTTGTATACACACACTATGTCACAACATTTTATTTGTTTTTGTATAAGCTTTTTTATATTATCAATTTTAATTTATTCTGTGTATGATTAAAACGGACACATGCACTTCCATATGTATTTATTAATCTAGCGTATGGTACTCGTAGGCTGCAGCTGAAAATCTGAGTCAGATGGTGACTTTGTGTTGTCATTAACATTGACATTATGCTGAGCTGTGGCCCTTTTGACATTAAAAACATTGTTTTCTGTTATTTATAGTTTTACGGTGTGTTTTTGCTGTAATGCCAATGAACGCATTCTTTATTTCATTGTTAAATTCAGGAGTTATGGTTTTAAATTTGTCACCTCACACCTCGTTCAATATTCCTTGACGTTCATAAACACGCTGTATACAGCTCTTTTATTACATACTCGTCCAATGCAAACGTTACTTACATCAAAAATATGAGACTTTTTACGATATCACAGCTGATGCATAAAAATACAAAGTGACGTATGTATTATAATTTGATGTTTAAAAAATGCTGGCGACAATTTCTGTAAAATGCTTTGTTTTTTTTTTCAGCAGTCATTGTCATACTGTCATTTTAAAACGTGCAATGGTGTTGTCATTTCGCGATTAGTATTTTTGTTGATATGATTTTATTCGTAAGCCGTTACAACTATATTATACCAACATTTCAGCCGAATTCGCCGAACGGCTTCTTCCTATTATTTTGTACAGTCTTTTATTTTTTCATACCAGTAAGTTCTTTTAACACCATTTAAGATACTTTTGCAGTGTGAATTCTTGGGGGGAGATTTCTACAACATCCTTTTTGTACCTAACATGCATCTCGTTAACTCTGACAGTGACCCGTCGCTGTACGTCAATACACAGTAAGGTACAATACTCGTACAAGATATTTATGACCTCTACGCAAAATGAGCGTGTGCCTAAAAGAACCTGCTCAAGTTTGAAACTAATCCGGCCATCCCGGAGCAAAAACATGATTAAAACCGTAAACAAAACATAATAATTAAATTCACAGACAACAATCGTAACATTTAATGAAATTGTCGATGGGCCGTTAATTTATTAAGGGTGGGGCAAACCGGAGAAATTCACTGGGCAAATTGTAAAGCATAGTCGTTATAAGAAATTTATAATGGCTAATTAACCTATTTTAATTCAGCTAAAGCTACAGTTATTTATATGGATGGCCTGTTTGGACTCTTAATTGTTTATTCTGATGCTTAAATGTACCAGTGGGAAGAATACTGTAGGCCAGTGTAGCTTTATTGTTGGGGAAAAAAATCCGGATTTAAAGTTGGAGAGAAAGAACTGTTTTAATCAGCATAAGGCGTGTTCCACACTTGTTATGATTCGGCAGTATTTGTTGGACAACAAAGCCGACCAGAAGCATTTACCTACTACACAGGTTTGGCTTCAATTCGGCTCGAGCCAATCGGTAAACTCCGTTCTGCACCTGCCCTCGCTGTATCATGTTCGGGTCGGCTTGGGACAATTTGACCTAAGCCGAGCAGATTTTTTCCGAACATACCTATACAATATGCCGAATTATGCCAACCCGAAACAGTGTGTAGCATGCATACAACAACAAAGATTTTTTCGGAATCTTTTGGTACCTCTGGCGAGATATGGATATCAATTTCTGAAAAGGCATAAATCTTTTAGTTTTAGACACATCATTTATTTATATCAAAGAAGTACAGTCAACCATATCATGGTTACAGTTTGATTTGACAGTACCAATCTTTATTTAGTTACCTACCTCTTTGTGCTATTTCCAAAATATTATTTTTAATATTTACCAATTCAAAAAGAAGATCTAGTTGTATACAGGCACTACTAGGTATCACACGCAGAAATAACAATTATCATCAAATTTTATATAACTAGCCATTTCCCATCTCATATTACTCATTATGAGGGCTCGTTATGATATTACAGCTAATTAGTGTCTGTTACAATGTCTTCGTTTATGTTGCTGGCATTATAGCGAATTATGAGAGTATCTAGTCTGTCCACGTTTTACTACAAGGTGTGGAACTCTTTTCTTAAGTCTGTATTTTTACGATGTCTTTTAAAGTGAATCGGTTGGTATCTTCTGGGTAAACGTAACTTCGTGTACCACATGATTCCTTTCTGAATCATCCAATACTACATAATGTACGATTTTTTTTGTGCGTTTTGCATAACCTTTAGTAAGTCATTCTACACCTCCATTATGCACAATCAAGGAAATTGACACCCCCATCAATTTGCCGTGTTCTAGTCAATTCATACAACTGTCAAAGAATGAGAGTTGTGTTTTGAATATATGGACAATTTAAGTTGGTATTCAATTTCCTTAACAATTAATTTCCCTGGCCGGACTTACTATTTCTTGATCGCCACACTTTCTCTTATAAAAAGAACTCCTCTTTCAAAATCCAGCAACATTCATATCTATAGGGTAGTTACAGTATCAAATATCACGTTATATTATATCATTTTTTTTTTATGTGTGGTATCTCGTAGTTGACCTCTGAGGTCGTGACTACTTAACCGGGCTATCCTGTGGCTGCCTTAAGCTAACTTAAAGCCTCCAGCCAGGGCATATTAAACCCAAGTTGAACCATACTCCTTTATAGGGCAGTTAAAGCCTTTTGTGTACCACTGCAGGACAAAGGCATCCCTTCCCTTTTTCCACTAATCGTATCAACTGCTCTATTTGTCCAAACTTTAGCAGTATAGTATAGTTACCCTGATTCAGTTGAATCAGGGTAACTATTTGCTGTACGTTGCCAGGAGCCACGGTATCCCTTTCGGAGTTTCCCGCATCCCTGGCAGTCAGTCCAATCAGTCTTATCGGACCCCTTCAGTTGTGCTGACATCTCTTTGAAGCGCGCGTGGAACACAACGCGCCGTCGACCCGGGCCTGGTCCTTATCGGATGGCGAGCTACCCATTGCTCACCGTCCGCAAGCCCGCGCCCACGGTGGCCGGGAATCGGCCTGTGATTCCCGACGCCCAGGGCGTCTGACAGGAACTCTGGCTTTACTTCCTTTTTCATAAGTGCCTTTGTAGGTTTAAGTGAAATAAATATTTTGAATTTTGAATTTCTCGGTAGCAAAATAAACTTTCTCTAATAATACGCCTCTTTCTACAAAATCATAACGACATTTATACCTATAAGGTAGTTACAGTATCAAGTATCAAGTTATATTATACCCAGGTTGCACTTAACTCCTTTATTGGGCAGTTAAACGTGAGTTTAAAATTTGAGCAGCCACTTGAAGCTGTTTTCAGTGTTTGATACTGAAGTTTAAGTTTAGTTTATATAAGTAATTTAAAAAAAAGTGAGCCAAATAAGTTTGGAACATTTTGGGGTAATAGCTATGCAGATTTGAGTGAACTCAAAATTCATATAAAACTTTTTATACTTCCTTTTTTTTTACTGACATTGTTTCAGATTGTAAGGATCTTGCTTTATCATCCTCGACCCTGCTTTCAAATTTAAAATACGACAAGCAACGCTAGTGCGTTCTATACCCTAGATAAAACGTCTCAATGACCCATAATGTCTGTAATTAAAGCACCATTCCACCTTCAAACCAAACCACTTCCAAAGACATACTGTATAAAGAAAATACAGGGCTACCTACTAAAACTTTTTTATGGTGAAACAGAATTGGTTTTGAACATTTCCAAATAGACAAGCTACTACTTTACTCGCTCACACATCACACACACACGCTCACACACACTTGCAGTCCACACTTAATTTTTAGGGTTCCGTAGTAAACATGTAAACCCTTATAGTTTTGCCATGTCTGTCTGTCTGTGGCTTCGCTCAGAGCCTGTTAGAACTAGAAACCTGTAATTTGGCATAAGTACACATATTAATCACACGGACAAAAAGGTAAAAAAAATCAAGAAAAACATTTTTTTTAGGGTACATCCCGTTCACGTAAAGTGGGAATGTTTATTTTTTTTCTCATCTATCCTACGGTGTGGGTGTGTAAAAACTATTTTTCAATTCAGCGATCTGTTTGCAAAATATTAAGCTTTAAAGTGCAAATTTTAGTTAGAGTCATGTGTCCCCCCATGCCAGCTAAATGATATTCCTTGGATTAGTGACAAAATTCGCAGCAGTAGCATATATAACGAAGTTAAAAGGAAATCTATCACAGCTAAGTAGGCTTTACAGGTTAACCAGTAATAATCGAACAACTAGATTTTGCAATTTGAAAAACGTGTTCTCTCATACATTCCGTATGGGAGAACATGTTTTTCAACTACAATGTTAAGTTTGTCTTGAGATAAATTCATCCAAACTACGGAACCCTTCATTGTGCGTGGTCCGACTTGAACATAGCTAACTAAATATTCACAATTTATTTATGAGGATCAAATGTAATCCGAGACACAGGTTTACCACCTAATTGCAGATAGTCCCAAACTTTGTATATTGAATAAAATAAAATTAAAAATTAATGCTAAATACCAACAGAAAATTAATTAAACCCTAACTTCCATAGTCCATACACAAATACATGTCACAGGTCAGGTGCAAAACATCCCTAATACTATGTAAGCCGTGGCCGGTGTCAGATTAGCATTACGCTACATATACGTAATAGATCTGTGTCCGCATTCCAGGCGTGCTTCTACTGGTCACCGAGTTTTGAGGTCAATGATCCATTATACATAATTATATGTAGGTAGGTGACATCGGGCCATTTCCTGAAGGGGTCGGCAGAGGTCTTTATTACGCCAGTATTATAAGAGGTGAACGTTTTACATTAAGTGGGCAGAAAACCAGAACCCGCATCCTACTTACGTAACACACTTTCAATAACAATCAGACAGTTTTGAAGGATATTGCTAAACCGTTGCTACATATGTTTGAAAACAACCTAAATAACGCAATGAACATGAGTGAATTGTCAAAATGAAACTCATTAACTCATTACTGATTGTCATTGTGTGTTACAAAATACCCCACCGACCCGGTTGCTGAGAATTTGTTAAGGAAATAAAATTTTGCTCGACTCGAGAGCCTCGCTTCTTTGGACCTTAGGAGCATGGTTAAAATTTTTTTTTACAGCTGTAGTGGCAATCATGTCATTTGGTTTAAATAGGTTTTTATTTTTATTATTTTATTTTGCTTGTATATAGATTCTTTTCTTTTAGATTTTGTGAATGTGAGAACGTTGTAGGCTTAACAGACTGTAGATCTGTCGACCATTTTCTATCTTGCTAAGTACCTGGTACTTGTTGCTAGGCCTACACTGTCCTCTCATACCTATAAACACTGTAATTTGAAAACATTGTAAATACCTTTACTTTTAAAAGAGTAACCGTGGAGTTTCTTGCCAGCTCTTCTACATAGGAAACGACCAATTGGAACCGTGCACCTAGCTTCTGACGTTTCATAAGTGCCCTTGTAGGTTTATGTGAAATAAAATATTTTGAATTTGAAGTACCTAGCTGTTGCAACCACTAGACAAATAAGGTAGTCATGTTCTTTCATAAAATACGTGATTTAATTAAAAACGTGAAGAAATGAAATACAATTTATTCGTTCTACAGAGGTCTATTAACTACTCTTTAAAACGTTTATACTTTTAAAAACTTCGTGTTGTAAAAGAAAACCACAAACTGAATTCCAAGTAATTAACAAAAAAGAAAACTTCCAACCAGTAACAACGCTTGAAAACAAAATTCAAAAAACAAACTTTTCATGTCTCAAACTTTTTAACACGACGAACACTTTTTTCCCAATTCGACGATGCTTCAAAAATGTTCTCGAAAAAAAAAGGTACGCAAAAGTATCAAGTGCGTCATACCGTAAAGGTAACGAATGGGAAAGCCACACGGGACAAAAACACACGACAAAATGTTGCCATCGCGTTATCTCGCGCCAAAACGAGACATGACTATGAGTAAACATATTTACATCTCGTTTAAGCATAAGATGATGCGGCGAAAAAAATTGTCGATCTGCGCAGGTTATCTTGGCAGTGTAACATTAATATTTACCGTATCAATAGTCCTTCTTATAGTGCAGTGAAACATTTACGTGCAATATAAAGAATAACAGCATGTGTTGGGTTTTACGTCATTTTTATACTTAATCGTAAAAGCTGTAACGTATTTACTGTATCTACCTGTGGTACTTGTAGCGTACTGAAAGCTAGTGAGTCCCGATGTTCCCAATAGAGTTTTTGAGTACTTACTATCGACAGTGTGTGTAAAAATATTAAAAATATAAATAAGTTTTTTTTAAGAATTTATTCGTGCCTTACTATGTTTTATCATTTTCTTGTTTTGCTGGCATCAAGTAATATACAATAGGGATGATGCCTGGGTTAAACAAAATAACTATTTAGGCCGTCGGTCAGATAACAAAAATATATTAGACATTATGTATTTTTTGTTTTATCATATTAATAAAAAAATGACTAAGATAAAACGCGTTAAAGTTGGGGAGTGGGGGTCGCTACGTCACAAGTAAGTATAAAATCTACATACTCGTGATGTCATGGCATATTTTAACTTAATGTATCGCCGTAATCTTTGATTACGTAAAAAAAGAATAAATACGTGTCCAATAATTTAAAAAATAAAAAAACGGAAAAAAAAAGTTCGTCCTTCCTATTAGTAAATTATAGGTATAGTTGTTACTATTCAACGTGGCAATGCTGCCAGTCTTCTGGGCACGTTTCTGGATGACAGCGATGTGCAGGAGTACTTCGACGCCTTTGTTTTTGTTTTGTTTATTTGTCAGTCAGTTCTATAATAATTTACTATAACATTTGATACTTAATAAATTATTATAATTTTATAGTCAGATCAACTATAGTTATAAACAATAATTTATTATAATCAAGTTTCTAAACCCACCACCATCTTTTAAATAAAATCCCTATTGAATCAGAACATTAAAGCTCATCAATGAACAGTTACGCCGGTGGCACACCTCCGCCGCGAAACCATAGTAGTTCAATTCAATAGACTCGCGGCATGTTCCACCACTCGAATCGGATGCCGGCAAAAGACGCGAGTCAATTTAATTGAACTACTGCGGTTTTGCAGCTATGGTTTCGCAGCGGAGGTGTGCTACCGGCCTTAAAGAATTTCCGTTTCCTCTAGTTTTCATTCCATCGCTCGAGTAGCACAAACTAAACGAAATGGAATCATATTTATTTCCTATCAACTGCGCGCTCTCGGACTTTCTTAGATGGTGCGGAGAAAATATTAAATAATAATGTAATTTAAAAGGAAGTACCTCGTTATTTTTGTATGAGCTGGCCATTTTAATTAGGTGCTTGTGTGCACTTGCTGTTCTTATGGCTAATGGATAGATAAATGGGGTAAGTTCATTTTAAAATGTAGGTATTGTAAATGAGGAAAGAAACTGAACATGAAACTTTTAAAGATAATAAAAATATTATTCCAAGTTTTTGGTGGAAAAACATTTTGTATTTTGACCTTATAAATGGAATCACTTTGTATTGTCACAATGCAAATATATCATCCAATGATGCAAAAGCAACTTTGTACCCTTTCGCGATCTGGGGGTGATACGGCACGCTTACAATAAAAACCGGCCAAGTGCGAGTCGGTCTCGCACACGAAGGGCTCCGTACCACCGTACATTATTTAGCAAATAAATGAAAATACTAAACGAAGAATATTATTATTTTTCATCTTAAATTTAAAAAATCGCAAAGATATTTTGTATTTCATAATGATACTATGAATTACAAAGTTATTTTTGCATTAGCAGAAAATCACCAATTTTTAAATAAAATACCTTACGAATCGGTCTTTTTAGTATTTGTTGATTATATACAGTATATGGTACATGATATACAGAAGTTTTAAATTCCTAACTTATTTAGTTGTTGACATAGAGCTCGTACAAAAATGGTCTAAAACTGACAATTTTTACGGCCCCCTATTTCATGATAAAAAAATAAAAAAAATTGTTCTCTACTCGATTAGTTCTAGACGATGACACCCCACATTCCCGGGATAGGTTTTTTTTTCAAAATCAAATTTGTGTTCTATGAAGAACCCTTTACTTTTTAAATTAATTTAATTTTTATTATTTTTTGTTATAGCGGAAATAGAAATGCATAATCTCTGAAATTTTCAACTGTCTACCTATTACGGATCATGAGATACAGCCCGCTGACAGACAGACAGACGGACAGCGAAGGCTTAGTAATAGGGTTCCGTTTGCCACCCTTCGGGTACGGTTTTTAGAAAGAGTATCTAGACATACTCGTTCCTATCATTTTCTTTTATGTTACTTTTCGAATTTGTCTGGTAGTCCTATAAGCACGACGGTAAAAATGGGGCATTTTTGTAATTTTTGGAGGGTCATATTTTCTTTACCAATAAGTTGCTGAAAAAAAGGAAATAACAGGGACGTGTCTACAGAAGACCTTGATTTTATTAACAATAAATGATTGCTCTCTCGTTATTATTCAGGAAGAAAAAAGGGGAATACCTACTTTTGTATGCAGGCCCTGTTCCCTCTTAAGTATAAGTTAGCAAAAAGATTAGTCAAGGTTTGTAGGGGCTGATTCGATTGTCCAGGTTGTATCCTTAATAACACGATAATAAATAATATTCAATAACAAAATGAGCATACACATTGAATTAATAGTCACTTAAGATTATGAATGGTACTTGTGTGCACGTTGCGCCGATGTCAGGCGCCGAACAAGACTAATAGGGCTGTTAATCATTCTTAAGGCGCATACACTGTGTTGCGGATAGTGTTAGGTTAAAAAACAAGCATAAGTTACAGTGTTCGAATGTTGGGATTATTTTTCTTCATTTTTCAACCTTAGACGTTAAAGCTTTGTATTTAAGTACTTACTCGTGATATTCAGCGTTGTTTGTTGTGTCAAAAATATAAAAAATATTACCTTAACTTTGCTGTATCGTTTTTTTTGTTTTTTAGTCCGAATTTGTAAAAAGTGCAGTAATTGTCGATAACATTTTTTTTTTTCAGAAATTAAATGGACTGTTTATTGGGTTACTATACAAACATTTTGCAAACGAATATATACGAGTATTATACGTGTAGTTCAAAAATGACTTTTTTTTTTTTGCACTCATTCGTTTAACGATTAATTAGTGTTCATAGATGTTTCTCTTATTGCTATTGGGCACCAATTATATTCCTAAAGTAGTCACCTATTTTGGTCATTAACTCTGAATTGACTAACAATTAGCAAAAGTCGAGTTAGTAAAGGTTCTCATTAAAAAACTCTTTCGATTGGTGTATATCTCGCAATGTTTAAACAAAAGTAATTATTGTTTTATTTTTCTAAATCGCAGTCTGACCAGGACGTTTTTAGCCAAGCCACTCGCAATATAATTTCTAACATACTAAATTTGATTTAAAATACTTTTCATCCATTAAACTGATGGGTGAAGGTCGTTCCACTGCGAATCCTATGAAAAATATGATAAATATGAATAAAAATAATAATAAAATAAGAAAACAATAATATAATAGATGAATAATATGAATACGATGTGATATGGTTAAGTCTTAAAAATTGACAGGCTTGAAAATAATCATATCTAATACCCCCATAAACCTTAAAAACATTACACCGAAACAAACCGTATAAGAAAGCTACGCAGTTTCAACATCCAAAATGGTTCAGAATTGTAAATCTAATGGCACGGCCCCGATTACGGTGACAGCCCGATGGGAGAGCTAACGGTGTGGCAAATGAAACGACATAAACCAATATATGGCCCACTTATCGCCACCCTGGTTCCATGAATTCGCACGTCATTTGTTTTCCGACAGTCGTACCGGCCTGTGAAATATGTCACCATATTTTTTTTTAACGTTTCATCAATTTTAAGTGGATTTAAATTTTGATTTAGGTGACGCATTTACGTCAAAGCATATAAGTCTTTAGGTAATTTATTTTCTGATACGATTAATACAAAATATTAGGAATAGTCACGCGCAAGGGATTTGGCAGGATTTACAAAACGCCACGTTCTTCGGTCCTTGCTTACTGCTTTTGGTTTGATGTTCCATTTTCATACATTTGATCATTTACGTGCGTAGGTTGGGAGTAGGCTCTTACGGACGCGATCTTTTTCAGGACAGATGACACGATCAATGTTTCGTCATTAAAGAGTAGGCCAGGTGCTAAGATCTAAAGTGGATCATCTGAGCCTAAAAAGACCCTTAACGTGTCAATCAGTCTGCGTAGCCCCTTCCCAACTACGTTGAATCGGCTTCCAGTCTAACTGGATGCAGCTGAATACCAGTATTGTACATGGAGCGACTGCCTAACTGACCTTCACCCAGTTACTGGGTAACACGATAGGCTTGGACTGTAAGTCAGACTTTTGGGCTTCTGACTCCGCATCGACTGTCAAAAATTTATGAAAGACAGCCGGGACCAACGGCTTTCTGAGGAACGGAGGGGTTTCGATATGTAACGGATGGTCACCCATCCATGAACTGACCGCTGTAAGCGTAACTTAACCCTCTTTTGACCCGGGCGACTGTTATAATTTAGCCACGAGCCCCTTATAAACTTTAAAATAATACAATCCACTTAGTTGTAAAACAAGAGCAGATCCAAAGGTTAACAAACGAGTTTGATGCTCAGTTAATTCTCTGCAAACGCTCAGACGCTGAATATTCAGAGGCACTCCGTTACCATGGCAACGGAAGCTGGAACACTTAATCTTGTTACATGTCAAGCATGTCCTAGATGTGTCTTGCAGCTTTTTAAATTTATTTAAATGAAGATGGTCGTGTGGAACTGTGACTGGCTAGAACAGTCATGGTATGAATTAAATGCAATGCTTTCCTCGTATGAAGCTTGTCGGGCTAAAAAAATTTCGTAGTAAGATCTTGGAATAGGAGTTCATTTGTGTTTTATTTGCAGATAGAGAATAGTCAAAAGAAGATGTAAGTTGAACTAAGTCTTTCTAAAATCTAGCTGCAAGTCACTCAAAGGGCAATAGAGAGTATGCTTGGAGTTTCCTTATGTGATTGAATTAAAAATGAAGAGATCCGCAGGAGAACCAAGGATACCGACATAGTCCGAATAATTGCCAAACATAAGTGGCAGTGGGCACTGCTCCCAGAACAGATGGCCGATGGGGCCGAAAGGTTCTGGAGGGACGACTGCGTACCGCAAGACGAAGGCGTCCCACAAGGTGGACCGATGACCTGGTGAAGACCGCATGGATGCGAGAAGCACAAAACCAGTCGAAGTGGCGATGCTTGAGGGAGGCCTATGCCGGAGTGGACGTCTTTCGGCTGAAATGATGAGGAAACCTGTCAAACTACTTTCCTACTACTGAGTTGTCTTGACAAGTTGACAAAAATCCTGTTTCTTTTTTAAATTTTATGAAACTTAGTGGGCAACACTCTTATATTAGTCAGTGGGCCAAACTTTACATCACTTGGTGAGCAACAGTTCCAAGTTTTTTATTTATATTCTATACTAGCTTTTTCCCGCAAATTGCCCGCGTAGATGTCGAAAAATATCCCACGGGACCGTACTACCGAGATTAAAAGTACCCTATGTGTTAAACCGGGTTATAAACTATCTGTTTGGCAAATTTCATCCGAATCTCTTCAGCCGTATTTGAGCCAATTCGGTACATACATACAGACAAACGGAAAATAATTCTAAAAACTATATTTTGTTTATCATGAGATTTGTTCCCACCCACACCTCGTAGCAATTACTTTTTTTCGAAAATATTCAATGTACATTTTTGACTTCATTACTATTTCATACGTTTAGATTTCATAGCCCTTGAAATTACTGATTTCCTTCAGGAAGAGCAGATTTAATGCCGCGTTTTTATATTTGTCGCAGAATTGTAAAAAACACATTTTAATATCACTCGCTATAAAATTGGCGGTAAATGACTTAACGCTGGCGTCGCCATGTTTCGTTTGCTTCATGAAGTAAAAAATAATATAAAGGCTCCCTCCACAGGCACGACGCGACTCTAGTTGAACAATTTCCATGAGGATGTGGCGGCATCTACATCGCCACATACGAATTACGCATCACACTGACATCACGAAAAATTCTGCATAGCGCAAAGATTTACCACGTGACTAGCATATGTACAACGTCCCGACATCAATCGTTGGGCAGTAGCCCACCAAACACACTACCCGTCTTGTCGGATCCTCGCTTTTCTATGGAGGATGAGTGAACTTTATACCCTGTTCCTCATACCTCTATAAGGTTTTCATAGAAATTGTTCCACCAAAGTAGCGTCGCGCCTGTCTGTGGAAGCTTTAACTCGGAGTTTTTATTCATAAATTGTTTATGAACATTTTAAGATTTTTATTCTGATTAGCTGTGATGGTAAAATATATTGCTGTAGGAATGTGGCACTTAAGTGTTAATGGCTTCTGTGTCTTTTTCTTTATCGCTTTCGGAATGAGAAATGAGAGATTGGACTTCACCATGACTTAGAATATTCTGTTTGAGACATTTCTTCAACACAAATCCTAACTTAATATAAATTATAAATGCGAAACTGAGTTTGTTATGCTTTCACGCTAAAACGGCTAATTTAGCATATGGTTAGACCATAACTTGGATTAGGACATAATTATGATACTTTTCATCCCGATATGCCCACGGGATTGAGACTTATACGGGTGAAACCGCGTGCCACAGCTAGTGTTATATAAATTAGAAAAAAAAATACTACTCCTAAGTAATTTCTTAGGACCGAATGGAACCTATAAACCCAAGCATTTGAAAAATAACTACCTCTAAAAAAGGCTACAAAATGATATATTGAAACTGGCAGAACAGAAATCCTTTGCCATATTTATCTTTACTGTTTGACATGAAGGGGTGACGTTAAGTCGTATAGATCGACACATCCTGTATAGGGTCGATGTAAAAAATCTACCAAATCCAGAACCTTCCATTTTAGCTCTATTTCGCAACACGCATAGATAAGTGGGTTAATCTTAAGCTGGCAGACGACGAAATAACTTCTCTCTGTATTCCTTTACACACCAATAATTACAAAATAATTCACCTACCTTCATCAGACGAAGTAATTTCCCAATACACCTGGGCCGTAATCAGGTGGGGTAGTTAGTGGTCCAAAATTAATTGCGTCTCAGGGCCAAACCTCGAGTAAAAGGCCTATAGGCTCTAGTAGTAGAACATTAAGTCCTTACAGGAACACATAATATCCCAAAGGATGTATGCTGAAAAGGATGGGGCCAGGGGAATAGATGGCTGTCTGGTTGAATTTCAATTTATTTGCTTGTTTTGTACAGTCATTGCTAGGGGGTGAGATTTCTCTGCAGCCGACTGTAGTCGTAGCGGTATGTTTTTGAGATAAGACTCCAAACGTAAGTTCATACGCACAATATTGAGAGATTTACCATGTTATTTTAAGACCATAGATTTCTTATAGGTTTTCCTATAATCTATGAGTAAAGAACCACCTCTGTATTTTTTCAAAATTTTAGGCCCAGGTTTCTTAAATACTTTATAAGTATTTTTTTTTAAATATGAAAAAAAAATTGAGAGCCGCGCAATAAGCCCTTTCATTTGATATGTCACGCGGTACAGTCAGCAATTTAATTTTTTAATTTTCGTATTTGCCCCCAAAAGTGAATCCCAAATTCAAAATTCATTTATTTACGTTACACCTCCGTGTTTGGGTCACAGAAATACAAGACTTATTGGTACCAAATTTCAACTAAATTGGTTCAGTAAATTGGCTGTAACAGACGGACAGACCGAAAGACAGCCAGACACACGAGTGATCCTATAAGGGTTCCGTTGTTTCCTTTTGAGGTGCGGAACCCTGAACATACATACAGATGAACATAAATAATCTCCTTTTTTGAAGTCGGTTAAAAAGGTAATAAACAGACATACAGAAAGAATTACTTTTACATTTGTGGTGTTACTCAATACAACCGTGAGTACCTAGCAGATTGGGTTTCATTTACTCTGCCTACTACACACCCGTTTAAATACTCCTATACTGGTGACCCCGAGTAGAACACTATTATTAAGATGAGTGATAGTGAGTCCGAGCACACCGCGTCGTCACAACCGGCGAAACATGTTACGCAGAGACCACGCCTGGCAAAGCGCGTTTCCACCGTACACGACATTTACCGCGTGTCACTGAAGTTGCCACCATTTTGGCCAGAAGAGCCGGACATCTGGTTCGCTCAAATAGAAGCGCAGTTCGAGAATGCAGGGGTGACGAATGACGTCACGAAATTTAATTATGTGGTCGGTCATCTCGACCCCCAATCTTCAAAGGAGGTGAAGGACGTCATCATGTCTCCTCCTGCGACTAACCGGTACGACAAACTGAAGACCGAATTGGTGAAGCGCCTCTCAGCCTCCCAGGAGAAGAAGGTGAAGCAGCTGTTGATGCATGAAGAGCTGGGACCGTTTTCTGTGTTGTGTGTGTGGTGTTACTCAATACAACCGTGAGTACCTAGCAGATTGGGTTTCATTTACTCTGCCTAAAACACACCCGTTTAAATACTCCTATACATTTTTATTTTTAGTATGATTTAAGGGTACAGGAAGTTCTTTCAAATTGTTTCATAATTAAAAGATGTACTGTTGTGTGTGCTCCAGGCTGCTACTGCCGCTAATATCCAATTACATTTTGCCCGACCTGGGGATCGAAGCCAGGATTAACATTGTAATTGAAAAAGCAAGATCCCAAACTCATTATTATCTCAAGTTTAGCAAACAGCCCTTTTTCCTTTCATCTCCTACATCAAAAACACCATCAGCCATGCAAATTAAAATCGCTTTGCAAAAAAAGAGTAAATTAAAATGTTGGTATATTTTAATATGTTGGATGATAACGCTACCGTTTGCGTTTGTCCTAACCAAACTTTAATTTGTCTGCAACCATTCAGTTCTGCCTTTGTAATAAGGTATGAGTTCGGATGTTATAAATGTGGATAAGTTTATTTGAAACGAAAAATTTACATCACTGAACATAATTTTTAGAAAAAAATATTTGCTATCGCCCCCTATTACATGGGACTAAACATAACTGGTAAAATGTGGATGTTACTGTAGGTACCATCGAAAAAGTTCATATCTATACACCGTAAGGACTATTTCTGCTTGCAGCGCTCGGCCGCTATAGAACCGGGGCGGTAACAGATGTGGTCATCGTTTTCACGGGATTTTGTTTTCAAACTGCTTAGATATGAAGTTCTTCAATACTACAGTACTTCAATAGTACACCCGTACCTAACTCTTCGCGGATTACAGGCGTGATGTTAAGTTATTTGATAATTATGACGTTGAAAGTTATCAATCATCCATAAAACAAATCTCCGTCTCTTTGAGGACACCACTTTTAGACAGTTATTTTTCTAGTGTCAGCACTATAGCATTTTTATTTATCTGATTAATAATCATAGCTTTAATTAAGCCTAGGGGACTAATCTCCCAAAAATACTCAATCTAAGTTGAGGATTAAAAGGGGCAGTAACCTCAAATTAAATGCTGTATTTGCAAAAATAATTATAGCAATTTTCTCGTGGCTATTTTTGTAAAAGGTAATTTAAAAATCGCTAATTATATTTTGAATGATATCATTTTATTCGTATCCATAAGCTATGGATCCACGGACAGCAGGACCGGACATTCCATTTGCCCTAAGCTCTGTTATTTAAAGCGAACAGGAGTTGTCATGTAAAATTATTTACGTCCAACTCCATTGAAAGTATTGTTTTAATTTAAATGATATCTTTGTTCATGTATTTATACTAATAATTATGTTTGTTTGAGGTCTATTTCACAGTGTTTGGAACAGCAGCGTTCGAAAATAACTTTGTTTTAATTATGGCCGTGTCAAAACGTCTTGATTTAGATTGAACTGATTAGTTATATTTATTTTACTTTCTGCTTCTGGTGCTAAACATAATTATATATTTCTCCAGTATGTAATGTGTCTGACAGATAAAAAAGGGGGTAAGCCACTAACCGCCGGGCATAATGGAAGCGGACAGACTATCGAGAGTGTCACAGAGTGTCACAATGGAGCCAGTGTCCACCTATGACATTTGTTTTCCACGATGTCGACGAGTGTGTTGTGAGTCATTCATCATTTCAATTTTTTTGTAAATTTTTGACGTTCAAAAGTGCCTTATAAGGTCCTATTTGAAATAAATGATTTGACTTTGACTTTGAGTGCCACAAGTGTCGACTACATTTTGGTCAAACGATACTATGGAGTTAGAGATTTAGTTTTTAGGGTTCCGGACCCAAAGGGTGAAACTATTACTATGACTCCGCTGTCCGTTTGCCTGTCCGTCTGTCACCAGGCTGTATCTCATGAATCGTGATAGTTAGACAGTTGAAATTTTCACAGATAATATATTTCTGTAGCCGCTATAACAAAAAATACTAAAACCAGAATAAAATAAATATTAAGGGGGTCCCATACAACAAACGTAATATTTTTGGCGTTTTTTATAGATAATGGTACGGAACCCTTCGTGCGCGAGTCCGACTCGCACTTGGCCGGTTTTTTTTTTATTCTGCACAATAAGACGCATATTATAAAATAAATAAACAAAATACACACCCACCTATGGTTATATTATCCACTATCTGCCTTACCTGTCCACATTATAACCACCTTACCCATGCTACCATTAGTGCCTACACAAGATGATATATTGCCCACTAATCCTCATTTTGACCTCGTTCCTGTAATGATGTCACTTGTAGCGATATCGGAATCCTAAAGGTTATTGATATTGTAATGAAAATGGATTCTTACCGACTATTACTTAAAGAATATGTCGCGACTAATAAATAATATGTAATTGAGCGATGTTACAGTTTCAATTTATTTCATTGTATAGCTTAATTAGCCTATAATGTTCCTATTGTTGGAGCACAGCTATCTAATTACGCAACACATTTTAAAAAACGATTACGAAAAATTTGTTTCATTTTGACAGTTCAACAACATTCATTTCGTTATTTACGTTGTTCAGCAGATTTTTTTTTCGAACTTACGAAGCAATGGATTAGCAATTTGTTTCACAACGATTCAAATTCCGATTGATCGTGCTTTACGTAATTAGGATACTGGTCTCACCCAATTAATGATCTAAAATAATAGTCAAAATGGCAAAAGCATCAACCATTATTTTCGTCTTTCGTTCAAATATTATTATTATTGATCATAATTATTCTTGCCTGAACAAACGGCAACAAGTTCGTCATGCTTCCTTAGATGTCATTACTTGCGGTAGCGTCGGGGGTCGGGTTGCCTCCTTCCCTCAAATATGGTGAGGGGCGTGGTGGTTGATCTTTGAGTAAAGCTCGTGAACGGGTGCTGCTTGTGGTGACTGGTCGTCTTGCTGACCATATTTTTTGTTGTTGTTATTAGTAATTAACTGTTTATTTATTTTTACTTCGATGGTCCTAGTTTATCATTTATAATTTCCGTGTTACAGCTTTAATATCTATATGTAAACAGGCACGCCCTTTATGCCTGGAGGCTTTCATTCGGGTATTAAGCTCTTTTTACTTTTTATTGGTATATTGGCGTGTGCTAGGTGACATATAGAAAATAATTTAATTTAATGTTTTGTGTTGCGTAAAGTAAACTATTTTGCATTAGTACTATTGTATAGAATCAAGTTTTTCTGACTATTCAGACAGCTGTGCAGCTGGGGAGTTTGTTACGCAGCTTCTTCTTCCCAGCTAAAGTACTAGGAAGTGATGAAGGGCGGGCGTTTTTGGGGGACTGTCTTATGTAATGTTGACCTTTGAAAAGTGCTAATTCTCAGCCTAGTTTGAATAAATGACTAGAACTTTTTGAATTTTTAATACTCGTAGATTAGCCACACATTTCAATAAGGTTAACATGCACACTTTACCGGAGGTGCTCATAAAGTTTTGCATACGGACCTCCAATATAAGTATAACAATAATCGACGCCATAAATAAACATCGATATCTGTCCGAAGTAAAACCGATAAGTACTACACGAACCAGAAATTAGGGACACAATCATCTAAAACAGAATAGAATAGAGTTATGTCATTGCCAAATACCATTAACAGATTCTCCTGGGATCACTTACGTAACCCAAACCATTAATACATAAGTGGCTTATTGAACGTGTTACGAGCCAATTATATTCACGCTCTGCTACTCGATTATTGGTGAGCAGTGATCTATAGTAATAGGGTTGAGTAAAATAAATGTACAGTGGCGATCATTCTGTTGTGAATTAACGACGATAGGAGTATTGACAGCAACAGGGAGAACAGAAATAACAACGGAAATGGACGGACGGTTAACAGCACGCTTAGCATGACAACAATAGAAACGGGTTTGGTCAACCGAAGAATAGACAAAATGACAGATAAACAATCACAATCTGTCATTTTGTCTATTCTTCCGTCGACAAAACCCATAGAAAACCCGTTTATATGGTTGTCATGCTACGCGTGCAGAAAGATAAAATGAAAAAGGGACTGATAAAAGAAATACAATTTTTTAAATTTTCTTATTTTCGTTTTTTCCAACCTCCAGTTTCTGTGGTTTCTTAGCGGGAGTTTACCAATTTAATAGTGCTTATGGTTCCATCTTGTTTCTGAACACTCAGTTAAGGGTGACATGCTAAAATTGATAGCTTTGTGGAATTCATAAGAATTGAGAGTTTATCGAGGACCCAGGTAATAGCCAAGTCTTCGTTATTATAGAATAAAGGAAAACCTCGTGTAAACATGGACTTATAATTATCTGGTATCGCCAACATGCAGTAAACAAGCGTGGTGTATAATGATCGTTTCTTCTCTTAATTACCTTTTTCTTGCAGTGGTACGTACGGTTACTAATTATTTATAATTAATACTTCAAGCACAGATTCATACAGAGGCGGACATCATACCCTAGGTATTTTCTACCAGTCAACCTTTGGGTGATGCAGAGATAAAAAGTGGTAGGAGGTTTCAACTATTTCTCAATCCTTACTCCTACGTATCACAAAAATACATCCAATCTCTCGCCCCCTTAATTGCCAATATCCTGAAGAAACTCAATAAAGATGGCGGCCAAAATATTTCCACAACGCAATCCTATCGGCGCCATCAGCTGAACTACTAACATTGTTTGTATGCTTATTAAATTCTGGAGATATTTCGTGATATTGAGATAATATTGTAACTAGATTTTTTTATTATTATTGTACGAAGATACGTCGTAGAAGAAAAATATAGGTGGATTCTGGGTATTGAATATGAAATAAGTAAGTTGGCTAGGTTTAGGTTTGACAAACAAAAATAACCAAATGAATGTATGATAAAATGTTACCTGGTTTAGTCAATATTATCTTGTCATACGTCAAGAAAAATGAAATTGATTAGATTTCAGGTATGTAGGGGAAGAGATTGTGTATTTTGTAAATACAGGAGCCTTACCGGGGGATACTTAGTGCGGGGCAGACGTTGAACTGGTAACTTTAAAAAAAGTTTGTAAATTCTACAGCCTTTTTTTATACCCATACCTTTCGAAACAAAAAGCCAAACTAGAAAAACGCAGCAGATACGTATGAAATGTTTTTGATCCAAACACTTAAATTCATAGATGCTTGAAAATACAAGCGTGTACCGAAAATAGCGCTGCAAGTGATCGGTATAACGTGCCGGAGAAGTGCCATCACCGCCGCGCCAATCCATAGGTGCCAGTTTCACGGAATCAAATCCCGGATTTTTTCGGAAACAAACAAAATACCATGTGGAGCTCCGAGAGTGGCGGTTGGTTTACTTATTTTTAACACTTTGCGGGACACTAAATGCCCCAGACGTAATAACAATAAAACTTCTATTGTGTCTCGGTCAGTGTCCTTTAACCGATTATGTGGATTAAGATAATGTGGGTCAGTACAGTACAGCCACATTTCGCCAGTTATGTTTAAGTCCCAGTAGTAAATAACAGGGGGCAAGCATATTGCCATCAACTGGGCGTATTTTTAATATAAATGCTTTTAATATCAATCAAATTATTGCAGACTGACTTAAAGAAGATAACGGATAAAGAAAGAAGATGAAGAAGATCAAGTTGCTTGAGTCAATAAAGTCGATGACGAATAAGAAACGGGCGTTTATACCGATAACATTTTAAGTTATTTAGGAAACCAATGTAATAAAAAAAAATGTTGTATCTTAGTTCTATTTACAGTATAATATGTTATTTCAAGCTTCAATAAAGAAAACAATACTATTCTAGATAACAATGTCTATAAAGGAAAAGAAATGGGTACTTACATATTTGTAAATATTGCGCATGACTTTGAATACCAGTGGTTTTGTGTGTTCTAAGTAGGTACGAGACCGAAATAATATGACGCAATCTCTGCGTAGGCACAGATAGAATAGAATAATTATTTATTTGGGTGAGCAATATCACGCATTAAAATTATAATGTTTATTAAAAAAGGAGGGTGACAATGTATGTGGGCCGTATGTCGATGAGGTCTCGGGGACGTGAATTATTTGTAACTGCGAAATTACTCCAATAAATATGAAAGAAACCCAAAAAGTTATTTAACCACCAGAACTCAAAAACTTGAACGTTTGCAAAACATCTGCATTCGTTTTGTTTTTAACCTTAAAAAATATGACCACGTTTCTAACTTTCGCAAGATACTCAAGTGGCTCCCAATTCGACTTCACAGGAACTATTACGTCTGCTATTTAAAATCCTTCACAATCATAAAACGCCATCCTATCTGCGGGAACGCTTTTCCTACGCCCGTCCTTCTGATGCTCCTTGCAGGTCTCATCTTAGAAATCTCCTTAAATTCCCTCCCCACTCAACCGACTTCTACTTCTACTTCTTCAGTGTGCATGCGGTACGGTTGTGGAATTCACTTCCGCCTAACATTAGGGACTGCCAAACTGTTGCAGTTTTTAAAAGAAGAGTGAAAGAACACTATCTTTCCACTTCGTCATAGTTTTTTTTTTTTTTAAACGTTGCCCCACTTTGCATATTTTGTATTTATTATTATATTATATACCTACTAAATTATAATTATTAGTATAAATATTTTAGAGATATTGATTTTAGAAGTATGTATCTAAGTATATTTTCATATTGCATGTTTTTTTATTTTTTATTAGTGAATAGTTAAATGTTTTTATTTTATGTATTTTATTTTCTCTTCTACTCTTACACACGTTGTCTACATATCTTTTTATCCACTTTCCTATCGCAGGTACCTATGCTGGAAGAGATATCTTTAGAAATAAGCATCACCTTTGTACGTATTTTTCTATTCCTTTTTCTTGTCTCTTTATATAGTGTACATAAACTGTTAAATAAATAAACGCCAGAACCACAACAACACAAAAACACTCACAACTTCACCGGAATACTGTTTATCTCTAGGATATCAGCACACCTACGATGCCACTGGTATTGCAGATTTTCATGAGCGGTGGTCACCTTCTACCATCAGGTGGGCCATCTGCAATATTGCTACCCAATAAAAAAGTATCATTTTCCGCTGTAGATAGAATACTCTTTATTGTACACCATAAAAATTACAGACATAAATTTTACATAGGGTGACACAATGGGTGGCCTTATCGCTTAAAGCGATCTTTTACAGACAACCTTTGGATGGATTAAAGGTAACAGGAGAGACAAGAGCAGGTACTCAGTGGTGTACCATTTACATATACAATAAATACATACATACATAAATAAATCATAAATTTATTCATATAAATATATATATATAAAGATGTTTGTAACCGCTGTTTTCCTAGCCCTGTTTATGTCTCGGCATCACCTGCCGCGCTCGACACCCAGATACCTATCGCGCTAAAGAAGAAGGTATTGTTTTTGCTTCGTATAGATTTCAGGATATATTTTTTGGATTTTATTTCGCTGTCGATTGGATTGGTTCCGATTCTTTTGTTTGGTCTTTGTAGATTCATATTTTTTCAGCGTCTGCTGTATTGTTTACGTTCAAGGGTATTTGTTTGTGTTGACACGTTGCGATGCTTTAGCTAGAGTTTGCTGACTGATAGTTGGATACAGTCAGATAAATTAATAATTTATTTCAAACTAGCTGTGCCCGCATTTCCAACCGCCATTTAATTTGAAAGAAATCTAATCTTAGCGTTATTTTTGATTTTTTTTCTTATCAAACTCAAACCATTTATTTCAAATACCAATTACAGGCACTTTGAATTGTCAAGGGGTCGGTGTGTCAGAAATATGAAGCTAGTCGCCCATTCCAAAGCGTAGTAGGTACCTATGGAGAAGAACGGGCAAGAAACTCCACGGACACTCTTTTAAATCAAAATATAGTTACAAAATATTCGTTACATCATTCATGTTGAAGTTATACATGTTAGAACGATGCAAAACATGAAAAGCATCCGTTAGAAATTAAAATAAACAACAATTCAAACATTAAATTAAATTAAAATCGCCGTGGCTGCTAAGAGATGACCAGTCCCTACTGACGGCGCCCGTTCACGAACATTACGCATGGATTAGCACCATTCAGCTCAACCATTTTGAAGGGAGCTAAATGATCCAACACACGCGCCACCGTCAGCGAGACATTAGAGTGAGCATGACATACTCTCAGCAGCCAGGGCACATTCAAGTCAATGAAAGAGATACCCAGTATCTAAATGGTATATGGTTATTGCTATGGTTATTGCTCGGCTCCTAAGGGTTGTAACCTGATGTTATGTCAAATACAAAAGGGTTTTTGAAATCATCAATACAACTCTCTAAGTATACACTACATTTGAGGATTATGCTAACATAAGGAGTTGTATTGCTGATTCTAATAATTATAATTCTGTAAAGCCATATTTGTTACTGTCGCGAATCATATTTTAATCAACAGAAAACCTGACACTGTCCTGCAAATTGCAAAAAACTAAAGAAAATTGACGGCACGGTTGGCGCAGTGGTTAAGCGATTGACTGCTGCGCTGCGTGTCGCGGGTTCGATTCCCTTAAATGTTTGTAAACGCACCCACGACACAGGAGAAATTCCTAGTGTGGGGCAAAGTTTAAAAAAAAAATAAAAAAATTTGAAATACGCGGGCTACCTTAGCGCATCCCCCTTAACAAAAACATGTTTTTATTCACTCATTCATGTAACTGTCAAAAAGGACAGTTGAGATTTTACTATACGGACAATTTAAGTAAGCAGTCACTTTGATAAACAATTTATTTATCTGACTTTACATTATTATATGTACCTATATTATATGTTACATTATTATATCCAGACGCCAATCTCAACGGAGACTAGCCTTCGGCACGGGAGATATTGTAGTGCACAAGTATGTGCGCAGATACAGGAGCACTCTCTCTTCCCTCACTCTCATAGTCCGATGGGACGGCAATCCGACACGACCGGAGAGAGATCAGGCATAGGACCAACGGCTTAACGTGCTTTCCGAGGCACCCCCCGTGTATCACACCACCAACTTCCAAACTCCGGGCTGTTACTAAGAATTTCCTAATGGAAAAACCCAATAACACTTTGCCCGACTCGGGAATCAAACCCAGGACCTCAACAGTCGCGCTTGCGACCACGAGACCAACGGGGCAGTTATTATAACTGTCTGTACTAGAACTGTCATCAGACGGGCAGCGCGCGTGCCCCGGCTGTTCCACGTAGATTCATGCAGGACTAACGCCGGGGCACGAGTGCCTCTTCGTCAACTTGTTGAAACCTACACTTCATAGACATAGATGTCTTCTCTCTTTCAAGTAAAAAATTTAAAACACTAGCTATAAATACTCTTTCATCACAATCTTAACCTATCAATAATTTTTAAATTCAGTTAAACATAATAAGATAATATTGTAAATACATTTCCGTTCCTGATTTATTCATCTATTAACTCGTGGACAATGGTGTGGGTTATATGTTTACCTATTTGTGTTACGACTCATAATTTTTAACCTTAACATGTAACTGTTTTTTTGTCCCTAATAAATAAAATAAAATAAAAAATAATATATATATGCTTTATGTATGTGTATGCTAGTTTCAAATGACAGATACATACATAAACTCATGGGAGGAATGGTAGACTACAGTACACCACCTGCTACGTTCCTTACATACTCTTTTTGCTTCGTTTACGTTCATACAGGTTTCAAATTATATATGTATTTTAAAATATGTGGAAGAACGACATTAACAAATTGCTTTTAAAGGAGTATCTATTACAAGCCTACGTAGGTATGATTAAAATGATATGTTCTTTTGTCACATTTAATGTACTGAATACCGTGTATGTAGCACAATCAAATTCAATAATATAAGGTAACAACTCTGTTTTATTTCATTCAGGGTACGACAGCCTTCCTTTAAGGTACTTAGGTTTCACCCCAGAAGCCTGCGTATTTCCTACGTATTTACTTTCAGTGACAGATAATTTGATATCGGAAAGACAATTTTTTTTTTAAATTGATGGCACCATAAATTAACGATAAAAGGTTTCAGATACCTTATGGAAAACGGGGCCGGATTTTTTTTTAGAGTAGCATTAGGTACGCGAAAAAATATTCCACATCTATACAAAAAAATAAAATTGAACTGTCTGTTTGTAATTTCAAAATAACAGCTTTTTTACTAAATACGTATGAAAGTGTGTACGGTATTTAAAACACAATTTTTTTAAAGTTTGTCGATGATCGAAATGGTTGGACCGATTCCGACGGAAATCTCACTGGCAGATAGCTGATGTTTTAAGGAGTAAATAAGGCTACTTTTATTTAAGAAAAAGAATTAGGGTCCACGCGGCCGAAGCCGCGGGCCGACTAGTACACAATATTTTTCGAAACTGGTCTGTTGATATTCATATTTATACTTTTAACGATTATAGTATATTATTTATGGAAATAAAATAATATCGTGAATATTTCAATGAATTTTATGATTATATTTTGTATAAATAAAAATATAAACAATAAAAATAAAAATAAACTTTTATTTACAGACTACATAGGCCCACATTGTGTTAGTGTTGTTATATATACGAGTATATCACCCACTTACTCTGACAGACACGCTCATACACACACACACACCCTTACACACACACACAAACATACAACACATACACGCACACTCACAACCTTTAAGTATACTCTTTAATTTTTTTTTCTTTTTTAATTTCTTATTTTGGTTAGCCTAGACTTAATTTTGTTTTACATTTTAAAAATATTGTGTTAATTATCACGCTATACAAAATAGGGAGGGGCGGAGTCTTCTACTACAGGCATTATTTGTCTAAAAGAAGATTCCGAACACCACAACAATTTGTAAGACCAATTATTTGACACAATAATTTTTTTTTTTTTTTTTTTTTTTTTTTTTTATATATATTTATATTTCTATTAATTTATTGATATTTCTCAGCAGCAGCCCGGAGTCTGCAGTGCTATTCTGTAACCATCTCACCGTGAGAACTTAGGTGAAGTGAGCACGGAGTGAGCTGTCATTCCACCTGCTGCTAGGGACTGACAGCTCACTACGGAGTGAGCTGTCAGCTCACTTCACCTAAGTTTTCACGGTGAGATGGTTACAGAATAGCACTGCTGGATTTGTGCCCGGTTGATGGCAATAGGCTCGCCCCCTATTACATGGGACTTAAACATAACTAGCGAAATGTGGGTGTACCTGCTACAGGTACACCTCTGCCGAACCCTTCAGGGAAACAAGGCGTGGTGCTATGTGTGTTAAATAAAAAATATGCAATTTTATTTCAAAATTTCAAAATATTTTATTTCACATAAACCTACAAGGGCACTTATGAAACGTCAGAAGCTATGTGCACGGTTTCAATTGGTTGTTTCCTATGGAGAAGAGCCGGCAAGAAACTCCACGGTTACTCTTTTAAAAGTAAATGGTATTTACAATGTTTTCAAATTACAGTGTTAATAGGTATGAAAGGACAGTGTAGGCTTATCAACCAGTCACCAAGTTTTGAACTAAAAATGCATCTACAAAACTAGGTATTATTTTCAAATTCCGTAACAAGTATGGATAAACCATTATTTACAAGGTAACAATTTAGGAAACCATAACAGCACCAAAAAGCCTCTACATTCCAAAACCGCAACTCAAAATCGATGGAACGTAGAACCACCAATCAGGAACAATACAGAAGTTCCACTGGATTCTGACTAAATAACTTGGTATGTTATTTAGTTCCTGCCATCATCACGAAATAGCACTACCAACGGCCGCGACTTGTAGGTTGTGGGTTCGAACCCAGATACACGTTTTACTTTGTGAAAATAATTTCATCACCACTGCTCTTAAAACATGAAGGAAAACATCGTGAGGGAACCGGCATGTCCTAGAACCATACATTCGAAGACATGTGACATCTACCGACCCGCACTGGGCACGCGTGGTTTATTACAGCCCACTCCCTCTCACGAAGTGGAGACCTGTGTTCAAGCAGTGGAAGCATTATAGGCTGATTATGCTATTAGTATTTTAATTTAAGCCTTCTGTTTGTCTTGTATCGTAGTACCCTATCGGCCGTCGAAAGCGCTTTCGAGACCTAATGGACGCTTTTTCCACTTACCTGCGTTATTTAGCGCGTCCACCCGGAAAACAGATATAAATGAGACACTTTGCGAAATGTTCTAGCTCGCAGGGTTTGCAGGTAACTTTTAAATTCAAATTCATTTTTATTAACTCTTAACCAAACAAGTTATCTTGTCTTGTAAAGACTTTTTACAGATTTAAAAGAGGGTCCCAAACGAGGCACAGCCTGTATTTTGGTGACCCAAATTCTACACAAAGTTAATAATTTTGATTATTTAATTTAATATAATATAAATTTTATATTATTAATTTATAATATAAATTTAATTATGCGGTGGCCGCCACATAGCATGATGTCACTGAAACGTCATTTATGAAGGTAAGTGTGTGTGTTCCCTATCCCGCTTAAGTCGAACCCCTGTGTCATCATTTTCATGACGGTCGTCACTGCAGCCGTTATGTGGCGGGCGACGGTTGACACTTCGACAGTCAATCAATCTGCCTAGCCTTTTGTCAACTATGTTGGGGGCGGCTTCCAGTCTAACCGGATGCAGCTGAATATCAGTATTTTACATGGAGTGACTGCCTATCTGACCTCCACAATCCAGTTACTTGGTTCACGATGCCCGTTGGTAAGACTGGTTGTTAGACTTTCAGGCTTCTGCCTACCCGGTAACGACTGTCAAAGATCTACGAATGACAGCCGGGACCAACGGCTTAACTTGCTTGGCGAGGCACGAAAGGACACTTCGATAGTAAGGTGTCTATTTCTCATTGCTATTTATATAACATGTAAAAAAAACCCAGTCCTATCCGTGAGGGTGTTTTTAGGTAGCGTACTTAGAGTACATTTACGTGGTAATTTTCAGGAAAACAGAAAAAAATAATCGCCATTTTTTTTTTCAATAGGGAATATTAATTTACCGTGTTAGAACATGGGATGCGGGCGGCCGTCGTTTAGCGGGTGTCTACAAGTCATAACTTATGACTCCTGTTGAAAATTTGCACATTTTTAATTATTTGGGGTAAGTTTGGTACCTACCAAAAATGTGAATTTTAAAGAGCACTAACTTTTTTTTCTATAATAATAAGATTTGTTATTACGTGCCTCTTGTCCCCCCCTATATGTGCGTATAGTATGTGCCTTTCAGATCGGACAGGGTTTTATTTACATTTTGTATATGTATAAGATCCCATTAAAATAGATGGACAAAAACTTTTAGAAATCATTCAGACCCCCAAAATAAGGACAATAGGACAGAAAAATAAATCAGCTAACGAAAATACACAAAAAATGTTGGTTACCCAATGCCATTTATTATTTTAGGTCAAAATAAAATCACTTTAATCAGTATTTTTTTTTGCTTGGATATCTTTGGTTAGACGTATTGAACGCTGTGCTAAAATTTGTCCATCTATTTTAATGGGTCCTTGTATATACACAAACAAACTGCTGAACATGCCTCAAGCGCTATCTACCTAAGTTTAAATGGGATCCTATTTAGAAAGAAAGAATATAAATTTAAGGTTAAGGCACACAATATTCACAACAAAACAGAAAAAAATAAAAATTACTTAAAATAGTATTGTGTGCCTCAAGGCTGTGCGAAAAAGGCCCAGTTCAGCATAAATGCTAGACAAATAGTGTCTGACGCTGGTGGTGGTCAACTACATCTTAACAAAATACTGAGGGGTATCAAATTTTAATTACAGCTTCAAGTCAAACTCAAACTCAAACTCAAAGCATTTATTTCAAATAAACCAATTACAGGCACTTTTGAATAGTCAAGGGGTCGGTCAGTCAGAAATATGAAGCTAGTCGCCCATTCCAAAGCGTAGTAGGTACCTATGGAGAAGAACGGGCAAGAAACTCCACGGACACTCTTTTAAATAAAATAAGATGGTTACATAATATTGGTTACATCATTCAAGTTGAAGTTATACATGTGAGAACGATGCAAAACATTAAAAGCGTCCGTTAGAAATAAAAATATAAATTAAATTAAAATCGCCGTGGCAGCTAAGAGATGACCAGTCCCCACTGACGGCGCCCGTTCACGAACATGACGCATGGATTAGCACCATTCAGCTCAACCATTTTGAAGGGAGCTAAATGATCCAACACATGCGCCACCGCCAGCGAGACATTAGAGTGAGCATGACATACTCTCAGCCGCCAGGGCACATTCAAGTCAATGAAAGACATACTCAGTACCTAAATGGTAGCTTTATAGTCGGTACATGGTGCCCACACGTGTGCCATGCAATTATACAATGCTAAGACATTGAATTTATACAATGCAAAAAATTGTTTTTAAAATCTTCAGCAGCTCCAACGGTATTTTCAAATGCTAATCAATTAGTTTATGCTTGTGGAGCAGGACCAGCGTTGAGCCAAGCATTTTTATCAGCGATGTAATCCCCCAACTTATAATATGCTTGGCTGCATAGTGTGCGTTTAATACAAGATTTAAATTTCGTTTCATTCAGTTGAAGTATGTGGGGAGGTATTTTATTGTAACATTTTAAACAGTACCCCATGAAAGATGAGTCTACTTTAGCCAACCTGAAACCCGGTTGAACTAATTGGTCCCTATTCCTAGTGATATAATTGTGTTTTGCACCTCTTTTACTAAAAAGATGTAGATTTTTCCTTACGTACATGATGTTTTCATAAATATATTGACAAGGTACCGTCATGATGTTAATATCTTTAAACTGTTCCCTTAGAGAGTCGCGCCTGCGGAGGCCATAGATGGCTCTAATGGCTCTTTTCTGCAGAATAAAAATAGACTCGATGTCTGCAGCCCGTCCCCATAGTAGAATACCGTACGACATAATACTATGAAAGTAACTAAAATAGACTAGTCTCGCGGTATCTACATCAGTAAATTGACGGATTTTTCTTACAGCAAATGCTGCTGAACTTAGCCGTCCTGAAAGGGATGTTAAATGAGGACCCCATTGAAGCCTTGAGTCGAGCGTGATCCCCAGGAAAACAGTTTTATCGACGAATTCTAGTTTCTCTTGATTCAATACTATATCACAATGACTACTTTTGACATTTGGTAAAGAAAATCTTATGCACTTAGTTTTTTTCCCATTTAATACTAAATTATTAGCAGTGAACCAATTGTGGACCTGCTGTAGGGTGTTATTTACGTCGTCAAGATTTGATGCACGTCTATTAATTTTAAAAATTAAGGAAGTATCATCAGCAAATAACACCATTTGTGGTTGAGTTTTTAACAAATGGGGGAGATCATTAATATATACTAAAAAGAGGAAAGGACCCAATATTGATCCTTGTGGTACACCCATTTTTACTTTTAAACCGAGTGAATTGACACCATTTATTTGAACTTGCTGTTGTCTATCATTTAAATACGATTTTACTAAACTGAGCGCAAGTTTCCCAAGTCCGTAATGCTCAAGTTTCAAGATTAAGGTTTCGTGGTCGACGCAGTCAAATGCCTTGGAGAGGTCACAAAAAATTCCTATGGCGTCTTGGGCCTCTTCCCACGCCGTAAATATGTGTTTTAATAACGTGACACCGGCGTCAGTCGTACAACGTCCCTTGGTGAAACCATACTGTTGATCATGTAAGATTTTATTGGTGTTAAAATGATTGAGCAGTTGGTTAAGCATTACCTTTTCAAACACCTTGCTTAAAACTGGCAACACGGATACAGGTCTATAATTATTGGTGTCTTTACTGTCCCCGGATTTGAAAAGTGGTATTACCTTACTATATTTCATCAGATCAGGGAAGATTCCTTGATCCACACACAAATTAAATATTAAGGCTAAGTACGGCGCTATAGTCTCAATAATGGAGGTACAAACTTTAATTGACATTCCCCATACATCTTCGGTTAATTTTATCTTGATTTGTTTGAAAGCTTTTAGTACTATTAAGGGGTTTATATGCTTGAATTTAAATTCAATCGGGCAGGATGAAACATTTGCTCTTAATAAATCAATAGAACGCGAGGGCGAGGAATTTAAGGATTCAGTAGTTTTAACTGGGATACTGGTAAAGAAATTTACAAATTCTTGAGCAACTTCTTTGTTAGTGCTTATGAGACCACGTGAAGTTTCTAGTGTGAAATCATTATTATGTCTTTTATTCCTGTTTGTTTCGTCATTGATAATTTTCCAAACCGTCTTTATTTTATTATCGGCTGATTTGATCTTGTTGCTAATGTACAAGGCTTTAGCTACCTTGCAAGTATTTTTAAAAGTTTTAGAGTAAGTAGCAACGTATTTATTAAAAGATTCAGAGTTAATATAAGGCTTAAGGCCATACAGCTCAAACAATTTTTCCCTGCTTTTCCTAATACCCTTAGTTGCCCAGTCACTGAACAAAAACATTGGGCAAATGGTTTTAGTTTTCTTTTTTAAAGTATTATTGAACTCGGTGCGCACTACCGAAAAGAATTCCTCATATAATTCATTTACATTGTTTATAATATGACCCGGTATACTTAACTTACTAATTAAGTTATTATTAAATCTGCTTAAATTGCTGGTTGTTATTGGTCTAGATTGTATCTGAATTCTTTGTAATGGTGTGTTGGACTTGAAAGCAACGGTTTGACCGCTGTGATCAGAAGGGAGATAATTTACAATGGCTTTATCTAAGTAGTTGCAGCAACAAAACACGTTATCAATACATGTAGCAGTATTTGTGGTTATGCGGGTTGGTTCTGAAAACACATTTGACAAATTGAATGATTTAAAGAGACTTAATAATCGACTGCTATTTGAACTATTTTCTAAGATATTAATATTAAAGTCACCACAGATAATTAGCGATTTTTTACCCGTTGCAAGTTTTGCTAGAACATCTTCCATTACTGACTCAAATATGGAGTAGTTTTGATAATTTGGGGGTCTGTAAACGCACACTATAACATGCTTATCTAGCTCAACACAAGACAATTCAATGTTATGTTCAACCGACAGATCAAGTACATCTTTACGAGGCTTAGATTTAATAGAATTTTTAACTAAGATTAGTGAACCCCCTCGCAGCATAGATTTTCGGTTAAAACAACTGCCCACACTATAATTTTTATAATTAATTAGCATCTCATAATCTTTCAACCAATGTTCAGTTAAACAAATAATTTCGTACATAGTTTTTTCTAAAAATAATTCAATTTCTAATTGTTTGGAAGAAGTAAGAAGTAGAAGTAATTTGATAAGCCTCAATATTTTGTAATACGATACACTCATGACTTGTAAAAGTTACGCCCTGAATAGCGACTTATCAAGTCCAGGATTACAGCACAACTTTACCTATTTACTCTTTATACAATTCTTCCTTTTCAAGGACTTTCGAATCGTCAGAAGCCACGTCAGGATGTTGATTCTATTCGGTAGAACCAACAAGTAACTGAGACTAAGAGTATCTACAATGAGTAACTAAGTATTTACTCTGAGAAGAAAAGTAAGTTTACTGTTGATATAAGGTACTAATCAAATAGCTCCAGTCATCGGAATTTAAAGTTATAAGTCTTGAAATTGAAATGTAATTTAAATAGGTACATTAAATTTTATCAACTTCATTATATGAATGCTCTCAAAACTGTGAAGAAGTCGTGAAGCAACCAGTTATGTCTCTGAACAAACATTCGAACCGCACGGGGCCCGCGTGGTAGATTACGTACCACAGCTTCTCAGTTATAGCAGGCATATGTGTTAGCAGTGGGAACTTTATAGACTGATGAAGTGATATCTGCCTCGTTGGTCCAGTGGTCGCAAGCACTCCTGCTGAGCATGGGGTTCTGGATTCCGTTCCTGGGTCGGGCAAAGTGTTATTAGGTTTTTCCCTCTGAAATTTCTCAGTAGCAGCCCGGAGTCTGGATTTGTGTCCTGTTGCTCGGAATAGGCTTGCCGGTATTACACGAGACATCACATAACTGGCAAAATGTGAGTGTATAGGTACACCTCTGCCTAACCCTTGGAAGATAGGCGTGATGTTATGTTATATTAAAGTATAATAATTCTGACACTGCTGGACAAAATATTAGCAGACATTATGAAGTCTCATGTGCACGTAGTTTCACCTGCCCTGTTCGAACCTACGTAGTATTACCAGGAATGTAATATTATCTACTCACCCATTTATGATGATAACCTCGCGTTGAGGAATTCATCAAAAGTCTCAAAAACGTACGGTAGTACTTAAAACTTCGCCCAATCCGCAAACTCTTCCCTCACTCGACTTCTACGGTAAAATAACAAGACTGACTTTTTGGTAGGTACCTACCGTGCTGAACTTTAACGAGGAGATACTACCGTCATACAGTATCTTAGGCTAAGAGAGGTACATAATTTAAGGGAGCGTAGTACTCCTGAAAAATAAGAAAGAAAGAAAGAAAATACGTTTATTTGCGGTAAATATGACGAAAGAAAAAAAAAACACGAGAATAAAAAAATGGGGGAAAATATGCGTCACATCCACGCAAAACGGCCATCGCTCAGCATAATGCTGTGAACCTTTGCGAGACAGAGCCCCAGCGCTGGTTTTCAGCGACAGCTGGCGTTGACGTGATGACGTCAACCGGTGCGGCATATAGTGAAATAACAAAATCAAAAATAAAAATAACAACTTTTACAATGGGACCAACTCTGAAATATGGAATAAAATAGCTATTCTATACAAAAGTGTAATACGATCAAAATGTATCTTTGTCTTTGTTGAAAGAGTCTAGCTCATCCTCTGGTTCTTAGTCGAATTACATCGAGAGAAGTGGGAAAATATTAAAGAGGACTTTGCCCTGTAGTGGGACAATACGGGCTCTTAATAATAATAATGATTAAAAGTGGGTTCCATAGCAAAGGTTGTTCATTTTCACTACACTTGGTTCATTACACGCACTTATGAATGTCCCTCGTTTAACTTAATATACTGTATTTAGCGGCATATGTCGGTACCCGATCCCAATTATATTGTTCAGACAACAAGGCCTTTGTTTTTTTTTTGTTTTTTTTTGTTTTGGAAGTTATCAAATAACTTCTCCCGCTCTGGGTGGAGCGGGAGGGCGTGTCAGATTCTTACTGACTAAAACCCACCCGTGTTCCTTCCGTTGCCTGTACGTTGCCAGGGGCCACGGTATCCCTTTCGGACTTTCCCGCAACCCCGGCAGACAACAAGGCCTTATACCACAAAACTTCACAATTAAAATTTACAAAGTAAATCTTACAAGTGCGTGTACCACAAAACTCTAAGCCACATAATTGTAACGGAGAAACTTTGTGACATATCTTCGCAATTTTTCTACAATTTAACTATTTTTTTGAATTTTAGGCTTGTATATGTTTGTTGTATAGGGCTCTGTTTCATTTTAGAATTTAATCGGATATTATCTATATTTTTTATATGTAAACAAATTTCCGTATCATGAATGCGAAGGTGAGTTTGTTTGTGTGCCGCTACGAAGCGCTGCGACGCGATCCGATGCGCTTCGATTCGCGCCGACCGACGACGCGCCACGACGCGAACTGACTTTGAGTTATCTAATTAAGAGTACGTGATATACCAAGGTAACGCTAGCAGAAAATTGTAGACCTACTTTAATTTTTATACAAACATGGGATGAAATTATGGAAACGGTTAAGGAAAACATTGTGAGGAAACCGGCATGTCCTAGAACCAAAAATTCGAAGGCATGTGACATCTACCAAGCCGCACTGGGCCCGCGTGGTGGATTACGGCCCACTCCCTGTCACAGAGAGAAAGCCGGTTTCCCAGCAGTGGTAACATTATAGGCTGATTAAGTAAGTAAGTAAGGGTTGAAATATTAACCCTAGATAGATAACCTACGTCGAATCGACGTAATCGATTTTGAAAAATCGATATAACTCGTTTGTTTTTCTCGGCACTAAACTTGCCGTTCCCGCCAGCTCAGTCGGCCCTCGGATCTTGCAGAACATACCTGTATTGCTCCAGTAAGTGCAATACTTTCGTCAATATTTACCTACCGTACGTCGATGTGACGTATGGTTATCTTTAGAATAATGACTATTTTGACTCTAAAGATAACCATGTCACATGCGATAAATGGTTCACATCAGTTCCATTAGCAATAAACTTGCTAAGGCAGCCATACACCTTGACTTTGGTCGGCACTATTAGGTCAAACAAACGGGAAATACCTGAAGAACTGAAAAAGATGCAATCTAGGCGAGTAGGAACAACCATCTGTTATGATGGGCCACTGACTTTAGTGTCGTACGAACCAAAACCGAGCGCAAAATGGTGTTTGTTCTATCATCTTGTGATGAAGAGGGCACGGTTCATCCTACGACGGGCAGCCAAATATAATTCATTTTTATAATAAAACAAAAGGTGGAGTCGACTCTTTCGATCAAATGTGCTTGTCGATGACAAACAGATGGTCCATGGCTATGTTTTATGGTATGTTGAATATGACATTTATAAACGCATACGTTATTTACCGTGATAATGTCCTATCCAAGAAAGAAAAACCGTTGGGACGTAGGGATTTCATGAAAAAACTCGGCAATAGCTAGATGACCCCTTGGATGGAAAAAGGCAGCAAATGCTTACTTAGCCAACGAATATAAAAGAAAAAAATTGTGATATATTTCCAAAAAGACAAACCGAACCTTCCTCACAACGTGAAGGTATACCTGAGCCAAAAAAAAATATAAAATTGTGCCTTTTGTCCATCAAAAATTAGAAGGATGACAAAGTCTATGTGCGACAGCTGCAATAATCCCATTTGCGGAGAGCACAAGTCCAGCGCCTGTCCTAAGTGCCTTTGGTTCGAAAATGAATAAAAAGTTTTATTTACTTAGGTTTTTATACTATAGATATTACAAAAAGTTGATTTTAAAAAGTTTACATTTTCAATTATAAGACTGACGGAGAGAATCCTAAATGTTTAAGTTTTGTAGAGTAAGAAGTACCGTGTTTTGTTTTTTATTTTATTTATCGAATAAACATATAAATTCACTATAATGTTTTTCATTTACTCACAACATAAATACATACATTAAGACATATTACCACTTTCATTACCCTAGTATATACATAATCCAAAATATGCCCAGTCAAACATGCGCACGTCGAAACGACGTATAGTTATCTTTAATGTACAGTGAAATATGGTTATCTATCTAGGGTTAAAAGTTTTCATCGTGTGAGAATTCAATTTGGAATAAATTTAGACGTGAATGATCGTTTTTACTAAACGTAAATTGAAAATATGAATATTCTTTTCTAGATTAAAGAATAAATTGAAATATTAAGATGAATGGTATCTTTTTCGTGTAAATAAAATTGAAAAAGCAACGACTCTGCAACCCCGAAATGGATTAAAAGGTGCTTTAAATATAAAAACCTTTCACGAATTTTCACCATGGTGTGTTCGATTTATTATTATTTAAGAAAAGCATAAGCTTGTATAATTCTTGCTACAGCGCGGGAGTTATCAAAAGCTCTTTTCAATACTCAGTAAACGAATAACCAATCTTCAATTTATCTTATGTATCATCAATTCATCATCATCATCATTTCAGCCGAAAGACGTCCACTGCTGGACATAGACCAAGCACCGCCCTTCGACGTGCGTTCTGTGCGTTGAAAGGCCCACAAGCTATACGCGGGGGTCGTGCGGTCCATGGCCCTTTACGGGGCTCCGGTTTGGGCGCGTTCATTGAGGCGGCGGCCAGCCCGCCGGTTGAACGCGTCCCAGAGAGTCATGGCCACCCGGCTGGTCCGGGGATACCGCACGATCTCCGGTGAGGCGGCGAGCCTTCTTGCCGGATTACCGCCATGGGATCTGGAGGGAAAAGTCCTCGCGCACATCTGGGAGTGGCGCGAGGAGTCGAAACGCCGGGGCGTAACTCCGTTCCCGCGAGAAATCGTGGCACAGCGGACAGAGCTCCGGCGGGATCTCATGGCATCATGGAGAGTGCGATTGTCGCAACCCAGTGCTGGGCACGCCACTATTGCGGCGATAAGTCCCCTCTTTGAGGAGTGGCTAGAGAGGCGCCACGGCGTCCTCACCTTCCGCCTGACGCAGGTCCTCACCGGACATGGTTGTTTCGGGAGGTTCCTATTTCGTATCAGGCGGGAGGAAACGCCCGGGTGTCATCACTGCGTGGTTCGCCCGGAGGACACGGTTGAGCATACGGTGGAGGTCTGTCCGGCTTGGGCAGAGCATCGCCGTGTCCTCGTGGAGGCGATCGGCGGCGGGGATCTCTCGCGTCCGGCCCTAGTCCAGGCCATGGTACGGAGCGAGAGGGCATGGGAGGCCGTCACCTCCTTCTGCGAAGCAGTAATGCTCGCGAAGGAGGAGGCAGAACGCGTGAGGGAGAGGCAAATTTCGCGCCCTCACGCCCCTAGCCGCCGCAGGAGACGCCCTGGGCGTCGGGAATCGCAGGCCGATTCCCGGCCACCGTAGGCGCGGGCTTGCGGACGGTGAGCAATGGGTAGCTCGCCGTCCGATAAGGACCAAGCCCGGGTCGACGGCGCGTTGTGTTCCACGCGCGCCTCAAAGAGATGTCAGCACAACGGAAGGGGTCCGATAGGACCGATGCCTGCCGGGGTTGCGGGAAAGTCCGAAAGGGATACCGTGGCTCCTGGCAACGTAAAGGCAACGGAAGGAACACGGGTGGGTTTTAGTCAGTAAGAGTCTGACACGCCCTCCCGCTCCACCCAGAGCGGGAGAAGTTATTTGATAATTTCCCACCCAAAAAAAAAAAAAAAAAAAAAGGCCCACAAGGTGAACCGATGACCTTTCGAAAGCTGCAGGAATCCATTGAATGCGGGAAAGGAAACACTGTATGTATGTTATAATAAAATGAATCATAATCTATACATTTAGACGGCACGGTTGGCGCAATAGTTAAGCGATTGACTGCTGCGCGTCGTGTCGTGGGTTCGATTCCCGCACGGAACAAATATTTGTATGCCCTACAAGTAGTTGTTCCGGGTCTGGTTGTTTGTGTATGTGAGTTTAAATGTTTGTAAACGCACCCACAATAAAGGAGAAATTCCTAGTGTTTTAAAAAAAAAAAAAGATTTATTATAAAAAGAAAGTTACTTTTCATGCCTGACCACGCTGTTCTTCTAAAATACACAACGAATTTGGATTCGGTTTTCATAATTATTTAGAGTATTTATTCCGGAAGGTTTATGTTTATAAATAATTAATATTAAACTTAAGTACATTTAACAAAGAAATCTCGATGTTTTGTCAAGTTATAAAATACGTGTGAAGCAGAGGCAGGGTGGCTAGTTAATTATGAAAAAAGAGTTAAAATAGAGCATTGTTGCAATGCAGTCACTTGTCACTTTCAGACCTTAACTACCCTTTTTAAAGTGAGTTCCCTATTACTCACTATAATATTGTAAAGAGAAAAGATTTGTATTTTTGTTTGTTAGGAATAAACTTAAAAACTACTGCACCGATTTAAAAAAATCTTTCACCAATATAATGCTACATTACCACTGAGTAACAGGCTATAACTTATAAAGATATCACGCAGGCGAAGCCACTGGCGGAAGCTAGTTATTCATAAACTTGATCATAAAGGGCCATCACCTCTCACGAGACCACACTTTTAGTGTCAGCGACAAGTACGAAGCTGCCTCAGCAATTGTTCGAATGTAACTGACGTTTGTGGTTCATGTAGAATCAGAATCCAATTTCTATCGACTGGTAACGACGGCCGTAAGTGTGGTGGAGCAAAATATCTGTGATTCATCTGACGCTAGTGAAGCTAAGGGGTTTTGGAAAAGAGGGACGTGACGTTAACCTCGAATACTTACTTAATAACTACCTATTATTATTTTAAAAATTATAATAAAAAACACGAACAAGAAGAAGCAAGACATAGTGTTCATTTTATCTGGGGGCACGGAGTGCCCCCGCCAAGTCGAGCAAAAACAAACAAACAAAGGCAAGGCCGTAACAACTTTTTCTCAAAGCCATTCAGATCATTTTCGACTCCCCTGTAATCTAACCTGTGGTTTACCTATGTCCCTACGTATACCTTTCTACAAATAAAAATATTTGGATTTTAAGAAGTTTTGTGATTTTCAAGGATTTTAAAATGATGTTGTGTAGATGTTTAGATACCTAATAATAGAGCTATGCTAATTATTACAGAAGTACCGAACCGTTACTGTAAGGAACTTTGTACACACACGTTTTTCTTGTCGTGTAAAACTACGGTTTATTCGCCGTGTGTAGGCACGGTCGTCAGTGTTGTATGGATCATTATGGAAGCTTGTTGACACTTTTTCTACGACGCGGTTTATATGCCGTACCGTAAAGAAACCGTGCCGTGTACAAAGGAAAAGGCCTCGCCCCATAAACAGAAAAGACGATCAAAATTATTACCACACTAGCGAACACTAAAAACTATAATGATCTTATTTTATCCACAGTAAAATTCTTTTACCGTACGCTTAAACCCAACCGACATAGAAAGGATATCAACCGAACGATTTAGAATAAAAACAGAACGAAAATACGCTTTCTATAAAAGACTAGAATTTTCTTTGTGTGACTGAAATTGTGGACTAGCTGACACTGAAAATTGGATTTTTTCATATTTAGATACTCAACTAGTTTTGGCTGGATTATTGCTTTCGTTCACGTGTTTGAGTTCGGTTTAGGACTTAATTAAAGGTACATACGTTGACCGTGACCAAGGTAGGTGTGTCTGTGAAATGAAGGTCTAGAATTGACCCTAAGTCATAAACAAAGGGGTACATATCTGCAAAAAACTATATTATTTATTTATATTATTATATTCAACATTGAGTATACGAGTACCATTAGTTTACAATTTGTACATTGCCGATTTAAGTCTAAGCGCCTCATTACATATAGAAAAACACAGCATGCACAACACAGTAAGAAAATTAAATAATTAAAACAATTTAATACATAGTTCGAATACGACGCGCTAAATTGACTACTATAAATACACAGATTATTTTTATTTTTTAATAATTTTGTATTAGATTAGGTAAATATTGGATTTTAAATAATTATGTTGTAAGTACAGTCAACATCACAACTAAGTAATAAAATGCATAGACATAGAGAATGGACTGAACGTTCCGTATTCTGTTGTGCAGTGAATACAGACCGAAAAGTACGAGAGAGACAAAGCGAATGTGCGGCCAGCACGCTTAGCATGACCACAATAGAAACGGGTTTTGTCGACGGAAGAATAGACAAAATGATAGATAAACAATCACAATCTGTCATTTTGTCTATTCTTCCGTTGACAAAACCCGTAGAAAACTCGTTTCTATGGCTCTCATGCTACGCGTGTAGTAGATGTCTCTTTCTAGAATTCTGATTGGTCCACATCATTGGCGGTCAGGAGTGTATCCTTCTGTGCTGCATGTAAAACTGGAAGTCCAGTAACTAGCTACTATAATAGGTATTCATTTGTGAAGTCAGTGCTATGCCTCGTGTTATAAAGAGCGTTTACTGTTTGTAATGTTATAGGTATTTTTGATTGATAATTAATTAATCTACGGTTAATTAAATGTATTACATTATTTTATCTAGAATTATCTGTTAAAAATTATTTCGAATGGTTTTGAAAGTTCTACATTCATGTCTATAATTTTTATGATGTAAGTAATAAAGAGTATTATATTCCATTGAATTTTGAAGTTCGAATTCAAAATTTTAAATTTCAATTTGTATTTTGAATGTGAAGAAAGAGACAGGTACTTATTGGCCACACAGTTGCTTTCTCTCTCTCTAGAGAGTGGTCACTTCTGTGAGGCTAATGCTCAGTCGATTCTTTATGTCTATGGGTAAATGCATAGTGATACAGACGCATAATGCTTCCCAATTAAAATATATCAGCAAAAAAATAAGATAAGTACTCTTAAGGTAAGTAGTCTTTGTACTCATAATTATGATTATGTCTTATCTGTATCTATTTTTCTGTGTGTACATAAATAATACAATAAATAAGTACATCTTATTAGATTCAAAATTGCAAATTATATCAAACAAAACGTAAAGGCGACGTTGCACAGACTTAAAGAAAACTACTCTCAGTCACCCTTTATGCTAGAAACTTTATAATAAAAAATCTTAATAATGCGAAGGCGTCAGTTCAGTTTATTTACTCGACTCCTTCGTAATGAGAATTTAGCTGCAAAGGAACAGGAGACCAACGGCCATTCTTCATGGTTAATGACGAAATATTGCTACAGCTTATTTTGTTGGTCTAGTAACGGCGCGCGACGTTGTCTGGAAAATGGACTGAAGTTTTTGGGTAATAAATTATTTATTGGAGCAATGGATTACGCTGCTGCTATTTTGTGTCTTGTAGTTAAATTATAGTTTTTTTTTTATTGAAACTAGAAGACTGTTTAGATTGGTTGGAAGTAACAACAAAATATGAAGTCCAACGTCGAACATGTATGTAAAAATATGCATAAGGAAACCGATGTGGTGGTAAAAATATTTCCTTTGCCTTATTTATGTTTACATACTATTTACACACGCAAAAAAAACTACTACGTTTTATAATTAACTTAATTAATATTAATTACTAACATAGTTATTTGAAAATTGTTAATTGGTCCCTCATTTTATTTTTATAAAAACTAAAAATACTTTTATACTTTTTGCTGCGTCCAGGGTCTGTAATTTTACCTTAGCTTTAAGTCATTGCAAAATATTTAAACATTATTTTGAATATTTGCATTCCATAATGTTTAAAGATCTTAAAATATATGAATATGAAATCAAAGGTTTCTTAAACTATACTCTGTTATCAACTTCCCGCCTTTGTCGCATGTAACGTGGGGTTGGCGCACCACGTTTTCTCCTTCCACTCTCCCTGTCGACCGTCACGCTATCATTCACTCCCTTCTCTTTCATATCATTCTTCACACAATCCATCCATCAACTAAACTATACTCTGTACGTAATTATTTTTATCTTCAAGCAAAAGTGCATTACAAAGAAACAAAAAAATACAGCATTCAAACAAACACACTGTCACATTCAAGAACACACATACCTCCGTCACGTCCCCGTTACGTACATAATGCGCTCCCGAGACTGTACGCGGAATAAATCGCACGGAATAAAGTCTGCGATATCCAACACGTACATGATTACCATAAGAAAATATTTTAATCGGAATGAATGAGATGTGTTATGACTTAGAGTAGCGATTCTGAGCTTTGTTGTGAGTACCTAACAAAGTGGAAGCACTGACTAAGTGAAAGTGAGGTAAAGTTCCGAAACTGACTTTGAGTAGTGGAGTGTTGTGTTGTTGAATGTACCTACAGAAATCTTAAGAACATAGAGTAAAGAAAGAAAATAAGTTTATTTGCCTCTTCTTCTTCTTCTTTCCGTGTGGTTAGTGACTAACCTGGTGACAAAGTTTTAAAGCCGCCCATGGGCCTCTGACTTGACTTCACATGTCGTCGAGAAATATCTTTCAGGCATGCCGGTTTCCTCACGATGTTTTCCTTCACCGTTTTTGAAGCAAGTGATAATTATACAATACGCACATGAATCCGAAAAGTCACAGGTGCGTCCTTGGGTTTGAACTCGAGACGAACTTGAATTGTCTAATATTATAGTTATGGTGTAAACAATTAAAAATAAAATACCAATAAAAGACAAAAAATCATAAGGGGAAAATATGCGTCACCTTCGCGCCAAACGGCCATCGCCCAGTACAAAACCCGGTATAACATTTAAAGTACATAGATCAAACCTAGATAAACAAATAAAAAAAAATATATAGAAAACAATAATTGTACAATATATAAAATGACAAAATTTCGTTTTGCCGTTTTGACATAGGCGCATGCGCACAGACACAACACGACACAAAATAATGCTCTGTAACATACTATATGTATCGCTGTTGGTTGACTAAATAAAGAAAAAAAAAATACTACTTCTGGGCAAATAACTGAATTAAGAGCGTTTATTCTGAAAGTGGGCAACGTCGCAAATAGATCTCAAATATTTTGCTGTTTTGATTAATTTGGCAATTTTACTGTATGGAAATGTGAAATGTGGCTTACTGGCGAACTAGAATATTAATAATGAATTGCAATTATAACACTGAATTTGATGTTAATACTTATTTTACATCTAAAAAGAAATATTCGGTGTTTAGATAATTGCATTTCATAATCAATATTTTAGTTCACTAGTTAGCCACATTTCATATTTCCATACAGTAATATTGCCAAATTAATGAAAACAGGTAAATATTTTACAGCCATTCCGACGTTGCCAACTTTTAGGATAAGCACTCTTAACAAAGACTTTTTCATCAAGACAACGCCATACTTGAAATTCAACGTCAAGGGTTAAACTGACAGCAGGATGAAAACCTAAAATGGAACGCGATTAAAAACAATTACCAATTTCGAGCAAAAAAAGAGAAAGTTTAAAAGTTCGCAATTAATTCCGTCAGACAATTCAGCGGGACAATTAACTTGGTTTAATTATTTCACAGATTTTGAACACAACGAAAAAAAAGCATTAGTCGTTCCCTGATCTTAGCGAAGTTGTTTAACAATATTGAAGAGGGATAATAAGGCTTCTGAAAGAAAACAGCTTTGAAATCTGTAAGCCGTATGTACGTACAAAATTTTAACATAAACATAATATAACATGAAGCCTGTGTTTTCTAAAGGATTAAGTAGAGGCGTACCAATAGTACACCTACATTTCGCTAGTTATGTTTAAGTCCTATGTAATAGGGGGCGAGCCTATGGCCATCAATCGGGCACAATTCGAGACTCCGGGCTACTATTGAGAAATTCCAGATGGAAAACCTAATAACACTTTGCTCCGACCTAGGAATCGATCCTGGGACCTCATGCTCAGCAGTAGCACTTGCGACCACTAGACCAACGAAGCAGTAAATTTTTAAGTATCGGTCATTACGAATTTCACAGTAGATGAACCTAGTAGCCTGGAATTTTGTTTAATTGATAACAATAACCTCGCCTGCCCAATCGTTGGCGCGATGACGAGTTACAATAAAATTAAAACATTTCCTACCACTTCGCTAAAATCATTTTTAGGTTTCGATACCTCAAAAGGAAAAACCGGAACCTTTATAGGATCACTTCGTTGTCCGTCCGTCAGTCTGTCCATACCCATTTTCTCAGGAACGCATGGAGGTATCAAATTGAAATTAATACCAAATACGTAGATCTATCTTCCCTTGGAGCTCTAAAAGAGTCAATCAAGTCGATCTACATGAAAATATTCATGCTATTCTGTAGTCAAAAGCAGCGGAACTTATTACCCTCAGGTCACATAACTACCCCGACACTCCTTTAATGTTCCCATCACATCTTTTACTATTTCCCACTGACTACGTACCTTCCGAATATCATTTTACTACCGCCAAATTTAACTCTGACGACAGAGCAAAATACTGTTCCAAAGTTTCTTACAATAGCTCCAAGTTTCCCCCTACACTGTGCGAGAAATGAAGCGTAAAAACGTATATCACTACCCAACCCATAAAGGTAATGGCATCACTATACATTTTCGAACCCCAATTCCCGAAAAAACAGGAGTTGAAAAGCTCCCAATTAATTTTATCCGACCGCATTTTTCTAATCAAATGTCTGCCGTGTAGGAAAATTAAGTCCGTGTCCAATTTGATCGCCCTAGGGGTTTTTGCGTAAAATTTACCTACAAAAGTACGTCGTAATCCGGTTTAGGTACCGAATTAATTTACATGCAAAGCTGTATTAAAACCTATGTCTGTTTTGCTGTATGAAGTGTATATTGTTTGAAGAAGACTGGCATCTGACTTTGTTGATTTTAAGATGAGATCTTTGTTTGTTTTATCTACCTATGGCATAATGATTTATTAGACTGCTAACACTGCGCGTTTTAATTTCAGGCTAGTTATGCTAGAGATCAGTGAGCCAATTTCGAGAGCTGAAAGAACTTTAAAACTAAAGTGCGTAAGTGAAATATTGAGTCCTATGTTCATATACATGTTTTATGGTGGTGTTTCATGGTCCATTAATTATTAATTGATAGATAAACTCTATAATACTACGTATCTTTGTAATTGCTGAAAACCAGCGCTGTTGACGTTAGGTTCGTCCGAAGTAACAGCATTTCGCTGAGCAATGACCTGTTCTTGTACAGATGCGACGCACAGCTCAATTTTTCTTATTATTTGTTACAAAAGTAGTTAACTCTGCAATCGGCATTTTGTTTTTGTTTTCATTTACCAATGTCGCAACAGTAATTACGCAATATTGTCTTTGGTCCGTGGCCTTGACATCAACCAATGAACAACATTGTCAAACTTTTATTTATTGGTTGTATACGACGAGGCTTTTGGCTACTTTTGTGTGTTTATTTTATGTCTTTTTTTCTTTAAATGTGCGTTTTGTTTGTGCAGAATTAACCATTTTTCTTTGTTCCTTTCTTTATCTGCTGGTCATCCACGATATGATTATAATTCTCTTCTCATAGGTCTCTATTTTTATATCCACACAAAATCCCGCATAATCTACAATAACAACAGCGATAAAATCTCCAATAAAAGATCATTCGAAACACCAAATATTAACTTAGAACAGTCCAAATAAAAGTCAAATTAAAAGGGGAGCAAACGTATTCGTTTCATTGCGAACAAAATCACTCAAAACGGTGGCCAACATTTTGTAAACCCTCCCTTCCTCTGGGATTTGAATCGGTTTCTATGTTCCGATATATACATTTATCTGTTGGTTTACGACTTAGGAAAATATCGTGGAATGTGGTACTTCTCTGGGGAGTAATTCGGAGTATGTAAGTCATGAAACTAAGTGATGTAGGCGTTTTTAGAAAAGGTTTTTAGGGTTGAGATTGCGTGTTTGTTTTCAAAGTCTTTGGTAATAGGGATCTTAGCAGCCATATTACGGAGTCTACATCTCCATATTTTCGTGTGGTTAGTGACTAACCTGGTGTCAGAGTTTTAAAGCCGCCCATGAGCCTCTGACTTGGTTTCACATGCGGTTGAGAAATATCTCTCAGGCATGCCGGTTCCGTATTAAATCACCCCTGGCGCTTTTCCAGGTCTTGTTTTTCTGCGAAACAGTAAAAGAAGTCAATCTAGGACATATTGTTACCTTAATGGTGATGTTCTTCAGAAAGGTTAAGTGCGTAGTACTCGCAACCGGCGTGCGTGTATGACCAGTATGAACGCAAACGAAACAAAAGCAGTATATAAGGATCGCAGCAGATGGCGCTCTGTAGTTTCTGCCTACCCCGATGGGCAAAATACGTGAGTTTATGTATGCAATAAACAATGTGAGCTTGGGGCTTGCCCTTCGACCACTCTGTCAGATTTCGCTCTCTACATAGTGTTAAATCGAGATTCACGGTCGAACAACTTTCTATATATATCAGACCTTTGACTAAAGTTTAGACCATCGCAAAACATAATCGTGTTAAGGCGTTTGTTTTGACGGCGTTTTGAGTCTGAGGTGTGTGGAGTGTTCCACACACCTCAGACTCAAAACGCCGTCACTGACGCGACACAATCGCCTCAAACATTTCGGCCCCACCCTAAATTCAAGGCTTTTGTCTGCCAAACAAAGGGGCTGACAATTAAACCATACCGAGGTGAGATAATGAGACGTTTCCCGTTCACGCTGTACTTACATTAACGTATTATCGGTATGTTGCAGACTTATACGCGCGGTAAGTGCGTAAGAAGTACCTTTAGAGAGTCCATTACTTTGGAATTGTCAGTGTACATAAATTGCTTATGTAATTACATATGCGTACATTTGTGGAGTAAGTGGGGTCCTCGGGTTAAGTTATTTCATTTGATAATAACCTTATGGCTACCTAACTACAGTTCTGAACCGTTTGGGGTTGAAACGCTCGGGTCATGGGGGCAAGTGCGCGTCTCCTTTTTTCATGGAAATTCCTCGCCGACTGGTTGACACTTCATATGACCCGTTCGGCTGGCCCGTTCTTTCCCATACTGTATATAAACATTTAAATGTATCGTATACTATTAAAATAGCAATATTTGTATAGGTATATACATGTACCTATATGTATATATATATATTTGTAATCACGGTCTCGAAAACGGCTCTAACGCGTTAAACACCTCTTTGTCATAGGAGTCACAGACAGCAGAGCCCGCATGGAGGACGACGAAACAGCAGCTCACGTGCTGTTAAGCTGCCCGGTGGTCGCCACTTACAGGGCAAAGTTCTTCGGTTACCTAGGTACACTACGCGAGATTGCCAGTAACACCAAGGCGTTGCTGGACTTATTTAGGGAGCTGGGGTGGATCGAATAACCGATTTTTCCCACCCGTACGCAAAATACGCGCTTTGACGTGGAGTTACCTAAACCAGCCCGTATTACCTATTACCTAACGGCTCTTAACGATTTTGATGAAAGTTGCGATATAGGGGTTTACGGGGGCAAAAATCGATCTAGTTAGGTCTCTTATCTGGAAAAATTCATTTTCTCCGTATTTTCACCAGAGCAGAGCTCGGTCGCCCAGGTACTAACGCCATAATAACAAGATAACTTTCAGAACTAACGTTATATAATTATAACTGGGGAAAAAACACAAATCTGGAGCACTGCCGGGGTTCCGGGAAGGTCCGAAAGGGATACCGTGGGCCCTGGCAACGTACAGGCAAGTGAAGAAACACGGGTGGGTTTTAGTCAGTAAGAGTCTGACATGGCCTCCTGCTCCGCCAAGAGCGGAAGAAGTTATTGGATAATTTACCACCCAAAAAAAAAAACGCTAGTTGAAGCAGCGATGCTCGGATGTTGGTTACAGCTGGATGTTTTGTCGATCAAAAAATGGAAATTCTCAGCCTAATTTGAATAAATTACTTTTGTGTTTCATTAGGGTTTTGGAGGGGCTGGCTAAATAATAACGACCACATGGGTCGATCGAAGGATAAAGTTATGCTTGCCGCGGTCGTTTGTGGATGGGTGACCATCCAACGAAACGAAAGCACGCTAAGCCTTTGGTCACAGCTGTCATTTGTAGATCTTTGACAGTCGGTAAGTACGGCTAATCAGAAGCTCCCAGCTACCCAGCTGGCTTGTGTACAATAACTGGGTTGTGGAGGTCAGATAGGCAGTCGCTCCATGTAAAATACTGGTATTCAGCTGCATCCGGTTAGACTGGAACCCGACCCATAATTGAGAGAGAAAAGGCTAAGCAGAGTAGCCGAGAGGTGCCTAAATGTCGCAGTGGACTGCTAAATGATAAAAAAAATTGATTATCTATAATAAGTATTATTTTGCTATCAACATAAATGCCTACAATTTATCAATTAACCAATATACCACCGTGAATATTGTAATAATGCGGCAAAAACCGCTAGTTACATTAATATATAATTATCTGTGTTATGATAGGGGATATCCGCTTTATTAATAAACCTTTAAAATGGTGACAGCTTTGTGGTCTCCAGTATCGGAATAAAATTTAATACACGTTAATGTATAATGATAACACTGGAATTAATTAAAATACTTTAATTTAACGTTTCGATCATTTGACTCTTTAAAACTTATAGGGAGTGATTTTGGTTTCACATTATTGTTGCCAAATTAATATTTAAATTTTGAGTTGAACGATAATTAAAACCATATATACAAAATATTTTCATACCAATTTATAATTTTTTTGCAGAGGTGTAAATGTAAAATAAATAAACCTAGAATATACGTAAGTGTACAAAGTTGATAGTCCTTTTACTGTGAGTGGCAGGTGTATACCTGCACAGGAATAGGAAACCCACCAAAAACATTTTCATGTAAAATGTTGCCAAGACGAGACCATGAGGCTCGCACTGTCAAAAAGTTATCAGATCTCATGTAGAGTCAAGCTTCTAACTCTACACGCCCTAACTTTACAAGCCCTAACTTCACAAACTCTACACCTTAGTCAAAATATGTGGCTTAGCCGTTTGAAGCAAAATGGCACCCTACGTCAATTTAACAACTTACGAGTATATTAATTTTTATATGTTATTTGAATATAGCGGCCAATTTGAGTTGGATAGCAATTCGCTTAACAATAATGAATTCCCTGACTTCAGTCTAAACAATTTATACATCGATAATTCGTAGGATAAACAGAAGCCTTATTGTAAGGTTTCTCACTTTTAAAATGAAAATGTTAATTCTACTACATTTTGGTTTATTAGAGTTGACCGCAACTAAAGCAAAATATGCCAGAAAGAGCATTCAGTGACATTATGTCAAGTCGTTATTGGTTGGTGGGGGCAGGTCCAATATATTTCAGACCCTCATTTATTTGAGAAATATAAGTGTGCACAACCGGTCTTACCAACGGGGTATCGTGTTACCCAGTACCTGGCCTGTGGAGCTCAGATAGGCAGCCGCTCCATATAAAATATTGGTACTTGTTGAAAAACCTACACTGTCCTCCCATACCTAATAACACTGTTATTTGAAAATATTGTTAAAGCCCATAATTTTTAAAAGAGTAACCAGTTTCTTGCTGGCTCTTCTCCATAGGAAATAACCAATTGGAACCATGCACCTAGCTTCTGACGTTTCATAAGTGCCCATGTAGGTTTATATGAAATAAAAATATTTTGAATTTTTTGAATTTTAAATTTTGAATTCAGCTGCAATCGAACAGACTGGAGCCAACCCTAACATAGTTGGGAAAAGGCTACGCAGTATTTGATGAAGAACTATGCAACAATAATAAATACATAAACACCGAAGTGAATAGGTTCCACGAAGAATGCTAAAAAAAAACAACTACACATCGTTTCCCCTTTTTTCCTACTTTCATCACGTGATTCAGAAGTTACCCACATGCATATACCTTTATAGCATGGTGCCCTCAATAGCTTCCCCTTTGATGGTACCATAAGCAATTTAGAACTCTATAAGTTGAACGTTTAGGTTAATAATTGATTGTCTGAATAAGTGGTTTTCCAACTGTTATTGTACAATATGCTATCAATGCTTCAGCAAAAGTTAGGACAAACAGTTTATGTGTGTTTTTGTTTGTGTGTTTAGAAACTGCTGTGTTGCATTTCCCGTGTCGATTAGTTTCATATATTTCATAGGAACTGATCAAGTTGCAGTATAGTTTTCTGGCAATATATATATTTATTTCGTCTACTTTTCAAAATAATAAACATTTATAACATACTAAACAAATGAAGTTTGTGCAAAGTAAGATACCAAAGTTGTTCACTGATCCTGCTTTGAAAAGAAAACAGACTGAATGAAGGAAGCCAGCGAAGTGTCTAGAGAAGTACTTCCTGAATAGAATTTTACTTTCTATCGTAGGACGATGGCCCATTGTGTACGCGGACACAAAATGGCTTCTGGTGCATACCTACTCGTTAACGATATTTTATTGGTATCTTAACTCGAATTGACAGATACGTGAAAGCAGACATAACTGACATACGTTACGTGTATTCGTCCAAGTCGCTTTTAAAGTTCAGATAAAATCTTGGCTAGATCATATGAGGATCGTGTAGATTAGGGTGTTCCCTTGTTTCGCAGACAGAAATTTCATAGAGTTTCGTTTCGCAGCAATTGTTTCATATAATATTTGGTCCTTATATTTTTATTTCGAATATTATTGTTTTAACGATTATTTACTTGAATGAAACATATTTCACAGAAACACAATTCAATGAATTTTATAATCACATTTTTTTATTTAACAAACTTGCCAAACAGTAGAATTATTTTTTTAACGAATATTGTTTGTTCGGTGTATTTTTCCATGGTATTTTATTTCAACGAAAATGTAAAAATGAACGTTATGCTATCCATAATTTTATAAATAAATATGGGTACATATTTGGGTCAATAATATTCTAATAATAATGTTTTCAATCTTCTTACTATGATACGAGGACGATCTAGTAATAAAACTATTAGGGCACTCCGACCACATAGGTAAGGTTAGGTGACCAACTATGCGTGAGCCGAGCGAGCGAAGCGAGCGGTGCCACGGTAGCGGCCGGCGAGCGCTACGTCGAAATTGGTCGCAGTAACCAAATTAAGGTACTCCGACAGTTATGAACCGCTTTCATTTAACTATACTACGGTATATAGTGTTATCAATTATAAAATATTCCAAGTAAAATTGAAACTGTCACTCGATAAAATGTTTTTCTTGGAAATAAGTGCCTTGGAAGTATATTTACTAAACAATATGAGGATAGAGAATATTTGATTTATTATTCTGTGATATGAATATCAATGTTTTTTTTTTTAAGTACGTATTTCGCGTATTGATTATTCTATGAAATTATAATATGAGTTTTTTTTAATGTGAAACGAAATTCTATAAAACTGTTATCTATAAAACAACGCAGAACCGTAGATTACTGTCTGAAATGGTCTTTTGAGGAAAGTACTACACAGATTTGGGTGGTCCTGTCCAGTCAGTGCAAGTTTTTGTCAGTAATTGTGTAGCTCAACTCAGAACTTAAGGTGCCCGTAGTCCGGTGGTCCGTATTGTTCGTCGAGTCGTGAACGACTCGACGAACAATACGGAAGAATTAAGAAATTGAGATATCCGATAAGTGTTAAACGTCAAGAGAATCTGACAATAACAACAAACTGACAAGTTTAGTCTTGAAATAGATGTGAATATAGCTATAACCTCTTTGAAAGTTAATGGTAACGACACAGTATAATAAACGCGGCAGTGACCTTGAATAATGACCTACGGCCACTTGGTAGATAAACCTTCCGCGTCCGTGCGCAACTGCCGCGCATTCAATACTGTTGCGTACTGATATACACTGAGATTGAGAAGCGCGTCGTTTTCTATGAAGATATAATACTGTTGCTTATTTATAGAGTGGTAACGGTCACTTAGAGGCTTATGCTCTATGGACATTTCTGGTCCGATAGTATTATGCTGACGATCAAAGAAAGCTATAAACATTTTTAGTGCAAATGGAGCATCGAATAGTGTTTTACGAAACTTTTTATTGTTAAACGTTTGAAAATTGCACTTATTGAAAGAGACCTAAAATGAAAATCATATTTTTTTATAAACTCGAACAAGACACCCAATTTACTCATCTACAAAACATTTAAAACCTAAGTAAATCATCCAGGCTTGTCCAAACAAATTCACTGTATCCCCATTCATTTTTCATAGTCGAGACGGGGAAGAATTTTTTTATTGGCTGTAACGCATGTTGGAGTCCCTGATACATCTATTAATTTCCCTTGAGGCGAACATGTCATCCGTACAATGTTCTCGAATGGTGTTAAAAGAATTCCTTAGATTTTTTTTCTTCATAAAGGATGAGGGATGCTTTTTGTTTCTTTTTTATTTTTGCATGCTGGCGAGTTTTCTGACGTCACTGTTTTTATTTTTTGGTATTCAGATTTGCACTATCATCGCTTTGATTATGAAATATTTATTTATTTATTTAACAGTTTATGTACACCCATATAAACAGACAAGAATAAAGGAACAGAAAAATACGTAAAAAGGTGAAGCTTATTTCAAAAGAAATCTCTACCAGCCGAAAAAAAACAGATACAAATATGTATAAGCATAAGCTATAAGCATATATGACATGTATATGTATAAGCGTCTTTTGGCGTGTGGCCAAAGTTGAAACTAACGCCGCCATCTTATTTCTCAGTACATTACGCAAAACAATTTCACAAATGTTTACCAACAGCGCCACCCTGTCAAAGTCATTCAAGCGCCAAAAGATCCTTGAAATAATAGAAAAGAATAGAAGACAAAACTTTTATTTTCTGACAGAGTCCGTAGGGTGGGTTACAATTTTATTTAACATCCAGTGTTAGTAGCTACTGATACATATTAACATACTCGTACAATCTAAATAATATATAAAAATCAATTGCCGTTGCGCGGGCAGCGAAGAGCGATGGCCGGGCTGAAAATTGTTACAATTTTGCACCGTCGCGTCGCCGCCGCGCGCCGCCCCGCTCGGCCATCGCTCCACGTCGCTGATTTCGTGCCCACCCGCTTATTCTCGCAAAAACTCGAAACTAGCTCGACCGTCTTGATTATTTTTTTTGTTTTGGAAACTTCCAAAGGAACAGCTGAAAAATCTAAACTTGAAACGTGTTGCGAAGTTCACCGGGTCATTTAGTTAAAATTAAAATTCAGCATGAAGCTGCATCCACCTCCGCAACATCGAAGATCTGCGAACACACTGAAAATACTTTTGGTGCTGCCGTGAAGACGCGTCATCACTGATGAAAGAAAGAAAGAAAAATATTTTATTTGGTACTCGCACAGGAAAAACAAACATAAAAAAAAATAAAAATAAAAAAGAAGCATATAAAAATTAACAAAATAATAATGACCTGTGCAAGGAAGGCTTCTATCTCAGCATAATACGGCGATATTTAAAAAAATAAAATATACCACCGCGTATTCTGATAATGCCACTATAATGCCACACACACACGGACACACCTACGGACTTAAATAAATCCCACTAGGGGATAACAAAAAAAATAATTATAAAAATTAAAAAATATAAATAAAAACTGAAACAATGTACAATAAATAATCTATGAATCCAATCACGCCCGACGTTCCAACATCACATCTTTTTCTAATAATGGCGGGCAAAACCATCAACATCATTATTCGCAAACATCCCTGACGCACTACAGCGCCACGACAGCCGCAGCAGTACTCTCAGATATTCCATATTAGATATGAAATATCATAGCGTGCTTCTCGTATACTAACCGCATTCTGAATCTCTGAACATAACACATTTGATATTCATTCATTTAGATCTACAATTTGCCCGGATTTGAATCGAATATGACGTCATACCGTCGGAACTATAATTACCAACATCACATAACATGACGCCTGTATTCCCTGAAGAGACAGGCAGAGGTGTATGCTAACACCCATTTTTCGCCAGTTATGTTTAAGTCCCATGTAATAGGGGGCGAGCCTATTGCCATCAACCGGGCACAAATCCACACTTCAATCTGCTACTGGGAAAATTCCTAATAATAATATAATAATAATATAATAATTGCTTTATTTTCAGGCAACTAAGGCCCATAGACAAAATACACAAAATAATATTCTATAATAATAAACTAATACATAATAAAAATAAAAATAAACATCACTACTAAATCTAGTTAGGTACTACGTTGGGTCGGCGACGTATTGTGCTGAGTCGTGGTGTCATGTAGCCTTCCGCGAAAACGCCGATACACGACACCCGTCGGCCAAAATTCCTCCTTCATAAAAGTCTCCAGGTGATGAGTCGGAACTCGCACCACAAAAGATTTGAAGTTAATCTTATGGCGCGACTCCAACTTCTCGACTCTCAAGGTGAACTTGGTCTTCATCCTGATGTACTCCACGACCTCCTCTACCTTCGTGGTGTGATGTAGACGTGACACGTACAGCTGCGTTGTTGGAATAGCGGGACGCAGCAACATTTCGGGACCAGTCATTGCGGTACCGCACTGATTGCGACAAGCAGGCTTCTTCTTCTTGCTCTTCTTCTCCACACGAATGAAGCCTTCTTCATCGGCCTGTCCTTGGCTTGTTACCGGCGGCAACGAGCTTCGAACTGCTTCGGAGGGCCGCTGGGCACCCCTCGTATTACTAGGTTGCCGCTGACGATTTGCGGGAGCTTTAATAACGGCAGCCGAGTAAGCACGTCCCGGTGTTGACGTGCTAATATTGGTCGGCGTCCCAACTATGGGGGACGCGGCGAGGGCGGGGCGTGTTTGTGCATCGCTTGCAGTGACGGCGGCCGGCGACGAGTCAAATTTTGCTGACTCGAAACTCAGCTGCGATGCGTTGAATGCGCCGTGACGTGTGTTGACGCTGGTAGCTGGCTCGTGTGACCTACATACCGTATGGCGTAAATCTGCTACTTCAGTACGTAGATCACTGATGGTGGATTGCGATGCTTCCAACTTCAACTGCATCTCGACCAGGCTTGATCTTAGGGTTGTGATATCCCGTAGCGGCCTGGTGACGTCAACGTGGTCAAATGTGACTGGGGGCAGCTTGCGCAAATCCTTCGCCACGAAAGTCGGCACGTCGTCCGGGTCGGTCTCTTTCAACACTTTTATTATGTCTTGTAGACTCCTCTCTCCCTTTTCATCCCTCCTGCGGGACGGCATTCGGTCGGCCATATGTAGCGACTCATACAGTAGTGTTTTCGCTCTGCGTATCTCCTCTTCATTGAAGTTGGATTTGCAGATCTGAATCACACTGACCTCGTCCATGACATCCAGCTGGTACTGCAGGAATGCCAGAACCTCGTTCGCCACTAGTTCTTCTGAACGCATGGTGGTAGCGGCATTCGCCGCGTTCGGCGCAAAATAATAATTTCCGCTTATACAGTGTACGCGCGTCCGATTGCAACGGCGAATAGCACTGCACTAATGGAAAACCAAATAACACTTTGTCCAACCGAACAGGTGAGGATCGAACTGGACCTTACGCTCAGCAATAATAATCAAGTCGAAGCAAAGGCAATTATTATAACTAAGTCCTTCCTATTTAAAAAATGTAATTGTAAATTTGAATTAAAATTTTAATGACAGTTATTCATATTAGGTTGGGGAAAAAGTCTTTTCGCATTATAGTATGTATGAACTTGTAATAAAATCTCTTTGGCTATACTATGTGTATCTGGCTGGTTTTGGTATCATTGAAAGTTTAAATTTTAAAGAACATAATTCCAAATTCAAATTAGGAAAATGTGTGATTTTTATTTGTTTTTCGTACTGTCAAGATGAGTGAATCTAATGAAGAAATTCGATACATTTTAAAATTTTACTACAAAAAAGGTAAAAATGCAACGCAAGCCGCGAAAAAAATTTGCGATGTTTATGGACCTAGTGCAGTGTCTGTGAGAGTAGCACAAATTTGGTTTAAGCGTTTTCAATCCGGAAATTTTGATGTCAAAGATGCACGTCGCTCTGGTCGCCCTATTACGGATAAAATGGATGCCATTTTTGAAAAAGTGGAGCAAGATCGGCATATTAGTAGTTACGACGTAGCTGAAGAACTGGGAATTGACCACAAAACAGTTTTGGCGCATTTGAAAAAAACTGGGTACACAAAAAAGCTCGATATTTGGGTACCTCACGAGCTCACTGAAAGAAACCTAATGAACCGTGTACTCATTTGTGATTCTTTATTACGACGTAATGAAACCGAACCATTTTTGAAGAAGCTGATAACTGGTGATGAAAAGTGGATCACGTACGACAAGAACGTGCGAAAAAGGTCGTGGTCAAAGGCCGGTCAGGCTTCACAGACTGTGGCAAAACCCGGGTTAACTCGCAACAAGGTGATGCTGTGTGTGTGGTGGGATTGGAAGGGCATTATTCATTATGAGCTGTTACCACCAGGCAGGACCATCGATTCTGAACTCTACTGCGAACAACTGATGAGATTAAAGCAAGAAGTTGAGAGAAAGCGGCCGGAATTAATCAACAGAAGGGGTGTGGTTTTTCATCATGATAACGCTAGACCTCACACATCTTTAGCCACTCAGCAAAAATTAAGAGAGTTTGGCTGGGAGGTGTTAATGCATCCGCCGTATAGTCCTGACCTTGCACCTTCAGATTTCCACCTGTTTCGGTCTCTTCAGAATTCTTTAGGCAGTGTCAGGTTAACATCACGGGAGGACTGCCAAAACCACTTGTCGCGGTATTTTGATCAGAAGTCCCAAAATTTCTATAGCAATGGGATCATGTCCCTACCTACAAGATGGCAAAAAGTTATCGAACAAAATGGTACCTACATACTTTAGTTAAATGTAAACATACTATGTTAAAAAATGTTTTGAATTTTCTTAAAAAATACGAAGAAACTTTTTCCCCAACCTATTATTTTTATTGACTAATTTATTTAATGGCTACTTTGACATTGAATTGTATCTAAAAAATATGTTTATTGAATTGTAATTATACCTAATCTTTAATGAATAATGAAGAAATGTAATTTTGATGAATATTATCACGGCTTAAGCACCGTATCATACCATATCTTCCTACCAATTTACATACCGAGACTCTTCAGTGCCTTAGAAAACACGTTATGCTCCAGTTGTCATTCATGGATCTTTGACAGTCGTTACGGGTCATCAAAAGCCCGAAAGTATCTTTCGTATTACCCAGTTACTGGTTTGTGGAGGTCAGATGATATTTTTGTTGGTATAGCGGCATGTGCTTGCTGACATAATGGCACGTAATTTAATTTAATGTTTTGTGTAGAGTAATGTAAATTATTTTGCATACAATATTGTATAGAATCAATTTGTTATTCTACCGACATTTAACAGACAGCAGACTGCTGGGGAGTTTGTTGCGCCACTTCTTCTTCACAGCTAAAGCACTAGGAAGTGGTGAAGGGCGGGCGTTTTTGGGGGACTGTCTTATGTTAGTTTGTCGTTCGAAAAGTGCTGATTCTCAGCCTAGTTTGAATAAATGACTTTTGAATTTTGAATTCTATTGCAGATTAGATGGGAAGTAGCTCCATGTAAAATACTGGTATTCTGCTGCATCTGGTTAGACTGGAAACCGACCCCAACAAAGTTGGGAAAACGTTAGTCCGATTGAATTTTAAAGTTGTCATGCCCGGATTCAGTTCTTTATCAACTAGTTCCGAATCGACCAACTCTCGCTATGTAAAATGTCATTTTTTGTGTTATTGCAAAAGACGATGAAGAAATAAACATGATCACTATTATGAAGACCACGTACCAATAAACACAGCAATATCCAGTCAATAAATCTCGAAGACAGTTACCGTATTCCAAGCGCCGCGACCCGAACTTACGAACTAAAGTTAAGGAAACCGATACTGATGAAATAGTTCGTCAGCCAAAATGAGTGACTATCGCCAAATAATAGTTTCGTTAACTTTGTTTATTATTGCTAAAAAGGATACTGTTTGGTGTTTGTGAAGTTATTGATACTGGACGACGAGTGAATCGATATGAAGATATGATACTTTATTTTTATTTTTAAGGATGGGAAATTATCAAATAACTTCTCCCGCTCTGGGTGGATCGAGAGGGCGTGTCAGACTCTTACTGACAAAAACCCACCCGTGTTCCTTCAGTTGCCTATACGTTGCCAGGGGCCACGGTATTCCTTTCGGACTTTCCCGCAATCCCGGCAGGCATCGGGACCCCTTCCGTTGTGCTGACATCTCTTTGAGGCGCGCGTGGAACAAAACGCGCCGTCGACCTGGGCCTGGTCCTTATCGGACGGCGAGCTACCCATTGCTCACCGTCCGCAAGCCCGCGCTTACGGTGGTCGGGAATCGGCCTGCAATTCCCGACGCCCAGGGCGTCTCTGCGGCGGCTAGGGGCGTGAGGGCGCGAATTTTGCCTTTCCCTCATGCATTCCGCCTCCTCCTTCGTGAGCATTACTGCTTCGTAGAAGGAGGTGACAGCTTGTAGCAGATTTTTATTGACACGAAGTATATGAAGCATTTTTTGACTGCGTCGTTGTTTTTGTGGTGATGTAGGTATATGAAGATAGTTAAGGCCGTGGTCAAAACATTACGTGGTAGGAAGACTGTCTGTGACCTGGACGTATATTTCTTGGAGGCTGGGGGCTTTATTATGACACTGCTTAGCGGTCATTATTATCCTACTACGTACACACGGTTACACATCAAGCTATACTTTTCCAGTATAAGCTGACCTCGCATTGTATGATAATCTTATAGAATGTGAGATCAGCATAAACTGGAAATGTGTACCTTGATGTATAGCCGTATGTACAGTCACGGACTTTAATTGATGAGCCACTTTCAAACTACGATTTTGCAGTTTTATACATTCACGATATTACACGATTAAACACGAACTCAAACCGCATGCTTGTCAACAAGATGACAAATTACTAATAATCGAAAATAGTTTTATCCATAGAGGATGAAGATTGAGTTATAAGTTGTCAATGATAAATCAATACAATGTTGCATACATTTATCCAATCTATTTGATACTGACCTCCTTTGAATAAAAAACTAATTAAATACTCGTTATTTCTATCTAAAGACCAAAGTATCATAATTGTCATGAACATCATCTTGGACGCTACGCGTTCGGATAAAATCGTGGGTCCGAGATTTTCCGATGTCGAAATGACCAATTATAATTTTTCCGTACGCTAAACGTTACTATCGCTAAGCTACAGGTAAACAACTGTCGCTAAGTTACGTTTGCTAGATCTGCAATTGGTTGAATTTGGAACTACTCAGTACTACAAACTTGACAGCAGAGTCACCAGACTTTGCTGTCAAGTTTGTAGTTCTGGCTCTCAGGTTAGCCAAACCGTAAATATTGCATGAAAGTGTAACATTAATAACAAGCGATCCTAAGCCAAGTGACACACCTGTCAATCAATGACTTTGATATTAGAAAAAAAAATCTTCTATAATACGAAGACGTATGACTTTCCGTGTCTGGATGTACGAGTATAACCGACTAAACCCGATTTGGATTACACGGCTAAAATAATAACAGTGGCAAGTGGCTCATCAATTAAAGTCCGTGACTGTACATGACAAAGACTTTTTGAAATTCTATTTCTTACCTCTCCACTAATCGATACAAAAACGATCTCGATAATTAAAAACATAATTACAACGAACGAAAACTCAAAAGTAATTTCCTCTTACATAACATTTGAAAATATTGAGTCCTTTGTATAACCTAACAATACTTTTCAAATGAATGTTAGCCAACGTAACACATCTATCTGAAGCATCTGAAATTATTATTTTGCTAACTAAAAACGCATTTTGTTAGTATCAACATGAAGTTCGTACTAGAGAATATCAAAGTTCTTAAAATGTATATCTCCCCATTTTCTGTGACGAGTTCCATTACTCAGCTATACCTATCTACCTATACCTATAGCTAATTACCTATAAGGGACTTACACATAACTGACGAAATGTGGGTGTACTAATAGGTACCTACACCTCTGCCCAACTCTTCGGGGAAACAAGGCGTGATGTTATATTATGTAATTCAAACGTCAATAAAAATAAAAATAAAGAGTTTGATGTTTTGGCTTTTTGACGACTAATTAAAATGTAGGTATTTAACAGGATGTGAATACCTACGTAGTTCTTGTGGTATAGTTTTAGCCATTTTCATTTTAAATTGATCGAAGGCACGGGTCTCCCGTTTATATTGTAATGAAGCTTCCCTAGTAAAAAGAATTTGTGTAAATTGATATTGACATAATGTTGTACAAAATGGCTTCCTGTCAAATCTATTATAATGGGAAGTGGAACGAAAATGAAAAGTAATTTCGTTTAGGATCCCAGGAGCCTGAGAAGTAATGATACTAGATTATTTTGGAAGTATTAACTTGCATAAATAATATGGCTTATTGGTGATTCGCCCGAATTTACTCGCCGAATGCGGGCTAAGCGGGCGAATGGACACTTAAATAAAAGTTTCAGTATTTTTTCCTTTTACAGACTTATTATAGGATTGGTTAGAGGTCACGTCAGCCAAATTAATGACAAACTTCGTCAGCCTACAGCAGTCCACTGCTGGAAATCGGTCTCTCCAATTGCACGCCATTCAGCTCGATTCTCAGCAACTCTCATCCAGCTGCTACCAGCCACCCTGCGAAGATCGTCGCTAATCAGGAATAGAAAGATGGCCGGGAACTGGGGGCCGTAGTTTTGGCTCGCCGTTGGAGGGTTTGCCTATAATCGCCACACTGGGCATGCGGATTAGCGATCGCGGATCACGGCTTCTAGACCTAGTGACGCTGCTGCTCGTCACTGGTGTGTAAAGCTACGCCATTTAGCTGCGATGTTCATTTGTCAGTTGTCAGAGCCTCGTTTGTTGTTCAGCAGGGTTCTCCACGAGCAGGTCAAAGTCAAAGTCAAATCATTTATTTCAAATAGGCACTTTTAAGGCACTTTTGAACGTCAAAAATTTACAAATAAATGAAATGATGAATGACTCACAACACACTCGTCGACATCGTGGAAAATAAATGTCATAGGTGGACACTGGCTCCATTGTGACACTCTGTGATACTCTCGATAGTCTGTCTGCTTCCATTATGCCAGGCGGTTAGTGGCTTACCCCCTTTTTTATTTGTCAGACACATTACATACTGGAGAAATATATAATTATGTTTAGCACCAGAGGCAGAAAGTAAAATAAATATTATAACTAATCAGTTCAATCTAAATCAAGACGTTTTTACACAGCCATTATTAAAACAATGTTAATTAAAAAAAAAACAAAAATACAAAAGTCATTTATTCAAACTAGGCTGAGAATCAGCACTTTTCGAACGTCAAAATTACATAAGACAGTCCCCCAAAACGCCCACCCTTCACCACTTCCTAGTGCTTTAGCTGGGAAGAAGAAGTGGCGCAACAAACTCCCCAGCAGCACAGCTGTCTGTTCAGTTAGAAAAAAATGATTCTTTGATTGTGAACGTCAAAATTTACAAAAAAAAAGATTCTAGTCGCCTCTTCCAAAAGGTAGTTTTCGCATGGAGAAGAATGGGCAAGAAACTCCACCGTTACTCTTTTAAAATGTTTTACAATATTTTGTATGGGTACCTACACTAGTTATATAATTATATGTGAAGACACCTAGAATAAAATTACTATACCACAATAGGTAAAAAGAATGTGAGAAGAAGGTGAGGTTGACTTGGGGCACTGAGATGGTAAGTGTGCCCCGTTACACCCCATACAATTAATGACGATCGCTGAATAATAGTTGCCTCACCTTGAACGCTTAGAGATGGATGGGTCGTCGAGGAGGTTTAGTAAAAGATGCTGAGATGACCAGGACGCGTAACATGAGTTTCGAGGTTACCCAGGAAAAGAGCAGCTAGAACAATTTGGGGAAGGCCTTTGCCATGCAGCCTATTAGGTTAGTAAAAAACTTGAATCTGTATGAAACATACTTTCTTCAAATTAATTACTATTAGGACACCATTTTTTTCAATTCAAATATTATAGATATATAAGTACATAAAACTTACAAGCCAAAGCAGCAAACGAAATAGTTCCTTTTCTCAGGGATTCAATCCTCATTATAATCAATCATAATTCCTCGCCATTAATCTTGCGACGCCGACGTTGACTTATTGCAATAATTACTATCGCTCCTATATCTACACGTTATGCTACTTTTCCATTAGTTTCTGTCACCTTGTTATTAGTCAATTGTCGTAGCTTTTATTCAGGTATACCATTTTCTTGTATTTGTGGCTGATTTTTCTTTTGAATTCGTAAAAGAAACGATTCATTCAGCAACGTTAATGAAATTATCTGGTTACAATAATGAATCAACTTGATGCTGTCTGGCATAATAGTTACGATTGGCTCAGTAGCCATAAAGATAAAAAAAATACTTTAAGAAACCTGAAAATTGTAATCAGTATGAAACCGCTTGGTATGTAGAATTTTTTGTACAATATTAAAAATCGTCACATCAAGGAATTTTGTTCCTTCATGCAAACTAAATTCTCGATTACCTAAATGTAATGAAATTTCTTGCTATAGATTTACACTTGATTAACATTTTCAATGATTTACAATTTAAATATCGTGTCTCTTGTCTTCGGAAGAGTCGCGGCTACAATATAAATCAATAGACTTATAAGAATATATCTTCTTTTTGAAGAATTCCTTCACAGACAGACATTTACAAATCCAGTGAAAGAAAAATCTGAAGTAAAACCTTTTACTTGCTTGATTATCTTCCTATTCTACGTATGTATTAACATCAAATACAGCGTGCGCTCATTTACGATAAGGTAATGTGTATCCGCAACGAAAGAGAGGGGTCGTAAGTATACAAATGATAAATCTAAGCGAAGATGACGTCACTGATATGATTGAGGAAGACTGTTGTATTTGATTGAATGCTGCTGTAACACAATAAAATCCATACATACATAAAATCAAGACATTTTCCTATGGGAATAGAGACTTACGCATACTAAGTAGAAACAAAATAGTTTTGTTTATCATAGAAATAATCGTTTTGACTTGGGAAAGAGATTTTCTAGTTTTACTCACACACTGACTTATTCATTGTAAACATTTTAGGAAAATCGTCTACTTTTACAGGTTCCCTATCCATTTGCATAAAATTTTAAGACCTAATATAACTTAGCATAATGTTGTTTGGCATAATTATATTTTCGCATAATATAATTACGCATAACAGCTTACGCATAATTTTTTTAAGCATAATTTCTCTAACCATAATAATGATTAAGCATAATATTCTAAAGCATACATTTATTAAGCATAAAGTTAAAGCATAAATTTATTAAGCATAAAGTTAAAGCATGCAAGCAAGCATGCAGCATGCAAGCAAGCATGCAGCATGCAAGCAAGCATGCAGCATGCAAGCAAGCATGCAGCATGCAGCATTCAAGCGAGCATGCAACATGCAGCAGGCAGGGTTTCTGTCACGGCTCCGGCGCTGCGGGCCTCCGGCGGCCCCACGCGTGCTAATCGTCGCAGACGGCTTTCGCTCACCACCGCAGCTTCGGCTTGTTGGCCGGCTTCGCCGGCCAGCCTCAGCCGCGGCGGCTCGCTCGCAGCCGCCTGCTCCTCAGCCCGCGGGCCGCCTCGCCACTACGCGCCTACGCGATTTTAAATTACACTCTAGGGGTAGGACAAACAAGACTACGTGGAGTCGGTTTTGCAGCAATTCGGTTCTTAGGCCTACTAACGTTATGCGAATCAAATTTATGCCAAAACAAATTAGTCTTTAAGATGATTATGCCAACATAAAACGTATGCCTAAAAAAATTATGCCGAAGTATTATAATGCCAAAATCGTTATGCCGAAGTATATTAGGGCAAAGAACATAATGCGAAAAGAAGGTATCCCACTTTTACAATGTTTGTAAATATTATGTGAGCACCATCTGACATAGTTAATTTATCTGTCATTGCTTCATTTTTAATTCTTTTCCCTTTTTATTCGAGGGGCATCGTTTTTACCTAGAATTCTTTTATGACTAGTGTTTTTTTTTGTTGTGAACTTTGACTTTCAAAACTGCCTTTTATGTGCCTATTTGAAATAAATTATTTGACTTGACTTGACTTTGATGAAACTGTTTTATTTTGAGTGCGCGTGTACTCATTGCTCCTATAGAGTCTATCTACTATAGACATTCCTGTTACAGCCTGCGCACAACCTTATGTAGAAACTATACAAGGTAAATATAGAAATTAATGAGAGAAAAGTCAAAAAATCAACTGGCATATAATTTTTTCAAACTTTTTAATTTTTTTATACTTTTTAAGTACGAGTAAATCATTTTCATAGTTAAAAAAACATGTTCTCCCATACGAAATCAATGGGAGAACATGTTTTTACAACCGCAAATGTAAGTTAGTCGATTATTACTCGTTAACTTGTAAATCCTACTTAGCTGTGATATTTTTCCTTTTAGTTTCCTTATAGATACTACTGCCGTGAATTTTTTACATATCCAAAACCAACCATTTAGCTCCCTGAATCCAAAAATGGTTTTCACAAACTCCCAATATTTTTGAACCACCTTTCCAACGACACCCCACACCATGGGATAGATGAGAAAAAAAAAACATTCCCACTTTACGTGTAGGGGAGGTACACTAAAAAAATATATAAAGAGTCTCTGAGCTAAGCCGTGGATAGACGGATAGACAGACAGACGGACGGACATGGCGAAACTTTAAGGGTTCCTTATTTACTACGGAACCCTAAAAAACACGAGAATATTAACTTAAAGTGGAAACTAACAATTCTAACTTCAAGAAATCTATTCCAACAGCAAAACTAATCTTCAATTACTTCCTGGATAAATGCATTTCAAGGGATCCGGTCCAGATGTCTGGAACTAAGATAACTTCCATGCATTCGGAGCTAAGGATCCGGACACCAATGGTGTCTGGATGCCGTTATCTAAGTCCAGCCACGGTTTAAGACTAAGTTCTAAATATATTTGGAGTTATGGTGTGGTCTAAGTGGTAGAATCTGGTAATAAATTGGACCTATAATGTTGGTTGGAGTTTGAAATCATAAGTGTTGGAAAGTGGGATAGCGAAAACTTACTAAGAAATTATGAAGTTCAAGGAGAGATGAGGTGTTTGTATAATTTTGGTAATGAGGTTGAAATATTTAGTGTTGGAAAGTAGCCATGGCTATAGAAGGTTTTTTTTTATTTATTTATTTATTAAAACTTTTCGCACACAATAAGGTACAAAGGCGGACTTATTTTCTTAGGCATTCTCTCCCAGTCAACCAAAGGGTCGCGAAGAGATAGGTTGCTCTGATTGAGAAAAGGAAATAATTATAAAAAATATTAAAAGGATAACATACGTATGTGTATTCGTATTGTCACCATAGGCGAAGGGATAAAGACAATAGGTACACCACAACTTATAATACACAAACATACATATTTACTAATATTTAATTATGAGAATGTTAAGTAAATATATCTTTAGATACCAGCATTAATTGAATGACTACTTTTTTTGAAGTGAAAACTTCTTTAGCGACTTTGTGCACTTTTTTGTGATGGGTAAAAAAAATTAAACTCGCGTCAGGACACGTGACCTGATCAAAAATTCGTAAGACGGAGGGAGAGTAGTACCAAAATATCAAAAATGCGCAACGTTAATATTCAAGTTTTCACTTCTGCCGGCACTCCCGGAGTGCAACCCGTTGTTTTTTTTTTAATAACTGCTGTGACAGTTTTTCTTTTAATGTTATGTTCAAAACTAACGGTTTTATTGAGAACATACATGCTCGCATTCAAATTTTCTCTATAGCACAGTCCCAATGCATTTAATATCCATACCGTTTTGAATAAAATTCCTTGTGCTCTTCAAATAAAAGACCTTAACGATAATGACTGCAATCTATCACAGTTTTTGCTCCGTTCTGTCTAATTCCTATGAGTGTTCTAGTAATAACACTAACGACATTATTAATTTAGCTTTTAGAATAATAGGAGATTATAAAAGTTTTAATAAAAGCGAACCTCATTTTTTTTTGTTCACGTAGGTTTTTCGGCATTGTTGTTTTTTTTGCTGACCTCAAATAGATTGGGATAAGAGCATTATAATCGTGACGTCAGATTAAATGTGTAGTAGTAATTAGTCCTATAATGTTCCCACTGCTAGAAAACAGGCCTCCTCTCTTCAAGAGGGAGTGTGCTATAATCTACCACGCGGGCCCAGTGCGGATTGGAAGATGTCATATGTCTTCGAATTTTTGGTTCTAGGACATGCCGGTTTCCTCACGATGTTTTTTCTTCATCAAATGTGTATTCATTTTAAATTAAGTTAGTAGTAACAATACAAAAATGGCGCGTTTGGACACCATCTCCTCGAATAGAAACAATAATACATCGTCGTCGACGATGGTGCATGCTTGTCTGAATGTAACTGTAACTCGAGACATATACACCTTTGGTTATAACTATCGGGAAATTCAATACAATTATCATGAATGAGGCTCTCCGCTTGTTTGCCATTTTACGACACAAAAAACAATAGATAGGTACACAGTTAGTTACTATAATCAGTTTTAACAAAATCCGCTAATCTTTCACACCTTCCACCGCATTGCATCCGCCATTATTATTATAATACAGTACTATCTGTAGGAAGCCGCTATCACTGTTTCTGGCTGTTATTTGACTAGGATTAATTAATAGTCCGTATTGTTACTAAAGTCTAGCCAATTAAAACAGTGACGTTGTACCCAAACGGCGTGCGGAAATTTAACGAAAAATAAATAATTATTTTATACAATAACTAGCGACCCACCCGTGCTTTGCAAGGTATTAACGACTTGAAAAAAAAACAAGATTTTCTTTATTATATTATAAGTTCAATATTAATGTATAATTTATATTATACTTAAACCTTTTGGAATAATTTCTCAAAATGATGATGAAAACCGCATCGAATTCCGTTGAGTAGTTTAGAAAAACAACGCGGACACAGACAGACACGAAAAGCAACTTAAATTTTTATATGTATCGATATACATAGATAGATAGACAATTAACTTTTCGCTTTGATGCTCCATCATTTCAGCTGAAGACGTCTATCTGCAGGACAGGCCTCCCTACAGCGTTGGGTAATTATATGAGAGGGCAATTTAAATTTCTTGCAGATGTGTGTCGTGGCGGCATTTTCGACGGTACGCGCCTAACGAGAATTTTCAAAAAGTCGCACTATTTAAACGGATGGACTTAAATAATCGGTATTGTTAGTACAAAAACTGATAACGCAGTAGAAACGTAGTTGATTCCGAAACGCGGGGAGCGTAACAAAATGTTAGGGAGAAGTTGAAATTGGTCGGGGATCTGTTTTAATTGTTTGGTGGTCAAGAATAGTGTGATTGGGGTTGTTTTTGTTCTATAGAATTATATAGGTTAGGTGTATGAAAAATCCAATTATAGTTATAATTATAAAGATTTGATTATTATTGATTTGATATTATTATTTTTTAGGTCATTAGCAATCTCATGTGCAGCCAAGGACAGCCCTCGGATGGTGTAGGACTATTACAGTTTATGGAAACAAAGATATTGGATTATGGGTCTGGGTGGCTAAGTGAGCTGGTTATCTTGAACTGTGGAAAGACTATGGCCCCTGCCTGACCAATGTTTTATATACAAACATTTAATACATAAGGTTAACAAAACTTTAAGTAGCAATGTTGCAGTCCACTGCATTATCCACAGATAGGACATATTAAAGATCAGTGGTTGCCACTAGACGAGCATTACAAAAATTAACAAATATTTTTAAATAAATAAATAAGTTACTAAAAGCCAGCTATAGCTAAAAACCAAATCATTTCAGAAACAATTTCATTTACTTAAACTATACAATAAATAAATAATAATAATAAGATTACTATTAAGATATTTTTTTTTAAATATAAGATTTAAATTATTTTTCGAGCATGCGAATATATCAATATCAATGAAATTTGAATTATAGGATTCCAACATTCTATGAATAGGGCAGCGTAAGCCTGAGTTCGTACGACAAGAATTTAGCGCGAACAGAGTACGTGCACGATCCTGACGCGTATGAACTGTTCGGGGGACAGAATAACATTACGACCTTTGACCTCCGCCGCAGTAAGGTAATAAATAGTGGAGTGCATTTTGTAACTATCGTCCAGTTTGTTCGTCTACGTAAAATATTATAGGGATACAATGTAAAGTTAAACAGCTGTCACTTAAATAACAAAATGGTGAAAGACCTGACAAAAACCAATTTTGTAATTGATGTACTGAGGAATATACAACAGAAGTATATGTAGGTACAGTCAATCGCACATCAGTAGTAACAATTTGAAATTGACAGCGCCTTTATGTCATAGTAGTAAGGGCGTTTTTTGCAGTGCAATGTTACCACTGCGGTTGACTATACGACGGGTGTCGACGTTACGCTTTGTGAGCCACTTGATCCCGACATCGCATTTTAATTAATTAACTGAGAGTGCTGTAATTGAAGTTTATATTGATTTTTCTCCGTTCGATGTCTACCCAGTCGAGAATAATGGAGAATGCTGAAAAACACGGTGCATTTTATTAAGTTATTTTATCCTTTTGCTTCTTTAACGTTCATACATCTGGTCATATACACCCACGCCGGTTGCGAGCACTACACACCTGACCTTTCTGAAGAACATCACCAATAAGGTCACCTATGTCCTTCTAGGGTCCCAACGCGGCGTATTTTATTAATTAAAATTCTCAAATAATATACTGGATACCAGCTTCTGCCCCCGTTCGTCGGTGTGTAAGATAACTATACCTTGAAAGGGCTTATTTGTGATTCTGAATTTATTTGTAGGCGAATCGACAACTCCAGAAATTGATACGGCTACAAATAAAACTGCCTTAAAAGACAGATTTCCGAGTGCCATAGTATCCTATGGTAGAGTAGCTTTCTATCACACTAATTAAAAATAGGTAATAATTATAAATTGCCCGGTTTTTTGCCTTGTGGCAGGTCGGTAGCTCGTCCTCTATTACACTGCCCTCCTAAGCCGAAAGGCGCTATCTCAATCGGAGTAAGTTTTGAGAAAATTTACGTTTTGTAAATTGCAATAATTTAAGGAAACATAAGGATATAAAAAACTTCTTAGTGTTTTTTTAAATGTTTTAAGTTAGATAGCGCTGTTTGTCTTATACCATTAGATGCGAAATTGTTATAGCTATTGAATGGTAAAAACTAAAAGGCCGTATCTCAGAGATTGCGCCTTTCTACTTATCAGGGCAGTACATGGGTCTTAAATAATAATTGGCGAAATGTGGGTGTACTATAGGTACACCTCTGCCCTACCCGTATTACAGGAAATACAGGCGTGATGTTATGTTAATATTTTTTGTAATAGAACCAGTACTTCCAGAATACAGAGATTACCTCTTAAAAATAACAAACAATTTACTCCTTTATAATATTAATTTAAATAATTCAAATTCAAAATTCAAATATATTTATTTTGGGACAACTAGATCCAAGGGTTAGTTATACAAAAAAACTTAGAAACTATTGTTAGTACTATACAATTACAAAACAATAACACTCATCATAATAATAGGTACGTATCTAAAACACACAAAAATAAAAATACCCCTGTGCTAAGACACCCCGCCCCGTCAAGATAACCAATAGGGAGATACTTCCCTAGAAATCACCAGATGAACGAAATGCCTCAACACAGGTGCACGAACATCTACAGCTACTGTTTTCAGGATGCTGTTGTGACTCCCCCGCACCCTCCTCATAAGTGACACGACTTTTTTCCGAATGACGGCATGGAAATTATCAGTATGAGTCTGCGCGAACATCTCGGAGGCACTGCAGAAACGGTTAAGTCCCAACATCATCCTGAAAATGTTATTGTATTGGACGCGCAGAGTGTGTATAATGCTTGAGTTACGTAAAACTGTGTTGCTATCGCTCAATAGATTTTATATCTACATATCTGTGGAGAGTTTTAATTGACAATCTAGTTGTTACTGTTCCTATAATGAGGAGCTCGTGGCTAAGTAATAACAGCCACACGGGTCAATCAATCAGGTTATGCTATGTTTGCCGGGTTTAGTCCGTTGATGGGTGACCATCTTTACATACTGAGACTCCTCCGTGCCTCGGCAAGCACGTTAAGCCGTTGGTCCCGTCTGTCATTCGTGAATCTTTGACAGTTGTTACGAGTCGTCAGAAGCTCGAAAGTCTGACAATCAGTCTTACCATGGGGTATCGTATTACCCAGTTACTGGGTTGTGGAGGTCATATAGGCAGTCGCTCCATGTAATATACTGGTATTCAGCTGCATCCGGTTAGACTAGAAACTGACCCCAACATAGTTAGGAAAAGGCAAGGTATAGGCAGATTGACTGTAACTATAGTGTTAGTAGTCCGTAAGCCTTACTTAAAATGTAAAAAAAAATCTATTAAGAGATTTCCATTAAGTACCGCTGAGTTCAAATCTCGGTCCTGTCTCTACCTACGTAAAACTCTAATGTTGTTGGATACATCTAATATTCCCTTTATATCATAACGTGGTTGAACATCTTGAGTTACAAAGTCTTCTGTCAATAGAACATAGCCAAGAGATGTTACGAAGAGTTATTTACGTTTTGAAATAATATGAAATGAAATTGTTTATTCTGTAGCTACAGAGATGGGATATCGAAATCACTTTTAAACGACATTGTGGTACCCCACGTGAATACGTGTACCGTTACCTGCAACCTAATTTCGTAATTCACTGTCAATCTCAATCCAAGAGTTTTCAAGGATATTGAAACTTGTACATTGCCTTGTATTTGCAGATTTGAAAAATTCGTGTGGTGAACTGTCAAAATAAAACCTATTGCGATCATGTGTAACGCAATTACCTCGTTGCTATGTAAATAACAGAGACAAGAAGTAATAACATCATCATTATAAATACGTATTATTGAAGCTAACTCAAAAATTGCTCGCTTTTTTTGGGGTTCCGTACCCGAAGGCTCCCAAACGGAGGTTGCGGGATCCGAAAGGGATACCGTGGCCCCTGGCAACGTACATGCAACTGAAGGAACACGGGTGGGTTTTAGTCAGTAAGAGTCTGCACGCCCAGAGCGGGAGGAGATATTCAATAATTCCCCAGACAAAAAAAAAAAAAAAATGCTTGCCAACCGGAACCCTGTTACTAAGCCTCCGCTGTTCATCTGACTGTCTGTCTGTCAGCGAGCTGTATCATTAACCGTTATAGGTAGGCAATTGAAAATTTCACAGATTATGCATGTCTATTGCCGCACAAATATAAAAAAAAAAAAAAGTTAAAGGGAGCCCTTTAACTTATTATTTTTTATAGAATAAACTTGATTTTGAAGAAAAAAACTAATCCTGGCATGTGGGTTGTCATTATCTAGAGCTCATCGAGTAGAAAACCATTATATTTTTTTTTTTTGTCCTTCAAAAATGATGAAATAGGGGGCCGTAAAAGTTGTCAGTTTTAGACCATTTTTGTACGAGCTGTACGAGTATGTAGATCTCAACAACAAAACAAGTTAGGAATTTGAATCTTCTATATACCATGTACTATATATAATCATCAAATACTAAAAACGCAAATTCATAAGGAATACCATATTATATTTAAATATGGGTAATTTTATGCAACTGCAAAAATAACTTTGTAATTCATAGTATCATTATGAAATACAAATTTATCTTTGCGATTTTCATTAAAGTGAAAAATTATAATATTCTTCGTTTAGTATTTTAATTTTTCGCTAAATAATGTACGGTAGTACGAAACCCTTCGTGTGCGAGTCCAACTTGGACGATTTGATTTAACATAAAGAAACAGAAAAAATACCATCTATTAAATTATTGTCATCTTCATTTTAAAATCTCTGTTAGTGCCACGAAACAAAAACAGTTCTTTTGTACTTACAAACTAGAGAAAATTGTGTGCTTTGTGCACCTCCCTACAAGATTACTTTGTTTGACCTAAGAACTTTCAAAGAAACTTTTCTACACTGCCTTTTAAACAGCGTCTTTTACTTAGGGCTACTATTTTTATTTCTAGTTTACAAGACGCGCAGGATTCCATTTGCTCAAAGGGATTAATCAAGCACTCGTATGTAAGATGAAAGTACCTTAATTAGTAGCTATAGTACTCGCGTTATGAACTGAGTCGTCGGGCCATAAACGACAGTGGTAGCAATAACAGTGTGTAACGTTTTGCGTCTTATCGATAGTTTGCTACCTGCTCCATATGCTTCATAAGTGCGAGCGAGACACACTAATAACAATGATTTATGGCGCGACGACTCAGCTCTTAAGAGGGAACAGGGCCTGCGGGGAATTAGAAAAATAGGTATTTGTAGAAACTATTGCCGTCGTCTTACCTCAAGTCTGCCCCCGTAGAGTGCGATAAAGACAAGTGCAGCTCAGATCGATTATATCACAAAAAAATTGACGAGATCGACGTTTCGTATTCCCCTATTTTCTCCTCGGTAACTGAGCCGATTCAATTATTTTTTACATAAAATTTTTAAGAAAGAGTATTTCTAGGTTCCAGTCATTTTCGTTTATGTTAAAAAATTTAACTTTTCGAATTTTTCTAGTAGTCACGGCGGTATAATTGGGGCATTTTTGTAATTTTTGTAGGGTTATATGTACTTTACCAATAAGTTGCTGAAAAAAAGGATATAACAAGGACGTGTCTAGAGCAGACCTTAATATTATGAAAAAAAAAATGCTCTAGAGGCATTATTCAGGAAAAAAAAGGGGAATACATTTTTATGGAGAATCGCAGGCTCTGTTCCCTCTTAATGCGGTGGCTACAGTTCTTTATCTTACTGATAATCCAGCACCAAAAATTGCGTAACACACATTCAAGCACAATCCGAGGGTTTTGAAGGAAATTCCTAATTCATTGCTGCGTAGGTTTGAAAAATTCCGTCTGCTCAGCAACGTAAATAACGCAATGAACGTGACTGAACTGTCAAAACGAAAGGCATTGCGATCGATTGTCATTTTATGTGTGAAACGCAATCACCCTGCTGTTCTTACAATCTCGAAGTCTGAGTCTGAGAATAGTCAGTAAAATACAAATATTTATTGAATTTTACCTTAATCCAGTTAAAAGCCAGTAAGAAAGTACAGAAAGTGTCTGAGCCTTGGCTTTTTAAATTAAAAATTTGTATGTTCAGGTTTTTATTCTTGTATTGAATATGGTATATTAATTTGGTTTAAGCTTGAGTGTTATACAATTTTTTTCTTTCCACTACTTTTTTTTGGTAGCTGTGTTGTGCTGTTCACACTCTTTCCTTCCAATCTGTTTTTAGAAGTGAAGACTTTTAATTGGCTGTCGGTCTCACATACTATTTTTTATTCTGTTTTTTTTTAGCTGTAAGTCGTCCATAGTTAATAAATAAAAAGAACAATTCAAAAGCAGCTACACAGTTCAAAAAACTCTTATGTGTCTGACTCCGTTCATTCGCACAAATGTCTTACATAAGTTTTTTATTCAGAAACCCTGAAATACTAAAAATATCTACTGCATAACTAAAATAAACTAACAAGCTCTCTATTTTATTTCTCAAAAAAAAAAAAAAAATCGTATCGTAAGCAACCCTAGAAACACGAGGTAATATATTATTTTCTTCTAAAAGCATTTTCCCACACAAAGTTATTCCTTGTCGCAGTTATTGTTTATTTTTTTTAGTTTCCACTACAAAGAGACCTTTTATATCGCACGAGTTGGGTCACCGAATGGGATATTGTTGTGAAAAACATAAAAGCTAGTTGAGACATTAATATAATTTATTGTTTTTCAACATTATCATTGTTTTTAGCGGAAACTTTGCAATTTAAAAATATCCTGCAAGATGAACTGGTTTTCCAGTAAAAACAGGAATCTACAGTTTAAAGTAACTTAAACAGATATAAGAAAAGAATAATCACACCTTTTTTCAACCCGCACCTTAATCTGATGCTGCAGCAACACATGGAATTTGTAGGATACCCAACTCCTTTACCAACTTACATACAGCTCAGGTATCGTGTTTGGGCACATTGAAATGGTCTCAATGAATAGGTTATAGAGAGTCTGTTGATGGAGTAGGAAAGAGAAATGAGGGAATGTTTATGTCGAGGGTTTTTTAAATTTTAATATAATTTGACAAGTTTTTCTTAAACATCATTATATAATTATCTATATTTTTTTTAAACAAATATCTAGTGGAGTTTTTGTTATTTGCTCCACATATATATTTTATATTTATATATTTACACACTATAAAACTGATTTACATCTGTAAGACGTCCTCGTAACACAAGGTCAGACACTAGTTGCCTTGCATTCATGTGGAACTGGGCCTATTTGGCGCAGCCATGAGGCGCACAATACTATTTTAAGCTTTTCTGTTCTTTGTTTTCGTGTGAATATTGTGTGCCTTAACCTGTGTCAAATAAATTTATTTTCTTTCTTTCAATCACTTCTATTTTCAAATTCGTGCAAGCTCCAAACTTTGCGACTAGGTACCTATCGGGTTTCCCGTCAACCGCGATAGCCACAACCGTGCCAAACATAGCGAAGTTCCTCTCTGTTTGTGCAAACGTTTGTGTTTCGGGCTTAGCAACTAAAAGTTTGACTTTGAGGATACCTTCATATTTGGATCCTTGTTTTGGTTATAATGTTTAGGTGTGTTTGTTTGCTGTCTGACCGGGATAACATAACAATACGCGTGTAATCACTGAAGGGTTAGGCAGAGTTATACATAAAGTAACATCCACATTTCGCCAGTTATGTTTAAGTACTGACCGGAATATACGGTACTAAAGTTAGGGTTTCCTAAGACTGCGGTGGCAGTCACATATCGACCGCAATTTTACGTGTAATGACGTCACTGAAACTTTATTTATGAAAGTAAGTTGGTGTGTTTCCCTAGAGGGCGTTTTTTTAACACCGTAAAGTCTAGTCGTAGTCTTGAATACCAACTTACTTTATGGCATGCTTCACTGGAATCATCTGAGCATCTTGAAACTTGAAACTAGAAAATGTTAATTATTATTTCTTAAAAAAGTGTAGGTGTAGTGTAGGTGTTAATTATAATATCTTCAAAAAGTGTAGGTGCTAATTATAATATATCTTCAAAAAGTGTAGGTGTTAATAATAATATCTTAAAAAATCCAACAAAATTATAAATGTACTTTAAACGACACACACATTGCACAATTAACTTACCTACTATTCATCACTCCTATCTTGACTTAAAGCAGCCTGCACATAAGTTGACCTATATTTTGCAGATTATAACGAAGATGAACGTTGGCTTCTAGTTGCTAAGAGGCTTATAGGTGGGACGCACTTTGACTTACGACTTACCCTCAGTCTTGAACAGTATTCTCATGATTTGATTTAAACTTGAATGTTCCTTGGCTTTAGAACAAAGTTGCACAAAGGTAACCAACTTACGCAGTGAATCTATCTTTAAGCCATAGTAAGATGAACTATTAGTATTGTACAGCAGTTAGCCCACGTTTGCACGGATGTAATAAAATCGCGGCGATTTTTTTACGTGCACTGGATTTTCAACGCGCTGGGACAAGAGTGCGTCCCAACGCGTTGGATTCTCAACGCTCGGCTTAACACCAAGAGTTGAAAATTCAGTTCGCGATAAAATCCCGCCGCGATGTTTTTACGTCCGTGCACCGTGGGCTTGTGTTGTGTAGTTGTTGTTGAGAGCTTGTGTGTTGTGTTCTGTCCCTGTCCCTATGATCTATGTAGAGGAACGACTTATTTATTTAACAGAAATAAGCGTACGTCGGGTAACAACCTGAAAACGAAGATTAATATGGCAATTGTCCGTATTTTTAAGCTACCACCCTTATTTCTTAGGAAGTCGGGGCTATAGTCGAAGAGTACCTTCGAAAAGATGAATGAATAAAGTATTTTTTGGTCATTTATATATCCAACAAAATACGGAACGTTTGTCGAATCACAACAGCCGCATGAAGACTAGTTTATGCAAACATTTGACATTAATGGATTCCCTTGTCAGAAACTGCAAATTTAGCCAATAATCTTATAGACGAGTTTTTTCTTTCCCTACCGTGGTACCTACAGTTCTCCCAGGGAAAGTATATACTTCCACAATCGTCGTCTATCTTCGGAAATCTTGTGAGTGACAGATGACGAGGTGCTACCGTAGTAGGTAACCCGACAGAAAGAAAACTTAATACAAACGCGTAATAATAGGTGCTCTACTACAAAGCGTGGTAACTCTGTGGCGCGACGTTCGTGCTTATTCGGAGACACGAAGATTATCGAAGCGCATACCTCCTCTGGGTTAACTGTAAGTAATTGCCAATAACAAATCCATAAATATCCACCTGCAATGGCCTGCCTGTTTATTATTCGTCCCTGGAACTCCCAAAAACACGTCGTGAACAGATCTTGATAAAATGATGTGCAAGTTTGGCGTACTGCCAGCCTGGCTTGCTGACCGTGTCCAGATTACGGACAGCATTGTAGAAGCTAAAAAATAATGTGCTGGCATTATTGTGGGACTGTGAACAGTTATGTTCGGGCTGTAGGTTATTTTATTGGCTGTTGCATCGTATAAAAAAACTGCTATGTGTGTACTATGTGACCTGGAACGAACAGTTACATTAAATAAACTATTATAGTCTTTCTGTCAGAAAATTCCAAGCTGTCAGAAATTGAATTGTGGTAAATGAAAACAGTTCTAGGTGTAGCAGTTACGTCTATCAAAACCACATTCGATTGTAATATTGTTCCAGTAGTTGTAATACAGTTCCATTAATTCTGCAGTATGTTGATGATGTTTGGTAATTCACTGAAACAGGTAGACACGGATACAGCAAAGCTCGTGATATGTCAAAAAATATACAAGTATGTTCAACACTGAAGCAATTAACTAGAATTCCATCCTGTCAATTTTATTTTGCCAATCAACGTTTTCCAGTATTTGTTATACCAACCAAATTTCAACTCCGGCAGGTCAACAAAACAAAGTTGTTTTCCAGAAATTTATAACGGCCAGGCTTTTAGTACTAATTAGCTCTACAACTTAAAATTTTCGACATCAGTGCTAACTCAGTTTTGCCATGCGAAAACAAATAAAAACAATAGCAAAGCAGCCGCAGAGAGTAAGACCTATAATGCGTTGTTCCGACACAGGCGGTGGCGGTAGCGGACAGTAATTATGTATACACTGCGTTGGTTTGAATGGCTTACAGTATCTGTTGTCATTTTTAATTCTTAATTCTTTTCACCTATTGTGGTATAATAATTTTATTCTAGGTGCATCGTCCTCACATATAATTATATAACTAATGTACTTATACAAAATATTGTAAAACATTTTAAAAGAGTAACGGTGGAGTTTCTTGCCCATTCTTCTCCATGCGAAAACTACCTATTGGAAGGGGAATCAATTTTTTTTTGTAAATTTTTGACGTTCAAAAGTGCCTTATACGGGCCTATTTGAAATAAATGATTTGACTTTGACTTTGACTTTGGCTCCATATAGCAATCATCAGTCTATAATGTTCCCACTGCTGGGACGCAGGGCTCCTCTCTGAGAGAGGCAGTGGGCCAAAATCCACCACGCGGACCCAGTGCGGGTTAGTGATGTTTTTTTTTGGTTATTGTATATATGTTTCCTAAGTGAGTATGTTTATTTCTTTGTTTGTTTGTTACGCTTCCACGCTAAAACGGCTGAACAGATTTGAATGAAATTTGGCACATGAGTAGACCATGACCTGGATTAGGATATAGAATGGATTAGGAAATACTTTTTATCTCAATATTCCCACGGGATCAAGACTTAAGCTTCGTGCAGACAAGCGCGACGCGACAGCGCGACGCGACACCGGTTATTGTTATACCGTGAAGTTTTTTTAGAAATTGTATTGTTCGTGTCGCGTCGCGCCGTCGCGCCGCGCTGGTCTGCACAAGCCTTTATGCGGGTGAAACTGCAGAACGATTTACATAAAGTAAAGTAACTGGCTGGGTTTGAAGCTACGACCTACATACAACTCGTAAGTCGCAGTCGTTATCAATAGACCACCACTGCTCTATATAAGAATAGTTCTATATAAGATAGTACATTACAACTGTCCGCCACCACAGGGCCCCTCTGTCTGAACAACGCCGAACGAAATCTAACGCGCGGTTCACACAAAACTAATCCGTTGGTCTATTACGTTCGGGCAATAAGTCAATCAGCATTGCTATCAGCTGGCACAGTGCCAGCTCTGTACCCGTCACTATGATGTATGGCTTTAAAGGGTTCGACTGTGGAGTGCTTACTTTGAACTGGCTGAAATATGAGCTTGAAGAATATGGCTGCTCTACTTCTGTTGTATGTTTTGCAATGCAGGCCACTTCTATATAACGTTGGGAGTTTCTGTACATTTATATGTATACTTATGTAAGTACTAACTCTCATTCGTTTCAACTACTGAAAATCTCCCACCTGGACTTTAGTTGCCTTGGTTACCCTGGAGCTCTTTAAACAGACTCCGAACCCAAGTTGGCCGAAACAAGGAAAACCTGCTCAGGTGCGTAGATTCACGGACATTTATACTCTGCCGTGGAGTATATGTAGATGTGGTGCTGCAACTGATGGACGCTACTCAAGGTGCCAAACTCGTAAGCAAATGCTGGGCAGACTGAATTTAGATTGCCATCAACACGCTAAGAAGTAGGTACAAACTCCCTTAACTTTCCCATTACTGAGCACACTTTTCCATTAGCCACGCCGCAGCTTTGCGTGCCTGGAGACAGATGGCTTAAGAGTTCAATTAACTCAAACGTTAATGGCTTATTTGCTGCGGGTACCTACAAAGAAAATAGAAGAAAAAATAAAATTTGTGGGTCCAGCTCTTTTCGACTATTAATTTCGATACGAGGTAGCAGTATCGAAATTAATAGTCCAAGAGAGCTGGACCCACAAATTTGATTTTCTATTGTCTTATGCTTATGCTATTTTCTTTGTACCCGCAACAAGTAATAACCACTAGTTAAAATAAGCCATCGAATATAATATAATAAGTTAAGTTGTACCATGCTTGCTGACTGTCTTATCTTCTTAGCTCATTTAAGAACACTAAACGAGACAGTTTTTTTTTTTTAACTAACTATCTTGCAGGTGACCACTAAGGTCTTGGCTGCTTAACCGGACTTTCCTGTGGCTGCCAATAGCTTCTACACTAAGGGCCTCCAGCCAGGGGCATAAATGCAAACTATTCTAGATTACATACTAAACGAACGCTCGCTAAGGGCACCCCCTGTGGGGTACGAACCTCGGCTTAGGGCGTTCGCTGAGGGGGGGACAGCAAGAGCAAGAGCTGGGACAGGCTGGATCAAGGAGTGATCATTATTATTATCGGGGGAATTTAAAACTACACGCTCAGCTGCGGCGCGGGCTGGCGTTTCATCGGACAAGGGTCGGGGGGGAGTATTATTATTTACTCGGGGCGGTCGCGCACGCGGTGGACTTCTGCGGCGAGGTCGGAACGACGGGTGTCGGGTGTGTTTGTGCACTGTACTGGTGGCCCTATTAGACTCCTGGAGGAGTGTGATTGGATCATCGGGATCGGATAGAATATGCCATGGACGGCGAAACACTAAACGAGACACAATAGAAGTTTTAGTCTTATAACGCCTATGGGTGTTTAGTGTCTCTCAAAGTGAGGTTTTCTCACAACCTTTCTGCCGACTTGATAGAAGAAAAAGAAGAAGAACTTCTTCTTCTTATTTTAAGACGACATACTGCACTCTCTTACAAAAGACATTAGGTGGTTGACTTTATCTTTTATTTTCTGCTCGGTTTGGTTGGCTGGCTTGTTCTTAAGGCGATGATAACTTTTAATGATTTTATGCTGAAGAGAACGTCTAAACGAGTAGTGATAATGATTTGGAAAAATTATGTTAAATTGGACAATTTTTTTTTTCTTCTATTAATACGAATATTTTTAGATTATGTTTATATTACATAGTGAAATTAATTTATAAAGTTATGTCTAACGCGGATAAAAAACTGAGAATCACGCAAAAACAATGAAGCGTATTTTTCTGACATCTTCACTGTTATTACTTAGCACAAGACTTTAAAGATAATTTAATTATTTATATTTTAGTATACGTGTTTTATTAAAATACCTTTTGTTTTATATTATTACTCGTAAATAAAAAATGCGTCAAATTTGGGACAGCGCTCCTTGATGGGCGAGTCCTATTACTGGCTAGACGGACGATGCGTTGCGTGAGCTCAGTTCAGAACACGCAGGCAAATCACTCAAGGTCACTGACATATATCTGCGTCTTAAGTTCGCCTGGCTAGATACACCATCTTATCTAAGTCTGTCGCCATAGCCACAATGTTAACAGCATTGTTGTGTCTTGCCAGTTAGAGGTAAGATAACCAGTTCCTCTGTGGTTGAGGATTCCGGGTGAAGCTCGCTTTCACCTACAGCCTGATGATCAGTTACCATCAGGTGAGATGCAGGTCAAGAGCTTCAGCGTTGAGGATAAAACAAATAAGTTTTTTTTTTTGCAAAATGTGAAACTTATTTGCGGCAAACTTATAATCGCTCCACTGAATTATACCAAATTTTCAAAATTCATGAATCGACCAAATAGGACAGAAGATAATTCATTTTGACACGATGTCAATGACGTACTAATAAGTGTAAATTATCAGCTGCAATTAACTCGTGTGTGTAATTCATGATTGTACTTTAATTTAGTTCAGAATGCTGTAGTTAATCATTTATTGTCATATAAATGCGTTTTATAATGTAAATCGACCTCATTTTAATCAATTTTAATGTAGCCTGCTTTTGTTGGATTGTGATTGTTTGAAAGTGGTTGTTTCAATCATTTTATTTAGTTTTACAGCTAATTGATTGTGTTTTGTAGCCTGCATAGCATTATATTCAGTTGAAAAACTGTCGAAAAATTCGGATAAAACATTGACATTACGAGTACATAAGGTAGGCATTTAATATGTTGGAATTAAACCATTTAATTTAAATCATGTTTACCAAGTCAACTCTGAATGACCCGCTCACTGAAGTCGTCTGGCCATTATGTTGAACTGGGCCTATTTGGCGCAACCGCGAGAAACACAATACTGTTATAACTAAGTATTTTTTTTGTTATGTTCTTAATTATTGTGTGCCTTAGTCTGGACCAAATAAATGTATTTTCTTTCTTCTCTTTATTTGTCACACGAACAAATTCAAAGTCCAAACGACGTCTGTGTCTTCTACCAATACTCCGAACAGAATTTCTAATACACTAAGTTTCACCCATGACTTTGGATATCTTACAGTTATTTCACTACTTCCGAGAACTTGACAGTTAGACATCGAACCGAACGTTTATTGGTTCAATTCCGGGTAAGCACACACGAGGCACGACTGTTCTACGTCGTAGAGACACTGTAGCTTTTGGTGCAGGAGAATTGTGCAAGTTTTGAAATTGAAACCACAGTTTTGGATTTGAGATCTGCTGATTGTTTGAACGTAAAAGTAAAGTTTGTCTGGTAGATTAAGAAATTATAGATTACTAGCTGCGCCCCGCGGTTTCACCAGCATAAGTCTTGATCCCGTTGGAATATCGGGATAAAAAGTATTCCGTGTCCTCATCCAGGTCATGGTCTACCCATGTGCCAAATTTGTTCAGCCCTTTTAGTGTGAAAGCTTAACAAACAAGCTCACATTCGCATTTGTAATATGAGTTAGGATGTCGGGGTATTTTGGCACTGGGGGTATTTTTTAATGCTGACAACATTGTGTTCTGCGGTATTTGATTCTGATAAAATGGCGCAGAATTTGATTTTTGAATGGAAAACATCATCGTTAGGAAACCGGCAAGCCTGAGAGATCGACGACATGTGAAGCCAAGCCAGAAGCCTATGAGTGGGTTACCACACGAAAAAGGACGAAAAAAAGGTTCCAGCGCTGAACTTATAAAAATATACACGCTTTTAGAGGTATGTTTTAAAACTGGTTTAATGTTTACCCTTTTATTACTAAGCTGGCCTATAATCGGTAATCTATGTCAGAACTCGTACTGTGGTCAAGGTCAAGGATTGTATATCCTTGACCTTGACCTTGGTACAGTTTTGCCGGATTGATTGATTGATTTATAGTCATTGATTGAGTAAGTAATGACTTGATTGATAAATTGGTTTGCAAAATATGAAAATAATAACTTTAATTTGCGACATCAATCTCGATCAGATTGATAACAGTTTGAACTGATGCCAGATCAACCTACCTTATGAAGCATAAATTACAAAACAATAATTCCCTACAATTTTTCCTAGACCAGCGTTAATGCCAGTACCAATGCAAATACATTAAAACTATATCTATCAACGTTGCCTATTGCAATCTTCTGCTGGACATAGGTTTCTCCCAGGCTGCGCCAAAACACTCTGTGTTCCGCCTTCCGCATCCCGTCAGTCCCAGTGAGCTTTCCAAGGTCATCGGTCCATTTTCTATATCTATAGCATCTATACCCCTTATCCCTTTTAACATCTTCTAGCAATAACATACAACAAAATGGTGAAGTATCAACGATACCCATTCCAACCAACGACACATCAATAGAGCCCATTTTGATAGTGCGGGGACAGATGCAAGTAGCCATAAGCAATCAAAATTGATGATTATTTCTTCGGGTTATGACTGAGCTGACCCCTTTACCCCCACTTTCTATATACTCTGTATTTATAGTCATTGAGCTATTATCATTTAAATTCAAAGCGATCTATGAGACTATATGGTTATCGTAGTACATTTTCTATCGCAATGTTGGGACTTGATGTCATATTCATATTTTAGATAATGTGAAGATAATAGTCTGTATAGCGATGGAGCATAATGTCGAGCTCCGTATGTTTTGCCGCGACTATAAACTTCAAAGTAACAGAGGGGTAGAGAGAACTCTCTCTCTACCCCTCTGTTACTTTGAAGTTTATAGTTTATACAATACTGATTTTAATTAATAAATTGAGTACCATTTTCTACAACCACCCCTAATTACTCTTACAATCGCTTCTGGCGTGAGGTAGGTTGTAACAGTCACATAAACTGATTTATAAGACTAAATTCTGGGAATCTGTTTTCCCTAGGGCTCTGATTTCGATATAAGTATATAGGTAAATGATTCGGCTTTTACCTCATATACATAAATCTTTGTTTATAGCCACAATGTCAGCGCTACGGACGATCAACGGAAAATCGTTATAACCATAGACAGTCTACTCTACTAGTAATTGTAGTAGCGCATCATTGGCGTGTATTTTACCTTTCATAGCTTCTTTGTAGACATTACGAATTAAGATGATAGATTGATTGAATTGATTTTTCAAGTTCTTTATTCTACCAAGCTGTTTACAAATGATCGTATTCTATTTATTTAAAAATATTTAAAAGTACTTTTATTATTTAATTTTGCGTTGACATGACTTACGTTATTTATTTATTTATGAACATTGTCTAACAAGTAAGTATGTGCAAGTCTTAGTATGGGACCCACATAATATTTACAGTATTTGAGTTACAAAATGTACGCTTTATTATAATAAATTATAACAACATAAAGATAGAAACGGGTAGTCCGCGAAGAAATTACTTGTCTTTGTGGAAATTACGAAATAAGATGATAGATTACAAAATCTTTGATCATCCACTGGATCAATCTACGTAACGATAAAGTAAAATTTAACTCAGTACTCAACCTTCGTCAAACGTTAAAAGTTGCAAGCTACTCGTACTTTCCCCATACATTTTCAATCCTTATACTCGTAAGCAGTACTGTAACAATCCCGATACAGTCAATTACGATTTTTATCTCTAACACTGACAGACAACGGGCTGCCCACAGCTCCCTTCCTTCCTCAAGGAACTTTTATGCGAAAGCGCTAAGGAAGGATTTTCAAAAACCATCCCATAGAGGGGTAAAATAGGGGATAGAAGTTCGTCATTTTTTTCGTTAGGAAATTCCATCGTGCAGACGGCTTTTTTTGCTATAAATTCTTACTAAAGGATACGCTTAATTATAATGTCCGTTGATATTTTAAACAAGACTGTTCCTCTACACAGAAATGGCGTTGTCTAACTTAAATACGTTCTGTTTTCCTTGTTTCATGATGTCACATGTTTCTAAGGAAACACAACACTGCCTGAAGACATACCTGGGACTAACAATATGACTTCGCTAGATATACCGTACTTACATTAAAATGTGGAGGAAAGCATGTAAGGGAGCTCGTAAAATGTTCTATGAAATATAGAAAAGTATAATTTTGTGCATGTTAAAACAGAGATGATATACTTGCAATGATTAACTACTGTACGGAAAGATCTGGACGAACTTTTTGCTTATAAAAATGTTTAGATAATTTTCTTAAAAAATATATTTTAGTCTTTTATGCAGGCATTGATCGGGATAACCCAGTTTAGAAAAAAAAAATGAGATTTAGATTATTGGTGCATACGTTCGAATGGAACTTTAGAATTAACATCTGAACAAACACAAAACCGCATTATATATAAAAAATAAATAACGTCTGAGTTTATGTAATAATTCAAAGTAGATACGTATCAATATAAACTTTATCACGAACAGTAATATCGTGTGAATTCATCAAAGCATCATTCCATATCAAATATTAGATTAATTATAAGATTCCATGGAAAATTATTGAAATGCCAAAGCATTAATACGCATTATTAAAACGATGATACAAGGCTTAACTTTGATCAAAATATCATTATCTTTGTTCAAACATTGTTAGGGCTCTGAAAATTTTCCATAGCCGATGGTACAAGTGTTAATGAGTAACAAGATTAAGAAGAAGAAGTGATTAAGTGGAAGAGAGTGCGGTAGCGAATACATTTTTGAAGAAATACCATGGAGTCACTTTCGTATCTTCTTAAATATTAACTGCTTTCTGTGGGACAGTCAGGTAAAAAAATACTGAAATTTTGGTACAAGAAGTCGAGTAAAAACTAATTCGAAAACTCATATTTCGCCAGAATTTCGAATTTCTTATACAATATGGGTATACTAAATACTTCATAAACGTATGCAACATTATTTCATCGTATTCTATAATTATTTGTCCCATTTAATATGGAGCGAGAGAAACTGGTAAAATTAATTGCCCAATATTCCATGACCGATTTAAGTTCGGGGAACAGCTCCTTAATAACTGCGCTGGAACTAAAGCCTGTAGATTATAAGTACTTCTGAAAACATCAATATACATAATCTTAGAAAGTATGTTGTTGTTTTCGATCTTGGATCAACATTATTTTGTTTACCTAGATGTATCTAATTGTAGACAAAATGATGTCGATCTAACAGTGCAATAATGTCGTACAGTTTATTGACTGCTGATATCTACAAATAACATAACATAACGCCTGTGTTCCTATTAGGGTTAGGCAGAGGTGTACTTATAGTACACCAACATTTCGCCATGTGGCAGGGGGCGAGCCTATTCCCACTAACCGAACACAAACCAAGTAATCATCCTAGATAATTTATCCACCTAATGTTAAGCGTCCTTATTGCAGCACCACGTTGAACCTTTAAAATACACCAACATTTTACTTAATATTGCATTTTCAAGATGCAACTGGAACACACTCTATAATGCAAGTGAATTGATATTCAAGAGCCAGCAATCAATCTACCAAGAACCCGGGCTGCTACTGAGCAATTCAAACATCAAACATTCGAATTGGTACAATTGGTACAAAAAAATATCCTGAAGTATCTTGCCTTTAAATCGCAAACACACTACATGCAAAATTTGTCTAACTTCTCTGTTAAAGAAGCGTTCACCTTACTACTTGCAATCCACCCGAACTACAATCAAAGTTTAATTACATTTCCCGCTTTCAAACCCCTACAAAACACGCCCTTATCCGCTGTTTCTGCTGCGCATAAGGTAAACTTTGCCAATAAATTACAGTAAGGAGATAGCTACGGCGTCTCTTATTAAAATTTTAAACCAATTACAGTCCTGAATTGGGTTACGAGTTGTTTTCTGTTTATTTGTAAAACAATTTAGTTTTATTGTAGAAATTAAATAAAAGACGCTGATAACTATAAAACCAAAACGTTTATTTTATATATTTTTAACTTATTTTGGCGTACACGATTTTTCAAGTCTTTCTAACGGAGCTGCCAACCTTCAACCAGTGTTACCATTTACTACTATTGCTATTTATAACAAACACTAAGTAAAATGTTTGTTGTAACCCATAATTCATTTATGTCATAGTTTGGCACGGTTAGAACAGTGACTGCAGAATTGACTTTTTTGGTACAGGTTGTGGGATTCGTTGCCGCTCGATGAAAATATTTGTATGGTCGTCTTACGTCTGTAGCTTGAGTAGGTATGTGAGATGTTAACCGATTCAATGTTTATTTAATGGAGTCATAGGATTTAAAAAGAACCTTACGATTATTATTTCATTATCATGTATGTGAGAAAAAATCTACATCTTTTTAACAAAATAAGTGATAGACATAATTTTAATACTAGAAATAAAGATAAAATAAATCAACCATTTTTCAGACTATCTAAAGTACATACATCTTTTATGGGGTACTGTGTTAAATGTTACAACAGAATACCTTGTGATATATTAGAATTAAACGAAAGAAAATTTAAAACTCATATAAAAAATACACTTTGTAAACAAGCATATTACAAATTAGAGGATTATATCCAAGATAAAAGTGCTTGGAAACATGCTGGTCCTGCTCCATAGGACAATTTAGAATCTAGACAAAATCTAACTGGTTGCTAATTTATTTGTATATTTTTTTTTTTTTTTTAATATTGATTTTACTTTCTGTGATTACTTGAACTCACACACTGACTTATTAGTACCTATTACTTGTAAAAAAATTAGGAATATCGTATAATTTTACAATGTTTGTAAATATGTGAGCACCATGCATCTATCACATGATTAATATATCTGTCATTCCTTAATCTTTCATTATTTTTACCTAACGTGGTATAGTAATCTTATTCTAGATGCATTGTTTTCACATATAATTATCAATTACAAGATATTGTGAAAAGATTTTAAAAGAGTAACGGTGGAGTTTCTTGCCCATTCTTCTCCATACGAAAACTACCTTTTGGAAGGGGCGACTAGAATCAATTATTATTTTTCTGTAAAGTGCCTTTTTTGTGCCTAATTGAAATAAATTATTTGACTTTGACTTAAAAATGATGTTCATTCAAAACTTGGCTGCATTAGGCTATGTCATCCTTATGAGTCCTATTACATTTTACGCAAATTCATGATTTTTGACGTTGTAATTTTCAGCAGCTGTAAGATATTTGAACAACGATAACGATAGTGCTATTCTCTTTCTTGTAAGTTGAGATGTACCTAAGTGTGAAGTGCGAAATGAATAAATAAATAGTGTCCCGTCCCGTCCTGTTCAAAGCCCATTTCTATTCTTATTTAGGCCTATTGTAATTCTCTCATAGACCCTTGAACACCTCTATAAGTAAATACACTCTCAAGATTGCATGCACATCTTCTTTACGATGTATCAACGTCGACCCGCCCGCGAACATTCTATAAGGAATTTCCCTATTTCACGCTAAACTGGATTCTTTTCTTTTGAGAATGTTTACCTTATAGGGATGGCAAATATTGTAGTACGAGAAACGTTTTTGCTTTGATGCAAATATTTGTTATTGTTATTGTTTGCTTTTGGTAGGAGCGTATGTCAATCTTGACGAAATAGTTTTTTTTTCTTTTGTGGTGGAAGTAGTGACGCTGTTGTGTGGTAGTGTTTTTCATTTTAGGGTAGTGAGAAATGCCTGACGGCTATATCAATTTTCTTTTCATTTGTTTCGAGAGTTATAATCCACTATGGGGAGGTAATCCAGAGACTGTGTCTTCTCATACGGAACGTGCGAACAAATATGGAACTGAGTGATTTGAAAAAAACAAATTTATTTATTTTATATGTTTATCGTCGACATATTGTCATATTGAGGGTGATTGAAAACACTGTAAGGAAAACTGGCCTGAAATAATGATCTGAAATCGCCAACCCTAATAGAGTAAGCGTGGTTATCCTATCCTATACTATTAAATTAGCAATATTTGTATATATATATTTATTTTTCAACACACTTGCTCGTAAAGTGGCTCTTATTGAACCACCTTTAGGTTCATAATGCAGTGTATTAAACACGGGTGCTTTACACTTTGTATTACCGCACTAGTACGGTAATATGCGCGACAGATAACTAATCTGGATTTTGTCGCGAATCGCTAAAAACAATAACATTGAAGATGCCTGGGAATTGAACGTGATATCTACGTGTCACTGATTAAATACGCAATAAATAGGATACACGTATTATCACACCTACTTTAAAATCCTATTGTGTTTTTATCTTTCAATTAAACTATTTTATTTAACAATAAAAGCGAAAACTGGGATGTAATTTTAATTCTTACAAACGTCGAACGACCGACCATAGGCAACCGACATCCTTCTTTATCTCGTCTAAATTTATCTTGTCATTGAAATGCCAGTGATTGACATAATAAATATCGACTATTTGTTCAAGGAGTACTCTATTATTCTTTTTTTGAAAAAAAAAAAAACAATTGTTTGTTTTATAATTACGAGTATTATACTGACACCAATCGTAATTTTCGGCAAGGATTTTCAAGATGTTGTTGGAGTTTAAAGATTCGGTCTTTTTTTCCTTATTAAATAATGTCGTACGTCTATAGGTAATATGAGGACCCCTCAAGTTTTAGAATATTATACTGCTTTAACACTGAATTTGTTACGACTCATAACGAATACCTTCAAAAAGAGCACGGGTTGGTGTGAATTTGAACCAACATTGCCCAAAGTCGTCATTCAATACCTAGTGTCAAAAGAAAGACTGTTTCTGGGAATTGAAACTCCGAGCTAACTAGACGAATACAATATATTGTTACTTTTCGAAATACTCATTATAAAATGTTTTCTGTCTTTGATATTCAATATGTCCGAGGGAAGTACGATCAAAGAATAGGAGCTACACCAGGGCCAATTAGTTTTATTTAGGGTCCATATAGAAAAAAAATATGACTCCAGTCCGTTTGGAAGACGTTTCCTCCTAGCAACCAAGATTAAAATAAGTTCCAGGACCTTGCGTTGTTCTGAGTTTTTGGAAATCGATCTGTATAGTACCTACCTAGCTCTATTACTTCCGAAAAAAAATTCAGCCGCTTCATGCGACTTGCATCTCGCGTCGTCCGTTGTCGTGTCGATGACAGAAAATACAAAGCATGGGCTTAATTCAGTTACTCAAAAATGTTTGATTAGGTTTTTGTTATAAATTTAATTGTTAACTAAAAGTCCGCACAAAACAGGTCGGCGGTCCGAATCAGGACCACGGTCCGCCATTTGGTGACTCCTGAGTTACATCATCTGTAAGCTCGTCTCGTATTATTTGTCAGGTTATTTGGTAAGCATAAGCAATTTTTTTATAATCCTTGACATATCAAACGTACGTAAGTACTCGTGCGTGCCGATTTTTTTAAATTCTTCAATATTTTTATCAAATTTATTTCGATTATAGTTTGTAACTACGGGTTTTTTCAACCAGTGCATAATTTTAATGTATTTATATCTTGTTCGTTTTCACAGTTTAACATAAAAACATATTTTAATGGATTGGTTTTTAAATTGAAAGTTACTCAATATAAAAATACTGATGAAACTGTTCTAACAAACTCGTAACATCGATAACACCAAAACTTAAAGATGCCACACCATTAAAGCATAGACAATTTCTAGCGGCCATTGTTGTTTACATATTTGGCTAATTATGAAACGTGGCATGGCAGCATGGAATTGGTAAGTACTATCATGGCAGCATGGAATTTGTATTTAATAGAAATAGACTTTGCTGAAGCTTTTTACCAAAGGCAAGGCAAGATTTTGTAAAACAAATATGAGTACCACAGGGAATTAGTATGAACTATCCTATACTATTAAATGAATAATCTCTATTTTCACCCGAGCAGAGATTTGCGCTTTTTTAATCTCATTAAAGAGACTTCTTGCCTTTTTATGCCTACTGCGTATAGAAATAAAATATGATAAATTAACATAATATTTCATCAAATTATATATTTTTCACTACATATTAGCCTTAATTTGCGTATTCAAAACATTATTTTGTGTTTATTATATTTTTATATAGGTTGTTCAGCGGTTTTACCAGTGCATATATACTCATGCATATGTAATAAAAGACATATTCATGAGGGTACGCGCATCGCTAGTGGAAAAAACAAAAACAACGCGCCATTTTCCATACATATTTTTATTATCGTTTTCGTTGTGCGGTTAATTATGATCAAAAATACGAAATCTAAAGTACTGTTACCAACCCACGTAGAAAAGTATTTATAAGAAGCTCCGGATAGCCAGTTCCTGGCAACAAAGGTCAGTTGAACTTTATAAATCTAAATGTATCATATCTATGGTTATGTTATTGTAGCATAAGTTCTTCCAACAACTCTGTTCTTTTCCTCGCAAGTGTGTTGAAAAATGTCGAACTAAGCGCGTGTGCATTGATCATTACACACAAGGTGGTATTACTCGCACGAGCCCTAGGCGAGCGCGATAATGTAGCCGACCCGAGGCCAACACAGCACACTGGTATCATAATGTACTATTGTAAGGACGTTCTCGAAAACGGCTCTAACGATTTATAATACGGAGCAAGGTCTCATATCTGGGAAAATTCGTTTTCTCTATTTTCAGAGCCTCGGGAATGTGATACAACTTTGGTATACCTCGACGATATTTTTATCTATTTTCACCCAAGCAGAGTTCGGTCGACCAGTTACTTAATTATTAATGCTCGAATTCTCTCTGTTTAACACTGTAGTGGGACTTTTATTGCACTGATTAAATGTGGTGATTTATGGCCGTTTTTCTCTGAGTGAGAACAGTCTTTTTTTTTTGGATGGGAAATTATCAAATAACTTCTCCCTCTCTGGGTGGAGTGGGAGGGCGTATCGGACTCTTACTGACTAAAACCCACCCGTGTTCTTTCAGTTGCCTATACGTTGCCAAGGGCCACGGTATCCCTTTCGGACTTTCCCGCAACCCCGGCAGAGTGAGAACAGCCTTAATTGCCTTTTAGTGGGACAATTACAGAATAGTATCTATAAGAAACTACGGTATCACAAATTACATTTACGACCCTAGAATAAAGTTCTTAACGCACAGTCCCACACATACTGAACGTAATCCACTTTTTCCGAACATAAAACTTACAATAACATACAAAATGTTCGCAAGGAAACAAAATATCTCTGCGGAGCCACGTTTTGTTAAACGTACAAACTTTTAATATTGTTCACACATTCCTTTAGTCACGGGGTGTATTCCAACTTCCAGTTGAGAATATTTTTAATAGGTTGGTGAATAAGACAGGTTTTAGCATTTGCTTATGTCAGGCTAGAACAGTGGTACATACTCGTACGTGAAATTTGAATTATATTTATAAGCTTTAAAGCTTTTTCAGACTTCTTCTTCAATATTCATTGTTAAAGTTATGGTTGTCGCTCGTTGGCATATTGACGCCGGTAGCACACCTTCACCGCGAAATCATAGCAACGAAACCGCAGTAGTTCAATTCAACTGGCTCGCGTCATGTTCCGCTATTAGAAATTAGAGTAGCGGAACATGACGCGAGCCAATTGAATTGAACTACTGCGGTTTCGTTGCTACAGTTTCGCGGCGGAGGTGTGTACTGGCGTCACGCCAGTAGAACATCTCCGCCGTGGCTATAACCATTGGAGTATAACGAAACCTATTTTTAGAGTTTAGGCTTCAGGGACGTATGTGTGCTTAAGTCTGTATCATAATAAATTATATTGTAATGGTTCTATCTTTCACTGGGACCACACCAGGACTTGCAATAACAGTTTCCCAAAATTCCCACGTAGCATTTCATAAAGGAAACAAAATGCCTTAGACACCGCTGCTCCGCACTCGAATGCGCCTTGCGCTCTTCTGCCGTATCAACTGTTTGGAAAACTTTGCCTAACTGAAAATAACTTGGATGCATTTTTGTTCAAAATTTTGGAAGAAGGTATAGCTTTAAAGTTTTGCGTTGGTTCCATTTTTATTAAGTTAGGTGGAAATTCTGTTCTTAGTAATTCATTTGATGCAAATAATTTAATTTCAATTTAAAAAAGACGTTGTCTCGTTATGTCCTTACATTTGTCATGCACGGAACACATTCCAAAAGGTAGTTTTCGTATGGAGAAGAATGGGCAAGACTCCACCGTTACTCTTTTAAAATGTTTTACAATATTTTGTATATCTATACTGTAGTTTTTTTCTAAACTTTGTCAAGGTGAACGCCTGTGGCAGGAACAGGATCCAAGCTACGTCAGAACATAAACCTTTAGAAATAGGTACAATGACAGCAAAGTACACATTCGTCAAGTCAAAAGTCTCGAATGCTAAAGCCACGATAATTGTATGCGACTTACAGAAGTCGCATACAATAAGGATGTTGACCGGGGAAGAAAAATATTTTTTTCCGTCAGTCAGATAATAAAAAATATTAGATACGTATTTTTTTCTTTATCATTATAAATAAAAAATGGTTTATATAAAATGCATTAAAGTTGGGGAGTGGGGGCTCGCTACGTCACAATAAAATCTACCGGGGAGTGACGTCATGCCACATTTTAACGTATTGTCTACTCAATGTATTGCCGTTATCTTTTGATTACGTAAAAGAAGAAAAAATACGAGTCCAATATTTTTTTAATAATCTGCCTGACGGACAAAAAAAATATTTTTAGTAAACATCCCTAAAACTTGCATTCAATTATTGTATGCCATTTAATGGGAATCTCACGCGTATAAACACTTCCATGCAATTCTTGAATGGCAATAATTGAACGTGCTTTATGTCATGCGATTATTGCTCTTGAACGTTCCAGAAACTTGTACCGTGATAATGGGGCTTTAGTCAAGATTTCATTTGTTTCTATTTTTACCCGACTATGGCGAAGCAAAAAGGAGGGAATAAAAATCTGGAGTCACGCGTAATCTGTTACACGTGTGACTCCAGATTTTTTATTTGTCTGTCTGAGACATAGTTTATACCTTTTTAGTTCGCTTTTTTGTCGTCGTTGGGCTTAAGTTTTTAACAGCTTTCGCGAGAATGAGTACTGTAAAACAAATGAAGGAAAACAATTGAACTCCTTCTCAGAAGCTCAAAGTCACAGCTTTCTCGTCATTAGAGATGTTACACCCCCGTTAGCTTGGAAACTAATATCACGTCTTACTTTACATGTAAAACGATTACGGTACAGTTTTCATAAGTTACCTCATACTTATCTCATACAAAGTTGAGCGATGCGTGAGACTTCCAACTTTGCGCTATACTGAATAAATATAACGCTTTAATTAGTTTTAAACGATGGTGAAATGTGGCGAGCATGTTAGATGATGTGCTTGAATATTATTATTATATAATACTTGGATAAAATAGACGACTGTCTACCTGACCAAGTGTTAATTAATGCCAAGAAGTAACATATGTGATGCCAGCTTTAGAACTGTATATAGACAATGACGGGGAGTCATTGTCTAGAGATCATTGAATACATGCCAAGGTAAGAATGCTTTTTTCAAAATGTAAGTTTATTGTCTGGAGATCCCCCTTTAGTTTTTTATTTCATTTAATTTTTATTATTTTTTCTTATAGCGGCTGTAGAAATACATAATCTGTGATATTTTCAACACTCTACCTATTACGGTTCATGAGATACAGCTCGCTTACAGACAGATAGCTGCTTTTCCAGAACCTCTCCTCGACTGAAGGCCTCCTCCAAAGATTTCCAACGTTTCCTTTTCTGAGCTTTCTGTATCCAAGCGTGGCCAGCCGTCTTGATGATCTCGTCTTGTCATCTCGTAAGCGGCCTTCCTCTGTAGCACTTACCCAGAGGGCTGGTCCACAACGTCGCCCTTTTTGTCCATCTCTCGTCTTGCAGTCGCGCTGAATGCCCCACCCATTTCCATTTTGAGTTTCAGAGAATGGTTTAAAGTTAGTTCCATATCCATTTGTAAATGTCATACCACTGACTTTCGCCAGTCATTCTACACGTGCAGCCTATGGGTTAGACATACGCAGAGGGCCTACAACGTTCTTCGCGTGCAGTATAATAACGCTTTTAGGGTGCGGTTGGGGCTCCCGCGGTTATGTAGCGCGTCGGGCATGCTTGCCGAAGCAGATACGCATAGCTTTCAAGCAATTATGCAAAAGAGAACAGCATCCCTGATGAAAAGGATGCGATCAGCACCAACAGCATTTTAAAGGTGATAGCGGACAAGCCTGATTTCCCATTCCTGGAGCACTGGACCCGTATGCACAGCTGCAGGTCTGGTGCAGCGGGAAGCGGAATTAATTATAAGGTATCGGTTTTTAAATTAGTTTTATTTTGTTTTGTTTTAATTTTATTTAATTTGTTATAGTTTGATTTAATTTCGATATCTTTTATAAATTCTATTTCATTTGTATTTTTATTTTAATGGGACACATTACTAACGTAGTTTATAAGTTCTACTAACAACAATATGAATCATTTGTGTTCGAAATAAATAAATAATAATACCGCTGATATAAAGATGTTGATCTGTCATAGAGAACCAACATGCTTTACAAAATCTTCTCCCATATGTCTCCCTTAAATAGTTAGTACATGAGTTAGAAACTAGTTAGCAACAATGCAACAGCCCGTTGCCCCGCCAACTTGCGGTGTCTTCAGTAACATTGGTCTAACTAACTTTTATAGTGTATGTGGTTTGAATATTTGGAGGTAAAATGCTTATATAAGTTTTGAGATGGATCATGACGACGGTTCGTGCATTTTTTTATAAAATTTGCATAAAATCACGCCTGTTTTCTCTAATCGGATAGGCAGAGGAGAATAGAACACTCACATTTCGGCAGTTATCATTTAAAGGGGGATCGAGTCGGGTAAAAATACAATCTTAAAATGAATAGCACTTAGTTGAAGAATGGCATTTGAAAAATATTTGTAAATCATAAGGTATGCTAGAATGTATAGAACTAATAAAAAAGTTTTAACAAAAAATAAAACGACCGACTTCAAAAAAAAAAAAACGGTGTCTTTTGGGTTTTCAATTTTCGTTTTTTGACACTATTTTTTTCAGTTTTTATTGGTGGTACCTACCTACCCCACACAAATTCGAATACCACTACCTGCTATGTAAATAACAGTGAAGTGGGAAAAATACACGTTTTATTGAAACTAACTCAAAAACTACCCAAGCAAAGTTAATAAAATTTATATGGGACCACCTCTGAAGTATAACACAAAAAACAAAAGAATAATTTAATCATTTCATAATTGGCGGAGTAATTGCGTAAAAACAAAATAAAAATAAAACATACATTTGAATTGAGAACCTCCTCCTTTTTGAAGTCGGTTAAAAATTATTAACATCATACTATGTAAAACTACATTATAACAAATAAATAAATTCTGATTCTGAATCTATTACCAATAAACGGGCACAAAATCCAGACTCCAAGAATTTTTCTGGTAACAACTAGAAAAATCCCTAAGGAAAAAATCTAACAATACGCTCTACCCAATTGGTTTTAAATAAATACTTGCTATTTCAGTGCGATTTCAATAAACCAATTACGTATAATGCTTTTGTTGCTGTTAATTGGATTAAACAATATTGCCTATAAGTAGTAGGTACTGATGTTAATTGCAAATGGGTGATCATCAAAGCCACGTGAAAGCCTCAAAATATCAAGCAGTAATTAGGTTTCATCAGTTCTATACAAAGCAATAATTTAGGCATTGATTGTTACATTTTCGATACAATGACATAATAATATTCGTATGCAGGGATAAAGTAGTTCGAAAATAATGATTTGCGCTGGATTGATAAAAAATAATATTCCTCATGACGAGAATTTCGTAAAAACTCAGAAACATAAACAATTAAGTATCTTGACGATGGCATACGAGGTTGTATAGGTAGTGGCATAATCGTTACGGTTAATAGCGAAGAGCCTCAACCAACACCTCAGAAGGCTCTCATTGCGCGGCTGCGTCAAGGGCTTGATTCAGAAAGCAGTTAGGTACTCCTGGACACGGCATGCATAATGAGGAGGTTCCTCTCTCTAGAGCCCTGACCACCGGCAGCCTGTTCCTGATGCCGATGGCCGATAACTTTTTATATTTTTAAATGTGATTATAAAAATACAAGCTGCGCCCTGCGGTTTCACCCGCATAAGTCTCGATCCCGTAGAAATATCGGGATAAAAAGTATTCTATGTCCTAACCCAGGTCATGGTCTACTCATGTGCCAAATTTAATCCAAATCCGTTCAGCCGTTTTAGCGTGAAAGCGTAACAACCAAAAAAACTAACAAACAAATAAACAGACAAACTCACTCGCATTTATAATATTAGTAAGGATTTATAAATGTAAACGATATGTATATAAATGAAATAAAAGATTATAAATGAAATTAAAGAATATTAAATAAAAATAAAATCTTTGATCAGCATTATCTTGACATATGACAACAAAGTTGAAATGTTCTCAATAAATATTAAGTGACGAGACAAGTCTTTGAGTGCGGCAGGATGGCCCCCATCTGAAGAAACCGTTACACATCTGAAGGAAAGGGGTGGTTGTACGGTATGGTGCTCAAATGCAAGAGATAAGAAGTGAAAGGGTGGTTTATTTATGTGAGAATTATGCCTAAACTACTATAGCCCCTGGGTTCTGTTGTTGCGAATAATAATTGACGTTGTTCTGATTTTTCATTCTTCATTTTTACGATTTTCTAGGTGCTAACCTCCTTTTAATGACTTAAAAATATGTTGGGGTTTTTTTATACATTCTCTGTCTAAATGGTTAATATAGACCGTTCACTATGACTTGTCCCTTGCCGTCATGTTGGCACCATTGCTTGTCAAGCTTAGTTTCAATACTAATAGAGTTCAAAATGGCGTAACAAGGAAATAAGTTATAGAATAAGTTACAGTGAACGGTCTGTAGTCACACTGAACAAAAGTGCTGTATTTTCGACATACATTTCTTAGTAAACATAACCAAATTTTTATGCAATAACATCAATATCCCGATGTCACAAGCCTTTCCTGTTAATCAAACAACGTACAGACAAACCGACGTTATATTTTATTAGTAGATGAAATACATTTGACACTATCTCCTGTATGATGGATTGTATACGGAACTCTTTTGTGCAAGAATAATCCGTTTATTTCTAAACATAATAGAACTTTGGTGCACTATTATGGGTGTCAACATTTTTCGTACTAAGGAGTTTTATATGTGTGAGTCTCAAAAACGAATACCACCTTTTTTATTCAAAACTTTTCTTGTGTTTTATTATTCTTTGAAGTAATTTTAATTTTCTTAATGACCGGTGCCAAATAGGTTTTGTTATTGCTTGTTCTGAAAAATTTGTAATTAGTTGTTTATACCTTTAATTTAACGTAGATTAAAATTAAATGTTAAGCAAATTAATTACCTACTTAAATTGGCTGAACTCCTAGTACAAGAGCCAGGGCTACAGTGATGTTTTTGTCTTGAAGTGAAAATGAATAAACGATTATAATTATATTTGTCGTTCGTTGGCCAAATAATTAGCTTTGCCATTCAACGTGGCAATGCTGCCAGTCTTCGTCGTCTTAGTGTCCTTTTGTCTTTGTATTTATTTGTATAGTTAGTTAGTTAGTCATTTACTTTAGTGTTAGATTGTACATTGTATATATAAGATTTATATATAATGATAAAAACCGAAACACTATATAATCATAATGATATTATTATCCATGTTTATTAGTTGAACAAGTTTAGTTATTCATCAAAAAATACTTTGAATTTGAAATTCAATTTGATTGAAAATCTGTTCAGACGCTTCAAATCGCTTTCGACTCGACAGTTGATCAACTAAAATCGAACCGTGTGAATCCGGCATTACCAATTCATCATCATCATCATCATCATCATTTTAGCCGAAAGACGACCACAGCTGGACATAGGCCTCCCCCAAGCACCGCCACTTCGACCGATTCTGTGCCTGCCGCATCCAGCGGATTCCTGCGGCCTTTGCAAGATCATCGGTCCATCTTGTGGGAGGCCTTCCAACGCTACGTCTTCCGGTACGCGGTCGCCACTCCAGAACCTTTCAGCCCCATCGGCTACCTGTTCTGCGAGCAATGTGCCCTGCCCATTGCCACTTAAGTTTGGCAATTCTTCAGGCTATGTTAGTTACCTTGGTTCTCCTGCGGATCTCTTCATTTTTGATTCGATCACGTAGGGAAACTGCAAGCATAGCCCTCTCCATTACCCTTTGGGTGACTTTTAGCCTTCTCATAAGGTCCATTGTGAGCGACCACGTTTCAGTGCCATAGGTCATCACTGGCAACACGCACTGGTCGAAGACTTTCGTCTTGAGACTCTGTGGTAAGTCGGACGAGAAGATATTCCGTAGCTTCCCGAACGCTGCCCAGCCGAGTCGGATTCGACGATTGACCTCTTTCTCGAAGTTGGACCAACCTAGCTGGACAGTTTGTCCTAGGTAAACATACTATTAACATTACATAATATTACCAATTGCTTATAAATATTTCAAAGGTTTGAGGTTTATGTGATGTTTCTGTTATTTTATATCTTGTTTCTTTCCTTAATTGATTAATAACAAAAAATAAAAATAATTTATCTGACCGTACAACACGGTCGTCAAAAATCAAGGCAGAACATCATTATAAAAATGAAATGGGCAACGTAATCGCATTACTGACAAAGCCTTTCAAATTACGAGAAAACCACCACCATGAACCATATTAATTGATAATTAGATATTCAAGATTGGTCGTCATTTATTAACTCAATAGTATATAGAATAAAAATGCTTGCAATGCCAATAAGGATTTAATTCGTTATTATAAGTAGATATTAATAATATCATAGAAAAAAAAAACAAAAGAGTGCTTATGCGATCAAGAAAAAAAAACGAGCAAATGTTACAAAAAAATATTTTCTAAAAATGTAAAGATTTAATATTTGTGAAAACACAATTCAGCACCACTGTAATTCCATTTTCATTGTTAAGTATTCCAAATTCACATAAATCTATTCTAATTCTTCTATTCTATTCTATAAAAAATGGTGAGATTATTTTAATTCATATGAGACGGCTTGATTGCTATTCTCATCCTACTGAACAAAAGGCTGGCAACCGAAAGCACAAAATTGTAAGACAAAACCGTAGTGGTACACTGTGGGCCAATTTCACTGGTACACGCAAAATGAGAATTATTTTCTTGCCTTTGGTTTCTTGTTCATGTTCAAGGCTTATTAAAAGGGGAACGGGGATTTGATATAAATTCTTGGTAAAGGCCTAATTACTTTTTAATGAGATGATATTTTTATTGGTCATAGGGTTTTCTTACAGTGATACGAATAATTTTTTCGGTCAATAATAATAATAAATAATAATAATATTTATTCAAAAAATTACAAGGCATCATTTTTTACTTTTCGTTTTGCTTAAATGTAAATAATATTCCTAAGACTTACGTGCCTGAACTAGGTAATCCTGTGTTTCAGGCGGGAAGAGCTTAAATAGACTTATAAAATAAATAAATAATCAAAAGGTTGACAATAGATCACTAATTATATGTTGAGTAGCTTAACTCTTAGTTTCTAAAATTGATAAATACCTAACGTATGTGAAATTTGTACATGTATATTCACTGTAGTACAGTTAGTAAATTCTCTGTATCTTCGTAAAACATACTTTGGAGAGCATCCTTGAGAATTCTCTTACAATTTGTGTAGTTGATTAGGACTTCGGAGCATATTTTTTATACATAGGCACTTTATAGAGCTATCCTACTATAGTTCGTCCTTTGATTGTTCTTATCTATACTAAATAAAAAGATGGTTTCCTCAACCTCCCGAGCCCTGACCACGACCTCAACTGTTAAAGTCCTTTTCACTTACCTTTGTAATTTTATGAAAATAGGAAAATACTGACCGCGTTTAAAATCAATAACAATATGTCTACCTTTTTTCCAACTATCTTGGGGTCAGCTTCCAGTCTAACTGGATGCAGCTTAATACCAGTAATTTACATGGATCGACTGCCTATAATCTGACCTCCACAACCCAGTTGTGGAGTAATACGATACCCCTTGGTAAGACTGGTTATTAGACTTTCAGGCTTCTGACGACCCGTAACAAAGGTCAAAGAAACACGAATGACAGCTAAAATAAATTACAAAACTGGGTCACTAATACATTCACCAACTGTAATGTAAAAATAAAAAAGCGTGGTTCTGTACCCCGAGCGCGCGTTATTGCTTCCTGCTAGAGTACCCGTTATCGCTCGCTTACTTAGCTCTGTAGTAACTGTAGACGTTGCAAATACACTAGAACAAGAACTTACCGACTTTGCTTACAAAAGATCCTTGTCGTATCATTCTATTTTGAAAAGAATAGCCTTTTTTATTCGGCATGTATTTTATCGCCCTCCAGCTAGATGACCGACGACCCTAAAAAAGGTGTCTGGGACAGATTGGACGTAGAAGACGGAGGACAGTGTGTTGTGGCGCAGCCTGGTAGAAGCCTATGTCCAGCAGTGGACTGCAATAGGCTGACTTGAATGAATAATTGATATATTTAATCGATCCTAATAAATACTAATAGATACGCTAATATACTCACTCATTGTCTTTTTGTGGTATGCCCTAGCTGCCCCCTAACTGCGGTCAACTTGGATGTGGCGCTTGCTGGCTGTTGCTACGGCACCGCTCGCTTTGCTCGCTTGGCTCGCGCGTTGTTGATCACAATAACAACTAGAAGAGTGCTCCTAGTTACTAGAAACCCCCTTTTATGGGTTAAGAAGGTGATGGAGAATGAGTGCTTTGCCCGTCATCTTTACCTATACACTTGTCGTCCTTTTCATAACTCTTCGGTTCGAATTCTACTGACTGGAGGATTTGTTTTAAAAAGGTAGTCTTAGGAGACCTTGTTTTTCCTAGACACTGTTTTAAAGGTTTTTAAAACACTTTATATTCTCCACTCAAAAATGGATTAACACCCATCATGATAACACAATTTTCAGTCTTCGCACGTGGTGGTCGACATATTTTACAGATCTAGATTAGTAGAACCCTAGGGGTACAAAAAGTTTTATGCCCTAAAGGTTACAAGCGTGATAGTGCCCCTGTTTAAATCTCAGACGCGTCACGTATCGCGTCGTGTCGCTAACTTGTCCTAACGACGTGAACGAGCCTCACATTGAAGACGCCATGTTTTTTCTTTTATCTAGGACATTCTCCGAGATTGTAAGTTGTAAGTTTTCTATCTGAATTGGACGAAATTCTTACTTGAGAATGCTTTCTCTAGAAGATAAAATAATGAAGTGATAGGTCATCAAATTGACGGTTTTGTTCTTCTAAATACCTATAGCAATACTGTCTGTTACAAATTTTTAGGGTTCGGTACCCATAAGTGCAAATGTGACCGTATTTTAAACAACAATCTCATTAATATTACAAATCTAATAATAATATATATATAATACAAATATATAATACAAATCAAAATATATATAATACAAATCTAATATTACAAATTCAAAAGTACTTTAAACCGAAAAAAAAATACGTTACGTAATGACACAATTTGTCCCTTCATTTGAAAAGCCACAGTCACCACGCCACTCGACCCGACCGCTCTCCAACTGCACTTTTTTCCCAGCTAATGATTCCTATGAGAATCTACTTTGTAACCTTTTTCTGCTATCAACTTCTGGAAAAACACGTCTTATAAATGTTTGTGTTTTAAAGCATTTTCTTTTAATGTGAAAGGGTCTGCAAGTGCAGAATAGGTACCATACGGTTTTTGCTGTCATTTTGATTGGCAAGTCTTGCTACAATGGCGGAATGTACCTAATTTAAGGTCCTGATTATATTGTGTTCCCTGTGGTTAATGAAAATTATTTTGTTACATTAAACATGGTTAATTTTTTTGCACCCTATTTTTGATTTTCGTTATTTTTATGTTTCTCCCGATTAAAGCCACATCAACCCAATTATCCTTTTGCATTAATTTTTAATCAGCTGTTGCCCGCGTCTTCGTTTGCGATCCAGGATAAAAGTAGCCTATACCCGTCTCCAGGTCCCAGACTACCTATCTGTCAAATTTCATTTTCACCTAAATCCGCTCAGCTGTTTGCCGCCGCAAAGCGTAACAAACAAACTGACTTTCCCATTTATAATATTAGTTAGGATTCATAATTTCTTTGCTGCTCCTTATTGAGAAAAATGTATACTGAAACAAGTAGCATTTTTATTGCCATTCACCGTATTAAACCCCTAATTGCTTCCTTACCTCCCATAAAAAGGTAACGAACGAATCTCCCTCGCACAATAAAATCTTCTCAATTTGAATCAATATTTCATTAGACTGTAAAACGCAAAACCTGCCGAGATTGAGTTTCATGTATTATGTAGATCACGACCTTGGAGTGTCAAATAAAACCGGGTTGGAACCGACTCTGTTTGTTCGGGACTGAGTGTTTAGGCACATTCACATGAACGAAGCACTGCAATAATGTGTAGGAAAAATTCACCCAGTTCTAAACTTACTTTGGGTTGGTTAAAATTATGGTGTTTAAAACCGTGTACTCCCGTATGTATTACAAATCATGGAGGCACTGTATTAAATACACACACATGGAATTTCTTTAGGTGCACTTTGCGCTCCTTCTACTAACAGTGAATGAAACTGAACCGTCACTCTTGAGTCAGTAACGCTGAATCGGAAATACTCGGCTCCGGTCGATCGGTGACGTTAAATCGCGTATACACGGCGCTCTTCTCGTGTCGATGGTACTCTTCTTCGTTGTTGTTTTTGTATATTTTTTATATTATTTTATATTATATGAGCCCAGGAGGTGGCCACGTTGATTGCGGCATCAGTGGCATTCTTTAGGTCATCTGAGGTGCAGGTGAACGGGCACTTAGTACACTTCAGCAAGTGGGGCATGGTCTGATCAGAAGCACTGGGTGTTGGATGGGTCAATCATCCCTCACTTCGACAAATTGTGTCTGCAGCGGCCTACTTGGATACGCAATCTATTGAGGGCTTTCCATATAAGCCACTGCAGATCACGCCCGGGAGGCAAATGCTCCCGGGGTTAAAGAAGTCGGAAGGTGGTGGATGCTTCTCTCCCCACAATTTACTTCACTCAGTAGATGGTTTGTTCTGGATGGTCTGCGTAGAGGGTCCCGCGGTCGTTGTGTAATCGTAGAGGGGATGTCGGGTATCGGATTCTTGGTTCTTTTTTTCCAGCGCGCATGCGAAATCCCTTCCGTAGGGCAGGTGGTGCAATTCCTACAAGCGGGTAGAGGTTATTTAGTGGAGTCAGTTTTAAGCAGCCCGATATTATCCGACACGTTTCATTTAACGCAATGTCTCCTTGATTCGCATGAGCGGATCGGTGCTACTCTGGACACGCAAATTCGCCAGCAGAGAAGCATAAAGACATGCCAGTTGTGCGAAGGACATCGGGTACTGCTCCTAAGTTAGTAGAAATTAGACGACGTAGCAAATTATTACGGATCCCGACCTTCTGCTTCGCTTTGTAGCAGTGTGACTTATAGGTTAGTGAGCTATCTAACGTTACTCTTAGGTATTTTGGGTTTGGGCAATGTTCAACCTTAGTTCCTCGCCACGTGATGTTAAGGGCCCGATTTGCGTATCTGTTGCGGAGATGGAATGCGCATGATTCTGTCTTGAACGGGTTTAGCCGGAGAGCATTGCTGTTGAATATTTTCTTAGTACGTCAAGTGCCAGTGACACGGCGCTGAATCGCGTATACTAGGCGCTGAATCGCGTATACTCGGCACCAGTCTTAAGTTATCGCTTCGTTTTCTTATCGTGTGGTCATAACCACGCAACCTTTTTTTAAACTGACTACTGGATAACCTATAAAATTACGGTAAAATACCATTGAGGTACAAAAATATACAGAAAAACATCGATATAAAATGGTCTTAAATTCTGCAGAATATTGTGTTAAAACAATTAAATGTTGGACTGCCACCACTTTACATTTTTACTATAGGATGCATATTATGTTATAATGATAGTAGTTCGAGCTGATACAAGATAATAAGAATGTTACACAAGAAAAATACTGCACCCCAACATAATTAATATCTCTTAGTAACAATCGCCTCCTATTACATGGGACTAAAACAAAATGTGGGTGTACTAATAGGTACACCTCTGCCTAACCCTTAGGAGAATATAGGCGCGATGTTATGTAGTAATAATTCATGACACTCAATCAATCAAATCAGCTTATCTCAGTCCACTTCTGGGCAAAGGCCTCTCCCAGACTACGCCACAACACCTTGTACTTCGCCATCTGCATCCACTCTATCCCAGCCACCTTTTTAAGGTCGTAGGTATATCTAGCTGCGGCGTTCCATACTACGCTTGCCGATACGCAGAAAAAAAACACACTAAACAACACTAAAGAAACACTGTCCAATCTGTACTCAGAAAATCACTTAGGTACACCCAAAAACGAAACAAAAAAATATCCTTTCCACAAATTGTGCAGTAACATTCGTACACACGATCCCGAGACCGTCCTAAGCTCCTTATATTTATGTAAGACACGGCTGAAGTTAAATAAAAACGCTGACATATCTCTTAGGAGGCCACGTGTTGTCGTAATTGAGTTTCTCGCTCATATTCGGGAGGCTTTCGCTTGAACGGTTTTTTCTCACGTGCGTTTGTCGTATGTAGTCATGTACGTATTTTGGCAGCTGGTTAGGGTTCTTGTGCATGGAAATGTAATGGAATTGAATGTATTTTATTTGAAAATTATAATTTGTCAGTTAGAAAACTTTTCTAGGTACTATCGAAGAACTTCATATCTAAGCAGTTTGAAAACAAAATCCCGTGAACACGATGACCACATCTGTTACTGCCCCGGTTCTATAGCGGCCGAGCGCTGCAAGCAGAAATATTCCTTACGGTGTATAGATATGAACTTCTTCGATGGTACTTCATGAATTTCCGTCATGGCTTGTGCCTTTTGTTTATTGTGGTTTTCCTGATAGTAATCTTCTTGTAATTTTATCAGTATAACTCCAATGCCACTATACCTACAATTTGTTTTTAATAATAAAGTCGACTTAACAGCCGCTGAGTATCTTCGTAGTAGTAAACGTAATAATTCTATCAGTCTCAAGTTCATCTGTATTGCAGTGGTATATTTCTAGCAAAGCCATTCAACAGAAAATTCAATTAGAGCAGAACATCCAGCAAAAAGTTAAGTTAGACACTAAACGAAACTAAGCACCTTTAAACATTTATTACGCTGCAGTGAATAGTGAACCTTAGCGACAAATGTACAGATGTACAATTTCTGAGAAAACTGAGAACGAAAATAGAAACAATTTCATTTGTCTGTGATTGTGCCAGTCTGACGCAGGACAAATTTTCATTGGCTATGTGATAACAATCTGAGTATTTTCTTTGTAAGCCTAAAATAGACACAACTACTACCATTTATTTTTAGAAGGCACCACGTTGTTAGGGCGGCAGGCTATTAGAATAAAAACTGTTGAGAAGATCTAGAAAAAAATATCCTAGAAGTAAGGTTTAGAATTACAATTTTTGGCAAATATCCCAAGATAGGCTTGCTTTAAACTTCTTCCAGAAAAAGTCAACCAAAAAAACAATCTTCTTCCAGTCAATTTAGTTCCAAAAATCGGCTTCCAGTCTAATGGGATACAGCTGAAAACCAGTATTTTACATGGAGCGACTGCCGACTGCCTATCTCACCTCCACAACCCAGTACTGGGTAAACTGGGAAGCGCAGGCCACACTGGGAAGAAGCGAATTTCGTTTAGCTTCGCTCATGTAGCGACCGCCTTTTCACATACTGCGGTTTATAGCTCGTAGTATGAACCGAAGTATGAAAAACGACGTAGCTATATTTGCGGAGCTACATGAACTTCGCTTCGGTCTCAGTGTGGCCTATGATTTACACGATACCCCTTGGTAAGACTGGTTGCCAGACGTTCGGGCTTCTGACGACACGTAACGACTGTCAAAGATCCACAAATGACAGCCAACCACCAGGATCAACAACTTAACGTGCTTTGCAAGGTACAGAGGAGTCTCGGCATCTAAAGATGGTCACCCATCCACGGACCAACCCCGGCAAGCGTAGCTTAACCTGACGGATCGACCCGTGCGGCTTATTATTACTTGCCACGAGCTCCTCGAAATACTAAGCTAGATGTAGGTGCATAATAATAATATATCTACAGCAGTGTATTCGAATATTGCAGCTTATAATGGTGATCTTTTATTATAATAAAAAACACAGTATCTTATTATGTTCCGTTACACTTCATTCTCACTTACAATTTCATTCCAAATATTGTAAGTAATACAGTTATGCCCAGAACTGCACCCATTCCCACCAATTTGTATGTATGAAGCGCCACTTATTTCCTTTTAAAAGGACGTGTGTATTGAATTTACAGTCCAAAGTCGTTTATAAACACCATTGAGTTCAACCATTACCTTTAACGCTTCGGTAGACTTATAAGTGCTGTAGAAAAATAAGGTTCCTTTTACATTTTCGTTTTAAGTGCTACGTTAAAAAAGGTCTTGTAAGGTAAGTGATCCATGGTACGGAGCGAGAGGGCATGGGAGGCCGTCACCTCCTTCTGCGAAGCAGTAATGCTCGCGAAGGAGGAGGCTCTCCCTCACGCGTTCTGCGTGAGGGAGAGGCAAATTTCGCGCCCTCACGCCCCTAGCCGCCGCAGGAGACGCCCTGGGCGTCGGGAATCGCAGGCCGATTCCCGGCCACCGTAGGCGCGGGCTTGCGGACGGTGAGCAATGGGTAGCTCGCCATCCGATAAGGACCAGGCCCGGGTCGACGGCGCGTTGTGTTCCACGCGCCCCTCAAAGAGATGTCAGCAAGTGAAGGGGTCCGATAGGACCGATGCCTACCGGGGTTGCGGGAAAGTCCGAAAGGGATACCGTGGCCCCTGGCAACGTACATGCAACGGAAGGAACACGGGTGGGTTTTAGTCAGTAAGAGTCTGACACACCCTCCCGCTCCACCCAGAGTGGGAGAAGTTATTCGATAATTTCCAACACAAAAAAAAAAAAAAAAAAAGGAATGCCAAGTATACCGAATTGTCATTATATAACAATATTTTATGTTTATTACAATGACTAATGACTTTAACAGTCTTTTTTATTTTCTTCTGTTTATTGTAGGTAGTTCTTATAATGTTTCAGTTCTATTCTCAGTGACCATGAAAAAAATGCTGATAAATAAAAATTTGCAACCGTGGAGTGCAAGTTAATTAACAAGCGTTTTACTTAACATTCAAATCATGAAATTCAAATGCATGAAAGTATATTTTGTGCGGCTTCACGCATCTTTAATAATACACATACATACATAAATTCACGCCTTCTCCTCATGGGGGTAGGCAGAAATTACAGAACGCCACCTGCTACGATCCTTACATACTCCTTTCGTCTCGTTTACGTTCACACATCTGGTCATACACGCACGCCGATTGCGAGTAGTACGCACCTGCCCCTTCTGAAGAACATTACCAATAAGGTCAGTATATATCCTCCTAGGGCGTCTCCTCCCGGCGTTTTCAGTCATATCTGCCTCGTAAATACATTTTGTTAGTCGCCTTTCATTCATCCTCTGAACATGACCAAACCATCTCAGCATACCCTTTTCAATTGTTGTCACTACATCTTCTTTTAACTCACACCGTTGTCTTATCACATCATTCCTCAGCCTATCATTTATAGCATTTTTTTTTCTTTATTAGTATTCCTGGACCTATTAGAATAATAACGAAAATTAAAAAAAGAATCTCAATGATCTGTTACTAAACAAGTGAACTCCATAAAATCTATCCATAAACTCCATAAACTCTATCTTAAGTTAACTAGTTTTAATTGTAAGTCGGTCAAACGATCCATAGATAATATTAAGGATATATGTGTGTGGTCTGATTTGGTAGCCCTACAAGAGACATGGTTGCTTCCCCATGACATTCCATTGTTAGGAACAATAAGCCCTGACTTTGAGTGGACGGGTAAGTCGGCGGTGGACACTGCTGAGGGCTTGTTGAGAGGAAGACCACATGGGGGGGTTGCCATTCTCTGGAGGAAAGGCATTTTTGAGAAGGTCTCTGTTGTTGACTGTAGCAGTCCTCGGTTAGCGGCCATTACAGCCTCGGCAAAGGGTCGTACCATTATTGTATTTTCTGTATACATGCCTACGAATTGTCCAGATAACTTACCAACTTTTACAGATGTGTTAAGTGAGATTAGTGCTACCATAGCAAGCTGTGATATAGAGAATATTTTTATATTGGGTGATTTCAACGCTCACCCCCATGAGATGTTTTATAGTGAGCTAATGAACTTCTGTTCTGACCAATCCTGGATTTGTGCTGATGTAAGGAAACGAGGGGTTTGATAGTGGTACCTACACTTTTATAAGTGATGTGCACGGAAGCAGGAGATGGTTGGATCACTGTGTGGTATCTGTATCAGCTTGGCACACAATTGCGAATGTGGATGTATCTGAGGATGTTTACGTTTCGGATCATCTACCGATACATCTGGATTGTGACTTTGAAGTTGTGCGGCCTAAATTGATGAACGGGGGTTTGGGCCACAATTCTGTCTTTTGGGGTGAAAGAACTAAGTCAGAAACGCAAAGCTATTATAATTTATGTACCAGTAAATTGCGAGACGTTGATTTCCCCCCTGAGTTTGAAAGGTGCAGCGTTGGATCGTGTGGTTTGGCTGAGCACAGAGTTATTCTGGACAATTTGTACGAACAGATTGTAGAAATCCTATGTGCGGCAGCTAGGCAAACTAAAAGGACATTTGGGGGGGGGGCAAGGCGAGGTAAGCGAGTGTGTGGGTGGAATGAGTATGTGAGAGATGCCCACCACGAGGCCAGGTGTAGCTTTCAGACCTGGATACTGAACAATCGTCCTTCGTCAGGCCCGGTTTATGATGAAATGTATGAGAAGCGAAAAGTGTTTAAAAGTCGACTGAAATTTTGTCAAAACCACGCTGAGCAAATTGTTATGGATAGGCTAGCAGAACAACGAGCTAGTAAAAATTTTGGTAAATTTTGGAAGTCCACTGGTAACTTAGATGCGAAACCTGGCCTCTCTGCGTGTGTGGAGGGGATGAGTGATAAGAGGGGAATTGCCAATGTGTTCAAGGACCTTTTTAAAGTTCAGTCCCCTCTCGGTCCCTCAACCTTAGGGAATGATTGTGAGCCCATCCGTCCTGGCGAGAAACCTCTGATACGTTTTTCAACCAAGCAAGTACATGCAATCATTAACAGCATGAAACGAGGCAAATCTCCAGGACATGATGGTCTCAGCATTGAGCACCTGAAGCACGCAGGTGTCCATTTGCCACGGGTCTTGTCTATGTTTTTCACACTGTGTATTAGTCACGCGTACCTACCTGTCAATCTAATGAAGACCATCGTAGTACCCATTGTGAAGAACAGGACAGGTGACATCTCGAACGGAGGTAACTATCGTCCCATTTCTCTTGCGACTATAATAGCCAAGGTGTTGGACGGTATGCTTGATTCTTGCTTAAGTAATTACATCCATCTTCATGATGCACAGTTCGGGTTTCGCCCCGGACTATCAACTGAAAGTGCTATTTTAAGTCTCAAGCATACCGTTCAATATTATAAGGATCGCGGTACGCCGGTGTACGCCTGTTTCCTTGATCTCTCCAAGGCGTTTGATCTTGTCTCATACGATGTGCTCTGGAGAAAGATGGGAGACAGGGGTATACCCGCGGAAATATGTAGGCTATTCCAGTATTGGTATGGTAACCAAGTCAATCGGGTGAAATGGGATGATACAGTCTCTGAGCCGTATAGTTTGGAGTGCGGGGTGAGACAGGGTGGTCTGACGTCTCCCAGGCTCTTCAACCTCTACGTGGATGACCTGATAGTCGCACTCAGCAGCATGCGTGTCGGATGCAGTGTTGATGGGGTTAGAATTAACAACATCAGCTATGCAGATGACATGGTGCTGCTGGGTCCGTCGGCGGGAGCAATCATAGAGATGCTGAAAACGTGTGAGACCTACGCTGCCGCACATGGACTGAAGTATAATGTGAATAAATGTGAATACATGGTCTTTGAGGTCAGCGGTAAACGCCGTGGAGAAGGACCCGAGTTGCTTCTGAACGGGTCTTCAATTAATAGGGTGTCAACTTTTAAATACCTAGGGCATTGTCTTGCCGCTGACCTCAGAGACGATGTAGACATTGAGAGGGAACGCAGGGCTTTAGCGGTCCGGAGCAATATGTTGTCCCGTAGATTTGCGCGGTGTACAAACCAAGTAAAAGTAACACTTTTCAAGGCTTATTGCCAAAGTTTGTACACGGGCAGTCTATGGGTCAACTGTGCTAAGAGATCGCTGGATGTCCTGCGTGTCCAATATAATAATGCTTTCAGGATGTTGTTGAGGCTGCCTCGTTACTGTAGCGCGTCAGAAATGTTTGCGCAAGCCCGCACCGACGGCTTCCATGCAATTATACGCAAAAAAACTGCGTCACTACTGAGGAGAGTGAGGGGCAGTCGGAACAGCATCCTGAAAACTGTAGCCGAGAGCTTCGGCTCTCCGATTATAAAGCAGTTTGTGCGGAGGTTGATTTTTACTAACACTAGGCAATAAGTTATTTTTTGTATGTTACTAACACTATATGGATATTGTCCGAAATAAAGAAATTCAATTCAATTCAATTCATAAAAGACTTCCTATCAGACAAATCACTTCTCCAGTACAGTCCCACTCAGTCATGATGCGTTTAGTGTGCCACTGATGTGTACCTAAATTCGTTCCGTTTTTTTTTTAATATTTTATGTGAAGTCTGTGTCAATAATGTAAATTTAATTTCTATGTACCTATTGTATCCCCTGAGGGCGGGACATAGCTGATCACAATTTAATTATTTTAGACCTGTATTATGTACCAATGATCCATAATAAAGATATTGATTGATTGACCTATTTTATAGTTACTTTGTTAGAAGTTCATCCAAAGGTTTTTCTTTAAATAAACACGTAGTCAAGCAACCTTTTCCTACAAATCTAGCTAAAAACGTTGCGAAAGTACAGCCTAAAAGCAGAATTAGCACCACAGTGTCTTCGCTAAAACGCCTGCCGTTTAACTCAATTTCTGTCTAAAAAGGGATACTTAACTCGTTTTTTGTTTTTATTTTTTTCGTGTTCAGAATTCCTGTCTATTTTTCGAGTAAGTTGGCACAATTCCAGCTGTATTCAAGTCCCGGGAATATTACTTTGATACTATTTTAAAGAAGCGCTTGGGGATATTTTTTGAAGATATGCTTCGTTGATTCCTTTTGGTTTGGAATTATATTTTGATTTTAAGAACTGTAAAGATAAAGTGAAGGAAAAGATCGTGAGGAAAGCTGGACTAATAGTTAATATAAGTATGAAATCGCCAACCCGTTTTGAGCAAGCGCGATGAACAATGCTCGTGCTTTCTCTGTAGGAGAAGAGGCCTTTGCCCTGCAGTGGGGCAATGATAGGCTGTAATTATTATTTCCTTTATTTCATGTATATATATATTATTTAACATTTTTTAAATAATTTTATAAAAACAAAACTAAACAAAAACTAAGAAAAAAAAGCTGCCGGCCAGGCCTCTTGAGAGAGAAACCTCTTAACGATACGCGCCGTGTCCAGAAGTACCGCTTTCTGGATCAAGCCCTTGATCCAGCTGCCTAACGAGAGCCTCCTCAGGTGTTGGTCGCTTATTATAGATAAGGTTACCTTTTTGTATTATAATTCAAAGTTTGTAGAAAGTACTTCCATCTCTCGGCTGGTAACGACAGGAATTTTGGATCGAAGATAGCAGCACCTCACTTCTATGCCTCCGGCTTGATTTGCAAAGTTTTTAACCTCTCTGGGTACCATAGTTGTATCTTACCACAATCTAAGGCTGATTAGACTAGGTACCGAACAAAATGATGAAGACAATTTCTTCGGTTTTACCAAACAAACTTAATCTTAGGTTATACACAAAAAATATGAGAAAAGCCTAAAATAAGATCCGCTATTTAATTCACTAACGAAGTAAAACCTTTAGAAGATCTCAAAGCAATTAATTCTTGAGCCTTGTTTACAAAACTGCGAGGCTTTTTAGCGGCAGTCCCCGAAATTATTTTTCGGCCGTAAATTTGATTCGGTTTCTTTGCAAAACCTTTCAAAACATGTTTGTTATTTGCAACCAATGGTGCATTAAGTAACTTAATAATAGATGTTTTTACTGTATATAGAAAAGTGCTTTGTTAAGTGTCTTTAGAAACCGTTTTTGTTTAGGTTGATGTAAAGTTGGGGATACGTTCGTAGTTGAAGGTTCAAGGGTTCGTAGTAAAACGGTACAACACCAATTACATTAAATAATATAGAAATTATACATAATGTTGACAAACATTTTGTATACAATTTAATTTAAAATTAACATGGAACAGTGGACTCTCTTGCACTTTCTCTCACAGAACACCAGACATATACGCATAATTTTACTCTATTCATCTGCAAATATATCACAGTCAGGGTTGGCAGTTAGAAGGGCGTAGAACATCTTCAAAGTACGACACACTAGGTATTCAGCTCTGGCGAAAGTTTTGGATGACGGTCGTGTAAAAAGATTGTGCCTACTTTACATGACTCTAAAGGTATCTTATCAAGAACGGATGATTTCAAAAGCTTTTATACTGATTCCATAACTGTGTAAGTATAATGTAGTGGGGTTAACAGGCGCAGCAAAGACCTTATAATAATTGTAACTTATGATAATGGAACCAGAACTTCCCTTACCAAAAACCATTTAACGTAACCACCCAGCCAGAATACATAAGAGGATACAATAAAATCCAGGCGGCTCAAAAATACATCAATTTCAGCACAGCTCATTGTGCAAATTCACCCGACGAAATGGTTTTGGTGAATTGACCTTAAAATGGACAATGTGGAACGGACTAATCGGAATATTGTCAGGTATAAGATGTGAGCTGAAGCGAGAATCAAGTGTCGATCCATAGCGATTACGAACCATTATAGGTTTGTAATCTTATCTATCTTATCTATTCTTAGTAGCAGCCCGGAGTCTGAGTCCCAGGAATTTGTGCCCGGTTGATGGCAATAAGCTCTCTCACCCTCCCTTACATGGAATTTAAATATAACTCTTCTAGCTCAATGAAGTTTAGTGTCAAATGTTCTCAATTTATCAAATGATTTGAGGCTCCAGAGTCATAAATAAAAGATTTTACAAACAATATTTTTAAGTGGACTATAGCGAATTTTACAACAAAAAAAATGGTTTTCGCCATTTCTGTCGTTAATTGTTGTTTTTTTACATTTTGATATGTATCATTTAGTAAAAAAAAAATGTAAACAATAAGAAGTATTGAAAATAAAATAAAGTAAATTGCAGCAATTGTTGTCTTACAACAGACAGAATACAAATCAGGAAGAAAGAAAGAAAAAAGGAAATGATTTATTCTGCACAAACTCATTCAGGAATTTCAGCTTTCACTTCTTTGTGTCCATTATATTCAGTCTTATTAACAAGGAAGCAAAATTAGTAGTTATATTTTTACTGCTGCAAAAGTATAGGTACTAACACAAATCACAAATCGCTGTCGCTTTTACTTTAGCCACCTACTATTAAGGGCGAAGGGACAAATAGCATCAGGAAAGGTCGGTAAAACCACTGCCCTTAACCTATAAACGTACACAAACCGAAGGTGTTCTGTGCAAACGCACGTGTTAAGTGTTTAATTTATTTTGTTATGGTACAGATATTGAATTTCGTTTGAGGGGTTAGTTAAAATTTTACTGTTTTTGAAGTAAAACTTCTTCTTATAAAACTATTTAGTGTATCTCTAGTTTTGATATATTTTACAGAACAAAGCTGTTGATAAGTATTAGCTATGGCTTTGAGTTTTCATTTGCAATTATAAAGTAGTACGTATCGAATGGCAACAAGATATAAATTCCAAAGTAAGAGACCGACCATGGAGCATTAAAGGAGATTTACTCTCCGTGGTATTGAAGAGCGCGCCGGAGGATACCGTGGCGGGATGCGAAGGCATGCGATGGTATGCGCCGGAGTCGGCTAGGGTTCACTCCGCATTTCCTCCGTGGCATACCGCGGGATGCTCTTCTGTCAGCCAGTGTGTGCCTTTAGTCGCAATTCGAATGAATATTATATTTTATTCTTATTTGGATTTTATTTGATTTATGCTGTGTTCGTTCAACTGTTTATTAATGGCTTTTATGGCTGTGTTAGTTCATATTTTAATAGTAGCATTTCTACATTAACGTCTCATACATACATACAATTCAAACTATAAGAACAGATACCGTAACCAAAAAAATATCTCAATTCCACCACCTATATTAACATCATTACAATCTTTAACTACCCCAATGACAGCCCACTAAATGACAGTACAGTAGTTCTACTCACCTAACAGAACAAAACACAGCAGCAGCTGTTCGGAATGAATGGAAACTATCCCACTGACACACTAATGTTACAAAATAGATAGTTACAGAAGGCTAGCACCATGCAACGAGCGAAATGCACGCGCACGTAGACACGCGTTTACGTACAGCGAGTGCGAACGCAGTCGCGCTTGGCATTTGTTTGAGATCGCCGTACGTACGGGTTTACGTGTGCGTGTGACTATTCGAGTTATATGAAGCCAGCCTTCTGTACCTACATATTTTGTGAATGACACACTACTGGTGCCAGCTGCCTTGTTCACCACACGTCGTAAAACTTGATTGAGGGGAAGAATGTCAGAAGTAAGTGTCACAGCCAACAATACGTCTCCGTCATTAGATGTTGGTGGTGTATTTTTGGGGCGTGACTATGAATGTGGTGTTGTTGGGTGCAGATTTTTGCGAAAAATACAAAAAATTGTAGAGAGAGGTAAAAAAAGAAAATACCTATAAAACTGTGAAAGAGCAAAAAGGCGATTTTCCAAACAGTTTTGGTTGAAAACATCGAATTTAATCTGTTTTAATTTCGCAACCATTAGGTAAAACGTTTTGGGAATCATATACTGCCTACAGTTTTAAACCAAATAATTCTGAAGTGCGGTTGTATAGAACCTTTATAAAATAGAACTATAATAATCGCAAACGACTCAACAAATTAAACATCAATACCAGACTTTCAAACATTGCAAGCACAACTCCGCAACATTTTGACAGCAAAATAATAGCTCTGAAACTCAACAACAATCAGGCAACACCGCTCTCCAAATTAAGATGAGCCTTAAAATTTTAAGCGCAAAACAACAAAATAACGATTCTCTTTAAGGGCTATAACAGACACGATACTTTTAGCGTCGACGACTGGCGATTTTGCGACTGCATCAATGCTGCATCACGTTTTGACAACTCAATCAGTCTTATTACAAAAGTAGATCTTACTTTTAGCCCGAGCCTAACCCTTTTAGCCAGTTTTCGTATTTAGAACTTTATTTCGACTTATGTAAACTTCTTAATACAAGACTGACAACTTAAGTACCAGGCTATCACTTGTGTCCATCAGTTTTGTAAACATTACTGTTTTTAGATTTTTGTTAGGATCTTATTTCAGAAAAAGGCTCGATTGCTGAAACCTACCTGAACAAAAAACTGACTGAAAAAAAACCTAAAGTATTGTAATAGAATAGTCGCGGTAAAAAAAATTGAGTATCGAACCGTGTTCCGCAGAATGTTATCAAATGCTCACTAAATCATTGTGTTTGGCATCAAAATAATTCTGAAATGTGAGTGTTCAGTTGCTGTATCGAGCTTCCGTAAAATGACGATCTCTAATCGCTGATATTAAAAGTATCGTGTCTGCTGTAGCCTTAATATATCTCAATTATTTTCCGCCATGGTGAAGTTCAAATGACAGAAGCGGAAACCATCGCGATAGAAAGGCTGAAACAGTTTTGGAAACTTCTATAGAGCGAAGCCACGAGAAACAAAAATAAACGAACTGTTGCAATTAAACTTTACGTACCTGACAGCGGATCGGGAACTATTCGCTTTTTGGGATCCCTTGTTGAAGCTATTGATTTGTTTTGTGGTTTGTAAACGATGATATTGCTAGAAAGGGAGTGTCTACATAGATGACGACTAATAGAGAAGTATGGAAGGATAAGACAAGTTGCGCCAACCTCAAATAAATTAGGATAAGAGCAGGAGAATGATGATAAGTTTTTGGGCTTGGAATATTTGTATCATTGGGGGTATTTTACATCATCTCCCAGTAATCTAGTTAGAAGGACCGAAAGAGGGAAGCAGGTTGACGTACCACATCTTTTGTGAGTCTCCAGCTTGCTGTGGACTGAACACTGACTGGTAGTGGCAAGACCTATTTGTATTTCATGAAAGATTACTAATTTCGAGACATACTTGACTGTTTTTAACCATCATCAGTTACATCCCAATGTGCTTTACATTTAAATAATAAATTCTACAAGTTAATATAATTCCTGTTACACAAAAACTTCAACAACTATAAAATGTACGTTAACAAATTTAAATCTCATTTTATAAAGGCCGTAAAAATTTAAATCCTGTGACAATGATGTAAAAATCCACTTAGCTCATAATTTACTGCTGGAACATCGCTGCACATTTTTGTGGTGTGTGACATCGCAAAAAAATTCACACTAGCTGAGCAACAGGCGGGTTGGACGCAAAAACTATTTATAGGCTTGGATGTGGGGTAAAGGCTAAAGGAGTATGTGTTCCTATTATATGCCCAAAACATGGTACATGTACATGGTATGGAAGTGTGTGTTGTATAAATATAACCTGAGGTGCGTTTACATAGAGTAATTGAAAAATTAATCAAATAAAACGTGAACATGTAATATTAGTGCAGCTGTCGACTATCGCATTAATTCAGCATTCAAGAGAAAATATTCTGCGTTCCTAATTTCCACTAGCTTCCTTTGTGACAGCCTTTATTGAACGATGAACTGAGGAAGGCTCAGTGATTACTCTCACTGGGCCTTCCGTCCTTCCTTCTTCACATAACGAAGGAATTATTGAGAAGAAGGGCACGCTAACATTATTAATAGTTCTACCTGATTACCAACCATGGTGACAGTATTCTATAACAATAATGGGTAGATCCATTTTTAGCACCTAAACGACGAACATACAAAGTTTTTTTTTAGATACCTTCTAGCTTTGTACTGATAATTTTATTATTCTACCTCCTCTATGAAATTCATGTATATAAACTGCGGTACTAAATAGATGCAAATTTTTAATGGAACTTCACTATCCTTAACTTTTGCAGCAAGCGATTGATGGTCGGAGTGTGCTGTTGTTATTATAATGATCCTTCCTGCTTGCTCGTCCTTTTTGCTCGTCTTTTTTCGGAATTATGATTCAGCAAAATGATTTATTTTTTGGTGTGTGGTTGTGGAGAACTCTTTGTTAAAAAACAAGTACATACATTATGTATCTAATTATTCCGCCTACTTTACTCAAAAGCAAAGGCATTTAACCGATGTAGGAACTGTTCTTATTTGGGCTATGACTCTTGTGCACCTACGGGTTTCTTCCATACTGAAAAATACTTTTTAATTTTGTTCTTTTTCTATCTGGTTATGGCCAAAAGCCCCGTTGTCAACGACCACCCTGCTGTTTTCATTTTTACCATCCAAAACATAATTCCCAACTCCAAAAACATAATCGTCTTAAACAAACCTAGTACGTACAACAAAAACACAACCTAAAAACATTCGAACAAAAACACAGCGCTCTTTTATCAAAGGCTCTCGTTACGATCACCTAGCACAAATAACAAAACACCCTGTGAACCGACGCGCCTTTCCACGTGGATACAAAACAAACTACGACGAGACCTCGCTATTCGATAGTGGCTCGTTAAAGGACTTGTTAAAGAATAGACCACACGTGTATATAAACAGTAACTTATAGGTACTTACTACTTGTACTTATACGTATACAATTGTTACAGTAGGTATCACCGACGATGCTGTGAAAGTGGCGCAGTTTTGAGCCAATAAAATGATATGTAAAGCCGATATCAGTTGCCTCACTTTTTGTTTATTTTTTGCCTTTCATTCGGCATCTCTCACTTGAAGTGCAATGTCTGCACATAAAATGAATCAAAAATTAGAAACGGATTCTTTGTCAACCGATCCAACGGTTTTAGATTTCAGCACACGGCAGCTTTCACTCACTTACCGAATGATCGAAAAATTAAATAAAAAATGAACCATTTACTCGATTGAAGCGTCTATATCAGGGGGCACGGGCATACCATCTTTTCTCAAAGCGAGTCAGGACATTTTTGACCCCTTTTAACTTCTTTGTGCATAAAGCTAGAAGCCTGAATTTTCAGTGACCAAGAGGGCTTAGTATAACTAGGTATATTACCAAATTAAATTTTATTTGAACCTGTAGTTTAAGAACTATTGCAGGTCAAAGTTCCTTAATTTTGTCACTGACTCACTCACCGATCATCAAAATTCTAAGGTAATTCTAGCAGACACACAAGCTTTAAATTTTGAACACAATTAGTGTTTAGCCTAAAAACCAAGGAAAAATTTAAATATACCGCAATTTCAATCCCGTTTTCTAGATATACTAACTGCATAAGTAACTTTGTTATCGCATATTATTTATATAGGATTACAAAGTTACTTATGCAGTTCAAATATCTAGAAAACGGGACAGAAATTGCGGTATATTTTAATTTTACTTGCTTACTTTTTACATACTTTGCAGTTCATGCAATGTTTTGTCACTTACACTGCCTAAATAGATATCCTATATATCTATTTAGGGTAGGTAAATTTGAATTTCATACATAAACAAATAGTTTGTAAAATTATTCATCACCTGCGCTACCTATACCCTTTTTAAATAGATAGGGACTAGGTGTCTAGTCTACCTATCTAATGGAATACAAAGGTAGGCACAATCAGTCTCTTTGAAGGTCACTTGTAAAATGGTCAACAAATGAAATCAGTTGTCAATTAAACTGCATTGCAATTGAATGAAGAAGCAATGTACAACAACCCTCTTTTTTTTGGATTTGTAATTATCAAAATAAATACCTTCTCCCGCTCTGGGCGGAGCGGGGGGGCGTGTCAGACTCTTACTGACTAAAACCCACCCGTGTTCCTTCAGTTGCCTGTATGTTGCCAGGGGCCACGGTATCCCTTTCGGATTTTCCCGCAAACCCAGCAGGCATCGGTCCTGTCGGACCCCTTCAGTTGCTGGCATCTCTTTGAGGCGCACGTGGAATACAACGTGCCGTCGACCCGGGATGTACAACAACCCTTATGATATACCTACGATGCCGCAGATACACATACAAATCCACACGTTTTATTAAACTGGTAAAAATGTAGGTTGAGTATCAATATGGGGTATAACCTACAAAAACAAATGAGATCCCATCAAAAACATAACATTTAAAAAATGCAAGTAAATAAAATAAATAAAATAAATAAATAATAACTTTATTTCCAATTTTACAATTTGTCTATGGCAATAAGTTAATTCTATGACAATATTCTTTTAAAATTGCATAAATCACTGATTGCTCCACTGGCACCCAAGCTAAGATTAAACTTGTGTTATGGGTGCCAGGGCTCTCTCTGTTAATACATAAATTCCCAATTTATACAAAACTAGTACGGAGTCATATTGGGTAAGAGCTATCGATTGAGTACAAAAAGAAAACAAAGTTATAAAACAAAGAAACAAACGGTAGAAAAAAATTAAAAAATAAATAAAAATGTATAGCCTCTCTCTCGTGTGAATTAGGTGAGGTTTGTGATGGAAGTGTATGACTGTATGTGTCATGTGTATGTGTCGTGTGAATGTTTTTATGTATATGTGTCGTGTGTGTGTGTGTGATGTATCATGTATTTCTAAAAAGCCCCTCCAAAAAGCTTCCGCCCTCCCAAACAACTCCAACATACTATAAGCGCTATAGCATGTTAGAGCCATTCGAAAAAGCAGAAACCCCCTAGAAAAGCTTTCCAAGTAACTTTTCAGTCTCCTCGTAGGTAAGAGTTGTGAGCCATTGACTCACTTTCTTTTTACATTCGAATTTATTTAAGCCATAAATATTGCATAGTTTGTTAACTGTATTATAAATTCGACTACCTAATACTCGAAAGTGTCTTTCAGACAATTTAGTTTTGTAACGTTCCATAGGACAGACATATTTTGATCTCATATTTGCCAGACGACCAGTATTGTATTTCAGAGAACCATGCCTACGCAAGATGGTATTGAGCACAAAGAGTTGTCTAACAGTCATAACTTTACAGTCTTTATACAATTGTATGGTACTATACCGGAAATGTTTAAAAGTCATGACCTTGAGTACAGCTCGTTGCGCTCTTTCCAGTTTAAGGAGACAAGTTTTTGGAGCACCTCCCCAAGTCGTTATCCCAAATGAGAGTACTGACTGACAGAGTGAAAAGTAGACCATCCGAAGCGTATTTAAGTCTGCACTATGGCGCAGATTCTTGAAAATCGTTATGAGCTTTCTCACTCTGCCGGACGCTCCATCAATTTGAACTTTCCAGGACATCAGGTTGTCTATCATGATACCGAGGTACCTTACTTGTGTTGTTCTGACTAGGGGAGGACAGAGGCATTGGTCTAACTGGTCATTACAAGTGTGGGCTCTGACAGCAAACGAGTCTTCCGGCTGCGTACAAGATCTAATTGAAAACGGGATATATTTAGTTTTATCGATGTTTAATGTAAGAATTATTAGCTCCCAACCACGACATCACGATGCCCAGCGCAAACTCCGCTCGCTTCCGAACTTCTCTCCAGTCCAATCCCTGCACGAGCAAAGCCGTATCGTCCGCGTAAGTATATATGCTACAGTGTGGGATGGATAAGTTACAGAGGCTGTTAACATATATCAAGAAGAGGGTAGGTCCCAAAATTGAGCCTTGGGGAACTCCAAATGACAATAAGCGATCGTCACTGACGTATGAGCCAATTTTGACGCATTGTGTCCTTTCTGAGAGGTAGCTCTTAAAGATCGCCAGTGCTGGACCTCTTACTCCCATTCTCTCTAATTTTGACAACAGGATAGGGACAGAGACAGTGTCAAATGCCTTAGATAAGTCTATGAAAACACCCAAACATTTAGACTTTACATCAAGTACCTTTACAGCACTATCAACAAAGGCAGCAACAGCGTCCTCGCAAGATTTGTTCCTACGAAAACCGTACTGATTAGCCGATAAAAAGCCATGTGCTTCCATAAAGTTGACGAGGCGACTGTTTAGGACCTTTTCTAAAATCTTTGACAGCGCCGGAAGGACGGATATAGGTCTGTAGTTATTGACACTGCCTCTGTCTCCACCCTTGTGAATGGGATGTACAATCGCTTTCTTCAAGGACCCCGGAAATACTCCCTTGGAGATACATAGATCACATATGTGTGTTATAGGGGGTACGAGAAACTGGCGGCTCACCTTTATCATTTTGGTTGAAATTCCATCCCACCCTGTAGCAGAATCAGTACGAAGACTCATTATGATTCTCTCAACTTCATCAAAATCCGTGGCAAGAAGCGCGAAAGAGTTCGGCTGTACATCATCCCGGAGAAATGGAACATGCTTAGAGTCCTTTTTTATGTGTCTGTCCGCAAGATTTTTGCCAACACTTGAGAAAAATTTGTTGACCTCATTTATTGAGGATTTCTCATCATGTCCAGGAAGGGTCAAAAGATCTGTAGGGGGAAATTTAAAAACTTGTTTACCTAGAATGGAATTTATTACTTTCCAGGTCGCTTTGGGATTATTTTTTGCATTGATAAATTCATTTTTCTCATAATTAGTTTTAAGTCGGTTTAATAGTTTGTTACAGAAGTTACGATAACGGAGGTATGTGATTTTCAAAATGTAATTTTCTGGTGATTTTTTATGTTTCCTATGCATTCTATCCCTGTTTCGAATACATCTGAGTAGCCCCAGTGTGATCCAGGGCTTAATTATTTGCATCCTAGAGGGCACAATACTGACTTTAGTGTTTTTTTGTACAATTGCGGTAAGTGTATTTATAAGAAGATCAGTAGCTTCATTCGGATCATTGGTTAATATGACGGGATTAAAATCTGTTTTGGATATATCTGAGGCTACTGTACAGTGATCGATTTTTGTGACTAATTTGGACCTTTTTTTTGGACTCTGGTTATTTTTTAAACATACTAATATTGGTGCGTGGTCGGTAATGTCAGTATCCAATATAAATGAAACCAATGAACCTTTCACTTTTATCATAGTATGATCCAAACAGTTGTTTTCCCTAGTGGGAGATGTATACGCCGGTAGCAGCCCATGTGATGTAGTCAAATTCATGTATTCACTGTAATGTGGATCATTATTACTTGGGCTTATATTGATGTTCATGTCTCCCACCAGTATTATATTTTTATACGTAGACACTGTAGTCAATGTGTTATTTAAGCTATTTAAAAAGTTATTTGTATGTCTAAAGGATGGTGGTCGGTATACTGCAACAATAACTGTATCGGAATTAATTTTACAAACAAAACAGTTTGCCTCCATAAATTGTGGCTCCATGACATTATGTTGCAAATCCGAGCTTAAGTATGTCACTAAGCCATCATTCTGGTTAATAGTTTTACTTGTAGAATAAGCCGAGTATCCTTGAAGTTGCGGAATAGACATAGTTTTTTAAGTCACAACGCAGTTCTTCTACTGCAAAAAGATGTGAGATCGAATGTAAACCAAGACTGTTAATATATTCAGTACCTTTCTATTTGTCATCTTTATTTCTCTAATAAATAGAATGTCTTGTCAATCGCACACGGCAATAGAATCTACATTTTACTTACAACAAAATCTACCTAATACGCTGCGCTTTATTTAATTAGGACTATTTAAAATAGTTGATTATTCTTATGTGACATGTTGTCCGGCTCACCCTGGGTGCGTAGTCTGCCTCAGGGTACCATAACTTGCTGACTGGTTCACCTTTTTATCCCGGCATGATGAAAACAAAAGTAGAAAAAGAAAAAAACTGTCGGGAAATATGTTAAAAGGCACAGTTGTTATTATTTCATGAAAAGTTAATAACGTTGACAACCGCAGTGAAAATACTGCAGTACTATTAGCTAAAGTTCAAAGAACCGAAGCAAAAACAAAGCGTATTACTGCCATCCACCACGTGGTACAAAATAAATGACAGTAGCAGCACCCTATCGGATATTGCCTCGATATAAAATTACTTCGAAGCACGTGATCCGAGTTTTAATCGAGTCTGTAAGAAATCATGCTGTACAAAGTGCTCTAAAAGAATAATACAGAGGAGTTCTCTCTTTCTGTCTGGCGAGTGTTTTATTTGCCGTTTTTAAAGTTGGAGTTAAATTATGTTGGGACAGTTTGTTTTTAGAGCAAAAACTTTTAGATGCCACTTTTCTTGGTGAAAATTGAAAATGAAGATAAAGACGGTGAACTACATAATCATTATAAAACTTTGTCTCACCCTTTGAGTAAAACCGACATGTTTTTTTTCTAAAGTAAATAATTATGCCTACCTATGTCATCAACCTAGAAGAAATTTTGGTCAGTCAAGGAAATTTTAAAAGGAGACTACTCGATATACTTGAAAAAAATTGTACTTGATACCTGTATAATGCCCTGTTTGTTGTATGGTTGTCAAACATGGGTATTCACGACAAGAGCTAAACAAAAGATCAGAATAACACAAAATGCGATGGAGAGAAGCATATTAAATATAAGGAAAATACACAAAGTTAACAGTGAGGACCAAGGTAACTGATGCGCTCATGCAAGCCCTATAACTGAAAAGGCAAAGGGCCGGTCATATAGCACGCTGTATAGACAGCAGGTCAACATTCAGAACTACGCGATGTAAGGGACCAACAGGAAAAAAAAGAGTAGGCAGGCCGAAAAGAAGGTGGGCTGATGACATAATAGAAACAGCAGGGAAAAACTGGCAGACTAATGGCAAAGACAGAGACACATGGAAGAAGTTGGAGGAGGCCTTCATCCGAGAAGGGGTCCATATCCGACAAAATAACTAATCTGTACTAAATCTAGAAAATAAATAAAACTACTAACAATTTACTACTAACAACATTTGCAATGTAATTTATGGATATGGAAATAAAAGGCTTTTTATTATTATTTATTATTATGTCATTAAGCTACAGTTTTGTTATTGCGCTGATTGATAATAAGTAAAAATGTTTTACATAGAAACGTACCATATTGGGGACGGTCCAACAAAATAGTGAATTTATAGAATAGCAACGTTTTACGGCAGAACTTATATAAATCATTTCTACTTTTTTGCCATTTCATTTATAATTTATTTATACAGGGCTAACTTTCAACCAAAGTCAAAGTGCTAGCTAACTTTCTTCTTTGTGTTCATATTTTTTATTTCTGGCTAGCCGCCATGACACTTACTGTACTGGTATAGTTATTATAAGCCGTCTAGTAGAAACTTGTTGTTCGCATAGTTTTTAAGTCGACTTGATGAAACTAACTTTTGTAAGGATTTTTTTATGAAAGTGCATAATATGGCTCGTTTAGTACTCATTATCATCTGCCTAGCCTTTCCCGAACTGTGTTGGGGTCGGTTTCCAGTCTAACCGGATGCAGCTGAATACCAATATTTTACATGTAGCGATAGCCTATCTGACCTACCTATCGTTTGGTACTACTGAAGCTTAAAATGTTTAAATGAATGATGGACTCCCATTTTCGTCGCAACGATACCGCGAGCTTTGTATTTATTTGTGAGAATTAAAGTAGTACCTATAGCTATGCATTATGGGCAATTGTTGAATACGAGATGATTATGAAAGCCTCTATCGTGTACTGTCACGTTGGTATCTAATGATACTCATGACTACATTCTTTTCACAGTAATTATGACTTATTGGTGATTCGTACGAATTTACTAGCCCAAAACGGGAGAATTGACACATGTATAAAAAAATAATAATAAAAAAATGCATGTCCTGCACCAACCGGGGGTTGTCCTTGGGTGCACTAGCATAGTGCGTACAGGGATAATCGTCGGTTGGTGCCTCGTTTCATTAAACACGTCTAACGGGCCTCTGCGAGTTGGCTTCAGCCCCTCGTACGCCTTCCAAAGGTCCGGGACCCTAGGGTCCCGAGAAATGTCAAAGACGTAAAAAAAAAGTCAACTCCAGAAATGATACCTCTGATTTTGCATCACAGTCAAAATCAGTGATCTTTATGCTCGTTGCTACAAGGTTTGTAATGGGTGCTTGAGTTACTGTCAGAGGCAAAATAACGGAGAAAGGACTGTACGAACTTTGTTAGAATTTGAAACTGGTCGGGCAAACTCAATACCTACAAAAGATACAAGTAAAACCGCAGAGACTAATAAACAAGAGAGACCTAAACCAAATCTTTATATAGAGTAAATCAACAGCAATACCGCGGATATATTCCTCGATCCAATTGCTAAACGGATTGGTATTGCAACCCGACCCAACAATACACTTTATTGCAAGCACATCGTGGCGACCACAAATCCTCTGAAAGTGGGGATAAAAGCGTTTATTTGTTCAGACTAATGCACATTTTATGCGGGACCCCCGCTCCTTATGACTTACGTGACGTAATTTTGTGGTACAAGTTAGAAACTGAAGAGTTAAAGAAAATTAAGATAATACTTTTATTTGCGGTAAACATGACGCAAAGAAAGAACACAAACACGATAAGAACAAGTTGGGTGAAACACATCCACGCAAAACAGCTATCGCTCAGCATAATGCTGCGACCCTATGCGAGCCAGTGCCCCAGCGCTAAATTTCAGCGACAGCCGGAATCTACAATGATGGATACAAGAAGAACAGGACCGGTCAATTTGGCAACGTTTCGGAGAGATCTACCTAGCAGTGGTGGTTCAGTATGTAGCAGTTGTGGCCCAGCAGAAATGGTCACAATTTTCCGAATTGCAGGTCGTAAGCTCGAACCCAGGCAGGCACTTTATGTAAATTACTAGCTACGCCCCGCGGTTTCACCCACATAAGTCTTGATCCCGTGAAAATATCGAGATAAAAAGTATTCTATGTCTTAATCCAGGGCATGGTCTACCCATGTGCCAAATTTTATTCAAATCTGTTCAGCTGTTTTAGCGTGAAAGCGTAACAAACAAACTTACTTCCGTATCTATTATATTATTAGTTAGGATTTCATCACCACTGCTCACAAACCGGTGAAGGAAAACATCATATCCTAGTGAAGAAACCGGCATATCCTAGAACTAAAATATCAAAGACATGTGATATCCACCAATACGCACTCGGCTCGCGTGGTAGATTATGGCCCAGCAGTGGGAACGTTATAAGCTGATTATGCTATAATGGAGCCATTCAAACAAACACGGTGTATAATTATTATGTCCGCCACCGCCACCGCCTATGTCTGAGCAACGCATTAAAGGTCATGCTCTTTGACTGTTCTGCGGCTGCTTTGCTGCTGTTTTTCTTTGTGTTCGGTGGCAAAATTGAGTTAGCACTGATATTGAAAATTAAAAGTTATAGGGCTAATTAATGGTAAAAGCCTGGCCATTATGAATTTCTGGAAAACAACGTTGTTTTGTTCACCTGCTGGAATTGAAATTGGGTTGGTATAACAACTACTGGAAGTCGTTGCTTGGAAAGACGAAATTGGCAGAATAGAATTCTGCCAATCTCTCACAAAGAGGAGGCCTGGGCCCAAGCAATGGGGATATTATAGGCCGATGATGGGGAAAATCTATGTCCAGTTGTGAGTGTCGTTTGGTGACAAAATCGGTAGCTGCTAGAAACCACCCTGTGAATGACTGGTAGCAGCGGGATGAGAGTGGCCAAGGATCGTGTTTAATGGCGTGCGATTGGAGACGCCATGTCAAGTAGCGGATTTCTGATCATGACCTATAGAGAGATCAACGATTGAGCAGTTTGTGGATAATAAGCTCGTTTAAATTTGATCGTGGATGTTCATGCTTTTGCTTGTTTTCCACCCAAGAAAAGGAGGATAGTAATTGCCGGTTCCTCAGATTTTCTTACATAAAAAAGAAATTGTAACACTAAGGGGTTTAATTGTCAACATTGCTTAAAGTTAAGTAATGATTAGCGACTGTTTAACCAATCATTTTTGACGCTTACACGTCTCTTAACTTTAAGGAACGATAATAAATAAAGGTGAAAAGTGAAGTTTTCAAACTCTCTGTAAGTTTCTCTCTTACATCCCTCGCGAAATAGTCAGGACGCAAAGAATAGGCCTCCTCATAAAATTCGGCCCGTAAATATGAAAAGAAAAAAGATTTCTGTGAATAATATAACATGATACCTATGTAACGAGCCCTAGTCCCGCTGAATTATTGTCATATTTACCATTGTTGTTGTGGTAAAATGTACTAACATTTTGCTGTGATTTTTATATTTTAATTGTGCCTGTTTTATGAAGAGATCATTCTTTCTCTTCATAAACTTGCAAATAAAAAATATTTCCATAATGTAATTATAAATTACAGTAGCTTTTCGTGTTTGTCTATGTGACCGTGTTGTTCTTCTAAACTACACAATGGATTTTGATGCGTTTTTTTTTTAAATTCCGGAAGGTTTATGTGTGTCATATATTCATGTCAAAAATACGTTACTGAGTTGAGTTATTGGGACGCCAGCGCCACCTAGAGGGCACTCGACAGAGTCTGCAACATAACGCTCCGACCTGCCGGAGTTAAGCAGAATTCATGGGTGGCGGTCAAGCAGTGCAGACGTTGAGAAACTGTTGCGCATTCCGAATAGTTGTCTAGTGTACCTACAGTGTGTATATTGCTAGTGTGATTAATTTGATCTGAACTGCAAACGGTTTTTCTATTGCGCAATAACCACCACGACCTACAGTACACCCACAGTAGTTAAATATGGCTGATAATAACGAATGTGACACATACCATCCTCCATTAATCATATTGTACTAATAATTATTATAATAAAGAAATCAAAACGGTTGTCGTTAAAACCGTGCAAAACGGGGACAGGACGCAATAAAATTATAAACGAATTTCAACATGGACAATGTGCTCTAGTAATGAGCCTAAGTGTTACGAAATGATAATCAACCTAAATTATCTTACGTAAAAACATTTAATCGTGTTTTTTAAAAATAATTATTACAAGCTTTAAATAAAAGTAGGTACCTTCTGAGGAATGCCAAGTGTACCGAATTGTCATTATATAACAATATTTTATGTTTATTACAATGACTAATGACTTTAACAGTCTTTTTTATTTTCTTCTGTTGATTGTAGGTAGTTCTTAAAATGTTTCAGTTCTATTCTCAGTGACCATGAAAAAAATGCTGAGCCTACTAACATATAACTCGAAGTCATCCCTCAAGTTATCTATAAAACCTTGTAGATAATTTAACACAAACTAGGCAACAAAAATAGTTAGTAGTTAGTTATCTTAGTTTCATCCATACTAATAATATTATAAATCCGAAAGTAAGTCTGTTTGTCGGTTACCTTTTCACTCCATAACGACTGAACGGATTTCGATAAACTTTCGCAAGAAGATAGATGTCATTCTGAGAATTACACAGGCTACTTTTTGTCCCAAAATTAATTCTAAAGGGTGTGAAAGTTTGTACGGAAATCCCAGCATTTCTCAAGTTAGGTATATGAAAGTCCAAATTTATGGTTTTTGGTAACACAAATGATAACCTGTTTCATAGTTTTTGAATAATCATCCCCTTGAAATAGTATATTTGATTCTGATAGAACATTCCCGTGGTATAATTCTCGACAACCACGCGGGCAAGACGGCGGCAAAAGCTAGTCAGAAATAAAACATTAAATTAGAACAAACACAATTAATCCTGGAATTAATCTGGAACTAAAATGCCATACCGATCACGCTTGACAGGCGGATTAGTTAGCAGCCGCAGAATGACGTTATTATAGTCCGAGCGGTAATTACACATAACCCTCGCTGAGATCAGATTTAGTAGGTAATTCTAATTCAATTTGTAGTGACGCTGGTTGCACGTCTATCGTGCCTGATTTTCTCATATCCCAAGTTTATACCAGATTGCTGTGTGCGTAGTCTTAATGTAAAAATAACGTTTATTTATTTATATATTATTTATTGTACGCCAGAAAATACATAGTAAAAAATAAATTTAACACTACAAAACATACAATAAAAGCGATAAGGTCGCCCGCCTTATCGCTTGCTGCGATCTCTTCCAGGCAACCTTTGAATGGGCAGTGATTGCGTGGACATAAAAATGGGGTTGTCATTGGTGCAAAGTTTATTAAATATTATTGTACGGTACATAATATAACATCACGTTTATTTAGGTAGCCCTTAGGGTTAGCATGTTTATTTTTCCCGGTAGGGTTAGGCGGAGTGTGTAGCTACCACATTTCACCAGTTATGTCAGTATTTTTGAAGATGTTGTTAGCTTATCTTGAACCTAATTTGACTCCCTTTGAGGAAATCTAAAGCAAGAGAAAGTGGGCCATTTTTAAGCGAGGAATTTATAATTTGCTAGTGAATAAAGAAGTATCGAAATGATTGCAGATATACCTCAAAATTGCCCACTTGCATCGTCAACAAAACAGTTGGAAGACAATTATGGTGACTGTGATGAATGAAGCATAAAAGATGAAAGGGATGAATATAAATGTGAATAAGACGAAGGTCGTGGTATTTGAAAGAGATGAAGATGTATCGGTGTGAGATGTGAAAATAACTGATAAGCGTGTGAAGCAAGTGAGTTTGTATATTTGGGGAGTCTGTTTACAAGGTTTGGAGCAAGATTGATGAAGATGTGGAAAGGAGAGTAAATGCGGGAAATAAAGTGAATGGTGTCACACATGCGGTTGTGACCAACCATTTGATGCCCAAAAAGGCTCGACAGGCTGTTCACAATTAGGTGCTGGTGCCTACGCTTATGTATGGAATTGAATGTTGGGTGTGGCAAAAGAAGCATGAAAGTAGAATAAATGCTTTGGAAATGCGTTCCTTGCGAAGCATGTGTGGCGTGACTATGAATGATAGACTGAAAAATGATGTGATAAGGCAACTGTGCAATATAAAAGAATATGTAGTGACAAACATTTAAAAGAATATGAATGAAAGATGACTAACAAAATGCAGATGTGAGTGGAAACGCCGGCAGAGGACGCCCTAGAACATATATAGTGACCTTATAGCAGTGATGGGCGTAACTAGTTATTTATGTATTCTAATTAATAATTGAATTACATAATAATTTAATTAAAATGTAATCTAATTACATAATATTTAATTACATTGTAATTAGATTACTTTGGATGTGCTATGAAATTCATTACAATGTATTTAATTACAAAATAATTTGATTACAATGTAACCTAATTACTTAGTATTCAATTATATTGTAAATACCTATAATTACTTTGAATATGAAATTTTGCATGCTTGCATTGCATGGGCTTGCGACCCGTACGGCGTCATCGGGAAGTAGTAGGGATAATGTGCGGGGGTGCGGGGAGGTTCTATGCATTATGCTCGTGCGCCGCCGCTCCTAGCCATTCTATACAATACAACATTCTATACGATACAAGTTCGGATTCAGACAACCAGAGCAGTGAGCCACGATCCAAAGCAGAACTTATAGTCACTAATTTTTTGGCAGAAGACAGCAGAGAACTTCTAATATTAAATAATCATAAGGAAATGAAAGAAATATTTTTAAAATTTCATACCCCTCTACCTTCTTCTGCGCCTGTGGAACGTATGTTTTCGTACGCGACAATGATCAAATGTCCGAAAGCAAACCGTGTGTCCGACGAAATGTTTGAAAAAAGAGTGATTTTAAAGGTTAATTTAAATTATAAATCAGAAAACAAATTTTTTTATAAACCAAAGGCGAAAATTATAACTAATATATGATTTAAAACTATAATGATTGACAGAAGATTAAATTTTTTTGTATAATTATGTGTTTTATTTTCGTATTTGTCAAAAATGCATTAAATAGGGCATTTTTTGTAAAATGCAGGTGTCCCATTACGGCCATTACGGCATTACTACTTTACTAGTATAAATGTGTAATTACGTTTTATCAGATTACTTATTTAATGTTATAATGTAATTAGATTAACTTGCAATTAAATTACTTTGTATTTAATTACAGTAAGTACTCATTGCAATTAGTTACATAAGTACCTAATCTGTTTCAAAGTATTTTAATTACTAATTACTATGTAACTGTAATTTGTAATTATTAATCTAATTACTTTTTGCCCATCACTGCCTTATAGGTCAGGTGCGTAGTAATCGTAACCTGCGTGGGTGTATGACCAAATGTATCAACGTCAACGGAGCAAAAGGAGTGTAATATAAGATCGTAACCGGTGGCGTTCTATAGTTTTGGCTTACCAATACGTTGTACCTTATATTGTACCTCAAAAAGCAGAAATACCTGCCTCTTAATAAGATAACGGCAATTAAAATTTCGATATTTGTCACTTCTCATACCAACACACCAAATTATTCCCAAAGCTGTCCAATATTAACAATATCGGCAACGCCAACCGAGTGCGGTGTAATTCAGCATTGTATACATTTTGCATACAATTCATCTGACCCGTTGAGATGCCTCCAACCAACTGAAATGGCTTTACATGCATTATTCACAAGCCGATGTTTAACGGTATGGCATTTTCAATTACCTTTTTAGGTTATTTTGGGTGGAAAATTGGATATTCGAAGGTTATGACAAAATTGGGGTGTGTTTTATTAAAAGCGGTACGTTATTCATACTTATTAAAATATTTATTTATTCATGTAGACTCAAAACACTTAATAGACAAATATACGTATATATGTATAGAAGAGCACAGTTACACAGGGGTACATATCAAGCTATACATTTGCAGTTTATGCTGATCTCGCATTGTATAGGATTTCCGTATAATGCGAGATCAGCTTATACTGGAAATGTATAGCTTGATGTGTAGCCGTGTGTAAACTGCTTAATATGTTTAATTTTGAGGGAACATATTGTTGTAGGTATACAAGCTGTAATTATTGACCAATTTGTAAAACTACAGACAAATCTTCGGGACAGTGGCTACCTTCCATGTGAAATGATAAAACTACTAAATGAATACTTACTATTCAATTAAAAGAAAACTTTGAAGCAAAAGTTTATTTTTTGTAAAAGAAATGTAAAGTAATCGGATTTAGGTGCAACGGTACAAAAATCTTTTGGCACGTGCTCAAAATCGGAACTAAGCCCTCCATCTTGTTTTTCTAATCTAATTTCTATAACAATTTTACAAATCTTTACCACCAACGCCCCCCTGTCCATATAATACCAGTCTATTACTGTCCCAATGCAAGGCAAAGGCCTCTTCTCATACAGAGAAGTCACGAGCATTGATCACCACGCTTGCTCAAGACAGGTTGGCGATTTCAGATTTATATTAGCTATAAAGCCAGGTTTCCTCACGATTTCTTTCCTTCAGCGATGTCAGTAATGTCTAAGATAAAGTCAGAATGTACATTATGAATTGAAAAAATCACATTGGTACTTGCCTGGATTTGAACCCACGAACATGAAAACCTCGTGTATGAGAGGCGAGGCCTTAAACACTGGGCCATTACGTCATGTCGCCATCCTGTATTCATAAATATACCTTATTCAAATATTCACTTTTAGCTCGACAGCCCGTAATCAATATATTACATTCGAAACTAACCGATCTAAACACTCCATCAGGCCATTATTATTTCGCAAAATTAAACTTCAACTATAATTCGACCAAACAAATTCGGTTTAGATCCTCGAAAAACTCGGAGGCCTAACAGGCCACTGCCTAACGATTCGTGAAACACAGAGTTATTGCAGGGTTAACATCCTAATTCTGTTCTATTTAGCGGAAGGTTACATGTGTGAACGTTCAATGGATGTTTGTTTGGTCGTAATAACAGTCGTTCGGGTTGGTGAATGTTAATAGGAATCTACTATTATGTTTGTAGGTGTAATAATAGTAACGCTGACGGTGTAAACACGCAATTGTAATTTTGTGTTCTGTTAAGAGGGAACACGGCCTGCGATTCTCCATACAGATCAGTATTTTCCTTTTTTCTTCCTGAAAAATGCCTCTAGAACAATCGTTTTTTTTCATAAAATCAAGGTCTGCTGTAGTCACGTCCCTATTATTTCCTTTTTTTACAGCATATTATCGGTAAAGAAAATATGACCCTCCAAAAATTACAAAAATGCCCCATATTTTCCCCCGTGATTAGAGGAGTACCAGACGAATTCGAAAAGTTTTTAACATACATGATAGGAACCTAGACGTACTCTTTCTTAAAATTTTAATATAAAAAATAATTGAATCGGTTCAGTTATTATGCTGAGTGGAAGCCTTCTTGTCACAGTCATGACGTGCAGCTGCAAAATATTTATGTTGTTTTTTTGTTATTTGTATGCACGTGTCTCTGTGACAAATAAACCTTTTTTTCTTTCTTTTTTCTTTCTTTCTTTCAGTTTTCGAGGAGAAAAAAGGGGAATACGAAACGTCGATTTCGTCAATTTTTTTTGTGGTTTGAGCTGTAGCTATCTCTATTGTACTCTACGGGGGCAGACTTGAGGTAAGAAAACGGCAATAGTTTCTTCAAATACCTATTTGCCAAATTCCTCGCAGCCCCGGTTCCCTCTTAATAAATTAGTGTATATTGGTTTAGAATCCAGCATAGCATAATCGGCTTCTGAAGTTGCCACTGCTGGGACACAGGCATGGCCATTATTCACCACTCGGGTCCCAGTGCGGGTTGGTGATGAACTGATTCAAAATAATGTAATACAAAACTCGTTATAGTGCAATTAAAATATCGGTATCTGTCTGTCTCACTTCAGGGTAAAGGCCTCTCTTCTCATAGGCTGCACGTCGGTGATAAAACTTTGACTTAGCTGGCTTAGCGTGTATGGAGTTTCCAAAGAATAAGAGGCCAGCTTATACTGGTTTTCTTATCTTGCCTTCTTCGTTAAAGGAACGATCATTGTCGATTACCACATTTGAACGGACAAGGTTAAATAATACGGTTTATTTTGTACCCGTCTGTACATTGTATAATAGGAGCAGATGATGTAGCGTTGGAAGGCATCCTACAAGATGGACCGATGGCCTAACCGCAGAAATACGCTGGATGTGAGAAGCACAGAACCGGTCGAAGTGGCGATGTTTAGGGAGGCCTATGTTCAGCAGTGGACGTATTTCACCTGAAATAATGATGATTATGATGTATAGGAGCAGTATTGGGAGATAGGTACGTCAATTCAATACAAAGAATGATGAAATGAAAGCACAATGGATGTACGCCGAGGCGAAGTAAATTATGCAATGGTAAACAGAATTCGATACGGGGTGCTGTCGTTACAGCGAATACTGTTCAAAGAGCGGTATCGAATATTTTAAAATTCATCTACTCATGCACATGGATTGGGTGAATGTGGAATAGAAATCGTTGTTAAGGGACATTCGTCAAGGTAACCCGCAATATTAAAATGAAGAAAAGCCGTAGTATTCAGTAAATTACATAATTATTACTTTTTAAACTGTTACTTTGGTAAGGTTTAGTTTCTTTGAGAAACATGTCTCTTAATCTTCTAAGCATTTGGTAGCGTCATATTAAAATTTACTGATCATAATATTCATGACTTACCAATATAAATTAGATAGATAGATTTATCATGCGTCCGTCTCATTTATTTGTCAATATGTTTGTTATGTTATGTAACTATTGAAATATTCATTATTATTATTATCTTACACAAATTTATTTTATTTAATTATACATACACACATTGCCGTATAAAACTGATTTACATCCGTCACCTCACACTTCAGGTCCAGTTGAAAACCAGCGTCAGGCACTAGTTGTCTGGTATTTTTGCTGAACTGGTCCTATTTGGCGCAGCCGCGAGGCACACATTCCTGCTAGTATCATACAACGCACTTTACACTTTTTATTTTGTTTTCTTTGTTTTTTCTTTTACTTTTGTGCCTTTTAGCCTGTGCTAAATAAATGTATTTTCTTTCTTTCTTTCTTTCTATAAATATACTGAATAGGTGTGACTTACGCTTCCGCAAAATAAAGACACGGGGCAGTTACACACCAGACACGAATATTAATCCCTTACCTGTACGTGTACATAATAGTCACAAACCTTTACAAAACAGCCTATCCAATCCCAATGACTCCAAGACACAGAACGCAATATACATGCAAATACTAACCACACGTGTATTTGTCGTACAATTTACGTCCGTCATTTAGGCTGTTAAACGAACTGGGTACAACCGGGGCGGGGGGTGCGGGGTACAGGTAATTTTTCCACGACCCGTTGGAAGAAATGACTGTTATAATCGCGTTATTTTCGGATGGAATCATGAGTTTTTTGCTGTCTAATGTTGATGGTTTTACTTCGGGTCTGTCAGATTTATTTTCAAACCGATGGAATTTGAAACAGTCATAAAATGTGCTCATCACAAAAAATAGTGAATAGTGTGTGTTATTCAAATTGAATCATTGGGTAATGATCAGTACTACTGTGATATAACTACTGAAACATGAAATGATTTTCAAACTAAACTTGTGTAAATCATAAATAATATTATAAGAATGTGCGAATCAGATTCCCATTTGTAATTTCCTTTAAAGATCTTAGAAAATCTATGGTTATTGTTTCATCTTATCGATGATTGATTATAGCTTACGATCCGCAGAGGAACGACCTTCAACCATCATAAAAAAAACAAAAATGCTTTTTTTTTTAAACATTGCACCAATTAAAAGAGTGAAAAGCTCTTTTAATTGGTGCAATGTTACAGAGTTAGTTAGAAGAACCTTTGGTACTAACTCGACTTTTGCCAATTGTTAGTCAAAGCAGAGTTACTGACCTAACTATGTGACTACTTGGCTACCTAGGTTTAGGAATGTTCTTGGCGCCCAATAGCCATGAGTGATATATCAATGGATAGTGCTTTTTAATAGAAACATTTGTTACTAAAACGAATGACCTAATCGTTAAACGAATGAGTGCAATTTCTGAAAAAAAGTAATTTTTAATTTTTTTATTAATCATAATCTGGCCAGGAATTTTTAGAATTAGCCAACCCACTCGCGATATATTTTCTAACATACTAAATTTGATATAAAATACTTTTCACTAGAAAGAAAGAAATCATATACTTGCTGATAATGTAGGTATACATATAAGTTGGTATATTTATTAAGTGTCCCGATACATTTTACCTTACGGCATGCAAAATATTAGGTTTGAATTAAATATTAATATAGATACAGCTATTACGATCATTATTAGCCATAGTCGAATTTAATTGGTTGTTACAGATCAGACATCAAAAAAAAAAAAATTAATTGCATATAAATCTCTCGCAAATCATACAATGAAGAATATAAATGTCGAAATGAGTAATGTCGAAAAGCTTATTGTCAATATATTCTAAAACATTAAAAACAATCACAATTATTATTAGATAAAGAATTTAGATAATCTCGGAATGTCAGATTAAAATATAACAACAACCATAAAAAAAAAATCTCTAATAAATAAATAACAATGTCAATAAGTAAATGTCATCAAAAACATTCGAAATAGCAAAGGCAACGTACATTTATCAAAAACATTTTCCTATATAGTTTTGTCATTTAAAAAGTCTTTAACTGTGTAATAACATTTCTCCAGCAATAGTTTTGTTAATTGTTTTTTAAACATTTTTATGGGTAGGCTTTTAAATTTTCAGGTAATTTATTATATATAAGCGGTCCCATGGAAAGGATGCTATTTTTTAATAAGGCTGTTTTATGACCACCTGTGCGCAATTGGTTTTTATACTGGGACCTCATTGGTGCTGTGCGTTGTCTTATGTCAATCATTGAGGTTAATAGGTGTTTATTTAATTTAACGAATAGGGCCACTTTTAGAATATATAAACAAGGTAATGTCAGAATTTTAAGGGATATAAATACAGGTTGATAACTTTCATTAAACTTAAGACCTGCCATTGATCTAAGACATCGTTTTTGGGCCCTAAATATTCTTTCCCTCTCACTGCAGTTGCCCCAAAATATGACACCGTATCTTAATAATGAAGCAACTAAACCATGGTAGGCTATAACTAATGTATTTATGTTTAGTTTATTTGAGAGGTTATAGAGTACACTAATTAAACAGATGGTTGAAGGTCGGTCCTCTATACCATTTACATTATATATCTCTATACTTACCATATCCATTACCATTATTAATAACTGTCAACTGTGGATCAATCGTCGATGATCAGCTAATAACTTTCTCCTGCCAACTGTACAGTAGAAATATTACAGTATGTTGTTCTCTGTTTTCATAATTTTCGCAAGCACTCGAGTCTCAAAATCCAAACCGACATCCTCAATTTCGACAAGACAAACGTCTCACTTATTATTTCTCACCCCGAAACAAGCTTAAAAGCGAAATACACTAGTGGAAAAATATGAGACATTTGCGTTACAAAGACAAATTTGCAGCAGAAGAGAATCACACAATAGATGGGTACAGAAGGTTAGCTCTATATAACATGCTTTACGTACAGCGAGTGTAAATGCACTCGTCACTGGCATTTTTTTAAGTCCGCGTATGTACGCCTCTATGTATGCGTGCGTCTGTTTTCGCTTGTTGTATGTAGCCAACCTTCTATTACCTGTCTATTTTGTGGCGCAGTGGTGGTGACAAGTTTGCAGGTATTAACGGGGATATATGTCCGGAATGCATTATGAGACGTACGTGTAACGCGGTGCATTGCAAATGGGATACCGTAACCGTGGGTTTTTAAAGCGGCGGGCTCCTATTTGAGTTTCTGATTAAGTTTGAGCTCTGAATTTTAAGTTACAACGTTTTTTGCATAAATTTTTGTGAGAATTGCAAATGGAAAAAACTTTGCAGCATTTTGTAATTTTTAACCCGCGAGTTTGTCCAAAAATTGGAGTCCTACTATTTTGATTTACGATTCCGGTCTTTTATTCCCTTTTGCAAATGTTCCCGGTATGAGCCCCAAACCAATTCTAACGTTCAATTTCGCAAAAATATGCCCGTCTGTACCATTACCCACGGTTCTTTTCCTATCACAAATTCATCGGTTCATGACCATAAAAATGACACATGTTACTTCAACTTTCTCTTAACCAGGAACCATATATCAGGCACAAACTGGATCCCTTCGGCTGTGCCCACTCGTGCATTTCAGATTTATGTCTACATCTGACGATTCTCAATGCTGTTATACAAATCTTTGCGGTCGTATGTTTAATCTCCTTAGTTTGGATTTATGGCGGTAATTTTGGATTATTTTCTACCAAGAGCGAAAATGACGGTCTGTGGTTGAATCCATGAATAGTGGAGGCTTTGGGTTTAGACATGAAGGTAGTGTTCTTTATTCTCGAAATTTTCATCTTAAAGTTGACAAGTTATAAGAATTTACTATGTTCACTTTGTGAAACGTGGTTAAAGATTTTCTGATAAATTTTGACCTAGTTTGCCTTATTCAATATACTAGATAAATAGCTTAAAGTTTTCTTCAGAGCACTATAAAATATACTCAATACATTTATTGCTTCCACATGTGAACTTAGGTGGTAGGTTTTACTTTAACAATAAAAGACTTCATTAATCATATTTTTGTAACACCACTTCAGGGAATAAAGCGTTCGAAAGTATATTCGAAATAAGACAGTGCTCGAAATATTTTAAGAATACAGAAAAAAAACAAAAAATATTAACAAACTAATTCCACACAACATCTAACACAAACATAAACTGTATCCAACAACTTCGGACTCAGAACTCTTGAACTTTGTAAGTGAACCGAGCTAAACTTCGTGCATTTGATAATAAATAATATAAATCTGAAATATGTTAGAATTTGCAGAATTCTTTCACATCGGGCAAAACGCGATCAAACTTTGACACTTACATGAAATATGGGCCAAAGTTTTTTGTTCATGTTTAAAGAGCAGATGAATAACGTCTAAAATATTACTGGATTTAGCGATACTTTTGGCAGTGGAAATGCTTTTTTGATAGCAAACACAAACTGATGATAATAAATAGGAACTGTATATTTATAGGCGACTAGCTTCTGCCTCTGCAACTTCGTCCACCTTCCTAAAGAATTGGGCTATCCAATGCAAAAATAGTTTTTCAAATCTGACTGGTAGTTCCGAAGATAACCTTCGACATACAAACTTACAAATAAACAAACAAATTTTACCTCCTTATAATATTATTATATATTAGAATAAAAACATAGTTGGGAAAAAGCTAGGCAGACGCCATGATGTATAGAAACTTACAAACAAACAAATTTTACCTCTTTATAATATTAGTATAGATAGGTGCTGATCCATACGTCATGTTCGTGGACAAGTGTTACTACGCAATTAAAGATTTTGTTATTGACAAAAATTTATGATAATAGTCTGTAGGCTGTTTCTTTGTGATTTAATTTACTGACATTTCTATCTTTAGCTGTATTGCAATTCTAAATTGACTCTATTTACTTTTTGGCATTTTTTTACTTATTGACAATTGTAATTGAATTTATTTTTATTTAAAATTTAATTTGTTGACAATTTGTGACTGCTTCCGAATGTTATTGAATAATATCAGTATTTTTAATAATGCTTAGTGAATGGAAAGCTTTCTCTTTTTATGTTTGTTTATGTTTTTTGTTCTAGTGTATATGTTATAGGCAAACTCCGAAGCTCCGGCGCTCCTAGGTTGGACTGGTCAATCCTCAGGTCAGACTGAATGACTTAGTCAAAGCCCAAACAAATGTAAATTTTCGGCCTTTGACTAAACAATTTTCGTCAAACCTGGGAGAGACTAATTTGGTCAGGCAAACGTCAAAACACAATTTTATTAAATCGGGGTTTGACGAGTCAAACTCCGATATAGGTATGAAGTGTCTTATCTTCGTATATTTGGAAGCATTTTATCATTTAAGCAGCTTTCAAGTCTTAAGAACCGCTTAACTCTGCCAGTTCTGACACCTGATTGGTCAGCTTACGTGATTTTCACTTTTATATTTGAGATGCTTTGAGAGAATGCCGTGTGGCATTCGCGGATACTACCTCACTGATAATCTGCTCATACAACTGTTTGTTTTTTATGTGAAATGAACACTTATTTTTATTCAAATTAGAAATTTTCTCTTTAAACTTTACTTTTAAAGCTTCTTTATCCACGTTTTTAGTAACAACAACACCGTTTGATTCACTCATCTTCAATTTTACACAATTACACGCCCGCACGCTCAATGAACGAACATGAAATGACAAAACAATCGGTCGGAACACCGCGAGAGACATTATGAACCTGTTTAAACATGTTCAGATCAACGTTTGACCGAGTTTTGCAGTCGCTTCTAGGATTGACTAGGCCAAAACCGAAACAGAATAATTTACTTTCGATGTTTGACTGAAAAGTTAGGAGCTCCTGGGTTTGACTAAAAATACTTCAGGCAAAGGGCGAAATTGAAATGTATTTCGGGGATTGCCTGAAGGCTTTGGCCAAACCTAGGATAAACCAGTCCTTCCGCGAAGAGACTGTGTATCGGACTTTGACTATAACATATATATTATATTAACAAAATGTATCGGGACTCTCATCAAAATAACCATAATATCTGTAGATCTACATTATTGGCAAATAAATGATTTCTGATTCGTAAATGGGCGCCGTCAGTAGAGACTGCTCATCTCGCCGCCACTTATTTTAATTTTTGACTTGTTTTTTTTAAATATTTTATTCAACGCTTTTAACGTGCACGTCCCTCTTCATCGTTCTCACATGCATAATTTCAACATGAATGTAACCAATGTTTTGTAACAATATTATTTTGATTTAAGAGTGTCCGTGGATTCGAGTTTCTTCCCCTTTCTTCTCCATAGGAACCTACTACGCTTTGGAATGGGTAACTAGCTTCAATTTTAAAGGTTCATGCACATATCAGTCACGTCAACGTCAAGTCGCCGATCAGTTATGTCAATTTCAGGGACGTATGTGAACAGTTACTCAAGCAATTATTTTTATATATATCCATGTTTCGTTCGTAGCTGCAATACAAGTTTTGACTTGCAGCTGACGTGACGTCGACTGAGATGACCCAGTAGTGACGTGACTGATGTGTGTAGCCAACGTCCTATAACTGCGTAACTATATTTTTTGACGCGACTGATCGGCGACTTGACGTTGACGTGACTGACGTGTGTGCATGAATCTTAAGATTCTGACTGTCCGACCGACCCCTTGACAATTTAAAAGTGCCTGTAATTGGTTTATTTGAAATAAATTAAGTTTGAGTTTGGGTTGATTTTAGTTCCTATGAACAAAATACCTATTGAAAAAGCATATTAAGTAAGAGATTAGATTTAACATAATAAAATAAAAAAAAACTTTTGTCCAAATAAGCAATCTGAAATAGGTTCTAAAGCTAAACTTAGATAGACAATTATTAGATTAGAGTTAGAGAAAAAATAAGTTTTTCGTCCCAAATACGTTCGGTGCTAACTTAGATACAATGTTTTGACAGTTAGGAAAAATAGTTTGTTTTTCATAATATTATACCAGGGGCATACCAAAAGAAGATAGATATTCTTTACTCATTTGTTTGACACTGGCAAGTTGTACACCATCATATAGGCTGGTTGCTTATTGATATATTTGAAAATAGAATACACATTATTTCTTTGTTTTTTATTTGGATGAGCATTTTTTTTCCGTGAATCTGGCGGGAATTTGCTAGCGGCAATGGAGTTCAGTCAACGTGATTTTCGCGCTATGATTTATAATGACATTAAAATAGATTGAAAGCCTCAAGAATGTTTTGAACTTTTGGCTACTACTTTTGTTGGGTCTGCTTGTTTACAGAGCAAAGTATTTAATTGGTTTGCTGTTTTTAAACGAGGATGGAGATGTCTCGAAGATGAGGTGAAGACCTCCACGGTCGGCCACCAACCGCAGACACAAGAAAACGTTCGTGCAGTTGAAAAACTTATTCGCTTAAACCGACGAATTAGATATGTATAGCTGGAGCGAGAATTGGGAATTGGATCAGCAGCACAAACTTACTGATGAACAGAAAGGCCGTTGGGCGGATTGGTGCCTATTCATGATAGACAAATTCGACGCCGGTGAGAATAAAACCGTATATGATATACTGACCAATGACGTAAAATGGCTATATAACCATGATGTTCAAATAAAACGACAGTCGACTGTGTGGTGTTTTGAAGATGAGCCAACTCCAACGAAATGTCGCCATGCACGAAGCACACAGAAAAAATGGTCGCCTCGTTTTTCTCCAAAACGGGTCATATTGCTACTATAGTGCTAAAGGTTCAAAGAATGGTGAACTCCAAATGTTATGTGACACTTTGTGCTCCAACAGTAATAAAAATGAAAAAAAATTGTTAGGAAATACAAATTTTTCCATAATTTTTACTTCTGCCAAACAGCAATGGAATGCAATAAATGTATTGAGTATTGAGCAAAGCAGTTTGTTGGCAGATGTAGCTCCCATATGCAGTCTTAAACTCGTTTAATACTTTTTCATCTTTTACAAAAATAAAAATACATTTACCACTCAATATTACCTATAGCTAAAACATACATATTTTACTGCAGCACAAACGCTGACTGTTACGTAATGCTAATAACATTATAAACTGCGTAATAGCATTCCAAATCACATCGGTAGACATAAGCTAGTATGACATAAATTCAATCTATGCATCTCCATTTAAGAGGTTTTGACAAAAGGTATTAAAAAGAAACGTCCCCATTTTATTTTTAAAAGACAATTTTGTGGTACAGCTACTTTCTAAATCGAGTGGTTTATATCATTAAAAATAGTTGGGACTAAGCATTTTCTACATCTTTGTCCATAATAGTTAATACAAGTGGGTACTATAAATCTTCTAATGGATTTATTCCTTTGAAGTCTTACGTGTACCGTTTTGATATCAGCTTGCTGTGACAAGCGACTGCCGTCAGGAATCCGGCACCTTCTCTGGCACCACGACAATGTGGCGCCGCACACGTCTGCCAGAACACTCGACTTTTTTAACTCGAAAACGTGTCTATCTTCCCTCACCCGCCTTAATCCCCTGACCTAGCGCCTTGTGATTTTCACCCGTTTCAAAAAACTAAAGGAGAAAAGTTAAGCACAGAAGATGCAGTGGCTGCCTATAATTTCGAGATTTCGGAGGTGTCTAAAGAAGAGTGTCGTGATCAGAGATATTTTCCAATTGGTTTAGACGTATGGAAAGTGTACATGCTCAGGGTGAATACTTCGAAAAGATCGATACCTCTAATAGAGAATAAATTTAATAATTTTTGAGTATCTCATTTCTTTTGGCATGCCCCTCGTATGCCTGATATCTCTGAAAGGATGGGCAATGATCTATGGTGCACCCATAATTCACCAATTTAGGCAAAACCTAACACTTTTGGTGTACTCCAAAAACTATAGGATCGCTCAAGACGCTCAGTAATTGACTAGCGACAGCTAGACAAACGAGGGAAACATCGGACTGCTGATATTTTACCATTGCTTGCAGTGATATTATAAACCACCAAGATATTATATTAGCCACACAACAGAACCTTTGTATACCAAAATAATGCAAGTCATGTTTATGCCACTTATAGTTGGCAAAGTTCCAAAAGCACTAACATAGTACCTTGGACGCTGGATGTAAATATTTTCCAATTAAGTGTTTGTACTGAGCTTAGTCCCGTACGCCGATCGATAAACATAAAAGTGACTTAGTAAATAAGTAACACTAGACTATGGAAACGGGATTTAAAAATAAAAAAGTTGACGGAAAAGTTCGAAGGAAAATGTCTTTCATGCTGGTATTCAAAGTAACACTGGACTACGGAAACAGGATTTAAAAATAAAAAAGTTGAGTAAAAAACAGTGACCCGGCAAAAAATTGAAGGTAAATCTTTCATGCTGGTATTCAACGATTTTTCTTGGTTTCTGAGGTAAGTATTCATATTTAAAACAAAATCATCATCAGAAAAAAAAACCTTTGTGGTACAGTGCGCCGCAAATCAGTGGTAACAAATCCATATAGTGGATTTGTTAGCTGGCCTCTTATTCCATTCCTTCTTATTCCAGCTCAAGTTCAAAATATTACCAACGAGCGGTCGATTGTATCTTCATCTTTTTATATTTATTCTGCTTCAAAAAAAAATGTTTTTGTATAGGTTTCGATGTAGTTGATGTTTTTTTGTTGGTACTCGTATATTGGCGTGTGCTAGCTTTCATATGGCAAATAATTTAATTTAATGTTTTGTGTTGTATAATGTTTTTTTTTTTTCATACTATTGTATAAAATCATGTTTTTCTAACTGAACAGACAGCTGTCCTGCTGGGGAATTTTTTGCGCTACTTCTTCCAAGATAAAGCAGTAGGAAGTGGTGAAGGGTGGGCGTTTTTGGGGGACTGTCTTATGTAATTTTGACTTCCGAAAAGTGCTGATTCTCAGCCTAGTTTGAATAAATGACTTTTGTTTTTGATCTTTGTAACTATACCAACTCCAGCAAGTAGACTAAAGTACCTGTCTCAAACAATCTTTCAAACTTCAACGGAAAAATACATTTTATAAATTCCTCATTAATTTCCTGTTCATTACCAGCGCTACGCTTCTTAACTCCATAGCGCAAGTCAGTAAGTTTTCCATCAAAATAGAAATCCTCATAAAAAATACTTTAAGCTCCAACTTTTACAAGTCTCGTTCGTTGGAAACTTTATAATGAAAGCCTCTTTACATGAAACAAAAAGCAAGAAACGTACCGATGCGATGTACCTACCACCGCCTACGATAGACCAGTGAAAGTTGTACACAATAGGTAATTCCGAGATACTAAGGCCCATCGTTCACGACTTTACTCGAAAGTAACATGTAAGTCCCCGTTCCCACGGGCGATCTTTATTGTACACTGGAATTTCAACTCTCCGTGTTGAGCAGAGCATTAAAAATCGAACAGAACGGATCAGATTGGATTTTTAACTCTCGGCGCTAACCAGTGCACCAGTAAACTCAAATCACCAATGAGTAGCCAGATTGTCACAGTATTTCAATGGTTCACTACGCGACGCTATTAACTAGTTTGTGATTGGTGGCGTAGTAACCGCTATTGAAATATTACTTACGTATTATATTTAATTCTACAACATTTAGCCTCTTTTACTAGTGCTGTAACTTTCTCATTAGTGATTTAAACACATTACTTTTGAGTAACGCCGTGGACATCGGGCCTAACATTATTAGCATTTGTTTTAATGACAGACGTTATTAGATTTAGCGAATGGAACTTGTTTTTTGGTTTCGGAACGACTCGTCGAGTTGATTGGAAGGAACGACTGAGTTCATAAATAAATTGGTCTGCTTTGTAAAGGATACGTTGTTCGTAAGTAACGAGCTTAAAAGAACATGGTCTCTGTCTTTTTAGTGAATCTTGTGTCTAGAATGTATGTTTGCTACATCATAATGCTAATTCTGGAGATTGCTTCTGTCCGGCTTGGGCAGAGCATCGCCGTGTCCTCGCGGAGGCAATCGGCGGCGGGGATCTCTCGCGTCCGGCCCTAGTCCAGGCCATGGTACGGAGCGAGAGGGCATGGGAGGCCGTCACCTCCTTCTGCGAAGCAGTAATGCTCGCGAAGGAGGAGGCAGAACGCGTGAGGGAGAGGCAAATTTCGCGCCCTCACGCCCCTAGCCGCCGCAGGAGACGCCCCGGGCGTCGGGAATCGCAGGCCGATTCCCGGCCACCGTAGGCGCGGGCTTGCTCGTAGGACCAGGCCTGGGTCGACGGCGCGTTGTGTTCCACGCGCGCCTCAAAGAGATGTCAGCAGAAGTGAAGGGGTTCGTTAGGACCGATGCCTGCCGGGGTTTCGGGAAAGTCCGAAAGGGATACCGTGGCCCCTGGCAACGTACAGGCAACGGAAAGAACACGGTTTTAGTCAGTAAGAGTCTGACACGCCCTCCCGCTCCACCCAGAGCGGGAGGTTATGTGATAATTTCCCACCCAAAAAAAAAAAAAAAATGGGCCGTGGGGTTCGAGTGCTCATCGAGTATTTCGGGACATCCAAGTGGTTGGTCGACTCTTTACGTGATCAGAGGACTGGCCTATTTTTAGGCCAAAGAATCACCATTGCCACTTTACCCACTGACAGTGATACGGATGATGCCCTTTGATGCCCAATGAGTTCTTACCTTTTTTTTTCTCTTTATTATTTTAGTGATGGACTGTATATTGTTTTTAAGATTTGTCAACATAAATAAATAAAACATTAAAAAAGGTTTACTAAAGTTTACATCATGAAGGCAGAGATAAAATCTTGTGAAGTCTTCGACTTTTTCAAAACATCGATATATGAAATCTAAAATCAAGTAAAATGCAATCAAGCTTATACTTTCAGGTCCAAAGGAAAACCCAAGAACCCATTCACATTCGATCTCTCAATTTCGAGTAATCAACATCAAAAATGAGGACGTCCCCGCTTTGCTATCTAAGCATGATCGATGTTCTGTCACAAATTCACGATCTTTTGATATATTTCTTCAAGAGGGTGAATTTTCAAGTGAACGTCTTTTGTTAAATTTAAAGCGTGTTTTGATGTCCTACTTCCCGTAATCGCGTCAAAAAGGCTTTTGTTGAAATACAGGGTAGTGTTTTTGTGTTTACTGAGAGTTGGGAGTCAAGGGGTGCCAAAATGAGGTGCTAGCAATTCATCACGCTGAAATACGTTGGCTTTTACAGAATTTACGTTTGGGAAGAAATGAATGGATGAGTTAGGTTGAAGTATTATAGAAGAAATTAAAGAATAGAAAATAGATAATTTAGAACTTACAAAGATAACAAATTTCAGAATAACGATTTGTAAAACACAACTGGATGAGTTTTCATTTGAGCGAGAATCAAACTATAAATATTAGCAATGATTACTGATTTTATAATACTGTGAATACGACAAAGTAATATCCCTAAACATAGAAAGCGTGAACCTTAATTTCGATGAAAACCTTGTTAATATACAAATAAGGAACCCACCTTTTTTATCTCAATACTGTTATGTAATTAAATACTTAATAATCTCAATACTGTTATGTAATTAAATACTTAATAAAAAAAAAGTTGATCAGCGATTAAAACTTTTTTCGTACATTAAAAATCAAAAAGAATGCGTTCAAAATGTAGACCGAACTTGGTTACACAATTTGGGTAAATAGGTATTCAGGACATTGGTTAACCCAGAATAGGGTTAGCCGTTAGCCACAACACGTACCTATGTAGTTATTGTTAAAAATTTACCGAATCAAAATCCTTTTGCTTGCTGCATGCTGTTTGTGGGTGTGTGTTTAGGTTAATTAACGTCATCGGCAGTAAATAAATTAATCTTGTCAGCTGCTTATATACTCCAACATACCATTTTCTTCGCTATCATTTACCAATAAAAAAGAGACAATCGTTGAAATTCAGGTACAAAACTAACAACGCAAAACCTTTGTATCATCAAAAACCTTCCCGGCAAATTACCCTTACCAGTTATTCCATTTTCCGAAATCCGTGAACCCTAATCGCGACAAAATTTCAGCTTTCAACGAAGACCCCACTTTAGGCTCTTCCGGCATTTGGAAAACTTCTATTGGCCTTATCTTGCAGACAGTAATGGGATTAGGAGAAGAAAGTAACTTTCCTAATTTATTGACAGCGTTACCTTCATTAACTTGAGATTGCTTTGACTAGACAGGATCGGCCAAACTTCTAGATGTCACCTAGTAGAATATGTATGGATGTTACATATTTTATGGTAGTGGAGAAATTGAATTCATAAATAGTAGATTGATCTTGGTGTTTGTTTAAATCGAGGTTTTGTTCTTTTTATCATTATCAATAATAGCATAATCAGCATATAATGTTTCCACTGGTGGGCCACAGACCTCCTCTCCTCAAGAGGGAGTGGGCTGTAATCTGCCATACGGGCTCAGTGCGGGTTGGTAGATATACGTCTTCGAATTTTTGGTTCTAGGACATGCCGGTGTCCTCACGATGTTTTCTTTCACCAGTTTGAAACACCACTGCTCGGTGATGAAATTATTTACACTATGTAAAGCGCCTGCCTGGGTCCGAATCCACGACCAATATTTGAATTAGATTAGCAGTAATTATTGGTTCGTACACACCAGTAACTACTGCTACAATATTATTAAGTTCATTCCGATAATTGTAAAATACACAGTTGCAATTTCCATAATGATGGTAATGACCATTGAAACTAGTTCGGTGGATAATTTTAATACCACAGAATAGATAGAAACAGAAGGTCAGCGCCATACAACGAGACAAAACGCACGCACACATATTGGTACAGATTGGTGAAAAATAATATGAAAATAAATGTAACACACGTTGAAACATATTCGCCTTGTTTTTGTGTTACATTTCATGTTGCATTACATAGATTGGACGGCTCATTTGTGTTACGCTTTACCTATCTGTACCCAGCAATAGACACGCGTCTACGTCATCATCATCGTCAGCCTACAGCAGTCCACTGCTGGGCATAGGCCTCTCCAATTGCACGCCATTCAGATCGATTCTTGGCAAGTCTCATCCAGCTTCTATCAGCCAGCCTGCGAAGATCGTCGCTCCGCCTACCCTAAGGGCGTCTTACCTTATGTTTTCCGATTTGCTTACGGGTCTACGTACAGCAAATGCACTCGCGGCAATCATTTGTTTGCCTACATTTGCGATCTGAAACAGTGCGTGTGTCTGTTTTCGCTCGTTTTACAGAGCTGATCTTCTGTACCTATCGATTTTGTGTTAATACTGTTAGATGCTGTGTGATATTCGTTCACATCTGCATTATTGGATTATACATGTACGCTATCAGTAGGTACTCTGGGAATTATATTGTTCTAATTTAATGAGGTCTTTTGTGACGTATTCTAAATTAGGTGAATAGAAATGAATAATGACCTGTATAATATAGCTAATGTGTACCTTAAACATTAGTTTGTATCTGAGTTTATGCTAAAATACACACAAACGTGCATAGTGCTCCTACAGAGGAGGTGAAAGAATGAACAACAATGGTAGAACATTTTTTTTTTGTTTTTTAGGAACAAAAGTTCGCAAAAAAATAAGGAAAACGGCATGCAAGCTGCAAGCTTCTGCAGCTTGCATTACTTTTAACAATAAAGTATAGTTTAATCTCTCCAATCTACTTCAAATAAAAACTAAATTATTCCTTTGAATAATTCTAACAAGAAACAGTTTTCTTCGAAACTTTCCCATCATTGTAATTCATCCTCCTATAATTATTCCCAGATGAATATAACCTCAAACCTTTGAACTCCACGCTAAAATCATTAACTGTAACCATCCCTTGAATAAAAACAAAAGCCACGTAATCTGGTTAAGTAAATTTTAACTATTATTGCTATTGTTATCACAGTATCAAATTAATATTAGACCCTCAATACTTACTGTTTGCGCCACAGTCTAAAATAATTTGTGACAAGGATTGGTTGCATTGAATAATCATCACAGATAATGTGAACAATCTTTTTACGCTGTGGTCAAATAGAGTGGGGAACAAATTCAGGCAATTCACAGAGTTTGTAAGTGGATCCTTTTTATGATAATAATGTCTGTTTAAAATGGCATAAAGTTTCTGCATCGCCTTATCTTTGGTCGCTTGTTAGATAATTTATTCAGTGATGGTAAGTGGAGTTGGAACTTTCTCTGGTTGGTTGGGAATTACTCAAGGTATTTCGTGTGAAAAATAATTGAACAAGAAATAATCATGAGAGTTGTAAGAATCTTTGTAAGATTAGAGGTTGTTATGCGTGTCTTATAAATTACATGATATGAATGCTTTATATTTTGCACGAGGCACAAGTAAATATGACGATACTCTGCTAAGCCATATCAACAAGATCTTCTTCGTCTTCTTGTCTACAGAATTTATACATAAACCGAGTGTTTCTTCATCCTCACAGAATTACAATCATTTCCACTTTACTTTTAAGAATTTGATATGTCGTTGCTGAATTAGCTTCTGCATGATAAAGCAGTTAATGATTTTGATTTTGATCAACCACTGTCTAGTGTCTACTTATTTATTTATTTATTTTATTATTTATGTACACACATAAAAATAGATACAGATAAGACATAATAATAATTGTGAGTACAAAGGTACTGCTTATTTCTTAAAAAAATCCTTCCAGCAGACCTGCGACAGGAGAAATGAGAAAGAAATGTAGACAATAGTGTGTGAGAACAAGAAGAGAAAAATATAAATATGCGAAGTCTTAAACTAAAATATTGAAATAAACCTACACGTATAACGTAATAAATTAACATACTTAAATAAATACATAAAGCTTAAATATATAAATTTACATACTATAGGTATATAAGTACTCACAGTTGAGAGGAAAGGTAATGCTCTTTTACTCGATATTTCAATTGTGAAACAGTTTTTAAATCACGAATGCTAGGCGGAAGTGAGTTCCACAACCTTACTGCATGGACAGAGAAAGATTAGGAATAGTAGCTTGTTTTATGAGGATGAGATCTAAGGCGTGGTCTACACGGTGCGTCGCTAGGGCGAGCGTAAGAAAAACTTATCTAATATTTAAACATATTATAAACTAAAGTCGCTTTTCGTATCTGTCAGTGTGACCGCGTTGTTCTTTATAAATTACGTAATGCATGTTGATGCGGTTTTCATCATCCTCTAGAGAATTTTATGTGGGGGTTTTATGTGTTTAAAATATTAAAATTATTAGTAGTGTGTTAATATTAATATTATTAGTGTGTCATAGCCAATAGTGTCACCATAATGTCTTGTTTTCTTCCTTTTTTATTTGTTTGTATATTGGCACCTGGCAGCAATTTCCTAATAGCTAATTAGTCATTATTTAATCGTGTTTTTGTATGTTGTGCTGTTTTTGTGTGCACTAAATAAACGATTTAGCTATCTATCTATCTATTATTATTAATCTTAAGTACATATATTATAATAAAGAAATGCTGGAAGAGATTTCTTTAGAAATAAGCATCACCTTTGTACGTATTTTTCTGTTCCTTTTTCTTGTCTTTTTATATGTGTGTACATAAACTGTTAAATAAATAAATAAAAATAAATAAAGAAATGTTTTTTCAAGTCGTAAAAACCGTGCAGCGGGGGCGGGTCGCTATATGGTTTACAATATAAAATCACCTTCACTGTAACCAATATAATTAACTATTTAAGCAAAATCACACATTTGAAGATACCTCACAAAAAAGATTTCAACAAACGAAGACAGAAAAATCCCTTTACCGTTACTATCAACTTCGATAATCAACTGGCGGCCATCTTGCGGAACGAAATAGATTTAAAATGTCGCCCGGCCCATTTTATGCGGGAATCTGAAGATAACGTAGTTATCTTTCTGATATATATTATTGGAAGGGAAGGGACTCTGTTTTTTGCTTTCGATAAATTCGTTAGATTATTATAGACAGACGATGATTTATTTGGTTTGTATAATATTTATGTTTATTTAAAGGGTGAAATAAAATATAGTTATTTTTATTTTACAGGTTAGCAGCTGGATGGGATTGGCCTAGAATCCAATTAAATGGCGGATGGTTGGAGAGGCTTATGTCCAGCAGGAATTTCAAATAATGGAATCTAAGAGAGAGGGATGTTGCACTGAAACCATCGAAAAAAAAAAAAATGTTTTGTTTTTAGGAGATTACCTTACCGTTTCACGACACAACAGACTTTGCTCATAAAATGAGTGGCATAGTTATCAAAATTATACCTACTTCCACAACTATCTTAAGTTTAATACTATTTAATCCATACTATATTTACTAAATATACATACTAATATTATAAATTCTAAAGTTACTTTGTCTGTCTGTATGTTACCTTTTTACGGCTAAACCACTGAACGGATTGCGATAAAATTTGGTAAGTAGGTAGGTACCATTCTGGAGAAGGACACAAATAATCCTAAAGGGGCTGATATAGGGGATGAAAGTTTGTATGGGAAAACCAACATTTCCTAAGTTAGGGATATGAAAATACAAATTTATATTTTTGGTAAGAAATAAAGAAATACACATTTCAGCGTTTTTGTAAAATCATCCCCCAAAGGTGTAACATAGGTGATGATTTTAAAATTCACACATGTGAATTTTTTGAAAAGAAGACACAAAATCGTCAGTATTACATAACACTGACATGTTTGCGTCTTCTTTTTAAAAAAATTAAGTGATTGGAAATATAGTCATAGTCGGTATCTTGAATTACACTTACATTTCACTCCGCACATTTCACTTTTTCACAACACCAATAACTCGTATATATATCTCATCTACTCGACGTCCGTATGTCACTGCAGGGATTCAGCAGAATATCAGCGTCAGGTGTATTTGCCTGGCACATGTTGAGCTGGACTCCCATTTGGTGCAACCTTGAGACGCACACCGCACTTTTTTATGTTCGTTGTCAATCCATTATTTTAAAGTGTGTCATAGCCAATAGTGTCATCACAATGTCTTGTTTTCTTCCTTTTTTATTTGTTTTTTATATTGGCACCTTGCAGCTATTTCCTAATAGCTAATTAGTAATTATTTAATCGTGTTTCTGTATGTTGTGCTGTTTTTTTGAGTGCACTAAATAAACAATTTATCTATCTATCTATCTAATTAACATTTCGTTTTTATTTCATTAAAATCGGCCCACTCTGTCAAAAGTTATTACAATTTGAAGTCATAAACTAACCTTTCTAACATGTAGGTATTATGTGTTCAATGGCGGCACTAGAATAGCTATTACAAATTAATGGTGATCATTATTACCACCAGTAAAATTAACAATTAGTATTTTAAGTAAGGCATTTATTGTTTTATTTATTTATAAAACCGGACAAGTGTGAGTAGGACTTGCGCCCTGAGGGTTCCGTGTCAAAGCTGAACTTGCTCGGCTGCCCGAATTTCCATATCTGGATTGAAGAACAAACTTAAGTTTTCAATTGAAAAATAACTTTTTAGTAATAGAGTAGCTAAATGTTACTTCAAGACACGGCCTATGAATTTTTGATTCCAGATTTAAGAACAAACTTAACTTTGCAGTTCATATATAACTATAAATTACCAATTTTCTGATTTTCCTCTTTACTTGACCTTGCTTTTTGCCAAACTTCATGCTGCTGGTCCAACGGGAAGTATCAAATAGACTGGTTTATTTGCGAGTGTCTAAATATGCAGCTTAAATTACCGTATTTTTTTTTGCGTTGACTTGGAAGTTTGATTTTCGTTACAGCTCCAAGAGACCGTAGATTTAAGTTTTTGATATCTATTGATTCCTCCACGCGTTTCTGAGAAAAAGGGTCTTGACAGACAACGAAGTCATCCTTTAATAGTTTGAATTTTTCATTTTGAGGTACGGAACTCTAAAACAGATTTATTCTCTGCCTGTTACCTTTTCATGCCGTAACGGCGGTTTTAAATGAAAGGCATACGGATAAGCCATGTCCTGAGTTAGGACTTAGGATACTCTGAATCCCGGTAGCACGTTCCTGTGGGATATTTTCTGACATCTACGTGGGCGAAGCCTGAAAGCTAGGTTCAGGAAGTTTCGTAATTCATTAACGAACGCTGTACCAGTCAGTTTGCAGTATAAAATATTATTTTGCACTTAACTGTTGTACTAGCTTGCTTTTGTACGAAGTCTTGCGCTGCTGTTAGCCGTTTTAGATCTCTTGGGTGAATTGAAGATAAATATTATCTTCTTTGTATCAATTGATTTTGTTTCAGATTTTTCAACTCAGACGTTGAAGTATTCTGAAACAGATAAACTTACCGAGTCTTGCATGCATGTGGCATAAATACAAAGACACACATACATTGTTCAATTTTGGTAATCAACACAACATAACATAACATAACATCACGCCTGTAATCCCCGAAGGGTTAAGCAGAGGAGGAGGAGAAATGTGGGTGTTACCTATAGTAACACCCACATTTCGCTGGTTATGTTTAAGTCTCATGTAATAGGGGGCGATCCTAGTGCCATCAACTGGGCCCAAATCCAGACACAGAACTGCTACTGAGAAATTCCTGATGAATAAACCCGATAACACTTTGCCCGACCTGGGAATCGAACTACTGCTCAGAAATAGCGCTTGCGACCACTAGACCAACGAAGCAGTCATTCACGCTAATTTACCAAATTAATGTAGAACCTGAACCTGAACCTTTTATACACATTAAAAAATAAAAAAATCTTTATTTATTGGCCAGTTTTCTAAAATGTTGTGGCCACAATACCAACATTACTTTATACACAGTGTAGTGTAAATACATTCAGAGTAAAAGCACATACTCCCACAAAAGAACTATTTATACGGTCCCTATATAAAATGCAAAATACACAATCAATGGGAACGATTTTATCGTCATCAAATGTAACGCGTACACGAATGGCGAGTAAAATAACATTTCTATTTGGCTTTCGTGTTTATAGAAGTTAAGTAAGGCTACGTTTACACTAGGTCTAACAATGTTAGATCCTAAAAAGCGGGTGTGTGCTATGACTACACGATAGAAGTGAAAACTTATGTGGACAGGAGCCGAGTATACCCGATTCAGCGTCACCGACTCGAGCGTGACGGTTCAGTTTCGTTCACTGTTCAGAAAGAGGGCAAAGTGCGCCTAAATTTTACCCTTTGGGTGATGCAGGGACAAACAGTGGCAGTTGCAGTAACAAACATTGTGGAATAAATATTAATTTTAAATTACATTAATATACACACACAAATAAATACACAAATATACATACAAATCGCTTCGCATTTTCGCGTGCTTAGTTAAAATTAATTTAAAAATAACTCCTTCATAATGAGTCATCTAATTTCGATTAAGGTTATACAGTAGGTATCTGGTTAATTTTATCACTCAAAACTATAATTCGAAACAATTGTTGTTTGAGTCGCCAAGATACAGTTTGTGCCTAGTTTGGGACCCGCTGTTCAATTTGTCAAAAGTCTTCTGTTAGTTACTATTTTATTTGGCACTTGTTTGGTTTAGAACAGTGTTTAACTTAAATAAATGAAATTGAAAGATCTATCAGCTCAGTTATAAATAGTCCCCCAGGCCGTATTTCGGCCATGACGGCCAATTCCAACGGAGACAAGCCTTGCGCGCGGGAGTGTGTGCTCAGACACAGGTACACTCTCTTCCCTCACTCTCATAGTCCAATTGGACGCTACATAATCCGACACGACCGGAGAGAGATCAGGCGCAGCCCAGTTAGAATAGTCGACATAGTTCAACATTTTCATATTTTTTTCAATATTAGTTGCCTTGTGAATACGGGCCTTAACCCTCATATATACATTACAATATTGGACGCAAGAAAGGTTAATAGTGTGTTTTGTATTGTAAAGGTTTTCGCCTTTTAGGGTTGGCTGGGTTTTAAGCGATATTTACATAGACTATTTATTGAAGCCTACCTTGTGAAATCATCCAGTGGAAAATAAGGCTGAAGTTAAAGCTGGTTTCTAGAAAATACCATTTTTTATGTTGTAAGTTGTTTAGTAGAAATAAGTATTTTTTAAATTTACCTACATATGCTACCATTACAGTGTCCCAATTCAGTAGTGTAGTTAATTCACAATTATGAAATAAATTACAACAAATTAATATTAATCCATGCCATATAAGATTTACAAATTAAAAACATAACACGTGTAACGTTATCCTAGCGAACTCGCTCAGTGTACATGAGAAAAGATCTATTCTAGTAATGTATTATTTATTAGCAGTTTGTTAAATGTCCCGTGTTGAGCATAGCTAATCCCACAAAGGGCTACTGCAACAAAAGTCTGAGGAGCTTATCGCCATAATTGCTATGATTATGGAAATTATCCCAGAAAACTTTTTCAATGTAGGTATTAAAGAGTGCAAAATGGGATTAATAAAAGGAATAGAATAGAATGACACGGAATATGAATAATGAATACCTAAAATGTTTTTTAAACTTGAGAATAATAACAAAATTTTATTGAAGTACGAGAATATGATGATGAATAAGATCATCAAAACGTTTTTTTGTTTATGTTCGATTCAAAACCATAATGGAATTTAATAATTCCAAAAAACAATCTTCAAATTTCATCCAATCTTTTTTTTTCTTTGTCTTTTTTAGAATAAGAATAATTTATTTGTCAAACATAGGTGATAATATACAAAGATCTTAAATATTAGGCAGTGCGCTTTGTTTTGCCAATATTGACATACAAAATGATTAATATTATCAAAAACCATTCAATCATTACTATGAAATTACAATGACAACTTATTACAATATAATTAAATAAGTATTTGAGTAGGTACCTAATTGTTAAATTAACGTATGCATGCAAATTAAATTTTATTACAAATCAGTGTCAATTTCATTGTATTTTGTTTTCTTTTTTTATTTTTTTAGATTAAAGACTAAACAGGATAATGTTATCATTATCACATACTCATATATTGTTATAGGTTCTAAAGTTATACAAGAATATCTGGAAGAGTCACAAAAACTTATACTGAGTAGGGTCGACATGTTATTTGCAAAGGTCTTAAAATACTTGAAATTTATTCCACGGTTATGGAATGATATGACAAAAGTGAGTGAGGATTTCATGGGAGAGAAGAATAATTGGTTTCCGTGAAGATTTGGGACTGACGGGAAAATGATGGGTCAATCTTATCGTGTTATTGCTGAGAATAACTTACCTAATTCTATCTCATAATTTCATCAAGAAATCCTATAATAACACAACATAAAATCACGCCTGTATTCCACCATGGGTTAAGTCGAGGTATACTTATATTACACCCACATTTCGCCAGTTATGTTTAAGTCCCATGGAATAGGGAGCCGGCCTATTGCCATCAACCGGGCACAAATATAATCTCCGGACTGCTACTGAGCAATTCCAGATGTAAAAATCCAATAACACTTTGGTCGACACGGGAATCGAACCCAGGACCTCATGCTCAGCACTAGCGCTTGTGACCACTAGACCAACGAAGCAGTCAATCCAGAATCCTATAATTATCACAGACATGTTGAATTAGGCCAATCGTCCACGTAACTCTAAGTAGCGTGTTACATATTCAAATCACCAATGGGTAGCCAAAATATTGTCGTGGACGATCGGCCTTAGAGTTTTAAAAACTGTTCATTCCACTGCCCTTTGTAACATTTCACGACTACCAAGAGCCTCCAAAAAGTTTTTCTACTCAAACAAAAGCTTAAATTAAAATTACCACTTCCCACTCAACATGACAAAGACACAAAAACCCCTAGAGGCAAATTCGTCGTTGCTGGCTTAACTTAATATATAGAGAGTAAAAAAAGATCTACCGAGTTCCTAGCCAAAAATAACTGCGGAAAATAAAACAGCCAGGGATCCTTTGTTAGAACCAAAATATGCAGGCACCAAAAATAATTGTAGGTACGGGTTCCGCCTCCAGAAATGTGATGTCACCGCTTCATAATTAATTATTTCATTATAAATTTCATCTAAATCATTAAAAATTCTCTCCACGCCACCGTGTCTTCTAATTACTACGGCCGGGTTTGTGTGTATGACAAGCGAGGCTACTGCTATAAATATTAAAGAGAAGGCAAATAATTAATCAGAATTTTAGAGAAAATCTTTTCAGGTGGAAGCATTTTAGACATCCGCTAAATAATTCGACCTTTGTGCCTACTATTTAACAGAGCAAAGGCCTGTTGAAATGAAAACAGAATAGTTTTAACTTGGCATAACAAAAAAGTTTAGTTATCATGGGTGATAGCCTGAGTAAAGACTCTTCAGTATCAGTTTGGCTACCACATTTTGGTTTGCGCACAAAATTATACCTATAGCTTGTAAAAAAGTTAGTTGCCTAATCACCTGATCATCTCAGGTCAGCCAAACCTCTCTAAATATTTCAATTCAATTCAAAATATTTTATTTCACATAAACCTACAATGGCACTTATGAAACGTCAGAAGTTAGGTGCACGGTTCCAATTGGTCTGTCCTATGGAGATGAGCCAGCAAGAAACTCCACGGTTACTCTTTTAAAAGTAAATGGTATTTACAATGTTTTCGAATTACAGTGTTAATAGGTATGAGAGGACAGTTTAGGTCTATCAACAAGTGCCAGGTACTTAGCAAGATAGAAAATGGTCGACAGATCTACAGTCTGTTAAGCCTACAACGTTCTCATAAAAACCTATTTAAACCAATTGATAGACAGATATATCCTTTATTTGGTGAACACCAAAGACATAGCATACATTACATGAATATTTAAAAAAAAATCTACACGTTGCCAATATACAAAAAAGACAGGTATTACGAAAACACTATTGACACACTTTAAATGTGACGAACAAACAAAGTACAGTGTGCATCTCAAGATTGCACCGAATGGGAACTCCAGCTCAGCATATGTCAGGCAAATGTTGTAGCTGATATTCTGCTGGATCCCTGCAGTGACATACAGACGTCGAGCAGACGAGATAAACAAGCGAAATAAATATTGTGTGTTTCCAAATAAACATAATCTCTTTCTTTCAAAGTTTGCCAGCTTTAAATTATCGCAGTTGTTCTTCAGTGCTCTACAATCTAAAGCGCTGCTATTAAACACAGAGAAATTGTTGTATTATCATCTCTGGGGCCATTAATCTTCCACACGTTTCAAACGTTTCATTAAAATCTATTTGCTCTGAGCACGCACTTCCTCCGATATTTCTCGGCAGTTCAGTATTTTATGCGCTCGCTTTAAAATAAATTGTAAGAATGAAGTATTGTTTTCTCTCGCTTTTAGTTTTGTCTGTAATAATGTACTTGCAGTGAGAAAAAACTTTGCGTAGTTTTTCACATCGAAGCCATAGCAAATGCTAGCTCATGATAGCTCTAAAAGTTACGGAATAATTTGAGAAAAAGCTTGTCTCATTCTTTCTAACAAAATAAAAGAATTTAATGTAAGTCATGACCCCCAAGTTACAAACTAATTATTGACGTTCCTGAAAAGTTTAAAAAGTTCAAGAATACATTTTTAGTATGTAAAGATTTCAAGATCCTCTTTCCACTAACTTGCGAGTCAGTAACTTCTTCATCCTAGTTTATTTCTGCTTTGCCGAATAAAACTTATCGTATGCTGAAGTGAATAGTAAGCAGCAGCTCTAAGGTCCTTTGTACACGGCACGGTTTCTTTACGGTACGGCGTATAAACCGCACCGTAGAAAAAACGTGTCTGTCAACAAGTTTCCATAGTGATGTATACAACACTGACGACCGTGCCTAAACACGGCGTATAAATCGCGTCGTAGAAAAAGTGTCAACAAGCTTGCATAGTGATAAATACATCACTGACGACCGTGCTTACATAAATTCAGCGAATAAACCGTAGTTTTTCACGGCAAAAAAGACGTGTGTGTTCAAAGACCCCTAGTTACAAACTCAAATTATCAATAAGTAGCCAGAATTGCACTTGTATTTCAATGGCGGTCCGTACGCGACTTACTAACGCGTTATTAAGTAGTTTGTGATTTGTTGTGTATTATGATGGTTGGTTGGTTGGTTCTACCAATGAGTAGCAGAATGTCACAGCATTAGTAGTTCAATGGTGGTCCATACACGACGCGACAAAACACAAACTAGTTAATAACTTGTTAGTAAGTCGCGTGCGGACCACCATGTAAATAATAGTGCTGTGACGTTCTGGCTACTCATAGGTGATTCTGATTTGAGTTTGTAACTGCTTACTTTTGAGTAGCTGCGTGGACAAACGGGCTAAGCAGCAACTCGATAGAAATCCGCTTTGCATAGAAAACTTATACTCAATAGCTAGCCAAACTTTGTTGCAATTGAGGCAGAATTACAAACCAGATGCTACAAATTTTTTCTCAACACTGCAATCAGACAGTGAACCAATTCAAACAATCAGTAACTGGTTCAATTATATTCAGGAGTGTTCTCATTAAGTTTTAAAGGGGGATCTTCAGGAAATAAGTTTGGACAGCTGGATCCCAGCACCGTTTGACCTCTAGCCGTAATTAAATGAGCCCGGATAATCTCTCCGTCACTCGGGACCCGTGGTTGTAATGCAGTTATTTAGAAGACCCTACTATTGGACTAGTGGTTTGTAAAGATTTTTGTCATCAGTTTAAGCCTCTTATGCCCGGATTAGGATCTGGGCTTGTAAAGCAATGAATGTGTCTGGATTTGGGGTAAGCTAGATTGAATGTGTTAAAATTAAGTCTACATAATTGTGTGCCTTAAAGCCAAACCTACCTTTTCATGTAGAGAATATTATGTGGTTTTATTTTATGTTCCTAAACCAAAAAAAGGTGTTACTCTAACGGTATGGAAAACAAACATTTAGTTATTTATTTTTAAGATTGAAATGATCAGAGCACATGATTTTAATGGTTTCATTCAAAGTACACAAAAGAAGGAATGATTTTCAAGTTATCAATAAGAACCGATGCGATGTGATCAATCGTTTACGTCAAAAGTCTTTTTTTCAATGAAAAGAACCACACGGATTCTTTGAGATCTTTTTAAAAGTGAGCATGGTAGGGGCAAAATCTCTAATCTATTTAATAGTGGTGCAGCATCTTACCTTCGGCTAAGATAAACCATTAGAAGGTGAATGTACTATCTACCAGTTTGTACAAAGTCTTAAGTTTGGATCTTTAGCTAACGGGAGCAATGGCTAATTCGTACAGATGGTGAGTATAGAATTAGCTGTCCTTGTTCATTTGCCGGTAGATTTAGAACTCTTTGAACTACCGAGATGAAAATAAAAGTAAGTAAGTAAAGTTCGGTCTGCCAGTCTGACAGAATAGTTATTGCCATTAAAATCTAATTTTGAACAAAATACGAAGAATGGTTCTTTACTCATAGCTTACAGGAAACCCTATAAGAAGTGCATCGGTTTTAAAATAACATGGTAAATCTCTCAATATTGTGCATACAAACTTACTATTTGCAGTTGGAATACATGGGAGAGCTTGGTTTTAACTGCAATGTTAAGTTTTTTCTTCGGACAAATTCATCTCACCTACGAAATCCTTCATTATGGGTGGTCCGACATGCACTTTGCTGGTTTTTTGTGAAAGTGCTAATCACGTGCACCGTCTTTGACTTTTAAATCATTTACTTATAGTTCAATGTAATGTCAGATGCGCAGGAAATGCAATTATTTAGATTTGGATTTAACATGTATCAGCAGCAGTGAACAGTTACGACCTGCGCCTTATGTAACTTATGTAATAGACAATGCGGCATATTTTTTTAGAGGTAAAAACAAAATAGTCACGAAACAGAAATCTATGAAAAAAAAAAATCGGATTATCAAAAGTCATTTATGCAAACTAGGCTGAGAATCAGCACTTTTCGAATGTCAAAATTACATAAGACAGTCCCCCAAAACGCCCACCCTTCACCACTTCCTAGTGCTTTAGCTGGGAAGAAGAAGTGGCGCAACAAACTCCCTAGCAGCACAGCTATCTGTTCAGTTAGAAAATAATGATTCCATATAATAGTATGCAAAATGATATTTACATTACGCAAAACAAAACATAATTTAAATTATAAAATTAATAGCCATATGACAGCTAGCACACGCCAATATACCAACCAAAAACATCGAGAACTATAACTCAAGCAGAAATAAAAATACCTCAACGAAAACAATATCTAAATAAAAGCCTCCAGGCATAAAGGGCGTGCCCGCTTACATATAGCTGTAACTAGAAGTTATAATTGATAAACTATTACCATCGAGGTAAATTAAAAAAATATCGAGGTCGCTACCTAAGCACATATTGCAATACAACTCATAAAAAAAATATTGTAATGAGTAGATTTTGTCAACAATAAATTAAAATAAAATAAATTGACTTATAAAGTAAAATTATAAACAATTATATAAACTCATATCAAAAGATTAGTCCAAAACCGGGTATGGAGGTAAAACCGTGATAAGGTAGTTTAGTATCTTACATGTTTCAAATTTACGCGCGGTTCTGCCTGCTGCAGCTGGTTATTCTGATTAGTTTCTCAACAAACATTCAATGGTGTTCATGTAAAAACAAATCTTTTATAAAATTATTTTTTTCATTATTTGCCTTAACGTCCCGATTTTATCCCATTTTCCCATACTGTTGCCTGTCACCAGTCGCCTGTCAGTTTTATTAAATAAACCCCTGAAATTATGTTGAAATGATCATAGATGATTGAGTTTTTAGATAGAAAACTTCCTGGCATAATATATCTGTCCATTTGTTCTGTGACGTTACCTACAGGATTAGGCAACCACATTTGTATCAGATTATATCCACAATTTCGTGAATATTCGGCTCAGTGGTTACCATGTTATCTATCAATCGGGCACGCTATTACATGTCGGTACGGTTGAGTTGCAAATAGACTTCATGTTTTTGAGGGGATGTGGAGAAAATTGAAAAAAAATATCATCAGCACGATAAATCTGGCAATACCTACCCACAACATCAAAGTCAAATAATTTATTTCAAATAGGCACATAAAAGGTACTTTTGAGCGTCAAAATTTACAAGAAAATAGAATTGATTCTAGCCGCCTGTACCAAAACTGAGTTTCGTAAGAAGAAGAATAGGAAAGAAACTCCACAGATACTCTTTTAAAATGTTTTACAATATTTTGTATTCATGAAAATTCACGAACCATTATAACTTTTTAACTTAGTTCAAGTTGTTTACTTGAACATAAATGAACACAAGCAGGAATTAGCAGGGTTAAGAACGTTAAGTGCCTGATTAAGTACTTATCATAACATCACACCTGTATTATCTATAGAATACGGCAGAGGTGCACCTATATTTCCCTACTTATGTAATAGGGGCCAAGACTAATGCTACTGCTTGATTCGATAGATAATATGTATGTTATGTACCTAGGCGGAATTGAGTTGTTTCGTACTTTTACAATGTGTGATTTCTTCAATTTTAAATACTATCTACGTTAGTTCGCTACAAGAACGTTATACGTCGCTGTGACCCCAACACGGAGCGGCGGGGATCTCTCGCGTCCGGCCCTAGTCCAGGCCATGGTACGGAGCGAGAGGGCATGGGAGGCCGTCACCTCCTTCTGCGAAGCAGTAATGCTCGCGAAGGAGGAGGCAGAACGCGTGAGGGAGAGGCAAATTTCGCGCCCTCACGCCCCTAGCCGCCGCAGGAGACGCCCTGGGCGTCGGGAATCGCAGGCCGATTCCCGGCCACCGTAGGCGCGGGCTTGCGGACGGTGAGCAATGGGTAGCTCGCCGTCCGATAAGGACCAGGCCCGGGTCGACGGCGCGTTGTGTTCCACGCGCGCCTCAAAGAGATGTCAGCACAACGGAAGGGGTCCGATAGGACCGATGCCTGCCGGGGTTGCGGGAAAGTCCGAAAGGGATACCGTGGCCCCTGGCAACGTAAAGGCAACGGAAGGAACACGGGTGGGTTTTAGTCAGTAAGAGTCTGACACGCCCTCCCGCTCCACCCAGAGCGGGAGAAGTTATATGATAATTTCCAACCCAAAAAAAAAAAAAAAAAACCCCAACACGGAAGTGTAATGTAAATAAATGAATTTTGAATATGGGAGTCACTTTTCTAGGGCAAACAGTAAAATTAAAAAAAATATGTTTTGCAAACCGTAACGTGTCATATAAAATGAAAGAGCTTGTTGTGGGGATCTCAAATATTTATTTTTATAATTTTAAAATAATTTTTTTTAAACATATTTAAGAAAATAGATGAAAATTTTCCATTCCCCCTTATCTCCGAAACTACTAAGCTTAAAATTTTGAAAAAAAATCAGAGTATGGTTCTTTAATCATAGATTACAGGAAAACCTATAAGAAGCCTATGGTCTTAAAATAACATAGTAAATCTCTCAATATTGTGCGTGTAAACTTACATTTGCAGTTGGAATCTATGGGAGACCATGTTTTTCCACTACAAATTTTTCCTTACTTACTTTGGCACCCCCTACATCCTCTGTGAGGGGTTGTTTAAAAAACTAAAAGTGACAATACTTATTATTTACTGAAGCAAGTTTCAAGTTTATTAACTAAATGAATAAGATATTTCATATAGACTGTACCCCCCTCTTTTCATTCCTGCAGGGGTAATTATTTATACCAATTTTCGAGTAAATCAAGCTACGCAGTAAAACCCTCCCTTGTAAAATTGACTACCCCTTTTCACCCCGTAGGGGCAGGTAGATTTTCGAAAAACCCTGACACACGTTATTCTTTATTTTTGTTTCTCGGACTGAGTTTTGAGTTAATCGGACCGCGCGTTAAAATTCTTCGATACAAACTTTGACACCCCCAATCCCCCTTTAGGGGGGAGATTAGAGAAACGAAAAATGAAAAACTTTATAATTTATTTAGTTAAGTATTCGTGCTAAGTTTCAAGTGTATTAACTCAAGGAATCAGATTTTTCATACTAACAAAATCCCCCTTTTCGCCCTCTTAGTGGTGAAATTTCGAAAAACCCTTTCTTGGTGGATACCTACTCTTAACAAAGAACACACCCTCCAAATTTCTTGTCGCTAGGACCAGTGGTTTAGACTGTTCGTTGATATACCAGTTAGTTAGTCAGGACTTTGAATAAGATAGATAAAATATTATGGTTTTTTTTATCGCTGGATTATAATTTGGACGGAACCGGTTACAGAGAAAGAACAAGCTTATCCTTCTCTGTATGAGAATAAGCCTTTACTCTGCAGTGGGAAATTTACAGCCAAAATACACATGAACATAACGATTCTCTATCTAAATGTACATTCATTTTATTAATTGTGTACAGCCGTATCTGACACAACAGGATAGAATTATGTTATCAATAATTGTGTTCCGACAATCGGTAATGAACGCGCGTTAGTCTACTATTTGTATAATCTGTTTATAGGCTATAGAGGTATGTTCTGGTAGAATTCTCGTGTGTATAACATGCTTTATTAAACCGCAGGTAGATCTAACTTGGTAAATGAATTTATATAATTATTTATTGGTAGTAATTGAGATAAACAACTTGTATATTTCATGAAATAACATATTCAAATCCTAAGCTGTAAAATCCAGTTTAAACCTTTAATCACTACATTATCACTACATATTATAAAACAAAGTCGTCGCCGCGTCTGTCTGTCTGAACGCGATAAACTCAAAAACTACCGAACGGATTTTCATACGGTTTTCACAAATGGACGGAAAGATTAATGAGGATTGTTTAAGTGTGTAATTTATTAAGGTTTTGTGTATATTTACTGAAATATGACTATTATTGAAGATGCCGGAAAAAACATGTCGACTGAGAGCGCCGTGGAAACAAATAGAGATAGATAGATAGATAAATAATTTATTTAGTGCACACAAAAAACAGCACAACTACAAAATGACGATTAAATTATTACTAATTAGCTATTAGGAAATAGCTGCAAGGTGCCAATATAAAAACAAATAAAAAAGGAAGAAAACAAGACATTGTGATGACACTATTGGCTATGACACACTTTAAAATATGGATTGACAACGAACATAAAAAAGTGCGGTGTGCGTCTCAAGGTTGCACCAAATGGGAGTCCAGCTCAGCATGTGCCAGGAAAATACACTGATATTATATAGTTATATGAAAACAATATATTACGGAATTATTTCCCTTAAATAGATCTATTACACAACACATAGGATACTTTTTATCCAGATACGAGTAGTACATTCCCGTGAAATACTTTCCGACATTCACGCGGGCAAAGCCGCGAGTAAAAGCTAGTGCACAATAAGCTCAAGACTTTTCATCAGTGTTGATAAAATCATGTGCTTTGATTCTCAGTCTCTCTTTCCTTCATGTTCATACATAAGTTGTAAGCAATAAATTATATTTATTTCTGTAAATTCTTTCAAAAAACAATTTTATACGTCAAAATAAACTAGTGATTCTGCAAACAGTAGACCTCGCGAGCACAAACTTTCTTGCAACACTTGATATACCACTAAAGCTATTTAAAACGACTGTATTATGAGGAGCTATTCTGCTCATCACGCCGAAGGTCCCCATCGGATCTTCACCAAATTTTTATGAAACCAACTTAAAGTTGCTAGCTACCGTTAAAAAACAACTATTGAACAACTATTCTTACAAGGCAGACATATTTTCCACTTTTTGGAGGCAGACAAAAACAAAAATTCCAAACGACAAAAAATTCTATAAAGTCGTAACCAAGTTTCGTCCAGATCGGTTGTAAGATACGACCTGTAGAGGAGTACCAACAAACTGACACACGAAAACAAATTTTGCCAGACTTGAAGCAGAGACGCTTCGCTCGCTCGGTCAAATATGTTTCAAAACTAGATGAGTTCAGTGTTTCTTATCCGACTACTCTGAGTGAAGAACACTGTACCTCTAGTTGGTGGTTGAAACAATGATTCAACATCACTTAATACAAATACTCTGAAGTAGAACTCTTTTACCAAAACGGGCACAAGCATTCGTGGGATAAGTCCTTAGACGAAGAAGTAACTAGGACACACAACAAACACTTTTGATCAGTCAACCGTGAATCTGTAGCTGAACAAAGGATGAAATAAGTTTTAGGGCTGGTAATTTTAGATTTTAAGACCCGTATTCATGGTAAACATTTGTTTATAAACAAAGTTTAATCAACATGCTGAGTTGCTATCAACATGTTGCTGGCAGCATTGCGTGTTGCAGAGTTTATCACGGCTTGTTGACAAGTTCTCGCTCGACGAGTGACAACATCTGTTTAGCAATAATTGTTGACGTGTGTGGACGTGTTTGCAACCAGTTTATAAACATGACAGGAGTGTGGAGTAATGATATAATAATGCAGGTAATAGAGCATTTATTTCCAGAAGATGTTAGGAGATAGTTTAGTGTAGTTTATATCACTCTTCGGAGATAGCTTTGCATCCTCCACCTTTTTTTTTTAATTAGAAATTGTAAACTTCCTCGGGCAACATTTTGACACAGAATGGCGTGTGGACAAGACATATTGATATAAGCTTTGTTTCCAGCAACTTTGTCGTTGTTCATCAACAATGTTGATCACCAAAAGTTTACCATGAATACGGGGCTAGATTATAAAGTGATGAAGCAGCAGAAATTTAATTCTATTAAAACCTTACAAGGCTATTTTCGTGCCCAAAATCAGAACATAAGCCGCCATCTTGTTTTCTCAATACAATTTATGTGACAATTTCACAATTTTTTACCAACAATCTCCTGTCAATGTCATTCAGGCGCCAAAAGATTCGTATAGCACTCTAGGTTGTTGTGTCAACGATGATTTTGATCTAAACTTATTGGAAATAAATTTTTTAACGCGGGTAGGAGTAAACTGGCAAAAATCGACACGTTACGAAAATGCGTTATGCCCGAAAAAATCAGTTTCGAGTGCTAAAAACTAGATGGCTCAACATTCAAAACGAAAAAAAAAACTTTTAACACTTGAATCTTGATACCATACCAGATGGCTCTATTAATACATATTATACAGCGAAAGGAACTACGTTCCAACCGGTACCCCACGATACCTCTCTATTTTTTTTTATAAGTTAATTTTCCAGCATTGGGTCGCTTCATGCGGGAGGCACAGAATCGGTCGAAGTGGCGGTGCTTGGGGGAGGCCTATGTCCAGCAGTGGACGTCTTTCGGCTGTAATGATGATGGCGATGGGCCGCTTCACAAGAACGTGGATAATATTGAAATAAGAAAATGTCATGAAATTAATAAATAGCTCAATAAATCGCTTCAGGTTTCGATTCTTTTAAATTCGAGGGCAATAAATACCTTAACTTGTAAATCCGTTTATTCAGTTTTCTACTATTTTATGTAGACAACAAAGCCCTATCAACAGAATTGGATTGACGAATTCTACAGAGTTTCGTATGATTATTATTCTTCTCAATAACCCAGAGGTTGTCAACCCTCGACAATAACGTGTCACAGGTGTATCGGAGTAATTTCATACGTTTGCTCGCGTTCAGCAATGATTACTGAAGTAGTGGCTTCATATTCAGGGACGGTATTGGCACTAAAATATGTTATTTCATTTATCTAATAGGGGTTGATTCTGGCTAAAGGGACGTAGGGACTATGCCTGGCTGTATCCGTTCCTATGTTGAAATTGCTGAAAACGAACACGACCCTACGATTCAGAATAATATCATAACTCATTTTTGGATTCAGGGATCCATTTGCGAAATATTAAGCTTTAAAGTGCAAATTTTTGTTAGAGTAAAATGTCCCTCCCCCTTGCCAGCTACATGGTTGGTTTTGGATATGTGAAAAAATTCACGGCAGTAGTATATATAGGAAATTAAAAGAAAAACTATCACAGCTAAGTAAGCTTTACAAGTTAACGAGTAATAATCGACCAACTTACATTTGCGGTTGCAAAAACATGTTCTCCCAAACATTCTGTATGGAAAAAACATGTTTTTCAACTACAAAGTTAAGTTTTTTCTTGTGATAAATTCATTCCAACTACGGAACCCTTCAACGTGCGTGGTCCGACACGCACTTGGCCGGTTTTTTGTAAAATAGTTAAAATAGTTAGTCTTATATACACACTAGCATTCCCATCATCCGTAGCTAACCTTCAACACTAAAGAAAGAAAGAAATAAAGAAAGAAATAAAGAAAAATATTTTAGTTGGGACACGCACAGGAAATACAAATAGGTAGGTACATATACATTCCTACATCACTCTTGAATGGTGTTCTCACGTAATCTCCTTATGTTTTCTCGCTCTAAGCACAGATTACTGGAATAGTAGCCTCTATTCACGTCTGTAGTAAATCTGTTCCCTTAGAATTTGGACTAGAATTTTAGGAATTTAAATTGGATTTGGAAGTTAAGTTTAATGAAGTTGGACGAATAAGGTCTATTACAAAGTGGGTAGGTAGCAGTAGGCTTTTGGGTTGAAATATAAAAAAAGTGAAACAGAATCTTAATAATTTGTGAATCTTTAGCATCATTGAACGCAATCCAGCTAGTATGATTTTGTAACTGATGTACAAAACACAGAATAGGTATTTTTTCTTAAGCCTACCTGACCTGACTCAAATAAATTTATTTTCTTTCTTTCTTAAACCGAACCTCTATAGCTACTCATTCATATTTTTTTATGATGGTGTTTAATCGGTTTTTGGGTGATGTCTCAGAGTGTGGAAGTTGATGACTACATTGTTATATTATTGAGTTGTAATATAAAATTTAAGTGTTATTCAAAATAATCGTGACCAGAAACCAAAAGTGAGTACTAATCAATTTTGGCAGGGTTATCCTTCACAAAGGCATAAAAAGGTTAAAGACTAAAAGCCATAATCACCTGCTTTGCTAGATTTTTGCTGTTAAGAAAAATATGAAATTACTTACATAAACGTTAATTTCTACTATTATCTCTAAATTGTCAGAGGCAGATTTCCAAGGTGAAAGCTTTAGGTGAGATTAGACTGTAAAACATTGTAAAGTCAGTACTAAGTCTGCTTTCATTAAGACTTAACTCCTAAGCCCTAAATCCTAGTACTGAGGCCAAGTTCTGAAGGACTTAGTTAGCTAGTAACTATCTACACTATTAATACTAGAGGCGACGGAAAATAAAATATTGCGAGCTAAGATAAAATATGTGATTGCGAGTAATCTTTTAAATCTCTCTATGAAGTATTAGATTCTTCTATTAAGTACATAACACAGAGACCATGTACTGCCTTAACCATAAGCAATATTTGTCAGTCTGAAAGTATTGATAGTCCAACTGTAATCTTAGCTATCGTGTATGACGATCCTCTATATTTTGAACAGTTAAAAGTCCATAACTTATTGTGCATACTAAGATGATTAAAATATCTCAGATAACAAACCAATCAAGGCTCTGACTAGCGATCACGGCCTACTGTGACATGGCTCGAGTCACACATTTTATCACGTTTTATATGTATAAACTGTGATAAAATATGTGACTTGAGCCATGTCATAAAGCCGTGCTCGCTAGTCTGGTATCGTACTTTAATTCTCTTATAGCAATTCAAAACTATATTTATAGTTTAGATGTTACCTTACGTGTAGCACACCTGCTTATAAGAGCGATTTCAATAATTATTCAGTCCTTCAAAGTTTCTGTTCAACTTTACCTATTTCGTTTCAACATGATGAGCAAGCGCTTACAAAACAGGACCGTAGTGTGAGTGTGTGAAGCGGTTAAAAACTTTACGGGACCGAAGCAGCTGATGCCTCATTCAATTGCCAGTTTCCCAGATCAAGGAAGAACTTCACAAATTACATAATTCCATGATTAAACTCCCCCCCGCTCGCAATCTTCAAACTATTTCTCCAGTTCCGAATAAATTTAAAAAAGTTCATTGCTTCGAAATTTTTCGCTACAGAGACTGGTATTTTACAATTCAAATATAATACGAAACTTTATATAAACCGAGTTTTTTTTGTGAATTTTAAACAGTACAGTAGGTCCCTGATTTATTGTTGGACTAGTGTTTTGCGATAGTTTCAAATTGAATTTGTAGTTGATCACGGCGCAACAAAGAACGGAAAAGTCAGATTATTGATGCGTTTACTTTTAAAAACAGTAGCATTATTTTATTGAAAAAGTTGGTCTTTAAATCTAGCAAAATGCACAGAATAGTTAAGTATTCTGAAAGCAGTTATCAAGATTTTATCCGATTAAGAGAAACTTATTTTTCACAGGAGTTCATTTATGAATGTTATTTATTTAACTTTCAAAACACAAAAACCAAAATTAAACTCTCCAGTCACCACGAACGCAAAACCCAAAAGTTAAACAACCCTCAAAGTTTTTTTTTACCGAGTCACTTCATGATTTCCAACTCAAATGTATCCATTGTGCTTTGTTGGTAAAAATTGCGGCCATTCCCCGTTATGAGGAAAAAGTGATCCGCGACTAAGAACCACCGTTTCCTTGGGGTGTGGAGAACATTTTTCAGCTTTTCAGGGAATAATACAGAAGATCAGCTCCATACAAATTACAATGACGCCCATTGTGTCACCCTATGTAAAATTTCTAAATTTATGTCTGTAATTTTTATGGTGTACAATAAAGAGTATTCTATCTATTTACCTAATGACGCGTATGTTCGATGATCTCACGGCTCACGTACACCTAATCCTTCATCGGCGGAACTATACTCGTACGTTGTCCGTCGAACTCAGCCGATCGAAGCAAATATGTTAAAGAAACTGAATGTGTAAACTATGTCAACCGAGATCATTTGATGAGGATCGATAACTAGGTGACTAACTCACTTTCTTTTACATAAATATGTTTGGTTCGGTTGTTCGAGTTCGGTTGACGACGTACGAGCATAGTTCGGCCGATGACTGATAAGATGTACGCCTCGCCTAGTATTCCACTGTACGTAAAACGTGTCTATGTGTTCTTGCATTTTCGCTCGCTTTATGGAGCCGACCTTCTGTACTATTCTGTGACATAATGTACGATATATTATCGTGTCTGTTTGGGATTCCCCCTAATATAATAGCAGTGGCTGATTGTTTTGGGTTTTATTTGGGTGTATCGTTGAGGCTGTGGGTATGGCACGGTCTCGCAATAGATCCTTGAAGATTTTATAAATGAACTGTATCCTAGCAGGAAATGAATTTGGGTAGGGACCTCGTAATTGTTTTTGGTCCAAATTGACGATAGTCCAATTTCAAAGCTCGCTGTTATCATTGAAATAATGTTTATGTAACGATACTGGGAAACTAAATAGCTGAAAAAGAAGACTTGAGAGAAGTTAAATATTATTTTATGTCCTTCAACTATGAATATAAAATTGGGTCCAAAAAATTCCAATAACAAGCTCTTTGAACTTTGAATCAATATCAACCAATCAGCGAAATGAATAACTTGTTTTTGTTAGTCTCCTATTTTACCAGTTTAGAGTTCTATTTTACAAGTTATAATAACAGCAAAAAAGAATTCAAAGAATTTATTTAAATTTTTCATTTTATTTTGTCATTTTTCTCAACAAGTCTGTTGGGGTAGGCTTCTCGGTTAATACGATACCCCCTGGTATGACTGTTTGTCAGAATTTTGGGCTTCTGACGACCAGTAACATGACACAGCAATGATTAACGGTTGAACGCGCTTTCCAAGGAACGGTCCACGTGGTATGTAAAGATGGTCACCCATCCACGGACCAACCGCGGCAAGCTTAACAAGATCGATCGACCGTGCGGCTGTTATTACTTAGCCACAAGCCCCATTATATCACTAGCCTCTTCATAATTGCCGCGAGGAAGTAAAAATGTCACGATCTCAAATTCTGCGTAATGGCTCGTCACCAATTTAGACACAGGAAATTATCCAAAAATAGGACCCATTTAAAATAAGGCCCTTTTAATCCATAGTTAATTAATATTTTACATTCAATTAATTTAGCATTGTCAACGGTATAACTAAATTATTCATCACAAAATATGGTACCGAAGCCTCGCGGCGGACATGTCCCATTTTGCCGTATACATTTTTGGCTCATGTTTTACCCATAGTGACACAGGATAAATCATTTTTTCGTTGTATCAATATCTAGTGGAAATTCAAGTACTTTCTGGTTATAACAATGGACGGTAACCGATGGCTAAAGCTTGTTATTTATACATTACGTGAACATAAACATTTTGTGCTGTGGGGTGAAATTTCGTCGGCTTCGTTGGAACTTTGGAAGTTAAGTAGGTATGTAAAATTGACCGTACGTCGCCGGTGGTAATACTTTGACCTTGAGCTGGCCAAGCGTAGTACGGAATTTGCAAATTGTTGTTGTTGTTGTATTGTGCCAATATATATATTGGAGTAGGTATAGGATTCTTGCAAGACAATTTTTGACTAGTTCCTTTATATTAAAGACTAGCTTTTTTCCGCGGCTTTGCTCGCGTCGATGTCGGAAGATATCCCGCGGGAACGTACTACCGGGATTTAAAGTACCTATGTGTTAATCTAGGTTACAAACTATATGTGCGCCAAATTTTATCCAAATCCATTCAGCGGTTTTTGCGCCAATCCAGAACATGCATCCAGCCAAAAAGACAAACGGACAAAAATTCTATGTTGTGTTACTATTTTATTTATTAAATTATGTAAAGATTTTTTGCATGAGGAAGTTTAGTTGTTCCTCAAGGCTTAGCAAACATGACATTTTATTTAGAAAATTATGACAACATATTTACCTTTGAAGAGTCTTCTTTTAATTCTTCAGATTCTGTTGTTGTTTAAGTTTTTGCACGCCAGTTGCGTAACACACTTTTTATCGCAATTCGAAGGAATTTTAAATAGGGATTCGTCTATTAGACAACGTGAATAACGCGAAGAATATTGTTAAATTATCAAAATGACTGGTATTCTGATTGTGAGTTAGTTAGTTATGCAATTATCCCTCCGGATTTTTTTATTTAATCAAAATCGCGAATACAATATTTTTTTTCTCAAAACTAGATTTTAGGGTTAGATTTTGATGCCTAAGAATGTAGTTGAGGTTTCCCCGCAGAAATACCATTACAGTATCGCTATTGGTACATAGACCACTTCCCATACAAATTTGAACAGTCCCCTTTAATTAAATATTCGCAACTGTACTGTAAATAGAAGAAGTATGGAAGAAAAAATATGTTGCGCAGACCTCAAATAAATTGAAAGAAGCGCAAGAGAATGATGATGATTCGCAACTGTACTCTCTAGGCATAGACTACACGACTAACGAATCAAAAAGGCGATCGAATCGATATTTACCCACAAGCACAATGTTTGCTTCTCTTTTACTTTATCCCAAGTAATATCGACGTAAACAATTAACAAACACTTTTCTAGTGTTAGTAGCGTGTAAACCAAGATTAATCGTTCGTTAAACCATCCATCTTGTAACGTCAAAACGCAGGGGCGTCGTAGAAATGAGGATCGGTTCAGACGTGCGACTGCAAGGGACGTTTGGAGGAGTTTATGTCTCAAAAAGTTTTAAAAGGTAATATTTTTTTATGGGTTGGTACAAGTTTTCAAAACGTAGTCATTGTTAAATAACTGTGCGTTTGCACTGGCGAAACATTCACAACAAAATATGTTGAAATCTCTATTTTCTGTCAATATTCTATACAATTTTTGACAGGAACTAGAGATTTCAACATGTTTTGTTGTGATGTGTCGGAAATGCAAACGCGCAGTTATTCTGCAATAACGTTGTTTGAAGTTGTAATGAATGATTGGAGTTGAATACGCAGAGCAGTGGTGTCCCAGTGCTAACTGCCGCGACTTACGAGTTGTCGGTTGCCGACCGACAGTCAGGCGCTTTACTTTGTCTATATTATTTCATCACCACTGCTCTCAAAACTGTGAAGGAAAACATAGTGAGGAAACCGGCATGTCGTAGAACCAAAAATTCTAAGACATGTGACATCTACCAACCGGCACTGGGCCCACGTGGTGGATTACCGCCCCCGCTCATCGAGCGGAGGCCTGTGTCCCAGCAGTATATATGTGTATGCGTGTGTGTGAACATTATAGGCTAATTTTACAAAATTTCGCTGTGTAAAGTAAGGGAAAATTAACTACCAACTTAAATTTCCCGATGACTGTGCATTCCACTATAAATCATTATATTTATTCTTCTTTCGTGTTATATTCATTTGCACATTAAAAATTTCATTATGATTAATCTATATTTATCGTCGCTAGTTGTTTTTTTTAGAAAATTTACTTCATTTTCATCATCATTCACCTGTCCTTTTCTATCTATATCTTTTTCCCTTTCTTTCATACTTCTCTATTAGTCGTCGTCTCGGTAGTCACTCCCTTTCTAGCCATTATCACCTTTCACACAGTATATCCATCGTTTCTTTGGTTTTTATTTCATGTTTACAAAATATTATTAGCTCTGTCAGTCCAAGTTTTATTAGAACTTTAAGTCGCCAACATGTTATTTTCATGTTCATCGATATTCAATCAATCAACCAATCTTTATTTGTGAACATAGGTATACATAGAAGGTCTTAAATATACATATTATTGTAGTCGAGCTCTATGTTCTACCAATGAAATTAGTTTACAAACAGTCATTAAAAAGTAAGTTAAGTTAAATAAATGTCAGTTAAATTAAACTTTACATGCATGTCAAAGGAAGATAATATTATAGGAATAGTATTATAATATGTCATTTAAGAAATCTTCAATAGAGTAATACGTCTTATCAGTTAGGAACAAAAACAAATAAATTTTAAATTTGTGGACATTTTTTCACTTCTTATAGATTTTGGTAATTGATTATATATCCTTGAAGCCATTGCAAAAACACTGTTCCGAAATAGTGCAGTTTTAGACCCAATTGTTAGTAACCGGTCACAACGGCGCTGGCTACTTACTCGAGCAAATTTGTGTAGATTATTTTTGACAATCATGGACGTTTCAAATATGTACAACGATGGCATTGTTAATATTTTCAAATTTTTTAAAAACGGTTTGCAGCTGTCAGTTGTCTGTAAGTTGTAGATAGCTATTATGCATCTTTTTTGGCACTCTAATACTGTATGTTTACCCGTTGCATTGCCCCAAAATATAATTCCATATCTTAATGTTGTCATATTCATGTCGCAAGTTGGTCCAACTCTATCGGTAAATAAACGATATTATCAGGTCCGTTCACGTGATTTGCACATTTTGTGAAGCGGTTCGTGACGTCATAGGGAAGCTGATGGCGTAACAATAAATTTTACGATGTATTAGGCTGCCATTGACGCGGAGTGAGGCAGCGGAGCGGAGCGAGGGAGTAATGCGGAGCGGAGTTGCGGACTGTGTCTGTCCATTGATGCGGAGCGAGGTATTGAGGAGCGAAGTTGCGGACTGTGCGGAGTTAGGAGTTGTTTGAGCGGGTCCGCGGCCTGGTTGTTTCCGCTTCCCCACTCCACTCCATGCAATTCCTATGGTTAATATTGGCACAGGTCCGCTCCGGTCCTCTTCTGTCCGCTCCAGTGGACAGTTAGCCTTTCACAACATATTTCTGCAGTAAAATCTTGGCTGTTCTAGACGAAACTGGTGTTATGGTGCTGTACACTTTTTACAATTTTTCCTCCTATTTCGTTCCTGAAAACTCTCCTTCCTAAAACGTATTTTATTTTTATCGCTTTCGAAAACGTTTTGAGTCACACAACATGCTACAAACTCAAAGCATATAATATTTCAATTAAACTATTTACAGGTATGATAAATCAATGATTCAATATTTTGTAAGCAGGTGGCTTTTTGTTACTTAAAAGAAGCCCATATCCTTTCCAAGATACTACAAAGGATCCTAAATAATTCCTCGGCGAACATCAGCTCATAGCTAATAATCAGTATGGTTTTCGCACAGGAATCTCAACTGAGGATGCGGTTCTTGAGCTGACGCAATTCGCTGCTAGGAATCTTGACAATAGAGTTAAAAATCTAGGGATTTTCCTAGACCTTTCTAAAGCATTTGACATAGTGTCTTTTCCCAAACTTATCTCTAAATTGGAACTCCTAGGGGTACGAGGAAATAACCTCGAAATTTTCAAAAACTATCTTAACAACCGGACCCAACGAGTAAAACTTGGAGAGCATATAAGTGAAGAAGTATCTACCACTTACGGTGTACCCCAGGGAAGCATCTTAGGTCCCACCCTCTTCCAAATATACGTCAATGAGTTGTGTAGAATGACCATCCCCAATTCCAGGATCATTGCTTATGGAGACGATACCGCAGTCATAGTTTACGGACCAACTTGGGATAGCGTTAAGTGCTACGCAGAAGCGGCATTAACAAGTATAATGAAATGACTCAAAAACTTACTTACCCTAAACTGCGACAAAACATCGTACATTCTATTCGCTATCCGGCGTATCAACTTGCCCGACAATTTTTTTACCATAACAGCGCACACCAGGACCTGCTCCAAATAAACCCCACAATGCTTATGTCCGATACTTACTAGAACTGATAATGTGAAATATCTGGGTGTCCAAATAGACGGGAGGATTACGATGGGAAAAACAGGTTGACGCCATTACCACTAGAGTTATGAAACTTTTGCAAATTTTCAAATCCCTTAGAGACTCGGCTGCGCTTGAAACTCTGAAGATGGTGTACTATGCATTATGTCAATCCGTCATTGGATATTCCATCACAGTATGAAGTGATGCAAATAAAACCAGTCTTCTGAGAATTGAAAGAGCGCACAGAGCAGTGCTGAAGGTGATGTCGCGCAAACCTTATCGCTATTCCACTGCACGACTATACGCTGATTGCAAAGTACTTTCAGTGCGCCAGCTTTTTGTGCTGCAGTCAACTGTTAGAAAACACGCTAGCGTTTCCCCATCGGACCCTAAAAAAAGGAAGAAACTACTCTTAAGTACCCCTCACAAAAGATCCTTCACTCAACACCAATACTAAACATTAAGTACATACATCTACAAACAAATTCACAAGAAATTAAACATTGTCGATCTAAATAAATATGAAAATAAAATCAAAATAAACTGAATGGCTACTAGAACGGGACTATCTGCAAACAGAATCCTTACTTAAGTACGTCGCCTAACTACCTATATATCCCCAATAACACACAACACACCCAAAAACACACACACATACCCTCACACACACACGCACACCCTCACACGAACGCACACACACATCTCGTATAAAATATATACTTAAATTAGTTTTAGTATTAGGAGTAATTATTATTATCTTCAATTGCTCGGGTAGATCGACACAGTCTACTATTTTATAAGCACCACATCTTAAACTGAATCACTGTCTCTCAAGATACAGGTTTCCTAGTTTGAGAGGCAGGGTTTTCCATATTGTGTACAGATTTTAGTTCTTAGATTTGTATTGCATTGTGTTACTACCAAAGCTCATTTAAAACTGTCTTTATAAAAAATATGTTACATCTGTATCTTCTATGAAATAAAGTCTATTATTATTATTAAATATTCATAGATGGAACAAAGCATTTTTAATTTTTGGTCAGAATTTATTGTGCGTGAGGGGCTCGTAGCTAAATAATAACAGCCGCGGGGGTCGATAGATGGTTAAGCTACGCTTGCCAAGGTCGGTCAATGGATGGGTGACCATGCATTACATATCGAGACCCCTCCGTGCCTCGGAAAGCAGGTTAAGCCATCGGTTCCGGTTGTCATTTGTAGATCTTTGACAATCGTTACGGGGTGGTCGGAAGCGCGAAAGTCTGACAACCAAGGGGTATCGTATTACCCAGTAACTGGGTTGTGGAGGTCAGATAGGCAGTCATATCACGTCTCCATGTATAATACTGGTATTCAGCTACATCCGGTTAGATTGGAAGCGGACCTCAATATAGTTGGGAAAAGACCAGGCCAGGTGACGATGGTCAGAACGTAGAGTATAACATCGCGATAAATTTCCCCCCAGTACTAGGTTTTCATTCTTTTCCTGTTTTACTGCTGTTGCTATTTTTCTTCCCTCCCAACACCATAGAAAAACACCGTTAATATTGCCAAAGCTTTATTACACCAATATCCATAAGATAGCGAGCTAATCCGAGACATTAACAATGATTTAATACCAACACATCCTCACCTTGAGTTTCCACGGGTTTCCTTGTACGGTCTACCACAAGTCACATTTGAGCTACGAAAACCATCTTTATTGCGAAGACATAGAGGCGCTTTTCATTGTTACTGTAGAAGTGTGGTCGGTTGTACGACACATAACGGTTTAATGTTCAAGAAAAATGTTTGGCAGCTGTTATTTTGATGTTGGGTTGTTAGTTTGGTTGTATTACATTTGGACATCGTCCTAGATGGATATACACTGACCCTATATGTGATGACCTTTAAATAAATAAATAATAAATAAATAAACATTTATTTGCAGACACTGAAGTCCATAGAAATAAATTATACATTGAATCAAATAACATAAAAATAACACAATACACACACTAAAAATCACAAAATAGGCAGAATAATAACAACATAAAATTAAAATAAAATAAAATAAATGCACGTACAGCTATCAAGAAACGACCTGTGCGTGCAATCCAACCCATCGATCAAGCATCGGGCAGTCCCACCGGTCACTCAATGCTCTCAACATGCTGTGGGAGCTGGTATCTGTTCTGTGCCGGAGAGAAGCGCATCGTTTACGAATAATGGCATAAAAATCATCCACTCTCGCATCGGAAAACATCGCCTACGTAATTAAAATAAATAAATAAACAAATAAAAAGTTTTAATGGTGAATACTATACTAGACTAAATTGCTAATATAGGACTACATAAGTGACAGTGTTAGTGACTTTTAGAACTAAGTTATATCCCATATAAATTAGTGTTGAGTAAAAACAGTGACTTTCCTCGAAATGGTGAATTTGAACAATGAGTGTTTTATCTGAACAATGAAATATATAGAAACTGTATTTAAAACCAAAATCAATACCTCAGTGTGAGAAAATTGGACCAAACAGTGAAATTAATCAATGATAATGATTGTCAAGCTGTTGCTAGAAAATACGTTATTTGAATAGCGACCTCTGTACCCTTACTAACGCCTCCAGTGGCGAAAAGTTCAATTAAATTAAAATTTAGTGACATTAATTCTGGGGTTGCAGATGTGAAAAATAAACAGAATTTAACTAAAACTGTAAACAACGCCATCCAGTGGTGAAAAGATCAATTAAATGACATTAATTATGGGGTTGCAGTTGTGAAAAATAAACATACTCGTATAAAACTGTAAACAACGCCATCTAGTGGCGAGTAGTGTAACAAGAAGTGGCGCTGGTGAACATTGATCGATTGACTGGTGAGTCATTATTCTAAAGTGATTGCATACCAACATCTAGCGGCAAACGGACAAGCTATTATATACAGGCAACCTTACAAGTCCCTATCTTTGGGTCCTTTCTGCTCCGCACCTCAACAACACTAAAATGAATTTCTCAGATAACATCACGTTTAGACGTAACCGTTCTAAGTCTGAAACAAATACTAATGATAGAGATGAGGACATCTTGTTAACGAACTCACCGATAGATGGCACCACAACTAGCTTACCTGACATTTCTGATAACGAAGATGACCAAATTATCAAATTAAAACATCAATTAGAACAATTAACTCTGGAACTCAATATTATAGTGCCCACAACGAAATAGAATCCTTAACTCTAGAAAATACGAAGCTCAACCACCTTAACCAGGAGCTACAGAAGCAGAATGCGCTGTATAAAACAGTGGCATGCTCCCCTGCTAAGTTGAAGCCACAAACACCAAAAAGTAAGAAAAAATCTGCAAAAATCAACCAGTGTGTGAAAAAAAACACAGAAAAGTCTTGTGATTGTGAAGGATTTACCACTAGTGCTAAGAAATCCACATCGCCAACCAGTGTTCAAAATCATCAACAGTTGGATAAATCGATCATAGATGGCGTTATCCACAATACTGGCAATAAAGAAAGAAAGACTGAAGCACAACTCACACAATTAAACTATAACAGTAAACCGAACGAAAATAGAATTAGTAAATTATGTATTCTAAGTAGCAATAAAAATAATAAAATGTTAGAAATTGCAGAAGATATATTCCCTAACTATGGAATCTGCCACTACCTGACATCCAACTGTGGTGTTAAGTACCTTATCTCTGACTTGGATCTCAAATTAAAGGACTACAATAAGAATGACTACTGCTTGATATTTGTCGGGGAAGAAGACTTTCGTCGGACAAATAACTATGTCGAACTAACTATCAGTATTCGTGAAACGCTGTCAAAATTACAGCACACAAATATCATATTATGTGCTCCTACGTTCAAACTAAATGATTACTCTACAATGTTTAATTCGAGAATTGAAACCTTTAACAGTTTAATCTATTTGGATGCTGGTTCATATAATTATGCTTACTTGTTTGATTCTAATTATTATCTCGATTATGATTTTGGTATGTTTACTAAGAGTAGTAGTTCTGTAAATAATCGCGGTATGGCCAAGATATTGCATAATATAAGTTTAATGATTAAAGAATTTACACTGTATAGTGACTTAAATTCGTGTAGTACTTTTGATAAAGTTACAGATTTGCCTCTCACTGTACCCAGCAATGTTACTGATGAAAATGAACTGTTTTTTCTCTAATAGATATATCAACATATTGCATCAAAATATAGCAGGTTTGATAAATAAAGCAGATGATTTGTTGGTATGTCTAGAGGAGCTAGCTAATAAAAAGACAAATGTTGACATCTTGTGTATTACGGAGCACTTTATCATGGAAGGGTATCAACATTTATTATTTTTACCTAACTATAATTTGGCTGCACATTATTGTAGAATAGAACAAAAAAGGGGTGGTGCATGTATCCTTGTTAAAAATGGGCTACAATGGAAATAATTGCCAAAAGTAGCAAAGTTATCAACTCCAGGCATATTTGAGTGCTGTGGCGTGGAACTGACTAGTTATAAGATAATAATTGTGTGTATATATAGAATCCCGAACTCAAATAATTTAAGTTACTGCTTCGACAAACTTGAATTGCTCTTGCGGGAAATTTTACGTACATGCTGTAAGAAAATTGTTATCTGCGGAGATTTTAACATTGATGTACTCAAGCAAAATAGAGCGACTAATGACTTTGAATGTCTTTTAATGAGTTACAATATGAAACTTGCTTTGAAACAACCAACTCGCATGGCCAGTTTGTCGTGCATTGACAACTTTGCGCATAACTTTAACGCATGTAAGACTGAAGTACTAGAATGGGCATTATCGGATCATACAGCACAGCTGCTTCAGTGTCCAGTACAAAAAATTTGTTGCATTAAGTATTGGTACACAACTAGAAGGGACTTATAGGAAAATATAGTAAAATTTACAAACTATCTGACGAATCTTACCTTTTCAGAACTATAATAATAGTTTATTTTCTCCACAATATTACTCTTAATTGCTAGCCTTATTTCTACGGTAACATATTATAGGGGTATTATATTGTGGGAGACTGGTGCCTAATCTAGGCTCAAGGCCTGTATTTCAGGTCACCAAACTATATACACTATAACTATACTATACGACACGGATGACCCAAACGTAGCTTATAATCATTTCATTGAGATTTTCAAGCTATTATACGATCTGTGTTTTCCATTAAAAGTGGTTAAAATAAATACAATAAGAAGAACTAAGTGGTTGTCAAAAGGGATTAAACTATGCAGCAAAAAGAAAAGGAAACTCCTATGGCAGTTAAGACTTAATCGTAGTAATATTAATAAAACCATTTTATATAATTATTCTAAAATTTACAAAAAAATTATTCACTTAACACAGAAAGCACAAAACAATTACAATATAAGAACATCTAAAAACAAATCGAAAACTGCGTGGCAAATTATCAATCGTGCAAAGTATAACGTACCTAAATCTAACATAAATAAAATTAAAATGGGTGGCTGCGTCATATCTCACCAGAAGACTATTGCAGAAGCATTTAATAATTTTTTTATTGATAAAATACAGCCAAAACTGGATGTCGACTGCAGACCTGGGGCGTGTACATTAGATTTCAATAACAAAACTATGTTTATGGCCCCTAGTATACCAGACGATATTAAAAAGATAATAGTGTCCTTGAATAATACAAACAGTGTAGGGTATGACGGTATTGCTACTTATATACTAAAACATGTTGCGGATGAAGTCTGCGGTCACTTGAGTCATGTCATCAATCTCAGCATTAGCGCAGGCGTTTACCCTGATGCTCTAAAAGTTTCTATCGTCAAACCACTATTAATTAAGAAAGCAGATAGGGAGTTAATGGAGAACTATCGGCCTATATCACTAATTCCTATAATTTCTAAAATATTTGAGAAATACATTTACAAGGAACTAAATTCATTTGTAGAAAGGCATAATATTATATGCGAGGAACAGAAAGGATTTAGAATAGGTAAAAATATTAATATGGCCATTTATGATTTTTTATATGAGGTTACATTTAACGTGGATAAGAGGAATCCTGTGTGTGGCGTATTTTGTGACATGACGCAAGCCTTTGACTATGTGCATTATGGTACACTCTTAAATAAACTAGAAGCATACGGAATTAGAGGAAATGTCAACAATCTAATTAAATCTTACTTACTTAACAGAACCCAAATAACAAATACAAACCACATTAATATGAAAAGTAAACATGAAATTGTATTTCAATCCTCAGAACGTAAAGTTTCGTTTGGTGTGCCACAGGGGAGTGTTCTAGGGCCTCCTTTATTTATATTATACATAAATGATCTACCGAAAGGCATCGCTCAACCTCTTACACTATTTGCCGATGATAGCACCATAACGATACCCTGTAAAAGTGTTGATAATTATGAAAGTGACATAAATAATTCTATAAATGTAATGGTAAAGTGGCTAGATGACAATAACTTAAAAATTAACCTGACAAAAACTAAATTAATACATTTTAGTCAACGAATCAATAGTAAGAGTAATTTAAATATACACTACGATGACCAGCCTATAGAAGAGGTAGAAACAACAAAATTTTTAGGGCTCCACATTGACAAAAAACTGAATTGGAAAACCCATATCGAAATCTTGTGCAATAAAATTTGTAAATCTGCCTATGCCCTGCACACATTGTCGTCAATAATGAGTGTGGAGGCATTACTTACAGCCTACTATGGTTTAACAGAATCTCATCTACGCTATGGTGTCATTTTTTGGGGCAACTCAACAGAAAAAGAAACGGTGTTCAAGGCTCAAAAAAGATGCGTACGTTCAATGTTTAAAATTAAACCGACTGATAGTTGCGTGCCTTACTTAAAAAAATATAAAATACTTACTTTGCCATGTCTGTACATTTTAGGAGTAGCTGTTTTTGTCAAAACAAATCCACAGCGATTTAAACGATTAGATGAAGTAGTCCCACGTAATAGGCGCGACAACAGCAGGATATGCTCTCATACTACGAGAACAGCCCTCATGCGCAAGTGTCTTCTGTATGGCTCCTAGCATATTTAATAAATTACCTAAAAGTTGGAGAGAACTGCCCTTGTCACTTTTCAAAAATAAGTTGAAAAATTGTTTAGTTAATAAAGTGTATTACAATGTTATAGATTTTTTAAATGAAAAGGACTTTTCTATTCCGACTTCTAATATACATAGTTAAGAATAACAATTTAATAATGTGAATCTTAAATCAATTGGCGTTTGACTGCATAATAATGTATATTCTTGACATCATTTTAACTTACTTTGACTATAATATCTTGACATCAATTATTATCTATTTGTTTTTTTATTTTGTGATGAAATTTAGAATGACTGTAATTATGTAAATGCAATTAAATGTATTTTTTTTTTTTAATACCAACAAAATTTGTACGCCTTTATTGGCAAAACATGGACGCACACAACTTCTATTACTTGAATACCTTGCATGTCTGATTAGTCAGTTTATGTAAACGCATGTTTGACAAATAAATGATCTTTTATCTTTTATCTTTTATCGGCAAACATACCCGAAGCGCTACAATACCGCGGCAGCTCCACAAGCATCCTGAAAGCTTTGTTATAATGTACACGCAGGGCGCTGTATGCCTTCTGCGTATACTTGACCCAAAGACTGCAGGTGTAAAAAGTCTGACAGTAAGCTCGAAAAAGCGTCATTTTAACGTCGTAAGAACACCGTGCAAACCTACGGGCCAGCATATTACTTCGAACAGACAGCGCCCTACGCTCTCTCTCGATATCTAAATCGTCGCACAGGTCCTCAGTGACCCAGTGACCAAGATATTTAAATTTTGAGACTTGCGTCAAGGGTGTACCTGCTAATGAGATGCAAGGAACATTTAAGTATCTTCTGGCACCACCATTGAAAACAAGTAACTCACTCTTAGTGACATTATACCTAAGCCCCTGAGTCACCGCATAGTTCTCACAGACCTTCAGCAAACGTCTTAATGCACTGATTGATGGGCTCAGCAAAACCATGTCGTCCGCATAGCTGATGTTGTTCATAGTAACTCCATCAACATGACAGCCGACACCAGTATTGCTGAGCTCAACAATCAGTTGATTTATATATAGATTAAAAAGGCGAGGGGAGGTGATTCCCCCCTGCCTCACCCCACATTCCAATCTATATTCTTCAGACATAGTCCCAGCCCACCTAACATTGTTTATTTGGTTCTCATACCAGAATCTTAGCAATGACGTTACCTCACAAACTACTTTTTTCTCACTTCTTAGCTTGTCCCACAGCTGGTCATAAGGCACAAGGTCGAATGCCTTGGTCAGATCTAAGAAGCACGCATTAACTGGTGTTTTCCTATCCGTATAATACCGGACAGTCCGCTTTAAACACAAAATGGCACTTTCTGTGGACAGCCCAGGCCTGAAGCCAAACTGTGCATCATGCAAGTCAATCCTGGGGGCCATGTATGAATCCAGCAGACTATCCAGCACCTTCGCTATGACCGTTGCTAGGGATATTGGCCTGTAATTACTGGGATCAGCAGCATCACCAGTTTTATTTTTTATGACAGGTACAACTATAGTTCGCATAAGTGCACTGGGCAGATAAGAATGACTCACACACAGTCTAAAAAACATCGACAATACTCTTGGTAAGTGTATACCTGCATACTTAAGGTGCTCAACACTAAGGTGATCATGTCCCGGGGACTTGCCTCTAACCATATTTTTTATCACTTTCTTAACATCTTTAGTAGATAAATTCAATCCCCGCGCCATGCTCACATCAACACCAGTCACCTCCTGCGTCACATAACCAGCAGAGGAATTTGCCAATGGCTTCACTTTAAATTGGTCTACAAACATATTAGCAATTTGTGTGGGATCATGTTTACCACCAACACTTACGGGGAGGCTCGACCTAGGATTCAGTTTATTCGAGTTTTTCCAAAAATTTACAAAGTCCTTAGATTTATGATTTTCAGCTATTAAATTTAGTTTAATTTGCTTTTCATTATTACGACACCATTTTAATTTACTTTTGAAATTTCTCCGCATATCACGCATTTTATTATATTCAATACCTGTATCTGGTTTACCACATAACTGCCAACCTTGAAAAAAAATCAGGTGCGTTACCAGCGCGCGGGTATGGCCCAATGTGAACGTAAACAAATCAAAAGAGTCCCTACCTAAAGAAGAGTGCGTAGTACGTACAACGGTTCTGCCTTTCTCTATCGCGATATTTTCTGATTTCTTTGAAGATCATGTCATATTAGAAGTTATGTAATTAAGAAAAAGATCCCTTCGGTTTGCCAACCAGTCTTACAAAAGGGTATCGTAGTACAGTTACTAGGCTGTGGAGGTCAGATAGGCAGTCGATTAATTTAAAATACTATGTTCAGGTGCATCTGGCTAATCAAATGCTGTATAAGGCTGGGCTAGGTACCATAAGGTTCTCGGTGTCACCACTGCGTCGACTGTCGGGAGGACACGGCTCGGCACACACTGACTGAGTGTGCTGCTTTGGAGGAGCCGCGCCGTGCCCTCATCTCAGGTGTCGGCAGTGACCTGTCGCTGCCAGTCGTTGTCGAATCGATGGTCGGCAGCGAGGAGTCCTTGGACGCGGTGGTATCCTTCTGCGAAACAGTCATTTCGCAAAAGGAGGCTGCGGAAAGGGAGCGGGAGAGTGCTTCCGCTAACCCGATCCGCAACAGACGCACCGGGCGTCGGCGGAGGGTGGATAACGCCCTCTTCCAGCACCCCTAAATGGGTCCAGGGGCTACAGATCTGGGCAAATCCGTCACCCCCTACTTCTTAAGACCCGAGATGGTGGCGCGTAGTATTCCACGCGCGCCTCTCTATGACGTGGGGGGGGAGTTTAACAGCTCACCCCCCCCTAACTCGAGGTGGCCCGCAGAGGCGGGCCGGTACTAGCCGGGGATCGCGGAAGTCGCATTAGATCCCGTGATCCCCGGTGCAAGTGTGAGACGGAACACCTGGGTGGTTTTAGTCAGTAAGAGTCTGACAGACCCCTCCGCCCTCCCCAGGACGGAGGACATCCAAGAGGATTTCCACCCGTAATAAAAAATAAAAAAAATCGGTGGTTGGGATGATGACTTCTGTATGCCTTATTCTATCCCAAAACCTAATGCTGCCATAAAAGCTAAGAGTTTCCCCAATAAACTGGACAAGCAAACCACATCTTAATACAAGGCTAACCATTATTAATATGACAGATACTTACCTCGGACAGCTTGGCACAATTTCCTGCCTACCCACATAACATCGGATGGAACGATTTGTTTAATGTCCATGAAAAACGTTCGGCATTTGTCATTTAGGTGTTATATTGTGCTATTTGTGGAGGTTGTGGGGCTGTAACCTGTTACTGTGAATGTGCTATTAAGTGTCTGTCGAGGGAAAAAGGCTTTGGCATAAGGGTTACTTTTTTGTGGTATGGAAAAAAAAATTATACTTTCATTTGGGATTTCTTCCAGGTGAACTAACATAGACAAACGGCTCAATTGCCTGTTTTCACCATAATTGGTGAAAACATATTTCTGCATTTCCGCCGTATTGTACCGTATTAGGGCACAGTACGTTAAAATACGCAGTCTCAAAACGGTGAAGGAAAACATCGTGAGGAAACCGGCATGTCCTAGAGCCAATAATTCAAAGACATGTGCCATCCGCCAACACGCACTGGGTCCGCGTGGTGTATTATGGCCCACTCCGTCTCACTGAGAGGAGGCCTGTGTCCCAGCGTCCCAGCGGTGGGAACGTCATATGGTGAATATGCTTACGATACGTTAAAATAATTGAGAAAAAGCTAGCATATAATGATAAGTTAGATTTAAAACACGAGTTTTAGGAAAAACAACTGTAATACCTAATCATAGGGTTCAGTTTGCGCTACAACTTCATATTATTTTTTATGACATTTTTCATAAAAAATAATATGAAGATATGACATACATATACATATATGACATTTTTTATAACAGTACTAGTCAGTCTAAAATCAATTTTATTTACACTTTCATAAAGTTGATATTTGTTTAAGTGGAAATAACATTGATTCAAAACAATTATTTAAATAGACCTTATGTAGTTTATTTATTTATTTAGAGATATAAAAATTATGTATTAGGTATGTTGAAACTGTTGGTACTTCCCGTCACTTGTCCATGAGAGTTCATTAGAAAACCAGCGTCAGACAGCATTTGTCGGGCATTAATGCTGAAATGAACCTTTTTGGCGCAGCCGTGAGGCACACACTATTATTGCTTTATAATTATTTTACTTTTTATCTTTGTATTATGTGTTTCACGAACTGTGTCCAAATAAATATTATTCTTTCTTTCTTTCTAAATAATTTCATGTTTTATGTCTCACTTTTGTGTCTTCGACAATAATCTGAATAATAATGCGAAAATAAAAACAGTAAATATATAACTCAAACCAAACACGTAGATTTAGGTACACCAATACAGCATAAACATCAAGCCACCAACGAAGATAATTTCGCCAAGGTTTTCCCCGCAGCTGAAAACGTTAGCAATGAAATAGCACTATGCGTCCCAAGGGCCCTCTGCCATTACGACCAGCATTCAGATTAGATTTATAAACGCCAGTGAAAACGACGTGTGAAATGCTGGCGAAATATGTGCTTTGATGGTATTTTGGTGTTGGGCGTATGGAAATGTGTTGAAAGAAAATTTTGGAATATGAGGATTTTTTTCTTGTTACTCTTAAACACCAATGAAGTGGCGAAAAAAGTGAATGCAAGGAAAACCCCCAGTTGAGAAAGAAAATAAATTTATTAGGTTAAGGTTCTAATATTATTAGCATAATTTCATTTATTTAATGTAATGTTTGCATGCTAGTTTTAGCGAATTGTTTTAGAAACTATTAAATAACCCGACCAACTGTAATGTACTACAATACTTGTAAATAAATTTCATTTTATTTCAAGGCGCACAATATTCACACAAAACAAAAAATAAACAATATGGACTACCCGGTGTCGGACTATTGCAGATCATGGAAACAAACTTATAAGGCTATGGCTATACTTATAGGTTTGGGTGCCTATAGTGGTAGGGGTTACTTAGAACTATGAATGGACTATGTCCCCTGCCTGACAACTTGCACGTACACTCAATAATGGACGAAAACTGTCGCTAGCAGATAGTGACGTAGCAACATGTCCTGAGGTGCTTGAGGAGTCGAGCGGTATTCCACGGCTATCAGGGCAATCCCAGAGCCTGAAAGATGGTCAAAATCGCTACCAGCATCTTACTGAAATACTTCCTTTCTCCGAGCACGTTTATTCTTGCGAATCTTCACTCAAACCAGCCAATAAAGGCAAACCAGGGGTGAGGAACAAGATTTATCCCAGGATATAAGGTCCGTGGAGTCGTTACTGCCCAACAGCTCGCCACTTGCTGCCCTGCGGGTTTATGTATCTCTCTGGATCTGGCACCTACCTAGAGTTCAGGAGCGCGCAAGGCCCACTATGACGCCAACGTAGTGATACGGCGGTGATTCTTATTATTTTAAGACTGTTAGCTTATATTACGTAAATATTATGTCAAAATAAAAACACATAAACAGCCTAAAAATAGTACCTACTACAAGAATAAAAAAGTTTTGTTTTCAGAACTTTATCATGATCTGCCTATTTATTGGAACAATACCTAGAATATAAAAGAATGTCCAAAAAGTTGAAGTGTTTTGATCACTTCTGGTACTCGAGTTTCACAAGAACCAATTGAAGAGAAGCTTCAAATGGTTTTTGTGAGTACTATTGTTATCAAAGGCGAGCCTCGATGAGATTCCGATTGTATTGACACTCCAAAGGAATTCAGAGAACAATAATATTTGGATTTGTTTCTCGTAAACGTATACGTATTTGTAGGATTTGACCTATTGATAATAATTTCCCAAGATACTGTCGTGAGCCGATATCTAGCCGAAAACATTATGTTTATAAGCCCAAGTATGCATGACTTTTTTTGACTGCACTGGTTTTCGAACGCTCTGCATAGCGCTGAGAGTTGAAAATCCAACAGTTTTCTGTTGGTTTCTCAATGCCGAGAGCAAAAAATAAATTGCGCGTTAGAAAAACGTCGCGTATTAAAATCGCACGTGTGTACGTGGGTTAATAGAATAGGCAGATAGTAAGGAGGTAACCCACATTTAGCCAATTTTGTTATGTTTTGGTTGTATGCCACAGAGCACGAAATCGCCGCTCCGGCAGTAGACGGCAGTACTAATAAAATACATGCAGTGCGGTGAGCATAAAACTACTGTCACGGATCACCTTCAAAGCTGTCGAATACCTCAATCAATACCTTCGTAATTAGTTCGTAGTGCGAGTGAACGGTGACTCGCATGGTTTGTTTAGAAAGTGTTGACAAAACTACCTCAAACAGCGGCTGTCGAGGCGTCTCCCTGCCCTGTGATCATCATCACCTGGCTAGCGTTTTCCCAACTCTGTTGCGGTTGGCCTCTCGAAATTGGATGCAGCTGAATACTCGTATTTTATATGAAGTGAGCCTATCTGAACTCCAGACCCTCTCTCCCTGCTATGTTGATCTATACCAAAAGATAATTAAATTTTCGATTCTAATGTATCATTTAAATTTAAAATATCGTTAAACAAAAGCAGCCGTAGGATAATTATGATGAACTTACTATCTATACCAGCTTTTAGGTACTTACTAAGTGTATTATTCCACGAAACAGAGAAGTATATGCCTACATTTAAATCTCCATTTTCTTTAATACTTGGAATATAAACACTACAATGGTGTACTTGATAGTTCTTTCAACGTTTAAGTGCCGTCGTAAACCTCAGCTGAGTCTTTATAGCGGGGGTTGATAACTTTATTTACTTTCTTCCCTTTTACCTTAAATTGAAACATTTTACTGCGGAATACTAAGGAATATAATTTGTAAGAAATATGATGTCGCATCACTGGTGTTGTTACCTCAATCGTGGGTTAATAATTTTGTTAGGGATTGTCAAATACCTACATTTTGTTAGAATCATTTTTTTTTGTGGATAAAGCTCGCTACACGTTTGTTCGGCTCGGCACATTCGATTCGGCAGTTAAACAACAAAGCCGAACCGAAGCAATTAATACGCATTCGGTTTTCAATTTGTTCGTAACGATCGGCATCTGCTGATACACTTTGTTGTTCGGACGGCTTTTTACCGAACTTTATAATATCTATATATTATAGGTAGGCATTTAATTTTTACGTCCAGCTGTGCCCAATCATGCCGAACCGGAAAAATGTAGTCCACCTAAGGCATCGTAGAAAACTATAAGCTTATAACAATATTTATCTGGAAAATAGGTTGGCTCGTTATAAAATCTGTTACATTAGTTTAGTGCCTTATACATTCCAAAACGCGTTAATTCCCGGTTACTTTTAGCTGGAATATTAATGTTAATGCTTTCAACTTTCACATAATTTAATTTTGTTCCCTTTATTAAAATTTAAATAAACCCTCTGACCATAACATCAAACTGTTTACCTAAATATAGACCCACTCAACATTCTGAATCCGGTACAGTCAATATATCAGATGCAACGTTAACAAGATACATAATGTACATAGCTATCTAGTCTATGTACGTAATTTAACTAGAAACCACGGAGAATGCAGGCGGGCAATTATAAACTATAGTTATTGGAAGTCATGTATGGTTACGTATCATATATTACAAACTTAGTTAAATTTTGTGGGTATCCATAATGCAAATATGAAATTGTCTACATAATAATATTATTGAGGATTATAAATTTAAAGACGGGCTTGTGGCTCAATAATAACAGCCGCACAGGTCGATCGAAGGCCAAGCTCAATTGCCGCGGTCTGTTTATGGATCCATTACTTATCAAGATCTGGTATCTCGAAAATCGTTCATTTGTCCCAGCTGACATTTGTAGATCATTGGCAGTCGTTACGGGTAGTTAGAAGCTCTACCAAGGGATATCGTGTTGGCCCGGGTCGACGGCGCGTTGTGTTCCACGCGCGCCTCAAAGAGATGTCAGCAAGTGAAGGGGTCCGATAGGACCAATGCCTGCCGGGGTTGCGGGAAAGTTCGAAAGGGATACCGTGGCCCCTGGCAACGTACAGGCAACGGAAGGAACACAGGTGGGTTTTAGTCAGTAAGAATCTGACATGCCCTCCTGCTCCGCCCAGAGCGGGAGAAGTTATTTGATAATTTCCCACCCAAAAAAAAAAAAAAAAAGGGATATCGTGTTACCCAGTAACGGGGTTGTGGAGCTCGTATAGGCAGTCGTTCCGTGTAAAATACTGGTATTCAGCTGCATCTGGTTAGACTGGAAGCTGATTGCATTAGCATAGTCGGGAAAAGGAAGGCAGATAAAAAATTTACGTTGAATGAATTGCGAAAGTGGCTGCTGTTCATAAAATGTAATTGTGGACAATAATAGTACCCAAGTATTTTACAAAACCCTCATTATTATTATTTTTATTGTCACGTTAACCATTTTGACGGTTGTCAAAGTTTTGCATAATGAGTCAGTACGTCAAAATACTTTACGCGACATTAAAACCCGCTTGCACCACCGATCACTAAATGCGATTTGCACTAAACATGTGTTAGGAATCAGTTAGGAATTGTTATAGTAGGTCATATATTTAATTTTATAAGTGTTAGAAATAATTTTAGAAGTATTTTTTTGAGTATAATTTTAGAATTGTTTTCTACTCACGGCTTACAAAATAGTTAAATGTATTACCTAAGTAGTTTTTTTATTGAGTTTTGTTTTCATCCTGGCAACACTGACTCGCTCGCCGCCCGGTTGCGCGCGGTCACTAAAGGAGGAGGGACTTTCGAAGCGCGGGTGCAACGGGGTAGAGGGTCGAGTCAGCCCTATTGCGAAAGCAGTGTGATATAGACGAAGAAACAAGTCATAGTTTAACGAGAGCATAAATCCAAAATTGTGGTATAACTGCGGTTTTAAAAATAAGGTATGTACACCGTTTTAATGACAAGTAATGAACGTTAACAACTAATGATATTAGTGTTAAGATTATTCTTTATTTTCAACAAAAATAAATGCCCGAGAATCAATTTGGAGTTTCCTTTCATCTCAGAAGTGGGATAAGCGGGTTTTGCTTCTATAGATTTGTCTGCAAACTACCCGTTTATCCCTGCCCACAAATATTTTTTTTCTCGTTCGTTCGTTTTCTTTACTTTTCTTTCTTTTAGATCCATAATTGATTCTCGATTTTTAAAATTTGGCCATTAAATAAGAAGACATTTACTTTGATGGTGCTGCAATGTTTTAAATTTTACAATAAATTCCATGTAATTAGCATCATGCCATAGGTTAGGCTCGGCCAGGCCACTTCCTGGTGACATAATTATTGACAAGTGTTTTTCCTTTTAAATTACTGGGCTAGAATATGATAGTGCACCGGTTCTGTGTAACTTGTAATAATATTGTGTGATTGGATAAATTAAGGGCTGAATTAGATCGGGGCACCCTGATGGTTCTTTCCCTTTGGGTGTTGTATTTTACAAGAGCTACCCTTTGGGAACGCGCCGCTGAGTGCATAATGATCATCGTCTAATTCTATTTTTGACGCCTAAAGTATTTTTTTTCTCTTACCCTCTTGTTAGTAAATATCACAGCACCACACAGATTTCTGTACTAGAAAGTACACCACCATAATAATTTTGATTGAATGACATATTGTTTTTTTTCATAATTGAATAATGGCCAAATTTATAAAATGCATTCCCATCCTTTCGACTCTTACTTAACAGAGTCACACGCTTCAATAGCCATTAAATAATTTCAAGTAAATACGGCGTACGGACGTGCAGTACCTACCTTAAATAAGTACAAAATGATTTATTGGCCTTTTCTGTCCTTCCTAAAAGCTAGCCGGTATAACACGGCACATAATTTTCACCTTTAGGTACTTCACGTTACTGTCATTTCATTATCAAGTTAATGTTACCTTATCTTAATGGTACCTTACATTAATTGTACCTTACTTTAATGTTACCTTACCATAATGTTACCTTAACTTAATGTTACCTTACCTTAATATTACCTTACCTTAATGGTACCTTACATGAATGGTACCTTACCTTAATGGTACCTTACCTTAACGGTACCTTACATTAAAGGTACCTTAATTTAACGGTACCTTAAATTAATGTTACCTTACCTTAATGTTACCTTACCTTAATGTTACCTTACTTTAATGTTACCTTACCTTAATGTTACCTTACTTACCTTACTGTAATGTTACCTTACCATAATGTTACCTTACCTTAATGTTACCTTACCTTAATGTTACCTTACCGTAATGTTACCTTACCTTAATTTTAACTTACCTTAATGTTATCTTACCTTAATTTTACCTTACCTTAAAGTTACCTTGCTTTAATGTTACCTTACCTGAATGTACCTTACCTTAATGTTACCTTACCTTAATGTTACCTTACCTTAATTTTACCTTACCTTAATGTTACCTTACCTTAATGTTACCTTACCTTAATGGTACCTTACCTTAATGGTACCTTACCTTAATGGTACCTTACCTTAATGGTACCTTACCTTAACGGTACCTTACCTAAATGGTACCTTACCTCAATGGTACATTACCTTAATGGTACCTTACCTTAATTTTACCTTACCTTAATGTTACCTTACCTTAATTTTACCTTACCTTAATGTTATCTTACTTTCTTAAAGTAAGAACCCTAACATTAATTTTACCCTAATATTACCATCCTTCATACGAGTTTACGTCGATATCATATCGTCTTTCCTCCAAAATATTTTTTTGGATTATACATGGGACATGAAATAAGTTGAAGGTTCATGGATAACACTACATCAGACGCTGCATCGGAGGGTGAGCCTACTAACCATAACCGCGATAATCCAAGCGGTGGAAGGCAGACTCCGTGGCATGAGTGAGGGAGTGGAAGGGAGCCTACGAGAAAGGCAAGTCCACAAACGCTCAGAACAAGGCCAGAGCGAGGGAGTGGATGGGAGTCTTAGAGAAAGGCAAGTCCACAAACGCTCAGAACAAGGCCAGAGCGAGGGAGTGGATGGGAGTCTTCGAGAAAGGCAAGTCCACAAGCGCTCATATAACTTTAATTCACGAAGCCCGAGTAGGGAGGTGTCGCGACAACGTGAGGTTCACAGGGAGTCGCGACATCAAAACTCGGCAACTTTAAGGATACTAAGTAGTCCACGTAATAAAGGCGGTCGTCGGTACGAAGCCTTTCGTTATGGGTGACAGAACTCTCAAATGTCTCGTCCACGACGTCGAATCTAGGAGAGGCTCACGTTAACATTTTAGTACAAGGTATAGTAAAAAAAAGGTTATTTTTTTACCGTAGATGATTTAATTATAAAACACCCCGCGTTATTAGGGCACACTTTCACGGAGAAACCTAACATTACGATAACAAAAACTCCCAATCAGATTATTTTCGGGAAGCGATCGAATGTTTCTTCTATGGATACAAATCTAAAACCTAACGAGTTAGTTGTGGTACCGGTTGAAAGTCTTACTAGATTTCAGGGTACGATATTTGTGAACGGTAACGTACGAGGACAGGTTAACAAAGAACACTACCTGCTTCCTGGTGCGTATACACTTGAAAACAGTCTAGGGAAAGTTCTTGTTCACAATTTGTGCGGTAACGAACTAACATTACAAAAAGGATCACTTATAATGCGTGCTGTCCCTGTAACTCATAATTTCGACGTGCTACCTGTGTCTTGATGACAACCTGGTAAAAGAGTCTGTACATTGCGGAGAACAACTCTCCGCTGACCAAAAAAAAGAGTTACATGAGCTTCTAGCTAAATATTCGGATTGTTTTTCTTCAGGCCGAAAAGATCTGGGTTTTACAGCTGCGGGGGAGGTGAAGATTGAACTTTAAAATTCCGACCCAGTGGTTTACAGACTCTAACGCTAAAAAGTCGCGGAGGTTTTATAGAATTATAAACTTAAAAACTGCAAGTCGTGGGGGAGGGGGACAACGATATTTGGTGGTTAGTGCTAAAGGCTGTTCGATTCATTCACAAAATTTACCGGCATCAAGCATATTCTCAATACAGTGGCTACGCCACGTGCTAATGGCCAAGTCGAGAGATTCAATAGAACAATTTTAGAAGCTTTGTCAGCCAAAACTCATGGCAAGGATGATAGAAGCTGGGACGAATTCGCACCTGACATTCAAATATGGCTAAATACTACTATTCATAAAATAACCGGTAAAAGTCCTTCTGAGCTCTTGTTTGATTTCAAAATTAATAGTGGTTCTGAAAACGTACTTAGTAACATCATAAACGCCACTAAGGAAGCGTCTACTACGACACGACAGAAAGATAAAGCTTATCTTTCTGTTGTTGTTCAATAATGCGCGCACTGGCTTGTTCTCGAATTTGATCTAAATTCGTAGTAGACGCTAGATTAAACTCCGAAAGAAAAAGCACATGATTATGCAGTGGGTGATCTAGTAAACGTAAAAAGAGAGGTTCCTAGCGACGGAAAGTCTAAAAAGCTAGTTAATAAACATCAGGGTCCTTACCGCGTAACCAAACTGCTACCTAATGACAGACTTAAAATCGAAGACACGCCATTGACACGCAAGCCTAGTCGGCCTCTTACTCGTGCAACAATATTGTTGCAATAGATAAACTTAAACCTTGGTTAGTTTTTAATAAAAATTATGATTACTCCGAAAATTCTGATGATGATGGCGTTATATCTCAAAATGATGATCAGAAATCTAATAGCTATTAAAAGCGTAATTTTGTTTCTCTTGTTGGACTAACAATATGTACTTTGTACTCAGTACTAGATGCATAAATCATATCACTACAGGTATTCATAAAAGCAGGGAAAAACTATTTGAACTTTATGGCTTAAAGCAACATACGAATAATACAAGCTTTCAAAAGTATGTTGCAAAATATTCAAAAACTTTTAAAAAAGTGTGTGCAAAATAGCCAAAGCTCTTTATATTAGCAATACAATAAAATCAGCAGGTGATAAAATAAAAATTACCTGGCAAATAAAAAAATAATGAAACAGGTAGAAAAAAACAGCGAAATATTGAATTTAATTTACAGACTGCACATGGCACTATTAAGATGTAGAAATTGCTCAGGAATTTAAAAACTGTTTGCTAATATTTCCCTTAAAACTACTGAAGCTTTAAATTCCTCACCAGCGCTTTCTGCTGCCTTACTTAGACAGAATGTGATGGCATGCTCTTTGGAGTTTAGGTTTGAGCATACAAACCCCCAGGCTGTTATAAAAGCTTTTAAAGATCTTAAAATTAAATCAACAGGGGATCTCTGGGGAATGTCTGTAAAAGTCTGTAGATCTATTATCGAAACCATTGCGCCCTATTTAGCTTTCATATTTAACACCAGTGTAGACCAAGGAGTCTTTCCGGATCTCATGAAACACAGTGAAGTAGTTCCATTGTTCAAATCCGGTGATAGTAAAGAACCCAACAATTATAGGCCTCTATCAATTCTACCAGTTCTCAGTAAGGTGTTTGAAAGGTTGATGCTCAATCAAATGTTACGTCACTTTAATAAAAATTCCATCTTTCATGAACATCAGTACGGTTTCACCAAAGGGCGTTGTACCACTGACGCCGGTGTCACCCTAATAAAGAACATTTTTAATGCCTGGGAAGAAGCACAAGATGCCATTGGTATCTTTTGCGACCTCTCGAAGGCGTTCGATTGCGTAGACCATGAGACACTTCTGCTGAAACTGGAGCACTATGGGATTAGAAATACAGCTCTTGATTTACTAAGATCATACCTGAAAGATAGAAAGGTTAAAGTTCAAGTAAACGGCGTAAACTCATTGGGGTCTGAAATGGCAATGGGCGTTCCTCAAGGTTCAATATTGGGTCCATTCCTCTTTTTAGTTTACATTAATGATTTACCCCAATTACTTCAAAATCAACCGAAGATGGTGTTATTTGCAGATGACACATCATTGATCTTTAAAATCAATCGACGGTCACAAAATCTTGACGACGTGAATAGCTCTATTTTAATTTGGTACTAAATTAAAACAAATGCATTAGATATAAATTACCTAATGTTAAGAGTAGCGAATGTGACATCATATTGAACGGAGAAAAACTGGAATTTATTAATCAAACAGTTTTCCTGGGAATCACGTTAGACGAGAAATTACAATGGGGAACTCACATAACATCTCTTGCGGGGCGGCTAAGCTCAGCCGCTTATGCTGTTAGAAAGATAAGACAGTTAACAGACGTAGAAATCGCGCGATTGGTCTATTTTAGTTACTTCCACAGCATTATGTCGTATGGCATTTTACTGTGGGGTCGGGCTGCTGACATTGAATCCATCTTGGTTTTGCAAAAGAGAGCTGTCAGAGCCATTTATAATCTACGTCACCGCGAATCTCTCAGGGAACTATTTAAAAGGATTAATATTATGACGGTATTTTGCCAATTCATTTATAAAAATATTATGTATGTATGTCAAATTATCTAAAGTACATACATCTTTTATGGGGTACTGTGTTAAATGTTACAACAAAATACCTTGTGATATATTGCAATTAAATGAAAGAAAATTTTAAACTCATATTAAAAGTACACTTTGTAAACAAGTATTTTACAAATTAGAGGATTATATCCAAGACAAGAATGCTTGGAAACATGCTGGTCCTGCTCCATAGGATAATTTAGAATCAAGACAAAATCAAACTATTAAATTTAATTGTATTATTTATTTTTTATTATATGACATTGATTTTACATTCTGTGACCAATTCCTCGCACACTGACTTATTAATTGTAAAATTTTAGGAAAATCGTCTCCTTTTACAATGTTTGTAAATATGTGAGCACCGTGTATCTATCACATAATTAGTTTATCTGTTGTTGCTTCATTTTTAATTCTTAATTCTTTTTACCAATTGTGGTATAATAATTTTATTCTAGGTGCATCGTCCTCACATATAATTATATAACTAATGAACTTATACAAAATATTGTAAAACATTTTAAAAGAGTAACGGTGGAGTTTTTTGCCCATTCTTATCCATGCGAAAACTACCTTTTGGAAGAGGAGACTAGAATCAATTTAATTTTTTTGTAAATTTTTGACGTTCAAAAGTGCCTTTTAAGGGCCTATTTGAAATAAATGAATTGACTTTAATAGAATAAAAAGTTACTTATCTATTAACCTTAGCTAGGTACATGTTTGGTTAAACCAAATATTATAACGCGCAAAAAAATGTATTAAGGTATCTACATTATGATGCCTAGATTATGATACCCAGATTTAGACACCTAGATTAGGATACCTAGGTTAAGATACTTAGTTTAAGATGTCTTAGTGTAAGATAGGTATTTGCCTTAGTAAAAATTGATCATTTAAGTACCTTTCAATTGTTGATTACTAAACTGCATAGGTTAATGTACCTGCAAGTACGTATGTGTGATAAAATAATGAATAGCAAAATTATTAATTAAGTATACATAATTGTTAACTTTTCTTTTGAGCTATTTTGTTCTTACACATCATTTTTTTTTTATAATTTAGGCAAATGACATAGGGACTTACTTAACTTACCAGTAACTTAAAGCGAAGGGACTCGCTAAAACTGCAGGATGACCGAGCTGTTAGGAATCAGTTAGGAATTGTTATAGTAGGTCATATATTTAATTTTATAAGTGTTAGAAATAATTTTAGAAGTATTTTTTTGAGTATAATTTTAGAATTGTTTTCTACTCACGGCTTACAAAATAGTTAAATGTATTACCTAAGTAGTTTTTTTATTGAGTTTTGTTTTCATCCTGGCAACACTGACTCGCTCGCCGCCCGGTTGCGCGCGGTCACTAAAGGAGGAGGGACTTTCGAAGCGCGGGTGCAACGGGGTAGAGGGTCGAGTCAGCCCTATTGCGAAAGCAGTGTGATATAGACGAAGAAACAAGTCATAGTTTAACGAGAGCATAAATCCAAAATTGTGGTATAACTGCGGTTTTAAAAATAAGGTATGTACACCGTTTTAATGACAAGTAATGAACGTTAACAACTAATGATATTAGTGTTAAGATTATTCTTTATTTTCAACAAAAATAAATGCCCGAGAATCAATTTGGAGTTTCCTTTCACATGATATTACATCACTCTGACTTAGTCATTTTAAAATATTGACAGAAACAGAATCATGATTTAAATTCGCTTACCGTGGTGCAAGCAGACCTTAGAAAGAGTTTGGTGTAATTGACCCTAAATCACAAAGTGATTAATAAGACACTTGTTACTTATGTAGGTGATTGTGGTAACCTCCCCGGGCGCCCAACGGCACTTTTATGAAAGTGATACTAGGACTCAAGAAAGACGTGTTACAGAGTCTAAGAGACTATTATGCAAATTATAAAGAATAAAAGTAAACGAGACCCCCCGTTTAAATCTGTAAGTCGAACATTAGCTGTTTGTCATAGGTTACCGGTAACGTTGGGCAACCAAACACTGTGTATTATTACGTTTATAATATATAATTAATAATAATCCTGAGTATGTATGCAGTTATTTCCCATTTACTCATATTATTTGACCTTAATTAAACTAAATAATAAAACAATTAACAAAATTTTGATATGTTACTCCGGCAATATTGCCAGTGTCATTCTCACATTAATGAGTTAAGCCAACCACATTATTATCCATAAATACAAACACAAAGGATAGAGAACTTTATCCCTGTATAAATGTGGGGATAAACACAAACTAAGAGTAATAACAGTACGAGATTAAGACGTAAAAAATGACGCTCAGAGACGAGATGCAATGTATCAAGCTTATTTGTGCGACATACGGGTGAACAGTTCGAGGGATTTTGTTGACAGTAAAAATATTCGATGTTTAATAATGTCATTATAGTTTGTAAGTACACTATTACAAGGATGTCAATATGCCCATTTGAAAAGAATACGCATATAAAAAGCACTTCCAAACGGCAACATTAAAAAAAAAAATTAACTGATTCTAGTGGCCCGCCAAAAGTTAATTTCGTATGGAGAAGAATGGGCAAGAAACTCCACCGTTACTCTTTTTAAATGTTTTACATTGACATTTGTGAAATTAACACAGAATTGATTATTTCGCACCTTTGGTAGAACAAGGGCACAATTGCAGTTTTTGCAATTTTACAGGAGAGTACTTTTAAGATATTTTTTGTACTTAATGTGGTCTAGCTATGTTAATAATGTTCTAAGGTTATTCTGCTTTGTATGAAATAAACTATATACTATATTCTTTTAGGTGTATCATTTCTGCATATTTAAGTCATTTTGGCAATTTATGACAATTATGCCCTTGTTCTACCAAAGGTGCGATTTGTTTATTTATTGAAAAAATCAAGATTGCCAGCGTTAGTTATGTTTGTGGCCACGCGCTAAAAGATCCATGGTTCGTTGTATTCAGGGTGAAGTTTGAAATAAAAGAAACAATTTTATTAATTTCTACAATGTTGATTAAACTATGCGACGGTTTTATTAACGATAAAAATATAAACACAGGATAAACTTTCTTGTAATAAATTAACTACCAAACTATTTAAAAAATATAACAGTATATTAAATCGTAACTTCGTTTGATAATAGTTTTGGTCTTTATTAACTTAATAGAAATTCTCGACTTTGACATAGGACCTTTGGTACTGATCGAATGAAATGTTTAGTCACAACACATTTTGCTATTTTGCATTTGGCATTTGGCTGGACATTTTCGCTATCACTGTCTTCATTTGCAAAGAGAATAACAAGAGAAAGCGCGAAACACTTTTCAAGGTACAATTTGTGCAGATATTAACATTTACAGTATATAGTGGATTAAAGTGAGTTTGTTTGTTACAACTAAATTACTTTATGTAACTTACTGTGTATTAGCTACTTGTATTAAATTGTTTTAGTTTTCATTAGTATAATCCTGGATAAAGTTAACGTTGGAAATAAAAAACTATAGTTTTTTTTTCTGAAATTCTAGAGGAATGCTATTTTCATTTCGAACCAATAGATAACCTCTTATAGTACTTTGGCTTCTTGTATAAACTAAATGATGATTATGAAGATTTATTCTGTCCTCCAATAATAATAAGTTCACGAAACTTATTTAATAGTTACATTGTTATTCTAGTCCATTATTTACATATTCTAATCATCACATCAAGCCATAGATTGTTAAGGCCAAGAAAGCATAGTTTTGTTATGTTATCAGCATTCATTGTTCCAACAAGAAAATTGGAATTTCAAAATATCTAAAGATAAACTCCAATTCTAACTGCCCGCATTACTTTATTAAGTTATTGCTTACAAATGCGCCTTGCCCCCGACGCGATTTCCCATCGGTAAAAACGATGAAATTCTTCCTCTATTTAACCCCTTTAGGGGCTGAATTTCCAAAAATTGTATCTTAAAAAGCCTCCTTAAAGCAATAAATTTTGCACAAGTGTTCTTTTTGAGCAAAAAAAATCGGCCAAGTGCATGTCGAACCACTCACAATGAAGCGTTCCGTAGTTGGGATGAATTTGTCCCAAAAATAAACTTAACATTATAGTTGAAAAACATTTTCTCCCATACATCGATATACGTCACGCTCAAAAAAAAAAAATGTGTGATATAAATACATTTTAATTATTTTCGGACTTTTTTCTTTAAATGTGCTACGAGACCTTGCTTCCTACCAAATTTCATGATTTTAGTCCCCTGGGGAAGTATCCTGTAGGTTTTTATTTTTTGCGAGTATCAAAATATGTCGCATAAATGTCCGTGTTTTTTGATTGCGTTGACACATAAGCTTGATATTTTAGAGCTTCAAGGGATCTATGTTCTATGTTCTATGTTAGGGGGTTTGGTTTCCGCACTTAGTCCGTCAGGTGGACCATTGTGCGTGGGCCATAGCGGCCGTTCGGTGGTTATTCCAACCAGCCCACCTCCCTCCAGAAGCTGATTAGGTCTCCTGGTCTGTTTAGAACGTCTGTGTATGATCTGGGTGACCCGAGGGTTTCTGTTCTAATCTGGGTGACGCCCGTACATTCGAAGAGCACGTGCGCAACGGTCTCCTCAGCCTCCATGCACGCCCTGCACAGAGGACTGTCCGTTATGCCTATTGTGTGGAAGTGCTTGTTTAGCGAACAGTGTCCCGTGATGGTCCCCGTCACCAGGCGCAGGCCGTTCCTGTCCAGGCGTAGCAAACGCCTGGTCAGCCTGCTGTCCAAAGATGGCATAGCCTCCTTTGACTGCCTGCAACCTGGTGTCGAGGTCCACCAACGTTCCGCTTGTGTGTGGGTAAACTTCTGCAGCCACCTGCGTATTTGGTTGAAGGGTATGGGTACGATAGGCTCGGGTCCGCAGACTGCCGTGCTGGATCCACGTCTAGCAAGCTCGTCAGCCGCGTCGTTACCTAGCGATCCGCTGTGTCCTTTTATCCATTGCAGTGTCACCGTGTTGCGGCTAGATACCGTTATTTGTTCTAGTGCATCGTGACATTCTAGTGTTAGCTTCGAGGTAGTATATTTCTTCCGTAAGGATTGGAGAACTGAGGCGCTGTCGGAGAGTATGCGTATGTGGCTGTCCGTAACTCTCCTGGCTTCTAGGGCGTGGACCGCTTGTATGATGCCCACACACTCCGCCTGATAGACGGTGTTGAACATTCCCAGCGGTCTGGATATATTTATGTTGAGGTCATGTGAGAAAACTCCGACTCCGGTACCTGAGTCGGTCTTTGATCCGTCGGTGTAAACTCTCATCTCTTTTGGGCCTGAGTAGTCACACTGTTCTTCTGTAAGTGTTATATTGTAGTGTCTTTGAAAGTGGTGTGTTTTCGGGGCTTTGTCGCAGGGTGATGCCATCATTGGCTCACGTTTGATCGCATCCTCCTTAATGCGTATGTGCTTAACTCTGGAGTCGTTGCATAGGGTTCCTGTTAAATGGAGCCTAAAGGTGGCCAGGGCCGCCTCCTCCCGCACGATGAGGTGCAGAGGTGGCAGTCCCAGCATTGCCTGTAGAGCGGCGGTGGGTGCAGTTCTCATACTACCAGTGATTGCGACGCAAGCAAACCGCTGTAGTTTTTCGAGATCTTTTTGGGCTGTGCACCGGTCTGTCCTGGGCCACCAGACCAGTGAGCCGTATGTGATAATCGGTCGGATAACTGTGGTGTATAGCCAGTGGGTGACCTTGGGGCTGATTCCCCAATTCCGGCCAAGCAGTCGTTTGCACTGCCACAGAGATATGCTGGCTTTTGTGGTGATATAGTTCGTGTGTTTTGCCCAGTTCAGTTGTTTGTCCAGATAGATGCCCAGGTATTTGGTTTCTGTTGAGAGGCTTAGGGTTGTTCCGAAGAATCGTGGCAGTTGTAGTGTTGTCAGTTTCCTCTTCTTCGTAAAGAGAACCAGTTCGGTTTTTGTAGGGTTTACTGAGAGTTGGTGTTTGTTGCACCATTCCTCTACTATTTTCAGGGCATGACGCATGAGGTTGCATAGAGTGTTTTCGTGGGTGCCGTTAATTATTATGGTTATGTCGTCAGCGTAGCCTACGGTGAAATAACCTTTGTCGTTGAGTGTTTTGATGAGGCTGTCTACTACCAGGTTCCATAGGAGAGGCGAGAGGACTCCCCCTTGCGGGCATCCCTTCGCAACGATGGCTCTCGTAGTGTCATTTACTGTGACTTGTACAGCCCTTAGTTTGAGCATGTTGGTGATCCAGCCACTCAGTGTCGAGTCTATGCTGTGTCTGTCGAGGGCCGTGTTTATGCTGTTGAACGTGGTTTTGTCAAAGGCGCCCTCGATGTCAATGAAGGCAGCCAGTGCCGAGCACTTGTGATCCACTGCACATTCAATTTTGGAAACCACGCTGTGGAGCGCTGATTCCGTTGATTTGCCTGTGGAGTACGCATGCTGTTGTTTGTGTAGTGGTTTTACCCGGAGAGGTCCGTCTCGGATGTGCCTGTCACAGAGTCTCTCAAGGGTTTTCAGTAGGAAGGATGTGAGGCTTATGGGCCTATAAGCCTTGGGTTGCGTGTAGTCGGTTTTGCCAGGTTTGGGTATAAAAATGACCTTCACCTCGCGCCATGCGACAGGTACGAGCCTGAGTGCTATGCAGGCTCGAAATATCTCCACTAGCCATGGTGTGAGATAGTCCACCCCCCACTGCAACAGGGCTGGGAAGATGCCATCCAGCCCTGCCGACTTGTATGGCTGAAAGGTGTTAATAGCCCACTTTACTCGGTCATCTGTTATCATGTTGCGGGCTCGTGACCAGTCTTGATCCGTTGGGGTCCATTCTGGCTCAGCCTCCCACGTCCTGTCCTCCAGGACTGCACAGTCTGGGAAGTGGGTTTCGAGAAGGACCTTACTGGTTTCACGGTCAGTCAGTGTGTAAGAGTTGTCGGGTTTTTTAAGCGCGCCGAGGGTTCGGTCCTCAAGTTCGGGCTTCAAGGGATCATAGACCTATGATATTAATTTCAACTTGATACTTCCACGCGTTCCGTTTTTTCCTGTTAATGTACGGAACCCTAAAAAAGAACACTAGTGCTTTTTTTTTTGCTTTTAGACCCAGCAGCGGTTTAAGCTGTGCGTTGTCTATCAGCGAATAAATGACTTTATTTAAGATTTTTATTACGTACATTCAGTTTTCACTTAACGAAAAGTCAAAAACTGTTTTAATAATTTCTGACAAGAAAACGTTATAAGGAAAACTGAATAAAGTACGGATTTGTTACCTCTTTTGATAGTTGATTGATTCCTTTATAAGTCTGACTTAATCTCGGTCGTTCAGATAATAAGAGCTCCTATTAAATGCTATCTTGGTACATAATAGAGATAAATCAATATTTATTCTTTATTCAAGTAAGTTAAGTTCAATAAAGTAATTGAACTTGCAAAATTACTTGTTTTTCTAGGGATGAAATTGAATAGTTCAGTATTTTCTTTAACTTTATGGGTGCCTGGTACATGTTTATACTTTGAGTATTAATTTGTCGGCCATTTATTACTCAACTAAAGCTAGACGCCTCTTAAATCTATAATTCTATACTTACTAATATTATAAAGTGAGAGCGCGAATTTTTTGAATTTGTGTATAGCAATATGTGGCAGATAATGCCGCCCATGGGCCTCTGACTTGGCTTCACATGCCGTCGAGAAAACTCTCAGGCATGCCGGTTTCCTCTAGATGTTTTCCTTCACCGTTTTAGAAGCAAGTGATAATTATATAATACGCACATGAATCCGAAAAGTCAGAGGTGCGTGCTTGGGGTTCGAACTCGAAACTTGGCAGTCCGACGGTCACACCACGGGGTATCACTGCTATATTATCTATATGTATAAAAATGAATCCCTATTTCCCTTGGTCACGCCATAACTTGAGAACGGCTGCACCAAATTGGAAAATTCTTTTTTTGTGGTGTTTGTTATTCTCAGGACAAGGTTTTAGGTTTGTAAGTAGGTAGGTATGTAGGTAGGGTAGGTAGGTAGGTATGTAAGTATGTAGGTAGGTAGGGTAGGTAGGTAGGTAGGGTAAGTAGGAAGGTAGGGTAGATAGGTAGGGTAGAGTAAATAGGTAGGTAGGGTAGGGTAAATAGGTAGGTAGGTGCACCGTAAATAAGTACTTAGTGCTATCCGTGCGAAGTCGGGGCGAGCAGCTAGTATTATAATAAAAAAATTCTAATTAAATACTGTCTTGAATACATGCAAACCCAGTACTTTTTGGTTCCTCAGAACTTGTGCGCAACTTGTCGTGAACAGAATACCGTCTTTACGCGTAAATTGCACCCGTGCGAATCTGGTGTAGATAGCTAGTTTGTTATTTCCTTTCTCGTATCTCAACTCTCACCTGGCCTTAACGACGTTGTATGACAATGACACTGACTTATATACCTGCTAGACTAGCGACCCACCCCTAGTTCACGCGGTTTTATAAACATGACAAAACATCGAGATTTTTGTGTATGTATAAGTTTAATATACATAAACAAAAACCTTTCTGGCTAAATTCTCTAAATTATGGTCAAACCGCATCAAAATCCGTTGTGTAGTTTAGAAGAACAACGCGGTCACACAGACAGACACGAAAAGCGACTTTTTATAATATGTACAGATTATGTTTAGATGTTGACGGTATTGTGTTCAGCGGAAGTGTTTTTAAAGCAATTGATGTTATGCATGATATAATTTTAGATCACTAACTAAAAATGTGACATGCAAGATTTTAGACTAAATTTTTTAAACGCCCTAAAAATATTCCCATATTCATGCATGTGGTTTTTCCAAAAAATACTACACGAACCCGCAAGTTTTCTTTCAATTCTCCATTCAATATTCAGTCACGCTTTCAACCAGACTTTCCATTTTTATTACTAACGCATTTCCAAATCCCGGTCGCTTTGAAAGTCGGACGGACCCGGATGGTTAAATCCGGACAGATGGCGAGCTCGACTTTAGACTCCAGGGTGAATTTCGAGAGCACGTGTGATTTAGTTGGTGCGAATTTCACAGTGGGATTTATGCTCGTGCAATTACAGTTGGAGTGTTTAGATATGGTTTAGTTTACGCTGTTTTCTGTGTAGATAAATGGTTTAGTTTCCTATGCTTGATAAATGATTTGTACAAACACTTTTATACGTCAATCATATATTGAAAAGACTGCCTATTCGCCTACTCTGTGAAGAAACACTAAAACAAACTCATTGAAGTTCTGAATCGTTTCATTACTAACCTAGAATTGATTTTCAGAACTAAATTGCTTTGCTATTATAATATTTTTGTGCGAGATATAATCCGCAAACCAAGACGTAAGGAACCATTCCACTATAATGCTTTGTTTTTTTTTTAAATATTGCAAATTTATTAATTAAGAACTGCTCAAACTGCGGCAAATCCCAACGATTGTTTTAATGGTTATACCATAGTCACGCGACTATTCGCGCCCCTTTGAATACCTCCATACAAGTTAGTTGACACGTCGGCGCGAGCAAATTTAGTCCCGCGTCCCGTGCGGGATTCGCCTTAATTTGACTTAAGCTTTATGCTTATTCATAAAAAATCCACTAAACATCAACCATTAGGGCTTTTAAATATTTCAAATTCCTTTACCTACTTAAAATATAACCATACATGACGTACCTATTCACTCATGCAAAGCCGTACATATTAGTAAGCCGATTTGCTAGCAGCTATGTACATGCTAATTTGAGTACTTGTGTTGCAAATGAATTCATAAATCCACTATTCTGGTACTTGAGCATAATGCAGTGCCTGTCTCAAATTGAGTTTCACAATTTCTTATGTTATCTGCTTTAAGCTCTCATGTACTTGGGTGTTCATTAAACGGAATAACCAAGACTAGTATACGTTTCAGTAAAATAATTTCTACAAAACAACACAATAAAACCGAAATTATGACAAAAAAATGAGTTAGACGCAGTTTGAGCCCGCGCCGCAGTTTCGTGAAAACATGTGATAAAATAGTAGCAAATTTCTTAAGCGATGCTATTTCATATTTACAACAAATTACAAAAAAAATATGTCTGATGCATGATGATGATGCAAGCTTTCATCGATTGTGATATTTTTCAGTTCTGAGCAGATTTACTGCAAATATGAGACGACATCTTAAATTTGCAACAATTTTGGGGTTTCGTAGTAAACAAGGAACCCTTATAGTTTCGCCATGTCCGTCTGTCTGTTTGTCTGTCCGTCTATCTACGGCTTAGCTCAGAGACTCTTTGTACTAGAAAGCTGTAATTTGGCATGGGGATACATATTAATCACGCCGACAAAGTGATAAAACAACATCTTTATTTTTTAATGTACCCCTGCTCGTAAAGTGGGGTTGTTTTTTTTTCTCATCTGTCCCAAGGTGTAGGGGGTGTCGTTGGAAAGGTTGTTCAAAAATATTGTGAGTTTGTGGAAACCATTTTTGGATTCAGGGACTCGTTTCCGAAATATTAAGTTATAAAGTGCTAATTTTTGTTAGAGTCAAGTGCTTCCCCCTTTTTTTTTTTTCGTTCGGGGTGGAAAATCCTCATGGATGTCCTCCGCCCTGGGGTCGCGGGAACGTTCAAATCTCTGCCAACTAAATAGTTGGTTTTAGATATATCAAAAAATTCACGGTAGTAGTATATATAACGAAATGAAGAGGAAAACTGTCACAGTTAAGTAAGCTTTACAAGCTGACGAGCAATAATTGACCAACTTACGTTTGCGGTTGCAGAAACATATTCTCACATACATTCCGTACGTGAGAACATGTTTTTTAACTACAAAGTTAAGTTTGTTATTGCGATAAATTCACCCTTCATTGTTCGTGGTCCGACACGCATTTGGCCGGTTTTTTTCTTACGGTTTCTGAAACTGCCGTTGTTGTTGTATTTGTTCGGTACTAGATTTTTTAGGGTCATTGAATTTTGAGCCTATTTACGGCAGGTGCGAGATGATTTATGAAATTATTTTATTATTGTCTACTTCATATGCATTTTAACCCTATTTTGCGAAATATTTTTACTGTATCTCTTTAGGTCTGAGTAGTCCTTTAAACATTCTCGGCGACAACACCAGAATTACTGTTCTAGCTGAAAACGTTTTTGCACTATACGATTTGTAATTTGGACATATAATGAAAAACAGAGGGTCGCGCGCATGTGCCCGCCCTCGCAATGTGACGTCATAGGCAAACTATAGCCTACCTGGAAAATTATTATAAATATGACCTATCTTCTGCGTGCTCAACCATTATTCTAGCATTAAAAGTCTTGTAGTTATTAGCGATTGAAATCAGGGACTTGAAACGACAAAATAACGTTACGCGTAGTTCCGGTAACGATAATTTGTACCGTTATACCAGGATCGTAACAAAATTAATTCCTTGGCTAAAACGGAACGAAATCTTAAACTGTTTATTAACAATTTAATATATCGGTATAACGAAATAATAACGTTATTCATTTCGATACGCAACGTTGCTAAAATAATAATTAAGTTGACACAATCACAAATTAATATAAAAGTAGTCAGCTAATTACAACTATTCACAACACTGTCTGTAAAAGATGAGCACTCTCATATGAACGTAATGTTTAAATACGGCGGTGGCTTACCGACGTGGCGACGCGCGACGACGGAACGGTGCTCAGCGGTAAAAGTTCTTAAAAATAACGTTACAAAATAAATCTGTAACGTTATTACAAGCAGATATAAGCATAAAGTTACTGGTACCTATGACGTAACTTAAAATATTTTTCTACAAAAATGATATTCTATAACGTTCCTTTTTTATAACGTTATTCTTTTTTTTTGGTTTATTATACAAACTTTGGAACGTTATAAGATAACATTTAGTGTAATGGAACGAAATTCATTTCGTTTTCAAGACCCTGATTGGAATCTCACATGTTTTTGTTGGTCAGAAATATTGAACTTACTACCAGTACTCCGAGCGAGAAGACGTTTTCACGTCAAGTCGTCTTTGAGAACTGAATGTCCACCAAACACCGAACTGCTTCCACCAGTCATGCAACATTGTTCAAGACTACTTAATATTTGATTTTTTTCTGAAACAGTGGAAATGGGAATTTAAAAAAATCTAAATTAGAAAATAACTTCTCCTTTCTTCGTCAAGAGTCTAATTTCGTCTTGCACTATCAAAGCACCACAATTCTAAAACCAAAGACCTTCGGTAAACGCAGCTAATCCAGCGCTCAAGTGACCACATTTCGTGGGACATAAACCGGGACTACTCCGACGGTATAAATCCAAAACAGCCACCGTGTTTTATGGCCACTTTCCTTTTGTACCGTGCAAGTTATAAGCGGAAACTGCTAGTATGATTGTGTACGTATAAAATTTATTGAAACGATCGAGTCTTAAGTTTAGTGTGTAGTTGCAGTGTTCTAGATTGAAAATGTTTAGGGACCCTATCACATAAACAGCTGATCATCAAATTGCTAGACCAATTTTTTATCAATATATTTTTTTCACTTTAAGGCGACTAAAATCCCGTCATTTTGTCCTACGGGCGCGTTAGATTTCCATACGATTCCAAATTATCCATGGACAAATTGTCCATCGTTTGTTCAGCGTCTAATGTTGTTTTCAAAGTAATAATAAATTTAGTTATCCCTATTGTCTGGCAAGCTCTCTGACTACAACTCGAAATAATTTTATTATTACTTAGAGTGGTAGATTAAAAAAAAATACGTACACGTACTTTTTATTTTTTACGTTATCGAAAGATTACGGGGATACATTGAGTTGAAATATGCCATGACGTCACGAGTATGTAGATTTTATACTTACTTGTGAAGTATCAATCCCCACTCCCCAACTTGAATGCGTTTTATCTTAGTATTTTTTATTAATATGATAAAGCAAAAAATACGAGTCTAATATTTTTTTATTATCTAACTGAATGACTAAATAGAATTTCTTTTTTTGACCCAGGCATCATCCCTTTTAATTACCTGAAAAACCGAAAAATAATGCAATGCCAGCGGGCATTATAAGCGTGTGACTTACGTCAACTTTCAATTACAACGTGTGGCGGTACGAAATGCATTACATATTTTATTTCAGTATGTGACGCCCCTATAGATAAGCGTTGTTGCTAAAATACCGACGATTTGCTGCGTTTTATTAAATTGGAATGTCTGCATTTAAATGCAGGATTTTCTGTGCTCTGAAGTGTTAAATTCGTAAATTGTTTTTGCTGCAATTTTTTTGTTTCTATTTATATTACATTTGGCATCTTAGTAATGTATATGTGTACGTGCATGTTTCGACAGTAATAAATCGTGTACAGTCACCAGCACTAACATACTTTTAGCAAAATTCAAAAGCTATTTTCTTGTGTTTTTCATTGTATGTTTGAGATAAAGCCTATTTTATTATATTATGGATTCTAAAATAATATATTCATCACAATATAAAATTAAAATCTATACAGTAGAAGAAAATCACTTATAAAACTTGCTAAGCTTTGTTATTATTTCGTCAACAGGTTCACCAATGCAAGTCTTAGGCGTAGAGCCCATAAACCTCTAGAGGTTAGCACCTAGGTGCTACGCCGTAGAGCCCGAGAGGCTATGCCGTAGACTACTAGGTGCTACGCCGTAGATCTACATCTCTGCGCTTCGTCGTCAAATCGAAAATTTCGTGGTACAGCAAAAAAGTTAAACGTTTCAATAAGTTTAGTAAAAACTAATAATAGGAATTCTCTCATGCGTATTTTTCTGCCTGTTAAACAATGTTAAACACTGAAATATTTAAACCCGCATTCATGATACGCAACAAAATGAACAAAAAAGTAAATGTAAACTAGACAATAAAATGACATATACTCGTATGTGAAACGAAATTATCGCATTACTTAGTTCAATTTAATTTTTATTTTATTTTATTTTATCAATGGTACTATTTGTAGCTGAACAAATTCAAAATATTTTATTTCACATAAACCTACATGGGCACTTATGAAACGTCAGAAGCTAGGTGCATGGTTCCAATTGATTGTTTCCTATGTAGAAGAGCCGGCAAGAAACTCCACGGTCACTCTTTTAAAAATAAGGGGCTTTTACAATATTTTCAAATTACAGTGTTATTAGGTATGGGAGGACAGTGTAGGTCTTTCAAACAGCAAATCTATAGTCCACTAGGCCTACAGTGTTCTCACATTCATAAAATTGAAAAGAATCAATATAAAGATAAATTAATTAATAAATTACTTCATGTAATTTGTAATAATTTAATTGTGCTTTTATGTGTTGTGCTATTTGTATGTGCACTGAATAAATGGTTTATTTATCTATCTATCTACTTAACAGAAACATAATTTTTTGGAACATTTTTATTACTGTGAATTTTATATACCACAAAATTCACAGTAATAAAAATGTTTCAAAAAATTTGTGTGTACATAAGTCAAGAGTTGGAGTGAAATTAAGAAGGACAATAAAACAACCAGCTTTTTGAAATTTCCCTTGAGAAATAAAACAGTACGTTAGAACAAATTGAATAAAATATACATAGAATTAGTTTCTATGTGAGTAACAAATTGAAGCAAGAAAACTTATTTGGCTCAAGGCTAAACAAAATTTGCAAACATAATTAATATCGAAGTAAAAAAATTACGAAGAGAAATCAAATGCGTTCATTGGCCTATTTGTTGAATAAAGACATTCATATTAATAATCAAACAGAACAAAAACAATAAATGATATTCATTGCTGTTAATTGGTTCAAAAACACTTTTACACAACAAAAATAAGTAGTAATCAGGTATTAGATGAGTTCAGTGTTTCCTAACTGACTACTCTGAGAAGAAACAGCCTCAGCGGTAGTGTTAAAAACTCTTTGCGATACGATCATTTCCCGAAATTAGTATATTTTATTGATCGCTACACCGAAACGGCTCAGTTAATTCAGTACCTAGTTCAAATGATTGTATACTCAATACTCAATACTCAATACGTTTATTGCATTCCACAATGTGAACTTAGGTGGTAGGTACATAAAGACATACATTCGTTTTGGAGCATTGTGGGCCCTGTCGGGCATAACAACATAAAAATTAGGAGGAGGGCTATTATAGATATTTGCTAACGATTTTAATATTAATCTACTCTTTCGTTTTGTGTAGGTAGGTAGGCTGATAACTAATTGTGTACATATAATTTTTACCACTCATATATTGGATTTAAAAATTAATATTTATTTAAATTATAATATATATAATTAATAATATTATATATATTGTTTGATATTCGAGAGTTCAGAGCAATCTCTGGATCCTAGTACACTCTCAATGACGTATCTACTCAAATTGACAGACGTTGTCAGCTCGCAATCTATTGAGCAAAGTTCAATGGATTCTGAAAGTTACGACTTCATCACTGGTCATCTCTTGGCTGCCACGGCTTGTTTTAATTATCAATCAAAGCAATCTCTAGTTCCTAGTACACTCTTAATGTCTTTTCTAATCCAATTGACAGACGTTGCCAGCACGCAGTCTGCTGAGCAAAATTTAATAGATTCTGGAAGGTACGATTTCATCACTGACTTACTTTAATTTTTGAATTGTCCACTATGGACGCTTTTAACGTGCACGTCTTTCTACATCGTTCTCACAATCATATAGAATTTCAACTTGACTTATGTAACAATAATTTTGTAACATGTATATTGATTTAAAAGAGAAGAACAACAAGAAACTCCATGGAGTTTCTTGCCCATTCTTTTTCATAGACACTTACTACGCTTTGGAATGGGCAACTAGCTTCCTCTTTTTTTCTGACTTACCGACTCCCTGACAATTCAAAACTGCCCGGAATAATTGAAATAAATGCTTTGACTTTGCGTTTGATTTCAGTTTGGGCTCATCGTCTGCCTAGCCTTTTTCAACCATATTGGGGTTGGCATCCATTTTAACCGAATGCAGCTGAATACCAGTATTTTACATGGAACGACTGCCTATCTGGATTTCGGTTTAGGCTCGAGATATTTAAAAACATTTTTTTTACGAATCGGCTTAAAAAATAACTGAGTTCACTGAGTAATAGAAATTGAATTGACTACAGTGCCGTTCAATATCTATCAAAATTCCTTACCTACCTACATTTATTCAAGCAAAACAGTTTTTCCAAAGATTGCTTTTTGATTCCACTAGGCGAGATCGAGGTCAAGAGCCAGCCCACTTCGCAATAAAATAAATAAAAAATAAATGCTTCAGTCCCTAGAATACGCAAATACCGTCCCTTCACGCGAAAGGGACGTACATGCTTCATCATCATTACCCTTACAGACATCTGAGCTGGACCATTACTTACGAAATGATGACCTAAGTACCCTAATTTGTAGGATCTAGGTTCAGTCACCTTTGGCCCAACAGCTAGTTTAAATGTGAACTCATTATTCTAGGAATTCATGGAGATGGTGATTCACAGGATATTTTGCCACTGATTTATTTAGTTAATTTAGGTCTAGTATAATCTGTTACTTTGGTTGTGATTAGTATCAAGTCTTGATTGATTAAGCCGCGTTAGCTTTGAACAGAATATCCGTCTAAAATGTGGATACTATTACTCAAAAAATATTTATTCAATTGGACAAAAATGAAAATGAACTTTATGGTTCAATTGATTCTTAAAATCGCCCATCTTTCATCGCTTTTGTACCCAACTGCGGCGAAACCAAAAAGGGAGGTTACGTGTTTGACCTATTTGTATGTATCTATGTCCGTCTTTATGTTCCCTCGCAACTACTAAACTGCTGAACCGATTTTGATGAAAGATAAGTCGTTAGATCTTTCTTTATCGCGCGAGTGTCGCTGGATACACACTCGCGAAATAAATAAAATGCAGATTTTAAAGTTATTTTTCAACATTTTTATTTTGTAGTATATAAATAAAAGGCAGGCCTTTTACTTTATTCTTCTGAAACTTTTCAAATAAGTGATGTCAATTTAAGAAAAAAAAGAATAATATTTAAAATGGCAACATTTCGTACCGTCGCGGTCGACGATTCACGCGCCGCAGACTTAATGCAATCTGTGCGCGCAGCTGTCATAAAAAAACTATTTGTTTTTCTTTTTTGCATATTGGATAAGTATATATCCGTCCCTGGCGTGAAGGACTTGATGTCTCGCTGGCGGTGGCGCGTGTGTTGGATCATTTAGCTCCCTTCAAAATGGTTGAGCTGAATGGTGCTAATCCATGCGTCATGTTCGTGAACGGGCGCCGTCAGTAGGGACTGGTCATCTCTTAGCTGCCACGGCGATTTTAATTTAATTTATATTTAATTTATATTTTTATTTCTAACGGACGCTTTTAATGTTTTGCATCGTTCTCACATGTATAACTTCAACTTGAATGATGTAACCAATATTATGTAACCATCTTATTTTATTTAAAAGAGTGTCCGTGGAGTTTCTTGCCCGTTCTTCTCCATAGGTACCTACTACGCTTTGGAATGGGCGACTAGCTTCATATTTCTGACTGACCGACCCCTTGACTATTCAAAAGTGCCTGTAATTGGTTTATTTGAAATAAATGCTTTGAGTTTGAGTTTTGAGTTTGAGTTTGATAACTCGACTTACACGATTTTTTTTAAATCATCGCAATGGCTTCCTACGGCATTGGTTTTGTAGGAAAAAATTGACAACTCGATATCTATGTTACTTTTAGATAGCCTGTGACAGTATATGAATATATCCATATTTTGCGTATTTTATTTAACGAAACGAGATATCTACGCGATGAGTCACACAAAAATATATAATATCGTAATATATCCTTACATCAACTTAAAACCAGCGCTGTCGCTGAAAACCAGCGCTGGGGCTCTGTCATGCATAGGGTCGCAGCATCATGCTGAGCGATGGCCGTTTTGCGTGAATGTGACGCATATTTTCCCTAAACTTGTTTCTTTTTTTAATTTTGTGTCCTTTTTTTTGCGTCAGGTTTACCGCAATTAAACGTATTTTCTTTCTTCTTTCTTTTTCTTTTACTTATACTCAAAAACCGACCTAGCGTACGTAAATTGACAAAACAAGATATCAAAGCGACGACTAACACACTATTACGTTAAAAAATGAATATATCGTTTTATCTACTGTTACGTTGTATTTTTTTTACCTACCACTGGTTGGTATTTCACATCTACGACCAAATCATATAAGGAAGCGTTTACCTGAAATTATACGTAGTAGAATATGATGCTTCCAACTAAAATGTTTCATTGTAGTTTGTACAATGGACTATAACCTGAAATTGATAGAAGGATTCATTCCTTCAACCGTATTCCATCACTAGTCTCTTTGGTAACATTTTCTGACGATAATTCACTTGTATTACAGGTATACACTATAAAGTAAATAAAATCATTTAATTAAGTTTCCAGTGTTTACATTTCAATTGTCAAATAGTGAACGTCACATTTGACAGCTGGGAGCGACGGTCGCGACACCTGCGGGGAGCCGAATCACAGTTGCAGTTTTAATCGATATTGGTTAATTTTATTTATTGATTGGAAACCATCGAAATAATATCGTATGGACCAATACTTAATAATTTTCAGCTTTTGGTAAAAAATCATTTAAAACTATTTAGTCCAAAGCGGAAGTAAAATATTTTTTTCAATATGGATAATCTTCTAGAAAGATCGATGTAAACACAATCCATATTTTATCTGTGGCACGGTGTTGTAAGTGACACATTTAGTACTTGCCTAATTAAAGTTCAAGGTTAATTACCCCGTTATTGATTTCAATTACCAAATTTCAATATTACCGATTATAAATAACTTGTTATTGTTATAATAGGTTATTGTTTTGACGTTACACTACCGGTTGGAGAGTGGTTAGTGATTTTCAAGAATCGAATGGCTTGGTGTAATGTTTATCATAATAGTGTCTGGTTGTGAATTTTACCTAACATGGAGGAGTTTTTCTTAAGTGGTCGCCTGATCAGGATATTTCCGGTTTCTTTGACCGTGACGTATTGTCGAGGAATGCGAGAGCGTCATTTGCCAACGAACACGCTAAAGTGACACCACAAATCTTTCTTCATGTCTTAAAAGGTAAGGATTGTTGTGAATTAAGTGTTTGGAAGTGGTCTGTGAGTCCATCCCTGGGTGTTAGAAGTATATTGTGGTGATCCATGGATATTTATTACAGGATTTCCAAGCAGCGCATTGCGATAGTTCTCCAGCCAGTCGAAGATCCGGCGGTCAAGTACCATCACCCATCACCAACCGTGAGTACCTATTTGATCCACTGACTGTTTAACATAGAAATGCCATGGAGAATTCCTCAGTGTTGACCACGATATTAACTTATAATTCAGGGGAATGCAGAGCGCATTGGGTAAGGAGTTGGTAGACGCCACGTGGGTGATCCTCCTTCTTATTGTTTTTTTAATTAATTTAATTACACGACACGGAACAGTACTTGGTTTATCACCAACCCCCTACGACCCTAGCTCTTATTAAAGAGAAGCTAAGCTGGCTGGCATACTTTAGGTTTTATTGTCACCTACCTAATCTAAGTTAGGCTACATATTTGATAAAAATATATTTATTGTTTGATACATTTTGTAGTTTCTTTGTGTGCAGATACTAACCCACCCTTGCATCGGAGCTTTTGTTCTTTCAACAAGAGGGACAAAATCTCAAATGTAACACTACTTATATTCAACTACCGATAAAACGAACGTAACTTGATATGTCAATTTATACTTACGCATAATAACGTTAACAATGAATACATCGTTTTATCTACTTATATTCAAGTACCGATAAAACGAACGTAACTTGATATGTCAATTTATACTTTTCAGTATCAGAAAAATACTATTCAAACACAACCTTGATCATGAAACTCCTTTTAAATCTGTCAATATTAAGAAAAGAGGGAAGATTACTGTAGATTATTTCAAATTGACTCAGATATCTACTCAGCCATTGCCAATCAGTGCAGAAAAGAAAAAAGATTTAATGGATGCGTTGCGAGTGCCAACCCTAGTGGGACAGAATCCACCAAGATTTTAGACTAGTGGAATCTGCCCCACCAGATCGAACTAGTGGGGTAGATACCACTGAAAAAATTTAGGCATTCCTCTTTGCCCCACCAGCGGGACAGCCTGGGGCGGCAGTCTCGACATTTATAGCGATCGCTATACGACCAAATAGAAGAATACGAAGACACAAGCGTTTTTGCCACCGACTTCCGAAATTAAAGTTATTTTTCACTTTTAAGTGTATTTTTGTGGAATTCGGTGGTTTTTGTTTTGTAAAAAAGTTATTTTAGTGATTTTTGGAAGTCGGTTGATTTTTTTGGAAAAAAAGTTTTTGTTGTGTTTGCAGATGCAATATATAAATATTATATCTTATGTCACTCCCACAATTAAGAGGATTCTAACGACACCTCATAATTATATTGAAATCCATCAAGCCGTTTAGGCTACAGAGCGTGCCAAAGAAATAGACATACATACATACATACATACAGACTCTTGAAAACCATTACCCTCCTTCTGGGGCAGTCGGGTAAAAAGTGCACTTGCATTGATGAATGCAATGATTGAAATTTCATTACGAACTTTAAAAAAAAAAATGATTACAAACGATAAATGTGTATTATTGATACTCAATTCTATGGTGAATAACTTGATAAGTCATCGGTGAACATGTTGATAACTTAATTACTATGAATAATAAGATAATAAGAAAGAAAAACATAACCATATTTGAAAAACCATCTAAAATTACTCTTAAATCAATTTAAACATTTCAATTACACTGAAAAACTATTTTTTTGGAAATAAATTAAACAATGTTTGCACTGGTTTGAGAATTAATGAATGGGGAATAAGTTGATAAGTCTCTGGGTAGTATATTGATAAGTCTAATATCTTACAAAATAAGCTTATTTTACGAGAATACATAAAATAATTTGAAAGATGACATCAAATTATCCATAAATTAAGCTATAAAGATGAGTTCAAGATGAAAACGGATTTTGGAAAAAATGCCAAACTTTAAAATCACTGCCCTCTAAAATTGCCATTTTGTACTTATCAAGTTCTTCACGTCATGCACGGATATAATGTAATAAATTATAACATGACGCAATAAGTAATTAATGTTATGATGCAATGCATAATAATTAATAAGTAATAACAAAAGATGTATCGGGTGATTGTGAACTTATTGTTTATCTTTCCAATTTTCTTGTAGTGAATATAATTTCGAATAGTTTTTGGTCACATGAACGAGGTCGAAAACAACCCTTAATTTTTTTTATTTCTGGACTATATGATTTGAAATTGCCAAAACCCGGTGATCGATGCTCATTTCTTTCTGGCATGAAATATGACTTTTTACCTCAATCGAACAATATAACGTGACATTTTGAAACACCGAATTTACTTACACTGAGAACAATGTCAAGGTTAAAAGTACACCTCAAAATTCTTATCTCCAAGAAAACAAAACTAACAGTCATAAAGACAACACCCGAAAAGCCTGTTTTTATGTACATATGCGTGACCCAGACTATTGTTTACGAGCACGCAAGAGTTATAAATAACATCAATGAATCTAGAATGTTTTTCTCGATAGGTTGATGTAACATCTTGTGCGTGAAAGTTTATGTTGTAGACACGAAGGGCTTATTAGACCACATCTATTCATGTTATAAAGTAAAGTGGCTTTTTCGATCTGTCTGTGTAACCGAGATGTTATTCTAATTTGCGCAATGGATTTTAATGCAGTTTTCACCATCATTTAGAGGTGTGGATATCGTGGACCGATCGTAGAAATCGCCATAACGTGATCTGCCTGGTCATTTCATGATTTGCCCATTTAACATTCACCATATCGTTCAATGCTCAGCGCTCGACGATTTGTCTAGCGATCGGCATTTATCTACCCAGATATGCGTAAAAATTATATAACCCTGTCAATAATCGCGTGTTGCGAGTTAGCTTTCATATGATTTTTAAAAATATTTTTGCAGTTTTTATTATATAGGTGTCCAATTACGTGTATAATATTGTACTTTTTTTTTTTGGATGAACTTTTCCCGCTCTTGGCGGAGCGGGAGGGCGTGTCAGACTCTTACTGACTAAAACCCACCCGTGTTCCTTCAGTTGCCTGTACGTTGCCAGGGGCAACGGTATCCCTTTTGGACTTTCCCGCAACCCCGGCTACAAGCTAAGCCTTACAATATAAGATAAAGGTGTGACATAGACCACTTATTGCTTTTGCATTTTACCAGTGGGTGTGTATTTTTTAAGGCCGTGTTCAATCCAAGTTCACTAACAACAGACAATATCTACATAAATAATAATCGAACTTATTAAAGAATTTCCAGAACGTTTTTTCAGTGGCGATATTGTAAAATAATGTGTGTTTCCACATTATTATTATGTTAAACCAGCATTCTTAACAATTCTTGAACAATCAATAATGTAGAAGAAGATTTTTATCTACCTATATATCTTCTTCTACATTATTGAATGTATGTTCATTGTATGACTACAGAGTTTAGTCACAGAAAAGGATCATTCATACAGCCCCCATTAATTCCTGGATTTGACTTTGACTGTTTTTGGCACCATACACGTCCTCCAATGAATTATAGCTCTTTATCCCGTCGTCGACATGCTTCACATTATCGATTTGTTACCGCTCATGTTTGGCTGCTGAATCAAAGAGCTTGTCTGAACCATACCAGAGTGTTAGTGTTGTTTTGTTTATTGGTATTCAGTTATTTTTGTCATCTAAGTCTTCTAACCTTAATGTTAAATCAAAGACTTTGGCTGAAATGTTTGATAAATTGGTACTATACAGGACATTGTTTAGTTTACACACGCGTTATGAACTGAATCGTCGGGCCATAAATGTCAGTAGCAATAAGAATGCGCAACGCCTTACTTCTTATCTGTAGTGTGCTATCCGCTTCATAAGTGCGAGCGAGACAGACTAATAACAATGATTTATGGGTCGACGACTCAGTTTTTAAGGCGGCGATCATAATTAATAACATTATTGCTCGGGAATTTATTGTCATGTATGTATTTAATTTATGTCACTTTATACATCGTTTTCTAGTTATCTTAGAAAGTATGGGTAATCAGGGCCGCAATGGCCGCACAAAGGTCCACCTGAAAGACTAAGTGCGGAAACCAAACTCTATAACGTAGAACATGGGTAATCAGATTCTTGAATAGTAAGCAGTACGTAGATAGATAGATAGACAGAATACTCTTTATTGTACACCATAAAAATACAGACATAAATTTAGAAATTTTACATAGGGTGACACAATGGGCGGTCTTATCGCTTAAAGCGATCTTTTACAGACACCCTTTGGATGGATTAAAGGTAACAGGAGAGACAATACAGGTAGTCAGTGGTGTACCATTTAGTAGTACTAAGGAGGTAGTTTTCTAAGGGAACCTGCTGTTACTGACAAGAGTCAAACTTTAACGTTACTTCGGTAAATTCATGGCCATTTCTCCCATTATACATGACATAATTGTCGAAACACAGGTTGAAATAGAACACAGGCAAACAAACAAAAACAACGAATTCAAACAGTAAGCAAAAATTAACTCATTTACTAAAACGAAAAGCTTGTATTACTATACGACCATTTCGTTTAACTACTCCAATCTAAAGCTGCAATGGAGCGTTTAAATTTTATCGTAGAAATACGGATCTGTTGAAAAATTTGGACGACTCAAAACTAATTTCAGAGTTCTGGAGTAATTTCTCGTATCGACAAAATCTCTTTGCTCCATTTGTCGATTGCAGAACATAATATCCTAAGTAACTTTATGTAAGTTATTGTACTGAAAAGTTTCGGATCAGTCATTTGTATTTGTACCTACATATCCGAAAGTCCTATTTGTAGTTTTGAAAGTTTTCCATTTTCGTGGGTGAAATTGAACCCTCTGTTTAGGTTCAATACTGAGAGAAATGTTAGTTGGCGGTTGGACGTTGGATAGTTGCATCTTTTGAATAAATACTTCTTTACCAATAAGTTTAAAAATGTTTTCTTGGGTTTCTCTATCAATATAAGTATGTAGATATGTCGCATAATTACCTAAAGAGTGTACAGAAGGTACACGTACTGACGATAGATTTTGCTAGGATCTTGTTTCAATACTCAACGATACTACCACAATATTTAAACAGTTTAACATATCGTGAAAACAGCAAACTTTACAAGCTAAAAATTAAATTATCCTTAAATACAATTTTAGAATACAAATACAGAAGTTATTTATTAGCTATTACGCTGAATTTATTCACAGCAGCGGCAAGTAACGTTGCAACTAGCACGATTTAAATCTACGTTGCTAGCGAATTCGGTGTGCGGAAACAATAATTCATTTCGATTAACTACTGTTTTTACTACAATTTAAATCTTCGTAAAATATAAATTATGTTGTTTACTTACTTTCTAAGAAAATGACAAGGTTTTGGTATCACATACAATCATATACAAGACATATAATGTTTTAATGTTTGATGACTTCGTCTGCGATCTAGGATGAAAAGCAGCCAAGCCCTTCTCCAGGTCCCAGGCTTCCTATCTGTCAAATCTCATCAGGATAGGTTCAGTGGTTTAGGTGTAAAGCTAACAGAATTACTTTCGCTTTTATAATAATATAAATTATAGATTTGATACTGATGCCTGATTTCTGTAATCCTGACACAATTCCCATTATTTAACGAACCTTGATTTACCTACATTTTTGAAGTTCTTAACATTGATTATCGCTGAGATGAGGTTTTAATTACGGGAATTGGCCTTCAGGTGAGTAAATCTGCCGTCAAACATAATTGGCTGTTGTGATTGGTTCGCCACAACAAGAGAAGCCAATCAGGTCAGTTGACATTGGATTTGACAATATAATTACTTACTTTAATGACCTTTGATCAAGTAGGAGGTATATCCGCTTTCGTGTCTACAATTTTAATCATGTATTTAATTGGACAATTATTAGGTTTTATATTAGAAACCTGCCAGCGATTTCTTCCGGCGGTGACTTGCCAACACCGTGGGGGGAATGAAAAAATCAGGCTCGACTTTTTGTATTCTACATCATAAAGGGAACCTTTGTGCAAACTTTTAGGTCCAAGTCGAAGCTTTCTAGGTGAAAGGATTTTGGCTTAATGTTGATGAGTCAATAAGTGATATATACTGACAAGCCGTGTGCCCAATGGTATTACCCATCGGCAAAAATTACGAACTTCCATACAACCTTGCACACCACACTACCTTACACCTTTATTACTGTTACTGGTGTATAACCGTTGTAATTAATAAATAAATAAATAAACCTTTCATCCCCTTTAAGGGATGAATTTCCTAAAATCCTTCCTTAGTGCTTATTTTCGTTAAAAATCCCCTTGTGTCAAATTTCATGTTACTAGATCCAGCGAGTTAGGACGTGTGTTGTGTCATTGACTGAATATCTTCTGAATTTCTTATTCGCGAAAGTTGTATTGAATATAGTAAGTTATGATAAGTAAATATATCAAGAAGTTTTAGTTTAATTAATAAAAGAGAGAGCTTTTTATGTTTAATTGTTATGTTTAGTTGTTATGTTATTCTTAAGTAGTTAAGTTAAAATAAATAATAAATAAATACATTCTTTATTGCCATAAAGAGGTTACAAAAAAAATTGAGACCAGAGCTAGTTTAGAGTACCTGTATTTCAGGAGCCAATTACTTCTTCCATTTAAGTTATAATTAAGCAAGCTTAAGCATTAAAAATAAAATAATAGAATAACAAAAATTCAAGCAAATAAAATACTTTCATTAAATCAAAACCAAAATTAGCTTAAAATCGAGAACAAATATTAATAAAATTAAATAAAAATAGAACAAAAACATAATACAATTTAATAAAGTCAGGATTAAACAAAATTAAATAAAAAGTAAAAAATAGGGGGTACTAGTATGCGTTTGTGTGTGTGTGTGTGTATGTGTGCGTGTGTTGGGGTGTGTATGCGTGTGTGAATACCAATGATTTGTGTATATTTAGATATATATTTAGGTTGATTGCAGTAAGTTTTCAGTTGCGTTGTAGTTCTGTGTCAGTAGCCAGATCTTTACCTTCTTTTTTGTTTCACGAATCGTAAGGGGATTTATGTTCAGGGTTTCGTTCAGCTTATTATAGAGAAAAGTGGCAAGATATACCCGCTGTCACCTGGCGGACGCCTTGTGACAGCGCAAAGGCGAGAAAACGTTTGTTACGGTGCGCTTCTTATTAATTCGTGCATTATAAGGTGTAATACTGTGCTGCTTGTTGACAACTTGCAGAATATAATTCTGTCTTACCGTAAGTATTTCACACTTCTCGTATCTTTGTACTGTGGTTTCTGGTGGGAAATCTAAAGGGTCTGAAAGTCATTAGAAGAGACTTTAAGTAGAGATTTTTGGGCCCTTTCCAGGTGAATCATAAATGCCTTGCAACTACCACCCGTACAGTAACACAATATCACAAGACTAATTGCACGAGCGCATAGTACACAGTGCGAAGGAGTTCGAAATCGACGACGTGTCTAAATTTTTTAAATGCCTATATAAGTTTCCTTATACGCGGTGTAGTGATGTCTATGTGCTGACGCCAGCCAAGCTTTTCATCTACAATCACACATGTGTCTTTCACATGTGTAGACTTAGTGATAGCTGTGCATGAACATGTAGTCGAATATCTAAATTTACAGGTTTAATTTTAGCAAAGGAGAATTGGAGAAATGTATATTTGGAAAGGTTCAAAGTGAGGCGGTTAGATCTTAGCCAAAGGCTTACTTCATGCAGCCCCAGTTTGGCGCTTGAACTTTGTCCCAGGTCACCCCATTTAATATTAATGCCGTATCTTCAGCGTAAGAAAAGATCTTACCGTTTATAAGTAGCAGCTGACACAGTTCATTTATGTTAATCAGGAAGAGACTCGGGCCAAGAATACTGCCTTGTGGGTCACCTTAAGAAACTTAGCATAAATAGAATCCCAACCTAGCACAGTCGTTCTTGAGATTCATAATCAACGCTTCAACTTCGGCTTCGTCTGGCGGAAGTAACACAATTGAATTTGGGACGGGGGTTATGTCTAATTTATAACTATTTTGAGCTGTTGTTATTTTATCTGCTAGCTGTTGGATTTGTCGGCATTCCATTTATCTTTATTACAATTTGTATTTTCTAGTAAAGATTTTTCGTAATTCCTTTTTATTTTTTTCAGTAGAGCATTACAAAAGTTCCTGTACCTTTTGTATATCAGTTCAGCGGATGTATTTTGAGGGTCTTTTTTGAAAATTATGTGAAGCTTATCTCTGTGGCGGATACATTGCAGTAAACCAGCGGTAAGACAGGGTTTAAGCAATGTTTACCTACAGGGTTGGGAAATTATGATCGAGTGTTGTGTTAATGCACTTGGAATATGATCAACAAAAAGGGCGGCGGCATCATTTGCGTCGGAGTTATATGTTTGTCAGACAAATGAATGATGCACCTGTGTTTAGTAGTTAGATAGCTAATTAATAGCCTAGCCTAGTAGTTTAATAGCCCAGTGGTGTGACCGTCAGACTGACAAGTCATAACTCTCGAGTTCGAACCCAAGGCATGCACCAGACTTTTTTCATGTGCGTATTGTATAATTATCATTTGTTTCAAAAACGGTGAAGGAAAACATCGTGAGGTTACCTGAGAGATATTTCTTGATGGCATGTCAAAAGTCTAATAATGTATTTTAATGAGGCACATAAACAGCATGTGAAGCCAAGTCAGAGGCCCATGGGCGGGTTTAAAGCTCTGATCATCACGTTAGTCACTAAACACACGAAACGAAGATGAAGAAGCTCATCAAGGTGTATTTGCTGTAGTTGATTCATAATCCTTTATTTAGTTGAAATAAAGTAAATGTTTTTTTTGTTCAGCGATTGGGCCCACCAAAAATTGTAGCGTCTATTAATGAAAAGCAGGTTGATTTGTTCCTTATGATCTCTAGATTAAAGTTGAAGTAATAATTTTACTTCGTCTAACGGGAATATTGAACAATACGACCATAACGTAAAAAATCATTCTAAAAGAGCTTTTGTTTAGTGACTAGGTTGGCCTCATCGGTATTATGATTTAGTTAAATAGTCCACTGTACGGTAATAAATAGTAGGAGTAAAGGGTATTTTGAATGGTTCATGAAATCAAATATGTAACAAAGCATTTTTATTCAAAGTCAAGGTCAAATCATTTATTTCAAATAGGCCCGATTTGACCGTCAAAAATTTACAAAAAAAATTAATTGATTCTAGTCGCCCCTTCCAAAAGGTAGTTTTCGCATGGAGAAGAATGGGCAAGAAACTCCACCATTACTCTTTTAAAATGTTTTACAATATTTTGGTATAAGTACATTAGTTATATAATTATTAGGTTGGGGAAAAAGTCTTTTCGCATTATAGTATGTATGAACTTGTAATAAAATCTCTTTGGCTATACTATGTGTATCTGGCTGGTTTTGGTATCATTGAAAGTTTAAATTTTAAAGAACATAATTCCAAATTCAAATTAGGAAAATGTGTGATTTTTATTTGTTTTTCGTACTGTCAAGATGAGTGAATCTAATGAAGAAATTCGATACATTTTAAAATTTTACTACAAAAAAGGTAAAAATGCAACGCAAGCCGCGAAAAAAATTTGCGATGTTTATGGACCTAGTGCAGTGTCTGTGAGAGTAGCACAAATTTGGTTTAAGCGTTTTCAATCCGGAAATTTTGATGTCAAAGATGCACGTCGCTCTGGTCGCCCTATTACGGATAAAATGGATGCCATTTTTGAAAAAGTGGAGCAAGATCGGCATATTAGTAGTTACGACGTAGCTGAAGAACTGGGAATTGACCACAAAACAGTTTTGGCGCATTTGAAAAAAACTGGGTACACAAAAAAGCTCGATATTTGGGTACCTCACGAGCTCACTGAAAGAAACCTAATGAACCGTGTACTCATTTGTGATTCTTTATTACGACGTAATGAAACCGAACCATTTTTGAAGAAGCTGATAACTGGTGATGAAAAGTGGATCACGTACGACAAGAACGTGCGAAAAAGGTCGTGGTCAAAGGCCGGTCAGGCTTCACAGACTGTGGCAAAACCCGGGTTAACTCGCAACAAGGTGATGCTGTGTGTGTGGTGGGATTGGAAGGGCATTATTCATTATGAGCTGTTACCACCAGGCAGGACCATCGATTCTGAACTCTACTGCGAACAACTGATGAGATTAAAGCAAGAAGTTGAGAGAAAGCGGCCGGAATTAATCAACAGAAGGGGTGTGGTTTTTCATCATGATAACGCTAGACCTCACACATCTTTAGCCACTCAGCAAAAATTAAGAGAGTTTGGCTGGGAGGTGTTAATGCATCCGCCGTATAGTCCTGACCTTGCACCTTCAGATTTCCACCTGTTTCGGTCTCTTCAGAATTCTTTAGGCAGTGTCAGGTTAACATCACGGGAGGACTGCCAAAACCACTTGTCGCGGTATTTTGATCAGAAGTCCCAAAATTTCTATAGCAATGGGATCATGTCCCTACCTACAAGATGGCAAAAAGTTATCGAACAAAATGGTACCTACATACTTTAGTTAAATGTAAACATACTATGTTAAAAAATGTTTTGAATTTTCTTAAAAAATACGAAGAAACTTTTTCCCCAACCTATTATATGTGAGGACGACGCACCTAGAATAAAATTATTATACCACAATAGGTAAAAAGAATTAAGAATTAAAAATGAAGCAACAACAGATAAACTAATTATGTGATAGATACATGTTGTTCACATATTTACAAACATTGTAAAAGTAGACGATTTTCCTAAAGTTTTACAATTAGTAGTGTCATATTAAGGATAGTGACGCGGCTCGATTTTATTTCATTCATTACTCGAGTAAATAAAATAAGGGCTCGAGTTCAATTTTCTCGAGGTGCCCGTCGATGTAGTCGCGATTAATATCACCAACACTGCCACACACTAGTTAGCTGTCATTTCTAATTCTATAATTCAATACGTAGGTAGGTTGTAAACATTACAGTATTTTGACGGTGTTTCCCTGAACATCGTCAAAATACTGTAATGTACAGTCACAGAGTTTTAATAAAAGTTAAAATACTTATTCTGTTGGTTAGTGCTGTCATCTTATCGTTGATTATTAGATTAACAGTGGAATTTAAGTAGGAGAAAATGGTCTTTACAAAGTCGAACAAAGCCGATCTTAACCGAATGTGACCTCAAAGTAGGTACCAAATTGAACGGTTGCTATATTTTGGATCCTGCTATGGTTATTTTCTTTAAGTTTTTCGTGTGCGTTTCAAACGTACGAAGCTGCTGGGAACCTCACTCTAGTGCCTACCTTAAATTCAATTTGAATTGAGGTTTCGAATGACATAATCGGGACAATCGAGTGCCTGACCGTTAATGACTAAGTAACATCACTAGAGTCAAACTGACAGGCAAACAATAACTTCCTCGAACCGAAATTAGGTTATATAATTTTTTTTTTTCTGACAAAATCGTTAAAAACATGCATGCATGTATTTATGACATTGACGACCATAACTGAAATTGAATTAATTGAGTGCATTATCAGAACATTTTCTTTTTATTACGATAAGTATAACAACCAATAACATTGCTGAAGTTTAAGAAAACACTTAGCTGGTTACTGATTGAAAAATGAATAAGAGAATTAATAGAATTTCTCAATGACAAATTTATATAATTATAATGCTGACAAAAAATCTTTAATACTATACAATAATACTAATTTTTTGACTTGAATTATTGACATAAAATTTTGACATGAAATGGAATTGACACTGATTTGTAAAATTTGCTTGCATGCGTTAATTTAACAATTAGGTACCTACTCAAATACTTATTAAATTATATTGCAATAAGTCGTCATTGTAATTTAATAGTAATGATTGAATAGCTTTTGATAATATTAATCATTTGTATGTCAATATTGGCAAAACATAGCGCACTACTTAATATTTAAGATCTTTGCATATTATCACCTATGTTTGACAAATAAATTATTCTTATTTTTTTCTTATTCTTCTTATAATACTTTTACTGTCCATGCATTACATGTAATGTACTGAAGTCGTAGCCTTATACGTCCGTACTTGACATGTAATGCACTAGTAGTTATCTTTTTTATCCAATATATCAGCGAATTGAGAAATATTTTTAATGGACAAGTAGAGCGTACAGGCATCCACCTGTACGCTCTACGAAGAAAATACACAGACATTACGTTCGCAGGGACGAACCAAGAAATTGATACGTAATGGTTATCTGAAATTATGTGTAATTGACCTTATAAAACATCACAATGCAATATTATTATTAGACCTTGCGACGGTGAAAGTGTTAATAGTCGTTACAATACAGGGGGGCTCAATAAAAACTATCTCCTTTAAGATTTTTATTAAGTAGAAGAAAGATTGATGATGATTTAAGCTAAACCTTTCTCAAAAAATCTGACTTACTACCTTCATCCATCATAAAATGTGTTTAGCCAGCCCTGAAACTCATTTTCACTTTCATGTGCCCAAAATTTCAGACGCTCAGCTCAAAAGTGATTCTATTGAATATGACAAACTGAGCTAGTCTAACGGACACTAGACATGCCAGAATCAGTGGCCTTTATATTGATGTTATGCCAGATTAAAGACTTAACAGAGTAAATAGTTTGCGTGTGGTGCGGCAGAAATTATTTGATTTTTGGAAGGTTAGATTTACCTATTGGTATACTTAATCGAGTACGTGTTGCTAGTTCAACTTTTTAGAACGTGATAAGCCCACAATTTTTAATAAACATTGTTTTGTTTATTTTTAACGCATAAGATCTTACAGGCATCCCTCAAAGATATGCTGTAAATCACAAAAACTTGAAATAAATCACGTGAAACAAGAAGCCATATAGACATTGCTGCCAACTGCCTCGTTGGTCTGGTCTACGGAGGTCCCGGGTTCGATTCCCAGGTGGAACAAATTGTTGTTGGGCTTTTTCCATCAAGAATCTTTCAGTAGCAGCTCGGAGTTTGGATTTGTGTCCAGTAGATGGCAATAGGCTTGCCCCCTATTAATGGAACTTAAACGTAACTGTACACCTCTGCTTAACCCTTCATGGAATACAGGCGTGATGTTTAGTTAAAATACTCAAGATGTTTACTCCTGTTTAATAATGTTAAGTCGTTTAAATCAGCTTATAACCATAAAAACTTAAGCTAAACAAAGCTTATGTGCACAGTTAAAGTCAGCAGTTAAGTTTAATTGTAGTCAAAGTAACAACTGTAGCTTTCGTCATTAGTAGTTACCCTAGAGACTCCGGTCTTGAGAGTTTTGTATCGCATAACATTGTGGGGTACTTTAGGTCGCTCTATAGAGTATCTTGGTTTATTAGCTGTGTGATAAGCCAGTTTAATAGGAACACTTCACAAAACTTTTGCCTTTTCAAAGCTACGCGGCAGATAAAGCTAACACATGAAGTGAAAGCTAACACATGTATAATAACAATAACAATAACAATAGAACATTGACACAGAGTTGTTACTTAGTTATAAAACTTCATAATAATATTCTGTCGTTTCCAACGTACAAATATATTTTTAGGGTTTTAAATAAATATCTTTTGGTTGATTTGTTATAGTATATAACATTAAAATTGCAAATTCATCTGATATTAGTTACGAAAATGTCAAAAGATTCGATCAAATCAAAGAAATAATACGAAAAGAATATTATTATTTCTTCAAAGTCAAAGTCAAAGTCAAAGTCAAATCATTTATTTCAAGTAGGCCCGTATAAGGCACTTTTGAACGTCAAAAATTTACAAAAAAAATTAATTGATTCTAGTTGCCCCTTCCAAAAGGTAGTTTTCGTATGGAGAAGAATGGGCAAGAAACTCCACCGTTACTCTTTTAAAATGTTTTACAATATTTTGTATAAGTACATTAGTTATATAATTATATGTGAGGACGATGATCTTAATATTTAAGTCAACTTTTCATTTATAAATTTTGTAGGTACATATAGCTTAGGTTTTGGAAGTGCTCGACATGTTGGCGGTACTGCAACCCACGGCCACGCGTCGCACTGATGCTTGGCTGGCAAACAAATGAACTTCTCAGATAACGTGGAAAACATCTCCATTGATATCCTACGTAGCAGTGGACGGCCGACTTTATGTTCATGTATTGTAACTCCCACAAGCTGAAGTTGAAGGCATGTCTGTTGTCAAAATATATTAAACTTTCTACACAGACATCTATTAACAAGATAGCCTTACAGACGTAAGGCTAAAATATATAAACATTTAGATAAACAGACTTCTTCGTTTGTAAACTTTGTTGGCGACGACAATAAGAATTGATTAGAAATTAAGTTTGATTAAACAAATAAAAACCATTTTTTTATAGTACGTAAATAAGAATGATTGTTGCATAAGCATAGGGTTGGTTTTAATTTCCCATAGTTTGTAAGTCTGATTGATACCTATGCCTTTTATCAAAATCGTTAGTTATAAGTTATCATAAACCTATTAATAAAGAACGTAGTTAGCACCCTAACACATCCCAAAGGTAATCACACACATACCTACACATGACATGGTATCACCCACGAACAAACAGTAACTTGTCGAAAGAAACTACGCAAATAGCATCATTTACGAACAAGTCGCAACTTGTCGTAAAATAAACCAAGCAGATGGCATAATTCACGAACAAGTCTCAACTTGTCGAAAGAATCTAGGCAAAAATGGTATCATTCAGAGAGCAGGTTACAACCTGTCGAGAATCAAGCTCATACTTGACCGAAATATCCAAGTCTTACTTACCTATCATTGGATGAAAACTGTAAAACATTTATTTTAGTCTCAGGACCACCCGCTACTTGTACCATAGTGAAATAGTACTTAAGCAATCCCAAAATGTAAACAGTTTAGTTTTCTAGTGCGCGACTCAATATACCTCAATAGTGTTAATCAAGTTGGTGTTTCATTGCAAATCCCTTACAAGAATTGGTCCTTCTGCAGCCGGATTTGAAGAACTGAAGCCTGAGTCTGAAGATACGTGAAGAATACATAAGCTACGTGAATATACATCGATATTTCAAGCAGTGTTTACGAGAAGCTTATGTATTTCATGAAGACTACATAAGTTAGGAGAAGAATATCTCTACGAGCCGCACACTAACTACTCATCACTTGAAGCCCTACGTGTGCCTGAAGAATATTGCTGGGAATAGGCGACTTGGAAGATCGCTTATTCTCGAAGCTAGGCCCTCTACGGAAGGCCTGTTGGTGAGCACACGACCTGCTGAGTGAAGAATATTGCTGGGAGGGTTGACTAGAAGCCAAGCCGCGCCCTCTTGAAGCCCGGTATCACTTGAAGCCCTACGTGTGCCTGAAGAATATTGCTGGGAATAGGCGACTTGGAAGATCGCTTATTCTCGAAGCTAGGCCCTCTACGGAAGGCCTGTTGGTGAGCACACGACCTGCTGAGTGAAGAATATTGCTGGGAGGGTCGACTAGAAGCCAAGCCGCGCCCTCTTGAAGCCCGGTATCACTTGAAGCCCTACGTGTGCCTGAAGAATATTACTGGGAATAGGCGACTTGGAAGATCGCTTATTCTCGAAGCTAGGCCCTCTACGGAAGGCCTGTTGGTGAGCACACGACCTGCTGAGTGAAGAATATTGCTGGGAGGGTCGACTAGAAGCCAAGCCGCGCCCTCTTGAAGCCCGGTATCACTTGAAGCCCTACGTGTGCCTGAAGAATATTGCTGGGAATAGGCGACTTGGAAGATCGCTTATTCTCGAAGCTAGGCCCTCTACGGAAGACCTGTTGGTGGGCACACGACCTGCTGAGTGAAGAATTGCTGAGAGGGTCGACTACAAGCCAAGCCGCGCCCTCTTGAAGCCCGGTGTCACTCGAAGCCCTGCGTGCTCCAGTGTTACGTTAACGTGTATAGTGAGTACATAAGGAACATTGAACGTTGTTTAGTGAGTACACAAGGAACGTTTAACGTGTATAGTGAGTACATAAGGAACATTGGACGTTGTTTAGTGAGTACACAAGGAACATTTAACGTGTATAGTGAATACATAAGGAACATTGAACGTTGTTAAGTGAAGTATTATCTGTGTGTGTCAAAGGGTGTGTACGCTTACACCTCGACGCACCCTCTGCTGAAGGATTGTAACATAAACGCTGGTAAGTCACTGAACAATATTGACTATAAGTGCTGTGAAAGTGAATAAATAATGATGACGCGAAGCCGTAAAGGAGATAGCACACGCTCGACCACGGAAGAAGAAACCACGGAGACGTCCGCTACCACCTCCGAGGAGGTGACGGATAGCAGCGCGCGTACTGAAGACACAACCGTGGTCGAGGAAGCGGATGCTACCTTGGTAGAAAAGAAAAAGAAGAAGGCAAAGTCAACTTCGAATAAAGCAAACAATAAGAAGAAAGAACTAGAAGCCAGATTGGAATTAGAGAAATTACAATTAGAAGAGATTAAGATAAAAGCCAAACTAGCAAGTACCAAGTTGGAATTAACACGCGCCAACGAAGATGATACTGACTTGAGTGACGATGAAGAGGATGCTGCAACCAAAGACGCTGCTGAAAAGGCCACTGAAGCTTGGGTATCAAAGTCAAAGGAAGCAGAGCGCGTCGAAGTAGAGACCAGTAAGGTAACGACGCACACTGCAGAAACAATGCCATCTACAACCAATCAGCTGGCTGAAGCAATATTGGAAGCAGTCAAGTCCGCCACAGACAGCAAGGCAACAGTAATTATGCAACGTGCGCCGAAGTATGTCAGCGAGTTACATCAGTTTGACGGCGATGCAAGAGACTGGATGGCCTTTAAAGCAACATACAAAGACTCACAGACTCTCTTCAGTGGTATCGAAAATATGGGAAGATTAAGAAGAGCAATCAAAGGAAAAGCCAAGGAAGCAGTGAAGTCCCTCCTCTATACACAAGTGGATCCAGAAGAAGTAATAACCGCATTAGAACGTCGATACGGCAGACCCACTTACCTAATAAGAAGCGAGATAGAAAACATAGAGAAACTACCTCCTATGTCTGAAGATGCAAGAGAGTTGGTGCGATACGCTGGAGCCGTGGCCAATACAGTCAGCGTTGTGAAACAAATGAAGAAACAAAGTTATCTACACTCAAGTGATATATCGAATCGAATAATTGAGAAGATGTGTATCCTGGTGCGATTTAGGTGGTATGACTACAGAGCATCCAAAGAAGAAGATGATGAACCAATCCTCATCAGCCTTATGAACTTCTTCAACCAGATGGTGGATAAGTTCGAGATGCACGAGTTCATGGGGACCAAGGTGAAGAAAGAAATAATGAGAAGCCGCATGCGATCTTCAGGTTCCCGCGGCGTGAACGCCACTAGAGTCACACAGCACGATGAAGATGAACTTTCATCGAGCGAAGAGGATTCAGATGAAGAGCAAGCCGAATTACAAACAGCAACAGTTTGTTCATGCAAGGACAACACAAAGATGCCAGAGAAAACTGTTTGTCCTGAATGTGCAGGGGAACATGCACTGTTGAAGTGCAAAAAGTTCATTGACTCTTCCATAGATGAAAGATGAGAACAAGCCAAGCGAGCCTTCATATGTTTCAAATGTTTACTAGGACGACACAGAAGATTCAGTTGCAAAGCAAAGCCATGTGGAAAATGCAAGAGAGGTCATCATGTGATGTTACACCAAGAAGAAAGAACGAAGTCAACCATGCAAGAAACCCAAGCTGTAGCCTCGACAGTGAACGCAACACGGACAATATCGAGAGCTTACTTGAAAATCGTGCCAGTAGAATTATGGGGACCAGATGGCAAAGCCGAAGTCTACGCCCTCATGGACGAAGGATCAACAGTGACCCTAATAGAAGATGACATCGTGAACATGATTGGAGCCCAAGGTCCCGAGGAAGACCTAAGAATTGAGGGCGTAGGAGGTCATCGAATGGATCAGAAGTCAAAGAAGATCGACATTAAGATCAGAGGAAAGTTCGAGCGAAACTTAGAAAAGATGTCAGGATATACCGTGAAGACCCTGAACCTATCCCCCCAAGAAGTCAGCAACAAGGATCTGGAAGATTGCCAACACCTAGAAGAGATAGCTGAGCAACTGAAATACCCTAATGCTCGTCCTACTGTACTCATCGGGCAGGACAATTGGCATCTCATCGTGTCTCAAGAAGTGAAAACTGGCGACCGAAGCAAACCAGTAGCCTCTAGAACCCAATTGGGATGGGTCTTACACGGAACCAAATCAAGCAACAATACTCCGGTACGAATAGTGAATCATCTTGTGACGCAGCCTAAAGGAAAAGATGATTACCTCGAGAAGATGATCAGAGACCACTTCGACATCGAAGCCCTAGGAGTTGCCGCAAAGAGACCATCCAGCGACATCGACCAGCGGGCTCTCGACGTCCTGCATTCCACGTCGAAAAGATTACCTGACGAAAGATTCAGCACAGGCTTGATCTGGAAGACGGATGATGAAAGTCTACCTGAAAGCAAAGCAGCTGCAGCACGACGACTAAGGGGAATGGAGAAGAAGTTCTCGAAGGACGAAGAATTTGAACAAAAATATGTAGAACAAATCGAAAACCTGATCAACAGCGATTATGCAGAGGAAGTAACAGACGAACCCACTTCCTCAAGAACATGGTACCTGCCCCACTTCGCTGTTGTCCACCCCCAGAAGAAGAAAATGAGACTAGTCTTCGACGCCGCAGCTAAATCAAATGGAAAATCGCTGAACGACGCATTGATAGCTGGACCCGATTTGCTACAATCACTGTTCGGTGTTCTGCTCCGCTTCCGCCAAGAAGCAATAGCCGTCGTCGCAGACATCAAAGAAATGTTCCTGAGGATTAAAATCAACGAAGAAGACAGGGATAGCCTCCGATTTCTCTGGAAGAACAAGGAATATAGAATGACTTCCTTAATATTCGGAGCCGCCTGTTCGCCATGTACTGCCATATACGTAAAGAACAGAAATGCAGAAGACTTCGTCGATCAGTGTCCAGAAGCCGTCAGAGCAATAAACCGAAATCATTACATGGATGACTATATTGCAAGTTTCTCCGATGTGACAACAGCTACCAAAGTGTCAAGAGATGTGAACGAGATCCACAAGAAAGGAGGTTTCTTCCTGAGAGGCTGGGCGAGCAACGACCCATCAACGATCGAAGAGTTCACCGACACAGGATGCAAGACAAACTCCATCGTACTAGGAGAACCAAAGGATCAAGTCGAGAAAACCCTGGGACTCAATTGGAACGTCCATGAAGACAGCCTTCATTTCACTCTGAGTCTGCGCAACACTCCCGACGAAGCCAAAGAAGGAAGACGCGCACCAACAAAGAGAGAAGCGACAAGTGCAGTGATGTCGGTCTTCGACCCCTTAGGATTGGCATCACCCATAACCATACAGGGAAAAGTAATGCTTCAGAACTTGTGGAGGTCCGGCCTAGAATGGGACGAAAGATTGCCTCCACCCAGAGAAGAAGAATGGAAAAAATGGCTTGAAGATCTAAGAAAACTTGAAGATCTTCGAATCCCTCGCTGCCTCACATATGACGCGACTGAGGGGGAGCTGCACACATTCTGCGATGCAAGCGAGAAGGCGTACGCCTGCGCGGTGTACTGGCGCTCCCAACATCCAGACGATCGAGTAGAAGTAAAGTTATTGGCAGCGAAAGCAAGAGTGTCGCCTCTCAAGCCAACTTCAATACCTCGACTTGAACTACAAGCGTGTCTATTGGGAAGTCGCTTGGCCAATAGCGCGAGTCAAGAAATGGACCTGACTGCAACCCGAAGATACTTCTGGACCGACTCCAGAACAGCATTGACATGGATCAAATCGGATCCTAGGAGATTCAAGCCTTTTGTCGCACATCGTCTCGCCGAAATAGAAGAGCTGACAAAACATAAGGAATGGCACTGGGTTCCAACGAAACACAACGTAGCCGACGACGCTACCAGAGAGACTCCATCGAATTTCGACATAACACACCGATGGTTCAAGGGTCCAGCCTTCTTGCATGAAGATCCCAGAAACTGGCCTACAGAGGAGAAGAAAGTCTCCATTACCAACACAGGTGAAGAAAAACCTAACGCCGTCACTCTAAGCGTTAGAAAAGTTATCCCTGTCATCGTGCCCGACCCAACAAGGTTCTCCAGTTGGACGCGCCTACTTCACGCGACAGCGAGATATTTGCAAGCCATAGATGTCTTCAAGCGAAAAATTAAGAAAAGGGTGAACATCACGAAGCTTATCACCAGAAAAACACAAGACCCAGCTTGGAAGAAGACACATAAACGGAAGACACAACCATCGGAAAAGAGACCAAGCAGAGAAGAAGTGGCCTTCTTACCAAAGTCTGCACTCTACGTAGAAAAGGCGGAACAGCTGCTAATAAGAAGAGTGCAAGAAGACAGCTTCTCGGACGAACTTGCTACCTTACGAAAGAAAGAAGACCTCAATCCGACCTCCAATCTGAAGAACTTCACAATCAAATTAGAAGACGGGCTCATTAGATTATCCACCCGCATCGGAGCAGCCAAGTACCTGATAGCTTCATACAAGAATCCGATCCTGCTGGATAAACATCACCGAATAACCCAGCTTCTAGTGAAGTACATCCATGAAGCCTTCAATCACGGGAACCACAACACCGTGATGAACGAGGTCCGGCAGAAATACTGGATACCATCGCTTCGGAACATGGTGAAGAAAGTAGCACGGGACTGCGGATGGTGTGGAATTCGGAAAAAGACGCCACAAATCACACCTCAAGGAGATCTGCCACCTGAACGTCTAACGAAGACCAGCCCTCCTTTTACCTGCCTAGGAGTAGACTACTTCGGGCCCATGCTTGTCACCATTGGAAGACGCACGGAGAAACGATGGGGAGCGTTATTTACATGCCTCACCACGAGAGCCATCCATCTTGAGCTGGCTAACTCCCTATCAACCGATTCCATAGCCTAGGAGAAGAAATGAACAAGATGGGCATCGTTTGGAAGTTCATCCCTCCTGGAGCCCCCCACATGGGTGGAGCCTGGGAAAGAATGGTGCGATCTGTAAAAGTCGCTCTCTCAGCTACACTACGCGAGCGGCAACCTAGAGAAGAAATTCTCCATACATTGCTTCTAGAAGCCGAGCATATCGTAAACTCGAGGCCCCTCTTCTCCGTCAGCACCGATCCAGAAGAAGAAGAAGCTTTGACCCCGAAGCATTTTCTCATCGGGCGGTCATGCGGAGCCACCCTCTTTGGCTCCTTCGACGACACAGAGCTCATCGGTTCTCCCAACTGGAAGACATCCCAACGCCTGGCCGATCATTTTTGGTCAAGGTGGTTGCGAGAGTACCTCCCAACTCTCTCGCCTCGCTACAACCAAGGTCCTCACTATCGGGACCCGACATTGGGCGACATAGTCCTGATTGTCGACCACACCCTGCCACGATACTCGTGGCCACGCGGCGAAATAGTCGCCATTCATCCCGGACCAGACGGAAGAACCAGGATCGTCGACGTACGAACAGCAGCGGGTACCCTACGGCGGCCAGCATCACGCCTAGTCCTGATAGTACCTGCAACGTCGCCCCAACGAGATGGAGTGCAACGCACTGAGGGGGAGACTGTTGGCGACGACAATAAGAATTGATTAGAAATTAAGTTTGATTAAACAAATAAAAACCATTTTTTTATAGTACGTAAATAAGAATGATTGTTGCATAAGCATAGGGTTGGTTTTAATTTCCCATAGTTTGTAAGTCTGATTGATACCTATGCCTTTTATCAAAATCGTTAGTTATAAGTTATCATAAACCTATTAATAAAGAACGTAGTTAGCACCCTAACACATCCCAAAGGTAATCACACACATACCTACACATGACATGGTATCACCCACGAACAAACAGTAACTTGTCGAAAGAAACTACGCAAATAGCATCATTTACGAACAAGTCGCAACTTGTCGTAAAATAAACCAAGCAGATGGCATAATTCACGAACAAGTCTCAACTTGTCGAAAGAATCTAGGCAAAAATGGTATCATTCAGAGAGCAGGTTAGAACCTGTCGAGAATCAAGCTCATACTTGACCGAAATATCCAAGTCTTACTTACCTATCATTGGATGAAAACTGTAAAACATTTATTTTAGTCTCAGGACCACCCGCTACTTGTACCATAGTGAAATAGTACTTAAGCAATCCCAAAATGTAAACAGTTTAGTTTTCTAGTGCGCGACTCAATATACCTCAATAGTGTTAATCAAGTTGGTGTTTCATTGCAAATCCCTTACAAACTTATTTCTTGTGGGTTTATTGGTAGTTAAATTAATTGGTTCTTATCCTTTGAAAATGCGATGGTGTTTGTTTTACTAATAATGACTAATAAATATGATTAACCATAGTCTACAGGACGGTAGCTGCGCTGCAAAGGTATGCCAAACGAACGCTGACTCGTACTAACTCATTTGTCCCACTCCTTTTTTTCATCCGTTTATTACTAATGGTTGGTTAGTACCAGGAACCGGGATCAAGTACATTAATCTTTAACTGAAAGAAACCATTGGTTAACTTGGCTACTAAAACTACAAAAATATAAAAGAAAAATTATAAAGGAATTCTTGAAAGATGATTTGTGTGTTTGAATGAAATTTATGATCTTTAAACCAAGACTATAACTCGCAAACTTGCCTTCAAATAGTCAGTTACATAAAGTAGTATATCGATATGCTTTACTTTGGAACTCTGCCCATTTTTATAAAAGCTCGTAATACTAGATTACTTTATTAAAATTCTGTAAGAGAACGTTTCAAATTAGGTTAAAAATATTAGTGATCGCTGTTTGGATTAAATATTAGCAGACAAGACCAGTGTTCTTTCATGCGATCGTCTCAAAGTTATCTTCTTCTGAGCGATGTCCGTTTTGCGTGGATGTGACGCATATTTTCCCCCAACTAGTTCTATTTAGTATTTGTGTTCTTTGTTGACGTCATGTTTACCGCAAATGTTGTTTTGCGCACGGTTGGCGCAGTGGTTAAGCGATTGACTGCTGCGCTGCGTGTCGCGGGTTCGATTCCCGCACGGAACAAATATGACCTACAATTAGTTGTTCCGGGTTAGGCCGTTTGTGTATGTGAGTTTATATGTTTGTAAACGCACCCACGACACAGGAGAAATTCCTAGTGTGGGGCAACGTTTTTAAAAAAAAAAAAAAAAAAAAAAAAAAAAAAAAAAAAAAAAAAAAAAAAAAAAAAAAAAAGTATTTTCTTTCTTATTTTTCTTATCTTTAAAAAATATGCTTAACAAAGCATTTAACAAAGAGATTGACAATATTTAATGCATCCCATTTTCAAATATTATTCAGATAGTATTTATTGGATAGTTTAGGAGTGAATTACGTAATTATTATGTAGCATTCACAGAAAAAAAAATGCTACAAGCTATTTGTGCCAAATATATCAATTATCTTAAATTTATTTATTGAAATGAACAGAGCATATTTAAGTAACCTTTTCATTGCGTCGACACTTTTTTTACCACTAGCAACTTGACGATTACAAAATCTAAATCCAATTAATACATATTTCCTTTTCTTGCCACTCCCAATTATTTTAGTTTCAATATCAAAACGGCATGAATTCTTAACGATCTCATTAATATTCGAATACTCTAAACTTTTGGTGATAAAATATAATTGCCATTATAATAGTTCTTTCATTACTTTTAGAGAAAAGTAGTTAAATGTTTTAATTACTTTGGGACCCTTAGCACAGTTAAAAGTTAGTTTTGTATTATTTTAATCTTATACAATTTCATACAAAGGAATTATTCTTTGTCTATCTTTTAGAAGTAGCATGTCTGTTTAGGAAAGTACGACCAATAATTCTAGTATAGGAATAAGAATCGAAGCATCGAATTCATAACTTCTTTTTTCTCTATTCGGTTAAAAAGGCATTGCTTGGGTTTGATCGCCATAAAAGTATGTAAAGTGAGAGATATGCACATGAGATGATGTTCTTCAAAAAAAGATATTTCATTAATATATCTGTTTTTGAAGAACATTCCTTTGATTTCAAAGGTAGTTATTTTACCCAAATTCATACATAATATTCGTCACTTAAAGGTATAATGCTTAGAGCCTTCTTTGGCGAGACGGGATTGACTAACAGAGAAAAGTAATCTTCTACTCATTCTCAAGGGGCCGGTCTGTAACAACGTGGTGAAAAGGCAATGTACTCTTTTCATTTGGCGTTGATAATCTTGGGAACATCTAACATACCCTTAACCTATACTTATTCGTCAAGAAGGTACGTAGACGCATTTAGTTAGCCAACGTTGACGTTCGTGAGTTATGTTTGTAGGTCCCTTGTTACTGCTACGTGCTACAAACTTGTTCGGGTTAAGTCTGCACAGCTGGATGGAAAAATCTATTATTACTTATTCGATTTTGCCGCCCAGCTGTGCAGACTTAATGTAGTATGTGCCTCTGGTCGGCTTTGTTCTTCAACAATTACTGCCAAATCAAGTGTGTCGCACGCCTCGTGCTGGCTACACAAAGTCAAAGCGCTTATTTCAAATAGGCACATAGAAGGCACTTTTCAACGTCAACAATTAACAAGACAATGTATTTTCTAATTCCTATAGAATAGTAGACAGACTAAATTTCGATTCATGAATGGTCTTTTTTTTCGAATCTTTTAATATGTGTTTCATATCGAAAATTGTATAGTTTGACAGGCTGGTAGAATCACCCCTTGACATACGCAGGTCATTTAATCTCCATCCTGTATATTCAATGCAACATGAAATGTAACATACGATGAAGCAAATTCAAACTCAAACTCAAAGCATTTATTTCAAATAAACCAATTACACTTTTGAATTGTCAAGGGGTAGTATGTACGTATTAGCTCGCCGTCCGATAAGGACCCGGCCCGTGTCGACGGTGCGCTGTGTTCCACGCGCGCCTCAAAGAGATGTCAGCAACTGAAGGGGTCCGATAGGACCGATGCCTGCCGGGGTTGCGGAAAAGTCCGAAAGGGATACCGTGGCCACTGGCAACGTACAGGCAACGGAAGGAACACGGTTGGGTTTTAGTCAGTAAGAATCTGACACGAAGAGCGGGAGAAGTTATTTGATAATTTCCCACCCAAAAAAAAAAAAAGGGTTAGTATGTACGTATGGAGAAGAACGGGTAAGAAACTCCACAATCAAAATATGGTTACAAAATATTGGTTACATCATTCATGTTGAAGTTATACATGTGAGAACGATGCAAAACATTAAAAGCATCCGTTAGAAATAAAAAAACAATTCAAACAATAAATTAAATTAAAATTGCCGTGGCAGCTAAAAGATGACCAGTCCCTACTGACGGCGCCCGTTTATGACGCATGTCTTAGCACTATTCAGCTCAACCATTTTGAATTCGCCTAGTTGTTGTGTTGCATTGTATATATTTGGACGGTATATTCGTTTGAATTTATCTTTCGTTTCCCGATATGTACCCACCATTATAGAGCGAGAGTATTGCCCCAAAGAAGTACATCGAAAGAAAGAGTTTTTTCTAGTTCTTTCGTTTTTCCGAACCGGGATCAAATCATTCGCCCGTTGCTTCTGAGTACACCTAAGTGCTCATACCCCTGAAGCACCGCCGCGTGTCGACGGCTGCAGTTGTCTCTCCCGTCGACGCGTGACACTCGTGTGTATGAGCACTAAAAGGCAAACCATAATAACACTTTGCCTGACGTCCGCCAGCGCTTGACATTTGCAATCGTAACCTTGCACTGAATAACCTACATACAAGTAGTACGTAAGGCAAAGACGTGTTTTCATGCAGAGAAGGAACGAGCATTGACCACCACGATTGCTCATTTCATGTTTTCTTAAAACTAGGCAAATTACTATAACAAATCATGAATATGATATTCATGATTTGTTATAGTAATTTGCCTAGTTTTCAACCTGGCACTATAAACCGGGCACTGTGACTAGATTATCTACCTTTTTCTTGAAAATTTCCAAAGAAACTTTCAAACTCAAGGCTTCTAGAGGTAATACATTACTTTTCACAAAAAGAGTACCCAGCCCTGCTTTTTCACTACTTGATTGCACAATTTTCAGTGTAAAAAAATTATATAAATTGCCAAGGTAAAATTTTATTAAGCCCGATTACTCTTCACCACAAAGGGTAGGTATAAACCCGAGCAAGCCTGTAATGAAATACAGCGTTGTGTACCCAAAAGAAGAATATGAAAGGTGAATAATATATTAAGTTTTTGATTAAAACTAAAATGTGTACCTTCACTTGTTCAGGAGGTATTCATTTAGGGTCAAAGATTTTTTTGCTTTCGACATTGTTAGCTGGATTTTCATATTGCTTTGCTTTCAATTTTGATATTTTTTATAGTCAAATTTTTTATGTTTTAAACATATTTTTGTAAATTTTCGCAGATTTGGGAATATTTCTTGAGACTTTCACATACATTATCAGCCTATAATGTTTCTACTGCTGGGACACAGGCCTCATCTTTCTGTGAGAGGGAGTTCGGAGGGAGGGAGCCGTTCACATGCCTTTAAAGTAATCTTAAACTCCATGTGGCATTTAAGAATATTTTAAAGGTATGTCCTTTAAAATATTCTTCAGCGCCAGATGCCTTTAAAATAAAATAAGATGTTTCTGCAGTTGTGGTGTGTCTATGTAATTATTTAAGATCTCTTCCGTCGTCACTTGTCGTCTTGTCATGCTTATTTTTCTGTCTGTTACTTTTAATTGTTAACTTGTATTTTAGCAGAATAAAGCCAAGATTCTAATGGTATTTTCGTTTAAATGCATCAATTTATTCTTCTATAAAAATAATACAAAACCAGATATGCAAAAATCCGAATAATCTGCAAGCATGCTACGATATTTACGACCAGACCATTTCGATATCGAACCCAAAACGGTGGCGGCTGATCAAAATGGAGATACTGGTATACAACTTTCTCTAATTTTATAATTGAAGAGAATTCTAGTATTTCTGATTCTATGAAACTGAAACTATTGACGAATCATCTTTCTCCAACGATTCTCCTGTTTATTAACAAATGCAGCGGCCAACAATGATGAAAGCTACGCTTGTATTTCGGCTGCATCTCTGTCCAGTCTACGGAAAGCGACTATACCTATATTAATGAATGAAACTCGTGTTGAAGCACTGATTGACAAGAGAAGTAATGTAAGATTTATCGACGAGGTTTTATCTAGAATAATGAATCTCAGAAGGAAGAACATTAATCAATGCATTTTTTCGGCTTCTCTTAATCATGTATCATTCGTCAATGGATTATGTCAAGGGACTATTAAACTTGACAAACACTTACAATCAACATACTCTCCTCATCGTGGAGAACCTGTGTGCTGATGTAATCATTGGCCATGATCTTGTGAAACATCATCAGTCGCTAGAATTCCAATTCAGAGGTGAAAGAGAGCCATACAGTCTACATATATGCAACGTTATGCAAGCATCTGTGCCTCCGGCCTCTGTCTTTTCTAACCTCCACTTGAGGCCGATTGCTATAAAATCCAAGTCCTACTCAGAAGAAGAGGAACGGTTTATTAAAGAGGAAGTATCTAAGTTATTAGCGAGCGGTATAATCGAACCGAGCATGTCACCATGGAGGGCCCAGGTTTTAGTAACGAGAGGTGTTAGTCAACGTAGACGAATGGTAATAGATTACTCTCGTACTATAAACCTCGCGTGCGAAAAGGACAAATCAAAATAATTCGTCCTTTTCGCACGCGCGTAACTCTGAAGGACGCGTGGACGGCTAGCACCGATTGCCGAAATCAAGGATACACGATCCTCCCGAGCTTGCCCGAAGACTTCCGATTCATCAGGAATACAACAAACACATCCCTAAAGAAGTAAACAACAGCGCTTATTTTTATTATTTTTGATTTTTCTACTCAAACTGCCTACTACAAAATGGTAAACACCTGCGCTACCTGTGCTAAAACACTAAGAGCGAACCAATACACTAAATGTGTTGAATGCGACAACTTTTACCATCCTTTGTGCGCTAAAATAACCGATTTTCGTAAATTATCAGAGGCCGCAAAGTCAACATGGTTATGCACGGGTTGTCGAAATAAAAAGCTCAACTCAAGCAACTCTGACACGCAGTCGGAACAAAATGTACACGTCGACCACAAAAATGATACCAGCAACAGCTCGTTACTACTCAATACCCCATCCGCTGCATCCGACTCCGGTAGCTTGTCTCAACTAACATCTGAAATAAAACTACTACGAGAAGATGTAGGTGATCTCAAATATCACCTCAAAACGCTCACTGAACACCTAACACTATGTAACCAACGCCTTGAAGTGTCCGAAGCTAGCTTGGCCTGCGCAGAAGCCAAAATTCAAGTGCTTGAGGAACAATTACGTGAAATCCCCTACTTAAAGTCCACAATTCAACAACTCAGTGAACAAGTACAATCACACGCCCAAGCTAACTTGAAAAACCAAGTTGAAATATTAGGTGTAAACGAAACTGCCAACGAAAACCCCGTTCACATCATTCTCACAGCGGCAGTAAAAATTGGTATAAATCTCGAAGACTCCGATCTAGAATACGTTACTAGAGTTGGGCCACGCCACAGCAACAACACTGAGAACACCACTAGCGCCCCCGTGGAAACACACCCCCGTCCGCTGGTAGTAAAGTTTCTGCGTCGCAACAAACGTAACGAATTTCTTCGCGCGGGGAAAATAAGACGCAACCTCTCTAGTGATGATCTAGACATACCCGGCGCCCACAGGACTGTATATTTCAACGAGCGACTAACAAAAGAAAATCGGCAGTTATTTCGAGCAGCAAAGCCACGTGCCAAGGAATGCGGCTACAAGTATTGCTGGATCAAAAATGGAACTGTCAATATTCGCAAGCAAGAAGGAAACCCCGCCATCGCTATTAGGAACCAGCATGACTTATCGCGCTATTGCCCCATCTCAACTGTACAAACAGAAGTTTAGCGAGCAAGAGCGGTCCTTATGTAAGCACCTGTTATGTTTCTTTTTGAATTTTATATTTCCTAAATATTTTTATTATTTGTTTTTTATGCTAAAGGTCGAATACTTAGAAAGGCTTGCAATTAAGCACCTATTATGTTTCTCTATTAACTTAATAAATTTTAAATATTCTTTATGTTTGTTGATTACGCTAAATTTGCTCAAATACAAACAAGGGCTTGTACACAAGCACCCGCTATGTTTCTCTTTAAAAATAAGTTTCAAATATTCCTACTGCCTGGTTACTATGTTAAAGCTCAAATACACAAGAAGGCTGGGACTTAAGCACCTGTTAAATCTCTTTTTAAGTTTAACAACAATTTTAATTATTTTTAATTTCTTATTTAAAATGTTTTTAGTCAAATACCTACAAGACCTAATACCGTTTCACCTGGTATGTTTCACTTCAATTTTTATACTATATTTTTATTGTTTGTTTATTGTTCTAAATTTGATAAAATTCATACAGTGGCTTGTACTCAAATACACTCATCTTAACTATCCAATTTTAACACTCACATCAACGCACACTCCCCTACAAAGGCACTCACACAATTATACACCACATAATTTGTCTCATGGAAGAATCTTCTGTAACATAAAAGTAATGAAATCTCTTGCAAAAACAAACTTTCTACATAAAATCTCCTCACTGAGTTTCGGTTTTCATCTTTATATTATAACACAAAAAAATGGCTTTACTTAGCGTATCCAACGACCTAGATGAAACCTTTAATATAGAATGTCGCACAGTAGAATCTCTTGAAATCTGCAAGAGTATCCTAATTGCTTCCAAAGACAATATTAAGGTGCTAACATATAATATCAGAAGTTATCAGAAAAATTTTGACGACTTTGCAATTGCTCTAAATCGGTTAGACTCGAATATCGACGTTAACGTGCTCACTGAGTGTTGGTTATCTGACGGCTCCATTATAGAGGACCTACAGGGATATAGTGCACACAGAACAACTAAACAAGTAAATAAAAACGGGGGAATTGTTATCTACACAAGAACAGCTTGGAGGAGCAGTATTGTTACTGTAGAATCTAACCTTGCTGACGCCGACAGTATATTAATAAAAACCAACAACAAATTAAGCCTCCTAGCTATCTACCGGTCTCCCTCTTTTACAAATGCAGAGCAATTTCTTAATTCCCTTGATACTACCCTGTTTGATCTTAAAAACCAAGAAACACTAATTGTGGCCGGTGACATTAACTTAAACATAAACGACCCAAGTGACAACAAAGTATCTAACTACGCTTGTCTCATGGCCTCACACGGTTTATCCCCTGCTATTACTCTCCCAACAAGATGCGGAGCTTGTATTGACCACATATTTATAAAATCACCAGCAATACCTTTTGGTCTCGTTTGTAGCTTATCCATTACCGATCACGACCTAGTCTTGTGTAGTGTCCCCATTAAACCGGAACGCCCTAAAAACACTAAACGCTGGAGCGTCAGAACTGACTGGACCGCTGTAGCTGGTGAGATCAGTAAATCAAACTGGGATCCGGTTACGAACTCATCTTGTGTAAACACTGCTGTAAACTACTTCAACGACATTATCTCACGTGCCGCTGACAAACACACAGAAAATGTTAAAATTAGTCGCAGAATGGCCAACATCCAACCCTGGGTCACTCCTGGTTTAATTAGATGCATGAGACAACGCGATAAACTTCATCTTAAATGCAAAGCTGACCCTGAAAATATCACAAAACAACTAATTTACACCAGATACAGGAACTTTGTGTACACACTTCTTCGGAAACTCAGAAACTTACATAACGGACAGGAAATTGAAAGTAACCAGAAAAACCCAAAAAAGCTCTGGACGGTTATAAAAGATATATGTGGAACTAAAACTCGTCAAAATTCATCATCGCACCTAATTGCGTCCAGTATTTCTCCAACTTCAGCACTTGACAATTGCAATCGATACTTCGTCTCTGTCGGGGAAAAACACGCAGCAAAGATTCTAGACAAACTTTCAACCACTCACCACTCACTAATAGAATCAAACATAGCTCCAAGCTCTATCTCACAATCTTTCTATCTGCACCCGACCGACGAAGAAGAAGTGTCCAACATAATTCGCAACTTGAAAATAGACAGCGCACCAGGGCCAGACCAACTAACCGTTCCATTACTAATACATTCCCGAGAAAGTATAATCAAGCCACTTACGCACATCTTTAATTTAAGCTTAGAATCAGGTGTCTTTCCCGATTCCTGGAAAATTGCTGCAGTGTCCCCTATCTACAAAAGTGGTCCCAAAGACTTGCCGGAAAACTATAGACCTATCGCCTTGCTGAGTATAGTCTCTAAAATTTTAGAAAAAATTGTAAACAAGAGACTGGTAAATTTTATAGAGAAGCACAACATTGTCTCCGATAGGCAGTTCGGATTTCGCCGGGGAAAATCCACCGAAGACGCGGTGTCACTTTTGACAAATCAAGTCTCCCACCACATAGAAAATGGAGAATGCTGTGTTGGTGTTTTTCTTGATTTGGCAAAAGCATTTGACTCCGTGTCACCTGAACTGCTTTTGAAGAAACTCGAGGCAACAGGTATAAGAGGAACACCTCTAGAATGGTTTCGCAGCTACTTAACATCGAGATATCAATATTGTAAAATAGGCAACCACCAAAGCATGTCACTCCCTATCAACTTCGGTGTTCCACAGGGCAGTACTCTTGGCCCAACGTTATTTACGCTGTACATTAATGACGTAGTAAACCTCCCTCTTAGAAACGCTACAGTGATATCCTACGCTGACGACACAGCCATCGTATTCCACGACACGTCATGGGACCGAGTGTATCCACTGGCGAAACAAGGCCTCTCTCAGATAGCGCAATCCCTAGACACTAACCTACTGACACTAAACGCTAGTAAAAGTAAATATATTGCTTTCTCCAAAACAAGATCCTCCAGTGCCTCTCAAACTATGTCCTTAAAAATACACACCTGTCCACAGGAACACAATATTGCCTCACACCTGACACATCGTTCCTGCGCATGCATAGCCCTTGAACGTACTGACACGATTAAATATCTCGGGGTAACCATAGACAACCACTTAACGTACAAAGCCCACATTTATGCACTTTCCTCCAGAGTACGAAAACTAATACACGTCATGAAAAAACTCCGCGACTGTACTCCGATCGATATTTTGAGAATGGTCTACTTCGCACTCTGCCAGTCAATCATACAGTACTGTATCTGTATTTGGGGACGTGCTGGTAAAAGCACATTTATAACACTAGAGAGAGCACAACGGGCACTGATCAAGGTTGCACTAAAAAAACCCTTCAGATTCCCTACAGACCTTGTTTACCATGAGTTTCAAGTTCTCAGGGTACGACAAATATTCGTACTCCAAGCAACGCTCAAATATCACTCAACAATAAAAAAACGGCCCGACTATAGCGACATAATAAACAAGCGTGTCTTCAGAGTACCCATACCAAATGCCAAATCCGAACTAGCTAGACGCTGTACCTATTTTTCCCATCCCAACATTTACAACAAAGTTTGGAAAATCTGCGACCTAAAGGGCTGCTCAACCACAACCTGTAAAATAACCCTAACTTCAGCTCTTTTAAAATTATCATACGATGACACCGAAGCCTTGATTTAGCACCTACACACACACAATCACACACATACACACACATATACATACATGCACACACAAACACACACCACAGCGCAAGCCCAAAGTTAACACTTGGTATTTTATGTTGTGTTCAGATTCGTAAGAATGTTTTATTTTATTTTATTTTAACTCAACTTTTGGTTATGGTAAATATGTAATAATTATCTAACACTCTCAAACAAACTGTACTGTAACTTTTATAACTTTGAAAAAATTCGCACTCCAGAGCCACAAGATACAAGCGACGCTTAGTTTGTGGTTCACCGAATATCTCACATTGTATTGTTGCTTTTTCATGAATAAACTTTTATTACTTTATTACTTTATTGTGCACTATGGTACATACACTGATTTGGATGCCTTCCCTTTGCCGAAAATAGAATCCATTATATCCAAAGTCTCAAAATACAACTTCTTTGTTCAAATAGACCTCAAAACCGCATATCATCAAGTGCCAATCTTATCGAAAGAAAAACCTATGATGGTATTTGAAGCTTGCGGAAACTTATATCAATTTACACGAATACCGTTCGGTGTATTCAATAGCGTAGCTGCCTTTCAAAGAATGTTGTCTTTCTAAGACTGAAAAGCTAGACGGCACATTCTCTTACCTTGATGACGTCACAGACCGTGGCAAAACAAAAGAAGATCATGATAAAATTCTGAAACGATTTATGGATGCAGTTACTCAATTCAATTTGACTTTAAACGAACAAAAATGTATATTTAGTTCTGAAGAAATAAACTTACTTGGATATATAATTCACAATAATATTATAAAATCTGATAAGAATCGACTTAAACCCCTTTTGGATCTACCATTACCAAACGACAGCAGCAGTCTTAAACGAACTCTTGGTATGTTTGCACATTACTCGAAATGGATACCGAACTTCTCTTTAAAAAATACAATCGCTAATTCATGCGAACATTCCGCTAAACAAAGAATAAACTGAATGCTTTCAACAATTGAAATCTGAAATCGCCAAAACCGCGTTAGTAGCCATAAATTATTCTGATTTACTTACCGTAGAAACTAGCGCTTTTGAGTACGCTATCGCTGGTACCCTATCTCATTGTGGTAGGCCTGTCACTTTCTTTTCTCGTTCACTCAATGATTCAGAGAGAATCCGAAAAACAAAAAACGAATCACGAAGACACTTTTTATTAATCACAGACCAAAAGTCTGTAGCTTTTATGCTGAATCAAAAGCACGCCAGCAAAATCAAAAATGAATAATCGAAAGGTGGCGTTTAGAACTCTCTTGTTTCAAATACGATGTGATATATCGCCCTGGCAAAAAAAACGTCTCTGCAGATGAGCTATCAAGAGTTTATGCTGTTATGAACACGGGTAAATTATATGTATTACACAATTCTCTTTGCTATAGTCAAAATGGCGTATTGGGTTCGTACAAAGAATCTTCCTTTTACAATTAACGATGAAAAATCTATGACAGCATCTTGACCTGTCTGCGCGGAATTGAAACCACGTCTCATGAAAACCAAGAATCACCTAATTAAAACTATCGAACCTTTCCAGCGCCTGAACATTGACTTTAAAGGACCTCTGCCGTCTAACAATCATAAACAAGTACATTCTCACTATCATTGACGAATACTCAAAATTCCCATTCACTTATCCATGTAGCGATCTATGAGCACGAACTGTTATCAAGTGTCTCAAAGAATTGTTCCTTACTTTTGGTTCTCCAGCCTTTATTCATTCAGATAGGGGCACGTCAACATTTCTGTCTCAAGAGCTAAAACAATTTCTGTGTTCTTATAATGTTGCTTCTAGTAGGACAACTCCCTATAACCCAAAGAAGGAAATGGCCTAGTAGAGCGGCTAAATGGAACGCTTTGGCAAACGATCCAGCTATTTCTTAAATCGAGTCATACAAACTGCGGACTGGGAACGAGCGTTACCTATGCGCTACATTCGATTTGATCTTTATTATGTACAGCAACGGATGAGACACCATATGAGCGATTTTTCTTCCACACTAGACAGGTGAATCAAATACCTTCATGGTTATTGTCACTAGGTCAAGTCCTTATGAAAAGGAATGTAAAAACTTCAAAATATGGTCCAATCATAGACAACGTGGAGCTGTTACATAACAATTCCATCTTACTCGTATGTCCGCTTGCCTGATGGTCAAGAGACTACGGTTTCTAATAGACAACTAGCACCAGTACCTACAGAGGATATAGAATCTGATGAAGAGGATTCGGAACATGAAATTGCAGAATCAGAACTAGCTGAACAGCCAACGCAAGAGGCTCTGGAGCACGAAATTGTAGAATCATCAGAACTAGCTGAACAACCTCTGCGTCGATCCATCCGCGACAGGTGACCACCAGCAAATGTTCAAGGTGACGTCACTAACTTTCACTAACTAAATTATCAATGACATGAAACTGGTGGGGGTGAATGTAGTATGTAATTATTTATGGTATCTTCCGTCGTCACATGACGTCTTGTCATACTTATTTTTCTGTCTGTTACATTCAATTATTAACTTATATTTTAGCAGAATAAAACCAAGATTTTTGATGGTATTTTCATTTAAATGTATCAGCAGTAAGGCCCAAATTCTTTATGTGACGCATACCTAAATAAATTTAAGAATTCAAAATGAGAAAAACAAAATCTAAACGATTTACATTTTTTATCACAACAAAATACTCTTATTTTACCTAATTTTACTGCCTAGTTGTTCTAGTGGCGGCAAGTGAAACGTAAAAGCTACTTAATCAGAGGGTCCCTTTATATTTTCAATTTCCTTCAACGGTATTACATAACAACATGCTTCACTCTTTGTTAAGGAACCGAGTCCATTATGTTTTGAGTCAACTTTGTGATGAAATTGTATTTTTATTCAAACTCAAACTCAAACTCAAGCATTTATTTCAATTAAACCATTTACAGGCACTTTTGAATTGTCAAGGGGTCAGTCAGTTAGAAATATGAAGCTAGTTGCCCATTCCAAAGCGTAGATTCCTATGGAGAAGAACGAGCAAGAAACTCCACGGACACTCTTTTAAATCATAATATTGTTACAAAATATTGGTTACATCATTCATCTTGAAATTATACATGTGAGAAAAATGTAGAAAGACGTGCACGTAAAAAGAATCCGTAATAAAAAGATAAAAACAATTCAAAACTTAAATTTAAAAAAGCCGTGGCAGCTAAGAAATGACCAGTCCCTACTGACAGCGCCCGTTTACGAACATGACGCATGGATCAGCACCGCTCAATCATTTTGAAGGGAACTTAACGATCTAACACAGCATGAGGTCCTCGGTCGGGCAAAGGGTTATTTGGTTTTTCCATCTGGCATTTCTCAGTTGCAGCCCGAAGTGTGGACTTGTGCCCCATTGGTAGCAATAGACTCGTCCCCGATTAACATACCTGGCGAAATTAATATATTTCAAGTAATAACAATAGCAGCAGTCGTTGACCTCCCAAAAAAAAATCATCAATCCTTTTTATTTTTATTTTATCGTGTTTAGATATCAATTTATACCCATGGCGTCTCCGGAGTTTAGCTAGCCAAATTTAAATAACCTTGTATAACACAATTAAACATCCCTCTGACTCCAATAGAAATACAAACGAAAAGTAAATACCATAAGCAGGCGTAAAAACAGCATGTTAATCATAATTCAACATAACACTAAGCATTCTACGAATTAGAGATGAAAATACGCGAGCATATTACGTTGGAACGTGCCCGCAACAGAGGTAAGTGAATTTAATTTGTTTCGGCGTTTATTCCGACAGGTAAATTTATGTGTTTACATAATTCATAACAGTAAATAGACTTACATTTCTGAATATGGGTTTCTCTATAAACAGCTACGTCGAACGATCTTATTGATCATGAATGTTTAATTTTATTAGCTTCGTTATATGGTAATGGCTTGTTCCTGTAAATCAGAATTATAGACGGTTTATAATGAATTCAGGGAAAATGGACTGATATTATAAATGTGAAATTGATTTTGTCTGTCTGTTTCATATAATACCTAAAATAATTAATTTCAATACTGTCATAGATAAACTAAGACAGTTAGTTTAGTGATTTTGTAAAAGTCTCTTTGTTACTGACTAACTTGCAATGTTTCGAACCCACAGTCTCGTGTTTGAGAACCAGTAGCCTAAAGATCCAATCCTTAGGCCGCTTTCACATCAAAGCGTACAGTCGGCCGTTGGCTGTGAGCATCCAGTGCAAAATGTATGAAAAAGCAACTATAGCCACCGACTGACTGTCCTTTTCTTTGTTATTCTTCATTTTTACAGTCTGCAGACAACTATAGTTTTGGTGTGAACGCGGCCTTGGGCCCAGTATCCACGAAAGGAGAGAGGAGAAGAGATGTCTGTAACAACACACTTAACTTTTAAGCAATATCTTTAAGCTTTAGGTTCCGGTAGGTCATTCCTGCGCTTTAGTGGTAACCGCCAACCGGCACTTTACATCACAACATGCATACAGATGAATATAGAAAAGCACACCTAGATACTCCATAAGTTCGTTCATCGTTCCTGCTCATAGCACCACGCCGTACATCCTCAAAAGCCCAGTATACCCCAGGGTGTGTTACATTTAACTAAAGTTTGACGGCGCGCAGAAGAACTGCTGCATTGGGACTAGAAGAACGCTTTGTTTCGGAACTGTGTAGACTTTATAACGGTGGTACAAGTTTTTTTTGGGAATCGGGTTGTATTTAGTAAAACATACATAACCGCATCAACAATCAGACCACGTTATCACCCAGTTAAGCTATGCGCACATTATAGCCGCATCGAGCCGCAGCGCATCGCATTTTCATAGGTAGCAAAAATGGCGGTGCGGCCTGCCTGCTGTGGTATTCTGCTGTACAGAATCACATCATTTAGTCTATTTATATGTAATTATACAAAACAAACCACCTTTTGACGTATTTACATATTGAAATTCTATGACACTCATGTAACACTGTTACCTGTGAAAAGCATACCTATAATTGTTTTAGCATCTAAAACTTATTTTATACCACAAATTTTTCCTCTTTGTAAAAAAATCTTAGAATATTTTATATTTTGACATTTTCATTATAAGTTGTCATCTGTCCAATTTACTTTTCTAAACCATAGACATAACACAACATGGACAAGTACACTTTATCTTCTTTTAGACCCTTTATAAAGCTGGTGAATACACTGTAGACGTCCCAATAAAGGCAAGTGTAGGATTTCCCTCTGTAAAGCGTTTTTATTAGTTCTGGCCATCATTTACCCATCATCATTATCATTTATTTTATCTTTTTTTTTTCTATATACATTAATATTTATACACTGGATTTATTCATATTTAGTTACTGACTTGATGTCCGTACGTATTTTTCGGGTGACCACTGAAAATCAGCGCTGTGCTGTGGGTCCCTCATAGCACAGAATCATGCTGAGTGGAAGCCTTCTTGTCACAGTCATGACATGCAGCTGCCGAATATTTCTGTTGGTTATTTGTTTATATTGTTGTTTTTTGTATGCACGTGTTTCTGTGACGAATAAACCTATTTTTCTTTCTTTCTTATTTAGTCAAGCAAAAACTTGATATAAATGTTTGAAATGTTTAACATATGCTTCCAGAATATAATGTATAATATATAGTTTTTAAGTTTTGTTGAAGTCTTTGACATTTTGCCCTTTGGGTCTATTTTTTTAAACAAAGTGACCTATTCGAATTTTAGCCTGATCAGTTTAGTGTAACTAGCATCTGTATATAACGTACTGTGTGTAACCTAAATTTCAATACATAGTGATTTCGTCTGTGCTTTACTGAGTATCATTTGTCCGACCCCTCGCCTATCCCTGTAGGAGACATCTACTCCCGTCTATTCCAAAAGTACTCTAACCACGCGGCGTAAGACGCCACGAATAAATACCAAAGAGGCCTCCAACGTCAAGCGGCGTGAAGCCAGGCGACGTTACCCTCTGGGAGGCTATCCGCCGTCACGTGTGCCGCAGATGCGACCCTCCCGCTAACGTGAAGCGTCACAAAGCGCCTCCGCTACCTCCAAACATCTCAAAATCTCCTCTCCACTCAACACGGGTAAACGAACACGCTCAGCGTGTGACGCCACAGCCCGGCTCCTCCACACTCCCTGCTGCCTGCCTGCCTGCCTACTTGCCTACCTGCCCGTCTGCTTGATCCTGACCCCGCCGATCCTGAACATCCCGCGCCGTGCGAAGCCATCCTGGATTTCGTAACCTCTCTGTCATTTTATATATTATTTTTATTTAATTAATATGACTTAGGTACGTTTAGTTCACGTAACTAAACGTAACGTTACACTGTAGTGTGCGATGGTTCATACAAAATATCCGAAAGTGATGAGGAGGATTTTGGCAATGCGGTACGGCCCGATCAAATCTGCGTCAGTTTTATCTTAACTGGGTTGCGGAAGTCAGATAGGCACCATGAAAAATATTGATATTTAGCAAAATCTGGTTAGGCTGCATGCCTCCGTGCCTCGGAAAGCACTTTAAGGCGTTGATTGTCGTTTGTAGATCTTTGACAGATGTTACGAGTCATCAGAAGCCCGAAATTCTGACAACCAGTCTTACCAAGGGGTATAATTTTACCCAGTAACTGGGTTGAGGAGGTTAGATGGGCAGTTACTCCATGTAAAATACTAAGTTCACTAATTAAACAGGAATAGGTATATCCTCCAAGTGGTACGAGGACTAACACACCGGTAACAATAGTGGACTGTATTATAATATGAAGATTTACAAGGGATAACACACGGATAACAATTTTAAGTGATATAGGTGAGAATGATTTGCGAATACGTTCTATCGCGGTCGAAGACGCAGTGGTGAGCCGGCCGCTGCACGCGTGCTGCTCGAGCGCCACCTCCGCGACCGCAGCTCCCGCCCGCGGTCGCCCAACGTGGCGTGATATTCTCGACACTAATGTTTCACCAAAACACCATCGACAAATTTTTAGTTTACAACCAACATTTTGTATACTATTTATTTTAGAAACAACTTATTCCGCAAATGTTTTATTTTATAAACACTCGCTTTACATTTTTTTTTATTTGGCAAATGCTTCTCTTTACAAATATTTCGCATGATATTTAATCATTTATAAATTTTTCATGTAATATTTAGATTATTTTGGAAGAATCACGTTTATACTAAATACCTATCATTTTATAATAAATTTTCTAAGTCAGTCACAAAGTGATCATGGTAGCAATTTCCATTTGGGTAAAATATTTTACAGGCAAGTACTGAAGTTCTTTAAATCTACAAAAGTATTTTTTTTCTAAATATTTTAGTTGTTTTTGCGTAGGGGGTCGCAGTTCTAACCTAAACTCACCTTTTTTTGCGAGTAAAAATATTTAGCCTTATATAAAAAGTTCGGTTCCGGGTAGTTTTTAATTTTTTAATGAAATATTTTTTGTTAATTTATAAATTAAAATTACCCTTTTGCTTACACAATGAGTTTCATTTTTAGGAAAAAGTTTATTGAATACTTACTTTCATAAGTGAATTATTTGGCAAACTTGTTTTTGTATAATGATGAAATATCAAATTATGTTTTTGCCAATCGTTACTTGTCAAGTGATTTTTTTTTTTTGGTGAAATGACTAGCCACCAAAATACTGGAATTTATCTGCATAAGTTTAAACTGTCAGCCGCCATCTTAGTTGGGAGAAGGCTAGGGAGATCATGATGGTGATCTCCATATCACGTACGTATTCCCCATTAGAGTAGGCAGGTCTATTGAAACTGCCACCATCACGTTGCAGCCGAACGACGTTCACTGCTACACAAAAGGCCAAACTAGAGCATTCATTGCTACAACGACCGTTTGTATTATTCCCGGCGACCTTCATTATGTCGATAGTTCAAATTATCAGCGTCAACATCACCACCATTTTATTTCGTTTAAACCATTTCATCAGTTTTGAATTGTCAAAGAGTTGGCCAGTAAGTCAGAAAGTTGCAGCTTGTTGCCCGTTCAAATACGTAGATTATCTATGAAGAAGAACGGAAAAGGAACTTCAAATTCTTTTAAATCAAGATATTATAAAATCCTGGATACATAACAAGAACCTTCTGTTGTACCGACTCAATCTTTGATTATTAATCCGTCCATTAGATTCTCGACCACGGATGTTTTCGAAAAGTAACAGCCGTCCAACTTTATTTATTATTTAAATGTTTTGGAACATTTTCATGAACCCGAGCGAAGTTTTTAGCGACAAAGAATCATTTAAGCCTCTGCTAAGTGTTTTTGTTAAGGAGAAGGCGTCAACGACCGAAAATAATAATGATGTAGGTATTATACACTTACACGGTGTATTTAATTGTATTATGTTTCAGGTCTTTGTTTATTTTACCTTTGTTAACTTTCACACGTTTAATTTAATATTTTTCAACAAAAAAATGACGACTTTCAGACTTGAAGTAGGTACAGCTACTGAACTAACTTTTTGTAGAACTGTCCTAAATGTAAGTAATAATTATGTTAAGTCAACTCCTGTCCACTGACTGAGAATCTATCAGCAAGCAGTGAAAATAATATTCATACCTCTTTCGCATGGCGTCATTAGTACGTCTTACATACTTACTGTCAGCAGAACACCACGTCTTAAATCATAAATCCATTGTCAAGTTAACTATTATTACTTCCTGATACCTGGTCCTAAGGTACGCTCGCAGCAATTCACCAGCCGGAACCCTACGTCCCGTCTCCACGCATACATCATCTTTACCACGTTCCGGTGGTACATTAGACGGCTTCATACCTTCGAGCTCCGCCTTAAAGGACCATTTATTTACCGGCCCAAAACCGTTGACAATAGCATCGCATATTCATGACGCTATCCATTGTTGCTTTTATGAATAAGAAGGGAATTTATGCATAAATAGTCTAGTTATCGAGAGGTATGGTTCGTAATGAAGTTTGGGAGTTATTTTTGAGTTTTAATAGTTGATAGCAGTGGAAGTAATTGTGCTTGACTGGCTTTTAAGTATCACTCTAGTTGATAAAATTATCACTGTAGGTTACTGATTTTTACTTTCAACGTAGCGTTTTCTGTTGTACTTAAGTAATCTAGTTGATACAATTACAGTAATTATATTGTTGAAATTTTATTGGATTTTTATCTCCATCGAAAAGAGTAAAAGCAACGAAAAACACATCTTGGGAATCTCACTCATTTGGTGAGCAAGTAGAGTGATGGGTAATGATCGTCCTCTTTCTAGAACACGAAGTGAAACAACAAATAAAGGCTACTGATTACCTTCTAGGTACTGACAAAAGCTTTAAAATATACCTATTATTTTCCTTTGCCATGCAATCATCGTCTGCAATACGAACAAAGTTAGAACTGAAACGGGACCTAAAATAAGAGAAAAAACTTTGACCTTTTCCCACAGAAATTCAACATTAAGTAACTTCTTGCTGCCACAAAATTCACGGGTGTACGGTCTACCCAACAGTCGGGTTATTACTACAAAATAAATACGGTTCCCACCGTTCCCTAATTATGTTTACTGCAAAGCTAAAAAGGTAGTCTGAGGACGAAAAATAAACTCATTAATTTATGTACGAACTGATTACTTGGGGTTGTAAAAATATTAGCGTTGCGTTCGGTTTATAAGTCATTAATGTCGGAGTGGATTGGATTGTTTGCCGCAGTGCAATATTTAATTGAGCAATGCATGTCGAAACTAATTACCAATTTTCGAAGATATGTGCAAGGATTTTTGTCTCTTGAACTTTTTGTTTGTGCATGTTATACCTGTCGGAAATACGTCACTGATTTGACTAATCGTGGCGCCAGTAATTTTATTATAATTTGCAAACGGTTTTTCTATTGGGCAATAACCAACACTACCCATAGTACGCCCACAGTAGTTAAAATATGGCTGATTATAACGTGAGAGACGTACCTTATCCGTTACGGCACGTCTTTTCGTATCCGATTACGAAAAGCCGTGTCCCCAATGGGATTTCCAATAATCCCCTATTTAACCCCTTAAGGAAATGATTTTCAAAAATCCTTCCTTAGTGCTCACTTTCTTTGTTTAAGGAATTCTTAGTCAGTTATTTAGGCTCTGCGTTGTCTGCCAGCGAAATTACGAATTTCATTAAGAAGAATTAATTCTTGAGTGCTGTTAATAGAAAAAATCTCTTCCAATTTTCCTTAAAATCTCAAAATTGATTGAAAAAATAATTACAACTTAAGTCACTTCAAATCTTCCAATACACTTTTACGACACGATTGCCTGAAGCCCTATATTTTCTACTCCAACAAACATTCAATCCATTCCCCATAAAAAAATAATCAATTCAATTTGCGCATATTGATATTTATGTTGCCAGCCTTGAAAATTGATCCGGTTTACTTTGGTAAAATAAATCCACTGGATCGGGCACAGCCTTAATGGATAGACAGTCAGATGGATCGGTGTGAGCTTATCTCGGAGTTTTTATATCGTTTCCCTTTTAGTTTTAGTTATTCTAATTTATAGTAGGTTTTTATGTAGATGTTGGATTTGTAGGCTGGTTTATTAGGTTTTGTATTTGGGTTGTGGTGGGAAATAGGGAACTATTAGTTCAACCAGGTTTCAGACTGGCTAAAGTAGACTTATCTTTCATGGGGCACTGTTTAAAATGTTACAATAAAATTCCTCCCCACATACTTCAACTGAATGAGACGAAATTCAAATCTTGTATAAAACGCACACTATGTAGGCAGGCATATTATAAGTTGGGGGATTACATAATTGATAAAAATGCTTGGCTCATTGCTGGTCCTGCTCCACAAGCATAAACTAATTGATTAGCATTTGAAAATACCGTTGGAGCTACTGAAGATTTTAAAAACTATCTGTGCATTGTATAAATTCAATGTCTTAGCATTGTATAATTGCATAGCACATGTGTGAGTACTATGTACCGACTATAAAGCTACCATTTAGGTACTGGGTATGTCTTTCATTGACTTGAATGTGCCCTGGCGGCTGAGAGTATGTCATGCTCACTCCAATGTCTCGCTGGCGGTGGCGCGTGTGTTGGATCATTTAGCTCCCTTCAAAATGGTTGAGCTGAATGGTGCTAATTCATGCGTCATGTTCGTGAACGGGCGCCGTCAGTAGGGACTGGTCATCTCTTAGCTGCCATGGCTTATTTTAATTTTTGAATTGTTTTTTATTTTTTATATTTTTATTACGGACGCTTTTAGGCTTGTGCAGACCAGCGCGACGCGACGGCGCGACGCGACACGAACAATACATTTTCTAAAAAAACTTCACGGTATAACAATAACCGGTGTCGCGTCGCGCTGTCGCGTCGCGCTAGTCTGTACGAAGCTTTTAACGTGCACGTCTTTCTACATTGTTCTCACATGTATAATTTCAACATTAATGATGTAACCAATATTATGTAACAATTTTTTGGTTTAAAAGAGTGTCCGTGGAGTTTCTTGCCCGTTCTTCTCCATAGGTACCTACTACGCTTTGGAATGGGCAACTACCTTCATATTTCTAACTGACCGACTTCTTGACAATTCAAAAGTGCCTGTAAATTTAGGTTTAATTGAAATAAATGCTTTGAGTTTGAGTTTGAGGTTCATTGTAGTGATTAGATAATTTGATGCCGATTCAGTTAGGTACAAATGCAATTGAAGAGCGAAGAAAATTGCAAATGAAAGACAAAATATAAGTGATTCGTGAAGTAATTCAAGACAAAAGACTTGCCATAATATGAAAAATCGAGTTCCATGATTTTTTTTCACCCAAAAAGTGCTCAACACACCTAAAGAAGTTTTCACTTTTAAAAAAACGAGCGAGACTTACAGTAGTCGTATATTATTATGATGTGTAACATCTGACATCTTGGCTGATGTATATATGATATCAACAATGTTCATCATCACCCCGACCACCATCACCGTCACCGTTACCATCAGAAAGAAAGAAAGAAATACGTTTATTCTGCACAAACAAAACGCACACTAATAAAAAACAAAAATACATAAATACAAAAGTAGCCAAAAGCCTCGTATTAAGCCAACAAATAAAAGCTATCTAAAAAATGTTGTTCATCGGTTGATGTCAAGGCTACGGACCAAAGACAATATTGCGTAATTACTGTTACGACATTACGTACTCTGTGGTTGCGACATTGGCAAATGATAACAAAAACAAAATGCCGATTGCAGAGTAAACTACTCTTCACATCACCATCACCGTCACCGTTACCATCACCGTTACTATCACCATCACCATCACCTTTACCGTCACCATCATCGTCACCGTTACTATCACCGTCACCGTTACCGTTACCGTCAGCGTTACTATCACCGTCACCGTTACCGTTACCGTCAGCGTTACTATCACCGTCAGCGTTACCATCACCATCACCGTCACCATCACCGCCACCGTTACCATAACCGTCACTGTCACCGTTACTATCACCGTTACCGTCACCGTCATAGCGCGCCCTTCCCTTTCCTGTTACACACTTCCGTCCTTTTTCACGAAATCACTCCCACAGATTTGATTATTTCGATTTTTTTAGATTTAGATTTTGATTGCAGGATAGCGAGAGGCAAAAAGTTATACATAAAAAAACAAGAGTAGGAAGATCAGCGAGGGCGCCCTCATCATTCTAATCAAATGATTCCTACATAAATGATGTTCACTTCTTCGTTTCTTTTTTCATGTGGCTCGTAGCTAGCCTGGTAGTTGGAAGAGTTTTAAAGAGCCGCCCACGGGCCTCTGACTTGGCTTCACATGGCTTCGAGTAATATCTCTCAAGCTTGCCGGTTTCCTCACGATGTTTTCCGTCACAACTAATAAGTAGTGATCACGGTCCTCTGCAAACTACCGATGGTCTTTCATAACAAATGTAACAAAACATCACGCCTGTATTCCTCGAAGGGTTAGACAGAGGAGCACATATATGTAGTACACTCACATTTCGCAGTTATGTTTAAGTCCCATATATTAGGGGGCGAGCTTATTGCCATCAACCGGGCACTAATCCAGATTTCGAGCTGCTACTAAGAAATGCCCGATGGAAAAACCTAATAACACTTTGCCTTACCCGGGAATTTAAACCAGAACCTCATGTTTAGCAGTAGCGCTTGCGACCGCTAGACAAACGAGGCATTATTTTCATCTATACTAATCTATAACAATTGATATAATTATTATATAGGCTTGAACATAATAACCTCTCTCTCGCCGGTCGTTGGCATAGCGGCTGACTAAAAGCACTGAGTTCATTATTCCTATTTAGGTACTTAAGTGTGAAAGGTTTTATGTAAATCACTGGGTAGGCTTTTATTTATCGATCTACGAATGAAACAAAAGGAATTTACGCGTTCTTGTGCGTATGTGAATACCTAGTGAAATATGGCTACCAGATAAAAGAATAGAGTTTTCTTTTTATTGTCCTTTTAAAAGAAAACCATTTGGAAAAAGAATGGGCTCCAGAAGAGACAAATGGGTATTATCATGGTTTTAGGAACTTTGTAACTGTATAAACTTACATAGACAATATGATATATACATATTTGTAATTTTCTCCTCAACACCTCTTTGATACCAAACATGTCATGATTTTAATATCATATTTTTTTTCGAGGTCTGTAATTTACATGTAAAGTCCAACATATTAAATTTAGGGAGAATTTATATAGCCTATATTACGCGGACCATTATTGAAAATCTATTGATACCTCATTCATCAAAATCGATTCAGTAATTTAGGCGCTACGGTGGAACACACGTTATTACAAACATACATATACACAGACTGAAGAGTAACCATGGAGTTTCTTGCCGGTTCTTCTCCATAGAAAAACAAACAATTGGAACCGTGCACCTAGCTTCTGACGTTTCATAAGTGCCCTTGTAGGTTTATGTGAAATAAAATATTTTGAATTGAATAGAATTGACTGCTAAAATCATAACCCTTCCTTTTGGCTTTGCCGTACTCGGGTGAAAAGAAAAGACCAACGACTTAATGTGCTTTCCATGGCACGGAGCGGTCTTGATATGTAATAGATGGTCACCCATCCACGAATCGACCGCAGCAAGCGTAGCTTAACCTTCGATCGATCCGTGCGACTGTTATCATTTAGCACCTGGCCCATGACATGAAATAATTTAAATCTGTTTCAGATTAAACATTGACCGATTATCTACACGAGACTTAACACAGTTCCAACGCAAATTCTGCGTAAAATACTGTGCAATCGATTATAAACTTTTAATTGAACCTCTGACGGAACAATAATAAATAATAACGGGAAATTCGCATTTAATATTAAAGTTAACTGAAATTCAGGCCAACATCATGTATCACGCAATTTCACGACAGTGCAGTGTAAAACTTTTAGATGATTTATATTATTGGTGATCTGTTACTAATAATAGGTACTTACAATTTTTATTTCATGACAGCAAATGTCAAGCCAAAAGGACAGAAAGCCAAATCCCATTAAAAAAAATCGTTCAAAATATTGTCGCAATCTCATATAAGCGATAACACAGATAATAAATATCGATAACACGTCAAAAGTGTAGGTAAACAAATGCATTTTTGGCAGATTGATACTGAGATTAGAATTCGAACGTTCTTAAAAATACGGGAATTAGTCCTCTGGTTTTCAGTTTATGCTGGGGTCACATTATCGCGATAAGGCGAACTAAACATCGCGCGCTCTCTCTCGCACATCGATCGACGTCTCGCTGAGCAACAGAGAGCACGTGAAGTATAGTTCGCGATAATGCGACAATTTAGCCCCAGCATTAGTGAATTCGGCACAGATAGTGCCATCCCCGAAGACGCGCCCCACTCCGCGATTAATAAACTGCAAGCAGCCGATCTATTCTGTAAGAATCTCACCGTGAAAACTTAGGTGAAGTGAGCGTGAAGTGAGCTGTCATCCCACTGATGGTAGGGATGGACAATATTGACAACTCACTTCACCTAAGTTTTCACCGTGAGATTTTTATAGAATGGCACTGCTGTACTTAAACTCGGAGCGGAGTGGAGTGAGGCGTGTCTTTGTGGATGACACTATCTATAAGTTGCATTCATTTAAGACTATGTTCTTCCTCTCCGACCCCGATGATCCCACCACACTCCTCCAAGAGAACAGTAGGGCCACCAGTACAGTGAACATACACACCCGACACCCGTCGTTCCGACCTCGCCGCAGAGGTCCCCCACGATCGCGACCCTCCCGAGTAAATAATGCTCCCCCGACCCTTGCCCGATGAAACGCCAGCCCGTGCCGCAGCTGAGCGCGTAGCTTTAAATTCCCCTGTTAATAATAATAATGATCAATCCTTGATCCAGCCTGTCCCGTCTTGCTTTCCTGCCCCCAGCGACGCCCTAAGCACACACAAACCCACATAGTTTTATGCTCATGGCTGGAGGCTCTTAGTGTAGAAGCTAAAAGCAGCCATGACCTTAGTGGTCACATGCGAGATGCCATAGGTGAAAAAAAAAACTGGTTACACTCCGGGAGTTCTGGCAGAAGTGAAAACTTGAATATTAACGTTGCGGTCTACTCTCCCTCCGTCTTACGAATTTTCGATCAGGTCACGTGTCCTGACGCGAGTTTAACATTTTTTACCCATCACAAAAAAAGTGCACAACGCCGCTAAAGAAGTTTTCACTTCAAAAAAGACTATGTTCTACACTAGTATACGACGGACTTACGAAACAATCACAATTATAATTTTATTGATTCACCAGTACCCCACCATAAAATATCAAACTTCGAACAGGAAAAACTGACAGACCGAAAAGCAAAAACTCACTATTATCAAACGATATTACATAGCAAGCTATCTAAACACAACTATCGAAGTAACTTCGTCGATACGAGCAAAATGTTATGATTTCACTAATACAGTGCTTATAAGTTCTACAGTAATAACAACGGGCGTGCCGTGCAGTCGATTAAAAAGTTTAAATTGAACGGTGCGATGGAAGTAATTAAAAATAATAGCCCCAGTGCGAGTAGTGTGTGTTTTATTGATTCGCTTTTATTTTCCTTTTTTAGTTCGGGACTGGAGTAATAGTGACTGAAGACTTTTTAGTAATGGCTGTTTTAATGTCAATTATTTTGCTGCTAGCGTAACTGAGTTTATATTAAAATTTCATCGTTTTTCTGGGTTTTTGGTCATTCGTACTGAGCAATGAAAATATTACACTATTCATACATTGCTACAGATAGGTTATTAAATGACATGAATATTTACTTTGTAAATTATGCTTAAAAGCTTGTCGCGAGATTTGCATATTTTATAGGAAACGTTTTCTTTCATAGAATTACTTATAATAAGTATGTCAAGCAAGACACTAGTCTTGCTTGACAGATAAGTAGTACACAGGTAAATCTCGCGACAAGCTTTTATATCATTTAATAAATTGTGTAATACGTCATGTACTAAATTGATTGGTTTGATTTAATTTAAAGTTTATTTTCTTCTTTTTAGGGCAATTAAATAAAAGCTAGTTTTTAAAAACAAAAAAAATACCATTGATTATGATTATGATTTAAATCATAATTACCTATACTTACCCATTATTATTTATCAGGTACCCTTTGCAAAGGAAAATCTAGATACAATTTGAGTTAAAAAAAAACCGGTCGAGAGCGTGTCGGACCACGCACAATGAAGGGTTCCGTAGTTGGGATGCATTTGTTCCAAGAACAAACTTTGTAGTTGAATTTATTCTCCCATAAATGGATATACGTCACGGTTAATTCTCAAACTGCAAATGTATGTGAAAAAACTACGAATTAACAATTTTCGAACTTTTTCCTTTAGTTGTGCTGTGAGACATTGGTTGTTGCTAAATTTCATGATTCTAGGTCAACGAGAACTACCCTATAGGTTTATTAGCGAGTATCAAAATATATCGCATAAATGGCCATATTTTTATATTTCGTTGACTTAGAAGCTTGATTTTTTTAAGCTCCAAGGGGCCATAGATTTACGTATTTTATATTAATTTCAACTTTATACCTCGCGTTCCTGAGAAAAAGAGTCTTCACTGACTGACAGACAGACGGACGGACAACGAAGTGATCCTATAAGGGTTCCGGTTTTTCCTTTTGAGGTACGAAACCCAAAAATAGACTTTCAATGTCACATCGGATATATATAAAATTTCTGTCAGCGCCATCTGTTATCCATAACATGAGTTAATGAATGTCATTGCAATTTCAAGCGATTCATATTCGCGCGGCAATAAAGTCTATCCCTCACTCTAACGACGTCTGTTTGCAAGTTTTATGGCCAATTATTAAAATATGTCGCTCGTTATTTTATAGAAGCACATTAGGGTTGCTTCATGATTGAAAATAAACGAACTATGGATCTTCAACGTAGTTAGCGATTTGATACAGTGAGCACCACAAAAATGTATATTTATTTAGCTTTATATTGTTGCAAACCAGTCTACTTTTCAAATCAACCTGTAAAATATACAAGCGATTGTAAATAAAAATGTATAGCGAAAACGGCCTTCCTAGTCCGCTTCCATTTTAACTGAATGCGACTCAACATCACTCTCCTGCCCTTATCCTAATTTAGTAAGGGTTGGCACAGCATAATCTTTTTCATCTCTCGTCATCTTAGTATTTCAGCCCCTATATAATCTTATTCAGGAAAGAGAAAGAGAGAAAGTTTATTATCTTTCGTTTCTTTCTTTCTTTTTTTGTTTTTCTTTATTTTCTTTTCTATTTTTCTAGGTCAGATGCCGCGTAACCGCGTGCGTGTCTAATCAAATGTATGAACGTAAACGAAGCAAAGGGAGGGAGGAGTAAAGGATCGTAGCATGTGGTTGTTACGGCCTACCCGCATTCGAAAAAGGTTCAAATTTATGTAGGTATGTATGTATATTATCTTTCACAAAATCTCTTTTAACTCACTCAAATTGGAGCGACCGTCACCTAAACGAATAAAAAAAAATCAACAGTCCTATCCGACTCTTTCAATTTTCCATTGGGCAACCCTTATCATATTATGCATGACATAGTGTTATGAGTTAACTTCGGAGATGTAACAATTATTGTGTTAATTTGGTTTGAGTAATGGCGGCAAGATTGCGTGTTAGATCAAGTGATTTAGCATGCAAAAGGAAAAGTGGGTGTGTTCGTTGGAAATGAGTAAGGGTGTGTGTCAGCATTACACATGTAGCGGGCACGCCCTTTATGCCTGGAGGTTTTTATTTTGGTATGAAGTTCTGTTTACGTTTTTCTTTTTTTTCTGCTTGAGTACAGTTGTCAATGTTTTTGTTGAGCAGTGATAGCCTAGTGGTGTGACTGCCAAGTCATAGGACTCGAGTTCAAACCCAAGGCACGCACCTCTGACTTTTCGGATTCATGTGCGAATTGTATAATTATTATAACTTGCTTCAAAAACGATGAAGGAAAACATCGTGAGGACAGCATGCCTGAGAGATATTTCTCGATGGCATGGGAGGCCAAGTCAGAGGCTCATGGGTGGCTTTAAAACTCTGACACCAGGTAAATCATTGATCAGACGAAAACAAGAAGATTGTTTTTGTTTATATAGGTATGTGTGTTAGCTGACATTATGGCAAATAATTTCATTTATTGAAGTGAAAACTTCTTTAGCGGCGTTGTGCACTTTTTTTGTGATGGGTGAAAAATGTTAAACTCGCATCAAGACACGTGACCTGAACCGACCGAAAATTGACCGAAAATTCGTAAGACGGAGGGAGAGTAGTACCAAAATATCAAAAATGCACAACGTTAATATTAAAATTTTCACTTCTGCCGGCACTCCCGGAGTGCAACCCGTTGTTTTTTTTTATTTTGTGTCTCGTAATGTTAATTAATTTGCATATTCAATCAATCAATCTGTCTAGCCTTTTCCCAACTATGTTGGGGTCAGCTTCCAGTCTAACTAATTATGATTGTAATAAATATAATCAATATTTTTCTAACTGAACCGACAGCTGTGCTGCTGGGAAGTTTCTTGCACCACTTCTTCTTCCCAGCTAAAGCACTAGGAAGTGGAGAAGTGTGGGCGTTTTGGGGGATGGTCTTATGTAATTTTGACGTTCGAAAAGTGCTGATTTACATTAAATAAATGACTTTTGATTTCGATTGATTTTGATGAAGTGTGATTTTATATGCAAAGTTGAAGTTGCTTAGTTAGTTTTATATATATCTATGGTATAGCATATTAACATGTTTGTGTTTGGTTTTGTGATGAGAACATCTAGAGGATTCATCGTCCCTCCAGTTTCTTACACTTGTATAAGTCCATAGTTAGACCGTAATTAGAATACGCAGTACCGATTTGGAATCCTTAATATTCTAAATATAATGAAATTATAGAATTCGTTCAACGGAAGTACCTTCTGGCTATGCAGTATAAATGTTTTAGAAAAAAAGCATCTTACCAGTCGTTTCTTAAAAAATATGACCTACTTACGTTACAGTCAAGATGTATGCTGCTTGAGAGAATGACTCTATTCAATGTATGCCAAAACAAGTTTGATTGTCCTGACTTGGTGAACAGTTTGTGTTACCGGGTTCCGCGAACTGTGCATGGGTGGGAGGAGCGTACCAGGAGACTGTTCGCTACCAGCTTCTGTAAATTCAAAGCTGGTGTGTGCTCACCGATACACCGCTTAGTCAACCCTTACAAAAAGCGATTTAGTGATATCGACATAGTATTTCTTAGCCAAAATACTTTTAAAAGTAATATAGCTAAAACTCTGAAGGATTAGCAGTAGATCGTATGATTACGCAAATTTTAATTATTTTTATAAGACCCGTAGTGTAGAATACACAAACAAGTGTTTTGTTTTGTTATTTTTAGTTTCTTTTGTTCATATAATTAATTTTGCCCTGACTGCTGACTGCCAGCAGTTTGTAAATATCTAAGTTGTAATCTGTGGAAAATGTAGTGGGTGATATATTTGTTAAGTTATTTCTGTTTATTTTTAATATACGTTTGATATCGCTTACAAAAATATTAATAAAATAAACATTATTTTGTAACAAGAAGGGTGGGAATTTAAGAGGACAATGAGAAACCGTTTTTATTTTTTTGGTTTTGAAATGATCAAATAACTTCTCCCACTCTGTGCGGAGCGGGTATCAGACTCTTACTGACTAAAACCCACCCGTGTTCCTTCAGTTGCCTGATCGTTGCCAGGGGCCACGGTATCCCTTTCGGACTTTCCCGCGACCCCGGCAGGTATCGGTCCTAGCGGACCGCCAGTTGTGCTGACATAACTTTGAGGCATGCGTGGAACACAACTGGCCGTCGATCCGGGCCTGGTCCTTATCGGACGGCGAGCTTCCCATTGCTAACCGAAGCCCGCGCCTACGGTGGCCGGGAATCGGCCTGCGATTCCCGACGCCCAGGGCGTCTCCTGCGGCGGCTAGGGGCGTGAGGGCGCGAAATTTGCCTCTCCCTCATGCGTTCCGCCTCCTCCCTCGCGAGTATTACTGCTTCACAGAAGGAGGTGACGGCCTCCCATGCCTTCTCGCTCCGTACCATGACCTGAACCAGGGCCGGACGCGAGAGATCAGCGCCACTGATCGCCTCCACGAGGACACGGCGATGCTCTGCCCAAGCCGGGCAGACCTCCAACGTATGCTCCACCGTATCCTCCGGGCGATCCACGCAATGATGACACCCGGGCGCTTCCTCCCGCCTTATCCGGAACAGGAACCTCCCGAAACAACCGTGTCTCGTGAGGACCTGTGTCAGGTGGAAGGTGAGGATGCCGTAGCGCCTCTCTAGCCACTCCTCAAAGAGGGGACTTATCACCGCAATTGTGGCGTGTGTGATGAGAAACCCTTAGTAACAGAAATAAAGGTTTACGTCAGGCTTAACAATATTTTGCTAAGCTAGATCACAGGCCCTGATATTATAGAATCTACAACTACAAGTAGTATAATAGTAATAGACATCTAACACTCATAAACATCAAAACACATTACCTACCCAATTTAAAACGAGACACCAGCCAACGATCCGTAAAAATAGAAAACAGGCCCATTTAGGATTTTTTTGGAACAATGCCAGAATACGGCCTAAAAGCTAGGTTTCGAAAAAAAGTCAGATATTTTTTCCATGTTTGAACCGTGTTCCAATGGGGCGTGACTTTAGTAGGTAGTGAATGTGATTCTTCTAGTGGACATATATATGCTACACTATATGCTTGTTAAAACTATCTACAACGTTGTTTTGTTCATTAGTCCAGCGGTTTTTTTAAATTATTATAATTATGCTAGGTAAATATTTGTCTCAGTTACTAGAACTCAGTACTTACTGAACATGATTTTTAGAGATAATTCAATCATTGTCTTAAGTAAGTTTATAAGTAAGAATTATCAATTTATTGTTCTTTTCATAACGATGTAAATCCAAAAATATCTGCCTGTAGGTAACCCCCAAAATTAATTCGGCAAAAACCTGTCCGAAAAAGAATTAACCATGTTTCCCGCTGCCGATGTGCCAATTGACGCCAATTTATTTGTGGTTATATTTTACTCACGGCTCCCCCTTAAGGAACCTTGGCCACTTGAAACAGATGCAATTGACAAGAAGGAAAAGTATGATTTATTGTTTCTGATTAAGAGTAACGAGGGTTCCATAATTTTAATTCCAGTGAAGTATTGGAATTTTGAAGCATGAATCGTGAAAAAAGTTTGTGAAAAATATTTAGCGGATTGCTACAAATACAGTCTATCAATCTGTCTGTCTTTCAGTGGGTACTAAAAGTTGTATTTTTCTGAAACTGTTGTTTTGCATGTAAATAACATTTTAACATTGATGTGGTTGTTTTAATGACAATGTGGTTATTTAAAGTCACCATAACAATGTTAATGAATTTCATTCTATAAATTTATAATGAGCCATTGGTGTAGGTTGTAGACCAAATGTTATATCCAACAGTATAGTTGTGTTCATTTTGGTGGATGATTATGTCTTAGTAATTAATGTCTGCAGCACCGTATTGATCTTGGATCGTTATGAGAAAATTTCTCACAAGAGATTATTAAAACTAGTAGTTCTGTGAACAGTGGGGGGAAGGGCTCGTGGTTAAATGGCCGCACGGGTCGATCGAAGGTTAAGCTACGCTTGCCGCGGTCCGTTCGTGGATGGGTGACCATCCATTACATATCGAGACCCCTCCGTGTCTCGGAAAGTATGTTAAGTCATTGGTCCCGGCTGTCATGTGTACAGTCTTTACGGATAGCCAGAAGCCCAAGTCTGACAACCAGTCTTACCAAGAGATATCGTATTACCCAGTTACTGGGTTGTGGAGGTCAGATAGGCAGTCGCTCCATGTAGAGTACTGGTATTCAGCTGCATCCAGTTTCAGACTGGAAGCCGGCCTCAAAATAGTTGGGTAGGTAGATTGATTTTTTAGTTCTGCAAACAGTTGAACAGTAAACCTCGCGAGGTCAAACTTTTTTGCAACAATTAAACCAGTAAAGTTATTTAAAACGGGATATTTACCATGTTTTTGGATAAGAAGGTTGTCCCAGGTGTGCCATCAATCCTTACCTAGTAGATATAGAACCGATTCCACTGGTAGAAATAAAAACTTCATTTTGAGGAGCTATTCTGCTCATCACGCCAAAGACCGTCATCAGATGTTCACCAAATTTTTATGAGACCAACTTATAGTTACTACCTTTCAAATAAAAAAGGACCATCAAAATCGCATCTCATAAGGCGGAAATTATCCAGTAGCCCCCTTTTTGCCTCTTTCTGCAGGATAAACCCTCCTTAAAAAAAAAGTTGTAAGACCTGTACACCAAGTTTCGTCCAGTTCGGTTGTAAAATACGACCTGTACAGGAGTACCAACAAACTGACACACGAAAGAAAATTTTGCCAGACTTGAAGCAGAGACGCTTCGCTCGCTCGGTCAATGAAGCAGAAACGCTTCGCTCGCTTCACTCGCTCGGTCAATAAGAGATGTTTTTAATAAAAAAATCTTGTTCTTGCTGGTACAATAAAGAAACGACAGGAATAAAACAATATTGCACCTTTAATTATTATCACAATGCATAATACTCGAGTCTCAGATTTTCTATTAAAAAAATAAGTCCTGTGTTGAAAATTATCAGAGGGGCAACACTCGTATTTTTAAGAACGTTCACATAGAATGTAAACGTTCTTAAAAATACGAGTGTCTCAATCTGTCAAAAATACCACTAATTTTCAAAAAAAATTGTCAAAGTTTTGACACTGATTGTCGCTGAGATGAGATTGACTAGACTAGATTTTAAAAGCAATTATCCACCGCCAGCTAAACTAAGTTAGTTTGCATAGTTGAGCCAGTTTTTCATACATGTTAGTAAGCGTTTTTAGTTACTGGAATTGGCCTTCTGATGATCGAATAAAAACCCCATGTTCAAAACTACAAATCGCTGAATAATACATAAACATCACATTTAAATGTCAACGCCTTATCAGAAACTCTCATCAACATTCATCTTCTCATCTAATTAAATTACAATAATATAACACTCGAGCGCATCCCACATAAATTCGTCAAACTTTAAAATCAATTAGCGAGTAATTCGATTGTCATTCGCTTTCCTGTCGAGTGTTTGAATCCAAATTAATTGAAATTTCACTTCAAGTGCCTTCCATCGGGAAGAAAAATAAAACTAGAATTATTCGTGATAATGGATAGCGAATTGAATGTAAGAAACTAGCTTTTTATTCAGAAGACGCTACAAGTAGAATGAAAACAATTGAGAATAATTTTGTACTACATAGTTTCATCTGATGCTTGCCAAGAAAATGTTGCAGTTTAGTTCTGAGTAGTTAATGTATCAAAATGATGGAGTGCTTTCAAATGGCCCAACAAGCTAATTTTGACTTCGTTAATTAATGTAGTACTGGTTTTAGCTCCATTCTATGTACTGGAAAAGGTGGTCCAATCTGTTAATCAATTAGTTGCCAGCGCAATTCCGTAATGCCGTTATAGAAATTTATGGCACACTGAAGACGTGTGGAAGAAAGTGCTATTAAAAATTCAAATTCAAAAATGTATTTCCTATTACGTGTTTAAAAGGTCTTAGTAATAACGGTAATATTCAGGTCAGGCACAACAATTTCATAAAATATGAGTAGTAGCATTATTCTAAATAAATGAAGAAACTAAATATAAAAATAATTATCATTAAAAAAACAAATAAAATTATGATAAATAATATCACATTAAAGTTGTGATAAACGTCTTTGCAAATTATACCTCTAGAAATTATTAGAAATAATCGATTAATTTCAAATAAATAAGATCACACCCAAATTAGATGTAGACAATCCATATCACAAATAGAAATTATAAAAATAATTTAAATAAAATAGAGAAATAATTAGGAATGATTCAAAGTTCAATTCATTTGAAATAAATAATGTCACAGATTAAATGAATATAAAAAGTCAAACATATAAAAAAAAACAATTAACTTAAAATAGTTATTGTCACAGATTAAAATAATATCAAAAAATAAAATAAAAATGTACAAAAAAATCAATTCATTTAAAATAAGTAATGTCACAGATGAAAATAGTATCATAAATTCAAATATAGTACTTATAATAAAAATAAATATCTAAAACTGAATAACTGGTGGAAGTCATTTTGATGTCAACATTAAAAAAATAATTGAGTGAATAAAGCATTTCTCCACCAGTAGTTTTCTGAGCCGTTTAATAAATATTTTTTCATTTCGTTCCATTTTTATGTCGTTTGGTATTTTACGATGTATTTTAATTGATGCTACGTGAGGACTTATGCTGTGTAATTTTAGCTTAGATTGAGGTATTACGAGCGTATTTTCAAACCGTGAACGTGGTGGATATGGGTTAGGTTGGTCTGTAACTTTAAGGTATTCATTTATTTGCTCAGAATGTAGGTATTTACAATAGGGTGATTACAATATTGAAGAATCTTCTTTCATTCTACTTTTTTGGCATGCAAACATTGATGCAGTTCATAATCAAATATTGAAACATTGATACACTGGATACACAACTTAAATTTATCAGCTAGAAAATCCGATACGGAGTAGTAACATTTATTTAATAGAAGGACAGTTAGTTTCTTTTTGAAAATTGTTACTGGTTCCTCTTTTACTGTTTTGATTTTAACTTTTTTTTAAGATTATAAAGTGCATAATTATGCAGATGTGCTAAGTTTTTTACAGATTGCTTCTGCCTGTAACTTCCATGTCAGTTGATTGTCAATTAAAATTCCTAGAAATTTTGTAACATCTACTCTGTTCACATTTTGACTATTATAATTAATATTTAGATCATTGATACGAAGTCTTTGGTAAAAATGCATTATCTTGGTAGAAGTGTGGATATTGTTTACGAATTTACAGATTTCTAGAATATATATTTTTTATTCTGCGTTGATCCTTAACTAGAATAGGACAGGAGACAGTAATAAAAAATATGACGCATCGGTGAATAGGTTAAACAGAAAATATAAACGCGTTTAGAGTTTTACTCTAACTAAGGACAAGTTATGACAGTAAAATTGATAGAAATAAGTACAAAAATTACTAATACAACAATAATCTTTTACCCGTCTATTTTTACAACAAGACCTGACACATGCTGCATTCAATGTTATTCCATCAAAAGGAATACACAAAAGAAATGCCTAAGCCGTATTCTCAATGCAAAAATCATTTTTACCCACATCAGAGACTGGACATGTGGATTACCATACAAAGGAGGTCCAAGTATGGTGCCTTGCGAAAGGGGTCTCAAAAGCTACTTAATCAGAGGGTCCCTTTATATTTTCAATTTCCTTCAACGGTATTACATAACAACATGCTTGACTCTTTGTTAAAGAACCGAGTCCATTATGTTTTGAGTCAACTTTGTGATGAAATTGTATTTTTATTAGAATTGTGACGCTTGAAGATATAGTCTTAAGAAATGAAAAATGGAGGCTTTTGTTTTATTTCTGCGATTCAAGTTAACTTGCAAGAATGGTAAAATGCAGTGGAGGAAAATAATGTTTTGCTATGTTTATTATGCTGTTCTTTCTCACACTAACAATGATTGGGGCATTGCAGTTGAGAGTATGACGTCATACTCACTTAAATGTCTCGCTGATGGTGGTGCATGTGTTAGATTATTCGATTCCCTACAAAATTGTTGAGCTAGATAGCAGCTCACGACCAGTCTAAACAACGATCCGTTAGTTAAGACTGGTCATCTCTTAACTGCCAGGGCTTATTTTTAATCTTATATTTTTTTATTGTCTGTTCTCACATATATTTATAGAAACAACAATAATTATTTACCCAGGATTTTTTAATATCTTGATTTAAAAGAATATCCTTAAAGTTTATTGCTCGTTCTTCTCCATATAGATCTACGTTTTGGAATGGGCAACTAGCTGCAACTTCCTGACTAACTGACCGACTCCGTGTCAGTTCAAAAGTGCAAATGAGCCAATGAGTGCAAATGGTTTAATTGAAATAAATGCTTTGAGTTTTAGTTTTGATATGGGATTTTAACAACTTTATTTGGTTTTCCTATTTCATTACATGACGACTTAAAATACACAGATCTATTAAATTACCGGAAGTCTAATGAAATATATTGCGGCCGTTTGAATATATAATGAAAATGTTTGTATACATCAATCAATCCGCCTAGCCTTTTCCCAACTATGTTGGGGTCGGCTTTCAGTCTTACCGGATGCAACTGAATACCAGTATTTTACATGGAGCGAAGATGTTTATATACATAAGACCCAATGAATTATAATTATCATTCAAATTACTATTTCGAAGAAATCCTAAATATACTTTAACAGTGTGGGTGAACGTACCCAATAAATAAAGAGAACGTAATAAATCCATCATTGGACATTTTATTCCGACAAAGTTATCGCTTAATCTACTTAATATTCCTTCATAAGTAATTCCGTATTTCAAAGTTGTATAATCGAATCAGCAAAATCAGACTGAAAGTTTTGCGTCGAACTTGGTACAGATATCAATTGACTTTGAATACTTCGGATCCTGGAGCAATAAGCCGTTTGAGCTAACGTCTTGACTTGGAATAGTCTTCAAACATAGTTGGCTTGAGACTTGGTTGTGGTAAAGTGCTGCCAAGGTTTGAAGTTTGCAGTGATATTGTAAGGAGTGCTATAACGTTGCGATAGCAGTTTAGAATCTAAGGAATTCAATACACCGCTATTGATAATGCTAAATTCGAAGCTAAGTTCGGGGCTGACACAATATTTAGATTCCCAAAAATACATTACACACAATACACACGAATTATCGTTTATATAGACCGACCGTGTAAGAATGGCAAATCGCGATGTGGTCGTCATGCAGACGGCACATCATACATCGCATGAAAAGGTAGGGCAAGACAAAAAGGGACATAAGACTTGTATAAATGTTGGCATATCATCAAAAATTAAGGAGCCTGGTATTTACATTCATATCAGTTGCTTTTTTAACATTCAATGACTTTCCTAGAATTAGAAAAAGTCCCTTTACATAACTCGAACATACATTTTGCCCTAAATAAATACGAATTCGTAGAAACAGGCTTTAAATAATACGTATGATGTATGTCTCGGCTGTAAATGGAAACGCCTGGAGATCGATAGGGTTCTGCGTAGTGGTGTCCTTCCCGGAAAAATTTCCGGGATTGCGTAAAGCGGGACTTAAATGTTGAACGATCTGTTTGATCAAAGTAAAATTTCACCATCGGGTCAAAAAAAGGAAAAAAAGAGATAGAGATATTCGACGAAAATATTATTATTGGTTTTCTAAGAAGAGTTTTTTCCTGCAATGTAAAAACGCAACAATAGTAGGTATGTAAATGTATCACTACATTTACATACCTATATTGTTGCGTTTTTAACTGACGAAAAAAAGAAGTAAGTTCTAAAGTCGACGCGTATATTTTTTTGTATCGAAACATCGGTGCTGGTTTTTGGGCCCAGTTTTCATTTCGCCTGCCCGTTCTTAGCTTAGTTTTTTATTTTGATTTCGATAAATAAATAAAATAATGCCTAAGCAAATTTCAAATGCACGGTTTTGTGGGGCATAGTTTTAAATGCAAGTCTACTGTAAACACTTAATAAGTAAATAATAATAATAATCCCGGGACACTATTACCTGTGCCAGCACTATACGTCCGATCTCCGAGCGTTGATTGATTGCCTCGTATCGGTCCAGCCCGAGAATTCCCACATTTGTCACAACTTGACGAATACGAACGCTGACGAAGAATCCCGTTTTATGGAACTTTTTGCTAACCACTAGTACTTTGATGGACAGTCCTATAGCCGTTCTTGCTTTAGTTCGGTTCGATAATATTATCGTGGTCGGCTTTATTGATTGGATCACGTGCGGTTTTTTAGAGAATTTGCTTTACGAGCGAAAATGTGGTTTATTTAATTTGTTAGATTTTTGTGTTCTTTTTCAATCAAACAGCATATTGTGGATGTATTTGATTCACTATTGAGTTCTAGGCTTCTTAAACCTAATATTTCAGACATACCTTACTTAATGGACGAAAACCTCTTAGTTATCGACCATCTGTATTTTGCTCATAATATAATGCATTGTCATGTAGGTGGGTAGTAGATCTCTATTGGTTCGAAAAGCCTCATCATCATTTCCCTAACCTTTTCCAGCTGTGTTAGAGTCGGCTTCCAGTCTCCTACAAATCACCTACAAACACAGCCAGTACCATCGGCTTAACGAGCTATCAGAGCCAAGGGGGCATCTCGATATGTAATAGATAATCGCCCATCTACGGACCGACCTCGGCAAGCGTAGCTTAACCTTTGATCGACCCGTGCGGTTGTTATTATTTAGCCAGAAGCCCTCCTCCCTCTATTGGTTTTAAGAGCAATGCCGCTGTTATTTACGCCCACTTCTTAATTACTTAAATTCCTTAAGCTTCCAGTAAAACGTCATGTAACTATTAAGTACCTGGTCGACCGAGTTCTGCTCGGGTGAAAATAGAGAATGCTAATTTAATAGTATGGAATATCATATATGTTCATATTAATTCCATGAATATTACATAGGTACTAATTCCATGCTGCCATCTAATGACATGGTAATGACATTCTAAGGTAGCCATCTTGTTTTAAACTTTGGGCGATCCAGCTCTGCTCGGGTGAAAATACGGAGAAAACGAATTTTCCCAGATATGGGACCTAGCTAGATCGATTTTTCTCCCCCGTAAACCCCTATATTGCATCTTCATCGAAATCGTTAGAGCCGTTTTCGAAAACGTCATTACAAATACTCGTATATATACAAATATTGCTCGTTTAATAGTATAGGATTAACCATATAACTATTCATTTCCAATATTCCCTCTTCCATCCCAATATTTTGCGACCGCGACCCCCGAGCTAATTAGCAGTAAATAATTGGGAATTAAAGTGGCGATTCATTAACAGCATTAAGTTAAACATGAACAATGCATTTTGTACGTCAACGTCGCACGCTTTTTTGCGTTAAATCGACCAGTAATATTGCGACATACGTTTATTTAAACTGGTAAAGCAGTTTTAATGATAAAAGTGTTAATTGGAAGTTGTTTAAAGGTAAAAAAAGGTAAGGTGAGGTTGGAAAAATAAGTTTAAAAGCGAGACCACTTCGATACTCGGTCCACATAGCGTGACTTCTTCTTGTTTTACTTCATCCTAACCAGCGTCAGACAACAGCAGTACGGCAATAATGCTGAAATGAAACTTTTCGGCGCATTCATGAGGCACACACTATTATTGTTAAAACATTCTTTTAAATGTTTTATTTTGTTATTTGTATTTTTTGTTTCACGGACTGTATCCAAATAAACTTCATTCTTTCTCGCTTTCAATCTGTACTCTTAAAAGATATAAGTGTCATGTTTTTTCTTCATTTTTGACATCCGCAGTAAAATTATTTCTACAATCTGTAAATTTGTCATTAGTTTCTTCCGCTTCTACGGTGATCATGCTACGCGTGCTGTGACTAATTAACTTATACAAGTAGCGGTAGCTTTGAATGTATGGTCTCCTGGTACATGAGCTTGGAAATTAGCAATAAAAAAACATACTTATTTAATAATAATGACTCAATAAACGTAAAAGTAGAAATAACAGGGGTAGGCAACACACTCTTCGCATAAGTAATTTAATTTTGCTGAAAGAAACGACATAAAAGTAAAAATTACCCATAAAGTGGAGTGGGTGAATTAAGGTTTGGGGTAAGATATAAGAGCTACCTATCCATATTTAAATCCTGGATTCTAATTTGATGTAATTTCCACTTAAAGGTATATCAACCTTTTGCCGATGTAAATTAATTGAAAAAGTCATCAAAATTGTAACGCATATTAAACTGACACATTTAAAACACAGTTTTCATATTTGGACACAAACATGAATTGCAAAGTATTTAGCTTGTGAATGATTATATGCTTGAAACAATTCACTTATCACTTGTAAACTTTTACAGGAGTTTTGATAATGATTATTATACATGTATCTATTCAGCAACGCCAACCGAAAGAATCAGACTTTTTAGAAATTACCGGTTCCACACCTAATTTCATATTATAGAACTCCTCTTATAATATGAAATTAGGTGTGGAACCGGTAATCTCTAAGGAGGGTCAATTACATAAATAATACACCCCCCCCCCCGCCTCCCCCGAAGGAAATTGTAAAGAACCCTACATTTATTAGACTGACAAAATGATCTCGATGACGCGAGCCCTCATTCAGATCATTGCGAACCTATCCAGAGGACCATACGACGGGTCATTGCGTAACACACATACAATTGCAATCGGGCGCAATGTGTTAGATTTTGACAGTTCAGCCACGTTCTTTGCGTTACTTACTTTGTTGAGCAGACAATTTTTTTTTAAACTATGAAGCAATGAAATTGGAATTTCTTTAAAACCCTCGCAATGTGAATGAAAGTGTGTAATACTCAATTGGGGTGTTGATGGCCCAAGCCGGTAAAAGTCGTCACCTCCTATACCTTTGACCAAACATTTTACTAAAAAGTTAATGTCGCCGAATGTCATAATACCAACGTCTCAGTTATGTCCTACGTATTTCTGTTCGCGCCGTTTTATCGACATCATGTAGATCTGGCTTTTCAACTTAATGTTTACGGTGAAATTCTGAAACTTTATGGTCGATGAAGAAACTGCCAGTTTTAGTTCATAGGTAATAGCAAAAAATGTATCTTGAGGTACAAAAACGAAACTAAGTATGTTTTTCTTAATGATTATATAAATATTTTGTAACAATTTTTTTATTTAAAAGAGTGTCCGTGGAGTTTCTTGCCCGTTCTTCTCCATAGGTACAGTCACGAGCTTTAATTTGGGACCCATTTCCGTTAAATGTTGTTAGAACAATCATAATGCAATAAGGTCGAAACTTTGAAACTTTGCTTTAAGGTTGAAATGTTGAATGTCAAGTTAAGATATAAAATGTCTTATCTAATCGACCTATGAAATGATAACCTCGTTGCAAAAAGCTATCATTACGATTTTCTAATTACGAACATGTGTCGTGTCAGTGTCATTTAAGAAAATAGTTTAATGTGATATTTTCACAAAATATAATTTACCAATTAATAAAATGCTTGCGGCTAATCGTGACCAAATAAGGCTCCAAATTATTGATTTGCACGAACAAGGAGTAGGCATTCACGAGATATCGCGACGAATAAATGTGACAAGACACACACAAACACAGTTCGCCGCTGGGTTCGACGCCACGGGAACGAGGAAAATATTATTGACTTACGACGAAACAACCATCACCCGCAAGTTATAACACAAGAGCAGAGCCGCTTGATGCAAAGGCGGCGGAGGCATTTTGCGGAAGCGTTTGAAGTCCACCCTTCAACAGTTAGAAGGCATCTTAAAGCTATGGGACTGCATCACAGGCGGCCTGCAAAAAAAATTGCGTTGACGGATGCCCATAAAGCTGCTCGACTTATTTTCGCACGTCAGTATCTAAATTTTGATTGGACGACGACGGCTTTCATCGATAAAAAGACTTTTCAATCTTCCCAAACGGGCAGACTACATTTGTGGCGAATTGACAGGACGCGATACACGGAAGACCACGTCATAGCTAACAACGCGTCTGGTCGCATTACAGTTAACATGTCCGGCTGGATTAGTTCAGCCGGCATTGGAGAACTAATAAATTTACCACCCAGGGCCACTGCTCAAGATTATGTCGATTTATTAGACGAGAGTGTCCTTCCAACATTGCAACTATATTATCCACAAGAAGATGTTGCTCCAATAAACTTTGTTCAAGATAACGCAACAATTCATACGGCAAGAATCGTTAGAACTTGGTTCGACAATAATAGAGCAAATTTAAATCGTATTCCGTGGCCTGCAAAGTGTGCCGATTTAAATCCTATAGAAAATTTATGGGGCTTAATGGTTCAAAAATGGTCAAATAGAAACGAAAGAACTAGAGAAGCACTTATGGATCACTGCCTCACAGTCTGGGAAAGTTTAAGGGGTACTGACATATGTGACAAATTGATTGGATCCATGCGTAACCGGCTCCAGGCTGTGATTGACAATGAAGGTGGATATACGCGGTTTTGAATATTTATGATAAAAAAATTACTGGAGAGATTTAAATTAATTTAGTCGTAGCCTTCGGTGATAAGTGTTTATTTTGTGCACCGCTAACCATGCTTTCTATATAATTGTGTTAAGATTGAGGTTTGTGTCATAAATGTCTTAATAAATATAAAGAATAAAAAACTTTGTTTTTCTAAAGATTTTATTAATCAATATTTTAGCTGAAATCTTCTAAGCCCCCATAATCATAAACGTCCTTTAAACCTATTTTATTTTAAATATGTTGTTTTGGTCCGTCACTTTGATATTTATGTTTGAGAAAGAGACAAAACTTTTTAACTAATATAGGTTTGAAGAATAAGCGGGTTAGTTGACTAGCTATCATATATTGACAATATAATTTTGTTCTTTTTTATTTGTTTCTTTTTTCTTATGGGACCACAGGACCAAAAAGTAATTATTACTCGGAAATCGGTAATGATCGTTTGCCCTCGCTCCAGTTGACGTTAGCCCCTAGAAACGTAAAGTTGTCGATGGTAAACATTATGACGTTTATTGTTTGTGCAGTGACAGCGTTAACATAATAGCTCTAAATGGCGAAAGTTTGCTACACGATATTCAACCTTAGGTGGGTCCCAAATTAAAGCTCGTGACAGTACCTACTACGTTTTGGAATGGGCAACTAGCTTCATATTTCTGACTGACCGACTTCTTGACAATTCAAAAGTGCCTGTAAATGGTTTATTTGAAATAAATGCTTTGAGTTTGAGTTTGAGTTTTCTCTTGTTTTTGAAGTAAATTGAACTTACAATATTTACAAGTCCTGAAGCAAATCAATAACAGTATCTAATTATGGGATATTATAATATTACATTATTATAATTTTAATCTATAGTCATAGATTTACGATAAGTGTAGTGACACATCTGGTGAAATTACGTGACGGAAAGTTTGGCGTGCGCAAGCTTATCATGCTTTTCGAATTACCAGGTGAGGTTAAAAAATTCCACCCTGTATATGACAGGGTGGAATTTCTTAACCTCACCTGGATGGTAAGTACTCTAAATACTGGAGATAGCAAATTATACTCAAAGGAAATATTCCTTTATCTTTAAAAAGAAACAAATCTGCATTCAAAAATTTTTCCTCTCGGAAATCGAACCGGCTAAAATAAAAAATAAAAACAACCTATACTTTTAGGGCATCAATCGATAGGGTCAATCATAAGGATCAAATCTCTCTAGCAAACGTGATAAATTAAATGAAAGGAAAACCATAAAATCCGTTCTCTTTGACTTTTCTCTCTTTCACTCTCTCTCTCTCTCGTTGTTAGTCCACCCAGTTTGGTCCAACCTTCAAATTAATTTAATAGAACACTTTACCGTACTGAACAATACATAAATGTAAGACGTCGAGCACTTTATGAACAGCTGTCATGAAAGATGTCATGTTGTGGGTATCACTCATGAAACTCCAGTCTAAATGAGCTGTCAGTGCAACAAGTTCTTACAACTTGTCTAAAGGCAGCTTCAACAATCTCGTTGTTCTTTATTAAACATGATATATATAATGTTCAATAGTAAAGCTGCGGGGTAATTGCATAACACGCTTATACTGGTAATGTCTTTCATTTCGACAGGTAAACATCATTCATTGCATTCTTTACGTTGTTGAGCAGTCAAATTTTTCAAACATATGAAGCAATGGATTTGCAATATCCTTCAGAACCTTTCGGATTGTGTTTGAAAGTGTGTTATGCTATACGGTTTAAAGAGTTGGATTTCCATTAAGACAATCATTACTTACATAAGAACAATAATATATATACAAATAATAAAGCTGAAGAGTTTGTTTGTTTTTTTGAACGCGTTAATGTCTGGAACTACCCCTCGTATTTGAAAAATAGTTTTTGCATTTTAAAGCCCGATTTTTGAGGAAGAGAACGCTACAACCCTTAGGAGTCAAGCAAAAATAAATGCGGGCGATGCGATGCGACGCAATCCTCCCTGGACTGCGTCGTATCGCATCGCCCATATTTTATGTTAAAACAAGAAATTTTACGCGAACGATGTCGAGGGCAGAAGCTAGTATAAAATATTGGTAATGTTATCCCAGTGCGGGTACCTACAAGAAAAATAAAATGGGTCATAAAAAGTTTAAGGAATTTTTATGTCCTTTATTTTTGTCATTATATTATTATTTTGAGGGTAGTCGGCTTGTCATTGTAATTACTGTCGTAGTCATTGTCAATATGAAAATTGTAATTTCCGTTTTTCCCATGTAAATCTTCACAAATTACTTCACATCTCAAGACGCCTCTCGCCTCTCGGTCACAATTTCTCATACGAATGGTTATGAGAGTTTTAACGTCCAAACAGAACCCAGAAAGCCCGCCAACCAGTTTTATCAAAGGATAAAATGCAAGGTGGCAGCAAAAACTCAGAATAAAATAGAGTAAAACCAGTATACAGACTGAAAGCCGATCCCAGTAGACTGATAAACTACAGTCGAAGTTTAAAACGAATGAATGAAGATCTTTTCTCTATTCTCTCAACAATTGTTTTCTGAGAAACGATATCAATTAAGCGATGACGTCACATAAATTCGCTCACAACAGACGAGTTCGCGACATCGCACTACCTAGTACACTTCGCGCGCTTGCTTTGAGATAACGCGAGGGGCGTTTATGGGAGACGACTAGTAAGAAGTTCCTACTAGTAAGAAAGCATAATTATTATATTCGCGTAAAACTGATAAATGCCCGGATCTTGAGTTCTGTAGAAAAGCTGTAAATCGCTTCTGATTTGACAGTTTACTATATTTAAAGGAAGTTCTTCCTTACATACATTGCGAGTCTGAACAAAATATAGTTTGATCAGAAACGCAAACTGACAAGATAGCAAACAGAAATAGCAGTATCCAAAGAATATCTCATACACTGGGCATAAATTATCGCATATTAATTAATATGTTCTTCTAACACTACCAAAATGCCAATAAACGCTAAGATTAAAAAAAGAGAGATATCACTACATTAAACTAACCTACAATCCAATAATCGTATCGCTCTCGTGTCGTGTATTACAAAGAAGCTCTCTAGAAGTGAATTTTCCGGAGACATTAGGCCAAATCGCACATCTCGGGGCGAACAGATAAAGCAGCATAAAATATAATGCCAGACGCGAATGTTCCACTCATTTCAGATAAAATTTTGTGTGTACTGAACTTTAGAGGAGACTGGAATAATCATTTCAGCCGAAAGACTGGAATAATGTCACATGACAATACCTACAATTGAAAAGTTTTGAGTTTTTCTTGTACGAGCTCTAAACTAGAAAAGCTCATACAATTAAAAAAAAGAAATGCCCAACAGAAAGATGCTATCGAGGTTGTTCGCCGAACGTACATTTTTAAGTATCCACCCCACTCGCCACCCGTGACACTTGTGGTTCCTTTGTCGTTTCATTATAATGAACCATTTTATTTTAAGTCACATTGCTCATATTAGTGGACACTTCTGTATCAATGTTTAACTTTTTTTTAACGGCGAGGATGCGGTGACTATAGTTTCGTGGAAGCTATGGAGGGTATATTTGAACCTGTATTTCTATTGCATATTTAAAGGCTAAATGTATATTGTTTTAGCAAACCATTGAATATCATTAGATTAATTGGATATTATTTTATGGATTTTGATTTTATTAAATACGTGATAGTATATTGTTTTTATTTATATTTTTATTTCACTAAGGTTAAAAACAAGCAACTTTAGAAAAGCCCTTCGTTCCGAACATTACAAAAACTAAAAATAAGTAAAAAATTCATAAGAATTAAGATAATTTGAATATATATTTAGAGATCAATTAGTTTCACTAAATAAATAGTCAGTCTTATATAGGTACTATATTTATATCTTAAATACTCGTCGTGTTCACTGCCTGGTTGTAACAAACACGAAAAATTATAAAAAAAACTTATATTATATAATATAAAAAATACTTGAAAACACAATTACAATAAATAAAAAATACTTCTGAAATATTGCACAAAAGTGCTACGTCGCGGTTGTGGCAAGATCATACTTACCCTTTTTGACTTCGTGCACGTGTGGCTACCGCTGCAGCCGGCGGCCGGCTGAGTAGCGGTGTGCGGCGTGCGGGCGGGTCCCTTAGCAACAGCTACTGACACGTACAAGCTACTACACCTCTGAGTTTGTTTCGGTCTTTCTTCTCAGAGTAGTTAAGATAGGAAACGCCGAACTCATCTAGCTAATTTTCATTTAATATATTGTGTAAAAGTGATTGCAATATCCTATTTACAGAATAAACAATTTGATTTGATTTCATTACAGCCGCGGCAAAAAGAACTACACTCGATAAAAAATTGATAGGGTCAAATATACCCCTCCACATCCTCGCCGGGTTAATAGAGAAGTCGTCTCTTGAATCCACAGAACAGAATATTTGCATTACAAAATAAATTTTGCATCATATTTTTTACCATTTTTAGCCCTCAATGACCCATTGATAGGAATACTTAATAGGCTTTCTTTCTTTTCTACTATTATTAACGATTGCTTACTTTCCTTATCCTGTACCCTAATTACGTAATACACAATCAATCGGAATTAGAATCGTTTTGAAACAAATTGCTAATCCATTGCTTCATAAGTCCGACAAAAAAATCTGCTCAACAACGTAAATAACGCAATGAGTGTTGTTGAATCGTCACAATAAAACAAATTTGTCGTAATCGTTTACGAAAATCTGTTGCGTAATTAGATAGCTGGTATTTCACACAACTTTCATCAGCTCACGCTATGGATCTATACGTACAACTCTTCTTAGCCCTGCGAAAAATAAAAGCATGATGTCATGTTATGTTAAAAGATTGTGTAGTGAGTTCTTTTAAATGATTTAAGACAGATTTACGGATCCCAGGAGAATTTCAACAGCTCCTAAAGCCTACAATACAAAAAAAGAACAAACAAACCAGAACAAAAAAAAATCAAAAAACCAAAATGAATATTAACGGCAAAGTAATTTACGTTCCGATCACGTACACCAACAACGTGTTAATCTTTTTAAAGGAAATGAGAAAACTTCGGACTGCGCCGTGTTTTAACGTGGCTAACGTTTTTGTTATAAATTTCTGGCCTTTTATTTCATTGGTAATTCTTTGTTTTGTGTAAGGCGGTATGGTCGTTTGTCTTCATTATGTCTGTAGGGCAGATTATTGTTAAAGTAGTGTTATTCTTATATGGGACATCACAGAAAACGATAAGAAAATACGAAAATATGTATTACGTATGTTGAAACTGTCTGTACTTCCCGTCACTTCTCTCTAAAGATGCATTAGAAAACCAGCGTAAGACAGCATCTGTCTGACATTAATGCTGAAATGAACCTTTTTGTCGCAGTCGTGGGGCATACACTATTGTTGTTAAAACATTATTTTCACTTTTTATTTTGTTATTTGTATTTTGTGTTTCATCGGAATCTGCTGGATGCGGGAGGCACAGAATCGGTCGAAGTGGTGGTGCTTGGGGAAGGCCTATGTCCAGCAGTGGACGTCTTTCGGCTGTCATATGGCTATTAATTTTATAATTTAAATTATGTTTTGTGTTGCGTAATGTAAATATCATTTTGCATACTATTATATAGAATCTTTTTTACTGAACAGACAGCTGTGCTGCTGGGGAGTTTGTTGCGCCACTTCTTCTTCCCAGCTAAAGCACTAGGAAGTGGTGAAGGGTGGGCGTTTTGGGGTCTTATGTAATTTTGACGTTCGAAAAGTGCTGATTCTCAGCCTAGTTTGAATAAATGACTTTTGAATTTTGAATTTTTTGAATTTTGAAATGATGATGATGATGATTTAGTGTTTCACGAACTGTGTCCAAATAAACTTTATTCTTTCTTTGCTTTCTATAAGTGGACCAATTGAGTATCTCATAAAAGGTTGCAAGAGGTCTCAAGCAATGGGTAGCAACATCCTCGTGATTTGCCAGTAAGGATAAACTGCTATCACTAATCCAATGACATAGTCCAGAACACGTGACAAAAAAAAAGAAACACAAAATAATTATCATCATAATCAGCATAAACCAGTTCACAACTGGATATAGGCCTGTATGTACAATCGCACGTCATGCAACTAAAATCTCAGTAACTAACATCTAGCTGCTACTAGCCTGCACCGTGCAGAGATCGAACCTTAAAATCTCCGGTCTCCCCTCAAGCACACGTCTACCCCAACGGTCATCGATTCGGACAGAGATTGAAATAAGCATAATTAAGAATCTTCAGCTACTTTTCTTCATATATTGACTCATGGTACACCCAATTGGATGTTCCTATCCAATGTCTCTCTTCCTTCCTTTATATTAACTTCAACCAAGTAATTACGGGTTGGTTGATTCATCTCATCCATACACGCCGCACAACACCGCAACAGGCATCTGTCTGCAAACAAAATTCTGCGTGTAAGCACTTATTAAAGGTGGATTTATCACTGTCTCAGCGCTGGCTCAATTATCTCTAAGGCGAGCGGTTTAAAACAATGATTATAGTGGTAGATGGGACGGTGAAGGAAATGTTCTTGCCTATTTTAGTTTCAGATTGACTTGTAGGTGCTGTCTGCACAAGTTTTACGTTTAGCAACCGCTTTTAAAATTCAACCATCAGAAAAGGGTTTCGAAACATTTGTGACGGCATCTACATCGCCACATACGAATTACGCATCACACTGACGTCATGCAAAATGCTGCATCGCGCAAGCAGATTTTATCGTGCAACTAGCAACGGTAGCCCACCAGACACAAGACCCGTCTGGTCGGAGGATCTTCCCTTTTCTATGGAGGATGAGTGAACTTTTTACCCTGTTCCTCATACCTCTATACATTTATACCGCCAAACAGCATTTCAGCTTGGAATCTAGAATGGGAACGAACATACTTCTCTCCGATACTTCTGGTATTGCAGATGTCATAAGAGGAAGTAAACATTAACCTTGTGGGCCGAATGCTTTTTTGCTATTCAATAAAAATATTGTGGCTTTGTAATTTCATTGTTCTCCCCAATCCAAGCCTCTATTTGCATTGACACTCTAAACTTTCCTCGCGACAAGTCCCGCAATTACAGCCAAAGAAGGTCAATGTACTTCACAGACTTTTATTACCTGTACGATTTACCCTGTCGTTACTCCCCCATTTAACAACTCTTTGGCATTACCATCCACAGGCATAAATCTAACTAAGTGTCAATTAAGAAGGAGATACGGGAGGCGCGAACACCTATAAATACGACTGTTGTAACCTTTGGAAACTTTCAGCGATTTCGAGTGAGGAGAATCCTTCGATATATAGCGCTTAATGAAGATCGAAGATCAGGATCGGATTGCTGAAATAGCGGACCTAAGCCCCGCTCAAGGTTAGGTTGATCTTTTGTTTTTTTTCAGGGACTTTGTAAGTTTCTTTATCTTGCGACATTTATCAGAAACTAGTGACTCACCTCTGCTTCCCACGGTTTTTAGGACTTGACAAAACATCAAGATTTAATTATTATGTGTAAAATTGTTATTGTAATAAATACTAAGCTTCCGGAATAAATTTTCTAAATGATAATGAAAGTCGTATCAAAACCCGTTGCCTCACATAGATAGACACGAAAAGCGATTTATTTATGTCGCAGCACCATGCTGAGATAGGGACCTACTGGCCTCGTACAGGACTTTAATTTGATATTATTTACTGTAATTAAATTTGTCTACGTTTTAATATTTTAATATATATTTTAATATTTTTTTGTTTTAATATTTTTAATTTTTGACGGCACGGTTGGCACAGTGGTTAAGTGATTGACTGCTGCGCTGCGTGTCGCGGGTTCGATTCCCGCACGGAACAAATATTTGTATGACCTACAATTAGTTGTTCCGGGTCTGGCTGTTTGTATATGTGAGTTTAAATGTTTGTAATAGCACCCACGACACAGGAGAAATTCCTAGAGTGGGGCAACGTTTTTTTTTAAAAAAAAAAAAAAAAATATCCATCAATAGAGTCAGAGTGAATATTTCTAAAAGCCAGCCCCTTTTAATGTGTTCCCCTACCTTTGGGTCAAGTGTATTTTATTCCTTTCGTAATTATTATCACCTTTATATTCATGTCGTTTTAATATCCATCAATAGAGTCACCTTATAAAACGTTACGTAAACATTACCTAAGCTTACTTCTTGTAGAAAGCTTGCACGTAGCTTGCTTGACTTGCATGTTTCCTACATGCTAGAATGCAAGCGTGCTAAATCAATGAACTGATCGTTACGAAATTTGAAAGATTGGTTGCCTGAGAAGGATAGAGGCTACTTTTCATCCTGGATCGCAGACGAATTCGCGGGTTAAAGATAGTGTAAAACATTTCTAAAAGTTATCACCTTAATAAAGAAAAGGAAAAAGCTTTTGACGTCAAGTGTATTTGCTCTTATCGTATCCTACCTGCTTCTTGGAAATTATATAACGCCTCCGCCTACATGCTCGTCGTTATTTTCATGTTCTGTGTTCTGTGTGTTAAACTTATGAAATGTTATTACATTACCTTAGCTACTATTTTTTTTTGTAGATTTTTTTTATTCACTGTTTTCTGAAAATGAATTATTTATTAATTATTAAAAATAGCAAAATTATATACAAACTTAACTAAAACTATTGAAAAACTAAAATATAGTATCGAAAAATTCTTCCGCATCGCTGTCGACTGGTAATGTACCCAAGAGACTGGCCACATTGCCACGTTGTATGGCAATGCTTAGCCTCTGCCCAAGGTAAAAACCAGCCCTTGGGTCACGGGAAGTGTCAAATAGCCGTTTTGACCTTTCATTGAAGAGGCCGTGAGCACTCAGACCGCACGGCCCGAGGGTAGCTTGCCCCCTTAGCTACTTGTATGTAGATAGATAGAATGAAAATATCGGGTGTTTTTTTTTTGAAGCGGTGAACTTTTAATTTAAAAATAAAACACATAAAAATGTTTTTAATACCCATGAAATTGGCTTTATTTGACAGATAATTTATGGCATTAATGTGTGAATATGATTTCGGGCATTATGTCCGCCGCGGCTTGTGGCGTAATCTGCAGGTTGAATGGTATAATTACGTACTAATTAAAAATTAGTACGTAATTATACCATTTCTTTATCGGATATCAAATAGTATCAAAATAATAGATAATTAAGTCTTTTATCCCAATGGCATTAAAATTTTGCGTTTATAATTTGGTGCCAACAATATTGAAACGATTCACTTCCTACTTCGGAATCAAAACACGATGACATCACCAACATGGCCGCGTAAACATGTTTTTGTCGGCATTAAATAAGATTTATAATATTGTACTTTTGTAACACACAACTGTCAAACTTTAGATAGAAGAATGATGAAGTAAATGGTGAAGAAAATGGTTTGGTTGAGTTTCGATATACAAGTTGTATGCTATTTAGAACTTTATAACTAGTGGCAGAAGGTTTTTGGCGTGTTTGGTTGTGTTAATGGTTTTGTAATAGGCCCCGTGAAAGTCTGATCCTTAAACGCCACCACAGAAGGACTACAACCACCATTTTTTCAAGTCATAAGAAATAAGAGCCTTTGTACAATTGTAGGTTCATTAGTATTGAAACTGGCAGATGCACATCTAATGATCCGTCTATCCTTTTTATATTCTTGTTGGTCGCTTTGTCATCAAACACATTCACAGTTTCATGTAGAGATACATGAAAACCTTTCTCATAGAAAATTAAATTTCCCTCCTCACAATACTCCAATTTCCTTCAATATTGGAATCCATGCATCTATTTGAACACCGTTTGACACCAATACAGTATTGTACTCCAATGCACAACAAATTGATAGAACCGCTTGCTCGGAGGAAATTCTCGAATAAAATGGTTTACTATTCGAAAAATTTCATAAAGGGTCAAATCGTTTGTAAAATCGGTGAGCGGCGTCGCGGCGAACATTTAATTTTGATATAAACGTAGAGCTCTTTCTATGTACCATGCAATTGTTGGAAATGCGAATGGCGTTTTTAGAGTTCCGTACCTCAGAAGGAAAAAAATGGAACCTTTACACGATCACTTCATTGTCCGTCTGTCAGTCTGTCAAGACCAATTTTCTCGGGAACGCGTTGAAGTCAAAACGTTAATGTTTTCCCATTGTTTGTATTATTTTTTTAGTATATTCGTGTATTTATGTATATTTATTTGTGCTTATATTTATATATGTATAGTTAGGCATATATATTATATGTATAGTTTGTAATAGGTATATATGTATCTTTTTTAAACTTTTTTTTTCATCTTCAGTTTCTCCTAATTGCACCTACCACTGTTTGAATCTGCACCACCCATGGTAGAAAATGCCTATGACTTTAAGTCCGCCTCTGTACATTTCTGTGTCAAGTATCAAGTTGAAATTAACATCAATTACGTAGATCTATGGTGCCTTAGAGCTCTAAAATAATACGGTCATCTATGCGACATTGTTTGATACTTGCAAATAAATCAAAACCTATAGGGTATTTCCCGTTGACCTAGAATCATGAAATTTTGCAAGAAGCAAGGTCTTCAGCACAAGCAAAGGAAAATGTCGGAAAATCGTTTTTTTTTTTGCTATTGCAAACTTACGTTAACAGTTGGAGAATATTGAGCGTGACGTAAATCGACGAAAGGGTGAACATGTTTTTCAACTAGAATGTTAAGTTTGTTTTTGGGATATTATTATATTCATCCCAACTACGGTACCCTTCATTGTGCGTGGTCCGACACGCACTTGGCCGGTTTTTTGTTATATTTTTTCGATGTCGCGGTGTATGAAAAATGTGGAAAGGAAAAAAGTGAAGAGTGTACAAGCGTGCTGAAAATGCTGAAATTATTCAAAAGATAAAAATGTTCATAAAGTTTTATATATTTTAGATAACTTTGCGCTAAAGTTTGATGTACTCTTTGTCTCTCGACTAAGCGACTCTAGCACATTGTTTATTATAGCTATTGTAGTCTATTGACTGAAATAATGACATTCTAGTTAACATAAGATTTGACGACAGATTAACTTATTTACTGATTCGAGATATTTATGAACTGATATCTAAGAAAGTGCGAGAATAACTCGTACAATATTAATACTACAGTTATCATAAAAATGAAATGTTTTTTTGAAGTAGGTATTGTAAGTTTCATGAAGTTAGTTTTTAATAGCCAGAAGGCGTCGCGATAGATCACGTAGAACATGGCGGGACAACCTAGAGAAAGCCCACATTAGCCCTGGATCGCAAGAGCTGGAAGTCATGAGGCCTTTGCAAAGCAGTGGGATGATATAAGCTAACACGAACAGCAACGTATGTAACAAATCTCGTACACTTTCTTTCAACCAATTCTTTTCCTTTATTTAAGTTCCAAATGAATACCAAGTATATTTTACTTCCCCCGGACACAAAATTTAATACCATTATTCAAGCTATTTAATATTAATCTAGTCAAATTTAGGTAGGACTGACACTTAGGGAATACTTTTAAAACAACTCGAGTAATAAACTTGAAGTGAAAAAATATTAAAAATAATCTAATTTTCTTCAAAGTATGAAACGAGAAATATTATCGTTATGAAGTTGCGCTTTCAGTTTCAATTTTTGTGACGGTCTGTTGGTGTTCTCTTGGGAAATCAGAGCTCGGGGTCTTAACACTGTCTCCGGTAGTACCAGCTCTTCATTAACCAAGATAGGAACTGCGAAAATATTTTTACTTTATAGCAATTATATGACGTTTTTTTAATAATGAAAAAACCGAGTGGGAGTCGGACTCGCACACGAAAGGTACCGTATTAAGATCGAGCTAAAAACTCCGAAAAGAAACAAGTTTCTTGTATATTAATTAGATAATTATTAATTTAATTTTTTATTTGTTGCTGTTATAAGCAGCAATAGAAATATACAATCTGTAAAAATTTCAACTGTCTACCTTTTACAGTTCATGGAGATACGGCCCGCTGACAGACAAGTTTAGTAATAGGGTTCCGTTTGGCATCCTTCGGGGCGGAACCCTAAAAAACTGGCCAACTGCGTGTCAGACTCGCACACAAAAGGTTCCATAGCAAAGTACAATATTTAGCAAATTAATGAAAATACTAAACGATTAATATTTTTCGTCACCTTAAATTTAAAAAATTGGAACGATAAATGAATACAAATAATTATAATAGTATCTTTGTATTCATTTATCGTTAAATTACAAAGTTATTTTTGCAGTTGCAGAAAATCACCCATATTTAAATAAAACGCCTTATGAATCGGCGTTTTTAGTATTTGTTGATTATAGAAAGTATAGGTATATGACGTTAAGAAGTTTTATATTCCTAACTTGTTTAGTTGTTGAAATAGAGCTTGTACAAAAATGGTCTAAAGCTGACAGTCTATTGCTTCATATAGGTATTAAGAAAAAAAAAATGTTTTCTACTCGATGAGTTCTAGAAAATGATACCCCAAATGGTTAGGTTTTTTTGTTTCAATCAAAAGTTTATTGTATGGAGAACTCCACTTTTAATTTTTAAATTTATATATTTTTTATTATTTTTTGTTAGAGCAGCAATAGAAAGACATAATCTGTGAAATTTTCAACTGTATGCCTATTATGGTTCATGAGATATAATTCGCTGACAGACAGACAGACGGACAGCGGAGGCTTAGTAATAGGGTTCTGTTTGCGGAACCCTAAAAAAGGCAAGGATTTATTGACAAAGTCTACATCAAATATTTATTTTCTTTCTGTGGATAATGGATGCATAACCAGTACGAATAAACGTTCAGTTTACTTGTACGAATAGTAAGTATCCATTATCATTTTCCTCTTGGTCTATAGTCTACAATGACTGATCAAAAAACGGTCATAAAATATTCAACTGCCTTTTAAAGAACTTTTTAGTTTAAGACCTAAATTGTTGTTAGATAATGCTGTCCCAATGGACAGCTTAGCTTAATGGGTATTTACTTAAGAGGCTTTTACGAAAAATCAGAACAAAAGATCTCTTAAATATTACATTTTTTGAAAATATTGCCAAGCAGAAGCACCCATCAACTATTAATGAACGAAAACTCGATTCGCACAGTGTCACTCTTCGTTAAAACTTTATTCACATTGTGTGCAAAAATGATCAGAACCGACCCTAATCAATTGGACGTGTGTAGTCGTGGATCTTTAATTTTTAAATAGACGACAACTGAAATTGATTTTGTTAGGCAACTAAGACTTGAAAGATTAGTAAGAAAATAAATCACAGTTGTCAATAAATTTGCGTTTTTATCATTACTAACATGACGATTATTATTCAGGTTGAGTTGACTCGGGCCGGGCTGTCTCACGATACTGACCCACGATAACATCATGGAACGTTCACGTACATAAAATGTATGGGAATACTATGCACGTTATGACGTTATCGTGGACAGAAATTTAAAAGCGTCATCAAATATTTTTCCATACATTTTACTTCCCTGTGTTATCGTGATGCCGTGACCTGCAGGCCTAACATGACGCACGCGACAATTACTCGTTCTCGCGTGAGTAATTTTTGTCTATTTCGTCTCTTTTCTCGTTTTCTGACAGCGCCTCCATACAAAATAGTCGACTCCTTCTGTCAAACTTTATGTTTTGTCGACAAACCCTAACATGGCACCTTAGTTATCTCGATTTTTGACAATTCAACACGAGATAATCTCCGATTCTTCTGTCATTAAGTCGTATTTACTCGACGTATTTACTCGACTCGGTATTTTGACGACGAGAACGACGAGAAGAGTAGACAAAATTATTATACAAAAAATATCTCCAAAATAACATCGCAGTTTCATAATTGTAATTATTTTAGTCATCATTTTATTTTACAATATATTAATAATGAAAATACTTAGTTTTAAACTACTATTTATATTGGAACGACGTGTTTTATATGGATTTTTTCGTTTTTTTGTATTGAAAATATGAAAAATTACCTACATGTTGGGTATTAGGGGTTTATGGGTATCATAAAGGGGGTTCAAATTTTCATTATTTTTGCGATAGGACACACCATTTTCGAGATATAAGCAAAAGAAAAGAAAAAAAAGTCGAGGTGTTGGTGTGAATTTTAGTTCATGAAAATTAATTTCCACACCTTTTTAATCGCGATTAAATACTTGGACAATCAGAATTTTAGATTTATATGATTTTAGAAATTAATAACTACTAAAATATAGTTGTGTCACTTTAGTCTATTTCAGAATGGGAAATCGTCGGTTGACAGGAATAATCTAAATTTTGGTAATTTTTAGTCTAGTTTAGAGGTATTTGTGACAAGGAAATCGGCACCATTGAATGAATGAAACGGAATCTCAAGCCGATGTTGCTATCATAAAAATAATTTGTTTTTAATAACTTGCAACATCGGTTTCTCGTCGCGAGATATAGAAGTGTCAAAATGCTTTTTTCGAGTTTACTCGTCGTTTACGGTCATGTTAGGGATTAGAATGACGTCAGAATCGTAGACAAATTTCGACAAAACGAGAAAAAGAGCGTTCTCGCGCTTGTCATGTTAGCCCTGCTGGACGTTGACTATTATCGTCACGTTAGAAATTATAAAAGCGCGCATTGAGGTTAAATGAAAGTTTAAAAACAATGTGCTCATGAATCATTAAAATAATTCTCTTAAAAACAGTGAGACAGTCTTCTACTTTCGTATAAATACGAACTATAAGAACAATAATTAGGTATGCGGTGGTCATTTTGGAGAAGATTACCTAGTCAGCAAGGATAATAGGGTAACAGCCTAAAGTACTCCGAACCGAATGAACTACAGAAGGTACCTTCTATCATCGTCATCCAAAGCAGCTAATGTAAATGAGCTCCTGACCAAACCATGACCCAAAATATGTTGGAGTATCTAAAGTGTCCACACACCTGTGGACCTAAAAAGTGATGCCGCGATTGGCGTGGCCAACTCATTCAATACACTCATTTAAGGCGATAGCGTCAGGGTAGCCCGCGAAATTTTATTTTTCTTATATTTTTTGCAATTTTTAGGTCATTATCAGGTTGTATGTTGATCTAAATATGATTGGCGGCCGTATCAAATATTTATTTATAAAATTATAATCATAAAAATCATCTATAAGACCGAAAAGGGTTTGTCTCTTTCGTTATTATCAGGCATATTTTAACTATGTACTTAGTACTAGGGTAGTGTTGGTTTTTGCGTAATAGAAAAACCTTTTGCAGTTCAGATCAAATTATAATTTACGATCACATTAATCATATTAGCATTTCACATACTGTAGGTATACGAAACAAGTATTCGAAACGCGAGACAGTTTCTAAACCTGTTCACTGCTTGACCGCCACCGATGAAATCTGCTCTACTGAGCCCCGGCGGCCGGTTCGAGCGTTACATTGTAAACTCTGTCGAACGCCACTAGACAGCGCTGACATCCCGATTAGTGAATTCAGTAACGTATTTCCGACAAATACAACTCTCTAAGTTCATTTATAATCCCTTTGAATTACTATTTCATGAAATCATGACATTTTAGGATTATTCTAACGGGATAATAGTTGGAAAGGAGTTGTATTGCTGATTATAATTCTGTAAAGCCATATTTGTTACGGTCGCCAATCATATTTAATCAAGACACAACCTGACACTGACCAGGAAAATGCAAAAAACGTAAGAAAATTTGAATTTCGAGCTATCTTAGCGCATCCCCTTAACATAATACATTTATTTACCATCGACTCGAAAAGGAGAAGAATTACAAAAGTTTCAAAACTGTCGGCTGATACCGTCAGTTATTTTCTTACACCTACTTGCTTATTAACAGCTAACACTTTCCCAGCACTACAGATACAGTACAACAGTATCCACTTAGCGCCATTCTGGCGTACTCCGCCATCTTTGTGACATGACGTCACTTGTTGTTACTCGTAATCGCGAAGTTTTTAATGTGCGTTAATGTTTATTCCGTTTGTTTAATCGTTTTATGGTTAACTCTGGTAATTAAATAAGTAGGACTACTGTACACACGTGTAACGGAAGGAGACATTTTGAATACACGGATTCTCAACAGCCCATATTATCCATTTTGGGCCGGCATAGTATCTCATTCATCACTATTTTCCATGCATTCCTATCAACCAACTTCTCAGTGTTCACCCACAATTAACACCTATAAATATGTACCTAATAGATTTTACTTGTCCTACATTTGGATACACCCGTTTACAAAACTAATATTATTATTTAGACAGTTCAATGTTTATAAGCCAGTCCAGAACGATCATAAATAAATTAAGCCCTTCAACCACAGTACCAACACTATAGTCGATAAACCGTCCGCTCTCAAACGCATTCAGTCTCGGTCGCTACGGAATCTGTCTTATGTTCAGATTTCACGCCTGATCGAGCCAATAATTTAGCACGCATGTGTACGATGTTTGCGTCAGCCATGTCAATTAGTTGTGACTGATAATAACACGGTGTTGTTGTACGGAAATAACCCACTCCTGGGTATTAATCAATGCGGTAATTTGTATTGATTGGATAAAGTATCTGCAACGATAATAATTTCATATAACTGCGTCCTCTGTATGCAAAATTAAAAAAAAATGTGTAAATAATTTGGGTAAAACCTGGTGAATTTAACTTCTCTAATTAGACAAATATTACACTGAAAACTTACCTCGCGTAGCAGTTGTTATTGAAGATGTTCAACCTTAGCATTTTTATTAAGAGCTGGAATTAAAAGATGGCCGAAAATTTATGGACTCAAAACTTAGTATATAATCAATCATCGTCATCAGGATCAAATACAATCTTCACAGATGGGGGTTCATGAACGGCTCAAATCTAAAGTAATATACTGCACCTCCCCATAGACAATGGTCTACCTTCCATCTGTCAGTAGTGCACTTGATGACTTTATGACTACGTCAGTGAGCGGAGTTCGAGTAGCAAAATTTTGGGCCAAACATATTTAAACTTTTTGCTACTTAACCTTTTGATGATCTTTTTGGCGTATAAAAAGATCATCAAAAGGTTAAGTATAACTTATTAAATCCAACAAAACCGAATACGGAATAATCGTAATCGTTCGGCATCCTTTCTCGAAGTAGGTAGAAACCTCAGTTTCCTTAATAGTTGATGCGAAGCCATTTTTTTTTTAAATTTATTCTCACACATAGGTACATTGTTCTTTTACAAATTCACTCGCTAAACTTTCAAGTTTGATAGCGAGAAGCGCTTGTTACATACCTACAGTAAAAAACCTGCCTTAAAACTATCAACTAAATGATTCACACCAAGGCCGCGGCCGGAAAATTAAAGAGTTTTTCCACCGACAACGAGGACTCCACCCCCACCGAGAGACAAACTCACACCCTCAATCATAGCATCATTAGCTCATTACTACTTCTTTATTTATAACAATGAATCAACGATACCCTAACAAAAGGTACGAATCTATCTCTCGGCCGGGGCAGAGTCCCCGCTATCGAGAAAAAAATCCCTCAACCTTGATTTTAACATACCTTTACTTAATTTCGGGTTTTGTCGTAACAGATCTATTTAATCTATTAAATACTTTTGGCACTAAATATTTTGAAGTTCTTTCCCCGTAGTAGTTTGTTATTTTCGGTTGAACTAGTCTTTTCTCTCTTACACTTCTTGTATTATATTTATTTTCAACAGTTACTTTATACTTATCACTAAAATAGTGTTCTAGGCTTATCAAATTAATAATGAACTTTATTCTCTATAGGTAGGATTTTTCAAATGGGAAATAATTTTTCATACTCCTTGTTACATTTTTCCTTGACCTTTTTGCTGACTAGGAACTTGATTAGTCGTATCTGTAATTTTTTTATGTCTTGTAAGTAAGTTTTAAACGTTCTCCCATACACAATAAGTTCATAACTAGTCCATCGGCAGCCAGTTCACCACTACAACGTACAATCAGTTACGGGCTTCAGCTAATTGCCATGTCTAGCGCAACTGTTTGGCACACGATCATTGGAGCAATCGAGGATGAAATCGGAGCCCAAGGATCTGTACAGACGATTGATTAAATTATCGGTTGCACGAGAATACCTACAAAGCACTTAATGTGCTATTGGCAAAATTCCATGTAGATAAAGCCAATACATATGTAGATATACCTATATTATTATATTCTTACCCCTTGGCCCTGAGCTACACGCTCAAGCGACTCGCGTCATGCGGTAGCGATGGCGGAGAAAACAATAATGAAAGGAGTTGCCACGAGTCTCCGCGACGCGACTTGCGGAGCGACGGACTAACTAACCCCGCGTCCTAACTTTCCGGTTCACTGAACAAAAACTGACATATAAACGCGGCGATCGCTTTTGGTATCGCGCGTGTCGCTTGACGCAAGTCGCATCACTGGCGGCCGTGAACAGGGCCATAGACATCACTCATAGTTTTTTTTGTTACGTTTTATGTTGATCAAAGACTATTATAACGAAACATAAATTATCTTCATTTGAGCCGTACGACGTCCACCGCTGGACATATTATGGCTCTCCCAAGCGTCACCACATCGACCGGTTCAATGCTTCTCGCATCCAAGTACAAATAATGACTTACAACAGTTACTTTAAGCTTCAAGAGAGGAGAAAAATGAAGATAATACACTTTTTGTGTGACGAAGAAACAAAATCATGTTACTTAGTCTTGTTCAAAATGAGGCGTCGTTAAAGATTCTCTGTAAGTAAGTAACTCTATCCTAGGAACTCCGTTTTATTATAGAACGGCACAAATTACAGACTCTTGCGATAAATATTATACACTCATAGCGCTTTCTCCTAGTATGTACTATCAAATCCGATCAACAATCAGTCTGCTAAAGGCAGGTGTAGAGAGCAACAGCATTCTTAACATTCTTGACACAGTATGGATAGATCAACGAAATAATGCAATTTTTCTGTTTACAAACAACAATTTGGAAGAGTGAAGATAAAATGAGCGTCTTATTGGGTCTAAACCGACCAGAGTAAAAGTGTTAGCAGAGCTCTTTGTGAATGCTCGTCTGGGGAAAACTGACGCCAAGCAGTGCAGCCCTGTTAAGGTTTAAAGATGGGTGCCGGTAATATTTACTAGCACATGAGACATTACAGCTTTGTCCTTAGAATCGCATCGCAGATGTCTATCGGCATAATATAAATATGGAACCTAGGCCTCTTTGTTGAAATAATTACCTAAGCTCCAATTTTATAATCATCGCGACGGCCACTCGTCTCGACACGGCACTCGCAAGTGACAGTACCGCGACAATCGCTTGGGGTCTCGTCAATGAGCACGTCTGTGAGTGTGTACAGTCTCGACCGTTTACTACGTAGTTTCTGTACTGTCCAAATTTATACTGTGCTATCGGCATCAATGACCATTCATCATCAGGGGGCTGTTTGCTTGAAAGTTTTTGTTTAAATAATGATTCACTTGTATTCTGAAAGTAATGACAGAAGAAAAATCTCCTCAAAAAAAAATCACATAATTTTTCCCAACACCGGAATAAAACTCCAAATTCTTTTACATTGTTCCATTGCAGCTAAATACAAAAAGGGAATCCCGCTGTTCGCTCATAATTCATGTTTCTACACGTTAAGCTGGGCTGGGTAGATGCATATTCATGTTTTCAAGCTACAAATATTTTGTGTTATCCATCTTGCTGGTTTACAGATTTAGTACCGAAATGTAGAGGTTTTTTGTTGCATTTTGTGATGTCAGCAGTTCGAGTTTGAAAATAGTTAGAAGTACACAAACACTTAAAAAACGTAATTAATCAAAGGTCAATTAAATTAGTAAAGTAAAGTAGTAAATTTTCTATTTAATTATCTTCACTAAGAAACATATACCGTAGAAAACCTGTTTTTATTTCAACCCTTTGTTTTCAGTCGATTCCAATCTATTTAATTACCAGCAAAAGAACCAACGGTAAATCCTACACTGATTGACACAAAAAAGTATGAATAATATTTTCTCGACGCTCATAAAACTAGCATAGTTTTACCGCCATGCATTTTAATTGCAATAATGAAACGGAATAATCTCTTTGACCGCGAATAAAATGATTACCTCGCTTTGGACTTCAGACGTAATTGTGTTTAATTTCGCCGCGATATTTTATCGCGCACAGAATTTTCAACTCTCGGTGTTGAGCCGAGCGTTGAGAATCCAACGCGTAGGGACGAGCGCGTTGAAAAAATACACTGTTGGATTGTCAACTCTCGGCGCTAAGCAGAGCGTTGAAAATCCAGTCCACGAAAAAAAAATCGCCGCGATTTAATTACGTCCGTGCGAACGTGGGTGGGCTTATAGTTGTTAGATTTCACGAAGGCGCGTAAGTCATTGGAATTGTTACCTTATGACAATGCCATAAGAATCTCATGACGCGCGCTCGAGAATTCCAAGAACTATATTATAAAACTCAGATTTTTTTCCGACTCTTTAAAACTAATTTGTGATTTAACTACACTTTTAATAGATTTTTTCCCAGCTTTGTAAATAATGTCAGTTCAAAAGAGCTTCAAGTTTTTGTAGGTCATTAAAGTGAATGAAGATTCTAGATTGACTTTTTGTTACTTTCAAGACTACGGCAATGAGGGGAAAGAGTTGTTTTAAAAGGGTGTATTACAAACTTTTGCCGTCATGATTCCGATGGTCTTGGTTAGTTAATCATCAGCATTTTCGTACCTACAATGAACCTCTTTTACCCGTTTATCGGTATCAATAATTGGTTTAAAACAACAAAAAAAAAACAATTCAGCAAACAGTAGGGTTCACTATAAAACCCAGCACGTCTATAGACGTTCGAAAAACAGAATCTGTTTGGAATTCCGATATAGGAATGAAGCGTGCGTGGTTGAAAATGTGGAAATACACGGGAAAGAAAAATGGTAAACGTGCGCTGGGCGGCTTTTTGTAAGGTATTTGTTTGTTGTTTTAAAAAAGGAAAACGAGACAGGATTAAATAGTAGATTGTTCGCCTAGGGAGCAAACAACAATTTTTAAGGCGAGGGTGTTATTTTGAATCCAGAGCAGAGCAAGGGATTCAAAGTACGTCACTCGAACTTGAAACAGTGTTGCTCCCGATGTGAACACTACTTTTTATCACCCTCTATGAGAAAAAAAACGTGTACCGTCCTCCACCCCCATCTCTCACGTATGATTAAATAACTACGCAGCCGCCGTCTTGGATTTACGTTTTGACCTCTTTATCTACTTCTCTCTCTTCTTCTCTCTACCCATGATGAAAAATTTGAAAATTTTCGCAGCCGCCGATTAGATTTTCATTTTGACCAAATTCACACTTTCTCTCTCTCTCTTTTGCCAGCCTATTACTTGTTCATACAATGTTAGTGATTGATTTCTTTGGTGATTGGAACTTTTACTAATAATATCCACATTCCAAATTCAAATCACTTTTAGTCCCTATGGATTAAAAAGCTATTTTAGTCCCTGCTTACGGAGAATAAATTAGCTCTTTTTGAATAGATGTGATAATAAAGTTATTTGAACTAAGAGGATATTGTCAATCATAGCGGTAAAACTATTAAATATATAATAATGTTAACTGAAATTAAAACTCAAAGCATTAATTTCAAAGATATATATTTTACCATATATAAGCAATTATGAATAAAATTGTCAATTGAGTCGGTTAGTCGGAAAGATAAAGCTAGTTACCCATTCCTAAAGCGTATGAGGTTCCTATGGATAAGAACGGACAAGAATGCTGATAAGCAACAGATTTGCGTCTTCCTTAGAAAGTGGTAAGACTTTATATTAATAACATTGCCAACTTAAACTTCCATGATCTTGTTCGACAACCCGTTCATCCCAAAATTTCTAGAAGGTTCAAAGTGCTAATGATAAATTCGTTTAGAATTCATGCGTTCAATATCTGTTGGGGTAAAAATATGAGACAATAAGATTGGGTGACTGCGAAATCATGAATTTCACCGCGATTTCAGAGCCATCTGTTCGGATTGAATTGATGACTTACTTACTTTGGAAGGACAGTGACCGGGTCTGACCTTAACTTGAACGTTCAAGTTATTCTCGAACTTATATATATTGACTTATGGCATAGCTTGAGTAATTAAATGCCCTATTGCATACAATAAATAGTGATGCTATATTAAAGTTGTGCTACTGGAAAAATCATTAGATAGTACGACTTCTGTTATTGCTTCAATTTATTGCATTCAACAGGCAATTGGATTGCTTTCTTTCAATGCGCACTTAGGTATTAGTCTGCCTAGCCTTTTCCTAACTATATTGGGGTCAGCTTCCAGTCTAACCGGATGCAGCTGAATACCAGTATTTTACATGGAGCGACTGCCTATCAGATCCCCACAACCCAGACTGTTGCAGTATTTAAAAGTGTGAAAGAACACTATCTTTCCACTTCGTCATAGTTGCGTTGGTATTTATTTTGTATTTTATTTATTTTAGTATGTACGATTGTATGTATGTATGTAAGTATATTCTCATATAATTTATTTTATTTTATTAAGTGAATTGTTTTGATTTTATGTATTTTACTTTCTCTCTACTCTTACACACGGTGTCTACATGTCTTTTTACCCTCTGTCCTATCGCAGGTATGCTGGAAGAGATTTCTTTAGAAATAAGCATCACCTTTGTACGTATTTTTCTGTTCTTTTCTTCTTGTCTGTTTATATATGTGTGTACATAAATGGTTAAATAAACCCAGTTACTGGGTAATATATTATGATACGCCTTGGTAAGAGTAGTGGTCAGACTTTCGGGCTTCTGACGACCCGTTATGACTGTCAAAGACCCACAAATGATAGCCGGGGCCAACGGCTAAGCGTGCCTTTCGAGGAGTCTCGGTATGTAAAGATGGTCACCCATCCACGGACCAACCTTGGCAAGCGTAGCTTAACCTGGTGGAAAAAAATATATTCTACGATCAATCGCAAAACAAATGAGACATTTTCCTTTTATCGATAAAAGTACATTTTTATCTACTTTTAAGAACTCCTGAGTTTCATTCAATTCTCATAGTGCTTTACAGTATTTTGTTTGAAGAAAACATCGCGGAAGATAGCAATAAATATTGCACATTTCAACTCGAGGAGCATTGAAAGGTTTTCTTTATTTTCCTGTTCAGATTGCAAAAGAATGAGTACTGACCGACGTGCTCGGTATTACAATCGCATGAAGCGAATAAAATAAAATGAAAACTGTTAACTCCTTGTGGAACTAGTATCGCCATATTTCGTGCACTTATTGTAATAAATGTATTATAATAACAGCGGCACGGGTCGATAAAAGGTTAAACTATGCTTGCTTAGGTCCGTTTATGGGTAACCATTTATTATATATCCCATCCGTGCCTCGAAAAGCACGTTATGCGGTTGGTCTCGGCTGTCATTTATAGATCTTTGATAGTCGTTACGGGTAGTCAGAAGCGCAACAGAAGCGCAACTCTGACAACGAGTCTTACCAAGGGGTATCGTATTATCCAGTAACTGGGTTGTGGATATCCGAAAGGCGGTCGCTCCATGTAAACTACTAGTATTCAGCTGCATTCGGTTACACTGTTTCGGTTTGGCTAGGGCTCTGTCTTGCATAGGGTCGCAGCATCATGCTGAGCGATGGCCGTTTTGCGTGAATGTGACGCATATTTTCCCTAAACTTGTTTCCATTTTTTTTTTGTGTTCTTTTTTTGCGTCATGTTTACCGCAAATAAACGTATTTTCTTTCTTTCTTTTCTTTTTACACCGGAAGCCGACCCAATCATAGTTGGGAAAAGGCTAGACAGATTCTTAGTAATGACGAAAAGACTTTAAAATATCAACACAAAACATTAGTAACGGCATGGAATTGAAAATGATTTCGAACATTGTGAAAATGAAATAGAAACAGATTGCACTGTCAATAAACAAATGGGAAATAGCGATAAGGCTAATTTAACAGCAAGCTAAGTGCTACAAGTAATCAGAGCCGTATTCAAAGCGGTTGCTAAATTGAAGCTGTAGATAATGATAATAAAGTAAATCAAACAGCAAGCAATTTTCTCTTTGCAAAAGAATTTAAAAATATTTTTTTAGAATAATGTTCAAAAAATCTATCCAGATTTCTACCAATCATTTCCATTTTTCCAAGCAAATCATCCGAAATACGTTTTTAATGTTTACATCAAACAATTGGATTCCAATTTATTCCTCGCCACGCTCGAAGGTGTTGAAACGGCAAAACTTTCCCCCATTCAGTATTCTTAGTGTCCACACTCCATCAAATCCAATTTACTCTGTTTTATCATTTTCATTGTCTTTTACTTTACTTTTCGTTAGTAGTTCTTTTTTTACTGTTTATTTTTTTTTCGAATTATAAAAAGCTTTTATCGATCGTTTTTTTATAGTAATTTGTTTGGTTTCGTTCTTTTTTGAGCCCGCCTCTTTGGGAAAGCCTGAATCATCAGCATCATTGTTTTAAGTGTTTTCTTTTATACATTAATAATTGTTACTCTTAGTTATTGTTTAGTCACAGCAGTGTTCTTTTAAATATATTAGAGGAAGTTGACTGCAGTAGCGGTCATTTGATGAGGAGTCCTATGATCAGTAGCAGAATTATCTGAACTACAAATCAATTCTCAACTCGATATCTTTGTTCGCTGCAGACTTCATAACTCCTACCCATCTTCTAGCTTTAAGTGTTAAAGTTTTCATAATTAATTCCAATAATACCTTTATGTCAACTCAAAATACGCCCCAAAATAATAGATTGGTCGACAGATGCATCAAAACCGCTATGGTACACAGCTACGTCACGCAGTGTCAACGTGTTGCGGTGAATTGTACATTAGTAACGAGACCCATACATTATAATATTAATTAATTCCAATGTGAACAATGAGACGTAACTAGTTGAGCTTTGATATTCAGAAATCTAATTTTACAGTCGGTGTATTCCTCAAATTAACGAAGGATGACAAGTTCTTAATGTAAATGCAGATTTTTTACAATTCATCATGAATTTATTTTTATAGCCGTTTTAATATTTTTAGCCAACTGAGATTTTATTTTCCGTGTAATGAAAATTGAAATTTATAACACAATTTTGGACTGAACATCTGTTGACTTTGTAAAAATAGATGTTATATTAAGAAATAATTTATTGATAGTTGGGATGACCAACAAGTTACCTAACTATATGAAAGCTTTAAACGAAAACTTGTAACGAAAAGATAAAATAAGTGAACATTTTCTAACAAAAAAAATTTGAAACAATCAAATTTGAAATTGACCTAACCTATTAACAAAGAGCCACTCAATAAAAATCAAAAAAATACGTATAAAGACTTGAAACTTATGAACAAGTTGAAACAAGTTGCAAGTAAAACAATTCGACTAGACAGGAACTTCGTTCTATTTATTGAAGTTGTTCAGTTAAGTGCATAAAACTAGTAGGTACAGAAGGTTGGCTCCGTACAACAGGCGAGAAAATGGGCACGCACACATAGACGCGTAGGTACGTACGGGGTATCTCAAAGAATTATTGTCGTTCGAGAATGCGCTTGTATACGCGGTACGTGAAGCGTGTGTGCTGTATATCGTCACCGTGCAGTGAAAGACTCGTAAACAAAAAAAATCAACGGGTTGCACTCCGGGAGTGCCTGAAAACTTGAATATTAACGTTGTGCATTTTTGATATTTTGGAATGGTTAGGGAATAATTTTGCACGAATTGCTTTAATTATAAAAGTACCTTCTATCATGTATGTGGTAAAATACACATGGCAATTTATATTACATTAAAAATTTAACACTTCCAATTATTTTACATTAAAAAGTTTATCTCTCAGAAAAATCAACTTCCATTCATAATAAAAGTGAAGTGATGTTCTTTTATTTTTATACGTCTTACGAATTTTCGATCAGGTCACGTGTCCTGACGCAAGTTTAACATTTTTACCCATCACAAAAAAGTGCACAACGCCGCTAAAGAAGTTTTCACTTCAAAAATCATTGTTTTTCTTTTTATTTACTTGTAATGCATATTTAGAATACACGTGCACAGGTTTAGGATGATTCTAATGCCTTCCATTCCTGATTCTCGGGGAACATCATTGACGGCCATTGTTAAGGTAGTTTTTATCATACCCCGTAAAATAACTTTTATTGCAATCACGAGGTTTTCACTGCACGGCGACGATATGTGTATGTGTGCGACTATTTTCGCTCGTTGGAGCCCGACCTTCTGTATCTTTCATTCAGTGGCAAGCGCTTCATGTAGCAATCACTTAGCTCCGTGACAATGTGTTTGATCGACTGAACTAATTGGACTGCAGAAGTTCCTGATTTGTAATTGATAATAATAATCGCGTATTTGGTGAGAATTGATAATAACCAAAGGTAACGTAAACTAACAGTCAAAGTTTATACATATAGAATCTTCGTATGGTATACGGGTATGCAACCATCCTTGGAAACCACAACTATTCAAAAATATGAAGGTCTATTGCCGTAATAAAAAGGCTTTAAGGATTTATGATCTTAACCCAACATTAATTAAGTTTAATTCGCTATCTATAGACGATCGCGTGTCGTGCTATCCACTCAGCGTATAAATCAACTTCGCGGTGACACCTCATAATTCAAAGAGGAACCTCGTAAATAAGCCTAAAGTATAATCAACAATGGAACCACACTAACCCTTGAAGATAATACAAGACGTGGATGTGAAGTAGAAAGGGAAAATGGAAGGATATGTGGTAATATTAAAGGATTTAAAAATGATGACAGTGTGGCTTCGTGAAAGGGTATTGGAAATTTAATCATAGACTGCCACTGTAAAAAATTGCTGGCACATATTGAGTCGATAATCCTTTGGTATTATGATAGTAAATTTTTGGTTTTATATTTGACAAGCAATTTAGTAGTATTCTATTGTCATACATTTTTCAATGAAAATTAAAATGAAAAAAAATATTGTAGAGAAAAAATGCTTACGCAACGAAATTTTCGCTACGAGAATTATTTGAATGGAACCCCGGAGTTACACAAACACTCATTTCCCGACCCATAAAAACTACTTCAACAAAAAATCCGGCCCTTACGTGCATTACCCCTGCCTCTACAAAACATTTTAGTACAACCCTACCTGTTGTTGAACTATAAACTACCGCATCCATTCACCTGTACTCGACAATACCCTTTAGAAGCGAGTACAATGGCGAACAAAAGAGTTGTGCGTGACGAACTCCCAGAATGATTTAGTACAGTTGCGTGGAAGAGAACAATGTACGCACTTCATCTCCTCAGTGTACATTTTGATGTAGTGTATAATGGAGTTCGCGGTGCGGTCAGACTACGCGGATATTTACTGATATTTTGTTTGTAACAATAATATAAACGAAGAAATATGCGTGAAGTGAAATGAAAAGTAATTTCGGAAAGAAAGCTTATAAGCAAAGCCTTGAAAAGGTTGAGGTACATGATGATGATTTGAAATGAGACGCTATGATTTTGCTGCAGATAAGTACTCTAAAGAGGAAATCATGCCAAGAAAACGAAATGTGTAAAGTTCGCCCTTCCAAATGTTAGAAATCTAGGACCCAAAATCGTCTTAGATAAAGAGTTGCTTGAAACTGTAAACTCAGCAGTTTTTCTGGGTATAACAGTAGATGCCAAACTTCAGTGGGACCAACATATATCGAGCCTAGCGGGAAGGCTCAGTTCGGCCGCCTACTCCATCAGGAAAGTAAGACAATACACTGACGTTGATGCAGCTCGGTTAGTCTATTTTAGTTATTTTCATAGCGTTTTGTCCTACGGTATTCTGCTGTGGGGCAAAGCTGCTGATATTCAAAATATATTTTGTTCTTCAATAATGAGCTGTTCGAGAAATTTACCAGCTAGGTGACAGAGTTTCTCTGAGAGATTTTTTCAAAGATATCTGTATCCACAATTCATTTTCGCCAACATATTATAATATATATTAGGCAAAATATACACTTATATGGTAAAAACAGTGATATTCACAATGTTAACACTAGAAATAAGGACAAACTACTTACTCTCTTTCACCGGCTTCATAAGGTTCATAACTCATTTGTTGGGCTTGGTATAACCTTTTATAACAAGCTACCTTCTTCTTTGCTAGATTTGCCTTATAATGCGTTTAAAACTAAAGTAAAATCCGACCTTTGTTCAAAGGCATACTATTTTATCAAAGACTACTTAAATGATAAGAATAGTTGGTCGCTGTGATTAACTCAAGACAATGTTTAAATGTTCTTTCTCCAGAATAAGCTTACTTACTGACAGGTTATAATTATGAGTTCTTATAATTGTTTATAATTTTACTTTATAAGTCAATTTATTTTAATTTTATTTTAATTTATTGTTGACATAATCTACTCAATACAATGTTTTTTTTTTATGAGTTGTATTGCAATATGTGTTTAGCTAGCGACCTCGACAATTATTTATTTTACCTCGATGGTCCTAGTTTATCAATCATAACTTCTAGTTACAGCTATATATAAGGGGGCACGCCCTTTTTACCTGGAGGCTTTTATTTAGATATTGTTTTCGTTTAGTTATTTTTATTTCTGCCTGAGTATAGTTCTCGATGTTTTTGGTTGGTATATTGGCGTGTGCTAGCTGTCATATGGCTATTAATTTATAATTTAAATTATGTTTTATGTTGCATACTGTAAATTATTTTGCATTATGCAACACAAATTATATAGAATATTTTTTTTCTAACTGACCAGACAACTGTGCTGCTGGGGAGTTTGTTGCGCCACTTCTTCTTCCCAGCTAAAGCACTAGGAAGTGGTGAAGGGTGGGCGTTTTGGGGGACTGTGAATGTGAATGTAATGAAAAGTGCTGATTCTCAGCCTAGTTTGAAACATGACTTTTGAATTTTGAATTACATCTAACTTGGGAATATTTCTGTGACTTTGATTGAATGGCATTCTCTAAAACTTTTTTACCAAAAAAGAAAATTGAAATGAACAATCTAGTTCTGAAGACTCAATTTCATAATCAGCTTTAATTTTAGAGAAAATACGGGTTTAAAAAAATCTTACATGTTTAAGGCAGACACTGGGATAACTATTTTAATTATAACAGCATGAACTAAACAAATGAGTAGTTCCTCCATCAAGAACTGGCTTTTACCTGTTGAGTTTGAAGATCGCGGTAGAACAGCTTAAGCGACTGACAAACAAGGATTTCTACAAGACTGGGAAACTTATTACTTTCTGCAGTACTAGAATTATGTACAGGGAACAGTTAGTAGTCGTATAATTAGTGTTGTCGTGCTGGGATGTCTTTGGTTGGTATTTTGAAACACTAGTAACTTATTTTATTGAAGTACCATCTCTGCAGTTTAAAGATTTGAAGACACGAATGTAATGACTATACGAGTAGGGGAAGACCGAAGAAACGATAGATGGACTGTGTGAAAGATGATATGGCTACAAAGGGGGTGACCACCGAGATAACGACTAATAGAGAAGTATGGAAGGATAAGGCATATTGTGCCGACCACGAATAAATTGGGGTAAGGGTAAGAGACGGATAAGGATGGTGGTTTGACGAAAATATAACATATTTTTATTTTAGTAAAACTTTATGCACTAGTAAAAAAAGAACCGTACAAAGGCGGACTTAATGATTGAGGTATTTTCTAACAGTCAACCTTACATATTACATCCTGTTTGTATTGCCCGATCGGTTTTCATTTCGCCAGTACTGTTTCGGTTTAAAGAATTTAATTATAAAAGAAAGAAAGAATAATATTTATTTGGATACAGTTCGTGAAACACATAATACAAAAATAAAAAGTAAAAATAATCATAAAGCGATAATAGTGTGCGCCTCACGGCTGCGCCAAAAAGGTTCATTTCAGCATTAATGCCTGACAAATGCTGTCTGATGCTGGTTTTCTAATGAACCCTTATGGACAAGTGACGGGGTTTATCTTAAAGAACAGAAAATAGTTCACTTAATATATTATGAAACATACAAATATAACATGCTACTGTAAAAAAAAAAATTACAATCTATACTGTAAAAAAGACACCGTGAGTCGATACAAGAAAAACAGAAAATATATTAAACTAGGCTTCTAAAAATTCAACCCATTTCCATACATGTGTTACAGTGTTTCTGAAACATAAAGTTTTAACAATAAAAAAAAATAATGTAACTTATTGTACAGTACCGCGCCTTCGTATAAAAATGTTTTTCTTCCAGTAATTGGTTCTGCACGCATCGCATGACTACCGTAGAAACGGGTTTTGTCGACGGAAGAATAGACAAAATTACAGATTGTAATTGTTTATCTGCCATTTTGTCTATTCTTTCGTCGACAAAACCCATTTCTACGGTGATCATACTACGCGTGCTGGGTGGTCTGAGTTCGAGTTTATTACGAGGTTTAGCATCCTTATCATAAAGGGCGAGCGGATTGCCTTTATCCGGGCTGCTAAATGTATACTTTAGGCTGCTACTGAGAATTTCCTAATGGAAAAACTCAAAAACACTGTCTGCCTTGGGTATGAAACCGAGAACCTCATGCTCAACAGACGAACTTGCGACCACCAGACCAGCGAGGCAGTATATTGACGAAACTACCCCGTTGGCGACGTGGTCGCAAATGCGACTGCTGAGCGTGGGGTCCTGGGTTCAATTGCCTGGTCGGACAAAGAGTTAATTGGTTTTTCCGTTAGAAATTTCTCAGTAGCAGCCCGGAGTTAGTAGCAGCCCAGAGTTGGTGGTGTGACACCCCCGTGCCTCGGAAAGCACGTTAAGCCGTTGGTCCTACGCCTGATCTCCCCAGTCGTGTTTGACTATGAGCGTAAAGGAACAGGGAGTGCACCTCTGTTTGCGCATAAATTTGTGCACTATCATATTTTCTGAATACTACTGATATTATCATTTATATTGACGCCAAACAATAATATTGATTTTGACGCCTATCGTGTGGACCCCTCGGGCTCTGAACCTGGTTACCTAATTTTAAACTTCAAATTGCTTCGTCGTTAGTTCCACTTGAAATTGGGAAGTCCGAACTATTATTTCGATTAGTTAATAATATCCCCCAGTGGATTTAAATGTAAATGTTATTTTGGGTCGGTCCAGGTGTAATAACTAGATATGAACGAAGGCTCAATTGAGTTTAGAAAGGTACAGCTAGTAAAATATTTATTTTTATTGTTGTTTTGTTTGATTTAATTTGTGTTTGAAAAATTAACCATCTTACTTCGGTATTTTATACATCCTGAAACCCAAAGTGAAATATGAATAAATTCAAAGATAATCTAAGTCACGAAAAAAAAATAAACCAACGAAAAAAGAAACTTTTTAGTCACTAGTTTAGTCAGTTTTTAGTGTTAATTACAAATTTCGAGTTGGCGCCAAACAAACATAAAGGCGCGAAGTAAAATAATGGCAGCTTGATTGATCTTCGTTTATTGTTCGTTTGACGCCGACTCAACATTAATAATTTAGGAGCTTAGTTTGACTGAGGTTTATTTTTTGCTTTTCAGTTTTGTTTTTCGTCTGTTAAATTTTTCGATAACAAGTGTTTTCTACCCTTTTTTTTTGTGTGGGAAATTATCAAGTAACTTCTCCCGCTCTGGGCGGCGCGGGAAGGCGTGTCAGACTCTTACTGACTAAAACCCACCCGTGTTCCTTCAGTTGCCTGTACGTTGCCAGGGGTACCACGATATCCCTTTCGGACTTTCCCGTGACTCCGGCAGGCATCGGTCCAAGCGGACCACGTCAGTTGTGCTGATATCACTTTGAGGGGAGCGTGGAACACAACGCGCCGTCAACCCGGGCTTGATCTTTATCGGACGGCAAGCTACCCAATGCTCACCGTCCGTAAGTCCGCTCGTACGGTGGCCGAAACGGCCTGCGATTCCCGACGCCCAGGGCGTCTCCTGCGGCAGCTAGGGGCGTGAGGGCGACAAATTTGCCTCTCCTTCACACGTTTCGCCTCCTCCTTCTAATCCTTCGTAAGCATTACTGCTTCGTAGAAGGAGGTGACGACCTCCCATGCCCTCTCGCTCCGTACCATGGCCTGGACCAGAGCCGGACGCGAGAGATCACCGCCACCGATCGCCTTCACGAGGACACGGCGATGCTCCGCCCAAACCGGGCAGACTTCCACCGTATGCTCTACCGTGTCCTCCAGGCGATCCACACAATGATGACACTCGGGCGTTTCCTCCCGCCTTTCCGGAACAGGAACATCCCGAAACAACCACGTCTAGTGAGGACCTGCGTCAGACGGAAGGTGAGGATGCCGTGGTGCCTCTCTAGCCACTCCAAAGAGGGGACTTATCGCCGCAATTGTGGCGTGCCCAGCACTGGGTTGCGACAATCGCACTCTCCATGACGCCATGAGACCACAACGGAGCTCTATCCGCTGTGCCGAGATTTCTCGCGGCAGCGGAGTTACGCCCCGGTGTTTCGCCTCCTCGCGCCACTCCCAAATGTACGCGAGGACTTTTGCCTCCAGATCCCATGACGAGTTATTTCTACTCTTAAGGTTCTATTTTAAGTGGACCGAACTTCGAGTTACGCGTAATCACTGACCATACATTGAAAAAAAAAAAAGCAAACACTATTATAAATCCTTTATGCAAACTATTTTCACTACAGTATAACAACATCAGCCTCTAACCGCTGATCCAATATACAAAGGCAAAGTTTAATAGTTTTCAATCCATATCCAGTTGATTGTAATTAAATCTTCAATGAACTGGTGCTGATCAATCAAAACTTCGATTATGTTTTAACATATTTAGTGACATGCTTATAATATCGAGGAAAAGTTGTCAAACTAATCTAGGATAGATTAACTGATCACCATGTGAAAGACTTGTCAGTCACCCATAGACAAGAATACACGAGACACGGTTTTTCCTGAACGAATGGTGGAAATTTCACCTATACAGAAAGAAAAGAAAGAAAGAAAGTCCAAAAAAATTATTAATGAATAAAATAGGTGTTTTTTGTTTTACCTAGCATAAACAGTACTAAAATATTGAGAAATGTCATCACAGCGTTTTTTCTAAATAGTTCACGTTAATTGTGGTATACCACCTGCGGATACACATAACCCGCTGCACCCGAACGTCGTGGCCCTATCTCTAATTTAGCATAGTATACGCATTAAGCATAGTAATCAACGTTTCACTTAGTGACCACGCTGAATTGACAATAATTTCGGGAAAAATATTTTGTTGTAAAAAATTTAAAACCATATTTTTTTTTTCAAAAATGGTACATGGGCCAGCAACAAAAAAAAGATGTTTACGTGCGTAACAGCTACAGCGTGAAACTGCTTGCAGGATAATTATTTTTTGCGATGATTTCCAGGGGTGCCTGGTATGAGTTCAATGGCGTTTTCGTATGGAGAAGAATGGGCAAGAAACTTCACCGTTACTCTTTTAAAATGTATTTTGTATAGGTACATTAGTTATTAGTGTATTAGTGAATTATATGTGAAGACGATGCACCTAGAATAAAATTACTATACCACAATAGGCAAAAATAATTAAAAATGAAGCAACAACAGATAAATTAATTATGTGATAGATACATGGTGCTCACATATTTACAAACATTGTAAAAGTAGATGATTTTCCTAACATTTTACAGTTAATAAGTCAGTGTGTGAGTAAGTAATCAAAGAATGTAAAATCAATGTAAGAAAAAAGAAAATAAATTTAAAAAATATTATAAAATTAGCAACCAGTTTGATTCTGTCTATATTCTATCTACATTATCCTATGGAGCAGGACCAGCAAGTATCCCAGCATTCTTATCTTGGATAATTGCGATTGGAGAGGCCTGTAATCAGCAGTACTATTCGCTGATGATAATAAATAATAAATAAAAAATGGTTAATTTATAAAAAGGGGCACGTTTACAATAAGTAACTTAATAATTAAAATAGAGCACAGTTGCTTATTTGCCTGAACTAGGTTGAACCTGTGCTTCAGGCTAGGTAGTGCATAAATACTTAATGTAATAAATTAACAATGAGTAAATAGTATAAACTAAATTAAAATTAGGTAAATAAAATAGCATGTTAACGATTTTATTTGCAGACAACAAGTAAATCTTAGATGATGATGATGAATTGGCTACATAGCTGTCTTATTCTTGAATGACCTTCTGAAACTAGAAAAAATCTAACGAAAACCAGTTCTTACGTCACAAGGACAAACAATAAATCATTCTTCATTAGTTCTTTCCTAAAAAAGACAAAATGAAAACGCCGAAACGTGATAGCAATAACTTTGCAATCCCAAAACTTTGGAAGTAAAAAGGTCTTTGTCCTTTAAATTGTGAATAACACTGTCAAAATACGGAAACAGTGATAATTTAGTGAGAGGTCGCCGACTAAAATTATATTATTGTTTTAGTTTTTGAAGTTTGTTTTATTTTCGGAAAAAATGTTTTGACTGTAACTGTGAAGATAGTTTTCATCTGTCATAAAGTTGACTTGCTTATTATTCAATTTGGCTGTTTTATTAGTTTAGAAGTTTAGTAGACTAGTATTATTGAAAAAACTGTATTGAATTTGTTTTGATATGGAACGTTAAGTTTTTTTACTTTTTATTATTCTTTATTACACAAGGGTTTTTTGTAATATGCCAACCCCATCGTACCATAACAACAATTTAACTTTAATTGAGATGCATAACTAGATACTATAAAGTCATGAGGAACACGGTGTAAAGTATACTCATCCTCTATAGAAAAGGGAGGATCCTCTGACCAGGCGGGTGTTGTGCCCGGTGGGCACTGCCCGAAGCGACGATTGATGTCAGGACGTTCTATATATGCTAGTCGTGCGGTAAACCTTGCTTGATGCCCGATGCAAGATTTTGATTCTGGAACAGTGAATCGGGAAACTACAATAATTATTGGTATGTTCGATTTTCTTAATTGTTTTTCCCGATAAAAGATAACCCTTTGTGTAGCCTAAAAAAAAATATTCATCGAATTTAGCGCTTTCACTAAAACAATTTAAAAGTCAATTTCACGTCAAATAATATCCACAATGCAACATTTCCCGAATTTACTATGAGGTACGGAGACAGTGACTGTGAAATCTATGGCGCCCAAAACAAAAGCGATCCACCCCATAACAACGTTACCATACATGAATAGAATTTACGCTGAGATTTTAACATCCGCGTTACAGCCTCCCATGTATAACACCTCTGGGAAATTTGCATGAAAATTCACATCCAGATTTCCATTTGAAACGAAGTCGGGCTTTGAAACGGTTCTTCTCGGTTTTCGGGACATATTGTTGAGTATATTTCGGAATATTTCTACTGAAAACCCTCGATCGAGAGTCCGTTGTAAATTCCTTTTGTAGATTTTTATTGTTTAAATTATCTTTTGTTTTCGTCTGTGATGTCTTTTTTGTTATGGTTGTCGTTACTTAATTAATACCTATTGCTTTCGATGAATGCATATTATAAACAAGTTTTGATAAACGATATAATACTGTCTGCATAGTCCAGTAAAAATAAACCTATTAGGTAGGTACTTATGGAAAATCAAAATAACAACCCGATTGCGTAACGCACGATCAATCACACTCTGTGTCATTTTGACAGTTCAACACACATCAACATCCATTGCGTTATTTACGTTGTTTTTTAACATAATATGAAGCAATGGGTAGCAACATCCTTCAAAATGATTCAATTAGGGTACTGAGCTGTATCGTAATTTTAAACTAGAAAAGTTTTAATGACGTACTTTTTAAAAGTACTAATGAAATACTTTTCAATATAACTTAGTTTTTTGCTTCAGTTATGGCTCCAATCATGCTAAAAACTTAAGTAAAAATGACAACTTGTCTTAATTTTTCCTTACAGCAAAACTAAAGTCGAAGTGTTCAGAAGAAAACTTATAAAAACTTGGCAATAATAAACCCGTAGTTTGGACGGTAACATATTATTATATTAGCTCAATAAAAAGGCCGACGATACGAAAAGTATTTGTGTCAAAGTTACGAAAATAGTAGTTATGTATCTAAGTTGTAACGTTTTAGTTTTCTTTGTGTTTGAGCTGGCAAGCAGAGTTATTTGTAATGATTTTATCTGTACAAATAAAAGTAATCGTTGTTTATTGAAATACTGACTACTAATCACTATTTTGACTTTCGTGAAGGGTTGATATGTAGAATTTTGTTTATTTACTTGAGTAAGGTTTTATAGGAAATCAACAATCAATACCTTATTATTATAAAATATTTATATTTAAATCATAATCAAAACATTTATTGTTCGCTTGTCTAGCGTAAGCTTTTTTCAGAAAAAAAACCGAAACTCTACCATCTAGGTTAACTCCAATATTTTCGTACAGAAACAAAAACTTTATGATATCTCAGTAAAAATATTTTATGACATTAACAGGCCTATAAACAGGCTACCAAAAACTTAATACAAAGCAACTGACCGGAAACCTACGTGACGGATTTTATGACCCTGTTTACGAGTTGGATCCGAACTTAGTTTGGGACCGTACCGTATTTAATAATTGAGAACCATACGTCATACTATATCCGGGGCCTTGTGATTAATGAAACTGGTGTGTTAAAATTTGAGTGGGCGTAAAATATTAGAATTAATAAAAAGTAAGTGAAAGTAATCGCTAATGTCGTGATGACTGCGCCTCTCAAGGACGTTTGTTGGTTCAAATCCGAGCAAGTGCCAATTTGACTTTTTCAGTTCATACGTAACTTATAAGTATATCTTCGAAATCCCTGACATCGTTGAAGGAAAACATCGTGAGGAAACCTGGACGTATAAATAAAATAACTATAAAATCGTCTACCCGTCTCGAGCAATGAATAAAAAGCCTTTGCCCTGCAGTGGGACAGGCTTCGGAAAACATAGTTGTGAGTCTACATTTTGATATGGATCAGAGCATTATACGTACTTTCCCTACCAAGTTATCACTCTTCGCATCACATTGCGTTTTTGTTATGCCTAGTTTCCATATTGAACCCTGATCTAACTGTGGTTTTTGCCTCGCCGCCTGACCTGCGTCAAACTTAATGAAAAAACAACGCAGAGCCACTGCATCACAAAGCTGCATGCCTCGTGGTATGATATTTTTATCAACATTCATGAATAAGGCAATTTTTGCTGAATGCTCATTATTTTAATATGAAACCACTGTATTGTGAATACTAGGACGAACTAACAGTTCTTTTTATACGCCTGGGGTTCCATTTATCCCGGACAGATTTTCACGAAGAAAGTTTACCATTAGTCATCTCCTTTCTGGTCTTCTTAGCGTGTCAATGGCAAGATGTTCAAACATGTTTGGTTCAAAATTCAGCTATACTAACTCGGCTCACTGAGGCAGTCATAAGGTCATCAAGTGCGCAGGTAACAGGGGATGCGGCGCAGGATGAAAGTTAGTGCGTGGTGGTGTGGTGAGATAAGTACTTGGGATCTGAGCGTCCATGAATCACCAACTTGGAGAGTCCATCAATTAGTAAAACACTGTTAAACTGTTTTCTCCCAATAATGAACAATCGATCGTAGCTCACTTTTCAAATGACAAGCCGTTTCGGCAGACGAAACTACGCAGTGTTTCAAGTTCTCAAAATACGGTTACCACAAACGATTCGTTACAACAGATACCTTTCGTTTCCACATTAATTACTCGCGTGACTTGCTATATACATAGGGTTGGCGTAGTATATTGGAAATGTAGGGATTCTAGAATGTTCTATAAAATAACAAATGCTACTATAATTATCTCACAGGCAGAAAAAAATATCTAACACATTCTTCAATTTAGTCTCATAAAAATCTCTAATGCATGAATTACATTTAACTATAATTAGGCACCACTACATTGATGGTGGCGAAGTAAATTCAGACTATCGCTATAGAATAAATACAAAAAGGCCGCTTTCAAATAACGCCAAAAGTTCTGTGGCAACCAATACCTTAACACAAAAAGACAGTAACACAGCATCGGTGTATCTTATATTTATGAACTTTTGATCGAAGAAATTATAGGCCAGACGTGGTCATCCCTACACAGAAACGTGTTCACCAATAACAAAGACTACGAAAGAAACACCAGCAAAATAAATAGGCCGAGTGGGAACCCTAAGCGAATAAGTCTGAACAGGTCGGAACAGGTCGGAACGCGTCTGAAAGGTTCGCCTTTTGAGCCAGAAACAATGGAACGGTTGTTATTAATTATGACAAGTATTACTCCTACTGAGTACATCACGCTGTATATGCGGGGTGGTGTCATTGTTCTTGTAAATGATGTACTTGTCACTTGCAATGCCCTATTCATTTGGATGGAGCAGACTTGTGTCGTCACCAAAATCTGGAAATCTAAGATACTGACAACAGAGGGACAAATTCCCGTATTTTAAGAACGTTCGCATTTTAATCTCATTTTCAATCTGTTTTTTTTACATTGATTGTCGCCAAGATGAAATTACGACTAGATTTCGAACGTTTAACCTTATCAAATTATATAGATGGTACTTTTTTATTCTGCAGAAAAGAGCCATCAGAGCAATGGTCTCCGCAAGCGAGATTCTCTTAGGAAACTGTTTAAAAATATTAACACCATGACGGTACCTTGTCAATATATCTATGAAAACATCATGTACGTAAGAAAAAATCTTTATCTTTTCAGTAAAAGAGGTGAAAGACACAATTATAGTACTAGAAATTTAATAGGGACCAATTAGTTAAACCTGGTTTTAGACTGGCTAAAGTCGACTCATCCTTCATGTGGTACTGTTTAAAATGTTACATTAAAATGCCTCCCGAAATACTAAAACTAAATGAAAATCTTGTACAAAACGCACACTATGCTGCCAAGCATATTATAAGTTGGGAGATTACATTGCTGACAAAAATGCTTGGCTCAACGCTGGTCCAGCTCCACAGGGGCGCATAAACTAGTTGATTAGCAACGAAAATATTTTTGGAGCTGCTGAAGATTGCAAAAACTATATATGCATTGTATAAATTCAATCTCTTAATATTGTATAATTGCATAGCATAATTATGTATGAGCATTGTGACCATTACTTTCTACAAATTTACCATTTTCTGGATACGTTTTCCTCTTTCATTGACTTGAATGTGCCCTGGCGGCTGAGAGTATATCATGCTCACTCAAATGTCTCGCTGGTGGTGGCGTGTGTGTTGGATGTTGGATGGAGTTCACTTCGAAATGGTTGAGCTGCATGGTGCTGATTCATGCGTCATGATCGCGAACGGGTGCCGTCAGTAGGTACTGGTCATCTCGTAGCTGCCATGGATTATTAAAAAAAAAAAAAAAATCCTACTAAAAATACAGTAGGCGCTCGGTAAACCGGCACCCATTTTTTTTCGCCAATTATCGGAAACGCTGGATTATTGGATTTCTATAGGAAATGTCAGCTAGCTAGTAAGAAATAATTTTAACACAGATTTGCGAATAAAAAAATCTTTATTAGTTTACGGATGATTATACCTACGCGTAAAATCGGACCGGACTGCAGAACGACAACGATGAGTGCGCGCTCTCTGTAATCCGGCACTTTTGTATCAAAGTTCGGATTACAGAGTAGGAGAAGGATATCTATGGCAGGACTAAGTGAGCGCCGGATTACCGAGTGCCTACTGTATTGGTATTGCTAATTGGTTAAATATTTGAAATAGTAAGTGAGCAGAGTGCTCAATAGGAGACCCATAATCAGTGGGGGTTATTACGGTCTGTAATGGTTAAATAACGGTACCGCCGACTTTATTACGCCAAAATAACCTTTTAAAAAAAAAACGTATATAAAATATCGTTTAATTACAAGCACCGTCGAGTGTTTTCTTCTATAATCTGTAATAGAGGGTTGTCATCTGTCAACGTCGGGGTCGATCGACGAGGGCTTATGCTGAGAAATTGCTCTGATGTTAGGGCTTTTGTAGATAAGAGATAGTTTTAAAGTGATAATACAAGTTGGGATTGAGTAGCTTAACTGTACTATCAATTAATGTTGTCGTTTTATTTGAATCATGACGTGTAAAAGAAAAATGGGCGAACGACATTGTTTGCCTTTTATTTGAGCCATTGACGAAAACATTAACTCGCACAAGTAGGAGGTTCCAAATGGAATCAAACACTTCAAAGCTTGTTTCTGTAGTTAATTGTATTCTGCTTTTCTGTTTAGCCGAAAGGTACCCAAAGCGACAGACTTAAATTCCAAGTTAGAAATACCGGGGGGTAACCGAAATATTTTTCCATACTAAGGGGCCCGCGCCATGAAAAAGGTTGAAAAATACTGGTGAATATGGTGTCTTTCTTGTAATAATGTAAATTTTTTATTGTATTTTAAATTTTAATAAGCATTAAACATCGTTCTTGCAAATAAATAAATCTGATAAATACCTGCTTTTGAAATGCTGTACAATGTTTCAGTGAGATAATTATACATTTTTTTACTAATTATTTTCTCCTAACTTCTGTAGATTTACACACAATGTCACTTTAATTCTCAGAGTTTCAGGCGGTCTATAGATTTTTCTTAGATACGGTAATAAAATCTTTTTGCAATAATATTTTTTTATGATTGACCAGCTAGTCAATCATAAAAAAATATTATCTCCCGCGTTTTCACCCGCATAAATCTCGATCCCGTAGAAATAACGGGATAATAAGTATCCTATGTCCCAACCGAGGTTATGAGTTAACCATGTGCCAAATCTCATCCAAATGTGTTAAGCCGTTTTAGCGTGAAAGCGTCACAACCAAACTCACTTTCGCATTTATAATATTAGGTTAGGATAGTAGTAGTGACGCATAATAGTCTGCTATTTACTGATATTTACTTGAATAACCTTTAATGAATTCCTGTCGCTGCGTCGTCAATAGGCCAATGACGTTCAAAAGTGCCTTATAAGGGCCTATTTGAAATAAATGATTTGACTTTGACTTTGTCCATTCTAAAACCGTCAGAAATTTCGCTGTTATGTTTGCACTTAAAAATAGGTTACTGTCAAATCTTTGGGGTCGGTTTACGACGGTCCCTTCTCATTACATAAGGTCAGATTCGAACCCAAAACATTCCCATAGGGATTCCACGCCCTAATCGTTAGGATTATAACTGTAAGTCAAGCTGCAGAATAACTGCCTACTTATACTTTCGTAGGGTAATTTTAGTACACTATCATTCATATTTTGCTTTTCTCGTAGTGTCGTGAGCCCCGTGCGTCTGGAGTATGTCACGTGCCTTCGACTTTTTGGTGCGAGTACTTTTGTCTTCTTTTCAGTTGATGCAATAAATTGCACTGAATAAATTGCATACTTGGGTTCGAACGAACACCTCGCAACTCGTAAGTCAGGAACGGCACTATTGCATCATGTCACTGTTCTTTGATGTTCTGTTCTCGCCGGCTATTGAAAACCAGCTCTGTGGCTTTGTTTCGCATAGTGTCACAGCATTATGCTAAACGATGGCAGTTTGACGTGGATGGGACCCATGTTGTCCTCCAATTTGTTTATTTTGTCTAGTAGGCGCAAGCGCTAGTGCTAAGTATGAGGTCCTGGGTTCGATTCCCAGGTCGGGAAAAGTGTTATTGGGTTTTTCCAAAACCTGGAAAACCTCTCAGTTGCAGCCTGGAGTCTGGATTAGTACCCTGTTGATGGCAATAGGCTCGCCCCCTATTACATGGGACTTAAACATAACTGACGAAATGTGGGTGTAATGTAGGTTCACCTCTGCCTAACTCTTTGGGAATTACAAGCGTGATGTTATTTTGTGAGAATGTCTAATGTACTTTCTTTCTTTTTTGTTCTGTTATCATTTATTTTTATAGCCTTACTTTCAGTACTGTTAATTACTAAAATGCTTCTTCGCGTAATGCTTTTATTAGCTTTCTTAGAAGTTCAAAGTCAAAGTCAAAACGTTTATTGCGTTCATCACTTACCTTCTGTATACAGCCTTAGATCTTTAGATAAGTTTTGTTCACGCCAACAGTTCCGTGCGGATATTCGATACGATAAATTGTCTTCGGTCTCGCTCATGTCAATACCGATAGAGCAGGACCGAGATATATTTATTAAGAATACGAAAGAGATGGAATTGATAATGGTGTTGGTCTGATAACCGATCTTGGTGGAGATGGAAGTGATACGAAAGAGTCGGATTACTATGAAATTAAGTACTATACAAGGGTAATCATAAAACTCCAGTCAATGAACATTTGTTGAGGATCCCTTAAACTAGCTAACAGCACGCGTAGCATGACGACCACCAGATTCACAATCACAAATCTATTATTTTGTCTATTCTTCCGTAGACAAAATCCTTTTCTATTGTGGTCATGCTACGCGTGCAGAGAGAGTAGAAAAAAGTGAGAACGAACAAATATGCAGTACTACATTTTACTTTAGATAGACTTGCATAAATGGGTGCAAAAAAAGCACGAAAAAATAAACTTGTCGAGTAGTTATTGCTCATCGCAAATTAAAAAACATGCTTTCGATCTAAAAGAAGGAAACTGATCACATTATTCTTTTACCTTATACCACCTAAAATACTAAATCGCGTGATGCGGTCCGATAAGAGATATTGTATCGAAGATACAAAACTATAATGTTGTATTAACAATAACGACACGCCATTTTATTTTGACACATCCAAACATTATCTTCGCAGAATTAGAGCAAATTGTTTATTAAAAAAATATATTTAATAAATAATACTGTATTTTATTTTTGTGTTATTTTTAAATTCATAGATAGCTCTCATACAATTTATGATAAAGACGAAATATATATAAAAAAAATATGTTAAGTTATTTATATAAGGTATGTGCTTAGATTCAATCTTGATAAATAGATATACAATGTGGGGACGGCAGTAAGGCAATTAATGAAAACACTGGCAACACTAGTGCATATTTTTTCTAACAATCTAAATTGTAGTGATGAACCGACTATTGGTTTTGCCAGTCAGCCGACTAGCTATAATCATAATAGTGAGTAATTGGAAATTTTGTGTATATTAACTGTGCCCCGCGGTTTCACCCGCATAACTCTCGACCCCGTTGGAATATCGGAACAAAAAGTATTCTATGTCCTAGCCCAGGTCAAGTTCTACCCATATGCCAAATTTTATCCAAATCCGTTCAGCCATTTTAGCGTGAAGCAAACAAATAAACAAACAAACTTCACTTTCGCATTTATAATATTTAGAAGAAGATTAGAATTTGATTGAATTTTTGTTTGTTGACTGGGAACGTTATTAGTTCGAATATGACGTCGTATTTATGTCTCGTCTGGTATCAAAATGGATATTTATTTTGCTTCTAGTACATATCAGTAAACTAAGCTGTTTGTGGTATTGAGCAAGTCGTTTTAGCAGTAAAGCAAGTGACTTAATGTGGTTTCGAGACAGTAGGCTTTGTTTCTTGTGTTCGGCAAACTTTGTATCTCATTGCTACAAACGTAGTTTTACTGAGTGATTAATTCTAAGCTTGTAATAGTCTAAAAAATATTAAGTCTATCATAGGATAGTTTTTTTTGGACCCCCAGTATTGTAACGTCTATTAAATTGTATTATACCTAAAAATAAGTACCAATTTATCATTTTATATAATTTTTTAATAAAGTCTAACGTGAATCACGAAATTGTAATAAAACGAAAATGTTTTGATAATGTACTCAATTGATTCAATTCTAGTTATGGTCGTCAATGTCACAAATGCATGTAATGAAGCGTTTTAAACGTTTTTATGAAAAAAAATGTTCTATAAATAATTACAGCTCGAGGTGGTAACCAAATCAGTTTTTTACCAAGTAAAAAAAAAAATACCATTGATGATACGGCAGGTTCACACCTATGTCTCATATTATTTTTAAGTTTCTTTATTCTGCATAAAGTACTTTAAAAATTAGCTAGAAACGGAATGTAGTTTTGGTTGCTTGTCAGTTTGGCTCGAGTGATATTACTCAGTCTGATTCAATCAGGCACTCAATTTTCCTGATTATGTAATTCAATTCAAGTTGATTCTAAGGTAGGTATAGGTTCTAGAGTGAGGTTCCGAGCAGCTTCACACGCACCAAAAAAAAAACTTAAAGAAAAGTATCCAAAATACAGCAACCGTTCAACATTGGTACATTGGGGTTTAAGTCAGTGACAATCGGCCAAGATCAGTTTTGTTCGACTTTGTAAAGAGCGTTTTCTTCTACTCACATACGATGACGATTTTAATGACAAATTACACGTTATCAGCTGACAGCACTAACTCATAGAACATATATTTTCACTCGTAATAAAACTCTGTGACTCTGTACATCACAGTATTTTGGCGGTTTATTACACGAAATATATCTATATCTACATATTGAAGTAGTGTGGCAGTGTTGGTGATATTAACGAGTTGAATCAAATCGAACCGCATCACTATCTGACACTTTCAGAAAAACAAGTGTCAAGTGACAACAACACTTCATTCATTCCGTTTCTTTCGAATTGCATGAAATTTATACTTCTGTTTTCCTGTGTGGATGGATTATAATGAGTATGTAATCTTCAAGATGGTAAAGCATTTACTCCAGAAGTTTGTTGTGTTATTGTTCAGTAAGATTTCAACGCAATGTACAAAGACATTATCACAAAAGAGAACAATACTAATATTTGTTAGAATACGCTTATTTTATAACATAAATCTTAAATTTCTAACACTAAAGCTACTCCTGCTGGATACTGTTGCAACTTTTTGGTAGGCAGATGTTGGACACGGTATCAAGATGAGAGGTGGAGCGACTTGCATCTTTTTAGATGAACTCTACTTAAAGTCATCTGACGTTGAAATCTCAATGAAATTGATATATTTACAGTAATAAAAATGCTTTGTTACTAATGTGATTTTTGATTTCATGAACCGTTCAAAACACCTACATTCCTACTATTTACTACTGAACAGTGCACTATTTTACTAAATTATAATACCAGTGAAGCCAACATACTCACTAAATAACAATAGCTCTTTTAGTGCTTTTTTTGGGTTACGATCGTATTTCTCAGTATTCCTGTTAGACAAACTATAATTATTACTAACACTGTAATCTAGAGATCATAAGGAACAAATCAACTTGCGTTTCATTAACAGACGCCACAATCTTTGGAGGGCCTAATCGCCGAACAAAACAAAACTATAATCATATAATACTTTGTTCAAATTACTATTTTGCACATGCCAATGGCAATAACAAGAGCAGGAAGACGATAACATTTTATTTATTAATGCTGTTTTAAAACTTCCAATAAAAAACTAACACAAATATTAAAAATTGCTATTAGTTAGCTGATTAAAAACAACTGTACGTTTACTTTTAATATGAGTTTTAAGTTTTAACTTTCATTTAATTGCAATACATCACAAGGTATTTTGTTGTAACATTTAACACAGTATATTTATAAAAGATGTATGTATTTAGATAATCAGAAAAATGGTTGATCAATTTTACCTTTATTTCTAGTTTTAAAATTATGTCTATCACTTATTTTAATAAAAAGGTGTAGATTTTTTCTTACATAATCTTGTCTTAACTTTCTAACAGCATAAGCGACCGAGCTTAGCTTTAGCCGGTTGATTTTTAACATCAATATCTGCAAATAACACCATCTTCGGTTGATTTTGGAGTTATTGGGGTAAATCATTAATGTAAACTAAAAAAAACAATAGACCCAATATCGAACCTTGAGGACCGCCCATTGCCATTTCAGACTCGTTTACGCCGTTTACTTGAACTTTAACCTTTCTATCTTTCAAGTATGGTGTTAGTAAATCAAGAGCTGTATTTTTAATCCCATAGTGCTTCAGTTTCAGCAGAAGTGTCTCATGGTCTACGCAATCGAACGCCTTCGAGAGGTCGCAAAAGATTCCAATGGCATCTTGTGCTTCGTCCCAGGCATTAAAAATGTTCTTTATTAGAGTGACACCGACATCCTGGGGAAACTCCTACATGAACCAGAAAACGTATTTATTATGCATGTTAATCCAGAATGGTCTGCATGAAAATCTGTTCACCCGTTAAAGCTTGAGTAATAAACGTCCAAACTTTCACATAATTACTGGAAGACCAGGATTAACTGCAAAAACTCCCGTAAGTTCAAGAAAATCACTAACATTTTTGTTAGCTTTAACGTCTTCAAAAGAACCTTCCAGATAGTTAAATTCTGCAGCTAGACTTGCCCCAGTTCTCGGCTTATCTTTTCCGACTAACTTGGGGTAACTTGGTTCTCACTAAAAACTTGCTTCATTCAAATCCAAGATGGGTGTTACATGGAGTTGATTAACGTATTATCAAACTCCGAATCCCCGCTGGCTAGAGACCAGTCTGTGGTTGACCATTATTCTCAAACTTTGTAAGTTTCTAGACTTATCTTGGCCTTTGCTTCTTTGAATACTTTTAGATGGTACGATTTTGGTGTTGACATTATTCTTGTCGTTGTATTTATCTACATGTACGTCGTATTTTTTTAGTTCTTCATGATTTCCCAGAATTAACGCATACCATCAGACACTAATTAGAATATTAAGATATAATCATAATACAAACCCTTTTTTTTTACTATTACGTATAAAACATTGCTTATTTATTCAATTAGTAACTATACTGATTGTGGGAGAAAGGCAAATTACAAATTTACGCATGCACACATTCGCACACGTCTAAGGGTCAGTTCATAATGAGACGTGACGCAAAGCGACGCTTCGCGCACTTTTTAAGACAGTGATACAAAATATAACTTTATTTACTACTCAAAAAGATACACATTTAATTGAGATAATTCAAAAATTCATCGCGGCGTAGCGCGACGCATCACGAAGCAGCGATGCTTTACCGGTAGGAGAGGCGTGTGGTTGCCAGCGACTTCACGATGCGCATTGCGACGTCGCGCTGCGTCTCGCGGCGCCGCGCTGCGCAGTGCGAAACCACTGACAAACTACTTTCATAATGTGCATTAATGCAGTTACACATTGTATATATGTGACAGTTGCATAGTAATAACATTAGATGATAAGTGATAGTCCACAAAACGATGTTGCTTCTAAATTTTCCTGTTGTTCATAAAATATTAGACTTAAATTCTTTTCCTAAATGTAGAAAAGACGAAAAGCGAGGAACCTATTTATGGTCAGGAAAATGAATTGTCATCCTATGTAAATTTGCCGTATTATAGCCATTTCAAACAACTGTCAAATAATGACAGCTGTGATTTGAATACGGACAATTTAAGTTGGTGGCAAAATTTCCAAAACAAAATATTTCCCTTACTTTACAAATGTTTTATCCTCCTTTTTCTTAAGGTAGTACTCATTACTATTGGCCGTAGTAGCTTTAGCCGCTTCCCAACCACGAAGAGGACATCGTGATACTGTGATGTCCACTACATCAACGACATATCGTGACATATAAATAGCTTCCACCGTTTAAATATTCAAATGTATACTGAATCCAAACTTTGTTATAAATAAATAATGTAGAATAGTTTTGAACTTTCCAGTTTTGTAGTACCTAATCCAATGGGGCCGATTATTTGAAAATAATTTCGGACTTCATTATTAATGAATGAAATTGAGTGTTCATTTTATTCATTTATTATGCAAAATGAATAAACTGTGTTGAATTTATTGTGATTGAAATTCAATTTGCTGCATTTAGGATTTAGATAATTTATTCCAATTACATTCATTTATTCCAGAAATTTTATCATGATAAATCCTGCTATTACAGAGAATCTCAAAAGCAATACCAGCAGATCTTTCACAGCAATTAGAGATAAGGTTAAAACATACATCGAGTATTACTTTGATTTTACATAAAGTTTCGGAGAAATTATACCAAAATTTAAACTAGTTGTAGTAAATCTATAGTAATAGCTACTAACTTCATAACCATTATAATCCACTTCACCGTTGGACATACGTAAAAGCAGTCACATGCGATTAATTATTATCTACTTCATCTAATCGAACCCACCTAGTTTCAGGTTAATTTACTATCATATCACAAATCTATCTGTCATTGCTTCATTTTTATCGTCTTTAAAAAGGAGGGGGTTCTCAATTCGACTGTTTTTTTTTTTTGTATTTTTGTTACGCGATTAGTCCGCCAATTACGAAATGATTTTGATCATTCTTTTTTGTTTGGTAGGTCGTACTTCAGAGGTAGTTCCATATAAATGTTATTAACTTTGCTTGGGTAGTTTTTGAGTTAACTTCAATAGTACGTATTTTTCCTACTTAGTCTATGGTGTGTGGCAAAAAACAAAAATAAAGAACTAAAGACACCGACTTCCGAAATTAAAGTTATTTTGCATTTTTAGTGCTTTGTTTTTTAAGTCGGTATTTTTTTTTGTAAAAGGTTTTTTATTTATTGTAACAGACTGACACTTCCCTGTGTTTATTATTCTAGCGTTGGCACTCGTGGGTTGCACCTGAAAATCAGCGTCAAATGGTACTCTTTTTGTTCTTATCTGACATTATGCTGAGCCGAGGCCCTTTTGGCATAAAAATATTTTTTTTTCTGTTTTTATAATTTTAGGTTTGTTATTAGTCGGTAATTAAGGTGTATTTTTCTGTTGTAACGCCAAAAACGCATTTTTCTTTCTTTATTTCTTCAAAAAAAGAATTATCCAATTTGGTGCAGCCGTTCCCAAGTTATGGCGTGACCAAGGAGATTCATTTATATAATGTATATTAGGTAATATACATTATATACCAAAATATTGTAAAACTTTTTAAAAGAGTAACGGTGGAGTTTCTTGGCCTTCTCCTCCATTCGAAACTACATTTTGGAAGGGGCGACTAGAACCAATTCATTATTTTTGTAAATTTTGACGTTCAAAACGCAGAAAATAGGTATTTAATCTTAGAATATTGAATAGAGAAATTTCTAAAAATATTCTAAGATTAAATACCTGTTTTCTGCGTTTTAGCCCAGCTTTGCTATAAGATAAAGAAATATGTCTCAATAGTCACGGCTAGAAGACTAAGTGCGGTTTGGGGTCAGCTTGGCAGAGCGTGAAGCCAGTGGCTTGATCTAAGATACGCTTTTGAATCTAGACGCTAGCTAGATCACTTTTATCATTTATAGCTGTAGGTATGTTAAATAGACTAGAGATTTTATTACTTCGTACGGTTTTTGCGACTTGACAAAACATCAAGATTTCTTTATTTTATGTACGTTCAATAAGAATAAACACAAACAAATTTATACACAAACGTTCTTCACCAAAGTTATCTAAATGATGGTGAAAGTCGCATCAAAATCCGTTGCGTAGTTTAGAAGAAAAAGGCGGTTACACAGAACAGCGACTTTATTTTAGAACTAGCTTCCGCTAGCGGCTTCGCCTGCGTGATATCTTTATTAATTATAGCCTATGCTACTCAATGATAATATAGCATTCAATGGTGAAAGAATTTTTAAAATTGGTCCAGTAGTTTTTGAGTTTATTCATTACAAACAAAAATAAAAATCTTTTCTTCTTATAATATTTATAGTGTAGAAATGTGTAAAACTAAGCTTGAAAAATATCTTCACTATTTCCCAACTTCTTTATTTTAGTGGTACATAATGTCGTAAATAGATTAAGTTATAAAAAGCTGAAAAATATATATTCCATTCGGTAATGTAATAAAAAAGCCTATGTAAACACCAACAAAATAAACAAAATTATGAATGCGAAAGCAAACGTAATAAGGGCCGCTTTTTGACCGCGGTAAATAAAGACGAAATTCTGAATGTAACAAGAGTATATATAAAGAAAACACATGAGCTAATTTTCGATTTAAAAAAACAGAATCTTTACATACATTCATAAACTCACGCCTTTTTCCCATTGGGGTAGGCGGAAACTATAGGACGCCACCTAGTTTATGTTCAAACATCTGCGGGGTAATTGCATAACACATAAAATGACGATAGATCGCAATGGGTTTCATTTTCACAGCTCAGACACATTCATTGCGTTATTTACGTTGCAATGAATTAGCAATATTCTTGAAAACCCTCGGATTGTGATTGAAAGTGTGTGCGTGTGTGGGCAGCACCCTTAATTGCGTATATTAGGTTGCTGGTCATACACGCACGCCGGGCACAACACAACAGCAGAACTTTTTTAGAACGAGAATTTTCTTCCAAATATTTAAAGACTTTAATAATATTAGTACCTACTAGTATAGATCTATGTTCAGAAAAGGATGCGTTGTACGACAATGCAGATCTTAAAACTTTATCACTGAGAAAAATTGAAGGTTGGTTATTCAATAAAATCGATGCCTTATTTAACGAATTGCTATCGACATAAAACTGTAAAAACTAAGTTTTTGGGAGTTTCTCTCAAATCATAATCAAGATTAAGGCAACATTTTTTTTTGTTGTATTCAAACACTTCAATTCAATTCAAAATATTTTATTTCACATAAACCTACATGGGCACTTAAGAAACGTAGGAAAGCTAGGTGCACGGTTCCAATTGGTCGTTTCATATGGAGAATAGGCGGCAAGAAACTTCACGATTACTCTTTTAAAAATAATTGGCTTTTACAATATTTTTAAATAAGAGAATTGGTATGGGAGGGCAGTGTAAGTCTTTCAACAAGTACCAGGTACTTAACAAAATAGAAAATGGTTATCTACTATCACTAAACCTCTCTGTCACTAAACCTTTCTTGCATTATTGATCACTAAATCATTTAGTTTTCATTGATCATTCATTCATAAAGTAATTATTTAAAACATCGTTCTATTTAAGTGTACCTATTCAGTGACTTCTGGTGCAAATTGGTCTTTATGCACCGTACATAATCGGTTAAACCGTATTTCAATTTGTGCATCAATTGAAACCAAGTTTGGTATCGACATCTGCATGGTGATCAGAAGTTAATTAAATCGTACTGTGTAGCATGTGACATCATTGGAGATGCAAGCAGGACTTCGGGAGATAACTTGAGTGTCCTTCAACTATTGAATTCAATTATAATTGGGAGAACTTTGTTCAATCCTAACTTTAATATTATAAACGCGAAAGTGAGTTTGTTTGTGTGTTACGCTTTCACGCTAAAACAGCTGAACGGATCTAGATGAAATTTAGCACATGGGTAGACCATGACCTCGTTTAGGATATAGAATACTTTTTATCCCGGGCGTACGTTTGCGGGGGATAATTTCCGACCTCCACGCAAACGATGCCGCGAGAAAATACGTTATTTAAAATATTATTAATATTATTATACAATTCAGACTTACGAAGACATCGTAAGTCTGAATTGTTTACATTATTTGACATTCACAATCAGGTAAACAAAAAAAGGTCTGGTTGAAAAACATTCGCAAATGGACCGGAGTCACTAGTGCTGCCGAGCTGTTCCACATCGCAAAGGACAAGGAGAAATATTTCGAATTGATGGCCTGTCTTCATTAATTAGAGAGGCATCAGAAGATGAAGAATAAATTGGTATGTTCCCAATAAAGCAGTTACCGTCAGTTTTAATAAAGTCATTCACTTAATCAATTCCCTACTCTCAACCTCCATGCTTCATGCTCCCAAGCACTCTAATTTTCCCCTCGTCCCAAAAATCATCATGAAAATTTAACACACAAAATTAACTTCAGTATTTTGTTGAGTTGCTCGTAGAACGTTTTCTCGCATCACTACCCTTGGCCAATCTCTGGGAATTTAATCTCAAAACATCGTGCACTTGCGAGCTATGTATTTTAATTTAGCCAGTTCACGGCGTGACACGTACCTCTTAATTAACTCGGAAGCGAGTTTATTACCTACAACGTTTATTTTATCTTTGCGAAACGTTAAGAAAGTGCGCCTCGGGAGTGTTTACTGGGCTAGAAACGAAAAGGTCGTCTAGCTACGCAAATAGGTAATGGGACGCGTTATTGTGCTGTTTTCTTGTATGAGATCGGTAATGGCAGGTAATTTGGTTATTTTAAAGAGATTATGTTAGAATTAGATGAGCTTGACAGCTCTATTTTGGGCTTAATTTGAAACTTGACAACGCTTATCTAAGAAAACCAAAAATGGCTATATTTATGCCAGTCTTGTATTTAAACATTTAAATTAGTGTATTAGTGTAGCGGTCTTGAGAGAGAATTTAAAGCAGACGCAAAAAAAAAAAAATCTGCCTTTGGTCCATGTCTCATCGTTTTCGAAGTGTCTAGAAATTTGTGTTACCCGAAAAACGGAAGTTGCAAAAAGTTCGCCATTCACCTCTCTAATCAGATTAAAAACTCGTGTAAAACCATCCTACCATCTGTTTTTGCCGTAAAACCATAAATTTTTGAACCTCCCATAACTTTATAGCCATTAACTTTCCAATACAAAGTGATCGGAACTATTAAGGGGGCGCGATGGACAAATTTTCAAGTTTTCAGCCCCAGTAAGAACTTCTGTTAGGTTTCATACGTGAAGAGACGTTATCATTCTCATATTCAGATAGTTAGACAAGCGAAAATCAACCTTAACAGTACACCATAAGGTTTCCGTCCAATTTTTTTCAACAGCAGATGCCAATTTTGTCAAATCATTACCCAACAAAATTGAGAATGCTGTTCAAAAACAAGATTTTCGCTCTTAAGGTTTTAGTAATAAGGTTCAATGATAGCTTATTTATCGTAAGAGTCAGGTTCTGGTAGTCGATCGTTAATAAATTTTAGAAAACTTTTAATGGGCGCCGCCGCCGAGAAGTTTTAATTTTCGATGGGTGCAACTTTTTTCCCTTGACTTTGTACTTGGGAAACATTTTGAGCGATGTTATAATTTCGTGTGGTAAGTACTGACGATTCGGGGAAAGTTTTTAATTTAAATTTGTGATAGTACAAGTTTTCGTGTTATTAGATTTTCACGTTATAATTTGGAGGTGTCGATGATAATTTGTACGCTGGGACCTTTTAATAAGGAGTTAATGTATAGAATTCTTGTGTTAAAAATGTACCTTATCAGATTCATTATCATTACGATCATCATCATTTCCATTTTTATATCCACGTTCATTATTTTTAATAGATTTATATTCAAATCCGCATACTCAGAAATATTTTCTACAATTGCATGCGTGATTTCTTTTCAAAACAAAAGAAAATTCCAAAAGCACTCAGCATTACCTACAAATATTATAATATATGATCATGATCATAGGCCCATAACATAGATGCAATAATCGAAAAATATGCGAGCGAGGTCGCAGGCGATGCGAGAGTACCATAAAGTTTTATTACGCTGCATGACTATGAAGATAGTGTTTGAAAACTGCTTCGAAGGAAGTTTATATTTTATCGATAAAATGATGTAATACTACTCGGTGTTATCCTGTTTTGTGTGTTTTGTATTGCGCGGCTTCGGATAAAGATTTATGTACTGTAATTTTTATTGTATAATTTTTTATAGATACGTTAAGCCTTAATATAAAAATCATTGTGTATATTCGTATATGCAAGTTTTCATAAAGTTCAGAACTAAATTATTTCCGCAACAATTTTGTTGACACTTTAAGTGAGAAAATGAAAGATCACAGAAAACTAACGTATCTAAATGAAGTGTCATATTATCGTCACGAAATCACAGAATCTAGAAAGCTAACTCATAACTCCAAAACTACAGGTATATAATAACACCAACGAGTTAGAAACTCATACACAACGTAATATGTAAGGGAAAATATGGCTCTATTTACCATTTGTTAGCGGTAAACAGTACTCTGGAGGACATTAAATAATACTTTATACCGCGGAACTAGCAAAGTACTGCTTTAGCATCGTGGAGCCGCGTTTTTGGCTCCCGAATAGAAAGAGGGTTTCCATGTTTAATGGGAATTTAGATATTTATAATTGAAATGAAATGAAATGAAATGAAATTGTTTATTCTGTAAATAGGATATTGGAATCACTTTTACACGTCATCTTAAAAAAATAATTAAAAATTAGCTAGATGAGTTCGGCGTTTCCTATCTGACTACTCTGAGAAGAAAGGCCGAAACAAACTCAGAGGTCATAGTCTCTTTTAAAGTCCAGACATAATCTTGGTCAGGCCATATGAGGACCATGTAGATTAGTGTCTGAAATGGTCTTTTGAGAAAAGAACCACACAGATTTGAGTGGACCTGTCCTGTCAGTGCAAGCATTTGTCAGTAATCGTGGAGCTCAACCCAGAACTTAAGGAGCTCAACTTGTCACACATTCGGTGACAATCCAGAGTTTTGTTTAACTGCAATATCACACTGGCATTATGTAACAATTTGGGTTGTTCTAGAAAACATATTCAGTTGAACATGACATTAAAAACACTCCAAAGACAAATAGAAGTAATAAAAGCAATTGGCATAAAATTCGAGAGATTTCGTAAAACAAAATTCATTAATGAGGTTTAACACCAACCCACATATTGAAATGGTAGACATTTCTTGAACAACTCATGAGATAAGTACCCGCTTTTGTCAGCATTTCATGGACCCAATTGAATATCTTCAAAAGCTACAATACCTTAGTTTAATAGTAAATAAGTTCAAAAGGAAGGCCACAGGAATCAGCTGGATGCAAGAAGTACAGAACCGGTCAATATGGCGATGCTTGGGGAAGCACATGTGCCGCAGTGGACGCCTTACGGCTGAAATGATAATAATGATGTTGATGAAATTTAAAAGCCATGTCCTATCCTGCCTTACGATACAGTATTCCTAGTCTAGAAGCCAGTTTTAAAAACACAAAACGATTACTGTTTACACTACCCCCGAAGCTACTATCGTCTTTTTGTCTTAATTGTCGCTCGATACTGAAAGTCTGGCTTTAACGAGATTTAGCTACAAAATAAGTTGACATTTACAAAACGAGGCTATAATAAGATTTAGGTCCAGAAGACTGAATAGAAAGATTTGTTAAATGTAATTATTCTAATCGTTTAAAACCAATGATGGGATCTGAATTTAATTTTGGAGTTAGTGATGATGACAAAGATCTAACTAAATAAATACAAATAAGTTACATTACTATCGAACCAGGTACCAGATAATGAGACAACAAAATTTTGATTTTTAAGTTCCATGTAAAGGGGATGCATGCCTCTTGCCATTTATATACATATATACCCTCCTTATCGATTTCAATAATGGCGACCCTTTGAAACTAGTATTTCCTAGCGTGTGCCCTAATATGACTCGCCTGACCGAATTTTGTTTTAAATACCCGAAAACTAATGCAACAGAGTTGGCCGGCAGAGTTAAAGGAGATATAGGAGGGCTTGGGTCTCTCTTTACGTACGCCGTTTTTTGGTTAGTGTATAAACTATTACCATACACCGTGCACAAAATCAGACTTTAGCTAATACTAAGATTTTCATCTAAAATGAGAGATTTCTAAGATGGTTCGGACATGTTGAGAGGATGAATGAAAGGCGACTAACAAAATGTATATACAAGGCAGATGTGAGTGGAAACGCCGAGAGAGGAAGCCTAGGAGGACATATACTGACCCTATTGGTGATGATCTTCAGTAAGGACAGGTGCGTAGTACTCGCAACCGGCGTGCGTGTATGACCAGATGTATGAACGTAAACGAGGCAAAAGGAGTATGTAAGGATCGTAGCAGGTGGCATTTTGTAGTTTCTGCCTACCCCCATGGGAAGAAGGTGTGAGTTTATGTATGACATGTATGTATGTAAGAATTTTCTAGTGGAAAAATGTAATAACTTTTTGCTGTACTCCAAAACGAATCCAAAACTCTACCACACTTAGCAGTCCTGCTTACGTCCACAAGACCAACGAATCAATTGCGTTTAATATTTAGAAATAGCTCCATGAATAACGATACTTCACTAACACCCGGTTTCTGAATTCAGAATTTATTGAAGTTGAGAACTCGTCAAACTCTACTGTAGCGTTACTTAAGATGAAAGCTCGCGAAATTAAAAATGTCTTTGCAAAAAACCTAAGAAATTTCAAATTTCACGGTCTGCATTGAAGGAATCACCTTAAAAATACAATATATTTATTTACATAAAACATGGTATACAAAGGTGGTATAATTATTACATTATGAAATCATGCATGATTTGCTTAAAAACGAAAGCATGCAAGCTTGTAGATGTTATAATTTATATTCAAGAAACTCCTCAATGGAATAGAAATAAATTTTATTCAGCCATTCATACAATGTACACACATAGCCAAATAGGTTTTACTATAATTTGTTAACCGAGGAAACATATCTCGTACAAGTCTATATTTGTCACGCCGATTTCGAGAACTTACATCTTCTGCTGTTTTGAACAGTTCTGTATGTTTCCGTATAAATATACACACTTCATATAAGTATAATGAAGGGTGCGCCAAAGTTCACCTAAATTTTCAACTCCGATAATTGGAAATCCGAAAATGTTCTTCCTAACATTTTTCATCCTAACAATCACAATTCCTAACTACTCTGTCTCTAATGTTCATAATTCCGAAGCATTCAACTTCATAATGTCAGTAGCAATAAACATCTATTATACTTTTATTTGTTTCCCTATATTTTCTCAACATAACCATCTTTTATACTATTATTCAAAGTCATATCTTTTTTGTTTAGATTTCTTTTTATTCATAATAATCAGTATTATATACATTAATTTTGCGAACTTTATTTTCACATAACATATATAACGTTTAACAATAATAGTACCATGGTACAAGTAGTTAAATACATGTTGTCTTAAACTCATTTCAATTAAATTAGTTTAATATTAGCGGCTATAGCTTTCAAATAATCACTTTTATTGGTGTATTTTGCTTTTAAATTGCTTTTAACCTGCAAAGATATCCATAGGTTAGGTTAGGTTAGAACTGTGACCAACTACGCGCGAGCCGAGCGAGCGAAGCGAGCGGTGCCGCGGCAGCGGCCGGCGAGCGCTACATCGAAATTGGTCGCGAAATTTTTCTAAGTATTTTTTTCATAGTGCCCCCAAGAAACGAATCGTTGCAAAATCGACTCCACGTAGTCTTGTTTGCCCTACCCCTAGAGTGTTATTTAAAATCGCGAAGGCGCGGAGGGGCGAGGCGGCCCGCGAGCTGAGGAGCAGGTGGTTTTAACGCCCGCCGCCGAGGCTGAGGCTGGCCGGCTATGCCGGCCAGCAAGCCGAAGCTACGGTGGTGAGCGTTAAACACACTGCGACGAGCAGCTCGCGTGGGATCGCCGGAGCCCCACAGCGCCGGAGCCGTGACAGAAACCATGCCTGCTGCATGTTGCATGCTTGCTTGCATGCTTGCATGCTGCATGCCTGCTGCATGCATGGTCATGATCATTATGCGTAAACAAATTTATGCTTTAGAATTTGATTAAGTTATGCGTACATATAATTAGGATAAACAAAATTATGCCATGTTATATTATCGAACCCTCAAATTAAAATTATAAATATCATCTTCTACCCACATATATTTTTTATAACACTTGGTAAATGTTTCTTTCTGAGTATGAGTGAAAATATTATGGTAATTATGTTTAGGGATAAAAGCGTTATGATAAAAAACAGTAGGACTTTAAATATATTTACATTAATGATATTATTAATTACAATTTTCGGAAACATGAGTGTTATGAACATCGCCGGTAGCACTACAAATAGTATGAATGAAAACTTTAGGATGAAAAATTTTAGGAAGAGTGATCATTCGGATTACAAATCGTTAGGAAGAACAATTTCGGGTAAAGAACTTTAGTTGAGCCAATATGGACCCGTATAATGAAAGTAGCGGTAGCAAACCAAGCTTTTAAAATATTGCTTGTCATTATTCGTCAGAAGAAGTTAGCCTGATGAAGCTTATCACACAACATCCCTAATTAACAAAACATTTGTATCACGACACGGGCTAAATTATCTTCATCACTCGAGGTCATGAAATCTCTACAGGCATAAATGTGAAGTGTAACATAAATAATGTTTATATTAAAAGTGCTAAAATACTTCCGTAATAGCCTCAAAGTTAAATATGGAGGCTTCATAAAACGATGGCTGAACGATGAAAATTCTCAAACGTGTTCCGCGTCGCGCTTATAAAATATCTTAAAACTATAAATTTTAACCAAAAGTATGGAAACGATATTCTTGAAAGACGTTTAGATATGAGGATTTTTGGATTTGGCTTGTAGATTTTAGATATTCGATAAAATATCTAAAATGTGACTTTTTCAATTTATAATTATGTACTTTGAGTTTAACATGGACATAACATGGATGAAGGAAAATATCGTGAGAAAACCTGGACTTATAGTTAGTATAACTCTGAAATGGCCTACCCGTCTTGAGCAAGCGTGGTCATCAATGCTCGTGTCTTCTTTGTAGTTAAAGAAGCCTTTGCCGTGCAGTGGGACAATGATAGGCTTGTATTAATATAAAAGTATCAGGAGTAAGCTGATCAGTGTAGATAAATCGATAGAGAGAGGGCTAATGCAGCGGTGGATCGAAATTCACTGAGCAGTTTCTAGCATCCAGCTAGACGATGAGCATTTTTGTCAGATTATTTTATTCAGTTGACCCCTCTTTTCTTCTGTAATGAGTGATTGTCGAGATCATTTGAAAGTGCTATTAGTGCATACCTTATTCTATAATTTGATCAAATCCTATTCTTAAAATATACTTTACAAGTAGCACAATGTTATGTTGTTCTCTTCGGCTGGTCTAATTTGAAATCAATTTACTTACTTAAAATCTGTAAAAAAGTTTCTAACAGATTTTGGTTCCTTAATTAAAGGCGTATATTTATGAAATATTATAAAAAAGTTACATAATTGCAGAGATACTTATTATTCAATAATACATTTTTTACCCTACCTATCTGTTATCAGAGATAAAACCTCATCTGAATTCGAGTACCTAACCATCTATCGACAAAGTTATAAACTAGTTTACTGTGGAAAATGTAAAGATTAATTAATACAAACAACTTATTTGATATTTATTATATAGAAGAACCTATTAATAATATTTCGTCTAAAACTACGATGCATATAATTATAATCACATCGCAACTCAATGTACAATTACTTCGCCCGTTCGCTCATTATCAACACATTGCTACTAAAATCAATTACAATTTCTACAGCAGTCTATTCAAAGGTCCGTTCACTAAGCTGATTAAATGCGAATTCGAACATTCGAGACGAAACGTCTGTTTCGAAAATGTACCTGTATTTCACCCTCGTCGAGCAAGAGCATTATTATGACCAAACTTACTAAAAGCTTTTTTTTTTAAGAATTCAGTAGTAAAATTAACAATGAATAACACATCTGGTAGGTTATTAACATGAAAAGTATCTGTTCCCAGTGAACACTTCCACATAACAATTATCTGGTGCGCATGCCACACTGAATGAACGCACATAATACCATTCGTTTTTACCCTAATGACAACTCTGTTTCAGATACTCATTCCGCATTCCATTCGTTCGAACATTGGTTTGCAATAAAACTTAAAAACACAATCGTTACGCAGCCGTCTCATATCGCACCAAATACATTGTACCTACACTACAAAATACTGACTGATTAATTTAACTTTTCCATTTTTAATATTCTACACATATTAAAAGTGTTTAGAGATCAAGTACATTTTTAACTATAAAAAAATATCCAATTAATATTTACCAAATCTAGTCTTCCAGATTGGCTTCTTACTTTAATTCCTATGTTTAAGTTAACAACTTATCCCTAAATACTAAAAAAACAATAAGACAATTATTAATGCTAATAAAATAGCAGTGACTGAAAGATGGCTCAATCCCTTAAAATCATTGTGGATGTATTCTTTAAGGCCCCCTGACGGCCTTGGTCGATAACTTGCGACGCGACTTGCGTCAAAGGACACCCGCGGGCGTCACCTATGCGTGTCACTGCGCAAGTTGCGTCTCGGTGACTCGTGGCATGCTCTAAACTAATTATTTCATTTGTAATCTCCACAGTCGCTGTCGCAAGACGCGTGTCGCTTGAGCGTATAGTTCGAACCACGGGGTAAAAGAGAAAAAATCTTTACAGAAACCAAACATCAGCCTGTATGTATAAAGTCGTAACGTATCCGCATCGCACCGTATAAACATCCGTATCGCACAAACCGCATGGGACTCGTACCGTTCGCCGCTGTTTTGGAAAAATATGATGCGATTAAAGTAAATTCTCTGCGAATTGTAAATGTTAAAACATTGGCGTTGTACGTTTTTGTTGATGTTAAGTGTTAGTGGGAGGATGGTATGTTCTGGCTTTATTTTTAGGGTTATTCTACTTTTTTACATGATGGGAATGTTAGTTGTTGAATTTGAATTTAATGAGTTTGAATTTGAATTTAAAGTTGAGTTTGAATTTAATCTTCAACCTCCACAAGACCGTGTTCATCTGTTGTCTAAGCTAAGCAAGTGTTCAAAACATGGATTTTCACATAAAATTGATAATAGAGACACGTTAAACAAGTCTCTACAACGGTACAACAATATTTTAGCACGTGGCCAAAATTGGAACTAACGCCGCCATCTTGTTTTTCTGAGATAATTTCACCCATGCTTACCTACAAAGCCCCGCTTTCAATGTCATCTCAATCTGCCTAGCCTTTTCCCAGCTATGTTGGGGTCGGCTTCCAGTCTAATCAGATGCAGCTGAATACCAGTATTTTACATGGAGCGACTGCCTATCTGACCTCCACAACTCAGTAACTGGGTAATACGATACCCCTTGGTTAGATTGGTTGTCAGACTTTCGGGCTTCTGATGCCTCGTAATGACTGTCAAAGATCCACGAATGACAGCCGGGACCAACGGCTTAACGTGCTTTCCGAGGCACGGAGAAGTCTCGGTATGTAAAGATGGTCACCCATCCACGGAACAACCCTGGCAAGCGAAGATTAACCCGATGGTTCGACCAGTGCGGCTGTTATTACTTTAGCCACGAGCTCCTCCGTCCTCTTTCAATGTCATACAAGCGCCAAAAGATCTTTTTAGCACTCAAAATTTTGTGGAAAGCCCCTAAAGGTCTTTTAATTTGAGATCACTGACAAAGAAGCTGAATGCTTCGGTCAGTTCCATTTTCAACATACCTTGGGAAAGATGTTGCAACTAATAGGCTTGACTAGTTTTGACAAAACATACCAGCAGGTTTGAACTCTGTCTAGCTTACCAGCTGCTTTAGTACAAGTTTAGAGGTAAGAGGTATTAGTTGTGGTGCAACTTGGGAGGCTTATCATCGTAAGCTGATTGGAGAAAATTGGACAGTTCTGTCAGCCCTTAATATTATGAGTATAAGCGAGCTAAGAAAATATTTTTTGTAAGTAATGGAAGAGGATTATTTCAAGTGCCAAAGTAAATTTTTCAGATCTGTGATGATGAAAACCTTTCTTGTGATTGCCTTATTAAATAAATCAATGAACATAATGCAAGTATTCCTCATCATCATCATCTATTCAGTCTTAAGTTTTAGTCTTTTCCCAACTTTGCTGGGGCCGGCTTCCAATCTAACCGGATTTAACTGAGTATTTTACATGGAGCGACTGCCTATCTGATCTCCATAACCAAAGTTACTGGGTAATACAATACTCGTTGGTAAGATTGGTTGTCAGACAAGTATATCTAAGACTTTACAAATAAATATGTCAAATGTCAACAAAGTGAATTGAAGTAATAGACTGAAAAAACATTATCGTTTATCTGGTCAGCAAGCAAATAACGACTTGCCACAGTGTCTCAAGACGAAAGTCTTTGACCAGTGCGTGTTGCCAGTGATGACCTATGGCACTGAAACGTGGTCGCTTACAATGGGCCTTAGCAGAAGGCTAAAAATCACCCAAAGACAATGGAGAGGGCTATGCTTGGAGTTTCCCTACGTGATCGAATCAGAAATGCATAGATCCGCAGGAGAACCAAGGTAACCGACATAGCCCGAAGAATTGCCAAACTTAAGTGGTAATGGGCCGGGCACATTGCTCGCAGAACAGATGGCCGATGGGGCCGAAAGTTTCTGGAGTGGCGACCGCGTACCGGAAGACGTAGCGTTGGAAGGCCTCCCACAAGATGGACCGATGATCTTGCAAAGGCCGCAGGAATTCGCTGGATGCGGGAGGCACAGAATCGGTCGAAGTGGCGGTGCTTGGGGGAGGCCTATGTCCAGCAGTGGACGTCTTTCGGCTGAAATGATGAATGATGAAGCAAATAACTACCTGCATTTTCTTCGTTATACAAAACAAAGAAAATGCAGGTGCCCTATATTCACAAACACACCGGTCACATTAAAATGTGGGCACATTTTGCAGTGGCAAAGTGACACTTTACCAAAGAAAAGAACATATTTCTTGATCCTTTAAGGCCTCGTCCAGGATTTGCAGTGCCTACGGCAGTAGCAGACGTGGTGGCGGGCACGATTAGGTGGCCATATTGCATAGCGAGTTGACGCGAGAGTAAAGGGCAGTCGTGTTTCTACAGGATAAAACAATAGATGACTGCTCGCTAGCTATACAGTGTGTAACGATGATATTTGTCCAACAAAATCGTTTCACACTCGCTTTAAAAAATATCCTGTATATGTGTATCCCCACAAATAAATACATAAAAAATCAAACAGCAACTATTTCTAGAGTTGCCGCTAGAAAAACATGTTCATCTTCAATTGTAGATACTACATTCCCATATAATAAGTCCCTCCTTTAACCTAACACCCGTTTAGTGCTCAAACACGGCGCACTAATCCTCACTCTTTAAGAGGTCTAATATTTCGCAAAAATTTCTGTAAGGAAACAAGGGGAAACGAAAATGTTGGGTTTCTTAGGTAAAGTGACATTTTTATGAGCATTACATTTTGCAGGGTCCGCCTATTAGTAATAATCCTTAATAAGTTATTATCTTTATTGCTACATAAGTTAAAGTAAATGTTTCTGTGCAAGTTTATCGACATTGTTATAAAAGGGCTTGGGGGCGAACGGTTACCTTGGTTTGTTAACTCATTCTTGCATATTGATTAAAATACACTCATTGAATCTCTGTGTCAATTCTGCACCCTTTCAATCTCAATCCGAGGGTTTCGAAGAAATAATCCTAATCCATTAAATCATATGTTCAAAAAAATCATCTGGTCAACAACGAAATGAGCCTAGCTGGGCGGTCATTTCTGTATTATGTGCTACACATTTCCCCGCTGTGTAAAATATTAATGTGTGTTAGCTTATATTTTTAATCTTTTTTTTTTTCATAGTTCTCACATATAGAAGCAACATGGATAATGTACCCAGGATGTTGTAATTTCTATATTTAAAAGAGTGTCCTTGGAGTTTCTTGCCCGTTCTTCTCCACATAAATCTACGTTTTGGAATGGGCAACTAGCTTCAACTTTCTGACTAACTGACCGACTCTTTGACAGTTCAAGAGTGCCTATAAATGGTTTAATTGAAATAAATGTTTTAGAGTTTAACTTGAGTTTGAATAGTATACAAACATAGAAAGTATACATTTATTGCCGCGACATTGCTGCTGTGCCTGGAATGTAATCTCATATAAACCTATAGAAAATGTATGGGGACCAGTAATTTAGCGGCAGAACTGCCGCGTGCAGCGGAGTTTGGAGTCATACCTTTAGGAAAACTGACCAGTGATACATGGATTCAAAACTACGATGATTATCACAGACAGTCAGAATCCAAAACTGTGCAACAAATCTAGGTGTTTACCGTATGATCTCCTTCTTCTTCGGGTCGCTGGCAGGACAGTAATTCAAATTTTGCTGGCCCATAATCTCACCACTGCCATTGCATTATTGGTGGCAGCGCAGAGTTCCCTTTGACTGCATGTTTTGAGGCACAGAAGGCAGGATAGGACATTACAATTATTATTGAAAAAATAATTTCTGGTTTAAATAGGAGTCAATCCTTACAATTCTACAAAAACCCATTAATGCAAACAATGGAATTATTATAATACCAATCACCGGATGAAAAGATCAAAGATGACAGCCCAGAAACGTGGATAATAATAATTATAAATTGTAATGACATCAATCAAAATTCTGAATGATTAATTTGAATGTCGCTTTAAATTGGCTCCATTCTCTTCTTATGAAATTTCGTTGAATGAATTTGAGATCAAGGTAGAAGATATTGTTTCCCTTTTAGTTTCAGACATTTTGGCGAAAATAGAAGTTAATTTTATTGCAAAGACAAATACTTCTTGTTTGTTTGAGGTTTCGATATTGAAATAGCGTTTGATCTTTCACAACCAAAGGGTGATAATAGGGTAGCTGCTACGCTATAAATAGCTAAACGATTATCTTCCTTTGATTTTAAAATATTTAAAGAGATCCGTAATTATTTTTTCAGTGCTCCTCGGGCGTAATTGTAGGTATTTGGTATATCTACAATTATTCTACATACTATTCTAACAATAGTCGCTTCGATTTAATGTTATTACGAACTAATAAATAACTGATAACAGTTCTTTATACGAGCTTAACTGGAGCCCATTAAAATTATCACGCCGCGTCGCTCAATTAAACAAATCATCTGTATCAAAGCGATAAATTTTAACAGTCAAACAAAACGTTGCCAATCCACATTTCCACAAAGCGTCAATGATTAACATACTCAACGCATTCCCATACTCCTGCAACTACATACGAAATTACCTGTGAAAATAAACATACCGCAGAAACAAAAGAGATAATCGCCATTTTGGTTTTACGCCGAGCGGTTCCAATTTGTTGCAAATCACACGAGCGTTGTGGGTGGAACTTAGTGGCAAGTTTTGCGGATCATTCGGTTATGGATAATGTGGTTTTTCCTATTTAATATTATTTACCTTATTGTTTTTTTGTGTGGTTAATAGGATTTGGATTGGCTCTAGCTATAGCTACCTAGCTATTTTGTTTCTTTTATGTATAAACTGTGTCAGCAATATAGACTAACTTGCGCCACTATCATAAAAAGTTTGTTACCTACTCTTTCAAGAATGATCTACAAAAACTTAAAACAAGACAAGCCAACTAAATTCAAGAGCGGCTGTCATCCTAAGATTACAATTTATAATTGGCCAAGTTTTTGGAGTGGTTCGTAAGGATCAGGGTCTAATTGGCATGAGCAGTGATGACGGGGACCTTGAATGGCAGTCATGACTCAAGAATTACACTTACAAACTCGCTCTACGATAACGCTTCTGGAAGTAAAGTTTGTAACTGTTTGAGAGGGCTAAGATAAGAGATGGAAGCGGTATACGTGAACATATTGAAAAACAAGGTAGCGGAAAAAAAATCAAGTTACACAGAACTGCCATAGATTTGAGAATTTAGATCATAATTCTAGCTATGTTCAATAATATATTTTCTACATCTTAACCTCTCTATTTCCTCTCTATTCTGACTTTATCTACATCAAACTTCTCGAATAATCATCATCATGCAATTTATTATCATTCTTAGTTAAGTTAAACCGCTTTGCTTATCTTCCTATTTGTTTCTTCCGATATGCTTGTCTTCGTGGTTTTTAATATTTTCTCTACTTACACTCAAATACAATTTTCATTATTCTATCACACAACATAGATTATGCTCAGAAGAATTCACGAGTGTAAGAATCTCTTAAATTACACCACATTGAGGATCAAAGTATAATTCGGCACATTTGGGAAGTAACAACGTTTTCAAAAGACAATAAGAGATTTCGCGAAGCCAGAATATCGTTTAATACTTACTGCTGGTTTTATTGTTAGGATTCAAAAGCAGGCTATGACAATGTTGCGATTGTGTACTCGTAAAATACTTCGAAATATGTCGGAATTATTGTGCTGTTTGCGAACTGGAATATTTAATACTATGGATTGAAATTTTCAGGAAGCTATAATAAAATTTATATACTTGTACTGAAGTTTCCAAGTATACCGAAAACAAAACAAATTGATTATTTTGTACAAAACTTATATTTCCTAAATGCATTTTTACATAAATGGTACTTTGGTTTACATTTGGTCAGATATCTTAGTCGTACATAATGCATTCATACACAGTACTTAAATTATTATTATTGAAAAACTATTCATCACCGCTGTGAATCCACTAACCCACTATGTAGGTACTATATAACATGTATTTCTTATCTTAAACTATAGTAAATGTACGAAAGATAAAGCATGAATAAAGTAGCACACATGTTGGCATTTTTATGTCGCCATTAATATGGAAATATACATTATTTTTATAAACGACATTCCTATTTAGCTTTCATTCGCAATATCACTTGAATTTCACAATTTTAGTTCAATTTATATAATAAAAAAGTCAAAAGGCAATTCTATTTCGGTTTATCCTTTGCACAAAATGTTTCTCAAGTTTCAAGACTAATAACGAATCATAACAGGGTTTACCCATTCCCAAAATATCTTGTGATGTCGTGTAAAGGCACTATTTTATCATTTACTTTATGTATTAAATCTACAGAGATCTTACTGTTGTATGTTCCTACAGTTTTATGTGCAAAACCATTAAATTATTACTGGGATATAAAACTTTTAACTTAAAGAACTATTTGACTACCTACTAACCTCAGTCTAACTAACAATCAACCTTTCGTAAATTCAACCTTTTTCACAGTCCCTGTGCTTGTTTCAGTATCATTCGATGAACCAGAATTAGAATGTTCCAGTTTTACTGAATCACCTCTGCTTGTAAAAACACCCCTTTTACCTTTAGAACTACGGTTCAAAATGGAAGGCGTTCTGATGCTTTTCCTTTGTTTTACTTTAACTGCTTTTTCTGGTGGTCTATTAATACTATCTGTCCTATGCTGCAGTTTGTTTAAACTAAAATTTGGTTTTATTTGGGCAGTTTTTTCTAAATCACTCACATCTGGCAAAAATAAATCACTTACGCACACATAATCTTCTTTCTTTTTAGGAACTACTATACCGGGATTAATCTTTACTGGCACAATTTCTAATTTCTTCTCAAAAATCGAGTCTGGGCCCTTAGAATCTAATACGTCGTCCATATTGGTTGGTGAATCAACGCCACCGACCAATTCTTGTATAAGTTTATCTTCGAATTCTTCATCAATGTCAATATCGTCATCGTCATCTTCATCAGAACAAAATGATGAGAATGATGTAACTGAACCAGCTTGGATGTGGAAATCAGCAGGAAGGCGAACTCTTGGCGCATTTGTAGGTATTTCGACCTGGCTGGGTGATGGTGTGATTACTATTCTAGGTTCTTGTGACAAAGAAATGTCGCTAGACGCTATAATCACTCGAGGAAGCTCTCTGTCTTTTGCCAATATAATAGTTGTTTCTGGTTTACTACTGTCAAATGATGCATTGCGCGAAGTAGCTGCATAATAATATGGCGACAAACTATCAATATTTTCATAATTTTTAACCATAATATCTTCATTAATTTTCTTTACACTGGAAGCGTCAAATGAAGACAATGGTTTGGTATTTTTGTATGCGAGGCGTCGCTCCAAAGTTGTGGTTCTTGGTGGGGGCTGCGGTGGGACCCTGGGGCGATCGTCCATTGATGAATATCCACGAAAAGTTTGCAAAGATGTTGGTTGCAGTGATAACCGCTTTTGGGCTTTTGGCAAATCAGGTAGTACTTTAGGAAAATTCATCTTTTTTATAGTCAATAAGGCCTCCTCAGCTGTCATTGGGTTAGCTTGTGAACGTTCTTCACGAGAAGTCACATTAATATCGTTTCTAAATGTGACAGGTGGTAAGATATTCGCAAGATTAGCAGACTCCATCTTTTCTAGTAATTTATCATAATTCACATCAGTAACTGGATCAGATGAGGAATGCTTGTGAGAAATAATCAATGGTTTATCTTGAACTGATAGAGTAACAACATTTGTGAATGTTTTTTCATCTTTCTTTGGTTCTATATAACTCGGAGCCTTAAATTCAACCTCCGTAGCTTTTTCAACTTTATTGGAATGTATTTGGTCACCTGCATCGAAAGATTTAGATATTTCGATCGGTTCTTGATTTAATATCGAATGAGTTCGAGCGGCAGGTGTCGCATCTATCGCTACCGATACTTTTTTAGACTTAATACTTTCAGTAGCTTTGCTTTTTATGGAATCATTAGATTTACTTGTTTGAATAATACTGTTGAGTGATTGTTTATGACTTCCTATAGAAGAGTGTGAGCCAAGTGCCGAGGTGGATGTAGTTTTCTCAGATGTTCTAGTTTTACTGTACGTTTTTGATGCAAAGCTCTTAGAATTTACGCTGTCATTCATCTGCAGGCTGTCCTTATTTTTCTTTGTATCTGAAAGTAGCTCTTCTGATCTCGTGAAAGGTTTCACTACAGTCATGTGCTTCTCGTTTAAATCAGAATTTGATTTTCTAAGTATACCCGGAGAGCACCGGTGCATCATTTCATTGGCAATCCAGTCCCTTACTTTGGTATGAGCATCCAAAGTACTCGTCGATAAGTGCCTCCTTAACTTAAATCTCTCTCTAAACCCCCCTGAGTCATCAGATTTAGGCGTCTTACAGGGATCAGATTTCTTTTTATGTTTCTTGGAATTGTTTTTCGTTTTATTAAAACTCATCGACTTTATGACGCTGCAACTTTTTTTTAGAGTTTGCAAAGCGCTTTTGTCGTCTTTGGAGCTCTTTTGACCGATTACATCCACTTCGCCTATTTCAGCGCGCGGCTGATGAGAACTCTCGAGTGTTTGTTCTCGTAGTCTGAGCTTACGTTTTTTGAAATACAATATAGAGCAAATTCCGACGTTGACTGCGAGAAAGAGAATAGCTAACGAGACTATCAATGTAATAGTTGCACTGGACGTTTTCACCGACATGTTGTTGTTGACTTTTGGTTTGGGTGTAGTAGTGTATTGGAAGGTTTTTTCGATTAATCCCGATGGAACGGAGCGCGATGGCTTGTCTATGGCCATAATCTCCTTGTATATAACGTTGGTGTCTGGCCTGCGTACTGGCTGGGAATATGGACGCATTTTTCCGTATATCGATGATGGAGAATAGTGTGGAGTTTCCGCCACTTGCGGTGTCCATATTCTGCGAATTGGATCTGTGAAAAACAAAACTTTGATGAATATTTTTGCCCTAGTTTGAAAACGTAGGTATACGTAGGTATATTGTTTTTATTTAGTAGTTAATTCTACAAAAAGGTGTTCTGCCATCTGCCATTATGATAGTCTGTTGTCTTTTATGGTTATGATTATTCATTTTTTTATGTTTTTATTATTAATTTGTTTTGTATTTAATTTTTTGTTGATTTCGTGTTGTATGCTTTGATTTATTTTATTATTATCATTATTTTCGCTTTTTCAAACTTAATGTATCTACCTAGATTATAAGAGAATGATGTGGTCTCCTATAATTGGAAGCGCACACTGTATTTGTCCCTGTTCGTAGATTGTAAGCTTGCATGAAATTGTGTTGCCTCTGTTGGAGATCCAATAAATAAATAAATAATACATATTTTTGGCTAATATAATACAATCATTTTCTTACCTGCATTCCCTCCTGTATTTCCTCCTGTATTCCCGGTATTTCTATGCGTAATTTTCGGCCTCGGCGGGGAAGGAGATGGAGTATACTCAAACAAAGGATCTACTATGTATTTGCTCATCTTATTGGGTAATGTGTCCATCCAAAACTTGGTGTAGTTGGACCGGTATGACGTATCTACTTCTGGTGGAATATCTGCGAATAAAATAATAATTTTAGATTCCATCCGACAAATTAGAAGAATTACGAGGGTTAAAAAGCTATTAAGCCAAAACAAGGCAATTTTCTAAGATATAAAGAGGTTTCTCGAAAAGCGGAAAATTTGGCAAAAGACTAAAATTTTTCTTGAAATATTTGAAACCAAAAATAATATTCAAGTTTCACTTACCAAACTTCAAGTAAGACTGTCGGGTACCGTCGTACTCTGGCCAGTCAAGGTCATACAGACTCCATTGTCTTCTGTCCAAATTATAGAACTTAACTGGAGCCTGTGAGTTTGGAGACCTTGAAAAAAACATAATATTATGCATGCTGTTTAAAATATTTTGGTGTAATTCCTTCTAATATGTTATTTGGACATTCTTCCATTTCATATTCAGCGTCCATAACGGATCGCAAATATTCCGAATTTAAGAGTCATCATTTCAGTCGTAAGTCATCCACTGCTGGACATAGGCCTAATTAAAGAGTACTGTTTTCAAATTAAATTTCTAAAATCAAAGAGAAATATATGATAAACATTATTAAACCTATTTTTCTTCCTTTCTTCTTCTTTCTATTATATTTTAATTAGGTATAATTATTCTTTGGTAATTTTTTTTTTAACCTTTTCTGTCCCATTGCTGGGCAAAGTTCTCACCAAAATCATAATTGATAAAATACGAAATATGCTAACTTCAATCTTCTTGTAAATGAGATCAGAAAAAACTAAGCGAAGGTCTAAACAAAGCTTACCCATATTTAACGAAATTGGTCCACATCCTCATAACCACTTCACTGAGTAGTTTCTCCTGCTGAGTGTAGTCAGGATCGAAGTGAGTGTTCGTGGCTCCAAGTGGTACTCCGAAGACGTACGGCAACTCCTGACCTTGCACGCTTTTGTTGAGCTGGAGAATTAATGCCAGAGTTTGGAAATATAACAGAAGTAAAAACAGAGCTACAATAGTATGTAGCTCTGAAAAGAGTCGTAGTACTAATATATAAAAAGATGAATAGTAGGTATTTGTATTTTCACACAGCAAGTGATCATGATTTTCTTTATTCATATTATTTTGTAAATATAACAATCATGTTTTTGTCTAAGACATAACTGGCGAAATGTGGGGTATACCCCTGTCTTACTCTTCGGGGGAAACAGCTGTAATGTTATGTTACGTTAATATTTTTTGTATGATTTAACAAATATGCTAAAAAAATACAAGAATCCTGTTCTGTGCCCGGAGTTTAGTAGTTGGTCCTAGTCACAACAAATTTTTATTCACCCAAAATGTAGACCTTATAAGTTGTATTGAAGAGTAATTTTAATATTGTCCGTCCTTTCGGAAACCAAACTAACCTACTTAAGCTTGGGTTTTCTAGGGAAGCGGTTCCGTCATTTTATAACGGCCATCATGAAAATCTGTAATTTTCACCAGTATTTGACATTACGGTGTCAAAAAACGCTATGTTTTTGGACAGCCGATGTGTGATCGTTCAGCGTTTTCTTAAAAAAACCAAAACTTTAGATTATTTTAGTTCAAGAGAGCGTACTCAAACTTCTGATAAACCAGAATTTGTTGAATATTACATGTATATTAAACCAGTAGCTTATCTTTGATGTAACAGCTGATACCAGCACCTGGCCTGCAGTATCTTCACAGTAGTTTACGATATCATTACGAAACTAGTTTCATAACCCTAACTTGGAAACGTACCTATATTTACTAAAGTGTATGTATATGTTAGGGCAGAACAACTAGTGTACCGCTCTCCAAGGCATAAGTTTGCGCTGTAACGCTACATTGTCAGCGAGTGCTTGTGCATGCATGATTTGTGTATTTAAACGCACTTAAAGCTGGGCCACACTGAATACAATACACTGCTATGGCAGTGCATTTGGTTTGACATTTCACATTTTCGTACAGTACAAGTTCTTCGCATTCTGCGCCCGTAATTGCTGAGTTCCAGACTTAAGGGGCCGGCGGAGCATGCGTAGTTCATACAAACATAATACCAACATAATTTGTAAATCTAGAATGTAGAATTTAGAATTTTTATTTATTTGTAAGAATGTAGTTTTACATAGTATTAAAATATTTTTGTTATGGTGTACAAATATTCAATTGTCATTCTTAACTAAATCAAACATATTCTTAAGGTAGTGTGTATTTATTCCGATTGGATTACAGAATATCTAGGCTCCCAAATATATATTTTGAATGGACACCGATACAAAGACTAGATATGAGGAATTTAAAATTTCTATAGAAAACGATTTTTTCTATAGAAGAATATGTTTTGATTTACAAATTATTTTGGTTTTTCGTTTGTATGACCTACACATGCTCCGCCGGCCCCTTAACAGTACACAGTTAATATTCCAAGTCGCGATAACAACAAAACAATTTCTGTTATGTATCGTCGTGTATCTTGTAAAGTGTTTATAATATCAGCCTATTATTATCCCACTGCAGGGCACAGGCCTCTTCTTAAACAGATAAGGCACGGGAATCGATCACCACGCTTGTTCAAGACGGGTTCAAATCTCAAATCGTTTATTGCAATCCATAATGTACAATTACGGGTGGTAAATAAAAGAAATAATAATAGAAACAATTATGGACCCTGTCAGGCACAGCAAATTTTTAAATAGGTAGAGAGAGGAAGAGCGCTTTATTAATTTTCCTTATTATTAAGTTAGAATTATTTTATATCCTTTTTATTTTATACCTTTTGTACCTACTTATATTTCCATTCATTCACTTATTCTATTAATATTTTATATGCAGATCTATCTATTCATATATTATTTATTTAATTATATTTAGTATTGCTTATTTCTTTACTCGCTTAAAAATTATTCATTATTATTAATGTAGTATAATTATTAAGTTATAATTTATTTTTGTTATTTTACTTATTAAAATATATCTGTTATTCATAGTTATGTATTATTATTATTTAATTTATCCATTAGAAATTCTTGTACTGTGTAATAGCTTTTTTTAATTAAGTATTGCTTTAGTTTATTTAAAAATAAACTGGTTTTATTTTGTTGTTTTATATCTTCGGGTAATTTATTATATATTTTTATTGACATTGAATATGGGCTAGATGAATGTAGCTTAAGGCGGGAGGGGGGCAAATTTAGTCTATTTTTATGGCGCAACGAATAGTTTGTTTGTATGTCTCCCCGTGTGCTGTACGAGGGTTTCAAGCACGGGTTTCCAGATGTGTTTCCTTCACCGATGTAAATAAATTCTAAGGTGAACTCAGACAGCGCTTACTGCTTCCTTATTACTTAAAATGAAAGACTCAAACGTAAATTACCGGATTTTTCACCTACATTACTTTAGCACCACGGCAATATGGTTCTTTTGAAACTCGACGAGCGTTAGACCTTACGAACTTACCGACCATTGTTCAAAGAATGAAACAAAAGGCATTCGCGATATATTTCTTGCTACGTCTACTGTTTCGTGAAAGTCGATTTGACATCAGGAAATACATTTTCCTCTTGAAGTCTTTGCATTTGCACGTGCTATTTACTTTCTTCTCTCTTAGAGATTCCTGTAGGTATTGAAGTAGTTTGTATGGATGCTTTACCTAGTATAAAAAGCGGTGAGTGAAAGGAATGAGATTTTCTTAGAAAAAGATATTAGGTATGTCTATTTACCGTACCAAATGACTATTTTCGTGGTAATTGAATAATTAATGTTCATAAAGCTGCAGGTTAAAGAAAACCTTAGAACAACCTACGTAAAAGCCACAACAGACTAGCTACTTTTAGCATCGGTGATCGGCGATTTAGCCGCTTTTTTGAAGCTAGATGTATGGATGCAGTTGCAAAATCGCCGATTGCCGATGCTAAAAGTACCTTGTCTGCTGTGGGCCTAAAATAAATAAATTAAATTAAATAGGCATTTTTCTTGCTGTTTGAATCTTACAAAAAATAATATAAATACTGCATGTAATTTATAATATTACGTTCCAAATTCATAATTACTTTTAAATTTTAGAAGAATCTATACCTAAATAATTTTACTAAAACTTTACGATCCTAGAGACTCTCGCACTACTCGCCTGCAATTTTTGGTAAAAATAAGCCCTACTAATGGTCCTACTAATGTAAAGTCAGAGAAATTAATTGTTTATGAGTTTGACTATCACCTTAAATTCTGCGTATATTAATAAAATGTCAAAGAACTGTCGAAAAGTCATTGTTTGACAGTTCTTTAAAATGGAGTGAAAAAAAACAATATGCGTAAAAAATGATTTATACTTCATAAAATAATAATAAAGAGAGGTAAAATATCTGAGTTTGTATGTAGATGGTATTCGGAACTACTGATCCGTTTCCGAAAATTCTTTCACTAATGGGAAGCTACAGTAGTCATAGGATAATTATATTATTTAATGCTAAAACAAGAAATTACTACTACAGAAGCTAGTAAGTACTCCATAAAATAGCCAGGCCATAAAAAAATGGTCTTAGTATGATGTCAACTCAACATTGGTCAAAGGATTGTAATTATGCTATTTTGATTTTTGTTATCAAGTTTTCGATGCAATAGTCTGCTCCATGCCGTAGCTTCAAAATGTACTATGTGTCGTGACTTGATAAAAGAAAGAATTGGAATACTGACTGATGAAAATCTAAAAGGCTTAACCGTGCTTGTCTAACCTTAAAATATAGTAAAACTTCTAAATGGTACTTACCGCAGCATAATCCGAGCTGATGGAGTTATGTCCAAAGACATAGAAGTAGGACTGTCTGTTGGCCTTCGACTGGTAGTTGGCGAAGCGGATGACGGGGGCCAGAGTCCGAGCGTCACTGAACATGTTCAGGATGACGTCACGGTTGGTCTCCACGTTCCAGCGCTGAGGATCCAGCTTTGATGGTGAATATCTGGAAAAAATATATTATATACCGAATTGTGAGTAAAGAGAACGAACAGAAAAACATTATAGAGTCTTCTACGAATAGATATGTGTTCATTAAAAAAATATAAAAGGCAGGGTCAAATTAAATTTGCTAGCGTAATTCGACAGACGTAATTCATTTCCTTTTTTTGTTTATATGTATAAACAAAAAAAGAAAATGAATTACGTATGAATTACGTAAGAAACAAAAAATCTGACTGCAAAAACACAATTGAAAAGAGAAAAACAAGCATTGTAGTCTATACATTCTGGTATCGCAGGCGGGGGGACAAACCAATATAATGAAATATGGTGTAACTTTTATTTTTGTTTTTATACCAAACTTATATATTCTTTTATTTGTTAGATTTTGTTTTTTAAACAGATTTCGGCGCAAAAAGTTCGCCATTTTGATTTTTTATATTTATTATGCCCAGTAACAACGCGCAATAAAGACAAATATCACGACATATCATTCATCAAAATCGGTTCAGCCGTTTAGTAGTTACGAGGGAACATAGAGACGGACACACGTACATACATACATACAGGTCACACACATAACTCTCCTTTTTGGCTTCACCGCAGTCGGGTACAAAAAGAAAAAAAAGAAAAACTTGGGATCAACTACTCTGTTACTTGAAGAATAAGTAGAGAAAATCAGTGGTTTTTATTTTTTTTATCATATTGAAATATCGATATCCATTATGTCTTCAGAGTTTCACTTATAAATTGACCCAGTATTTTTGATAAACGTTGGTGGATCGAAATTAATGGGTGATAATATGTAATTTTAATTCCTAATCTGGCGTGGTGACATGGAAGCATTCATTACAAATTGATCAGAGGAGGCTCACATAAGGAAGAGTAGAAGACTATGAGCGATCTTTGTCCAGCAACTACAGTAATCAGTGCCAAATAATAACGTTACTAAATAAGGCAATACCGAAATACATACGTCTGATATTTTATTATATAAACGCGAAAGTTTGTGCGGATGAATAGATATTTGTTACTCTTTCACGCCAAAACTACTGAACGGATTTCGATGAAATTTGGTACACAGAGTGTATAATCTGGATTAACACAGAAGGTCTTTTTATCTCGATGATCTCACGGAATCGAGACATATGCGGGTGATACCGCGGGGCGCTGCTACTTTAGTATAATAGTCTAGTTTGAGAATAGTTTAGCATCTTTGATGATTATCAAAGATGCTAAAATATTCTCAAACTAGACACACACACTATTCTAGACACAACATTTCTTGTGATTTGGGGATCATGGGTTCATGATCCCCAAATCACAAGAAAGTAAATCGTTTTTCTTTCTTTTAACTACCTAAGAAAAAAGAAAGAAACTTAAAGTCAAATCGAAAAGACAATTTACCAAAAACTCACTCTTTCAATATAGACTTCAGTGTTTCATCCTCGGCGCCTTCGAAGATGATCTTAGCATACTTCTTGATGAAGTCATCTCTCTGGTTCTCTAGTACTCCATGTTCTAACTCTATGACACCAAAGTCATGGTACCTTTCTATTTCTGACACACCGCTTAGAAGTTGATACCTGAAAGAAAAAATAATTATATATATATATAAAACATTTATAAAAAAATTCAATTATACGAAATTAGAAGTTTAAAAATAAAAAAGATTTGATTAATTATAAAAAAGTTCGCCCAATGTTTAGAACAAGATGGCTACCTTAGAATAAAGACATGGAATATGGAATTAGTATGAACTATCCTATACTATTAAATGAGCATTCTCTATTTTCACCAGAGCTCATTCGCCCAGGTATTTTATCAATAATTATTAAAAAAGCCCCCACGAGAAAAAAAAAATTAACAATGATATAATTATGATAAAGTGTTTCTGTTGCCAGTTATTTTGACAGGGTTTGGTTAAAAACACTTTAGCTAACTAGTCTACAGCTTTATAAACTTATCACCAACATCCATATTTAGATAACCTAAATCCCTCTTTACTAACTCCAAACAACAAACTGTATTATTAACATAACTTACTCTACCAATAATAGATTCGGAAAACTTAGGGCACATAACAAACAATGACTATCAGAACTATGACCATCAATATCTGCCCGAATATAATGCGTTCGGTGATAAATTCTTCAGATACACGCCTCTTGGCATATAGTGTATTAGTGTAGAAACCTTGCTAAACAAATATTTATCTTCTTATATCCGGTATCGGATGCACGCACACAAACGTAACATTAGTTTACACGCCATTCAATCTGCTGTAACTTTGTTGGGGTCGGCCTCCAGTATAACCGTATGCAGCTGAATACCAGTGTGGCGGCATCTACAATGCCACATGCGAACTACGCATCAAAGATCTGACGTCACACAAATCCTGCATCGCGCAAGCAGTGTTTACTGCGCGACGAGTATATACACGACCTCTCGACTCCCGACTACAATCGTTGGGAAGTTGCCCACCAGACACGACACCCGTCTGGTCGGAGGAACTTCACGTTTCTATAGAGGATGAGTGAACTTTACACCCTGTTCCTCATGCCTCTAAACTGGTCACCTTGACGTGATCATCATACCTCTAAACCAGTATTTTACGTGGAGCGACTGCTTATTTGACTTCCACAACCCCTTTACTGGGTAACACGATACCCCTAGGTAAGACTGCTTGTCCGACTGTTGGGCTTCAGACTACCCGTAACGACTGTCAAAGATCTACGAACGACAGCCAGGACTAGCGGTTTAACGTACTTTCCGAGGCTCGGAGGGGTCTCGATACGTAATGGATGGTCACCCATCCACGAACCGACCCCGGCAAGTGTAACTTAACCTTCGATCGATCCGTGTGTCTGTTTTTATTTAACTACGAGCCCTTGTTTCCACGCGATTCCGAATGGATTTTGTTTGTGTTCCCGTGTTTTCCCATTTTGTATAGTATTGTAAGTGAGAATTGTGCAATTTCATAATTGGACGTAGTTTGTACTACATGGTAAAGTTATTATGAAATAGTTTTGTAAGTACGTATTGTAAGTACGCGCGGTTTCTACATCTGTTAACTGTCTTATCTTTCTAACAGCATAAGCGGCTGAACTTAGCCGCCCCGCGAAAGATGTTATATGGGGTCCCATTGTAACTTCTCGTCTAGCGTGATTCCTAGGAAAACTGTTTGATTAATAAATTCCAGTTTTTCTCCATTCAATATGATGTCACATTCGCTACTTCTAACATTTGGTTGGATTGAACAAGGTTGGATTGTGCGAAGTTTGTTTTGAGGTCCTATGTTTGAACTGAAAGTTTGATATAAAAATATTAGCACTTCTAATACGGTCTAGTATATTGACTATCGTATTTGCAATCAATCCATGTTTATTAGAATAAAAAAACGATTTCTTTCTGTGCTCAATGTAAAAATTATGATATCGATTTCCAAGCCGTGCCAACCAGAATTCAAATCCCAGAATGAAATGGCTTGTTAACTAATACTAACTCTGGAAGAATTCCCTTCCAAATTAAATAAATTTAATTTACTGGAGAGCAAAGAGAAGACAAACAATTCATTTTTCAAGAGAATTAAAGATCAATCTGGTGTAGGGATTTAAAATTGACAGATCAATTTATTTAGGACGTAAAGCTTTGATTTTAATTTATTATTGTCTTAAGCTGATAGGATGACTGAAGCCGTTATTAACGATTGAGAATAAATCTATAAACGATTTCTTTTGGTCCGGTTATCATGAATGAAATCAGGGTTTATAATATTTCACATCAATTGAAAACGCCTAGGAGAACATGTACTGACCTTATTGGTGATGTTCTTCAGAAAGGTCAGGTGCGTAGTTTTCGCAACCGGCGTGCGTGTGTGCCCAGGTTTATGAACGTAAACGAAGCAAAAGGAGTTTGTAAGGATCGTAGCAGGTGGCGTTCTGTAGTTTCTGACGACCCCCAAAGGAAGAAGGCGTGAGTTTATGTATGTATGTATAAACTCTGATTTCATCAAATTACATATTGAGTTTTGTAGCGATTTTTCGACCAGCATAATGATATTTATGTTATACTAGCGCCTCTCCTGCTTCACACCGGTGAAATGGTGACATGTCAAAATGGTGACATGTCGGTCCATGGACCAACCGCGGCAATCGTAGCTTACCCTGATCGATCGACCCGTGCAACTCTCACGTGTACATACATGAAACCCATAATTTTAGTATCGTCCAAAACGCTACTGCATGAGTGATATCATAAACAATAATCTGAACTACTTCTATCATACTCACTTGCTTAACAGATTAGGGTATGACTCCATGGTCTTGGCAGGCTCGTTCGGTATGAAAGACCCAGCTACCACAGGTCCCAATGGTGTCTCGAACTCTCGAGCTAAGATCTGCACCTTTTTGATTTCTGATAATCTGTAAAACAAAAATTATTTTAAGTATAGAACTCCATTAGATACAGAGGGGCATTCTTGGTGAACCAAAGTTATACAGTATACGGACTTAGGTACATATTGCACTTAGGCGTCGTCCTAATTGGCTTATGTTTCGCCGCACGATGAAAATGATCGTGCGATGGTCCAACTGGTGTTCTAATGTTTACCCAAATATTTAGTTCCTTACCACCATCTTATTGAAACAACTATTTCGTTTGCTGTTCCAGTGCCACGTTTTTCAGAAAAATGGAGTAGGTACCTAAAACATTTTAGCTAACGAAATTTTGTTCAGAAACAAATAAATTAAGTAGGTGAGCACTTACTAATATTTTACGGCCATTGTAACATCATGATGTTAATTCTATTCACGATTATACTAAAGGAATTTTAAAATAGAAGGCCATCAGCACACACCTACTTAATTTAAAAATGTTTTTTTTTTCTATTTATAATTGTTGCTGAACGCGATTTTTAATTCAACATCACTTCGTCCTCCGGTGAGAACGACGTGATGCTGAATTAGAAATCGCGTCGATCCAGTGTTCATGCATAAACGATCGATCAGCCAATTATAGCTCGCGCGATGGGCATCACGCGATGCCGTTGCATTGCTGTGCTCGCGCAATGCCATGTCACCAATGAGGACACTCAAAAGAGATTTGTAGCTTGATTGCACGATCGCACGATCATAAGCATTTCCTGAGCTTGCGCGACGACTTGCAAGCTTCAATTAGAACACTCTAAAGGTTAATCTCGTCGTGCGACGAAATCGCATCGTATGCTCGTACGATCGTAGCCAATTAAGACGACGCCTTAGAGCTTTAGGCAGGTACCTACTTTCAAATAACTATGAAAGAAGTTTGACATAAATGTTTAAGTATGTATCTACTTTCTCCTATTTAAAACTACTTCCTTGAGGAGGCCTATGTCCAGCAGTGGACGTCTTTTGGTTGAAATGATGATGATGATAGTTCTTCATTGCAAAGACACTATAAAAGGCATAACTTATGACCTAAGAGACCACAATTAACACATGAATTTAAATTGCCTTTATGTCAAACGATTATATATTCTAATATAACCAAAGAAAACCGATTAAAAACAGCACGAAAGCCCTGAAAAACATAACATCGATAATCAGAAACATGTTAACGAAAAAAAAAAAACCCCGGTTATCTAAAAAAACAAACAACAAAGGTCAACCTTGTTTACAAAATAATCCCTTTATTAAAATACGACAAGCTCGAAAAACATTGTTATTTCAACTGTCGAATAAATAACACAGAAGAAAAATAACAACGGCAATTAGTGCGGATAACATTATTGTACTCAATATTTTGTAACTATTTCCAATCTTGGAAACCTTACTTGTGATAATTTTGTTAAATTAACCGAACTAAGCGCAAATTTCACCAATGAAACTGAACGCGATCACAACATCTAAACCGAGTTCAAAACCTGTCATTCTCAATTACACAACAATGATGTCAGGGACAGTACTTGAACGTTTCATTGAACCTATTTTCGGCCCTATTTGATTCCCGGCAATCAATTTTTTTTTTATTTATAATTTTAGTCTGACGTGCATTTACATAGGAAAGATGTCTGTTGCAGAAAAATCTTGAGAATGAACTACTCCTTCTAGACACAATAAACGCCGAAATTGAATTATCTAGTGATATTTTGCCTTGCATTTATCGTTAATTATAACCCAGTCACTATAATTTGGTGATTCATGAACCCTGTGCGGTTAAAAGTTATTGTGCTGTGAATTTCTTACATATTTTCCTTATCTTAAAATATGTATGGTATCTTTATACAATTTCTCGTTCGAATTATCGTATATCTAAATAAAAGCCTCCAGGCATAAAGGGCGTGCCCGCTTACATATAGCTGTAACTAGAAGTTATAATTGATAAACTAGGACCATCGAGGTAAATTAAAAAATATCGAGGTCGCTAGCTAACCCACATATTGCAATACAACTCATAAAAAAAACATTGTAATGAGTAGATTATGTCAACAATAAATTAAAATAAATTGACTTATAAAGTAAAATTATAAACTCATATAACCTGTCAGTAAGTAAGCTAATTCTGGAGAAAGAACATTTAAACATTGTCTTGAGTTGATCACAGCGACTAACTATTATTATCATTTAAGTAGTCGTTGATCGAATAGTATGCCTTTGGACAGAGGTTGGATTTAACTTTAGTTTTGAACGCATTAAAAGGCAAATCTAGCAAAGAAGTAGGTAGCTTGTTATAAAAGGTTATACCAAGCCCAACAAATGAGCTATGAACCTTATGAAGCCGGTGAAAGGGAGTACAAGTAATCCAGGTGCAGGCGGGACTAATATTCAGCCGAATTTTGGTTCCCCCCTACTTCCGTTGTACTCAGCGAGCCATTCACCAAGACTTTCAGAATCGTGGAGAAAGTGCACCACGATACATCCATAACCACGCCGATTGGAGGATGCGTGCCAGACAATCAGCTGAGCGAAGACTAACCTATTTCCCTTCCCGATTATTTTAATTCGTACGGTTTAACTTAGCGCTACTTTCTTTAGACCTTTTTTATAAATATTCGACGTAGATATTTTGAGGCTGTTTGCGATCAGTAGTTAAAGGCGTCGAGACGCACGCGTACTAACCTGAAATCCATATTGAACTCATGCGCGGAAGATCAACCCGTATTTTTTTTTTGTGATTTTCAGCAATAGCATCTTTAACATTTTTTACTATGTAATATTTTTATTTTTTTAACTTATATAAACGTATTCGGTGAATTATACGTTATCGTTCTAATTTACCACAATATTTCCTTTCATTTTTCATCCTATCTCGCCCGGGTTCGAGTCCCAGGCAACATTTGGATTATAATAATATGTGGCAATACAATATTTTCTTTTGCTACACTACGTATGGTTCGTTACTGCATAATCATTATTCTATAGGCCAGAAAATATTTCTACTGCTGAACTTAAGTCCCAGAATAGAACCATATTCATGCCACTATCAACCGTCAAAGGGAAAATAATCACTCCTCTTGGTATACCTACCAGTAACTCAATTGCCTAACTTATATTAAAATCCGAAAGATTTTGAAGAAAATTCATAATTCATTGCTTCAAAATAAATGTTTGAAAAATTCGTCCGCTCGACAACGTAAATTAACGCCATGAATATTGTTGATTTTATAAAATGAATGGGATTAGAACTGTGTGCGTATTATGCTATTACCCCGCAGGTTTTTCGTTCAAGACGATTTCACGGCATACCTAGGTACCAGTAAATTGTCCCACCAAACCCAGGCGGCACCCAAACTAAAACCAAGAAGAAGTGACTGAGCTAGCTGTGTTTTCGATTATAAAATTATAAGATTGGATGGCGATAATACCCACGATAATCAAAAAACATTATGCTAATAAATCTTAAACAAACAGAGCACCCCACAAGCCCGATGCGTCGCTAATAAAATCTGTTCGCTTGAACATTAAAACCGGAATGGACTCTACATATTTTATAAGGCTTTTAAAATTTTCTATAAACGTTAAAAGCTTTTAACGCTTGAGATGAGGAATAGAAACTGCTCAATGGTGAATATTCCGTGGTTTATTGTTCGTTTAGGTTTAAACACCGGCTTTGAAGTTATTCTGATAAGGAAGAATGTAAATGAAATGGGGTTAAGTGTTAAATATTTCATTGTATTTTACACTTAAACTTTTAAATTGTAAAAGGAGATTTACAGTTTGATGACAAAGAAGATAATTTTGATTCTTACTTAATCTTGTTTGATAGATTTCATGCGTTTACAAAATAAGTGGTTTTGCTTATTTAAGACTTAACATAACGTCATAAACTATGTTCATTACAGCCTGGAATTCTGTAAATAATGCATATTGAAATACTGCCACATAAACTGAAAATCAGAGTAGCAGCATTGGGTAGCTCAAATGAGCATTCAGCTAAGCAGAGCCCATGCACTTATTTTCCAAAAAAATGGTGGGGTTTATGGGACTTACGGTTTCTTCTGCAAACAAGTCATCATGTTCTTGGAGCTAGGATTGCAGCCCAAACTCTGGGCCACTTGTAGTGTATACGGCGTCGGGTCTTTGGTCATCGCCCAGTCCGATAGCGCAGATCCTGACATCAGTATTGCACGGTGGAATAACCCTGAAAAATATAAGCAATAACCATTAAATAAAGACTTAGTGATTATTGAGCACAAATGCTATTATGGTTAGAAACATGTGTATAATAAATGGGAGTATTCTTCCTAAGGAAATAAAAATTAATTGATAAGTTAATTTTAATTTTAAAAAATATATATGAATAAATAACTGATTAATAAAATATATATTTAAAATATAAAATAAAGAAAATATAATTCTAATTATAAATGAATATATAAAAATATAAAAAAATCATAAAGATTCTCTGTATAGAACATTTTTGAGATGAGATACAAACGATGATGAATTAAAATAAAGCAGTATTTTTTTGTTTTTCAATGATGTTTATTATTTAAATTTTTGTTTGTGATCTAGAAGAAATTTATCAAACTCATGAGTATAATCAGAAAGAAGATAGAAGTACAAATGACAACATCAACATTTGAAACATCGTTTCAAAGTCGCACTACGTTCTTGTATCGATATCTAAAGATTCTATCGCGCTAACGCTCGTTTAGCAAAGGCATTCGAGAGACGAAAGTACGTACAGTAAAGACGTTTGAGCGATATCGCCTTGAAACGATTAAGGAAAACATGGTGAGAAAACTCATACATTCACAATAAAATGTAGCTTGTGTAATGGTCCGAACACGATGTAGGTAAGTCTCTAAAGAATGAAACATGAGGCGCGATGTGAAAACGCCGAGTGGAAGGAATTAAAACTTGGAAAGCGACGCGTTTCTGTTTTTCTTTCACAACTTACACAACAGCTGCATCGTAAACTACGATGAAGTTGAGTTTGCAGCAGAATTTAACGTTAAACACCAAAATCTTGATATTTCGGAAATCTAGATTGTCGAATGTAAGTATACCCGTGTCGGTTTAGCGTGGAAATAACGGTCACTGACCCACCTACATTTCCTAGTATTCTTTATTTCAAAAACTGAAATAAAAGAAGAAAGAAAATACGTTTATTTGCGGTAAACATGACATAAAAAAACACAAGATTAAAAAAGAAACAAGTTTAGGGAAAATATGCGTCATATCCACGCAAAACGGTCCATCGCTCAGCATAATGCTGCGACCCTATGCAAGGCAGAGCCCGAGCGCTGGTTTTTAGCGACAGCTGGCGTTGAAGTTATGACGTCGTTATGATATCTATCGTGATCTTCAACATGTTTCAATAACGAAAAACTATACATAGTTTATTGTTTGGGTTTCTACGGAGAGATATTAGGGAAAGGTCAATAACCGCTATTGCCACGCTAAAGCGACTCGGTTATAGATACGATGCTTTGATTTATAATTTGTTTATGCGCTGGTAAAGGCAGCTTACGTTTTTATCAAATCGTACCATATCACAAAAAAGTCTGGCACTTTCGAGGATAACTCGCGACACTGCCGCGTGATAAGGCCATACCTACACCTACAATATTCATTACACCACCGTTTAGGATAAGTATTGTGCAATATTTTATTATACTCTAGACAAGTTTAACTTAAACGAAAACGTTGAAGCTCATGGGCCATTAATGTTATTGTGTGGTAATAATTGACCGTTAGAGAGCTTGTTCTTCTTCTTCATGTAGCTGGCATGGCACGATTGTTGTTCAAATTTCGTTGGCCCTTAACTTCGCCACTTCCACGGCGCTATAGAGCAACGGCTGATTCAGCCATAAATTGCGTAATAGAAATATTGCGCAACCTTATTGTAGATGTCTGAAGGCTGCCTATATGAGTGCTCAGTTAGCCCAGGTTCGTATTTTTATATCAGGGTTTTTTTTTCGTACACTGGATTTTCAATTCTCGGTATTAAGCCGAGCATTGAGAATCCAACAGAGTCCATCCAGCGCGTATCCCAGCGCGTCAAGAAAACACACTGTTGGATATTCAACTCTCGGCGCTAAGCAGAACGTCGAAAATCCAATACGCGAAAAAATATCGCCGCGATAAAAATATGCCCGTGCGAACCTGCTATTAGAGTTCGAAACAAGCTTGTAATCCAAATAATAGGGATGTTGACGAACTACTTTTTGTCCGTCAGATAGATTATTAAAAAATATTGGACACATATTTTTTCTGGTTTTACGTAATCAAAAGATTACGGCAATACATTAACTAAAATGTGGCATGACGTCACTCTCCGGTAGATTTTATACTGAATTGTGACGTAGCGAGCCCCCACTCCCAAACTTTAATGCGTTTTATCTAAATTTTTTACTAATATGATAAAGCAAAAAATATGTGTTTAATATTTTTTTATTATCTGACTGACGGAATAAATAGTTTTTTTTTCCCCAGTCAACATCCTTATCACGTAAATCAGTCCTTAAACAAATAAGGCGAGATTATGAAGGGAATCCAGGTTAAAAAAATGGGCTTACCATTAGATATTGGAGAGAGCATCAAGAAATTAATGCAGGCCGCACCAGTGCCATGTCCCATCAGAGTCACTGACGATGGGTCTCCGTTCAGATCCTCAATATTATCTTTGATCCACTGGAGTGCTGCTAACTGGTCCAGTAACCCGTTGTTACCGTAAACGTGCTCTGTTAGACTTGGCTTCATGAAACCTGAAATTATAAAAAAGTTAAATGATAATTAGGTTAGCTAATAAAAGCTGCCTACGGATTTGCTCGATTTGGAGAATCGTTACAACTTCTTCCCATAGGGGTAAGCAGAAACTATAGAGGGCCACCTGATACTATCCTTAGTTACTCATTTCGCTTTGTTTACTTTACATCTGGTCGAACACCCACGCCGTAACGCACGCAAAATCCAGTGCGCGATCAAAAATCGCCCGAGGGTACGAGAACCTACTCTGTGTACTTACCTAAAATCCCCAGCCTGAAGTTGACAGTGATGACCATAACATTCCCGTATGAGGCCAGCATCCTGCCATCGTACGGGTTGCCAGAACTCCACTCGAAGGAGTCACCGTGAATGAAGACTAGTACAGGAAACTTTTTAGTTTTTTGTTCTGAGGAAAAAGGAGAAGATCTTTAGTAAATAAATTTTTCAGTAATTTTTTTTTTTTTAAACTGACTTATGATCCTGGAGGCCCTCTGTATTCATATGTCCTTTACATATGAACACAGAGGGCCTCCAGGATCCTAAGCCTGCATCGCATTGCAATTATGGTAGTTTTAACCAGGTTTTCCCTGGCAGGAGCTATCTGGCCATGAAAAGGGACCCAAATGGGTAATTAAGACTTCGTCTGCATGCCCTTATTATTATAATAGTTGAAAAAACCTTAATCACCCGTTTTACTTGTTGAAGTGAACTGGCAGTTCAGTTGATGTGAATATAAAATATATATCCCTCAGTAAAATGTATGTTATATGCCAGTTAGAGTATGTTAAGAGTCATACATAACATGTGTTTATACAATTCATCAGGCAGATGAAAAGTCAACCACGTCAGAGCTAGCGAAAATTCAAACTTTAACAATTAAAACGGTCTGCCGGGGTTTTCTCAACTATGATAATGAGCAGGGCATGCCGACGAAGTTTTTATGACGTGTTGGTGTAGAAAATGTTGTTAGGAGACTTCATTACATAGTAAGCTATCCTGTACCTAGTACCTTTCTCGTTAAAGCATCCCACCTACCAAAAATCCATCCTGTGATTATCAATTCCATATGGAAATCGACAAATACGTTCAAATATTCCCAGGAAGTATGTAACAGCAGATAACTCCAGCGTACCATACAAGAAATATGCGCGCTTTGCAGATATTCCTGATTTAGTGTCAGCGTTTGACCGATCGACCGCTTCAAATGCGTTGCAGTGAAACTGACCCATTTATTTTTATGTTATTTACTAGACGAACGGAACTCGGAACCAAATATAGAGCTATTGCATTTGCAGTAGGTATATCAATGGCTATTGCATAAAATTTGAGGCGGTAGGAAAGTCAAGTTTTGTAGTTCTGGTTTGATTTTTACAATAGAAATGTGCATGGTAAATGCGCGCTGTGTTTGATGGGATAAGGTTTATAATTGATTGTGCAGCCCATTCTGATTAATGAAATTAGCGTGTAGTTATGGCGGGAACGTAGGCATATAGGGACAAACTGGAGACACTGGCATAATATAAATAAGTAACAGTATTACCTATATCTTCATAGAAAATGGCCGAAACGACGCGCTTCGAAATCTCAGTGCATATCAGTACGCAACAGTACCGAGTGTGCGGCAGTTACGCACGGAAGCGGAAGGTTTATCTACCGAGCGGCCGTATGGATTAAGGAGCTATGTCTCATATTTTAATGAAGGTACTACCTACCAATAATTAGTAGTAAATTAGCCGTTTTTCAAACTCAAACTCAAACTCAAAGCATTTATTTCAATTAAACCATTTACAGGCACTTTTGAATTGTCAAGAAGTCGGTCAGTCAGAAATATGAAGCTAGTTGCCCATTCCAAAGCGTAGTAGGTACCTATGGAGAAGAACGGGCAAGAAACTCCACGGACACTCTTTTAAATAAAAAAATAGTTACAAAATATCGGTTACATCATTAATGTTAAAATTATACATGTGAGGACAATGTAGAAAGACGTGCACGTTAAAAGCATCCGTAATAAAAATATAAAAAACAAAGAACAATTCAAAAATTAAAATATTAAAATAAGCCATGGCAGCTAAGAGATGACCAGTCTCTACTGACGGCGCCCGTTCACGAACATGACGCATGGATTAGCACCATTCAGCTCAACCATTTTGAAGGGAGCTAAATGATCCAACACACGCGCCACCGCCGATTTTGTATGTCTGATCCTGGAATTTGTAGTAAAACCCTTAAAAAATGACAGGACGTTTAAGGTGGCTCCTCAATTCAGTCGTCTAAAATATTGTAGCTATCTCAAATTCTGCCGTACATAACCCTTTTTTTTAGAGATTACTAAATCCTACCAAATTTTCAAAAAGTTCCGTCAGCTTGTTTTCGAGTTCTAAGGTGGCTCCTCAATTCCTCAACGTCCTGTAACTTACAAATTCCAGGATCGGGCCTACAAAATCGGCTAATTAACTACTAAATATAATAGTACCCACGTTTAAATATGAGACATGGCTCCTCAATCCATACGGATACAAATATTATTGAGAAAAAAAACAAAATTGTTACTGTAATATTTCTCTTTAAAAAAAGCTAATCTTTATTTATTTGATAATCTCCTCTCTGAGTGGATGAAAAGGGAAAAAAGTCTAGTTAATTGTACCTACCTTAATTTGACTTTGGGGATTTCAACCTTGTCTGTTTCAGTATAAGGTTTGTTATTGAGGAGTAGTTGGATTTATTTTTTAGCTCTGCTAAATGTAATCGTTGCAAAGATCAAAGGAACCTTTCCACAAATCAATCCTGTCTAACCTTTTTCCGTTTCTAACTAATGTTAAGGTATTGTTGCCTTACACAATATTTTTACTGGTACCTATATCTTTGTAAAGAAAAAATGGTTCTTTTAGTCGGTAACTCAATGACTGTTGTGAATTCAGAATTTAAGCTTGCAGATAGTTAAGTAGTATAAATATTAATTTCTGTTGATTGTTTGTAACAAAGTATTTTAATAGTTTTATATTAGGGATGGTTACTTATATTATAAATAACTATTTATTGAAAAATAAATTGAATATAATTAGCGGCTAATAATTTTTTTTTATATAATAAATTATACTTGTGTCATAAAAATACTTTGTAATTTAATTCCCATTTCCGCACCGGGTTTTAAACTTCAAAACTTTGATGACATATCTCATTTTATATTAGGTACCCAAAACTTTTTCTAGAATCACAATTCAATGTCTTCGAATTCAAAATATGAGACTTTTACCGCCATCTAGTATCAGTTTGGTAAACTACTGCCCATGGTGAAAAGACACCAGCTGAACGCGGTTGTATTATTTACCTCGAATCAAAAACAGAACGCAGCAGCTTGAGTAGTCCTACGTTTCGTTCATAGATGGCGGTGTAACCAAATCATGATAATACTAATTATCGTGTGTATAAACTATTAGGTATTGTTATTATAATATAAAATAATAATATATTTAAATTAAATTATTTTCATATTATAGTATGCATAGCACTCAAAACATTAAGGTTTGCTATTAAGAATAAAGAAAACCTAAAATGAAAAAGAAGTTCAGTTTTAAAACGTTTCATAAGTATTTTAGCAGCCATAACAACTTGAAAAATACTTAATAAATTAAGAAATATTTTAAAGTATACATTATAATGAATTCTTGAACAAACTAATTTAAACTTGCACAAACTATCATTGTCGAAGGGCATGTAAAAATATATATATTATCAAATGCACATAATAAAGTGATTTACCAAAAATACCTACATAAATAATTGTTATAAAGTGTAAAAAATACCCTGTAATTGACGCGGCATCAATCCCTTCTAATCCTCACCCATAACTAAATATTCAACTAAACCCTAACTAAACGCGCCGTGACTTTAAAACTGAACGCAAGGACATAAACTCAAGCATGAGTAACGCGAGCGGAAATGAGAGAATTCTAGCGGCGACGGCTTTTAGCACATTACTGTACCATTACTAAAGCCACGGTTTGTTTCACGCGAGCACGGCGAACAAAATACCTCGCGAATGTGCTTTGAAACGCTCAGAAAACAAAATACCTCGCGAATCTGCTTTGAAACGCTCACAATAGCAATGAACTTATTTTTGGTTTAAGTATAATGCACATTAGCATGTATCTGGTGCAGTAGGTTTATTTAAATTAAGCATTAAAATATTTAAAGGACGTTTGCAAAGGATTAGAAAGAGAACGAAGGTATGGTGTGTGATCATAAAGATGAGACGTTAACGTCATTAACTGCTTAAGTTAAATTATTAATGTATCCGCCGAGAAAACATGAAAGTGGAACATGTAAAATTATTATCTCTTGCAATTTAAACTTTCATGATTTTCTAAAAGAAACAATTCTAAAATTACACTGGTTGGTTAAGTCCTGGCCTGCGTTAAATATTTCCAAAATAACTGAACATTATTGTTATTATTATTGTAACAGCTATTTTGACATATCCACAAACGGCTGTAAGCTAAGTCAGATGGACACACAACAGCACGTATTGTGATTGGTATATTTTAAGCACAAAAAATCTAAATGATCGCATAAATGAAACTTCCTCCTTACATTCCGTGTAACCGGAATATATCTCTATCCTTGTCTGGCATTTCAAAACAAACAAGGAAAGAGCGTTTTTACGAACGCCGCGTAAATCACTGAGCCTTTTGTTCAAATCAAAGTGAGGTTTTCTTTGACGAGTCAGCATTAACCCTTTGGCGTTTTAAGACAATTAGGGATTTTATACCTATTTAGGTACATCTTAAAACTATCAGAGAGTACTTTATTTTGTTAGGAATATTAGAAAATGAATCAGGAGACGAAAACAAACGAATGAAGAAGTAGAGCATGGAGACTGCATCTATCAACATTCTTTTTTCCTCTTGACTTAGTCTATGGGGCTATTGAAAAAAATAAAATTGACGTTGACATGTTTGCGACAGACGATAGAGCGGCACTACGGAAGCGTCATTGTAAAAATAATTCTCAGTAAATATTTAATATTATTGTCAAGTCGCGTCACAAAATATACAGGTTTATACGGTTTCTAGGTAAATAGTATTGTACTAAGGCCTAACTATTCACAGATCGCACTTCGACTTACTACGGTAAAGTAAACGTTCTGTAGTGTAATGTTCATATTGTGAATGCGAACAGGCGTTTCATTTAAATATGATCAATAACACAATACGAATAATGTTGACATTCGCTTGCGACGCTTACTTACCAAATGAACGTCAAAGTGCGGTTTGTGAATCTTGCCCTTATATTCTGTGGTCGCGTCGCCAATGCGGACCGCACTCGCAACCACAGGCCGCGCGGTTCCTGTCATGTTCATGAGAAACCAATTCAAAATGGCGGCGCTATTCACCCAATGCCTTCTCACTCGCTCACTACTCCAGTTTGCAACGTGCGAGTGAGACGGCACTATTGCTCAGCGCAGCTGCCGCAGTGCGGTCGACGACACTGACTTGCCCTGCTCAGTACTGACGCGTGTCGCTAGCAAAATGGAAGTGTTTACGCCGGAAGAAGACGAAAGGTTTATACATTTAGTGTCACAGTTTCCTATTTTATATGACACTAAACACGCTGACTTTAAAGAGCTACATTTAAAGGACAATATTTGGAAGGACATAAGTAAGGAGCTTAACAAAAGTGGTAAGTATTCATATTTTTATGAAACGATTTACCTATTTCGTGACCAACATTCTAATCGTCGGCGTCCCGCGTCGCGTCGTTCGATTGATTTGGATTGGAGTGAATGAGTGAACTAGTGTGTGTGCGCGCTCGTGTGACGATGTGCGCGTGTGTGTGTGTGCAAAAATAATACACACGCACACGTGTTATTTTACGATAGTAATACGATCCGAGATAATAATGATAAAGTAATATTAAGTAAGTTTTAAATTATGCGAAATTGAAACGACAATGACGCAAAACATGATGTGGGTGAATGTTTTGCGTCATTGTGAATTCATTACTACCTAACTATAAATGTCCGTATATTCAAATCACAACTGTCATTCCGACAGTTGAATGAAATGGCTATAACACGGCAAATAGATGTAATGTGTCAATTTGCGTAACAATTAATTAGATAATTATAATTTATTACCTTTCTATAATATTGTGTATGTACTTAAATTTTTATGTAATAATATTAATGTACGGCACGATTGGTTAAGCGATTGACTGCTGCGCTGCGTGTCGCGGGTTCGATTCCCGCACGGAACAAATATTTGTATGATCTCCAATTAGTTGTTCCGGGTCTGGCTGTTTGTGTATGTGAGTTTAAATGTTTGTAAACGCACCCACAATACAGAAGAAATTCCTAGAGTGGGGCAATGTTTAAAAAATATATGTTATTTATTTTATGTAATGTTAGCTTTTACCGCACGGGAACGTACTATTATACTACTGAGATAAAAAGTATCTTAGTGGATGTTTAATACTTAGATCTTTTAAAGAGGAATAATTCCGTAAGTAATACCTACATTGTTCTGTTATATTATAACTCTATAAGTTTACCACGCCAATAAAGCTCCAAGTCGGCATGATTTTTCCTACATCTTCAACAATCATCGTAAAGCTTCCTCATGAAACACTCTGTCCATTGGTGTAAACCGTATGATACGTATATATATATATATATTTATTTTTTTATTTTTTTATGTTGGTTTTACATTCTGTGATTACTCGAACTCACACACTGAGTTATATTACTTGTAAAAATGCTAGGAATATCGTATAATTTTACAATGTTTGTAAATATGTGAGCACCATGCATCTATCACATGATTAATTTATCTGTCATTCCTTAATTTTTCATTATTTTTACCTAACGTGGTATAGTAATCTTATTCTAGGTGCATCGTCTTCACATATAATGATATAATTGATGTATACAAGATATTGTGAAAACATTTTAAAAGAGTAACGGTGGAGTTTCTTGCCCATTCTTCTCCATACGAAAACTACCTTTTGGAAGGGGCAACTAGAATCAATTATTATTTAAATGTTGACGTTCAAAAGTGCCTTTTTGTGCCTAATTGAAATAAATTATTTGACTTTGACTTTGACTTTGACGTAAATCCGTGCGGTAATTTTTGAGTTTATCGCGTTCAGACAGACAGACGCGGCGGGGGGAGTTTTGTTTTATAATAGTGATGAAGCTAAGCGAACCTTATTTATTTTAAGTTTTTTTCTTTCCGTTTACGTTTCTCATCCAACTCTCCTGTAGTTGGCCTGCTTTGCGCGCTTCTACCGTTCGCATTTTTCTCTTGTTTTAAACTGTTTCTCTTTTAAACTAAACTAAAAAAACTATGATTTAAAAAATACAATCTCTATCCATGAACATCATTTTATATGTTCTTTGCTCTTATTTCACGCTTATTTCGCGGTGCGCGTCCTTAGCAAGCAGGGTGTGGGCCAGCTACAATACTGTCCATTACCCTAATTACGTAATACACGATCAATCGGAATTTGAATCGTTTTGAAACAAATTGCTAATCCATTGCTTCAAAAGTTCGAAAGAAAAAAATAGCTTAACAACGTAAATACTGCAATGAATGTTGTTGAACTGTCAAAATGAAACAAATTTGTCGTAATCGTTTGCGAAAATGTGTTGCGTAATTATATAGCCGATTGCTTTTACAAGTAATAGTAGTAAAAATAGTATTGTCAAAGCTGTTTTTCGTACTGTGCATTTACTGAGGGAGACAAAATAAATGTACTCATCAATGTTACGAATATGGGGTACATTTGTTTCACTTTCTTGGTGTGAAATGATGTGTTGTTTTATTGTTTTTTTCTTAACTGATTATTTTTTATGTTCGTTTGTTTAGTATAACTTTTGTTTTATTTTTATTTTGTTTTAGGATAAGTTTTCAATTTTCATGAGTGTATGAGTGCTAATGCCTGATAAACGATTAATAAAAAAAAAATACCTACATTGCATCATAAGTTCAAAAAAAAATCTGCTCTACAACGTAAATAACGCAATGAATGTTGTTGAACTGTCAAAATGAAACGGATTCGTAAATGTGTTACGTAATAAAATAGATGGTGATGATCGCTGAGCGATTTGACTGCCCCTACATTAGACAATGCTGTAATAACAGACATTTATAACCAGGGCACTTAGTTGGGATTGCCCTTGACCTTGTCATATCCATATACCGTGTGAAAGACTTGTTTGTATTTTATTGTTGTTATATGATTTTATACAATTTTTATTTATTTTTTTATTATGTGACCCTGACAATTTGTATCTTTTAATCTTCGTTTATTTGAATTGCATTGACATTTTATTTAAATTTTTATTCTGTGAACTTTTTCATTTGTAGGTACTTACTTACTCATCCATTTATTTTAATTGTATTGAAATTTTGTTCTTATGTATTTCTATGGCAGTATTGTGAATTTTTATTTCATTTGAAGTATTAAGGGTCTTGCCTGCATTAAATGAATAAAATGTATATTAATATATATGTTATTTATATAGATAATTATATGTTTTACTTATGTATGTTTTGTATAATTATGTAAATAATACCTACACCACAGACTAGTCGGTTTTAGCGATAAGACCGTCTATTGTGTCACCCTATGTCAAATCAAATCAAATCATTTATTGGCTTGCAAACATAAGTATTTTTAGTAGGTACATAGATGTTTTATAGACCTCCGTGTTCTACCGTCACATGGGCATAAAAATCATAATATTATTATTGAATTTACACAAAGATAATATAATTTTAAATAACAATTATGAAAATAAAATATTACAAAATACAAATTAATGTCAAATCGTTAGAATCACTAAAAATGACGTAATAATACAAAAATATCAACATCAAGGTCACAGCAATAATAAAAAAAACAAGACAAAATTCTACATATAAATCTGTAATTTTTATGGTTTGCATAATAAAGATATATTCTATTATATGTATTCTATATAAATAAATAAAGAATATAATTTAAAATTGCAGATTACATCAGATTGAAGAGACATTGGAGAAACATCAGAGATGGCTACGCAAGGTTTAAAAGATGTAAAAGTGCAAGAACGGATAACAAACATCCTCGAAGCAAATGGCAATTTTACAAGCTGTTAACTTTCTTGGATGGGGTAGCTCAAGAAAGGATGGAGACAAGTTATGTTGAAGAGTTGCCTAGAAACAATGAAGGCGAGTCTGAAGATATGACGTACAGTGTGGAGGCAGAATTCGTCAGTTTTGATTCTCTTCAGGCGAACACTACCCCGACACATGCTACGGAGAATATCAACAGAGCTTTGACTTCGGTCAACTCCGTCAATGCAAATCATAAAGGTCACCGACTCTCATCAGAGACAACCAACTTTGAAAGCTTGCTTAGTTACTTCAAAGAGAGGGACGAAAAGCGCAATGTGGCAGCCACAAGCCAGTCGCAAAACAATAATCCTGATAGCGACGTGGTATCTTTTTCGATGCACGTTAAAGATATTCTAAATAAGCTTCCACCTGTCCTACAAATAAAGGCAAAAAGGGACCTTTTCGAAATACTTTTCAAGTATGAATTAATGGCCGTGCAACAAGCAAAAACTACCAGCGACTTGGCTAGTGGTTCAAGAAATTCTAATTCAAAATCTGATGAATATCCACTCAGCTATTTCTCTAAAGCTGCCGACTGATCTGCCGGTATAGGTTGATGATAACACTCAAGGGAGAGTAAAAATAATATGATAAAATACACTACTCCAGTGGTTTTCTTTTATAAGTCTTTGGTCTAAGCTCTTTAAGGATTAAAAATACCTACAATTTTAAATCGATTTTTATTTATTTATACCGAAATTAGTCTAATTTTTAGGGTTTCATGCTTACCTCGAAAGGAAAAACGGAACCCTTATTGGATCACTTCTTTGTCCGTCCGTCTGCTCGTTTGTCACAGCCATTTTGCTCTGAATATAATGGACCAATTAAGTTTGAAAATAAAAACTTTTTTACAAAAAAATACAACCGACTTCCAAAAAAAAACACTTAAAAGAGAAAAATAACTTGAATTTCGGAAGTCGGTGGCAAAAACAATAGTATTTTATTTGATACATATATAGTAAAATATACCTACCGTAATATATATGAAAGCAATTCATAACTATTTCCCTAGGGATATAACTATATCACGGCTTCAACTATGCGAACTGCGAACCATCTTAAAATATAACTATATGGATCTGTATTTTCGTTGTTGCCACCGACTTCCGAAATTCAAGTTATTTTTCTCTTTTAAGTGTTTTTTTTTGGAAGTCGGTTGTTTTTTTTTGTAAAAAAGTTTTTATTTTTCACTTTTTAGTTGTGTTTATACCTACCCCGCACAAATTCGTATACCAGTCGAATAATGGAAACATATCAAAAGATTTTTCAAAAATTAACGAATCATTCCAAGCGCCCCGCTGGTGGGGCAAAGAGGAATGCCTAAAAATTTTCAGTGGAATATGCCCCACTAGTTCGACTTGGTGGGGCAGATTCCACTAGTCTAAAATCTTTATGGATTCTGCCCCACTAGGGTTGGCACCTTAGAAATGTGTAGGTAGGTATGCTCGTATTTTATATTTGTTTGGAAAAGAAAGAAATGTATAGTTAAATAAAATATATATTTTTTGGTAATTTAATATGTTATGATGGCCCAGAGGTTAAGGCCTCGCCTCTCATGCATGAGGTTGTGGGTTCTAATGTGACTATTTCAATTCATATGAACTTTCTGAGTTTATCTTGGACATTATTGACATCAGTGAAGGAAAACATCGTGCGGAAACATGGACTTATAGTTAATATTAGTCTGAAATCACCAACCCGTTTTGAGCAAGCGTGATGATCAGTGCTCGTTCCTTCTCTGTATGAGAAGAGGCCTTTGCCCTGCAGTGGGACAGTAATAGGCTGGTATTATTATTTTATTATTAATTTTTATTTACTAGTTGTTTCTGGAAGGAATCGGGTTGTAAATCATACGTTAACATTTTACTTACATATAAATTTCTTTCTTTTCTAATCAAATATTAAATACGAGCATACCTACTTACACAAATTCTAAGGTGCCAACCCTTGTGGGGAAGAATTCATGCCATGGGGCAGAATGCATTTGCCCCACCAGTGGGGCGACTTGATGGGGCAAAGTGGAATGATTGAAATTTTTGTGGGTGAAAAGGGGGGATAAGGTTTGTATGAAAGATATTAATCATTTGGTTTAGAAAACGTGGTATAAACTTATCTAAGTAATAATAAAGATGGAATCATATATTTTTCAAAACTGGCTTGAAAGTGTAGAAAGGGGGTTACAAATTTTTTTGCATCTCAATGACATCTATTGTCTCAAAATGGTACACATTTTGGAATACATTTCTCTACATTCAATTTAACAGAAATAACATTTTTGAAATTTAATTACAGTCCTATTAAAATTGTAAATATAATATTATCACTATGTATCATTTACCTAGTTTTTGTTTCATTGCAATCGTCTCATACAATAAAAAGATATGCTAATTTAAAGTTTTCAAAGTGAGACCCATACCACCAACAAGCACTACGTTCCAGGCGGCAAGGGGTTACGGAGATGTGGAGCGTATGCTGCCTCTAATATTAAGCTGGGCGGTCACAGTCCATAAATTACAGGCTACCACCCCCGAAAGAGCTGTGATCGACTTTGGTAAAAAAAACTTTGCAAAAGAGCAAATATACGTCGCGCTTAGTCGTGTCAGAAGTTTGGAAGGCATAGTTTTATCAGAGTTGGACGCCAACAAATTATTAAAGCGACCACACGGCCGCAGATCATTGACGGAAATAACAAGGCTACAAAATCTGTCTTCTGTCAATCAAGGCCACACATAACATACGACTCAAGTAGCGCAATTTGATGCCGGGATACTACCATTAAAATCATTTATAGCCAGAGTACATCTCATGGCAATTCGAATAAGCCCAAACACGGCTAGGATACATTGTTTTATGACGGAGTTCCGGTGCCGTCCTTCCGGCTTCATCTTCAGATCAGTTCGATGGTCATCAGAATTATTTATTTAAACGTGCTTCACTGTCGTTTAACTATCTTAATCGAGATATCTTATCGCCACCCGTGAAATACTTATCATTGAGTAGTTCCGGTGGCCATCTGTCTTCTTCATCAGTTTCATTTCACCAAATGATACCTTCAGAATGCAAATGCTTAATTTGTTGCTGAAAATACCTAAATCGCTATGTGTGTGCCTATAATATTTGAGGAGTTCCCTCAATTTGTCATGGATTCCATCATCAGAACTAAATTTTGATAAAAATGGGACCAATCGGAAAGTGTATCCGTTCAAATAAAAAAATAATTTTCAAAATCGGTTCATAAATGACGGAGATATGAGGTAACATACATAAAAAAAAAAAAAAAATACAACCGAATTGATAACCTCCTCCTTTTTGGGAAGTCGGTTAAAAATAGAAATTTGGTACACGTGAATTTCTGTGACCCAAACACGGAAGTATAACGTAAATAAATGAATTTTGATTGTGGGGGCCACTTTTGGGAGGTAAACAAGTTTTTGTTTTAAGTTTTGATAACTGTATCATATGGCATATCAAATGAAGGGACTCAGGTACTGTGTGGATCTCAATTTTATAATTAAAAAAATATATTTTAAAGCTAGAAAATACCTTATCTCCGAACGAACCTAAAGAGCCCAAAATTTTGAAAAAAATGCGGAATATAGTTCTATACTTATAGATTACAGGGACACCTGTAAGAAGTCTATAGGTAATGGTCTTACATTTAATTTTATAGTTGGAATATATCGTCACCCTCCCCGCTAACTGTCCTAACTAGCAATTGATATTTCGGTCGGGCGCTACAATCATGTTACTGTAGTTGTGTTAGCTGTGGCTTTATTAATGAATTAATAACTTTTTTATATTGCTCTTTGAGTTAGTAGTTGCCCTAAAGCCCTAAGGCCACAAAACTTTTAAACACGAAAAAGTTATGAACACTTTGGTAATGTCAGTGCAGATACGTCAGTTTGTGAGATACAACAGCAGTGCTATTCTGTAACCATCTCACCGTGAAAACTTAGGTGAAGTGAGCTCGGAGTGAGCTGTCATTCCACCTGCTACTAGGGACTGACAGCTCACTCTGAGCTCACTTCACCTAAGTTTTCACGGTGAGATGGTTACAGAATAGCCCTACAGTTAGCCGGGAGGGTGACGATATGAGAGATTATATTTTTCAACTACAATGTTGAGTTTTTTCTTGGGATAAATCATCCCGGAACCCTTCATTGTGCGTGGCCGTCCGACACCCAACACGCTCATGGTCAGTTTTTTTAAATGCCTTTAAATTATCCCATTCTGCTGGTTCTGGCACGTAAAGACTATCGGATTTCTTTAAATAACATACAGCAAATAAACCAAAAGGTCTTTATTCGCTATTGGACGCCTTACAGCTTAGTGATGATGACTATTAATTATTTTTAGGTTTCCGTACCCGAAGGGTGTCAAACGGCTAAGCCTCCGCTTTTCGTCCGTCCGTCTGTCTGTCTGTCTGTCTGTCAGCGGGCTGTCTCATCTCATGAACTGTTATAGGTAGACAGTTGAAATTTTCACATAATAATATTGTGTATTTTTATTGTTGCTAAATTAACAATAAAAGAAATAAAGTTAATGATATTTAATATCAAAGTGATTTTTTGTGCGTGTTTTTACTCGATCTTAATACGGTGCGGAAACCTTGGTGTCCGACTCACACTTGGCCGGTTTTTTGTATTTTCATTTTTTCTTGGATCATGCACTCAAATGTATTTTTTATTTTCTTTCTTTCTAAATGACTTATCGATCCGATATCAACACATACATACATCTCAATCAAATCGATCTAACCTAACCATTCTTCCGATGTGTACCTACTTAAGACCTAAGAATAAGCTGGAATTATGATAGCACTTGTTTGTAATGAGCTATTAATTCGTTAGTGCCTATAAACATTTGTGATCTATAAACCTAACACATTCACTGCTGTGTTTATGCTAATTAATGATTTTAGAAACACACATGCCGTGTGGTTCTATAGAAAAAAGATTAGAGCCTGGATTTGGGCCTTGTTGATGGTTGTTGGTTTGTGCGGGTTGTAACTAGGCCATTGATTCCGGAATTCCAGAATTTCGCAGTAATATCGTAATTCCAATATTCACTTTGATATTTTGATTATTATTTTTAACTTTCCTAAACCCAATAATGAAGAAATTTCTGAGATTTCAAAACTCCGAGCGAGCCCATCGACTCTACAACTATACAGCCTTCCGAATTAGATTCTTCTGATTACGTTACAAATAATGTTCCAACTTTACAAGAGTAGCTCGATAAAGAATTAGGTAATGTAATAAAATCTGCAAGAATCTCTTAGATAATTTCGACCTCGCAGGCTTTGTCAAAATAGAAAAAGCTATATATGATAACGGAGTAGGCCGAGGCATGTATCTGACAGAAGCTTACAATTAGTACTAGTTATCTAGCCCCCCACTTTCAGTACATTTGTGACAACCTCAGTAAAAATCTACGGTCATCAAATAATCGCGTTCTTCAATGTCCCACTCACCGCACATACTTCATTCATTCTTCCTTCTTCGTTCAGTCTATCTCTCTATGGAATGCGCTCCCCCAGGAAATCAGGATGGCAACCAACCGATTATCCTTTAAAATTAAAGTTCGCGAGCACATTCGTAAGAAGCTGGCAGTGTCATTACAACGTTAATGTTTTCCCATTGCTTGTCTTATTTGTTCTAGTATATTCGAGTATTTATGTATATTTATTTGTGCTTATATTTATATATAATTAGGCATATATATTATATTAATAGTTTGTAATAGGTATATGTGTATCTTTAGTATATGAGTTACTTTAAAAATATTCCTCAATTTCTCGTAATTGCACCTACCACTTTTTGGCTCTGCATCACCCAAAGGTTGACTGGTAGAAAATGCCTATGGCATTAAGTCCGCCTCTGTACATTTCTGTGCTTGAAGTATTAAATAAATAAATAATTAGTAAATTGTATGCGTTCTACAGTACTATTATTAATTCTGTGGTTCTATCAACGAGTGTGGAGAGTGAATGAGTATTTTCTGAATACGAAGTTCACTCTCTGACGAAATGTTAGATGCTTTATTGTTCACGAGCACACATTATGAAGAACAACGGTTCCTCTAAAGGGAATATTAATTATTATTTAAGTAATTTACTTAATCTCAATGTGTTTCTCTTTATAATGAACATTTTAAGACTGGTGATCATGTAGGTAGGTAGTATTTACGTGATACATACTACGATTCAAATATCATATGATTTTTATTCATAATATGTAATGTTTAAGTATATTGTGTGATAAATAAGCGTTGTTGATTTTACTGCTTAAAATGTCTAATAAAGTAATAAAGGAGAGGTAGAGGAAAAAGAGTCACCAAAACAATTAAAAGTTACCAGTTCCGCAGTTCCGGAATTCCGGAACCAGATCTCCAGCATTGGAACTCAGCTTCGGAATTGAGAACCTTCCGATATTGCACGCCCTAGTAGTAACCTGTACTGATAATAAAGCTGAAGAGTTTGTTTTTTCCGAGCAAAAAGTCACAAAGAAGGCTAAGCGAAAACGAAGTAATAGCGCGGGCGGGCGATGCGATGCGGTGGGACGAAGGAACAAGAAATTTCATGTGGACGAAGTTGCGGGTGTGATTATGACAGACTTGTCAGTGGCAGCAACCCAACAGCAACCTTATCGTAATGAAAATAAAGTTCACTGTGCTTTTGACAGTGATACAAAATCAGAGCTAGAAATTACATAACTGAATGGACTGTAAGTCTCTAACTATCCCTTCGGGAAATATAAGCGTGATATTGTAATAATTACCTTTTAAAGGGGCGATAATAATGACGTTATCATAGCTACTACAGAATTCTAAATATAAAACAGGAAATGTTTAATTTAACTAACTCAAAATGTTTATTTGTAAAACATTTATTTACTGAAGAAATAGGTTAATTAGTACAGCTTGTAGGCAATTAGCCAAGAGCCGTCTCCGATGATAAATTTCCATGGCTTTGTACATAATGCCAATGTTGGCCATAGATGGATCGTGGTTTGTTGAACTTAATCCATTATCACCGAATGTAACATAATTTCGGAGATGCATTTTGAGTGATGAAGATTAAAAGTAAAGGTAGGTTTTCCTAGCTAGAAGAGCGCTGGCCCGCACATAGAGTCTGCAGTTTACCGGCAAATGACGTCACCATCATTTTCATGACAGCCGTCACTGCGGCTACCCACCACCGCTCTTTTAGGTAACCGTAGTCTAAGAAAGAAACTAAAATTGTTTATTCTGGAAAAATAAGACGCAAATTACGAAATAAACATAACATACTCGTAATACATAAAAAGCTTCATAATTACGCTCGTCTGTTGCATTAATTTTGGGCGCTCAATCAATTTTTATGAATTTCTATGTAACGAATTATAACAAACGCTGCCGTTAAAGAGCGCGCATCGAACGCGCGTACGTCGCGCGCCACTCCCGGGCGCCCTCAGCGCGCTCTCGACGCGTGGACGCAAGTTCCTTTTTTACTATTTTTTCTTGTCGTTTCTGCATTAGTAATACTGAGCATATTGAGGGTTCAAAGTTACAACAAAATGTGGAAATCTTGTTGCGTTTGATGAACGTCCAACGCGCGCCCGGCGCACGCTCAGCGTCACAGTACGCTGAGCGTGCGCCTCGTGCGCTTGTTATAACTAGTCTCTAATAAACTAACGTTTAATACTATAGCAAATCGCCGTAAGTAACTTTATTAAATAACCGTGTTAGCAATGAATGAGAAAGGAAATGTCAAAGATCAGGGAAAACCACAGGGCTATAATAAATTGTGAATTAAGTTAATGTACTGAGGAAGAGTCATATTTTATATAAAACAACGGGTGAGATGATTTCATATTAAAATGTGAGTATATATTATGTTAGTACTTATTGTTTGACCTAGGTTTTTGATGATCCGAATAAAATTAGATTATTCATATCTTCTAAAGATTTAGCTGACGAAACCTATCGAAAGGCTGGCATCCTATTTCAAAGCGATCGACGCGCGAATATGCGATTGTCGCGTTCAATAAGTTACTTTTTTTGTTCGGTGAACCTGAACGCGTGGCGTGCCGACAGAGTGCCTTTCCAGTTTTCCGAACAAAAGTGATATAAACACGTGACCGATCGCGTATTTGCGCGACGATCGCTTTTAAATAGAACGCCGCCGTAGAGACACGAAACTCTTTGAAAACGATTGTCACTTGTCTAGGCTCTTAGGTTTTCTTCCGACGCTTTATCCATAAAAGCCAAAGCTTGACATAATTTAGAAAGAACATTTTACTAGCTAACTTTCTGTTTGAAAGAGTCAAAAAGAAGACATAGTTAAGCTTGGGTTTTCTAGAAAAGCAGATCCGGCTTTATATTACGGCCGTCATGAAAATCTGTCATTATCATAGCATAGCCTTTTCCTAACAATGTTGGGGTCGGTTTCCAGTCTAATCGGGTGCAGCTGAATACCTGTATTTTACATAGAGCGACTGCCTATCTAACCTCCACAACCCAGTAGGTGGGTAATACGATACCCCTTGGTAAGACTGGTTGTCAAGCTTTCGGGCTTCTGGCGACCCGTAACGTAAAGACTGTCAAAGAACCACAAATGACAGCCGGGACCACCGGCTTAACGTGCTTTCCGAGGCATGGGGAGTCTCGGTATGTAATATGGTCGCCCATCCACGGACCAACAGCGGCAAACGTAGCTTAACCTGATGGATTGACCCGTGCGGCTTAGCCACGAGCTCCTACCAGTATTTGACATTAATTTGTCAAAAAACGCTCTGTATTTGGACAGCCATTATTCAAAGTCAAATCATTTATTTCAAATAGACCCTTATAAGGCACTTCTGAACGTCAAAATTTACAAAAAAATTGAATTGATTCTAGTCGCCCCTAACAAAAGGTAGTTTTCACATGGAGAAGAATGGACAAGAAACTCCACCGTTACTCGTTATTGATTGACTGTTTACTGCTTTTTTAGGAAACCGAAGCTTTCTTAACTTTCGGATTATTCAGACATCATTGTTAAGAAGTACCTACCCAAAGATTATCCAGTCCCATTTTTTCTTAAGAGTCAACTGACTCTCTAAATCTTATCTGACACATACAGAGGCAGATAATTACAGTTTTTGGACATTAAAAAACAAGATTAAAACAATAGTGTCGTACCCTTGCAGTCAACACGTCTACTGCGCATTGTTCACTGGATTTCTTTGTTCGTAACGGCCTTTTGTTTGTAGGAAAATTACGTGAAAATTTTACTGAGACACTGTAGAGGAAATGGGAGCAGAACAGGTTACACGTTTTTCGTAAATTGTATCAGAAATCAGACGGAAAAAAACCTGCGAGATATTGTACAAAATGAACAAGGAAATAGTATTTAAGAATCCATAATACCTCAGCTCAAATTCACTCTTTATCTCGCTCGCACACTACTGCTCGTGAACTGAGTGAGAGCGATACTGAGCGGCGGGGAGAAGGCTCCAAGGCGCCGATGGTTTAGGTAATTTCTTTTTACGTTGAAAATAATGGCAGGTAATTTAAAAAAAATAAAAACAGTATCTGCATAATATTTAGTTCAGTTATTTACTATGCAAAGTTTCATGATCTAATTTGAAATATGTTTTGAATACTAGCGGATTATTATTTCATTTATATGTAACTTGGTATTTTTTTTATGTCGAGAAAGTTTTCTGGAATCGTATTTTCGTCAAAAAATGTACTTAACATTAATTCTCAACTTTAAAATAAATTTATTTCAAAATTAATACTGCACTATTTTCAATAAAACGGAAGATCATGCTTAGCAAATTGAGGCTCTTAACCATATTAACTTAAACGGTCTATTCTGAAAAAGCTCACCGAGAAAACTTGGGTAAAAAGCTTGAGGTGAGCTATCAATAATATGTCAATATAGTCAGGTGAACTGACAACTCACTTCAAGCTCACTTTACCTCAGAAGTCTTCAAGGTGAGATTTTTAGAGAATAGACCAGCTGGAGCAGCTTTTTTTGACGTTCAAAAAGTGTTGAGCCTCAGCCTTGTTTGATTATATGACTTTTGAAGTGGAGTTGGCATCTAGCAAGTGTAACTTCTATTAAGTAATCGTATTTTCTACATATATAAAGGAATACATCCTGAAGAAACCTGGATTGAATTATCAGAAATTTCTAAAATCATTGGGAGTACAAGCGCATTGGTTAGTGCCTTTTCCTTCTTTATTTGAGAAAAAGCTTTAAAAGCCAGTAGCTTAAGGGCTTAGAGGTCTAAAACTTAATACAGTTTTGCATTCTAAATTAACTTATTTACTTACTTTATTTACTTGAAGGCGTACTAAAAAAAAAAAACACTTGTCCGGAATAAAACTTCTTACAATAATAATTTTCATTGGCTCACGTTTGCTAGGTTACGTCTGGAGTTGACGGGACGTTTCTCGTACCCACGCGAATTTTAACCTTAACTACCACTCTTTAGAGTTCAAAATAGAATACGGAACGAAATTTAGTAATCCCACTTTTTTCCATTTAAGATTTTATCGAGTTCCTTATAACAAAGGTATTATGTTGAAGGGTGCTTGTAGTTCTAACGTTTGGAAGTGAAGGGAATGTACTCTACCGTAGACCTAACTAGCGTGTCGTAGTCTGTGAATGAAAGGTCTGATTTTGTGCGTCGTTTTATTACGAAGTACCAGGGTGACTCATCGGTTGAAAATAGAGAAAACGAATTTTCCCAAACAAGACCTAGCTAGATCGATTTTTCGCCCCCGTAAAGTCATATATTGCAACTTTCATCGAAATCGTTAGAGCCGTTTTCGAGAACGTGGTTACAAATATATATATCCATTATGTTCATTATGTTCGTTGATCCATTATTTTAAAGTGTGTCATAGCTAATAGTGTCATCACTATGTCTTGTTTTCTTCCTTTTTTATTTGTTTGTATATTTGCACCTTGCAGCTATTTCCTAATAGCTAATTAGTCATTATTTAATCGTGTTTTTGTATGTTGTACTGTTTTTGTGTGCACTAAATAAACGATTTATCTATCTATTTATCTATATACTTATAAATACATACATGATACATAAACTCACGCCTTCTACCCATGGAGGTATGCAGAAACTACAGAACGCCACCGGCTACTTATAAATATTGCTCATAGGGTATAGTTTGTACTAGCCGGTCAGCAAATTTAGCAAGAGGTCTGACTATCCTGGGAGTGATGGACGTTCTCTGTCATTTGTGGGGATCTTTAAATGCATTTTCATTTCATCATTAACGTTCCCGCAAAAAAGCGCGACATGACAGCGCGACGATGCGACTCTGGTGGAACAATTTCTATGAAAATTTCTCGGAAATTGTTCTGCCGGTGTCGCGTCGCGTAGCGTCTTCGCGTCGCGCCTGGTTAAATAGACGCACTCAGAACAGTTCAGCCTGCTACTGGCTAATAATACCATCTCGTCTAATATGCTAAGCTTTTTACCATAATGTGTATTGCAGGCTGACTGAATCTATTGACAATCTTTCAGGACTAAAATTTCTCGTGAAAATTAACAAGACATGAACTATGGAACCAGCTTGCGAAAAAAGCATGCCATTTTTAAGTGAAACAGTAAGTACACGGTTTATATTATTCATAGTAAAAGCTGTTAATATTTATGAACGCGTTCACCACTTGAAAGATTTCCAATAAATTCAGAGTCAACCTATAGCAGCCGCATCACACACGCTCCCCCCATAAAAACAGCCGCCATTTTAAATTCCGTGACGTCATGGCCTACCCCTACACGCCTATTATAAGCCACGTCAGCTGCGCACCAATTCCACGTCTAATTCCGTCACTTCCGTCGCTAACTATCTAAATTCTAAGATATAAATAAACATTTGGAACTATTAGAAGTGGCGCGTAAAATAACTTTGTTTTAGAAATGTTTTGTGGCAGAATTTTGAAATGCTGTTGCAGACTTGCGACATGAATGGTTCTGAAGATAATGATGTGTTTGAATGTAGGTCGAAGCAGTGATGTGATTAAAATTTTATTGAGGAGACTTGAGCTGTTTGGCAAGAAAATTCATCCTGAAATGCAAACATCCCTTACAAAAAGTAAATATGTTTTTATTTGGGTGCATCTACAAGTAGATGTATCTGTGTTAAAGTACGCATTGCAAGCACTAGGAAGTGGTGAAGCACTAGGAAGTGGTGAAGGGTGGGCGTTTTGGGGGACTGTCTTATGTAATTTTGACGTTCGAAAAGTGCTGATTCTCAGCCTAGTTTGAATAAATGACTTTTGAATTTTGAATTTTGAATTTTGAAACCTCTAAGACATAATTATTCAATTTACCTGTATTATACATGGAGCGACTGTCTATCTGACCTCCACAACCCACTAATAACTAAACTAACCACAAAAAACTAACTGGGTAACACGACACCCCTTGTTAAGACTGGTTGTCAGACTTTCGGGCTTCTGACGACCCGTAACGACTGTCAAAGATCCACGAATGACAGCTGGGACCAACAGCTTAACATGCTTTCCGAGGCACGGAGGAGCCTCGGTATTTAAAGATGGTCAACCAGCCACTGACCAACCCCGGCAAGCGTAGCTTACCTGATGGATCGACCCGTTTGGCTGTTGGCCACGAGCTCCTCATGAAGCTTTGGAACATATTATAATTTCTTATGTGCCTGCGTAATAGCAATGCCGGTTGGTGGCAGAAATGAGAATATAGCAGGTAGGTTTAGCGCAACTATTGTTCTTGGACTTTTGCCCATTTTTTCAACCACAAACTTAAAGGAAAGTATATAAATTGCCCTAATTCCTTCCAAAACTCGGTAAGCGAATGTCTACACACTATTCCTGTATTTTCGACCGACATTTGGCATGATTGACATATATTTACTCTTACGAATCCACGAGATGGCGCCAAAGTTATTTTTAACTGCGGGAACCTGTATTAGTTTTCTTTGCTAATGTTTTTTTGAGATTTCAGAATGAACTGGTGGAGTTGTCGTAAAATTAGCTTATGTATTCAGTTTGGTGGTTTTTAGAATAGAATAGAATACTCTTTATTATCTACTTACACCATACGAATTACAGATCAAAATGTAAAATTTTTACATAGGGTAAAACAATGGGCGGTCTTATCGCTAGTAAGCGGTATTTTAAAGACAACCTTTGGATAGATTTTTAAAGGGAGAAGGAGAGCGTACTGTTGGTACTCTGTGGTGTACCATTTACATATGCAATTAATAAATACGTTCCCTGTGGCTGAGAATTATTATTAAGGATTACCTACAGTGAGCAGTCTTTTCTAAGGCACATCGAAAACTTCTAATTTGCAGAAAGTAGAATTTATGTTTTATTGTATCAGAAATGTGTGGTCTTATTATTTAGGGGAATACTGATGGTATTCCCCTAAATAATAATACCTAATAAAACCTAGACTGAACTAATTTCTCCATGGAACAAACATCGGATAGCTGATGTTTTTTTCGTAATTTCGACGTTGATGCCATAGAGAAAGTTGTTCAGATGGATGATCTATACCACACCCTTAAATATGACTATACATTTCTGAAACACGCAGTATACAGCATGGTAGCAAATAAGACAGGAACAAAAAAAATAAAAACCTTACCGCTTTTATCTAAAGAAATCTCTTCTAGTAGAATGGCGATAGGAGACTAAACGTTATCAATTTATTGACATACCTAGCTAATTACTCTTCAAACGGTCTCCTTTCCCCAGTTAGCTCATTTTAGATCTATTTCCTGCTACAGAAACAGCAGTCAGTAGCACATCCATACTGCAGTCAACAAATAGAGTGCACGACGGTTGTCATAACTGCAAGATCAAAGACTTGTCCTATGTAATGAACTGTTGCAATGCTATTAACTGTAGTGTTACTAACGTGTGTGCGACCACCGAGATTGGCATGTTTTGTTGTTGACTTGGTCCAGCGGGGTAATCGCGTAACACACATAACATTACAATCGATCGTAATTCCTTTCAATTTGACAGTTCAGCCACGTTCATTACATAACATCACGCCTGTAATCCTCGAAGGGTTAGGCAGAGGTATACCTACACCCACATTTCGCCGCGTTCGATGCGTTATAAACGTTGTTGAGCAGATGATTTTTTTAAACCTATGAAGCAATGGATTACTATGTTCCTTGAAAACCTTTGGATTGTGATTGAAAGTTTGTTACGCAATTACGATGCAGTTTAGAGTGATAAACACACCGATGACAACAAGACATTGAGACAGCTGTCAGTTGAGAAAAAAAAAACATTAAGGTAAGGATAAGAGGCTTTATTGTTTAGGGTAAGAAAGACAGGAAAGACAGGAAAGAAAGAAATAAAGAAAAAAATAGAAATTGTTTTGTTGCCACAGAAATACGTACATCTAACAAAGAAACACCTACGAGTATACTCCAAGTTTTAGGTAGTTAAATAAAGGAAAATAAATCGTAAAAAGGGTTTTTTATTGATGACACTTTCTTGTTTAAAGATACGATAAAACCAAATTAAATTAATTTTTGATTTTTACAAGTTTCCCGTTTTCCGTTATTCCGTATGTTAAACTTTGCCATTTATTCTTAAACTACTCTTCGTAGAAGTAACTGCTTGAGCACAATTTTTTTGTTAGATTTATAATAATAATATAATATTTTGTAATCTGTCTATTATAAAGAGCCCAAACTCTAAACGTCAACGAATTATAACGTTGCTAAATTGAAGAGTACAACTGTGACGTAGCATAACAACTGAAGTGACAGGTATTGCGTTTAGTTGGTTACTTGACAGCTGTCTCGTCACGTGGTTTTTAATGTTAAACCTATGGAGTATAGTAGTAAAACGTCATTAGGTTATTCTATCTATTCTAGATTCCAAATAGACGAGTTAAAAGCAATGATGCCTAATAGGATTCCATCAAACATCACCATCACAAGTTATCATTAAGTGACCATAATCTACATAATCCAACAAAATAATCCTTGCAGCAGAAAATAAAAATTATTTCACAGCTGATAATCGTAATTCCAATCACGGTCTTTGTTAAGAGAGTACTGTAATGAATAGCTAATTATGATTGAATATGAATTTGATTTAAGATCTAATTTGTGTGTTGATGTTGTATTTATTATTGCATAATTTAAAGATTTTTTCTAAATGAATAAAAATAAAAATTGTAAAGTAACTTACCGCATTCTAATGTATACCTTACCTTACCGAGATAAGAGTTACATTGCATTGACTTACTACTGGTTTTACGTCGATCGTGAATATGTTAACATTTCTTTGGAATTAATTTAGCTATATTAAAGAAAGCATTCCCCGCCAAATATTACGAATTCCTACTAACGAAAACCACAGTATATTTCCTACACAGTAGTCTGTCCTTAAAACAAACTGAAAGTGAACGGTGATTATATTTCTTGACGGATGCGATACGATTAGGTGTACTTAAAACTTTGCCTCGCTCATTTCTGTGCAAAATAGGCAATCCAACTTTTTGATGAACACACCATCCATTTAGGCCTGCTTTCTGAGGGTTATGCAAATTTTTATAAGAGTGGGTACTTTAAATTGTCATTAGAAACTAGTGGAAACATTTTAAAAGAGTGACTTTAGAGTTTCTTGCCCTTTTTGCTTGGTAGATACTCATCCTCAGATCAAACGCGCCCGGTTCGTAATAAAATACACCCAGTGGTTTATTACCCATAGCAAACAAAGTAAAAGGCATGTCATTCAAATTATTCTTTTGAAAAGAACATCCGAACCGCCAAGAAGCATACTGCATAGCACTGCCATTATAACGGTGAGGTGAAAGACACAATTATAGTACTAGAAATAGGGATCAATTAGTTCAACCGGGTTTCAGACTGGCGAAAGTAGACTCATCTTTCATGGGGTACTGTTTAAAATGTTATAATAAAATACCTCCCCACATACTACAACTAAATGAAACTAAATTTAAATCTTGTATAAAACGCACACTATGCTACCAAGCATATTATAAGCTGGGGGATTATATAGGTGACAAAAATGCTTGGCTCAACGCTGGTCCAGCTCCACAAGGGCGCATAAACTAATTTAATTTTAGCATTCGAAAATATTGTCGGAGCTGCTGAAGATTGCATAAATTATCTTTGAATTGTATAACTTCAATCTCATAGTATTATATAATTGCAAAGCACATGTGTGAGCACTGTGACCATGTACCTTCTGTGAAGCTACCATTTACTGAGTACGTCTTTCATTGACTTGAATGTGCCCTGGCGGCTGAGAGTATGTCATGCTCACTCAAATGTCTCGCTGGTGGTGGCGTGTGTGTTGGATCGTTAAGTTCCCTTCAAAATGGTTGAGCTAAACGGTGCTGATCCATGCGTCGTGTTCGTGAACGGGCGCCGTCAGTAGGGACTGGTCATCTCTTATCTGCCACGGCTTATTTTAATTTTTGAATTGTTTTTATCTTTTTATAACGGACGCTTTTTACGTGCACGTCTTTCTACATTGGTCTCACATGTATAATTTCAACATGAATGATGTAACCAATATTTTGTAACAACATTATGATTTAAAAGAGTGTCCATGGAGTTTCTTGCCCGTTCTTCTCCATAGGAACCTACGCTTTGGAATGGGCAACTAGCTTCATATTTGTGACTGACTGACCCCTTGACAATTCAAAAGTGCCTGTAAATGGTTTAATTGAAATAAATGCTTTGAGTTTGAGTTTGAGTTTGAGTTTGATAACAATACTTCATAATTCGATCAGGCATAGACATAACAGACAACGGGAGTCTTCCACATCGCACGTTTCTTAGACTGTTTCGTCTTTCAACGACGAAATATAAACTTTGCGCCTGATTGCCACTAATAAACAAAAAACGGTTCTTTAAAGCATCATCCAAACTTTCACGAAATTCACTACTAACAAACATAATTGGTCCTTTAAACGATATCAACATATAACTCTCACATTTCACAGAATAAGCATATTTCCGGCCCTCTAACAATCTCTTTAACTTACTAAGAACACAAAACTTATACGAAAACTCCTCAAACAAAATTGAGGCGCAAAAATACTTGAAGGGGTCTGATAGGACCGATGCCTGCCGGAGTTGCGGGAAAGTCCGAAAGGGATAACGTGGCCCCTGGCAACGTACAGGCAACGGAAGGAACAAGGGTGGGTTTTAGCCAGTAAGAATCTGACACGCTCTCCCGCTCCGCCCAGAGCGGGAGAAATTATTTGATAATTTCAAAAGCAAAAAAAAAAAATGGCGCAAAAATACTGATGATAAGAAAAGTGTTATTATGATTTTTATTAGTTTTCCAATATCTATGAAATAGAATCTACATTAATAAACACTCCATATGAAACTACCTTGTGGAAATTTATCTCCCTTAGTATCAATACTATTCTCTTTTAAATGTTGACGTTCAAAAGTGCTTTTTAATGGCCAGTTGAAATAAATGATTTGACTTTGAATTTGGATAGACTAAAAATGAGAGTAAGTTTTGAAAGTTTGAATTAAATTGTTGTAATTTTTTTTTTGTTATTAGGTATCTGCTGAAAATTTCTGAGCCCATTGTAAACTTTATACAACAGCGTCTGGATAAAAAGATAGAATACTCTTTATTTATGCCCATTAGGCAAATTTTCCTTTAAATTTTATTTGTAAAGTCTCATTATCTCATTTAACTTTAAACTTATTTTTTCCCCTACTTAGTTATTGAGTTTAAAGTAGAGTGCCGCTAGCAGCACTCAATCCCTATCGAATAAAGTGCCACTATTTGCGGCATAATAGTGGCGCTGCCTCGGCCCGGCTAAACTACCGTAAGCATTGCATTGTTACTGTCATTGTTATTTGATGGTTGAGGTTAGTTCGCTGTCCTTTGTACTGATTGATCGTATTTTTTAAATTTTATCAATAGAGGAGTTTATTTTTGAGTAGAGGCTAATGTTTATTTCTTCCATCTTTAGCCGGCTAAACTAAAGTGTAGCCGTAACCCCTTGGCTAAAAATGAAGTAGCTAATGAAAATCGCGGAAAGATAGGTTAGGTTAGGTTAGAACTGTGACCACACCACGCCAGTGTCCGTTTATGCACAAGAGAATGTAAAACACCACATTCCCAAAATATTACATTCTCTTGGGCCTAATTAAATTGTTCGCAAACAAATTAAGAGTCGCTCAGTGGTCTTTCCCAACCTTAATACTATCCCACAAATCGCGAAAGAAACTTTGGCGATTTTTTTCTCAGTTTTGCACACTTGGGGTTTTCAAATAATTATACAACAAAATGAGTCTACTCTATCCAAAAAAAAATGCTACTATAAAAAAGCGACGGGTTATAAAGTGTAGTGGTTCCGGAGTAATCCCGAGAATACGGCTTGCGGCACTTTATCCGATAGCGATAGAATTCCGCTAGCGGCACTCAATACACTGCCGTGATAGAATGGCACTTGCGGCACTTTATACGAATATATATGTTATAGTCAAAGTCCGATACACAGTCTCTTCGCGGAAGGACTGGTTTATCCTAGGTTTGGCCAAAGCCATCAGGCAATCCCCGAAATACATTTCAATTTCGCCCTTTGCCTGAAGTATTTTTAGTCAAACCCAGGAGCTCCTAACTTTTCAGTCAAACGTCGAAAGTAAATTATTCTGTTTCGGTTTTGGCCTAGTCAATCCTAGAAGCGACTGCAAAACTCGGTCAAACGTTGATCTGAACATGTTTAAACAGGTTCATAATGTCTCTCGCGGTGTTCCGACCGATTGTTTTGTCATTTCATGTTCGTTCATTGAGCGTGCGGGCGTGTAATTGTGTAAAATCGAAGATGAGTGAATCAAACGGTGTTGTTGTTACTAAAAACGTGGATAAAGAAGCTTTAAAAGTAAAGTTTAAAGAGAAAATTTCTAATTTGAATAAAAATAAGTGTTCATTTCACATAAAAAACAAACAGTTGTATGAGCAGATTATCAGTGAGGTAGAATCCGCGAATGCCACACGGCATTCTCTCAAAGCATCTCAAATATAAAAGTGAAAATCACGTAAGCTGACCAATCAGGTGTCAGAACTGGCAGAGTTAAGCGGTTCTTAAGACTTGAAAGCTGCTTAAATGATAAAATGCTTCCAAATATACGAAGATAAGACACTTCATACCTATATCGGAGTTTGACTCGTCAAACCCCGATTTAATAAAATTGTGTTTTGACGTTTGCCTGACCAAATTAGTCTCTCCCAGGTTTGACGAAAATTGTTTAGTCAAAGGCCGAAAATTTACATTTGTTTGGGCTTTGACTAAGTCATTCAGTCTGACCTGAGGATTGACCAGTCCAACCTAGGAGCGCCGGAGCTTCGGAGTTTGCCTATAACATATATATATAGGAATAGTGTTTTTTTTTTTGTAAAAAGACTTAATTTTTTTTTAATGGCCTACCTACAATTGTTTTCACTGATACAAATTTAAATAGTTTTATTATACTAGTGTGTTTAGTTTTTGACTAGATGGTAGCGTTGGCTCGGTAAAATTTGTATGACGAACATCTTGATTACCTTACATTGTAGATGACGTCATTTATTTGTGAAAAGAACGATAAATATTCATCTTAGCATTTATGATTCTTTTTTTGTCTTTTCAATCTGACGATCTCTGTATTAGCTCTAGAAAAAATAATAATATAACATTTGGCTTAGTAAGTATGTGTGAAGACGTGCTATGATCGTAAAATATGATGAGGAACACATTTATTTCAGATTTTGATATTATTTCCTCTAATAAATTGAAAGAACAAGAGAACAATCCTACTCTATGCAAGATTTTGTAGTATTTATAAATCAAAACTAAAAGACAAATGTGACATATTTTCAAATTGGCTTTCAGAAAATTTTTACTGTAGGTTATTTATACGTTTTTAGAACATGTTAAGCCGTTCAAATTCCTCGATAATTCATTCATGGAATCTTAAGAATTTAGACGTAAGTGCCAAATTTGTTTAACATTACTTTCCGCGATGTTTTAGGAGTCAAACAATTTTATCCGTTTTCACTAACAAAAGTGCGTTGCTGGATTTTCAACGCATGACTTAGCGCCGAAAGTTGAAAATCCAATAGCGAGCTTTTATTTAGGCATTCATTTTAGTGTCGCCTAGTGAAAACGGCCATTAGAGCATCAATTTAAAAAAGTTATGTTGTTTTGGTACCATCCATTCTCTACGCATATAATAATTCAAGATACTAATTGCTACTCTAGTAAAAAACGATGACAAACATGTTTTTTGTGCGATCCTATAGTTATTACCAGGTTACCTAAAAGCACGGGACTGGATTTACTCTGCCCTCCACATTAACATTTCTTACGTACCGTCATTCATGATGTAGGTACCTTAGTATTCGTTTTAATTGACTTGTGCTCAGAGTTTTTTTTAAACTCTCACTTTAACGAATACGTAGACAGTGCGTGTCGATACCTATTGTGGTATAATAATTTTATTCTAGGTGCATCGTCCTCACATATAATTATATAACTAATGTACTTATACAAAATATCGTAAAACATTAAAAAAAAGTAACGGTGGAGTTTCTTGCCCATTCTTCTCCATGCGAAAACTACCTTTTGGAAGGGGCGACTAGAATTTGACGTTCAAAAGTGCCTTATAAGGGACTATTTGAAATAAATGATTTGACTTTGACTTTGACTCTGATATAACTAGGGATATAACTGTCAGAGTGCCCTAATAGTTATATTAATAGATCGTGCTCGTATCGTGGTTATATTCCCAGTAAGACAGTTATGAACCGCTTTCATATAACTATATTACGGCATATAGCTATATCCCTATGGATATATCTATATCACGGCTGTAACCATCTTACTGCAACATATACTATTATAAATGAAAGTCGCTTTTCGTGTCAGACTGTGTGACTGCGTTGTTCTTCTAAACTACTCAACGAATTTTAATGCGGTTTTACCAACATTTTGAAAATTTATTCCAGAATGTCTAACTGTATACATAATCCGTCTATAATGCTCCCACTGTTGGGGCACTTCGAGAGGGGGTGGGCGATATAATACATTTTAATCTATTATCATATAATCATATTAAACTTGAAGCAGGAGCGGGTTGCTAGTAAGAAATAATTTAAGTTAACGATCCGAAATGATTCCGCTGAAAATCTGACATGCTCGGATTGTTCCACATGCATTCAATTTTCACCCTAAAGGTGATCCAATAGAGAACCAAAGTAGTTGACATAGCCTACAGAACAAGCAAGCTGAAGTGGCTATGAGCCGGCGTTATTAGCCGTAGAACCGATGACCATTGGGGTAAATGTGTTCTTGAGTGTAGACCGCAAATCGGCTAGCTTAGGGTAGAATGCCCTCATGCTACCCCGTGGCCACGAGCTACACGCTCAAGCGACATGTGACTTGTGATAGAGAATGCGGAACAAACAAATGAAAGAAGTGGTTAACGACGATGTTCTAAAGAGCATGCCAGGAGTCACCTCGACGCGACTTGCGGGGCGACGGACGGAAACAGTGCTTGACGAAGACGCGTTACAAGTCGCTTCGCTTGAGGCCGTGAACGGGGCCTTAAATGGAGCGATGAGTTTTGCAGAGTAGTTAATAGCAAGCTTGATGAGACTAGGCAAAGATCAAGTTATAAATAGCCTGTGATTGGAGAGCAATATGTCCAGCAGTGGACTGCCAATAATAGGCTAATGATGACAAAAATTCACACAAGAAAAAAAAATGTTAGCCTTCGTTTATTCATTTGATCCCATTATTTATATGATTCATCTGAAGTATGTGAAGCTCCTGCCAATTTATGTGATAGTACGAGCGTTGTGTACTATTGCCAATAATAGGCGCCGCGGGAATTCTAGTTCAATAGTTGACAGACATTTTTAGAGCTTCGTTGTGCAACCATTATCGTCGATTTACTATGAGCCTGTACATGTCGAATGTCGATGTAGAGATCAACTTGTAAAATGTAATTTCAAAGGTTTGCATAAATAGCAAAATGGGGTAAGCAGGTAAGTATGTATATTACAATAATATCCAAAACGTTCTAAAAACATTGCAGCACACTAAAAATATCATTAAGCTAACAAGTGCAAGAAAATAAGCATGGGTTCGATCCTCAGATCACTCAGTGTTATAATGGTTTCTCGTCAAAGTACTTCTGAGTGAGCCGATACTCTTGATTTGTGCCCCATTTATTTCAAATACAGAAATATACCAAAGACAATAATAAATCCAGAAATATATATCAAAGAGAAATTACAGAAATATACCGAAGAAATAGTTTACCTACAGAACAGTTATGTTTCGTAGCTAGAACCAATGGTAATATAAACCAAAGTAAAGTCAGGGAGAATAATTGGTAAGCAAATTGACAACGACTTAAAATGACCGTGTAATCAAATCGTCCTGTCATTTTTTGACAGTTGAAGTATGAAATCAAGGCATATTGACGTAGGGTGTCAGTTTCCTTCAAATAATTTCCGTGACTGTAGTTTGGCACTCAGGTAGAATATTATTTTAAGCGCAGTTAACTCTCAGGAATTTACCTACGAAAAATATTTTTAGAAACCACTGCACGTTGTGTCGTTCGGTGTGTTGTTGTTTTCATTCAACCACATTGCAATTTTGTTACTCAATGAAATGTAATCAAATTGACAGTTTTACGCATATATTTTAGTGTTTATTGGTATCCAGAATTAACAATAATATGTACATAATAATAAAATAGTAACGAAGTCAAAACTGTACATTGATATATTTTTTTTAAAGTAGTTTAATAAAATAATATTTATAAGTAAATTGCTACGAGACACGTAGGAACGAGTCTGATGCCGAAAATATAGTTTTTAGAATTTTTGTCGGCTTGTCTGGATATATGTTCCGAATTGGCGCAAAAACGGCTACACGGATTTGGATGCAATTTGGCACACATATAGGGTACTTTTAATCCCGGTAGTTCATTGCTGTGAGATATTATTTGACATCTACGCGGGCGAAGGCGCGGACAAAAGCTAGTTTACAAAATAAATAATTTATTACCATACGTATACCTATAACCTCACTCTTTTTCATCCAAGGGTTAAGCAGAGGTGTACCTAATAATTGATCCATTTGTTTATTTATTTTATTTTAAGAATCCTTAAAGTTTAATAATTTGGAAAATAAATTGACAGCACTCTCAATATTCATAAAATGTCGAAGGAATTCGACTCAAAATAGATGTTACATAATTTTATCGTCATAATAGAATCCAGATTTTTTTAAAGCACTTTTTAACTATTTATAAAGGCAATATAGCATTGAACTACGATCCTTACAAACTCCTTTTGCTTCGTTTACGTTCATAAACCTGGGCACACACGCACGCTGGTTGCGAGTACTACGCACCTGACCTTTCTGAAGAACATCACCAATAAGGTCCTACGTCCTAATATGTCCTTCTAGTCTATATTATGTCTATGTTCTTCCCCAAACACCGTTTCCAGTCACATCTGCCTTGTAGACCTTTTGTTAGTAGTATTTCATTCATCAGTAAAACAAGTGTTTCACTCTCATATATAATCTACTCCATTTTCCTAGTCCTAAGTTACCACCAATTTACCGGCGAATGACGTCACTGAAACGATCTCTATGAAAGTGAGTTAGTGTGTTTTTCTAGAGAGCGTTTTTGACACCGTAAAGTCAAACCCCATTCCCGTCATTTTCTTGACAGCCGGCCGTTGTGTGGCGGCCATCGCCCTAGGAAGTAGCTTATGCAACTTTATCAAATATTTTTCTCTAAACCAACATGAAAGTTTGTCATACAATTTATTGTACACAACATCGATATTCTAGTCTTTCTATTTTTAGTCGAATCTAGGCGACCTTGTGACGTCACTGGCGCCGCTTTCTGTCACTCGAACCACAAAATAGAAAAGTACGAATAACTACTATCAAACATCGTAAAAATGGAAATAAATTCATACTTTTGGATAATATTCATATGTTGGAAAAAACAATGGTTTTCGTTCCGAGAACTATCATTACAGTTACAATAATAGGTCTATAATATTAATTAATAATATAATAACAAAATAAAATCTAATAAGGGTACCTACTTCAAGGTCTTCCCTGTATTTTTTTTAAGACTATTCGACCAACTACAGGGCAGCAACAACTTTACTCTTACGAGTACAAGCAAAGATGACCTTTCAATAACCTGGATTTTCAGCCTATAATCATCGTAAATTGCATGCATTAGAGGGAACAGGGCCTGCGAGGAATTTGAAAAATAAGTATTTGAAGAAACTATTGCCGTCGTGTTACCTCAAGTCTGCCCCCGTACAGTGCGATAGGGATAGCTGCAGCTCAGACCTTCTGTCTGAGCAGGTCTGAGCTGCATCACAAAAAAAATTGACGACATCAACGTTTCGTATTCCCCTTTTTTCTCCTCGAAAACTAAGCCGATACAATTAGTTTTTATATTAAAATTTTAAGAAAGAGTATGTCTAGGTTTCTTTCATTTTCTTTTATGTTAAAAACTTTTCAAATTTGTCTGGTAGTCCTCTAATCACGGCGGTAAAAATGGGGCATTTTTGTAATTTTTGGAGGATCATATTTTCTTTACCAATAAGTTGCTGAAAAAAAGGAAATAACAGGGACGTGTCTACAGCAGAACTTGATTTTATGGAAAAAAATAGTTGCTCTAGAAGCATTATTCAGGAAACAAAAAGGGGAATACATTTGTATGGAGAATCGCAGGCTCCCTCTTAATTCATTTTAGAGTACGTAATTTTTGCCCGAAGAACTATTATTATGGTTCTTTTGTTAGCTTTTCTGTGTCACTAAGAATTAATAATAACTATACAGAGAAGATTTAATTTTAACTAAAGTGACGGAAATTGACTGCTGTATTTTCTTATTTCGTTGATTAATATCGGGGTGCAGACTAAAAGTTCGCGTCTTAATCAAACATTTTTCTATTTTTATGATTAATGGTAGACGCTTTATCATTTACTTAAAAAATGTTCCACAGACAGTTGAAGTTCCAAATTCTTCATTATGTTTTATTTTTAACCGACTTCAAAACGGAGAAGGTTCTCAATTCGACAGTGTGTTTGTTTTTTGTTACGCTATTATTCCGCCAATTACTATGAAATTGATTTTGATGATTTCTTTTTTGTTTGGTAGGTCATACTTCAGAAGTGGTCTCAAATAAATGTTGTTAACTGTGTTTGGGTAGTTTTTGAGTTATCTTCAATAATACGTATTTTTCTTACATAATTTATGTGGATGATATTAATAAGTTCCTGTCACTGTTATTTACATAGCAGGCAGTGGTATACGAATTTGTGCGGGATACCGACTTTAAAGAAATTAAAGTTATTTTTCACCTTTTTTGGAAGTCGGTTGATTTTTTTTTTGCTTATAGAGTCAAGTCAAGAATGAAAATATTACGGTTTGAGATTATGATCATTTTAGATACAATATACAAGCCAGCACTCAAATATATATATATTGTGTACAAGTATACAAAAAAAAGGGTTAGTGTTAATTGGGCATCAAAGATTTCGTCCGCATCGCTGTCAATGAAAATATTAATTTTATAGTCTTGATAAAGTAATAAGCCTTTTACGCCTGGACAGTTATTACCAATTTAATCACTCATAAACTTTTTTTTTTACTTTGGACCAATTGGGCAATAAAATATTTATGAAGTAGTTACAAAAGCTTTCTACAAAAAATCCAAACACAAAAACACTTTTACAAGAAACATTATAAAATTAAAAACAATCCAAATCATAACGTATTTCCCCGACTGTCACTTCTATATCGCGTCTTAACGCCGCCATCTTTAAAAGTAAACAGTCGTTACTTATTTATATTGATACTTCTCTAAATTACAGAATATCTATATATTTTTCTTTGATCAAAGGAAATATTAAAGAGGAACCGTTAGATTTCTCGAAGGAGATCAATTCTTATGAAATGGATGAATATTATAAATATTTCTTTTCATTCAGCGGTGTTTATTACGTGCGTTGATTTACAGGAGCTGTTTGATCAACTATGCCTACGCATTTCAATACGTCTTTGTTTAGTATAAGTTCCCGATTTAAGATGAAGCAAAGATTGAAAGGAGTATTTTTGTTGTAACTATACAAAAAAATTAAAATATAATAAATACTTATTACTATAGTAACAAGGTTTCAAAGAAGAATTTCGCCCTAACGAAACGTTTAATTTCAATTACACGCTGGCATAAGTAGTGTTGTCACGTCTCTTTGCAAAGTAAAGAGGATACATTATGGACCAAACTCCTGTTAGCCTGTCAAGTGTTAATCCAGAGTTTTCTCTCTTTGCTATGAATTTCAGACGAAACCGGTTGCCATACTCATACGAAACGAAATAAGATGCATATCTTCAGTAATTCTCTCAGACTCAGTTGAATTTGCCCATGCCCAACTTGCTGGAGTGTCACTTTCAATACTTCAAAACTTTGCCCAAGTGCCCGTTCACCTGCAGCTCGGATGATCTAAAGAATGCCACCGATGCCGCAATCAACGTAGCCACCTACTGGGCTCAGACAATCTAAAATAAAAATACAACTAAGAAGAGTACCATCGACACGAAAAGAAGTGATTTAATTTAACAGAAGTAGCGCAACGATTTATTAGATGCATGTAGTTTATGTAGAAGATTTCTTGTGTTGTGTTGTCTTGTATATCGAAGTTCATTGTTACAACTTTTTTATTTTTTTATTTGATCAACACCTACAACCATCTTGAGGATGTATGCACAATTATCCGTATCCAGTTCGTATTTATGTTCGTTTCTAATCCGGTTTGATCATCCTAATAATTGTATGGACTCACGTGTATACGCTTGTATTCGGTTCGTGTTCTGTTCGTTTTTTGACGGATCTAAACCGATTTTATCAATCAAAACGAAACAAATACGGTTTTTTCCCGTCCGTCTTTTTCACGTATCGAACACGAATCGAATACAAACCAGATACGGATAAGTGGGCAAACGCCCTGAGTATCATAAATTACGAATAATAAACATAAGCATAATCAGTCAATAGTGTTCCCAATGCTGGAACACCGACCTCCACTCTGTGAGAGTGGGCCGTAATCCACCACGCAAGCCCAGTGCGAGTTGATGGATGTCACATGGCTTTGAATTTTTGGTTCTAGGACATGCCGGTTTCCGCACGATGTTTTCCTTCACCATTTTAAGAGCAGTGGTGATGAAGTAATTTACACAAAGTAAAGTACCTGTCTGGGTTCAAACCCACGAACTACAACTCGTAGGTCACGGCCGGAATTACGAGTAATACTATTACTTAATTCTTTGGAAACAATTTCATGGTATATTATTGTTTGACTTACCTCTATATGGAACATAAATATTCAAATACAGGCAGTCTTCGGATTCATTGGTAAGGAACGCCTTCAGCTGGTTCATGTAGTGCTGGCGTCCTGATGATGGAGGGTTTCCCTTCTTGATGGGAGGCAGTGACTGAGGGCAGACAGGGGCGAAGCGGGTCGCCATCTTGACTCCCGGCCAGGGTGGGGCGCTGACTGTAACAAGGAGTTTGGGTGTCAGTCAAAGGTAAATAATTTATTTCAAGTAGGTCATTAATAAGCACTTAGAACGTCAAAGGTAAAATAAAATAGAATTAGTTCTAGGTGCTCCTTCCAAAAGGTAGTTCCGTACGGAGAAGAATTGGCAAGAAACTACATTAGTAAGTGTCTAAGCACGCTATGCCGAAGGTACGCGACCGTAGTTCCGGGGCTGATTTTACGTTTCGACGTATTCGGCTGATATGACACACCATAAAGCGGGGAAATTACGCGACAGAAATTCGGTTGCGCAGCGGTGTGTGAATTCAGTGTCTCGAACGCCGTCATGGTGTCGTGTCGTGTTGTCAAAAAATGGATAATTTTACAGTAATAGCGATTGCAGAGACTGTTTTAGAAGAGGACAAATACAAGAAAGAATTTTGAGTGAACGCATTGAACTCTACAAGATGGCCAGTTTCAACGTTTGAACCGAACCGAACTTCCGTCGCGTATAATGTGTTTCTAATAGCATTGCAGGCGCAATTACGCCGCAGTTCGGTCGCGTATCTTCGGCATAGTGTGCTTAGGCACTTACTCTTTTAAAATGTTTTACAATATACCTACATTTATTATAATTATATGCGCAAACGATATACCTAGAATAAATTAACATTACTCAATAGGTTTGGTGTATCAAAATTACTATATGTACTCAGTTTGGTTAAGGTTATGACGTAAATATTAGGTATAAACGCCCGTATTCCCGAAGGGTTCGGCAAAGGTGTTGAAAACATTAACAATAATTCGCCAGTTAAGTAGCGGGATGAGTCTATTATCATTACCCGAACATATTAGAAATTCGTCAAAAAGCCCCAATAACACTTGTTTTGCCTGGGTATGGAACTCAGGACTCCATGCTCAACAAACGTCAATAACACCTGACCGACATTACATTGGCTATTTTGCATGCTTTTTCAGGGCATACAGTCGTGACAATATTTTTCATTCTCAATGTGTTACAAATATCAATGGTCACATTTTAAAAGCTACGTATAATACATAGTGTCATTATCATCATCAGCCTACAGCAGCTGCAGTCCACTGCTGGGCATAGGCTTCTCCAATTGCACGCCATTCAGCTCGATTCTTGGCAACTCTCATCGAGCTGCTACCAGCCACCCTGCCAAGATCATCGCTCCACCTAGCCTGAGGGCGTCCTTCCTTAAGTTTTTCGATTCGCGGTCTGGAACACGTCATCATCGTCACCCACGTTGACCCGAAATCATAGCACATAACACTAAACTTTAAGATTATTTGCGAAACAACAAACTTTCCGCCATAAAAAATAAAATGCCAATATTTTTATTTCACTAGGAAGAAAATATCGAATCCTGAGAATCTCTAAAGCCCCGCTAAAGTGTTTTGCTTAAACGCCAGCGGATTTTCTCGGAAAACTGCAGCATTTGAGACTTTCGTGATAACTACTTTTGCCTTACAGATAGTTTTAGAAATCAATCGAGTGAATTAAATGTAAGGACGCTATGCGACATCGACTCTGTTCATTTTGTGACGGTTCATTTGACAGAAATACTTAATGTTTAGTTAAGAGTGATTTAGTAAACAATTTGTATATTCATACAATAGATCTAATTTTTAGGGTTCTGTTCCATACCCAAAGGATGCCAACGGGACTCTATTAGGCTGTGATGTCCATCCGTTCATCAGCAGGCTGTATATTTTGAACCTTAATAGATAGACACTTGAAATTCCCACACTAATATGTACCTAGTTATTATCGTACACACACAACAACAAATAATAAAAATAAAGTTAAAAATTAAAGATGGTCCTCATACAAGAAACGCGTTTTTTCAATAAAATATGTTATGTTCATTACTGTACGGGGTTACGGAACCCTTCGTGTGCGAGTCTGACTCGTACTTGGCCGCTTTTTTATGTCGAATATTTAATCATGTGAAGATTCTTATGAGATTTAAGTATTATTTTAGGTCCAATACGAAAAAAGTGTTCTTTACATAATTCATAACGTTAGGTACCACTATAACATCGTAATTTTGGACTGTGTCCAAACCTCTATCCCATCTTTGCGCCAAAGGTAAGGTTTAAACTCAACATTGAAGTCCTCACAGTTACATCTTCTCGAAATACCAAATCATTTTTTTTTAAGAACCATTCAATTGGGCTTCGGTCTATCCCAAATAGCCACACAATATTCTGTTTACTCAAACATTGGCAAAATATCATCGTTTAGTATTCTACTGTTGCAACAGATGCTCCTGAACTATACGACGAACTGTTCCATCTTTTTGCTCCGATAAACTATAGCTGTAACAGGAGGCACAGACTGTTCGCCGTGCCTAGGAGTCAAACCGTCGTCGCTCGAGCCCAGTCTCCTGTCCCTCGCACACTCTCTGCGCTCAACACTCTCTTGGATGCTAAGCCTGACTGTCATGTGTTTGCGGATAAATAGAAGAAGATTTTATCAGTTTTTTTTGGAGTATTGTGAGATTAACTATACCAACTACTGATCCAATTCCGAAAATTCTTTCACTAATAGAAAGCTACACTATTGTTGCCATATGATAATTATGTTTTATGTTTTAGTACAACTATTTTCTTAATGTCCTCGGCAAACTTCGTGTTTCGTCGGTCATCGGATTTCTATCAGTTGCTCTTTGCAATTGGTGCAGACCGGACGCTCTTAATCGACTTGGAAGCTCCCTTCAAAATGGTTGAGCTGAATGGTGCTGATCCATGCGTCATGTTGGTGAACGGGCGCCGTCAGTTGGGACTGGTCATCTCTTAGGTGCCATGGTTTATTTTAATTTATTTAAAAATTTTGAATCTTTCTTTGTTTTTTTCTTTTTATTACGGACGCTTTTACAAACGTGCACGTCTTTCTACATTGTTCTCACATGTATAATTTCAACATGAATGATGTTACCAATTGTTGTATCAAATTTTTTATTTAAAAGAGTGTCCGTGGAGTTTTTTGCGTTCTTCTCCATAGGTACCTACTACGCTTTGGAATGGGCAACTATCTTTATATTTTTGACTGATCGACTTCTTGACAGTTCAAAAGTGCCTGTAAATGGTTTAATTGAAATAAATGCTTTGAGTTTGAGAAGTATGTAGAGTCGTTAATACTCATTTAACTCAATGTAATTTACTGATAGAAATCTGAGGAATGACGAAACACGAAGTTTGCCGAGGGACGTTAAGGAAATAGTTGTACTGTAAGTATAGTTGACTTCCACTCACACGAAGTTGCGGGCGCTAGTTATTCAATAAAATAACTTTCATAGTTCAGGAACCATGGTACAACATACTAATGGTATCCTAACACGATTTCCCTTTGTTTCTTCATATTTAGTCAAGCAACCGTTTCGTTGGTCGGAAGCGTTAAAGCTGAGGTCCTGGGTTGGATTCCCGGATCAGCCAGTGTTATTGAGTTGTTTCATCTGAAATTTCGCAGTAGCTACCCGGAGTCGGATTTGTGCCCGGTTGCTGGCAACAGGCTCGCCCCCTATTACATGGGACTTAAACATAACTGACGAAATGTGGGTGTACTATAGGTACACGTCAGCCTAACCCTTTGGCGTGATGTTGTTAAGTCTCATAGTCCAAGAGCCATGGTACAGCATACTGAAGTTATCCTAACATTCACGATTTACTTTTCATCATTTCAGCCGAAAGACGTCCACTGCTGGACATAAGCCTCCCCAAGCACCGCCACTTCGACCGATTTTGTGCCTCCCGATTTACCTTTATTTATTCCTATTTAGCCGAGCAAAAAAGTAAAAACTCGCAAGCAACAGTACAATATATCACTTAACTCGCAATACTATGGTAAACAGTGCCTTGATAACCACCATTTTGCATTCTAACACTATGCACTGGTATTCTCATTGTTTTTAATATTTATGTTGATCCCCGCTTCTCAGTTTTTATATTGAAGTTATAATTCAAGTTTATTTGATTCAATTTGCATCTGCTTCTGGAATGTTTTGCGTGGTTTCATGCTTATTAATTTTGTGTCTGTAATTTTTAATAGGAGTTGAGTATAATATCTGTAAGCAGAAAAGGGAATTTGAAATGGTTTATTGACCATTGAATCTGCTGATGTTAAGTATTAACAATCACTAAATACTTGTAAATCAGTGAATCTGCCCAGCCTTGTCCCAACTATGTTGGGTTCGGCTTCCAGTCTAACCAGATATAGCTGAATACCAGTATTTTACATTGAGCGACTGCCTATCTGACCTCCACAACCCAATAACTGGGTAATACGATACCCCTTGATAAGACTGACTCCCGTAACGACTGTCAAAGATCCACGAATGACAGCCGGGACCAACGGCTTAGAGTCTGAGTCTCGGTTTGTACAGATGGTCACCCATCCACGGACCAACGTGAACGTAGCTTAACCTGATGGATCGACCAAGCTCCTCCTACTAAATACTTATGGATAAGGAATATTAATACGTATAAGTTATTAATATATGCCAAAATTGAAAATCTGAGTTGAGCTAGCCTTTCCTAAGTGTTTTGATCTTTTGATCATAGAATAGATGTGATCACATCTATTCTATATCTATGTTATCTATCTGTACTGACTTTGTTTGTTCGTTTGAACGCGCTTACCTCTGGAACTACCAGTCGGATGAAAAAAAAACTTTTTGCATTTGATAGCTGAATTCTTGAGAAAGGCTATAGGCAACATCACGCTAAGATCCTAAGGAGCCGCAAAAAGAAATAAGTTGAAAAGAAGGCTAAGCGAAAACGAAGTAATAGCGCGGGTAGGCGATGCGATGCGACGGGGTGGGTTGGGGGAACAAGAAATTTGACGCAGACGAAATCACGGACAGAAGCTAGTAATTTAATAAAAGCTTCACAAATCCGTTTATCTGTTTTCACAAATTATTGTTTCCTATCTGTTCTATTACAACCATGCCCTACAAAGAAGAACCACATTCATATTTTTAGAAATACAGTTTTTCCCCGAAATAATCTCTAAATCTCCGTAGCCTGATCGGCATGTTTAAAATAGCTAAAACCGGTGGATTCTTTGCATTCCAAAGCATACAACTCCACACAGTTCCACAAACTTTGTCCTAAATTTTAAGCACGAGAGCAATCTATTGTAAGGTTTTATTGTGCATAAATTGTTAGCTCCTAAACTGGGAACGGAAATGGAAAATGTATGAGCGTACAAAGTATTAGAATTATTGTAGGAAATTGGCAACCAAAATGTAGTGTAAGTGTTTGTTCAGACTTGCTTAATTACCAACTAGCCTTTGGCTGACGCTTTGCCTTCGTGGAAGTCGGAAATTATCCCATGGGAACGTACTCCGGGATATAAAGATATCCTATGTCCTAACTTACGTACTATCGAACTTCATATCTAAGCAGTTTGAAAACAAAATCCCGTGAACACGATGACCACATCTGTTACCGCCCCGGTTCTATAGCGGCCGAGCACTGTAAGCAGAAATAGTCCTTACGGTGTATAGATATGAAATTCTTCGATGGTACGTGTAAGTTTTTTTTTTGTACCTAAATATGGTACACGGGTAGATCATGACCTAGATTTAGACCCAGGTCATGGGCTACCCGTGTACCAATTTTCATCCAAATCCGTTCAGCTGTTATGGGTGACAGACGACAGGCAGAGTACTTTAGCATTTAAATTATTTGTACGGATTATGTGCTATTTAATAACAAGTTTTCTTAATACTTGTATATATAGTTCAGTATTTAAATGGAAATGTCGTGCATATTGTGTGTAGGTACATCCTTAAACTTCAATGTTGATACAGTCATAACAATACTTTAAATAAATAAATATGTTTGCATAACAATAAACCCGTATGAGAATCGTATCGCTGGATCTCGCTTGACCTGGCACTGATCCCAACCTGATCTTATCGTGTTATGTTTTGAATGGAACTGCCATAATAAAGTCTTGAATACCTACAAATCTTCTACTACAGTGCTAAAATTTGAACAAAATAGTGCAAATTGTATATATTATTACCTGGAGGCATAAACCTTAGGTGCCCCGTCGGAGGGGCAGCATATGGTATGCCAAGAAACATTTCCACAAACTGAAAGTCATAGTGCCGACTTGGCTTCACTATTAATCCTCTAAGAGCACCTTGTCTCAGGTGGTATTCCCTCGTCAATCGTTTCCCTCCGTCATCGTTCGGAAAACTTCGGCTGTCACCGTATACATTCGCGGCACCTTCATTCGCCATCGGCAACAAGAGCGAGACGAAAATACAAATAAACATATTGTGATTTATAAACGAAGTCGCGTGCCGGTTAGTGGCCATTTTGTTTATGAGCAACGGTTTGCTCGTTTTATGCTCAGCGTTCTCAAAATAGTTGCCGTTTTATTGTTTGTTTGCACTCAGCTTTTATTGTCCACTGTACTCTGTGAGTCTGCGTTCTTAATCGCGATTTATTTTTAACCAGTGAACTATAATTTCCAATAATACTGCACTACACTTAAAAATAAAACTGGCATACTCAATAAAATTTTCATAAATTCGAATTTGTTGTTTTAATTTTTTTATCACAGTTTTTTTTAATAATACGATTGTAAAAATATTGTTTTATCTAAATATTGTCACTGTCTATTTTTGTTTTGAAATTTTTTTTGACGATCGATAAACGGCGTTTGCGCGTTCCCGGCGCGTGATTCCAACTGGATAGCGTCCAAAGTTGTCCCCGCGAGTCTCTAATACCGAAATACTACGGCATTCGAAGCAGAGGGGATGTGAATTGCTGAGATTGTTTCGAACATTCCTTTCGGTGGATTTTCTTTTGTGTCAATCTAGATTTAGTCGTGGAAACAATTGTTTCGAGTGCTAGACACTGTTTTATTTGGGACTTCTGAGAGCACTTTGATACGTCAAGCGAATACAATTTGTTGTTTTGTCAAACATGGTCAAGTGGAATTTCAATGCTTTTTGTATTTGATATGAAAACCATCAATTTGGAAAGTTGGCTCATTTCATTGGTGAAAATGTAAACATTTAATTAAGTATAAATAATAGTTCATTAATGATATTCATGAATTATGTTTATGATGTCTATTTTGTTTATGATGCTTTTAACTGGTGTAATTTAATATGGGTAGTAATGTATTTGAAACCATTTCGTTAATTTAATGTTATATCGTATTAATTTCAAACTCAAAGCAATCATATCAACAAGAGCCGATTTAAAAGGTACTTGTGAATAGTCAATTAGTTTAATTAGTCAATTAATTTGGCTTCAAATAATAATAATAATATTATTTAGTTATCCTTGAATGCATGCTCTCTATTAAAGCAAGCTCCGTGCTTTATTGAATAACACGCAACCACATCAAATAAATAAAGATAAAAATATATTGCAAAAATCTGACAGTCAAATTTATCTCGTGATCTATCCCCACAACGTATCCCATGTGCAGCCACATCTCTCATCGTCGCACGCGCATCATTATAACCGTTGGACTAACGTGCATCTATTTATGTCGCAGCACGTGGCATTCCGGATAATGACCGGCCAGGAAGGAAACAATGCTTTGATCCGGATGTTTGGGGGTTTCAAAGGGTAAGCAGAGATGTGAGTGGAAGTTGAAATGAGAAATCTTCTTGCCTGTTATGCTTAAAGGGTAAATTGAAATGGATAAACAATTATTTATAATGGTTTTGAGTGACTGGAAATTTTTGCCAGGAACATGTTTTCTTGATACAAAAACATGTTGGGCAACTTTTGTTTACTATGAAAACAGCTTTAAATGTCAGTAGCATCTTGACTTAATACGTAATTTCAACCGTGTTGGAATTCTGAATGAAATGTCAATGTGTCAGTAGAATCAATACATGTCCCGGATTATAAATCTTATGTAGTTGTATAGTCTGTTCAAAAACTTTGATAAAAATGTAAATAAATGGATCAGAAAATGTACCGCTGGATGCCAATTTGCAGTATCACAACTCGAAATTCTATTTTTAAGTCACCATAAAGATTATTTTTTCATTTGACAATTGAGTTTAATTTTATAACCTCAACTTTTGACGATTATTTTTGAATTAAAATTTTAATAATGTTATTCAAACAATAATTGTAGGAAAAAGTAGTGAGATATAAAGTTGAAACCTTATAAATACAGATAAAAATGTTCCTATTTTCTTGTGAGTGATTGCGTAAGAATACAACCAGAACAGGCTTTGTTTACACTTTCAGCAGATACTTTATAGTGAAGAAATTCTCTGCAAAATTTCAGAAAGTCACATAATATTAGTTTAGCTTATTGTGAAACTCAAAATTCCCTTCTAAGTACTTCGATGAACTTGACTAATAAAACTATGGACGAGCAACGGCCATTACCGTGTACACCAGCTATTCCACCTTGCGTAGGAAGACGACACCTGGCACACGGTCCTCTCCTTTGTTCCCCGATCAAAATATTTTGTACCTGTCAGGAATGCTAATCTATTTGAGCGGGAAGATTAAATGCCACCCTTTGATTTACCGATAGTGTTTTATTTTTCTCTTTTATATATTATGCGCATACGTCGGCAGTCTTGTTGCTATTTGTTGTTCTTCCTTTTTGCAAAGACTGGTGGTGTGACACTAGGAAGAGGGCACAAAAAATAAATCTGCCTAGCCTTTTCCCAATTATGCTGGGGTCGGCTTCTAGTCTAACCCGATGCAGCTGGATACCAGTATTTTACATGGCGACTGCCTATCGGACCACCACAACCCAGTTACTAGGTAACACGATACCCCTTGGCAAGACAGGGCACACCCTATTACGACGTATTATTGCCACCATTTTTCCAGTGTGAGTGAGAGACGGAGCTATACAAGGCCGATAGCACCATCCTTTTTTCGCAGTGGAATAATGATGGAATTAATACTTCATAATACGGCTCCTGGTTGTCAGACTTTCGGGCTTCTGAATACCCGTAACGAGTGTCAAAGATCTACGAATAATAGCCGGGATCAACTGCTTAACGTGCATGGAGAAGTCTCGGTATGTTATGGATGGTCACGCATCCACGGACCGACTGCGGCAAGCGTTGCTTAATCTTGAAGACGACCCGTGCGGCTGTTATTATTCTGCTATGAGCCCCTAGGAAGAGAGCACATTAATGTATAATTGTCGTGTTTCAAAGGGTGACGCAACTTACAAACGCGTTTTTAACTATACTCCATTTATTATAACATTAGACAAATAACGGTTATCACCCTTCCGTTATTTCAATATAAACGTATTATAAACTCCGTTATCTCACGATAAGTACCAAGAAATGTAATCTATTTAGCATTTATAACATTTAAATGGTAAATATGTAAATTTATAACATCGCTTTGGGTGAATCTGTAAAGGTGTTATAATTGTGAAATAAATAAATAAATTTACATTAAAAATATAACTCTAAATAAAGTGCAGTCGTTTCAACAGTATTACACAATAAATGTCCTTATTTAGCCGTTATCTATCTAATACTAAGTGGATTATAGTTTGTGATTGGTTGCGTCTTGTATGGACCGTTCTCTGACTATACATTGTTGAATTAAAGAGTTTGTAACTGCTTACTTTTGACTTGAGTAGCGTGGTGATCGTGGACGATAGACTTTAGTCTACCAACTCTGCCGTCATAAAGGTGACCTTAGAAAGACTGAAGGCTCACGTGCAATCTCTTCTGGTAGAAGAGAGGGTAGGTATTTCTATTACAAAATGAAAATAAGTTGTTTTGTGATTATTTTAAGAACAATATCTTAAGTTCTAGCAAAAATTCCGCTCTCGAAAGAAAGAAAAACTTATTTTGAAAGAACACCTAATTTCAAATAAATTCTAAGAGCATTATATTTACTTATTTGAATGTAAATAGCTCCGTTATTGGTGTCGCTGAAAATAAATTGACAAAGAGTAAGACGTTTAGTGAGTTCGTCGTCACCGATTGTTTATCGAATTTTAACAATAGTGAGTCGGTAGACTTCATCTGGCATAAAATAATCGTAGTTCCACAAAATATTGATGTAATAAAATATCCTTGGCTCTTAATCATATTTAAAAAACACACGAATACAGACACTACGATCTGATATAAATAAAATAAAATCAGAATACCAGTATTTTAAATGATACGACTGCCTATCTGATCTCCACAACACGATTAAACGACACGAACACGAATGATTTTGGGCAACATTACTTATAATATATTTCACTCCGCACATTACACTTTTTCACAACACCAATAACTCGCATATTTATCTCATCTACTCGACGTCCGTATGTCACTGCAGGGATTTAGCAGAATATCAGCGTCAGGTATATTTGCCTGGCACATGCTGAGCTGGACTCCCGTTTGGTGCAACCTTGAGACGCACACCGCACTTTTTTATGCTCGTTGATCCATTATTTTAAAGTGTATCATAGCCAATAGTGTCATCACAATGTCTTGTTTTCTTCCATTTTTATTTGTTTATATATTGGCACCTTGCAGCAATTTCCTAATAGCTAATTAGTCATTATTTAATCGTGTTTTTGTATGTTGTGCTGTTTTTTGTGTGCACTAAATAAACAATCTATCTATCTATCTATAAATAAAATAATAATGCTTTATTGAATTATAGAAATACCGTAAGGGTTACCATTTATTACTTTCGTTATTAAAAAAATCTGTTATAAAACATTTTATCTATTTGACAAAACGTTATACTAAAATACCCGCTTTTACCATATAAAAATGTTCCTAGCCTACCCTTCAAATTGACTCGGCAACAGCAGACGCTCCCCGCGTTTTAAAGGTCCCAAAAACAGCGTCAACTTATTAAACACATAAATATGCCACATCTGCATAATTTCGCACTTGATCATTGTCAGGACACTACGCCATCTTGGATGTACGAAACAGATTTCCAGGAAAGTCGAAGATGAATCGTCTAGTCGGTTCGCCAATTACGGAATTATTTTATGTATATTTGAAGTGCTGTGATTATTCATATTATGAACAATAAAGGAATATAATTTGTTGGGTTTGTGGTTGTTCTAAGTCTTTCTGAGAATTTTTCTATGTGAAATTAGAGTTGTGTTGCGTTGTGTATCGCTACTGCAGAGCGTGTGGTCCTGAGTTCGATCCCCAGGTCGGGCAATGCGTGGCCAAGTGTTATGGTTTTTTTTATCAGGAATTTCTCAGTTGCAGCCCGGAGTGTGCATTTGTGCTCGCGCCCTATTACAATAAACATAAATATAACTAGTACTATAAGTACACCTCTGCCCAAACTTCTTCGTCATGTTTCTATGTATAAAGTCTATAAAGATGCATACATATAATCAGTTTCGGACAAAAATCAGAAACCAACTATTATTAAGATTTTGTTAAAAAATGTTTTTATTTATACCTACCTCTCACTTTAAATGGACTAACACATCAGTGTCGTCTGTTACTCCATGTAGTGGTTATGATAAATGTATTCTACTGACACATTAATCTTCTGCTCTTTATTCATAATATACAACGTGAAGATCACAAAATAATACCAAATAGGTTTTAGAGTGAAAGTGCGAAGTGCTCTTTAGCGTAGTTAGGTACACTAATTATTGCGTTATGTGGTGAGCAGTGGTAAATAAAAGGTGTCTTTTTCTACTCACGATTATATTGTCCTTCACACAACACAGATCAATCCAGGATAAAGGCACAAGAGTTCGACACACACAGACAGTTACACAAGATAAAGAAAGTCTTTCTTCAAGAGAAAACTAACGACCGGAAGGGCACAAAGTTGCATAGGCTTCGCGTCGCGACAGCGAGATCGGACTAAAGGTCAAGCAAGGTGACCGAACGGTCGCTGCGTCGCGCGGCCCCACTCATGCGCACCGACTACGTCACCGCGTGACGTAGACGCGGAGCGGTTCCACAGTACGTTACTGTTGTCTACTACGGTGATCAAAACATTTAATTATATTATTGTTTACACAATAATATAATTAAATGTTTTGTAGATATTATTATAAGTGTATAATGTATAATTATGTTATGTATAAGTGTTCCTATGTGTATGTAATAAGACAGGTATATATATATATAGTATGAATTGAGTTGTTTTGTGTAAGATACGTGTTAAGGATCGCCACATCACTCCCCTCCAGAGACCGTCCTACGGGCGATAATAATCTGGGAATCGAACCCTTCGACCAGACCTGGTAGTTCTGACGGGACAGTCCGTGGGCTGTTCTTCCTCTTCTTGAACATCTTGGTCAGATGGTGACGTATCAGCCAATATGTAGGCGGGTTTTAGGCGGTCCACGGAAACTTTGACCTGTTTCCCTTTTACCCGTATTGTATAGGTTTTGTCGCCTTTTTGTACCACTTCGTGAGGACCGGTGTAAGCTGGTTGCAATGAAGCTCGAAGCGCATCGTCCCTGAGGAATATGTGGCTTGAGGTAGCGAGGTCCTTGTGGACAAATATTCTGTCCCTGGTATGGCGTGTTGCTGGAGTGGGCTGCAATTTTGCGGCGAACGAGCGTAAACGCGTGGTGAACTCCGAGATGTCGGTGGTGCCGCTGTCACCGGAAATGAAAAATTCTCCCGGGAGTCGTAATGGCTCACCGTACAGGAGTTCCGCAGAAGAAGTTTGAAGATCCTCTTTAAAAGCGCTCCGGACACCCAGTAGTACTAAGGGCAGAGATTCTGTCCAGTTATGGTCAGCGTGGCACATGATTGCCGTTTTAAGTTGCCTGTGGAATCGTTCCACTAGGCCATTGCATGCTGGGTGGTAGGCTGTGGTCTTCCGATGTTTGAATCCGACTATTTTGGCTAGATATTGGAACAGTGCGGATTCAAATTGCCGTCCTCTGTCTGTGACAATGTCCGTTGGGCAACCAAAGCGGGAGATCCAGCTGGTCAGCAATGCTTTACCGACTGTCTCCGCGGTAATGTCTACAATCGGTACTACTTCTGGCCACCTAGTGAAACGATCCACGGCCGTTAGGCAGTACCGGTACCCCTGTGATGGAGGAAGTGGACCTATTAGGTCAATGTGCACGAAGGCAAATCTGGCACGGGGTAATTCGAATGTGCCCAATGGTGATGACACATGACGATTTACCTTTGTGCGTTGACAGCTGAGACACGATCGTGACCATTGTCGACAATCCTTGCGGACTCCAGGCCAAACGTATCGCTGTGCAATTAATTTTGCGGATGTGTTTGCTCCTGGATGGCTGAGGCTATGAAGGCTCTCAAATATTCGTCGTCGTAATGGTTTTGTTACGAATGGTCTTGGAGCGGCTGTACTCACATCACAGAGTAACTCGACGGGACTGCCGTCGATTTTAAGCCTCTTTAGTTGAAGAGATGTTTCTGACTTTATAAGTTGCAACAGTTCTGGGTCGGAAGCTTGTGATTTTGCGAGAACTTCAAAATCGACTGGAGTTTGCAGTTCACTGACACGGGACAATGTATCGGCGACGATGTTATCCTTGCCGGAAATATGTTGGATGTCCGTTGTGAACTGTGAAATAAAGTCAAGGTGTCTATACTGACGAGGAGCGCAGTTGTGCTTTCGCTCATGGAAAGCGTATATCAACGGCTTGTGGTCAGTATAGACGGTGAAGTGTCTCGCTTCCAACATGTGGCGGAAGTATTTTATGCCTTCGTAGATCGCGAGGAGCTCACGATCGTATGGCGAGTACTTCTGCTGAGCGGGGCTCAACTTGCGTGAGAAGAAGGCAAGCGGTTGCCACTGCTCGTCCCTGAACTGTTGCAAAACTGCACCCATTGCCAGATCTGATGCATCTGTAACTAGGGCGAGCTTCGCTTGGTAGTCGGGGTGTGCAAGCAATACGGCGTTGCAGAGGCTGTCTTTGCACATATTAAAGGCAGTTAGCGCCTCGCCTGTTATTTCCACGGGATGTTGACCTTTTACTGAGCCAGTTAGGAGAGCATTAAGGGGACCTTGAAATTTTGCGGCTTTAGGTATAAACCGCCTGTAAAAGTTCAACATCCCTAAGAAACGCCTGAGCTCCCTAACAGTTTTAGGCGTAGGGAAGTCCTTGATGGCTTCCACCTTGGACTCCAAGGGTCTGGTGCCGGCTGCAGAGATGCGATAGCCTAAAAATGTGACTTCGTCAGAACCGAATATACACTTCGAGGTGTTGATGACAATGCCATATTTCTGCATCCTGGTGAAAAGCTGATGCAGGTGGTCCTCGTGCTGCTCCTGGTCTTTCGAGAATATAAGGAAATCGTCGAGATAGCAGTAACAGCAGTCAAGCCCGCGCGTCATTTCGTCGACGAATCTCTGAAATGTTTGACCTGCGTTCCTCAAACCAAAGGTCATATAGGGAAATTCGTACAGGCCAAACGGTGTTGTTATCGCCGTCTTCTGGATGTCGTCCTTGCTGACTGGAATCTGGTTATAGGCCTTAACCAGGTCGATGGTGGAGAAGACCTTGCAACCGGCTATGCTGTGGGTGAGGTCGTGGACATGTTTAATAGGGTACCTGTCAGGTATGGTCCTTGCGTTGAGCAGCCTGTAATCACCGCAGGGTCGCCAGCTGTTGTCCTTCTTTGGCGCTAAATGAAGGGGTGAAGACCAAGGGCTCTCAGATGGTCGAGCAGTGCCGTTACTAAGCATGACCTCAAATTCCTGCTTAGCGATCTGCAGTTTGTCTGGAGCTAGCCTGCGAGGGGAACAAGAGATGGGCGGGCCGGGTGTGGTGCGTATATGGTGTACTGTGTGGTGTGTGGTTTTACGGTGTGTACCAGCAGGCCGCGTGATTTCGGGGTACTTATTAAGTATCAAGTGATACCTGGAATCACCGACTGAGACCTTTACTGAGCACGTCGCAGAAGCCTTTGCAACGGAAGCTGTTACAAACATTGATGTGGTTTTGTCCACCAAACGTTTGTTTCTGATGTCAACAAGCAAATCGTAGAAGCTTAAAAAATCTACGCCAATGATTGGCTTGGTGACATCAGCTACAATAAACCGCCATGGGAAGTTACGGCGCAAATTTAAATCTAAATTAAGCTGTAGATAGCCGTATGTATCAATTATAGACCCGTTAGCGGCCGATAATTGATAGTTTGACTTGACCCGTTGTTCACGTAGAACATGTCGCGGAAACACACACAAATCACTACCAGTGTCCACTAAAAACTGTGTCTTTGCTGTTCGGTCCGTGACGAAGAGGCGACCTGTGGTCGTCAGACAGTCGTCAGCCGCCATTACCGACTGCCTTTGGAGTTTCCCGACTTCTCGTAATCGCATGGCTTAATGCATTTGCGAGCATTGGACCCAAACTTGGAGTGGTAAAAGCAGAACGGCTGCTTTTGGTGGCTTGACTCGGACCGCTGTCTGGATCGATGATGCTGTTGGTGGTTCGAACGCGATTGCGAACGAGGTCTCCTACTCAGCTGCGTCGTCAGGTTCCTCACGGCCTTCTTTAATTCGGCGATCTCGTTCGCCATCTCGTGCATGCTAGGTCCCGACGCCGATGTTGCGGCGACCTGACATGGGGTTACGATATCCTGGACCCTGTCCGCCAGGTCTGCTAGTTCCTCCAGGGAAGTCTGTGGCTGTGAAGCCAGCAGAGTCTGGACGTTGCTCGGCAGGCGACTGCTCCATATAGTCCGCAGAAAGTCCTCTGGGACACTCGGTCCGGCCAAACTTTGAAGATGCCGCAGGAACTGTGAAGGCTTGCGATCTCCGAGCTCTTCGTGCATGAGAAGCTGCTTCACTCTCTTCTCGTGTGACGCAGTCAATCTTTTAATGAGCTCGTGTTTGAGCTTCTCATATTTGTTGTTCTCCGGCGGTTTGAGAAAAATGTCCCTTATTTGTTTGGCGTACTGGTGTTCAAGGTTGCCGATGACGTGGTTGAACTTAGTCGCGTCACTGGTGATGTTCGCGTTCGCAAACTGAGCCTCAACTTGTGCGAACCAAACCTCTGGGTCATCCGGCCAAAATGGAGGTATTCGTACCGCTATACGGCAAATGTCGGATGGTTCGTCAATGGACACGCACTTTGCGCAACGGGGTTGTTGACGCGAACGGGTTGTTCCAAATGATTTCGCAGAATCGCTGCTGTCACTCATGGTGCTACTGTGGTTTACCTTCGCTACTTTAAATATCGACTGTCCGTTTCAGGGTACCCGTGGTTGTCGAGCCTTTCTGGCGTATTCTAAGCGGGGTCACCAATTTAGCGTAGTTAGGTACACTAATTATTGCGTTATGTGGTGAGCAGTGGTAAATAAAAGGTGTCTTTTTCTACTCACGATTATATTGTCCTTCACACAACACAGATCAATCCAGGATAAAGGCACAAGAGTTCGACACACACAGACAGTTACACAAGATAAAGAAAGTCTTTCTTCAAGAGAAAACTAACGACCGGAAGGGCACAAAGTTGCATAGGCTTCGCGTCGCGACAGCGAGATCGGACTAAAGGTCAAGCAAGGTGACCGAACGGTCGCTGCGTCGCGCGGCCCCACTCATGCGCACCGACTACGTCACCGCGTGACGTAGACGCGGAGCGGTTCCACAGTACGTTACTGTTGTCTACTACGGTGATCAAAACATTTAATTATATTATTGTTTACACAATAATATAATTAAATGTTTTGTAGATATTATTATAAGTGTATAATGTATAATTATGTTATGTATAAGTGTTCCTATGTGTATGTAATAAGACAGGTATATATATATATAGTATGAATTGAGTTGTTTTGTGTAAGATACGTGTTAAGGATCGCCACACTCTTTAGTGAATACTTAATAAGACTGTGTATTTATTAAATGAAATTATGAAATGAAATTATTGAAATGATGAAATAATTTTATTTTCTGTAAATAGGTTTGTACAACATAGCTTTTATACGTCAATAATATTTTAAAACTATATTGGCCTTATTACAAAACAAGGTTTATATTTAGAACCAGGTTTAACCCAGTGAGCCATTTTTGAATTTCTCAATTTATTTCGACGTCGTTAAAGTTCTAAACACAAAAACTAATTTTAAATCCGAGTCTAAGTTCTAATTTTTTTATTAAGAACTTTAAACTAGTCGGAATAAGGTTCTAAATAAAACAACTGGCTGGATGGATTAAGCTTTGACCAAACTTAGAACTCGTTTTGTAATAAGACGGTATGAGTTCGGCGTTTCCTATCTGACTACTCTGAGAAGAAAGGCCGAAACAAACTCAGAGATCACAGTCTCTTTTAAAGATCAGATATAATCTTGGTCAGATCATGTGAATATAATTATCTACCTACGTCAAAATTTCTAGTAGGTTTGTTAATTAAGGCTAAGTCACGACTAATTTTACCAAACTAAAGGCTTTGTTTTTACCAATTGTCTTCAAAACTTTGCAACCCTGTGTAGCCACAAGTACTTTCGATTGAAGGCATGGTCTCTGTGAACGATCTTCGGAAAACTCTGTAAGGGTGTGAGACAAAACAATGGCCAAAATCCGGTTATGACATTGGACTATAGGCCATTTTTGTGTGACTGCAATCTCGTTACATGTATTACCGAGTGATTTAAATAAATGTATTAATGAGTGATGCAAATGTATTGTAAATGTATTATATTGACCGAGTTTGGCCCAGGAGGTGGCCACGCCAATCGCGGCATCAGTGACGCTTTTAGGTTCTCAGAAGTGCAGGAGTATGGATACTTTGGAGACTCCAACATATGGGACCTAGTTTGGTCAGAAGACTCGGAAGTGTGACGGCATCTACATCGCCACATGCGAACTTCGCATCACACTGACGTCACGCAAAACCCTGCATCGCGCAAGTAGGGTTTACCGTGCGATCAGTATATGTAACTTCCCGACATCAATCGTCGGGCAGTTGCCCACATTTGCAGGATATCGGTGGAATCTATTATCCCCAATTTAGCTAGATTGTGCTTGCAGTGGGTTCGATTCCCGAGTCGGGCAAAGTATCATTGGGTTTATCAATCAGAAATTTCTCAGTAGCAGCCCGGACTCTGGATTTGTGCCCGGTTGATGGCAATAGGCACGGCCCCTATTACATAGGACTTAAACATAACTAGCGAAATGTGGGTGTTCTATAGCTACGTGACCTCTGCTTAACTCTTTGGGGAATACAGGCGTGATGTTATGATAAGAACTGGCTAGAAGAACAACCAAAAACAAGTTACTAACAAAATATTAAATCAAGTCACTTAAGCAACTGACAAATTGCTTCAAAAATAAGCAGTAACAACTTCGCGAATGCCAGGTGCTTCATCTACGTAGACAGGAATAGCCTCGAGGGAAGTTACAGATATAGCAGTTTGCGCATATGGCTTTAATTGTTGTTTTTTTCTAAGACAAACTATGATTCATATAGAGAGAATGATGGGAAAAATGTATTTGTGGTTATAAGAATCGAAGTGATTCATATTTAATCAGTTGTTAATATTATTGTACCATCTGTTAGATATAACGATATAGATAATCTTGTAGATGAATTGAATGATAATTTTATTCTACATGAAGTTAACGAAGCTGAAAGTTTCGAAAAGACAAATCTGATGGAATAAAAATAAGTCACCCAATTTTATGATTTTTAATAGTACTTAACAATAGAAGACCTTCAGACCAAATAAAAAACAAGACATAGCGCTGTCAACAGTAACATGAGGCCGGTTTCGTAAACATGTGTGCACTTAGTGAGGTGTGGTTTGATTGTAGTTTCATTGTAAATGGTTGTAAATGTGCGTGTGAGCGTGTATGCACAGAGCGGAGGGGTAGTTTTGGCATGCTTCACTTTATTGTTTGCAGCGCTATGTCTAGGATTTTTATTTGGTCTGAGAGAAGACCATGCAGTTTTGAAGACGGTGTCCAGCAGTAGGATGTTACACAAAACCTGAAACCTCTCACAAGTTGTCATCATGCTGTAAATACAATTATTATGGTTTCTTTACTATTGTCTTGTCGTCTTTAAGGCATACGCTTACAGAATAAACTTTTTAAACTTTAGGTCCCGATTCAAACTTAATGGCGGCTCGGAACATGAGGCGAGTCGCTGCGCAGTAACAAATTCATGGGTCAGCGGGAGTGACGGGTGGAGTACTGTGCAGCGAGAAGCTAACTTCCGAGCCGCCATTAAGTTTGAATCGAACTATAAACGAGAAAAATGGATGTCAAGTTACTGATTAGTTATTATAGCCTTTATTAGCACATCAGATGTTGTAAGACAGTGAAGATACAGGTTGCACTATGTGTGGGATAATTGCGTTATACACTTACAATGGTAATACAATACATAAATACATTCATTTTGTCAATTCAACAACATTAATTGCTTCATTTACGCTGTCGGGCAGACGAATTTTTCAAACATGCGAAGAAATGGATTAGGAATTTCCTTCAAAATCCTTCGGTTTGTGATTAAAACTGTTTTGCAATTGGGGTGCAGTGTGTTCTTCATTTATTTGATTTTAAACCTATTTCCTACAGACATTACTAACATCATTAAAATTATCCTACACTTTGATTAATGTTCTTCCTAATATTCTTAACATAGTTCAAACCGACTAAGATCTCAACATCTCCGACGGCCAGTCACCTGTCAACCTGCTCACGCGTCGGCAATGTAATAAGGTAGGACAGCGTTGGCACCAGATTTAGAAGTGTTTATGCTTAAAATATAACTACGACATGATATTATGGGTAAGGTGAAGGAACTTGGTGGGTTATTATTGAATACATCTATCAAGTGATGTTGGCTGGGGGTAGGTAGATTCGTACTGTTTTGTAATTGAATTTGATGGCGTAGGTATAACGTAAACTAAATCCTTATTATAATAACATAATAAGGTATATATAAGCACATGAAGGTTTTGGTTATCATTCTAATAACATGGAGTACATGCCACGGATGAATATTGTCGAATCCGCTGTCTTACATAATCGCTAGCTGTTGTATAAAACAATTCTGTTATGTATAACTGCTGCACTGTTTTTCTAGCTAGATCAAAGAGTGATCTGTATTTAGGAGAGACCGTTTCGACACACTATTTGAGTATTGCAATATTCATGTTTTTTATGTTTTAGAGCTTACAATATAAATTATTTCTTTTTCAAGTTTCATGCAATAGCAGGAGGCAAAGGTAATAAAGCATAAAAAATAATAACACCTTAAAAACTGCGGCATTTCAAACAGACAGAAAACAAAATGATTGATGACAGCAATGTTGATTTATTACCCTTAACACCTGTCAAAGAAAATGAGATGTGCTAAAAGGCAGAAAGCCCATATCAATCTACTCACTCGGAAAGTAAGTAGAGGTCCCGAAAAAACTGCAGCAGAAAGTCCCAGCTCAATAGCTTATCAAATGTTCGGTCAGGCAAAAGAAACAAAAGGGCCCACGTATGCATTCAGAATGTCGGAACGTCACTCGAGAAATCCGTTTCAAAATATCACGAGCTTGAAGGACATGAACAAAAAGTTGTGTCGCAGTCGCCACAGCTGCTCGCTTCCAGAGATATCGATTGCAAAAAGTACAGAAAAACAGACAAGCTAACGGCTTGTACACAAAGGGGGATCGTGTTTCGTGTGATTTTTGTTTTTGGACTTTGCTTTGCTGACCATCGTTTGCGTTTTGGCATTATTCTGGCCAATTAGATGGTTGTATTAGAAGTATTTGTGTTGGTTTTAATTGAATTCCACTGTGTTCATTGTGTTGGGTATCCGTGCTTTGCTGGCAACAATGTGGAGCTTAGTTATTTATGATCTTTATTTAGGGTAAACAGTTGCCTACTGCGCCTTAAGTTGGTTTAAATGAGTCCTCTGTTTGCATTGTTCAACATTTAAAGTAATATTCCAGTGATACTGTGTCTGCTTTTTTAATTAACAAACCATTTTCTTTCAGTTCAACTAACTGAAACGCGGGTTCTACTATGATGGTGATATTTATTGCGTTCAAAACTAAAGTAAAATCCAACCTCTGTTCAAAGGCATACTATTCTATCAAAGACTACTTAAAAGATAAGAATAGTTGGTCGCTGTGATTAACTCAAGACAATATCAAATGTTCTTTCTCCAGAATAAGCTTACCTACTGACAGGTTATATGAGTTTATATAAGTGCTTATAATTTTACTTTATAAGTCAATTTATTTTATTTTAATTTATTGTTGACATAATCTACTCATTACAATGTTTTTCATTATGAGTTGTATTGCAATATTAGCTAGCGACCTCGACAATTTTTTATTTTACCTCGATGGTCCTAGTTTATCAATTCTAACTTCTAGTTACTGCTAAGCGGGCACGCCCTTTATGCCTGGAGGCTTTTATTTAGATATGGTTTTCGTTTAGTAATTTTTATTTCTGCCTGAGTATAGTTCTCGATGTTTTTGGTTGGTATATTGGCGTGAGCTAGCTGTCATATGGCTATTAATTTTATAATTTAAATTATATTTTGTGTTGCGTAATGTAAATGATTTTGCATACTATTATATAGATTTTTTTTTTCTAACTAAACAGACAGCTGTACTGCTGGGAAGTTTGTTGCGCCATTTCTTCTTCCCAGCTAAAGCACTAGGAAGTGGTGAAGGGTGGGCGTTTTGGGAGACTGTCTTATGTAATTTTGATGTTCGAAAAGTGCTGATTCTCAGCCTAGTTTGAATAAATGACTTTCAATTTTGAATTATTATTCTACCGCTGAAGTCATTTTCAGACTGCTATGCCATTATAATGAAGTAGCAACTGAAGTACCTACCGACGTAGTAATACTTTAGACAAACTGTCAAAAACAGGTCACTTAGATAAAAAAGTTGTTACTTATTTAAGTTTGATTTACTCTGCTACGGAGATAAACATTTCTGAGAAGTTAATATTTTCTTGTATTATTAACTCAGTATGGAAACAAATAACGAACGGTTTACTACATAATATTTTCTCCTTATTTCGCCTCAATGGTCGCGACCTATTTAGATAGTAATCTCATTTAGTATTTCGTTTTGGTTGTTTCATTTTTAGCTATTATTACTTTTATGATGTTTTATTTTAGTTGGTATGTTGCTACACAAAGGTATTTTTGTTGTGACAAGGTAATAAAAATATAACTGGAAAACTTTAGTTATACTGTTCACCTCTATCTTACCTTTTGAGAATACAGGCCTGATGTTATATAAATTATGTAAGTTCTGTGCACACCTGTCAGTGACAAATTCACTCTAGATTTTAAGTTTAAATGTTGTACCTCAAAAAATTTATTAGTGAATAGGTCGTTGGAGTGCCATAATTAAATTAATTAATTAATTAATATCACGAAGGATCGAAGGTTATTGGTCACTTTTATAAGCACTACGCAATGTGACTTGCGTTCAAAGTTTTAGTTTTTAGTGTCATGTCATGATCTACACATTTTCGACTTATGGTAATTGAGCGTGGAAATCTCGTCCCGTATAGTCGAACTCGTAATTGCTGTATCACCCTAACGGACCATTTGGACAGAGTCAATCCCCGAGACAATCCACTAAGCCAATCCATTGAAAAGTGCCAGCCGCGCCAGCGATGTAGACCAGTACCCTAATTACGTAATACACGATCAATCCGATTTTTAATCGTTTTGAAACAAATTGCTAATCCATTGCTTCATAAGTTCCAAAAAAAGATCTGCTCAACAACGTAAATAACGCAATGACAAATTAGGTACTGTCAAAACTGTTAAAATGAAACAAATTTGTCGTAATCGTTTACGAAAATGTGTTGCGTAATTAGATTCAGTCACTTAAAAAAACACGTGCGTGCAGTTCAGTCAGATTCGGCCACTTCAAAAACGCGTGCGTCTGGCTAATGAAAACCGGTAGTGAAATAGCCAACTGGCTCGGACGGGAACACGCGTTCACACGAAGCCAGTCTACTGCTAGAGTGGTAGGGGCTATTGGCGCCAGCAAATTTGAAACCGTTCAATTACAATGGACTGTCTTCATCAATGGCTTGAAGACAATCCAACCCAGTGGACTGTCTCTATTTACATGATGCTATTATTGGATTGGCTTAGTGGATTGTCTCGGGGATTGGCCCCGTCTAAATGGTCCATAAGGTTGAATGTCATTTGCACGTCATAAAACGACAAGGTCTATTTATCTATGAGACAGTTAGATATTTTCGACCTTAGTAACATAATCAGCCTATAATGTTCCCACTGCTGGGACCTAGGCCTCCTTTTTGTGAGAGGGAGTGGACCGTAATCCATCACAAGGGCCCAGTGCGGGTTGGTGGATGGACTTTCGGCCTTAGTGAAGTTTCAATTAACTGGGAATTGTTCTCAAAGGTGATAAAGTAATTAAGAGGACGCCTATACATTCTCTATTTGAATTGTGGTGCAAATGTGTTTCAAGTAAAACAAGTTCTTGAGACTGAGAACGAGTACCCGATAGTTGTCAGCTTCTATTGCACCCACAAGACTTATGAGGCGATCAATTGAGGAGAGCTGTAATATATAGCAAGCGCAGGAAGTATCCGTAAATCATTTTTATTACATACTGTTCTACTTCTATTTCACTTTAAGGAAAATTATGTGCCCATCTTTTCAGTGCTAGGTAAAAAATGGCTGTTATTACAGAATAACAGCCATTTTTTTTCACTTTTTTTAAGAGGGAACAGGGCGTGCGATTCTCCATACAAATATGTATTCTCCTTTTTTTTTCTTGAATAATACCTCTAGAGCAATTTTTTTTTCATAAATTTAAGGTCTACTGTAGTCACGTCCCTGTTATTTCCTTTTTTTCAGCAACTTATCGGTAAAGAAAATATGAGCCTCCAAAAATTACAAAAATGCCCCATTTTTACCGCCGTGATTAGAGGAGTACCAGACAAATTCGAAAAGTTTTTAACATAAATGAAAATGATAGGAACCTAGACTTACTCGTTCTTAAAATTTAAATGTAAAATATTATTGAATCGGTTAAATTTTCGAGGAGAAAAAAGAGGAATACGAAACGTCAATTTCATCAAAAAATTTTTTTGTTATATTATTGGTCTGAGCTGTAGCTATCCCTATCGCACTCTACGGGGGCAGACTTGAAGTAAGAAGACGGCAATAGTTTCTTCAAATACCTATTTTTGAAATTACTTGCAGCCCCTGTTCCCTCTTAAGCTACAGAGCTTACAGGTGTAAGCTAAGTCCAATTTCAATTCAATACGTCCTATGATTATTTGTCCTCCTTTTTAGGGTTCCGTACCTGAATGGTGCCAAGCAGAACCCTATTACTAAGCCTCCGCTGACCGTCTGTCCGTCTGTCTGTTTGTCTGTCTGACTGTCTGTCAGCGAGCTGTATCTTATGAACCGTAATAGTTGTACAGTTGAAAATTTCATAGGTTATGTATTTCTATTGCCGCTATTACAACAAATAATAAAAATTAAATAATTAAACATACAATAGACATTTGTTTTTTTTTTTTTAATCTAACCCGTGGGGTATCATTGTCTAGAGCTCATCTAGAGAACAAATATTTTTTTTCTCTCAAGTAGAGAACAAATATTTTTATTTTTTTAAATCTTCGAATATGTGAAATAGGGGGCCGTAAAAGTTGTCAGTTTTAGACTATTTTTGTACGAGCTCCGTCTCAACAACAAAACAAGCTAGGAATTTGAAACTTCTGCATAATCATGTACCATATACTGAATATAATCAACAAATACGCCCATTCATAAGGTATTTTATTTAAATATGGGTGATTTTCTACAACTGCAAAAAATAACTTAGTATAATTATGAAATACAAATTTATCCTTGCGATTTTTGTAATTTAAGATGAAAAATAATAATATCCTTCGTTTAGTATTTTCAATTATTTGCTAAATATGGTACGGGGGTACGGAGCCATTCGTGTGCGAGTCCAACTCGCAGTTGGCCGGTTTTATTTATATATGTACAAACAAATTAATAGCTTTTTAAATTATGTAAATTATTATGTTGGAATTTTAAATAAAAAAATACGTTACTGTTAAGTTTTTTTTTAAACGGTAGATTCAAAGATGTTAAAGTTATATATTATTTAAGAGAGTTGCACGGACTTACAAGAAAAAAGAAAACAGTTTATCTCAGCTTGTTGGGAAATAATCTTATTCAGTAACTATCTACTTAGGTACCGAAATTATTTATTTGACACTAACTTACCGAATAAAAACAAGGAACTTTTAAACAAAATAAAAATTAAGCGAAGCGAAATCGTCCCCATACTAAGCCACAAATCCGGTAAACACAATACAATCGTATAAAAATATAATCATATTTCCCGACAATGCAATATCAGCTTAACAACAAATCCTTGTCTGCCATCTAGGCCGAATTGTACGCTCCCTAATAGGATGGTATAATAAATATTTGCCCGCAAATTTGAGCAGATGCGTCGTAGACGACCGCCTTTACTTGGCTTTGATAACGAACATGGCTGAAAAAAATTCTTGTTTTTGGAACAGATTATTTGGGTCCTTGACGAGGATTTATATGTATTTTCTTGGTTCTGATGGATGTTTCCTGGTTCTTTTACGGTGTTAATTAATGCCATAATTCAGTATTGCATCAGCGTGTGGGGTATCGCTGGAAAGACCTACTTGATTGAAGTAGAACGAGCACAGAGAGCGCTTCTTAAAGTAACTTTTAAGAAGCCCTATCGGTTCTCTACTGACTTACTCTATCGTGAAACGAGAGTTCTCAGATTCCGCCAGCTTTTCATTCTTTCTGCCTGCACCAAAACTCATAGAACTATTAAAAATGGACCCGATTACGCTTCAATCATAAGCAAAAGAAACTATAGAATCCCAACACCTGACAACACCTCACTGCTAGCTAGACGCTCTCCTCCTTACTCTCTCATTAATACATATAATAAACTCTGCAAACTGTGAAATCAAAAATACTACCTCATTCAGTTGTAAAAAATAAATAAAGGACATGTTGCAAAACTCTGGTTATGACGACTCGGAACAATTCATCTAGATACCCTGACCTGACACACAATGAGAACAAATACGCACACATACACACACCACACTCACATCACGCGTACACAAACACACCAGATATACAATACAACACCTGAATGATCACCTCTGAAGTCTCCACTCTGGAATTCGTACCCCGAGCCCCCAGATACAGACTAACTGTTTAGTTTGGGGTTTACTGGCAAATGATATTTTGTAACACAGCTATAGGTAATATTTTAAGCTACTCATGTCGTCTCAATTTGGTGTTAACTTGTAAACCTGCTTACGTTATTACCTGGATAATAAACCATTTATATTTCTATTATTTCTATTTCTATTATCAATCTGCTAACATCATTATCTACCTACCCTTTTCCTATGTTGGGGTCGGCTTCTAGTCTAACTGGATAGAGCTGATTTTCAGTATCTTCCTGCTATCTGACCTCCACGACCGGGTTACTGGGTAATACGATACCCCTTGGTAAGACTGGTTGTCAAACTTTCGTTCTTCTGACGACCCTCAACGACTGTCAAAGATCCACAAATGACAGCCGGGACCAAAGATTTAGCGTGCTTTCCGAGGCATGGAGGGGTCTTGGTATGTAAAGATGGTCATCCATCTATGGACCAACCCCGAGAATAGTAGCTTAACCTGATCGATCGACCCGTGCGGCTGTAATTGCTTAGCCACACGCCCCTGAATCTGGTAACAATAAGAGTTAAATCATTTTCATCAATCACTACCAACATAAGAGCAGAGGAAATAATGTTGCCTGTTGTTGAAATCGTCGTCTTTTCTAACCTTATTATCATAATATTTTCTTCTTTTCTCTTGAATTGATTCCTTAATCGTCTTTCACGACACTCAAGAGTGCGAGGCAAAGTTTTCCATCTAAATAACTTCCATAAAACCGTGGATATGGCGAGATAATTACATTCTTAGTCAATGATCACAAATTCAGGACATTTAATTGTAAATGGAATAAAATTTTGTTATCTCTATAAGGAAGAAAGTTTAGCTTTTCTCAGAAATTTCCCTTGTATTCCAAAAATTATGAGGAAATAATTTTCTACTAATGTTATTAAATTTGTTGGAAATGAGTTTGGGCAAAAATAAATAAGCCACTTCATTATTTTCCTACTAAGGTTTTTTCTAATAACACCAAGATTAATCGATGCCACAATATTAGAAATACGAAAGTGTATATTTTTATTACTTTTTCGCGGCTAAACCACTGAACAAAGAAATGATGAAGGTCTGCGAGGATTATGCTGCCTTGCACGGCCTTGTGTACAATATCCGTAAATGTGAATACATGGTCTTTAAGGCCGCCGGTAAGAGCTCTAATCATGAACCTAGTTTTTCTCTAAATAGTATGAGCATAAATAAAGTCCACCAATTTAAGTACTTGCGGCACATAATTACCGACGACCTTACAGATAATGCATACATCAAAAGGGAGCGTAGGGCACTGGCGGTCCAAGGGAACATGTTGGCCCGTTGATTCTCTCGTTGTGCGGACCAAGTCAAAATCACCCTGTTCAAGGTGTTTTGACAAGGTCTGTATGCGGGGTGGTCTATGGGTCAGCTACACCAAAAGATCGCTAGATGTCTGCCGCATCCAATATAATAATGTTTTTAGGATGCTGTTGAAACTGCTCCGTTTCTGTTTCGGAGATATTTGCTCAGAACCGAACTGACGGCTTCCATGCAGTGATTCGCAAAAAAGTCGCATCTCTGATGCGTAGAATGCGAGTCAGTGACGATAGCATTCTGAAAACATGGTGGTGGAGAGCCCTTACTTATCTATTCTGAGGCACTATGCGTGGAGAATGGTCAGGTAGCATATTCCTTGCTTTATCGTTCTCTGCACATCCTGTCGCAGTGACCAGCTATTGTTATCCTTGTTTGTGTACTACTAACACTAGTGATAAGGTATTTTACTAAGAAATTGGACCATATTGTTGTCCGAACTGAATAAATAAATAACATTATTTTGATGAAAATTGGCACAGAGATAGCTTGACCCACGACTAAAAAACAAGCGTACCTCCCTTTTTTTAAATCCTCTCCAATCAAATGGCGCTTAAAATAATTTATCGAGGGAAAATATTTTGTAATGTAACCTATAATATATGCATGCTATGCAAAACATGTACTTATGCTCTTTAATGTATTTTTAAACAACTTTATAATATGTATTATGCAAATAAATATTATTTCTATTTCTTTCTATGCTCTATGATCACTGAATATTAAACATCACATCGCAAATCCCAATGGATTCACACAAAACTTTTTTGTCCACCAATAAGTGAAAATCTTCGCGAAAATTCTTGAATCGTTTGAATAAAAGCAAAAAAACGACAGTAAGAATTAATTCCTCGACGTAATTGTTAATTAGGAGTTTTTATTAAAATTATGAGAGACTGGACAACAAAGGAGTCTTTTTATCTTTTTTCTGTTTCAGTTAGTTTCTTACTTTGATTTTTTTTTTGTTTCGTTTTTAATTATGAAGCTATTTCAAATTAGGAAAGTGTCTATACCTGTTTTGTAATTGAAACTTTGAGTTGATAAATTAAAAAGACGGACTGACGACTTTGAAACTGATAAAAAAATTAATACCACTGAAGTCCAGCGAAAAATTGTGGAACTATTTTTTTTTAATGCAATTTGATCCAATGGCATAGACACTAGCGCCGCGTCTATCGGACTTGAGTGGTGGCGCGGACTCTACCGTTTTTTTCAGTCAATATTTCTGACATATTGATAGATTGTTGATTTGTAGGGACTTTATTATTTTATAACAAACGAAGGATACGTGAATTCTTTCCCATTTTCAACGACACTAAAACTGAATATGAAAGGACACCAACTATAACAAAATTTTATCTTTTAACATTTTCACACACTCGCCTTCCAAAAAAGATAAGCCACAAAAATTCAACGAGACCGTAACAAGAAAAATATATGGCACATAACCACGCAGTAGTGTTTGTTATTCAAATGGTATTCAACAAAAATGATAAGAGGAGAAACCAGTAGGTGTCAACTGTCCCTAAGATATTAAGCAGCCATTACCGATGGTGGCCACAGATAAAACGGGGACAGAATTTCAAATGTCCCATTAAAGACACTGTTTTTTGTGCTCCCTATATTTATTCAAATTAATTGCTTTTTTATGGCAACCGTTGAAATCTTCACGTTTTATTTTTTTCTGGATGTTTTTTTTATTGTTGGCTAACGAAAAGAAGAAAGAAAGTTTTAGTGTCGCTTAATTTCAGAAGCGTTCATGAATTAAAGTATGTACATTATATGAAACAGTCACCGCAAACAAACGTATTTTCTTTCTTCTTTTTCTTTTCTTTCACAGGGATTTCTTTTTATGTATCAGCTTTTTTTTATTAAGCTGCACCAAGAAAAAAAAGAATAAACAAATATCTTATTAAATATGAATATCAAAACGCAATTATTTGCAATATCTAAACGCAGAACCTGGGACGGTAGCTATGGAGTTACCATACTCACCAGAATATGGTATTTCTATAATTGCTAATTAGCAGGATTTTGGTGGTTATGGTTTCATCGTTTAAACTATTAAGAGACTTTTACTACCTCTTTTTTTAGAGGAGTATTACAGGACAAGACGGTAATTATTATTGATAACTCAGTTCTGTTCCATCAAATCTAATACATTTTGGACAAGCAGACTCCTGTCCCTTGAAACACAAGAGTATTACTCTAAGCCTTGGAGCCAGTGCCTATTTGTATTTGCAATATGTTTTATATAAATAAATATGTTTTACCTCATTGTTGATGACAGTTAAACGAATCCACCGTGTATACGTTTTTTGGAGAATTTAGCTTCCTTAGAAATAAATAGATATGAATATTGATTCATATCTATTTATGTCAATATCTTATTTGTCATAATTTAATGTCACTATTCTGTTTTTCTTGACGTGTCGTTGTAAATAGTTGTGTGGATTAGTTTGTTTACCCACTAGTTTTCTTTGTTTGGTGAAGTATAGAATACGAGGATTGTACATAATCTAGGTGCGCAGAGATGATCCAGTCTAATGCAATGTCATAGATTACAGTTGATGTTAGTATGTGTGATGAGTGATGAGCATCGTATGGTGAAGCCAACCACTAATTTTTATCCTAGTGGACAAAAGTCGATCAGTCTAGTGTGGTACGCCTGCATGTCAAGTCGCATTAATGTCCACCAAAAGAAAATTATTTTCGAAGTACCTATATACGCCTAATTTTTCATTATAATATTGCAAATCTCGTAGTGATAAAATACTGAAATATGGTTTATTTATGTTAGTATTTTGTAATTTACCCAGTATTTCGATAAAATAAAATAAAATCTTAGTTGTTTCAAATTATTTGACGGTTGGAAATCAAAGGTTGGTCGGTAAAAGTGTAGCATTTCAAACTAAGCTAATAAGTAATTTTGCTATATTACGCTAGATGGCGTCACTGATACATGGGATCACAATTTTTCTGTGACATTACTTCTGATAGCCTCTCTATAGTATCTATCTTAAATCTATTTGGGTGAAGCCGAGGACAAGTATGACGACCGCGCCGTACCAGTTATTCGAAGAAGTTCTATGTAATAATATAATAAAAATGTTTTATTCAATTACGAAATAAATGTTTTATTTTTGCTTAATGCATATAGGTAGGTATAAGCCGACCAAGATAGTAAGACAACATGATGGTATGCGCGGCCCCCTCAGCCGAATACCTTCACAGGTCTTAAATTCTACATTCGCCTTTGAACCTTGCATAAATATAATAAGATATTAGGTAGGTATAGGCAAAAACATTTTTAAATACCTAGGTGCCTAATATTCAAAATATTTGTAAATGACATCACGACTGCCAGTTGTCCCATTAAGCCCGCTGACAAGTATTGTCAGTGAAAAAGCTACGTATTCATTGGATAAATGTCTCGCGACGCCAGTTGCTTGAAACGTCGGGCGATATTGACCAACGTGTTTAGATATCCAAGCCTCACGACCTTTTTCATTGTTTTCGATGTTGCCAGACAACATGACAACACATGTTTAAGGATATGTGTCGCTTGACGCTTAGAAGGACTTGACGCTTAGGAAGCTTTATGCGTAGCCTGTTTGGCGGTGAACGGTGTACGATGCACGACACAAAGCGAAAACGCGTTGGTTTGCAGCTGCAGGGCAACAAACTATCATGCATAGTATTTTTGGATGTATCCTAGTTCTCATTTTTGGTTTTCTTCATCCAAGGTTTATCTGTGAGTCATCCAAATTCATTCAGTTATTTTAGTGTGACAACGTAACAACCAAACAAACTCAATTTCACATTTATAATATTAGTAAGGAGGACGTTCACATTAGTAGTAATAACAAAAGACACTTTGTCAATCATAACGTAATTATGTCCGTTTGCTTTGCATAGAAGTGCAATATGGAGTTCAATAGGACACGACACTCTTCTAGCGATCCAATATGTAGAGGACTTAATATAAAAAGTCAGCAACTACTGCCACTTTTCTCTTCATTAGCCATTATTGGAACTATTCATTTCCACCATCTCTGAATGTCATAATTATGCTGTTTACTCGTTGGTTTACTGTCATGGGGTCTGTTTATATGAGGCCACTTTCTTTTTAAACAAAGTTTTTCTGGCGAAACCCAATAAAAAAAAAATGCTGTAATTAACTTTTATCTTAATTTGACCGAGATCTATCTTTTGAGAGTATTTTTACGCGAAGTCTAAGTGCAACACCCAGATTACATGGAGTGCTACATTCTTCTTTGTGACAGATATATGTAAGAACGATTGAGAGGAATTTTGTGTTTTGATCTTTGTTTAAACAATAATAACACTTCAATGAATGTCTACATTTTTAAAACCTGACAAATTTCCCACATTTTAGGTGCTGATAGATTGTGATACCTACGTTTGATAAATGATATCTTATTTACGTTTCAAACTATGGATATTCTGCAATTATTGAAACTTTGCTTTAAGGTTGAAATGTTGAATGTCAAGTTAAGACATAAAATGTCTTATCTAATCGACCTATGAAATGATAACCTCGTTGCAAAAAGCTATCATTACGATTTTCTAATTACGAACATGTGTCGTGTCAGTGTCATGTGTTTGTAAAGGTGTTTTTTTTTAAATTTCAGTCCAGTAGGTAACCAGTCCAGAATTTTCGGCAACAAGGAAAACAGATCCCAATTTACAGTGAAATTCCATTTCGTTAAATAAAATGAAAAGCAAATAATTAATTAGAATCCTAGAGTTTCTAAATGAGGCGTCCCTTTTTTGCCGACTGTAACTACACAAATAAGCTTTGTTTATTTTAATTAGTACTTAAATTAATACTATAGTCTATGGCCTAAATAACTTGAATTTATTTACTTTCAACCCTCTTTACATAGTAGTGCTGGTATACTTTTTTCTAATTAGAGTCTGTACAAGATGACGATTTAGTCCTTGCACATATATGTACATAATATACAGATTTATGAAATAATTATCCACCTTTAGTCCAATTTTTTTTTTTCGCCGGATACAGATAAATAAAATCGCCATACGCCAGGTTTTCTGTAAAGATTCCTTGGTTTTAGGACAAAATACTGACACAGTGGCTATGAATGTTAATATTAGGTCTTTACCTATGAAATTGCCGTTCTGCAGTACTAGCCATTTCAAATCAAAATATTTTTTGTTTGGCTAAGAATTCTAATTTCAAATTAATTTTATTTTAAAAACATGGATTTTTTTTTCCAAAAGTGGTTATTTGTTTATTGATTGTGTTACATTTTCATCGCATTTCAATCTTTTTCGTCATCATGGATACGTAATAAATTCGAGTAATTATGGAATATGAGTACCGTCGTGGCAGCAACGCGGCACAAGCGGCACGCAACATCAACGACGTTTACGGAGCTAACACTACAAACCAACGCACCACCTGGAAATTTCGACCTGAAAAATGAACCTCGCGGTCGTCCGAAGACTTTGGTCGACAATGACGAATTAAAGGCGATTGTGGAAGCTGATGATACACAATCTACGGCTGAATTAGCAGCAGCTTTCGACGTTAGCGTCAAAACAATATTGGTCCATTTGCGTCAAATTGGCAAGGTAAAAAAGCTTGACAAATGGGTGCCCCACAAACTCAATGATCGCCAGCGCGAAGTACGCGTCGGGACGTGCATTGCACTGCTCAACAGACACACAAATGAAGGAATTTTGAACCGCATTGTTACCTGCGATGAAAAATGGATTCTGTTTGATAACCGCAAGCGCTCAGCAAGTTGGTTGGATCCTGGTTCAGCACCTAAACAATGCCCTAAACGAAAACTTACCCCTAGAAAAGTGATGGTCACTGTTTGGTGGTCTAGCGCCGGTGTGATTCATCACAGCTTCTTACTAAATGAGGTGAGCATTACTCCAGATCTGTACTGTGAAGAACTGAACACAATGATGGAGAAGCTGGCACATCTCCAACCAGCATTGGTCAATCGCTCGTCTCCACGACAACGCGCGACCTCATACTGCACAGCAGACGGTCTCCAAGTTGCAAGAACTGGGGTTGGAAGCTCTCCGTCATCCGCCCTACTAACCAGACCTTGCGCCTACACAGGACTACTACTTTTTCCAGAATTTGGATAACTTCTTGGCGGGAAAAAAATTCAATACCCGAGAGGCAGTACAAAATGCCTTTGAAGAATTTGTTGCCTCCCGTCCAGCTGATTTCTTTAAGAAGGGCATCAATAAACTGCCACTGCGTTGGCAAAGATGCATTGATTGCATGGGTGATTACTTCGATTAATACAAATAAAAAATACATGAAAAAAATTCGTTTAAATTTTTTCATACAAAACGGCAATTTCATAGGTAATGACCTATTATTAATAGTTACGTTGAGAACCTTTGCCTTCTATAGGACAATAAATATCCCGTGGACATTAAAACTGCGTGATGATTATACCTAGGAATATTCCATGATTGTTCAAAGCAGCAAACATTAGGAGAACTACATTCATTCGTAGTGTTAGGTTAGGTTGGGGTCGACTCAGGCTTTCATGCCCTACCGCCGGCCCCGTCACCATCGGAGCGGTCCGGCCGGTGCTCGAGCGCTGGCTCGGGAGGAGGCACGGCTCCCTGTCGTTTCAGTGACGCAGGTGCTCTCGGGGCACGGTTGCTTCGGGAAGTACCTGTGTCGCATAAACAGGGAGCCATGACATCCATGAGGATTTCCCCCCGTAAAAAAAAAAAAAGGTTGGGGTCGACTAAACTGACCTATCGACTAGTCAGAACGTTTTTTTATGTGACAACACGAAGCGATAACGTTTGACAAGTTATCAAGGCGCGTTCCGGCAATCGATCGCTCATTTGGTTTTGGAGCGTGCTACGGGGCGGAGGAAATAGAATAGTTAGCTGTCTAAAATTCTAGAAAATTATTGTAGCTGGTTGATAAATAAAGGATATTATTATCTACCCAAGGAGTTTTTTTACTGTTCTTCATAGATACAGTCATCGGTCGGTACATATGGTATATCTGTCTTATATAAAACACGCGAAAAAAACAGCAAATAAAATATTAAAATTGCTAAGCAAAAAAAAATTCTTGTTATCGACACAATGTAAAGTAAATTGACTTTGAACAACGCTTTATCGGAAATCAGTAATTTATACAGAATGAGTGAATCTCGTGTCTGTATCGATTTACAAATTAACGCATTTTGCACGTAGAATGATCTTTTTCTGCCGTAAAGCCTAAACAGTTAATAAATAAATACGTAACATAAAATTTTGATGAGGTTGCCTGAGAATTGAAGAAAAAGCGGTTTTATTAGATAAACTACTAAATCTGTGCGAAAACATTTCTGCCCCATGTATTTTAGCAAATTTAAGTGTTATAAAGGTATTTAAGTGGCGAAAAAGAACGCATACCTATCTGCGACGCTACTTCGATGATAGCGAAATTACAGCCGCAAAATTTCGTCGCGTTTTCTGAACGAAAAAACAGTTCAGGGGGCGGGCTTAGGGTTCCGTACCCAACCAAAAGATGCCAACGGGACCCTATTACTAAGGCTGCGCTCTCCGTCCGTGCGTACGAGCACTCGTCTGTCACAAGGCTGTATCGATAAGAAATTTTCACAGAGTATGTACTACTACGGCCGCTTTAACAATAAAATAAAGTTAAATTGAAAGGGGCACCCCTTTCATTTTTATTTTTATTTTTCTATACAAGAAACGTATTTTTAAAAAAAGAGTAGTATTAAATATTGCACGTTGGTACGGAACCCTTCATGTTCGAGTCCGACTCGTACTGTGCTGCTTTTTTAAACTTATTTATAGAGTCAACACTATATCATGATGTTATCAGCGATCAGAAAAAACTGACACAAACTATCCAGCTCTTAAATAAAAAGTAACGTTCCAATCCGCTAATCTGTTGTAACTTGTACCAAACCAAAAATCCTACATTGTCGAATCTTCATTAAGTGAAGTTGTTTACTGAGGGCTGAGTAAACAGGGCGAGCAATTTGACTGTCCGCACAATTTCGTGTTTTTGTACTTGACGAGTTAGCCGAGGTACAGTCATGGTTAATTACTGATTTACTGATATCCTAACTAATATTGTAAATGCGAAAGTGAGTTTGTTTATTACGCTTTTACGCTAAAACGGCCCAACGGATTTGAATGAAATTTGGCACATGGGTAGACCATGGCCTAGCATAGAACATAGAGATATAGAGAGATAGATACTTTTTATCCCGATATTCCCACGGGATCGAGAATTTTGCGGGTGAAACCGCGGGGCACAGCTGGTTACTAATAAGATAAAATAACCTGATCGTATATATAATAATATGTCTAGATTAGATAGCCAATAAAAAGAAACTGAATTTTCATTCAGTGCTGCTAAACGAACTTTAAAGGCTTTGATGTAAAATAAATTGCAAGCCAAAAGACTCTTCTCATACAGAGAAAGCCACTTGGAATAACCATAACTCAGTGCAAGTTAACCTTTTTTGACCAATGTACGTTCAGTTTTCATAATGGTATATTTTCTCTTATCATCATTCAAAGAATAAAAATGGAAAAGGACCTACATATTTCATGTAAAGAATTACACTTGTATAGACAGTGCCATCCACGGCCCTCTTCTTCCTAACCGCTTACTGGGTAATACGATACCCCTTGGTAAGACTGGTTGTCAGACTTTTGGGCTTCTGACGACCCTTAACGAATGTCAAACATCCACGAATGACAGCTGGGATCAACGGCTTAACGTGCTTTCCGGAGCACGGAGGAGTCTCAGTATGTAAAGATCCACAGACCAATCCCGTCAAGCGTAGGTTAACCTGATGGATCGACCCGTGCGGCAGTTATTACTTAACCAGTAAAACGTACAGTACAGTTATCGCGTTTAGGAAGAAGAGTCTAAATCATTTATTCATTTGGTTTACAATAGTAATGGTATATAAAGATAATAAAGAGTTTGCTGTATTATGCCAGAGGGCGTACAAATGTTTGTAATTTAGTAATCATTAAATTAAATAAACCTGAACAATAGAAAACAATTATAAAAAAGGAGTGGGGCGCATCTTCGTGGATCGCACTATCTGTAATACCTACTAGGGCGCCTATGCTCGAAATGTTCTTCTATAAACACCTGGGCCACCACGACACTAATAATTTTAAAAAAATGCCATCCCATTCCCACTGCAAGGCAAAGACCTCTTCTCATACAAGGAAGCACGAGCATTGATCACCACGCTTGCTCAAGACGGGTTGACGATTTCAGACTATTAACTACGATTATAAGTCCGGGTTTACTCACGAAGTTTTTCCTTCACTTATGTTAGTAATGTCCAAGATTAAGGGTCGGCTAAAGGCAAATCGTGTTATGGCTTTTGGATAAGACCAGTCAGTGACAAAATTGGATCGAGGATAAAGCTTATAGATTATTGTAAGTAACTTAAGAAGTAATTTTTTTTTTTTTTAATATTCCGATTTTTCACAATCACAAAAATGTAACACTAACTTGATGGTGAAAATTCGGAAATTTTCCGAACTTTTTACGCAAAACCGAAGTAATGTTATGGAAAACAGAAATGTGGGTTTACTGTTCTTTGTTGTCTTTATTTAAGTATAATAAATATTAATTGGGTGATTTCTTATTTTCGCCAGAGTTATCAAAATACGGCAGTGCTTTTTGCACGTTTTTAGTGATATTCATTTTTTTTTAACAATTTACTACAAGGTTTATCCTGAATCTAATTTTTTCAATGACTGGTGAAACGCTTCAGCTAGCAAGGTGTTGTGTTTCGTGGCTTTAAGTTTTCTATATAAACTTACTAAAACCCATGATTTACCTATAGCCGACCCTTAACTCGGGAACTAAATATGAATTGAAAAAGTCACATTGGTACTTGCCTGGATTGGAACCCACAACCTCGTGCATGAGAGGCGAGGCCTTAACTTAATCAACATAAATTCCAACGATAGCTACAACTTCTACCCATCCCTTCTGAACTATCAGCGCAACAGCCATCCGCAGTTAGCAAGAAAAAGCGTAATAACGTACAAATACACAAACAAACTGACCTATTTCTTATACTCATTCGCGATATTACAGAAACTGGATGGCAAACACATAAATCTATGTTATGCTGTTACTTTTAGTTCAGGAGATAGTGTAGGAAGTTGCAGAAATGAGTATTTGAGTTTTCATTGTAACTTAAAATGTTATGCAAGGAATTAAAGAAGAGTGTGCGTAAGTTTATGCTTTTACGGTATCAGTAATTATACGAAAATAAGAATTAATGATGTGATAAGGCAACGGTTTAAAAGACAAAAAATGAAAAGAGTATGCTTAGATCGATTGTTTATGTTGAGAGGATTAATGAAAGGTGAATAACAACGCCGGAAGGGGACGCCCTAGGACCCCTTCTCCCTTATTAGTGATGTTCTTCAGAAAGGTCAGGTGAGTAGTACCTACTCACAACCGGCGTGCTTGTATGAACAGATGTTATGTGAACGTAAACGATGCAAAAGGATCGTATCAAATGGTGTTCTATAGTTACTGCCTACCCCCATGGTAAGGAGGCGTGAGTTTATATTTGTAAAAAAAAATACTGGTTGAAGAAAGTTGTAGAAATATTTATATGGACTATTAAGCGTAGTTTCGAGTTTAATTCCGCCTACTAACCAAGATGACTCTAATTAAAGAAACTTTTTTTGTAAGAAGAGACGGTTATAATAGAAGGTAAGGTTTTTTTCCTGCAGCTTCCAGCGATCTTTGAGTATTTTGTGCCAAAGTTCTCTTATATGAAACACCATCATTAACACGATCTTCAACCATATTGACCATCTTCCTAGTACTAAACAATAGATCGTTCAATCAACTTTATTATAATGCGACCCAACATTTCCTACCCTTGTACCATATTACTTGGGGTCGGCACTACACACTTTCTTCCATTCTCCCATGTCAACCGTCAGGCTTTCATTCACTCCTTTTTTTTTCTTATCATTCCTCATACAATCCATCCGTTTTCTTTGACCTTCGTCTCCCTCTCCACCCATCAACATTTATAAAGCGACTAAATTCTCAATATTACGGCTCTAAACTGTCGAAACTTACAACCGTCAAATTATCACTAATACAATCTTCGAGATGCGGTAACTTATAGCATGGCTGTCTCCTTAACTAGCCGTGTTTGGACGACGAAGCTGCAAATCGACCGGATGGCTGAGTAATTATGTTGGATGTTTTGCATGCTGAGATAAACACTGTTGCTAATATTGAGTGATCTGTTTAGTAGTGTTTAGTTAAAGGTAAACATGAAGTGGAGTGTGGCTGTTAGCATTGAGAAATGGCTATTGGTGTTTCAAATTCGATATAGACGATTACGTAAAGATAATTTCTTGAATTTGAAGATTTAAGCACAGTATACTGCTTCATCATCAGTCTACAACAGACACTGCTGGACATAGGCCTCTGCAAGCACGCCATTCAGCTCGATTCTCGGCAACTCTCATCCAGCTGCTACAGAGAGCAGTATACTGCTTGAATCTTCAAATTTGTAATTTATTATTGCAGTAGTTAGCGAGGTGTTTGAATCGTGCATTACCTGTAATTATTGCCATTAAGATATGTATTATGTATTAAGTTGAACAGTAAGATCTTTAGTTTACTGGATATTTGTAGTTGGATAGGTTCTGAGAATCAATAATGAATGAAAGATCATCATTCTGTAATGACCCTGGAATGAAAGTTCATTTATAAATCTGTTCACTTTACCACGGGCAGCGAGATAAACCCAGATACGCTTCATCGAGTGTTTAATTTGCCTGTAATTCAATTTATTTCCACCAAAACCTCCGCTCAATTTCTTATTACGTCTCCTTTCTGTATTAAATACAACACAAGAATCTTCTATATCACAGCTTATCCGTAAAAACAAACTGGCAACACACATAATTCGGCTCACACAGACCCTGTGACGTGATTGAAGACCATTTTCCTTGAGAAGTCCGACAAAACTTTGTTTCTTGTTAACGCTCAAAGTGGGATTTGTCGCAGATAGAACCTCCAAACGACACGATAAGGACTGTCTTATCTGCGTCTGATTTAATATTATTTCATGTCTGCCCGAGGGTAAGATCGGGGCTGGTTTATCAGATAATATATTTTAGCATTTTTTTGCTTGACTTTTGAAGTAAATAGAGTCTTGAATTGTTTATGTTGTAATGGGTCTTATTTTGTGTATAAGTGACATGTTGTTGACATTTTAAAAGGTTTCATTAGTGTTGGTAAAAACAAAGAACAGAACAGCAGAGGCCTGCTGTTCTGTAAAAATCCGTGAAAACTTAGATGAAGTGAGCTGTCATTCCACCTGGTGCTTATAATTGACACTATAGAGGCATGAGAAACGAAGTGTAAAGTTCACTCATCCTCTATAGAAAAAGAAGAGTCTCCAACCAGACGGGTGTCGTGTCTGGTGGGCAACTGCCCGGCGATTGATGTTGGGAAGTTATATATTATGTTAATTGCGCGGTAAACTGTGCTTGTGTGATGCAGGATTAGTGTGACGTCAGGTTTTTGATGCGTAGTTCGCGTTTGGCGTTGCAGATGCCTCCACAACGCTATTGACAGGTCATTTCATTCTCACTTCACCTGAGTTTTCAGGGTGAGATTTTTACAGATTAGATCGGCAGAAGTATTTAACTGATGCAAGTTACTGATCTAACTTATTTGGTAACCAGGTTTTTTGTTCTTCACTATGATCAGTACCGGAAGCAAACGGTTCCATGCAGGCAGAGAGTTCGTAGAAGTTCTACTTGCATAACTTATTTCCAATTATCCTAAAAAATCCCTACAACATTTCAAAGTTCCATCAATATAAAAGTTGATTTGTTTTAACTCTGCTCTCACATAAAACCGCACAGCTAAACTACCCAAATCACTTTACCCTCCTAGAAGCCTACACACGAACATTCCACACCAAAAAAATCAACCGCTTTCAGAGTCTACCCACTACCAAAACCGATTGAATCGAAATACTCCAGATCTTTAATCCTCAGTCGAGACTGACAAGTGTCCACTAAATGAATAATGAAAACGTAAATGGATGCAGCGGACATGGGGCATTTATAGTTTACATACGGTTTTTGGTCGTGTTTGGCAGAATGTTTGGCACTCAGCTCTCTTAGCATGTAGTGGATGAGAGTTGCTGAGACTCGAGTTGAATGGCATGCACTTGGAGAGGCCTATGTCCAGCAGTGTCCACTGCTGTAGGCTGATGATGAGGAAAATGTTTGATGAACGATGCCATTGAGTTTTGACTCTTTGGAATACCTGTTTCATCTTAACAATACTTAACACTACGCTTCTCATATCTGAAGATGTGTCTATACCAACATTCCACAGATATCTTACAAGTTCTATGTAGCAGCGATTCTAATGGTTTTATAAATCTATAACATCGCCTCCTGGCAACCAACATGATATTGCAAGTAACTGAAGTTGTAAATTCGAGTGCATCAGTCCCTTTTACTACTTCTTATGTGATCGGTTGAATGATGGTGTGGTGGCATCTGCAACGCCAGATGCAAACTACGCATCACCACTGACGTCAAAGCAGAATTTACCGCGCAACGAGTATATATACAACATCCCGACATCAATCGTCGGGCAGTTGCCCACCAGACACGACACCCATCTGGTCGGAGGATCCTCCCATTTTCTGTGGAGGATGGGTGAACTTTACTCTTAATGGCCTAAGTTTTCTCGCCATTACTTAGAATTTTAAACATGTATTGAAGGAATGTCAGAGTGTTAAACACTGCCTTCCCCTTCGGCCAGTACCAGCGTGACGATATGTTACATGTCGACTAAACGTGACGAATAAAACAGCTTTTCCACACCATTTACCCCACTGACCTCAAAATTAAACAATTCCATTCGTACCCGTCAACGGACCCAAACTTTCTAGAACAAAAACCGAAAAAACAAATTCTAACACTAAATTGAAAAACGCACGAAATGTTCAAACGCCCGTGTCTCGTTGACAGTCGGGGAAAAGAGCTTTGTGTGTTCGTCAGTCAGCAACATAAAGAGATGTTGATGAGGGTTCTCTGTGAGCACTGTTGAGTTTTTTATTGATTTAGACTGTACATGACTTGTAGTCTTGTCTTAATACCTGGCGTTAAGTAGTTCTGAAGAAGATTTGGGAAAGAGTCGACAGAAAAATTAAATAAACAGAAATGTCATCATGATGTTAAGCTTTTCACTTACAAGTTATTAGTGAGATAGAAAATAACGTTCCAGAAATTACTGCAAAGTAAATGTGATACTCGAATAAAATATTATCTTCCCACAAAATGTTCGTATAACAAGTTACTATTTTTATACAATACGTGAATAAGTACCTAGAACAATAAAGAAACAAAATACTACGTTTATAAGCGGTAAAACATGACGCAAAGAAAAAACACAAACACAAAAGAACAAGTTGTAGGAAAATATGCGTCATTTCCACGCAAAACGGCCATCGATAGCTCAGCATAATGCTGGGACCCTATGCGAGACAGCTACAGCGCTATTTTCAGCGACAGCAGACGTTCACGTGGTGACGTCAATCGGTGCCGCATAAAATGCAATAGAAAAAGCAAAATAAGATATAAATACACAATACAAGTTCTGAACGTTATACTTGATCTTATTGTTTTTAGGTTCTAATATGCTATATATTACTATTACACTATACAACACTATACAACTTACTATTTACACTATACTCCATAGGTTTAGGTAGTTAAATTAAAGTAAACAAATCGTTTTAAAATAAATCATCGTTTGTAAACAAAGGGTTTTTATAGATGACACTTTCTTATTTAAAACTACGATAAAACCAAATTAAATTTATTTTAGGTTTTTAGAATAGTTTCCCCTCTTGTTAATGTACGTTAAACTTAATCATTTATCCTCAAACTACTCTTTGTAGATGTAACTGCTTGAGAACAATTTTTTTGTTAGATTTATAATAATAATATAATAATTTGTAATCTGTCTATTGTAAAGAGCCCAAACTCTAAACGTCAGCGAATTATAACGTTGCTAAATTGAAGATTACAACTGTGACGTAGCATGACAACTCAAGTGACAGGTATTACGTTTAGTCGGTTACTTGACAGCTGCCTCGTCACGTGGTTTTTTTTGTTTACCCAAACCTATGAAGTATAGGTACCAAATTAGAAGCCTAAAGTTAACTTACTACACTTAACGTCGAAGTACTCGTCCGCATGGCTGTTATCGGGAAACGTGCTCAGTAGATTGGCAGCATTGCAACGTTGAATGGCAATGCTAATTATTTTGCCAAAGAACGAGCGAGTCCTCTGGGCACATGAAGTGTCCCACTTGGGAAGAAAGTTCGCTACTCTTATAATTAAGTCTTCAATCCTTAACTTAGTAGGAAATAATTGCACTACACTGTAGCAAACTCCACTTGAAACATTATGTAGGGTAAATTTTACAGAAATGAGTATGTCAGCACCAGTGATTGAGTTTCGCGGAAACCGTCGGTTATCGGTTTTTGTATTTTTCAGATAACCGAACATTTTCGGTTTTACTGACGTTTATTATGCTTTCAACTCCACGTGAATGTAATTGTTTTTATTTATTATCAGACCCGGCGTAATTTCCTGTAATTAATGGCGACGACGGATGAAACCTGATCGTGGTTTATTTGCCCCGGTATTGTTAAATACAAATATTTTTTTAATAATGTCATGTTATTTATCTTCATCAATGATTTTGCGGTAAAACTTTTCAATGTTAAAATCTGTTACTTCTTTCAGTAGAATTAAAAAATAAATAATTGTTAACTAGTTATTTTACAGCAGTTTTATAATAATAAAAATGGTTCAAAGTAATCAAAAACCAGAATCATAAAATGTCCAATATGTCATTGTCTAAAATACCTTATCTTTCTACTATTAAATTTTGAACCTTCTCCTAATTAAAATAAAGGTGATTTCGTCCTCAAGTCCTTTATAATTAATAGAGGGCCAAAACTTTGCCCACTTAGCGACATTTTCGTTGAGAATTGACGATTGTACTTGTCTCTTAAATTAATGTGACCTATAAAAGAAATATTCGTATGGAGCGAGGCTTAAGTTGATAGCGATTTAGATATCTACCTAATCGTTTTCTAGACAATAAATTATGTATCGATATGGATCATCAAAGTATTCATTGGATGACTGATGAAGTTTTCGTCAGCTGTTTTCTAAACGATAATAATTGTAAAAGCTGATAAAATTGTTAACATTATGCTGAGGCCGTGACAAAGTAATCCGTGCCAAAGCTTCGTATGTTTTGCTCGGTAAAAGTTATCGCGCTAATGTGGTGGTCACATTAGAGGCTTCGCCACGTTTATTATGTACCGCCACCCAGGCGGTAAGTGCTACGCAGCTCGAACTATCGCGACGATAATGGATGGTTGGTCAAATGTGTATCATATCACTGTGCGAAGCTTTGTCACGATAGAGGCAGATGCGGCTGCAGCATAACAAGAAACTACTATGGCTTTCCTTGATAAACCGCGACCAGAATGCTTTGGTGAGTTCTAATTATATTTTTTTTTGTGTTTGATAGGCTAGGGTCTTGAAAACGAACTCAACCTCAACTGATTACAAAATGTCATCTACGATTGTGCACTCATTTAGGTCGGTTTTCAGATAATTTTGAGATTTAAAGGACATTGGACAATAATATATGGGGCTTGGTCCAAATGTCCACCACTAATGAGACCTATGTCACTGAATAGTTAATTAAATACGGCGTAACTTATGTATACTAAGACACCATAAAATAAACCTGTTAGTAAAAAATTATAGCTAAATAAAAAATATCGGCTTAATTGATTTTAACAGATGAGGTATCACTAGATTTGTCACGCCACGGGTGACAATGGCTATAAGAATTTTGCAAAAAAAAAGCAACATGGTCACTGTCTTTTGACTGTTTTTTTTTGCTTTGAAATCGTGTTGCAACCTCTTCAAGGTTAATTGTTTCATTCATAATCCTTTACCTAATCTTTTGCGCGTCTCGCGCTGTTGGTTGTATCTTTTTCATAACTTGGACCATTAAAATTTCTAAGTCGCCAGAGAACCCCAGAGTTTTGGCGGATTAAGATAATTAAAATACTTGATGGCAAAGTTACGCTACCGCTGCCGAGCTTAACGGAAACATGTATTTTTTATCATCTACCGTTAAAATCTGAGTGGATAATATTTTTGGGAATAGCAGAACTGCTTTTCTTGAAGAATATTGGCCTGTTAATGTTAGGGTTGGAGATGAAAATGATGGCGTAAACAAGTGAAAATTATGAGGTTTCTCGACTACGAGAAGACGTCTTATTAAATTATGACAGCTTCAACGAGTGTTTAACAGATAAAGATAAAGAAAACTTTAATTCAGTGGTATTTTCTTAAAGAGTTTATTAAAATAAAATTAATGACGAGCTTGTGGCTAAGTAATAACAGCCGCACCGGTCATCAGGTTAAACTACGCTTACCGGGGTTGGTCCGTGGATGGGTGAGCATCTTTACATACCGAGACTCCTCCGTGTCTAGGAAAGCACGTTAAGCCGTTGGTCCCGGCTGTCCTTCGTGGATCTTTGACAGTCGTTACGGGTCGTCAGAAGCCCGAAAGTCTGACTAAAAGTCTTACCAATGGGTATCGTATTACCCAGTAACTGGGTTTTGGAAGTCAGATAGGCAGTCGCTTCCTGTAAAATACTGGTATTCGACTGCATCTGGTTAGACTGGAAGCCGACCCCAACATATAAGTTTGGAAAAGGCTAGGCAGATTGATTGATTAAAATTAATATTAAAGTACACCAGGTATGCTATTTTAGATATTTTATATAACATCAAATACGAATTCCTTTAGATTGACTTAGCAGCAGAAAAGGTATATCTAGTCAATCGAACTGCAGACTGAGGTGAGTCCATTGAGCGTAAAATTGAATTTATCTCAGTAGCTCAACACACACTATAAATAGGTATATTTCTTTCGACTTCAAAAATAACTACACAACTCAGCGGATTGGAAACAACTGAAACAAGAAACAAATGCAGACGAAGCGAAAGGGTCGGGTCGAAATCGGACACAAAGTGACGTAATGAATACGTCCCTCTTAAGTGGAAGGTGACGAGACAAGGGTCATGGAGGTGACCTTAACACGTATTGATAATACAAGGCAATGGTTTAAGTGGAAATGGGGAACTGAGATGCTAAACTTGTGAGAGACATTGCTTTGTTTTTGACTCTGTACCTTCATCGCTGTCATTCCACTGGCCCTTGTAACGTAATAAACCATACACAGGAATCCGTAGGTTAATATGACATTAAGGAGTATGTAAGGATCGTAGCAGGTGGCGTTCTGTAGTTTCAGTCTACCTACCCTCATGAGAATAAGACGTCAGTTTATGTGTGTATGTATGGATTTTCAGAAACAACTTGGCTTTCTAGAGCGACGTACTCTGTCATTCATACTTCTTAAACATCATTTTTCTAATCCTCGAGGATTATATTTATTTCATTGGAAGTGTATATAGTGCCGCACTTTATCCGACAGGGATAAAGTGCCGCTATTTGCGGCATAATAGTGGCGCTGCCTCGGCCCGGCTAAAGTGCCGCAAGCTTTGCATTGTCATTGTCACTGTCACTTGTTATTTTGTTTGATTGTTGAGGTTAGTTCGCTGCCCTTTGTATTGATCGTATTTGTTTTTGAAAATGGCTGAATGATAGGTTGGGTTAGGTTAGAACTGTGACCACACAATGCACGAGCCGAGTGAGCGAAGCGAGCGGTGCCGTGGTAGCGGCCGGCGAGTGCCAGGGTCCGTTTAGGCACAAGAGAATGTAATGTTTTGGGGATGTAGTGTTTTATTTATTTATTAAAATAAAATAACAAGTGACAGTGAAAATGACAATGTAATGCTTACGGCACTTTAGGCGGGCCAAGGTAGCGCCACAATTATGCCGCTAGCGGCACTTTATCCGATAGAGATAGAGTAGCGGCACTCTATAAACTGCCTATTTCATTCATTTACGCCATTTTTCATTCATGTACGTCGATTCTGTCTTTCATGCTTCCGTGACAGTCTTTTTCTTATGCTGGATGTTCATTTCCATCATAGATCATTTATTTAGGTACTTCCGAGTGCTGTAAATAACTTTTCACAAATTTATTGTTTCCGAAAATGGCATTAAAAGAAAAAAGAAAAGAAAGAAATACGTTTACTCTGTACAAACAAAACGCACATTTAAATAAAAAACACAAAATATTAAATAAAAAAGTAGCCAAAAGCCTCGTATTTAGCCAACAAATAAACGCTATTTATAAAATGTTATTCATCGGTTGATGTCAAGGCCACGGACCAAAGACAATAATGCGTAATTACTGTTACGACATTACGTACTCTGTGGTTGCGACATTGGCAAATGACAACAAAAACAAAATGCCGATTGCAGAGTAAACTACTTTTGTAATAAATTAACAGTAGACCCCTTTTTTTTGGGTGGGAACTTATGAAATAACTTCTCCCGTTCTGGGTGGAACGGGAGGGCGTGTCACACTCTTACTGACTAAAACCCACCCGTGTTCCTTCAGTTGCCTGTACGTTGCCAGGGGCCACGGTATCCCTTTCGAACTTTCCCGCAAAACAGTAGACCTCTTAAATTGCTTTACTGTTACAGGTTGTATTACGTAGTTTTAAAGTTCAGAAGTCAAAGTTTTTTTTTAAATTTTTTATTTTATTTACTTAATTATATTGTAATACAGAGGTGTTACTTAATTCTAAACTCGCCAAACTTTTACGTTTGATGGCGAGAGGCGCTCTTTTACACAACAATGCACCATCTTATTACATAACTACTGCTTATAAATTATACTGTTATGGTTCTTATACAATGTATTTAGCTCTGTTTACTATCCTGTATAATGTTTTTCAATTTTGTCTTAAGTGATTCTTTGCTAATTTTTACTTTTTCTCTTAATAAATCCTTATTGACTGTAACGATTTGTTATCGAAATGTGGAGTTATGTTTTTATTCTTATTACAAAATACATAACACATAAATATCATCACACCTTAATAATACCTGAAGGGTAACGCAGAGGTGTAGCTATTAGTACACCCACATTTCGCCAGTTATGTTTAAGTGCCATGTAATAGAAGGCGAGCCTATTGCCATAAATCGGGCACAAATCCAGACTCCGGGTTGCTACTGACAAATTATTTATGAAAAAACCCAATAACACTGCCCGACCTGGGAAGCGAACCCAGGACCTCATGTTCAGCATTATATACCTAAAATATTCTATATTTTATAATAAATTAGATTTGTTACAGCTGTACTGGCAATCGTGTCATTTGGTTTAAATAGGTATTTTTTTTGCTTTTATATAGATTCTTTTCTTTTAGATTTTGTGAATGTGAGAACGTTGTAGGCTTAACAGACTGTAGATCTGTCGACCATTTTCTATCTTGCTAAGTACCTGGTACTTGTTGATAGGCCTATACTGTCCTCTCCTACCTATTAACACTGTAATTTGAAAACATGGTAAATACCATTTACTTTGAATTTTGAATAGGAATCGACCAATTGGAACCGTGCACCTATCTTCTGACGCTTCATAAGTGCCCTTGTAGGTTTAAGTGAAATACAATATTTTTAATTTGAATTTGAAAAACAGTAGCGCTCGCGGCCATTAAACCAACGAGGCAGTCTTATTACAACATTTTGTAGTTTAAAATTTGATTCAAATAATTTTTTTCAATCAATTTATTATGAGCTTTAAGAGTTCATCTAGTACACCTAGATTGAACCTACCTACCGAATCCAACACACATTTATTTCTATTTCAGTTAAGTTTGGTATATAAGTTGAGGTAATTGTATCGTTTTAGCCTCTCTATCATACCTGTAGGCTGTAACGATACATAAAAACTGTTTATTCCTAAGAATAAATTAAGAAAACAAACAAAATTCTCGAACTTTCATCCAGTAAGCAATTCCTCTTAAGCACTTGGGGGGCTAAATCGAATTTGTCGAAGTTTCTCAACGTGAAATGCTATCAATCAAAAACACTGAAACTAACTTGCGAAGAGACAATTTTCTGTACGTTTCATAGGAAATTATTAATAAATCCTTCGAGTTGTGGCGGTAAATATTTATAAGGGAAATTGAAAGTTGCAAACAGAATTATGTAGCGAATGATTAACTGGTTATCGGTTATACGGTACCGACTTGGCACATTGCGTAAAATTATGTCTGAAAATATCGCGAGGAAACCGGCTTCTACCAACTCGTAGTGGGCCCGCGTGGTGGATGATTACAGCACACTCCCTCTCGAAGAGAAGAGGCCTGTTTTCCAGCAGTGGCAATATTATAGACAGATTTTGGTTATAAGACGATCATGAAAAGATCACCGTTCATTGAGGGTATCGATTGACTTTTTATGACACCAAAGTCAAAGTCAAAGTCAAATCATTTATTTCAAATAGGCCCGTATAAGGCACTTTTGAACGAAAAATTTACAAAAAAAATAATGATTCTAGTTGCCCCTTCCAAAAGGTAGTTTTCGTATGGAGAAGAATGGGCAAGAAACTCCACCGTTACTCTTTTGCCAAAACTTACACCAAAATGGGGGTGCTCAATATCAAATACCAACCTATCCTGTCACGATATTATATTTTAATTATCCATTGAAAATTCCTCTCATTTATAATTCGCATAAATTACACTAATTTCCACGTTTTCAGTACAAACTTTAAACACGGCACTTCAAACTACTGCGAATCTTAGCTTCGAAATCAACATTAAAGCGTCAAGTTCTAACTTGAACAGATAACGATAGTTCTGCCTGCCCCACTTAGTACAGTAAATAGGCCGAGATAAATGTTAGCGAACTTACTTTGAGAACTTAAGATTTATACTGGATATGCTTGATTTATAATTCAGGTATAATGAGGGTTTTCATGAAAATTCACGCCACCAGTTGTCGCCACTTTGATAAGTGGTCTTCTATTTCGATAATGAGTATAAAATATATAATGACGTTCATCATTCGTTTCATTCAATCGTTCTTCATTCAGGCTTTTTGGTTTCTGTTTTGTGTATGTATGTATGTCAATGCCGTTCGATTGGATTTGGTCAGTCAGAAACCTTTGGTTTTAGAATAAAATCTTGCGGTACTGGGTTTTTTTAATGTTTTTCAAATGGCAAACAAGTTGATGTCCCACCTGGGGGGTTGCCTGAAGTGGTCGTCACCGTCTATGAACATCTACAATACTTGCCTGTAATGACATTTATTTTGTCTAGTTGAGTATTCTGTTTACCTAAACGTGAGGGTGGTTAATGCAACCGCCATGGGATCTGGAGGCAAAAGTCCTCGCGCATATCTGGGAGTGGCGCGAGGAGTCGAAACGCCGGGGCGTAACTCCGCTTCCGCGAGAAATCGCGGCACAGCGGACAGAGCTCCGGCGGGATCTCATGGCGTCATGGAGAGTGCGATTGTCGCAACCCAGTGCTGGGCACGCCACTATTGCGGCGATAATTCCCCTCTTTGAGGAGTGGCTAGAGAGGCGCCACGGCATCCTCACCTTCCGCCTAACGCAGGTCCTCACCGGACATGGTTGTTTCGGGAGGTTCCTGTTTCGTATCAGGCGGGAGGAAACGCCCGGGTGTCATCACTGCGTGGATCGCCCGGAGGACACGGTTGAGCATACGGTGGAGGTCTGCCCGGCTTGGGCAGAGCATCGCCGTGTCCTCGTGGAGGCGATCGGCGGCGGGGATCTCTCGCGTCCGGCCCTAGTCCAGGCCATGGTACGGAGCGAGAGGGCATGGGAGGCCGTAACCTCCTTCTGCGAAGCAGTAATACTCGCGAAGGAGGAAGCACATCGCGTGAGGGAGAGGCAAGTTTCGCGCCCTCACGCCCCTAGCCGCCGCAGGAGACGCCCTGGGCGTCGGGAATCGCAGGCCGATTCCCGGCCACCGTAGGCGCGGGCTTGCGGACGGTGAGCAATGGGTAGCTCGCCGTCCGATAAGGACCAGGCCCGGGTCGACGGCGCGTTGTGTTCCACGCGCGCCTCAAAGAGATGTCAGCAAGTGAGGGGGTCCGATAGGACCGATGCCTGCCGGGGTTGCGGGAAAGTCCGAAAGGGATACCGTGGCCCCTGGCAACGTACAGGCAACGGAAGGAACACGGGTGGGTTTTAGTCAGTAAGAGTCTGACACGCCCTCCCGCTCCACCCAGAGCGGGAGAAGTTATTTGATAATTTTCCACACAAAAAAAAAAAAAAAAAAAGGGTGGTTAATGCAGCAAGTATTCATTTATTGATCAATGTGTGTTTACCTATTCCCAAAAAAAGATAAAGAAGATCTTCATGTAATGTTTATGCATATTTACATAGATAATTACGTATCAATACCGATACAGATAGATACCAACCAATCAATCGCCAAAACAATGATAATGATTGAGAGGTTACAGTCTATTGTTTACCTTTTCTGACAAAATGCTAACGCTACTGGTAAGCACGAGGTTCTAGGTTCAATACCCAGGTCGGGCAAAGTGATATTGGGTTTTTCTATCAGGAATTTCCCAGTAGTATTCCGTAGTCTGGAATTGTGCGCGGTTCATGGGTAATACGCGGCAATAAGTTCTGGAGTGGCGACCGCGTACCGCGTACAGAAAGGCCTCCCACAAGGTGGACCGACAACCTTGTGCAGGCTGCAGGAATCCGCTAGGTCCGGGAAGCACACAGAACTGATTGAAGTGGCGGTGCTTGGGGGAAGTCTATGTCCAGCAGTGGACATCTTTCAGCTGAAATGATGATGATGATGATGGCAATAGGCTCGCCTCCTATTACATGGGACTTAAACATTACTGGCGAAATGTGGGTGTTCATGCTAAGGTGATGTACCTTACCCTTCGTGGAATTACAGGCGTGATGTTAAGTTATGAAATCAGAATTTTTCGTTACGTTTAATTAGATCAGAGAACACCACCAGATACTTAATAAGGGCTTCTTTAAATAAACATAGCCTGAAGTACCCACCGTTCAAGTTTTATAGCTCTTTGCGTAACAACGCAGAATAAATTAATTATTACCTGTTCGCTTGCATAATTTCATGGCTTCAAGTTTATTTAGGACTTAAGGGACGTTATTACTGTGTAAGGCACACAGCTCAACATTTTGTAATTTGGTTTGTTATACTCTGTGTTACACTTTTATGGTGTGTGTGGTTTTAAAAAACTCGCTGCACGCGTAGCATGACAATCATAGAAACGGGTTTTGTCGACAGAAGAATAGACAAAATGACAGATTGTGATTTTTTATCAAAGAAAGAAAGAAAAATAGGTTTATTTGTCACAGAAACACGTGCATACAAAAATACAACAATATAAACATATAAACATAACAGAAATATCCGGCAGCTGCACGTCATGACTTTGACAAGAAGGCTAACATTTTGTATTTTTTTTTTGTCATGTTTGTGGTCATGCTAAGCGTGCTGGACTATCTAGAGAAGAAAGGCGTGAATTTATGTTTGTGTGTGTATATATGCCATTTTATTATGTATTTTTTTGTATTAACTTTTGTTTTTGAATTGTGTTTTTTGACCGACCTCAAAAACTGCGGTTCTCAGTTTGCCGGAATCTTTTTTAAAATGTATTTTCCCCGTTTTATCGAGGACGCCTGGATCGATATGTTTTTTTTTTTAATAGTCTGTTCTTCTTAGGTGATGCCATTGTCGTCAAGTCAGGATCCGATGATGGAATCCTGGAGAAATCGTGTCAGCTCTTCAAATATTATAGGCACACCTACAGCGATTTAGGTATTTTTTATAGTAACTCGTGCAGCTCTCGGAAAGCACCATTTGGCGAAGTGGAACTGATGATGAAGACCACAGATGGCCACCGGGACTGCTCAATAATAAGAATTTCACGGGTTGCGATTCGATTACTTTAATATGGTTGCCAAGCAATTTATGCTCGTCATGCATAGGGTGAAGTAGAGCTGATGGCGATGTACAAGGAGAACTCCTCTACAATAATTAACGTCCGTAGAAGTTGACATTAGGCTATTGTAACTTAGATAAATTACAAACCGACCCACTAAAAACCGAGAAATAAAAACTTACTCACACAAAAAATAACGAATTAAATTAAACTCTTTGGTTTTGTATTTTCGTTTTTTGCCACCGACTTCTGAAATTTTAGTTATTTTTTACTTTGTAGTAGAAATTGCTTGTTTTTTTGTGAGAAAGTTATTTTTATGGATCATGTGGTCTGCAATAAAGATTTTTTTGTATTACTAGCTGACCCGTCAGACGTTGTCCTGTCAAAATTTCAATTTCGATTTTTCGGCTGTTCCTTCGGGTTTTTCCCAATTTTTTTTCCTAAACCGAAACATTCAAATTGGTCGCGCCATTTTCGAGTTTTTGCGAGACTAATGCATGGCAATTGGTTTTTATATTTACAGATTATATTTTTGTTACGAACCCGCCGCCTCTAGATGGCGCACGGCGGGACTTACCATCGCCATGCCTGCGTGTAGGCATAATAAGCCGCTGCGCCCGCTTTTTCACTTCGTGCCACCAGGGGCGCTGTGTGCCATTCAACAGACATCAGAATCACATGGCAGACGACGCTATTGCTAATTTTATCATAAATATAATTCAGACTCAGAACTTGTATCAGAAATTCAGAATACAACAGTTTTGTACCAGTACCTAAACGTCCATTATTTCGAAGCCCACAGCGGTACTCCCTTCTCCTTTCCTCCTTCACACCCTTAACCATATTATCCATCCATTGTTTCTCTGGTCGTGCCCAATTCGTTATAGCTCATCATATTCAAAACGTTTTTAAACACATTTCTCTAGTTTATTCCCAGCACACACCCATTTTTGAGCCGAAAAACAGAAATTCTGCGGAAACTGCTTCAGAAGCAGTGAATGTGTGTAAATGCAATCCTTCCTAGGTTGATAGGCAATCATTGTTCACCAACATAGAGGGATGCTATTGTCAGATTGATAACTCATTCTTTCGTAGAATGGAAAGCTTATGGACCACAGAGCAAGGAATAACCGCGCCGGTAACTGTTATGGACTCTGTTATAGGGCCCTTTGCAGTGCACATCATATTAATACTTTGGTATTTTGGCTAACCATATAATGGTATATGGTTAGCCAAAATATCAAAAATATCATTTATGATTGACTGACGTCGACCTTTTTTTCGAAGAAGGTCGAAGGTCGAAGAAGGGGTTTGTGGTTCGATCGATCAAGTTAAGTTACGCTTGCCGCGGTTGGTCCGTGGCTGAGCGACCATTTTTACATACCAAGATCCCTCCGTGCCTCAGAAAGCACGTTACGTTGGTCTCGGCTGTAATTCGTGCATCTCTGACAGTCGTTAAGGGTCGAAGGGAGGCCGAAAGTCTGACAGCCAGTTTTACAAAGGGATATCGTATTACCCATTAACTGGGTTGTGCAGGTCAGATAGGCAGTCGCTCCTAGTAAAATACTGGTATTCAGCTGCAACCGGTTAGACTGGAAGCCATATATAGCCATAGCTGGGAAAAGGCTAGGCAGATGATAATGGCGTCGACTTTTCTTACTTTAACTAATAATAATTGGCTTTGACTTTCGACTTTACAAAACCTCACCAATTCGGGCGAAATGCATTTTTATTACGTCCAAGTATACAACACTATAGTATACACTTTATACTGTCTAGCATTTGACCCTTTTTTTCTTTCACATCATTCCTCTCGGGTTGCCGAACCGATGGGTTATGTATGTTCCAAATACACACAATATCATTAATTGATATAAATCACAAAAGTTATGTCCAAAATCATTTGAAATGTGTAAAACTTTGCCAATATCCGCGTCTTGGGTGATGTAGGTGGCAAACTTGCACATAAAATGTTTCTATTCGCTAATAAACAAGCTTGGTTCGGTTCATTTGTCAGTGGCGCCGTGGCATCAGTTTTGGGATGGTACGGGTTATAAGCTGCAACGATTGGAGACTTTGTCTTGTTAGTTAACCAGAATACCTGCGAAATTTCGCGTTGCTGTATAACTTTTTAATTAGTAGATATTTTAATTATTCATAATCTTTATAAACTTCTTTAGGTCACGAGCAATCCGAATATCATAAAACGTTTTGCCTAGGTCTTCTTGCCTCCCCTAGGCATGAAAATTGGTTCGCTGTTACAATGTGTAGTAGATAATCCTGGAATGGAAGGTTGGTTGCATCGTTTATCCTTCTTAATTTGGTTTAGGCAATTATTGAATATTTAGTCTCCTTGGAATATTATTTTCGACTTTGAATTTATAATTGACTAGCGAAACAGGAGCGGATCCTGCTTCCCACGGGTGCATGTAATGACGTTACGATATATCAAAACATCGAGATTTCTGTGCTATATGTAAATGAAATATTATTGTTTTATACCCGTACACATATCACGATGGCTCATTGGAAAAAGCCTCGCCTCTCATGCACGAGGCTGCAGCTTCAAATCTGGGTAAGTACCAATGTGAATTTTCCAATTTATATATACTTTCTGAGTTTGTCTTGGACATTACTTCATCGGTAAAGAAAAATATCGTGAGGAAACCTAAACTTATTGTACATATATACCTACCTTATTAGTCTTAACTCATGCCTTCTCTGTATGAGAAGAAGCCTTTGCCCTACAGTGGGACAGTAATAGGCTCGTATTATTACAGCTTCAAACCTGTCGGAATAAATTATGTAAATGATTGTGAAAACCGCATCAAAATTCGTTGCATAGTTTGACTAAGCGTTCACGTTACTGATGATGAATAGCTACCCTAGGACCCAATTTTTTTTCTTTTTTCTTTTTCTAAAATAAAAAAGTAAGAGTAGCTTAAGTTACTTTTTATAACATCAGCTATTTGCCAGTGAAAGTCCCGTAAAAATCGGTCCAACCGTTTCGGAGCTAAAGCCCGAACAAACAGGCAACAGACAGAAAGACAAAAATTAACAACATTTTTTTTTTAATAATTACCGTAATATACATACATATGCTTTTAGTAAAAAGCTGTTATTTTGACATTACAAACAGACACTTCAATTTTATTTATTTGTATGTATAGATATATACGTGGATATTGATTGAAATTATAATATTGATTTTCGCCGTATACAACAATAATTTCTCTTAAAATGTTAAAACTGACAACCTTGATTTCATGTCAAACGTCTTCACTGTTCCTGTTCATTACATGAGCCTTGTATTCATTTTTAATATAAGACTAGGCTTATTTGTTGCTTCTTTATTTTATTTTATTTATTAAGGGATAATAAACAACTACAACATATATAATACATAAGGTTAACAAAATTTTCGGTAGTAATGTTGCAGTCCACTGCATTATCCGCAGATAAGACATATTAAAGGATCAGAGGTTGCCACTAGACGAGCATTACCAAAATGATCACATATTATTTGAAACAAATAAATAAGTTAAGTACTATAAGGTTAGCTATAGCTACAAAACCAAATCAGATCAAAAACAATTTCATTCACTTAAATTATGCAATAAATAAATAAAATATTCTTTTTTGTTGTTTTAACAAATTAATTGTATTAAAATTAACTCATCTTCATTCTCCTGCCCTTATTCAAATTTATTTGGGCTCGGCGCAAAATGTCTTCTTCTGCTATACTTCTCTGTAATCGTCATCTCGTTAGTCACTCTCTTTCTAGCCATATCGTCTTTCACACAGTCTATCCATCGTTTCTTTGGTCTTCCTGTACTTGAATAGTCATCCACATTCATACCAAAACTTTCCTGACAATTAATTTTGGACTGCCACCGTTTGAACAGGCATTATGGTAGAAGTTACCAAAACGGATAACAGTTTCAACTATCACTAACATAGTCTGAAAGCTATTATGACCCGATCTTATCAGTTGAGCTCTAATCTTGTAACTTGTACCATGAAATAAACACAACGGTGCGGTCTCGGTCGCGTATGTGCAAATTACACTCGAAAATTTATTAGAACATTTCGTTTCAAAATTATTGCAGCTGTTTTTGGTTTCTACGATAATATACGTCAGAAATCAGATGCTAATTCTACAGTTGTATTATTTAATTCATTATCACATCGTTGTGAAGTTTAATTGAGCAATTTTGGTCTATGGTTGGAATTTAGGATACTACAGGGTGGAATTGAAGTCATGGGCAATATTTTAAACTAAGACACTACTCATGATACTATTTGCATTAAGGCTACTATTACGCAAATCAAAAATATTATTAATGCAAGTATGGAAAACCTTAAAAATTTAGTAAGTACTTAATTCATATTGTAAAAGGCTATTATTGCAAATAAACCCTAAAAATAATAAAAATAAAATACTTCATAAACGCCAATAAGTTTCGAAGTATCAAAATATTAAAGCGCACTGCAGAGCGGAAAAAAAAGTAGGTAAACAAACATCAAATAATACTAATAGCTAGGTTCATTGCGGCCGGCCGGCACGCGGCATCAAAGAATAGGCTAAGCCGCCCGCCCCGCACTCTCCGTCCCGTTCTCCCTCACTCAAAAATACGAATATCACCCCCGCGCGGGGGAGCCTCCCCAAACTAGTGTCATAACGACTGCGCAGGTGGGTTGACGCATGTAGTTGATTTACGATAAATCCGGACGTAATCGCCGCACGCGCCTCACTCTTCTTACCCTTGGATTGCAGTGCATAAAGTGTTAGTGAATTAATTGTGAACACGATGCCTCGACCGCGTAATGTGCAGGGTAGGTACACAAACCAACAATACCTACAAATGGTTTTACTTTACAATGGCACAAGTTTATTACGAGCTCGTGAAATGTTCCATCGCCGCTACCCGGACGCCCCTAAGATGACCCACTGACTTAAAATTATTGTAAATAAACTTCGTGATTCCTGAACAAATTAGTGTAAATACTGTGATTCCAACTTTGTAAATACGCCAAAACTACGGGAAATTAATTTTACCTACACATTTATTTTATTATGTGTGTTAGTTATCGTAGTTTTGACCGTCCTAAGCCGGCAAAGTATGAAGGGAAAGTTGGAATGAATTAGGAATCAAATCGTTAGCAACTTACCTATGTCACGTGAGTCGAGCGGGGTCAAGGAGTTCACGCGCAATGACAAGTACCGCACATACGGTGCGCGGCGTAGTCTACCTACAGCAGCACTCGCTATCGCGATGCGCGAATTTGATACTTTATATGACTTAGTACATTTTATAGGTTTTCCATACTTGCATTAATAATATTTTTGATTTGCGTAATAGTAGCCTTAATGGGTAGTAATAGCTTTTGAAATGTTAATTCGTAATTTAAATGTGATTGGTTAGTAATCATAGCATAATACGCAAATTGAATTAGAACTGTTTGTTGATTTACGCAAATTGTTATTGCTGTTGTATACAAAGGGGCTTATATGTTGGACATAGATTTGAATCGTGCAATTCTGATTGGTGTTTAGAAAATTATAGGAGCAAATAGTGGTGAAATTATAGCCTTTGTCATGTTAATTTCTAATTAAAATACAACCTACTTATCATAATAATATAGATACCATTGCTAATAATAGCATATTATAATTATTGAGATTGTGACGTGTTATCCTCAATCTATATCTACAATAATTATGTAAAAAAAATCCTGCCCGATCCGATAGGTACTGCAATAACATTACCAAAACATAATAAAAAATAATAATAACTCGGTAAAATATTGAAGAAAAATGTAGTAATTCTTTTTTTATTTTCCCTGAAAATTACCACATAAATAGACTCTCAGTAGGATACCTAACGACACTCTCAAGATTTGGACAGGGTTTTTTTTACATGTTGTATATCCTGTCTGGGTTTGAACCTACAGCTCGTAAGCCGCGGCCGTTACCACTAGGCAGGCACTTTGCTTTGTGTAAGTTATTTCATCACCATTGTTCTTAAAACGGTGAAGGATAACATCGTGAGGAAACCGGCATGTCCTGAAATCAAAATATCGAAGATTTCTGACATTGACCCACCCGCACGGGGCCCAGTGGGCCCGTACGGCCCACTCCCCTTAACCGGGGGGAGGCCTGTGTCCCAGCAGTTGAGACATAGGCTGGTTATTATAATTATTATTTGAAAATATTGTAAAAGCCGATTATTTTTAAAAGAGTTTCAACCGTGGAGTTTCATACCGGCTCTTCTCCATAGGAAACGACCAATTGGAACCGTGCACCTAGCTTCTGACGTTTCATAAGTGCCCATATAGGTTTATGTGAAATAAAATATTTTGAATTTGTACATTGCATAAGTGTATGGGAGGACAGTGTAGGTCTTTCAACAACTACCAGATACTTAACAAAATTGAAAATGGTCAATAAATCTACAGTTCACTAAGATTACAGCGTTCTCAAATTTAAAAAATAGAAAAGAATCGATTTAAAAGAGAAATAAATTAATAAAAATAAAAACCTATTTTAAACGAAATGACAAGATTGCTATTACAACTGTAACATTAACGATAAGGTAAGTGAAACCAGTCTAACTGAAATTATTTACTGAAGAAAAATCTAGTTATTCGAAAAAATTACCTACCTGTGTTTTCCAAACAAACACTGAATTACTCTAAATAATTCACTGAAACCACCAACAAAATACCAAATCCTATAAGCAAATGAAATCCAGCAAAATTATAATTCCAGTAGCTTTTAGAATGTTTTTTGCTGGATCTAAAGTTCAGAAGTGACTGTACAGGCTTAATCTAGAATTAATTACTAAGCGTTTGTGTTTAGTGCAAACGCAATTAAAGAGGCCGCATGCCCCGCATAATTGCGGAAGTGTAGGGATGTGCTCACTGGTTTAGGAGCTTAGTCGATATTTCTAATCGATAGTGGCGAGTTTATTAAAGTTGTAATAATACCTAGGAGGAGCTCGTGGCTATGTAACAACAGCCGAACGGGTCAATTGAAGGTTAAGCCAAGCTTGAGGAGGTCAGTCCGTGGATGGGTGACCATCCATTACATACCGAGACTCCTCCATGCCACAGACACACGTTAAGCTGTTGGTCCCGGCTGTTAATCATAGACCTTTTACAGTCGTTACGGGTGGTCAGAAGCCTGGAAGTCTGACAATCAGTCTTACCAACATGTTGGGGTCGGCTTCCAGTCTAACCGGATGCAGCTGAAAACCAGTATATTACATGGAGCGACTGTCTCTCTCCACAACCCAGTTACTGGGTAACACGTTTATTTAATCTTGCGTTTAATAAATAATAATGTAATCACATATATTAACTTTTTCCTACCGACCTATGGTAAGAAAAAGTTCATATACGTGATTAAATTATCGGCATAACATAAATTAAAAAATGAGTCGAAAATTTTAGTACGAGTTTGAAACCAAACTGATCACTCAAGAGCTTAGCACACAACCCAGTTACTGGGTAACACGATACCTAGGTATCGTGTTACCCAGTAACTGGGTTGTGACACGATACCTAGGTATCGTGTTACCCAGTAACTGGGTTGTGGAGAGAGACAGTCGCTCCATGTAATATACTGGTTTTCAGCTGCATCCGGTTAGACTGGAAGCCGACCCCAACATAGTCGGGAAAAGGCTAGGCAGATGATGAATACCTACTCTAATTATAAATGGTGTAACTGAATCTTTTTGTGTGCTAAGCTCTTGAGTGATCAGTTTGGTTTCAAACTCGTACTAAAATTTTCGACTCATTTTTTAATTTATGTTATGCCGATAATTTAATCACGTATATGAACTTTTTCTTACCATAGGTCGGTAGTAAAAAGTTAATATATATGATTACATTATTATTTATTAAACGCAAGATTAAATAAAAATTCAGTATTCCCGTACTTATATAGATACCATGCGGATACATTATAGTTACAGCGGCTCATCACTACGGGGAAGCGAATATCCGCTAGCTCCTGTTTGCTCGCAGTGTTTTATTTTTTAATTCAGTGCACCTTAAATGTGTTATTATGTGGTTTATTATCTTAGCTTTAAATTTATTTATATAAATTGCTTTTGTGCATACAGAGGAAAGTAATTTTCAAGCTTGGAATTCTCTGAAAAAGCTCTCGAGGCATTCCGTTATTTAAATTTATTTTAAACTTATGCAAATTAAAAGTGAACATTTTGTCGTAGCCATTATATTAACATTACATTAGTTCTGTATACCCCCGATGGGTAGAGGTCTAGGTGGGTAGATACACACGGTTTGCCAGTTATGTTGAAGTCCCATGTAATGCGAGGATCATCATCATCATTTCAGCCGAAAGACGTCCACTGCCGTCCACCTTGTGGGAGGCCAATGCGAGGATATTGCCAGACTTTAAGATTTCGAGATGCAACTGAGAAATGCAACCTATAAACCAAAAAATATTTTTCCCGACCTGGAGATCGAATCCAAGATCTCACGCTCAGCATTCCTGCTTGTCACTAATTCGAATTAAATCATTTATTATTTTGTAAGCATGAGTAATTAGTACATAGATGTTTTTTTTTTTAGAATACTATTCCATGTTCCATTGTCACATGGGCATGCAAATAAATTTAATATACACAAATATATTGTAATATTGTATTTAACAATTAGAAAATTATAATAACACAAAATAGCGTGAATAATTAATGTGAAATCGTTAGAATAAGGTAAAATAAAAATAGCTTAATAATTAAAAAAAAGTTACAGTAATAAAAAAGTATAAATGGCAGTATGCCAATCACTCGGTGACCAAAGAAAAATTCAAATCATCATAAAATAAATAGTGTATGGCTCAGAATATTACAGCATGCCAGCTATCGAATTACCTTCATATCTTATAGGTACGATACAGCATCCTGCATCATACTCATTGTAACTGCATCCAGTTACAATGAGTATTTTACCCGTCGACACGGCTGCCACTCCATGTCCCTCGAGAAATAAAACGAAGAGCAGTATGTACCACATTGTATTACTTCGACCATGTTTGTTCTGTATTGGTTATTTAAAAGTTAGGAGAGCAAAACAGCGTTCTTTGAAAATATAATATAACTTAACATCGCTGTCGTACCTTTTTCTTTTATCACGTTATGATGTGATTATATTTGGTCATTTACCAAGAAATTGCACCTATATACCTGGTTTGTGAACTGAGGATTTGAAGTTGGGAATTTGTCAAACTTTACGTTAGTATTCGTCATTATCCATAGCCTCATTTTTTCTTGTGCCAATCTAATTCGTACTCCTCGATCGATCGTCTATATTATGATGCCGCAACTTTATTATTACTTATTCATGATTTTTGACGTTTTAATTTTCAGCACCAGTAAAATATTTTAATTATTTAATTATTAATAACGATAGTGCCATTCTCTTTCTTGCAAGTTGGAGTAACACATTTTAGTTTTTCTTTACGTGTAATTTAATGTAAATATTTTACGAACTCAGTTTACATGAAAAACCGTCGATGATGGAACTTTGACGCTCAAATTCACTTTGTGTCATTCAATTCTAATAAAAGGTAAAATGACTACAAGATAAGTTAAATGTTTAATTGTTTATTGGCGTTCTAGAATTTCTTTAAAATCCTTGAGTTTTCAGGGAAAACCTCGTAAAGAAAAGAAATAAATGTCTTGATTCAGCGTCCATTATATTCCAAATAAACACAATTTTATCATATAAACTAATATGATATAAAATTTCTATCTACTATGAAAACGTTTCATTAGTTTTCGTTTCTCAATATAATAAGACAAAATTACAATAAATAAAGTTAAAGTACTGTATATTCCGCGTCAATTCAGCACATTACACGAAAATAATGTGTAACTCCAACTTACAAGATGGATGGATGGCACTCTCGTTGTTATAATCAAATAATTAAAATATCTTACTGCTGCTGAAAATTACAGCGTTAAAAATAAAAAAAATCCGTAAAAAAATGTAATAGGACTCTTAAGGACCTTCAAAATAGCCCGCAAATTTTAAAATTTCTTACGGTGTTTGCAAAGAAACTATGAATCACGGGCTTTTACCTTAAGTGACAAGTTCCCAACGTCAAATTTTCAAATCAGAAACCGAGTGAAAACAATTGAAAAATTGAGCGAGGAAACCGAATTATAAGACTTGTGTTATCCACCAACCCGCACTGGGCCTGCGTGGTGGAGTGGATGACAGCCCACTCTCACAGAGAGATGGCCTAAGTCCCAGCATTAAGCACATTATAGACTGCATTTATGTATGTACATCTGCATTCGCTTGTTTTTTAAATTACGGCCAACGATCAAGCGCAAATATTTAGCACATGTGCACAAACTTTGTCTTAGACACCTTAAATTTGTCAACCATTGAAATAGAGTTAAGTTATTCAGATGTGAAACATCGTAATTCAGCGTATTCATGTATATCATGTGATTCAGGGTAAATAGCAGGGAATTTCAGAATTTTAATATAATCCACCTATTTTAGATTGAGAGATATGACAGCGTCATGTATGTACGTCAGCGTATGAGAGCGTTATGTCGTTCGCCGTCACGGCATACGCGTCAGTTTTACTCCCAAGCCGCGCCTATAGATGTTTCATATCAAAAAACTATTCTTTTTACCCCAATTCGAATCCAATTTAATCTCAAGACATCAATCTACTTGAACTATGATACCCAAAGCCAATACTTTATTAACAAAAGTCTTAAACAAAGAACATGTTTCTTCCATATCCGGCGGTGAACTGCCGAAGATAATCCAACGCCACTTACATGTATTTCCTTTGGGAATCGATCGCTGCACCGCGTTACATGTGGAATATTTTCTATAAGTCATAAATTCCACATTGATTTCTTAATACAAAAAAGGATTGATGAAAAAATAGTGATGTTGGAACTTTTGAATATTCAATGAGAACGGACATAGTTGTACTAAAGTTCTGGAGAATATGGGATGGTCGTACTTATCTGCAGGTTTGTAAAGCGTGCTTGAACTATAGTTTGGTCCTAAGTTATATGGGCTGCTTTAGTTGGAATTGTGGATGCCCAGTATGCACGAAAAGCATGCAAGATCCGCTAATGTGCAATAACTATAAGATTTTGACCAAAAGTGTACATACCTACTTTTAAAACGAACCCATCGTTCAAATACAAAGGTAAAGAAAAGAAAGAAAGAAAGAAGAAAGAAAATAAATTTATTTGACTCAAATCAAGGCACACAATATTCACACAAAAAACAAATAAAACATAGAAAGCTTAAAACAGTATTGTGTGCCTCACGGCTGCGCCAAATAGTAGTCGTAGTATAATATCAAGGGTGACATCCCTGTCACCCTTGATATTATTAAGTTCTGAGTTGAGCTCCACGATTACTGACAAATGCTTGCACTGACAGGACAGGTCCGCTCAAATCTGTGTGGTTCTTATCTCAAAAGACCATTTCAGACACTAATCTATATGGTCCTCATATGGCCTCACCAAGATTATGTCTGGACTTTAAAAGAGACTGTGACCTCTGAGTTTGTTTCGGACTTTCTTCTCAGAGTAGTCAGATAGGAAACGCCGAACTCATCCAGCTAATTTTTAATAAAAAATATTAAGATGACGTGTGAAAGTGATTCCAATATCCTATTTACAGAATAAACAATTTCAATGCAAATAAACGTATTTTCTTTCTTCTTTTCTTCTTTCTTTTCTTTCTTCAGATTTTTTCTAAAATAACCGACGAAAAATTTCAACGCATAGGGGTTCAGAATCATGTCCCAATAAATACTTTTTCTTTCTTTCTTTCTTTCATGTACTAAATCCATGGTATCAGTTTTCATGTCGATATCCCTGTATGTATTGTGCAAACAAAAATGCAAACACCAGATTAAGCAATATATCCAAATCAGAGAAGTTCTAAAACCGAGTCGAATAACTTCAAAAAAACTAGGTTGTTCACGAAGAAATTATGAAAGCAAGTGCGACAAAAACCTCATTTACTCCAAAAAACTTGCTAAAATCTGCTTACCATTCATAGCAACATAATAATATGCAGCTCAAGCTTGATTGCGCCCAAATTAATTTTAAACAAGCGAGCTTTATGACTTGGTCGAGGGTAAATGAAAACGGTTCCCTATCCATTTGCATAAAATTTTAAGACCTAATATAACTTAGCATAATGTTGTTTGGCATAATTATATTTTCGCATAATATAATTACGCATAACAGCTTACGCATAATTTTTTAAGCATAATTTCTCTAACCATAATAATGATTAAGCATAATATTCTAAAGCATACATTTATTAAGCATAAAGTTAAAGCATAATAATTTATTAAGCATAAAGTTAAAGCATGCAAGCAAGCATGCAGCATGCAAGCAAGCATGCAGCATGCAAGCAAGCATGCAGCATGCAAGCAAGCATGCAGCATGCAAGCAGGCATGCAGCATGCAGCATTCAAGCGAGCATGCAACATGCAGCAGGCAGGGTTTCTGTCACGGCTCCGGCGCTGCGGGCCTCCGGCGGCCCCACGCGTGCTAATCGTCGCAGACGGCTTTCGCTCACCACCGCAGCTTCGGCTTGTTGGCCGGCTTCGCCGGCCAGCCTCAGCCGCGGTGGCTCGCTCGCAGTCGCCTGCTCCTCAGCCTGCGGGCCGCCTCGCTCCTACGCGCCTACGCGATTTTAAATTACACTCTAGGGGTAGGACAAACAAGACTACGTGGAGTCGGTTTTGCAGCAATTCGGTTCTTAGGCCTACTAACGTTATGCGAATCAAATTTATGCCAAAACAAATTAGTCTTTAAGATGATTATGCCAACATAAAATGTATGCCTAAAAAAATTATGCCGAAGTATTATTATGCCAAAACAAATTGTGCCAAAATCGTTATGCCGAAGTATATTAGGACAAAGAATATTATGCGAAAAGAAGGTATCCCAATGAAAACATGCAGTTGTAACGGGTGGAAAGAAGTATGAAAAAATTTAATTGCTGAAATAAACCATGTAGAAAAACGATTAAAAATGAGTCGTAGGAGAATCCCAATAACACTTTGCCCGATTTACGAATCGAACCCAGGACCTCATGCTGAGCAGTAGCGCGCCTCATTATCACCATATTTGTCTCTACTTCTCCCTTTAATCCATCCAAAGGTTATCTGTAAAAGATCGCTTTTAGCGATAAGACCGCCCATTGTGTCACTTAATGTAAAATTTCTAAACTTATTTCTGTATTTTTTATGGTGTGCATAATAAAGAATATTCTATCTATCTATCTATCTACGAGTGTAATTACAGCCAAAAGACGTCCTTTGCTGGACATAGGTCTCTCCCAAGCACCGCCAATTTTACCGGTTCTGTGCTTCTCGCATCCAGCGGTTTCCTGCGGCCTTCACCACGTTATCAGTCCACCTTGTAGCCTTACAATTTCAGTAGCGCTTGCGACCACTATACCAACGAGGTAATCAGTTTCAATTGCAATTTTAATTGTCACAGTATGAAGGAAATGAAACCAAGAGCAATCGTGATATACGACTTACCTTAACGTCCCACTCGGGAAGCGATAAAGTGGTCTTCTCGACAAATTATACACGTTTGAAAACTTACTTTAGCTCTCCCTAGACAAGCATTCCAGGAGCGATAACATTATGCTATTCAACGTACATACAACAAGTGAAGTTAGTACGTGTGTTATGAACTAAGAAAGTTGATACATGTGCAGTTAACGGACTATCGCGGTCTCAGACTGTTTTGATAAGAAGTACCATTGGGTCTCGAAAGACAAAACCCCTCGGTTTTGGGTCTGGATAAATATACATTCTGATACCTAAATCGTGTGTGAGTGAGCCGATTTTATAGTGGAGGACGCGAGAATGCGGTCAGGCAAAGTCGATTAATGTGGTCTTCGTACCTCCTACGAAGGCCTATATCTAGGAGTGACCTTTTTTGAACTGATAACTATGATGATTACTATTCCGTATGGAAATTCTAGTGAAGGTATTGTGTGTTTTTAGAGTTTACTCCTTAAAAATCGATTTACATATAACGCCCCCAGGTATGGAAATTTTATGAGGAGTGAAATTTATACAAGCTTAACACTTATTTTATTCGTAAATAACAGGGATTAAAATTTTGAACAAATATAATTACTTATAAGATATTTCACACTTCGATCTAGATGCTTTGACCGTTTCATATTGCAAATTCAAAGACAATCGTATTAAGGAGTAAACTCCAGTCGTGCGTCGGAGCTGACACACGTGTACAATTTTTGGTTTACAAAAAAATGTGATTTTGTTAACACATAGCAGTTGCCTAATACCCTGTAAAATTTAAAGTTGATTAGGAACTATAAACTGTTTTACCTACTAGAAGCTTACAGATTTTTCAAACTCAATTAGACTCTAGACTAGCCAAAACTACCAAAAATCATACCTTCGTCTCGATCGAAACTCACCTTTGCAAACCACAGTACATCTCCCACATTGCAAGTTTCAATGTGAGCTTGTGAAAGGCAACTCATGGTTAAAGTTGTAGATAAGAAGTTGGGACGAGCACGTGAAGGGAATACTCCCACAGCTCGACTTTTTGAGAAGCCACACGGATAATTAATTTCGCCCCAATATTTGTTTGTGTTTATGTTCGGAGTTACGTGTTTGTGGGCTGTTTTGGTGTGTTATTATTATACCTGACAGCGCAGCAAGTGGCGCCGCCTAGTTTTGTTACGAAGTTACTGGAATCACCGCAAATATCGGATAAAGGTGCATGTACACACGTCAATCACGTCAACGTCAAGTCGCCGATAATTCACGTAAAAAAATATAGTTACTTAGAAGTTGTAGGATGTTGGACACACGTGAGTGACGTCATTACCAGCGCGTCTCACTGAGACGCGCTGGTAATGACGTCACTCTGCCGGTGACGCGACATCGACTGAGACAGTCTCAGTCGATGTCGCGTCACCGGCGAGTCAAAACTTGTATTGCTACGAACGAAACGTGTCATTGTGACAAAAACAATTTGTAACCGAGGTGTTGCTAGGACTGACTGACTTCACGCAAGTCCCTGAAATTGACGTGACTGACGTGTGTGCATGAACCTTTAGAGTGACACTGGCTAGTTATAGTCACTCTAGCCAAACGTCGCATCGATAGTTGTGTGGCGGCTGTCTTCTGATGACAGCGAGAATGTCAGGGGAGCCGCTGCCGAATCACGTCCACGACGAACTGCTATATTCCGGCACAATCCCGATGCTATTGAAGCTCCTGAACCAGTTCTGGTAAAGGCTATCCTGTGCCGTTATACTTATTGAATCCTTAGTATGTTGTAGTAGTATGTATATGGACTGCCTCTTTGGTCTAGGGATTGTAAATATGTGTGACTGCTGAGCGTAAGATCCTGACTTCGATCCCAATGTCAAGCAGTGTTTTTCCGCATTTTTCCATTAGGATTTTCCCTGTAGCCGCCCGGAGAATGGACTTTTTCCCGATCAATTTCAATAGGTTCGCCAAGTTTTGACCCCTATTACAAGGGAATTGAAACAAAAAGGCAAAATGTGGGTGTACTGCACCTCTGCCAATGTTATTCGGTCGCCACTCTTTCTTTGTTTGTTATTTAATTTTCAGTCGGCTAATTATTTATTTATTTATTTATTTATTTTATTATTTATGTACACACAGAAAAATAGATACAGATAAGACATAATCATAATTATGAGTACAAAGGTACTGCTTATTTCTTAAGAAATTTCTTCCAGCAGACATGCGATAGGAGAAATGAGAAACAAATGTAGACAATAGTGTGTGAGAACAAGAAGAGAAAAATATAAATATGCGAAGTCTTAAACTAAAATATTGAAATAAACCTACACGTATAAAGTAATAAATTAATATATACTTAAATAAATACATAAAGCTTAAATATATAAACATAAATACTATAGGTATATAAATACTCACAGTTAAGAGGAAAGGTAATGCTCTTTTACTCGAAATTTGAATTGTGAAACAGTTTCAATTATAGTCATAATAAATCAAAAGTTTGAAGAGAAAAATTTTGTAAGTACTGTGGGATCTTCAATATAACAATCAATCAATCTGCCTAGCCTTTTCCCAACTATGTTGGGGTCGGCTTCCAGTCTAACCAAATGCAGCTGAATATCGTATTTTACATGGAGCGACTGCCTATCTGCCCTCCACAACCCAGTAACTGGGTAATACCCCTTGGTAAGACTGGTTGTCAGACTTTCGGGCTTCTGACGACCCGTAACGATCCACGAATGTCAGCCGGGACCATTGGCTTAACGTGCTTACTGAGGCACGGAGGAGTCTCGGTATGTTAAGATAGTCACCCATCCACAGACCAACCCCAGCAAGCGTAGCTTAACCTGATGGATTGAACCGTGCGGCTGTTATTATGACATGTTATTTATTATTACTTAGCCACGAGCTCTTCCGCAATTTAATTTTCAATATAAAAATATCCTTCAGATATAATAATTAATAATAATTATTATGTATCGTAATTGTTTTACGTTGTTGCATCATGACATACGCAATGACAGCTCTTCAGCCATCTCCTACTGTTTTTTCTTCTATTCGAAAAACAAATGAATGTTTGTCTCGTAATGATGGCCATCAACTTATAACGGACTCGCGGAGGTTGCATGTTAAAACCATGCAGGTTAACAGTGGAGCCTCCACTGTACCTATCGTTTATCAATGGAGCGGTATTGATTAAATCCAATTATTACTATAAAGTACCTACTAAAATCATATTCATATTCATATCATGGTCATATTTTATATTAGTGAATGGTTAAATGTTTTTATTTTATGTATTTTATTTTCTCTTCTACTCTTACACACGTTGTCTACATCTCTTTTTATCCACTCTCCTATCGCAGGTATGCTGGAAGAGATTTCTTTAGAAATAAGCATCACCTTTGTACGTATTTTTCTGTTCTTTATTCTTGTCTCTTTATACATATGTGTGTACATAAACTGTTAAATAAATAAATAAAATTCAAATCTAAATTCTAAGCTAAATAAATTAAATTCTTAACATTTAGAACTGCAAGTATTTGTGGTAACATCGACCGGGCGTGGTTGCAGTTTATTCCCCGAACGAATTTGTTACCGTTCTACAATATTGTTTCAGAGGTTTTACATGCACTGTTTTATTTATTATCTACAAGATGTATCTAGGGTATTTTCTAAACCAAAACGTATTTATTTTTGTAGATGTTCAACAAGAATATTAAATTTCATAGGTTAAAGGAAACACGGGGAAGGTACATATACTCTAGAAGGACATAGACACTGATCTTCTTGGTAATGTCCTTCAAAACGGTCCTGGTGTGTAGTACTCTCAAACGGCGCGCGTGTATGTATGGGCTAGACAAATTGACAATCGCTTTCAAACCGTTGCGTTTTTCTACAACGACTTGATTATTGAGGATATATATGACATAAGGATTTCGGTAATAATGTCAAACCTTTTCCTCCATCGTTATCGCTGATAGAATTTCACTCTGTCTGGACCCTCTAATGTATGAACGTCAACGAAGCAAACGGATGATGTAAGAATACAATTCTGGCTGCAGTTTCTGTCTCTACAGCGTATATCAAACGACTCGGGCCGAGCTGTCACTGACCCAGAAATGTGTGGTCATATTTTAAACTGAACAAATAATGTATCCATGGACCAACAACGTAATCGCGAGAAAATTATCAGCTGCCGTTCCAAACATTTGGATCGAACAGGTAATGCACGTGTCATGTGTTTTTTTTTACTTTCTTGGTATTTAGACAACAGCCCGTTGTTCAACTCATAACACATTACAAAAACAACATTACAATATACAAAAAACTAAAGGAAAACAATAACAAAAACACAAATAAAATTACCAGGATAACATTTCAGAACAGAACTACGGAAACTAAAGAGCCACAAAACGACTGGGGAATAAAAAAAAAAAAAACAATATGCTCTGTTACCGCGGAAAAGTTTGATTTCTCTAGAGACAGACAGTTGAAAAATATGATGCTTAAATGTCTCGGAGACTTCTGACTTTATTCCTGAATAGTCTGAAGAAAGGGTTGTCATGATAATATGATATCAATTGTAAGCGTACCTAAGATAACTGTTCCAATTTTTTTTTTATATATAATATTAAAATAAAATAAAAAAATAAAATAAATATTAATAATAGAATTTTATAATATAAATTATATAATAGATCAATCTAAAATTGTTTATTTTCGAAACAAACCTCAGTTTTACATTTCGCCACAAGACAGATATCAAAACGATAAAAGCCTTTTAACGTCTAAATAAAACTAAAATCTAAGCCATTAGCTATACCACCTTCCACTTAAATGTTTACCCACACTTTTAATAAACGAGCCGTGGTCTGTGATAAATATTATAACGCCTTTCAAAGAGCAAAGAGCACGGCTCGAGTTCCATCCATTAATCATGTTAGTTCGCGAACAAATGCCAGCTGGGGCGAAGTTGGCGTGACTATTCAATATTGGTACACATACCCTACATGCTCGACACAGCCTAAAAATTATCCAAACAAAGAATTGATCAACTGAGAATAATTCGAAAAAAGTTGCTGAAATCTTTTAGGCTGTGGTAACGACGCGTGTAGGGTAAACGCTCGTGTTATAGGCAGTGTGTAGAAGTTTTCTCGATCACAACCGCAAACATGCCGTCGTGCAACTCCAGCCATGATGAATTGCGACAGTTTTGTGTGGATTTATTTATTATTTCATTCATTCGTGTTTTTCTATGTCGGAGACTTCAAGTGTTTGCGTGACCACCGTGATATTTGATTAAAATTTATTTTTTTACAGTAAAATTTATTTGCTATTTTTATTCAAGAATGAAGACACATTGCGTTTACAAAGTTTCAAGGCAACGATTTATTACGACTGAATCTGTGTATGCGTGTATAATTTCCTTACGTGAGCAGAATTCCAAAGGGTTCTAGAACAAATTGCTTTGATATCGCTTGAGCCACGTACGGCAATAATATGCTATGTATGCATGGAGATAGTTCATATGGCATTCATAGGAGGCTCTATGGCAGCTATTAATATATTTTATTGAAAGGTTATATCTAAGATTACGGTGGAGTTAGTACCATCCGTTTATTCATCCAAGAATTTTTGGCATTTAGCTTGGCTTATCTATGATTCATATTGAAAAGATTCATATTATATCAACTCTAGAGGGAAAAAAAACCTTGTCATGTTCTTTTAGTTTTAGTCTCTAAGTTTAGAGTTGTAGTCTGAGTAACATTGATCATTATATAGCAGGTACAATATAAAATCATGTCATTCAATTATTTTGAAAAATATAATGCTATACCTAGCAACTTTAAGTATCTCACAGTTGATCATTTTGAGTGGTCCTGGTGCCGAGCCAGTGCACACAATACTCAGCTGAAACAAAATGTTCATTATAACCTCCAGCTAATCACATTAAATCTTCCATAATCTCGCCAATAGACCAGAGAAGTCATCGAAAGTACAATCACGTACACACAAATAAGTTCCAATAAAAATCCAGCACGTTGTATTTCACGACACATTTGCTATTCCCGCGAATTCACCGTATGAACTTACTCTGGAGTAAAACTTGTAAAAAGTCACGTATCACCCAAGCCCGACAAAGCATTTTTATACGTTTTTAAAAACTGTAGAATAAAATTAGAAAGGGTAGACACCGCTGTTTCACAAAGTGTTGCAAATTTCGCGTGACATTTTATGTTCTCTATTTGAATTTTATCTCGATTGATTTTTTTTATTTTTCTTTATTTAAGTGGACAGTTGTTGGTGTTTTTACCTTGTTGTTGGATGTATTTTTAGTTACTTGTGAGTTCCGTTGATAGGGAAAGGAAGGAGGAATAGTGGAATAGTGTAACATTCGTTCATCTTCCCACGCTAATTGAAGGATTTCATTGAGAAAAAAGGTTATTCTCATGTTCCTTTTAAGGAACGTGATACATAATGCAGCGTTAGTCTTTTTTTTCAAACGTGCCCGGTCCGGTTTACGGTATCTTTTTATGTCTATGGGATAACGAGGTTATAATGTAACAGGTATTTCAGAACCTCGTTATAGTAACAGAATTTTTAATGGTCGTTTCAAAAAAAGAGTTTATTTTCCGCGATGCAGTTTTTTTTGTCAGATTTCATTCCGATGTATAAAAATCAAACTGACTAAAACTTTTATTCCCAAACGTATTTTTTACGCGTATAATTTTTTATACTATGGTTGTCTTTCACTGTCAGCCACATGACTGCAAAAAAGTTAAAGCCTAAAATGCTTAAAAAAAATGTTAACACCAAATTTTTTTTTTAATCTTATACCGATTTAAGTCAGTTTCAGCGTTTTTTTTTTTTTTTAACTAGGGCATCTTGCAGGTGACCACTAAGGTCGTGGCTGCTTAACCGGACTGTCCTGTGGCTGCCAATAGCTTCTACACTAAGGGCCTCCAGCCAGGGGCATAAAACTATTCTAAATTAAAGCTAAGCGAATGCTCGCTAAGGGCACCCCCTGTGGGGTACGAACCTCGGCTTAGGGCATTCGCTGAGGGGAGGACAGCAAGTTCAGGGACAGGCTGGATCAAGGAGTGATCATTATTTCAGTTTCAGCGGAAATTATTAAGAATTTAAAGTAGGTGAACCTACACATTAGGGGTTTTACACACAGTCACTCAGCTTAGCTCGAATTGTGCCGAGCCGAAGCCGACCCGAAAATGATTAATCGAGGACAGATGCCAAACGAAGTGTTGCCGACCGCCACGAGCCGAATGAAACCCGAACAGTGTAGTAATAGGGGTGATGACTAAAAAACTTTTTACCGTCTTGTAGATTATAAAAAAATTACGTACACGTATTTTTGTTTTTTTACGTTATCCAAAGATTACGGCGATACATTGAGTTAAAATGAGCCATGACGTCACTAGTATGTAGATTTTATATTTACTTGTGACATATCAACCCCCACTCTCCAACTTTAAAGCATTATTTATTAATATGACAAAGCAAAACATACGGATCTAACATTTTTTTATTATCTGACTGACGGACTAAATAGAATTTCTTTTTTTTGACCCAGACATCATTCCTATTGCTTCGAGTCGGCTATCTTGTTAAATAAATACTGCAGAATCGAATGTGCCGAGCCGAACATGTGTGTAGCACTCTTCACACACCCCTATCTTTCAATATAGTCTATGACGTATTACTAGATACTGAACTCCATACATTAGTATGGGCGTGTGGCGCAATCACTGCTCTGATATATTGAGTAGGGAACGAAGCACGTGAGGAGACTATTTCAAATATACTGACTTGTACTCTGCGCGGCGACGGGAATTTACAAATGCTTGTGGTAAAGAAACATTTACAATAACACAACCAGATATAATTATGGGGATACCTTCTTTTTGCATAATGTTCTTTGTCCTAATATACTTCGGCATAACGATGTTGGCACAATTTGTTTTGGCATAATAATACTTCGGCATAATTTTTTTAGGCATACATTTTATGTTGGCATAATCATCTTAAAGACTAATTCGTTTTGGCATAAATTTGATTCGCATAACGTTAGTAGGCCTAAGAACCGAATTGCTGCAAAACCGACTCCACGTAGTCTTGTTTGTCCTACCCCTAGAGTGTAATTTAAAATCGCGTAGGCGCGTAGGGGCGAGGCGGCCCGCGGGCTGAGGAGCAGGCGGCTGCGAGCGAGCCACCGCGGCTGAGGCTGGCCGTCAAAGCCGGCCAACAAGCCGAAGCTGCGGTGGTGAGCGAAAGCCGTCTGCGACGATTAGCACGCGTGGGGCCGCCGGAGGCCCGCAGCGCCGGAGCCGTGACAGAAACCCTGCCTGCTGCATGTTGCATGCTCGCTTGAATGCTGCATGCTGCATGCCTGCTTGCATGCTGCATGCTTGCTTGCATGCTGCATTCTTGCTTGCATGCTGCATGCTTGCTTGCATGCTGCATGCTTGCTTGCATGCTTTAACTTTATGCTTAATAAATTTATGCTTTAACTTTATGCTTGATAAATGTATGCTTTAGAATATTATGCTTAATCATTATTATGGTTAGAGAAATTATGCTTAAAAAAAATATGCGTAAGCTGTTATGCGTAATTATATTATGCGAAAATATAATTATGCCAAACAACATTATGCTAAGTTATATTAGGTCTTAAAATTTTATGCAAATGGATAGGGAACCATAATTATGAGGTGCACTTACATAGATTATGTTATAAATTGGATGTAAAGGGGATGAGTCTCTTGCCTATAATCGGGAATAAATCTAGATGTGGAACCGCCACTAATAATTTCTAAATGAGACACCTATTGACACATTGTCTGACTAAACCCAGTATGCCAAAAGTTCAACAGTCGTGTTTGAAACCAATAGCTAAACAATGCAGTGAAAAGGTGATTAAACTCTGTATTTAATTAATCCTTGGCCCTGAAACAGTGCCCTGAAATAAATATAGGTCGTTGGTAAATTATATTTTGTGATTATTATTAAAAAAAATACTTAAAATCCTAACTTCTTATTTTAAATGCGAAACTGAGTTTGTTTGTTTTTTACGCCATCACGCTAAAACGGATTTGAATGAAATTTGGCACATGGGTAGACATTTGAGCTAGAATATAGGATACTTTTTATCCCAATGTTCCTACGGGATCGAGACTTATGCTGGTAAAACCGCGAGGCGCAGCTTGTGAGAATATAAACAAGAAACTGATATTAAAATGAACTATTATAGGTAGATAGAGAGCGGTAGTGGCCGTGGTAACGCTCGCGACTTACAAGTTGTAGGTCGTAGCTTCGAACCCTGACAGGCGCTTTACTTTGTGTTAATAATTATTTCATCACCACTGCTCTAAAAACCGTGAAGGAAAAACATTGTGAGGAAACCGGCATCCTAGAACAGATAATTCGAAGATATGTGCCATCCATCGACCCACACTGGGCTCGTGTGGTGGATTATGGCCCACTTCCTCTTACAGAGAGAATTTATATTATGTACACAGTAAAAAATACAGATATGTCATAAATGTAGAAAGGATTACACAATGGGAGGTCCTAACGCTAAAAGCGTTCTGAAAAGAAAATATTGTTACCCAAATATCTCTCATAATCTTTCTTTTCACAATCAAAATGTTTGCCCGTACAAAATCCCCTCCCGTATATTCCGCGATCAGGTAAACACGCTCCGTCTGACGCCTCGCCAAATTTGAATTGACGCCCGTGGTGATAAAGATGCCATAAATCATGGTGAAAAAGAATCTCCCTGTAATCCTGCTACTTGGATATTATTCCTACGAAGAATTTATTACCTGTACGAGTATTAGTGTGGATTTCACCAACGAAACTGAAAGCGATGATCAGCACTTCTAAACCGCATTCAAGAACTATCAATATTCCACAGAAAATAATGAACCAGTCATTATTTTTATGGTTGGGGGTGGGTTTATGCTCTGATTGCGTTCAGTTTCATTGGTGAAATTCACCCCTATTCAAAGTTACACTGCAACATCTTTTGGCGCTCAAATAGACATTGACAGGAAAGCGCTGTTGGAAAACATTTCTACAATATTGTTGTTGTGAAATATATTGAAGAAACAAGATGGCGTCGTTAGTTCCGATTTTGGCCACGCGCCTAAAGATCCCTATACTACTGGATATTTCTGTTTTTGCTGCAAACCCATAATTTCAACGGTTATTTTTTATGAGATGTTGCTGTTTTTGCTACAAACTTAATTAACTCAGACAATGAAGCTGATTTGACATTGATAGACTGCATTCAAAGTTGCTATCATTGAAAAATAGGATGTTGCTACCTTTGTACCTACATGATGAATTCATAAGAATATTAAAAAAATGTAAGTCTCTCCAAAGCTGTAATTCAAAGAGATTTAAGATAGAAACGTTGAATAGGTAAACTAACTTAATTTACAAGATTATTATTTTAGTTTGAAAAATAGTAAATAACTAATTTAATGTCTTTGCTGTAATTCCATGAAAACCAACAACCTTTTCTATCGAAAAATTGTTTTTTGTTAGCGGGGCTGACTGTTGAGGGTACGGCAGGCATACATTTTATGTAAGTATCTGAGGGGATTGCCCATAGGCGAAGTCATATGGAAGTTCACTTCCATATAAACTTTCATCCCCTATTTAACATTTAAGTACATGGTCGACCAAACTCTGCTCGCGTGAAAATAGAGAATGCTCATTTAATAGCATAGTATAGTTCATACTAATTCCATGCTGCCATGTCATTATTCTAAGGTAGCCATCTTGTTCTAAACTTTGGGTGACCGAGCTCTGCTCGGGTGAAAATACGGAGAAAACGAATTTTCCCAGATATGAAACCTAGCTAGATCGATTTTTCGCCCTCGTAAACCCCTATTTTGTAACTTTTATTGAAACCGTTAGAGCCATTTTCAAGAATGTATATATATATTTGTAATCACTCATACTCGTATATACAATGTGGAGACAACAATACAACAATAAATGAAAACAATGGCAATACTAATGAAAGAGTATTTTGGAACCATCAAATAAATCTTAGCACCGAAATTAAAAAAGTGATTTTTCAAACGAACTAAATAGTAGTGATGGGCCGACTATGGGTTTTGCCAGTCTTTCTTCTTTCTAGTTTATCTGTGACTAAACTGTTGGATATATTTGATTGAATTTACGTATGCAGACTAAATTCAAACTCAAACCCAAAGCATTTATTTCAATTAAACCATTTACAGGCACTTTTGAACTGTCAAAAAGTCGGTCAGTCAGAAATATGAAGTTAGTTTCCCATTCCAAAGCGTAGTAGGTACCTATGGAGAATAACAGGCAAGAAACTCTACGGAAACTCTTTTAAATCAAAAATTTTATACAAACTATTGGTTACATCATTCATGTTGAAATTATGCATGTGAGAACAATGTAGAAAGACGTACCCGTTTGTAAAAGCGTCCGTAATAAAAAGAAAATAAGAAATAACCATTCAAAAACTTTAAATAAGCCATGGCCGCTAAGAGATGACCAGTTCCAACTGACGGCGCCCGTTCACGAACATGAGGCATGGATCAGCACCATTCAGCTCAACCATTTTGAAGGGAGCTAAATGATCTAACACACGCGCCACCATCAGCGAGACATCTGAGTGAGCATGACATGCTCACAGCCGCCAGGGCACATTCAAGTCAATGAAAGACATATTACCCAGTAAATGGTAGCTCTTTAGTACATAGTACTCACACCTGTGCTATGCAATTACCAAGGAGATTGAGTTTATACAATACAAAGATGGTCTTACAATCTTCAGCAGCTCCAACAGGTTTTTTTAAATGTTATTCTATTAGTTGTGGTTGTGGAGCAGGACCAGCAATAAGTCAAGTACTACAAGTATCAGTGATGTAATCGCCCAACTTATAATATGCCTGCCTACATAGTGTGCGTTTTATACAAGATTTGAATTTTGTTTCATTCAGTTGAAGTATGTTGGGAGGAATTTTATTGTAACATTTTAAACAGTACCCCATGAAAGATGAGTCCACTTTAGCCAGTCTGAAACTTGGCTGAACTAATAGGTCCCTATTTCTTACTATAATGATGTCTATCACCTCTTTTACTAAAAAGATGTAATTTTTTTTTACGTACATGATGTTTTCATAGATATTGACAAGGTACCGTCATGATGTTAATGTCCTTAAACAGTTCCCTTAGAGAATCGCGCCTGCGGAGATAATATATGGCTCTGATAGCTCTTTTCTGCAGAATAAAAATAGACTCGATGTCTGCAGCCCGTCCCCTCAGCAAAATAATATGATACTATGAAAATAACTGAAATAGACTAGCCTCGCGGTATCTACATCAGAAAATTGACGAATTTTTCTGACAGCATATGCTGCTGAACTTAGCCGTCCTGCAAGAGATGTTAAATGAGGACCCCATTGTAGCCTTGAGTCGAGCGTGATCCCCAGGAAAACAGTTTTATCGACAAATTCTAGTTTCTCTTGATTCAATACTATCTCACAATTACTATTTTTAACATTTTGGTAAAGAAAATTGTATGCACTTAGTTTTTTTTCCATTTAATACTAAATTATTAGCAGTGAACCAATTTTGGACCTGCAGTAGGGCGTTACTTACGTCGTCAAAATTTGTAGCACGTCTATCTACCTTAAAAAACTAAGAACATCATTAGATATACGCAGTTAATTAATTGTCATAATGTCGTCTCCACGTTGTATATATACATATATATATACACAAATATTGCTCGTTTAATAGTATATATAGGATATATTTATTATTTTCATTAATCATTCGATACTGCTTTGGTTACAAAAGGAAACCTATTGAAAAATGCCATGTTTCCAGCAGCTTAGACTGGGTGTTGTCTATTAATGAATCGTCATCATCAACTTCCTGCCCTTGTCCCATGTTACTTGGGGTCGGCAAAACACGTTTTCCTCCTCCACTCTCTTCTCTCAACCGTCACGCTATCATTCACGCCCTTCTCTTACTCTTTTCGTCCCTCCTCATCTTTTTCAACTTTTCTGTCACTGGCGCCATTTTCAAACTTCCCCTTATAAACTCATTTCTTACTTTATACATTTTCGTCACTCCATGTGGAGTGACGAAAATGGATAAAGTATATATTATATAGTAGAATCATTCATCCATCTACTTCACGGTCCAGCATTCCGATCCATACAGTGCGACAGGCCTTATCACGGAGTTGTAGACTTTCCCTTTTAACCTTAGGGGCATCCAGGTTCACAAGCTGTTCCTGTGATCTGTCGCCATTTCATCCATCCTGAGTTGTTCTGGCGTGTTACGTCTCGGTCTACTTCGCCATCCCCTTGAACAAGCGACCCGAGGTACCGAGAGTCGGAGCAGATCGGTAAGGGCGTTCCGGCGAGAGACATTTATAATGAATAAATTATTGAATTTAAGATTTGTGGCGGGTTTTTAAGCCCATGTGCAACTGCCAGCAAAGGCGACTGGCACTGGCGTACAAGCATTATCTTTCCAACACCTTCGAAATATAACATTTTAAAGGTATGGTTATAATATCGCCATAATTAAAGTAAAATGTTAAAAAAGTTAAAAACTAAAAATAAGGCTACCTTTTTTACCTGGAGCGATCAGTATGCAAATTGAGCTTTGAACTTAAGACTATAGTCCTTTTTATTTACTTACTACTTCGATGAATATTTACGGAGCTGAAAATTAGATTTAGGCTTAAGACTAAATAATATATAGCGACTAGGTTTAATCAATTTAGTGATAATATATTTTATTTAGATAAAAGAATAATTTAGTTTGGACCACAATAATTTGGTTTGGTGTTTGTTTTAGTTTAGCTTGGTAAACAGAAAACATAATTATTTCAGTTTGTTTGATGAACTTATCTGACGTAATCTTCTCATGATTGATTGATTGGTTTTAGTAAATATTTTAATTTAACAGAGATTTTAAACATTAGTAATTCTGTTCCATTTTAACTTTGTGGACATAAGTCACTTTCTACAAGATAATCTCGAAGAAAGGGAATATGTGTCCGCACAATTTAAACAGGCGCTTAAGCTCTGGCCATACTGACGTGAATCCCGCGCGGGACGCGATAGGACCTACGCTCACAAGCGGCATGGCACGGCAGGGCAACGATGCCGTGGTATATCCTTTGGCATGCTGCGGCGTTCTTAGGCACATTGAAAGTACCGATGTGACATCGCGCTCGCGCATTCTTTTCATAACACGACTGCCGAAGCATCCCCAGGGATGCCAAGGCATTCCAAACGCTGCCGTCACGGCATGCCTAAAGCATACCACTTTTGTTTTTGTACCTACGATGTTTATCATTGAAATTTCAATTTTATTTTTCTATACTATTAAGATACATTTCTATAGTCGCATCGAAATCCTTTGCCATGCCGTGCTGCCAGTGAGCATAGGTCCTACGCGACTGAGCGCATCTGTTGTTTAAATGATTAAGAAGTCAGGCGACTATATGCAGTATAACTACTTATTTGCAAGTTATTTATAGCACGCAGTTTCCGTTTGGCCACAGCTTTAAGATTGTAATTTACTTTTTCTCTGGATACGCGCTCAATTAGATACTAAATTGTTGAATTGCACCTCATATACTAGTATTTATACGTGTCTGTATTTTAACGACCTTTCAAAATAAAATAAATCAGCCTATGTTGTCCCACAGCAAGGCATATAATGCGCCAAACATTACCAAAAAAAAAAATGTGGTGATAATTCAGCCCGCTTATAACCTTCAAAACTGATTCTGTTACTGTGCATTAACTTATACAAGTTATGCCTACAACTTCCAATTCTTTTCACATATGCGATTTTGCGATTTTCTTCAACTTTTAAAAACTTATGCTAACATTTTAGTCAAAAAGTTAAACTAAGTTCAGGTACCAACTTTTGCAACTTTTCAAAGTTTTGCCTTCGTTTCTCGTCAGTCGAGATACGGTCTGACTAGGCAACCGATTTTTAGGAACGGAGGCACTGAAGGTAACGTTAGTATTTAGAAATACTGTGGCATATTGTATTTCTAAATTCATGTGCATTTTGTGAAACTTGTGAACATTGTTTTGAACTTGCAGTGTATGAAACAAATTCCGTTAATGTTTACTAAAACAAATGTTTCAGAGTCTATTAAGGGCGTTTATTCTGAAAGTGGGCAACGTCGCAAATAGATGTCAAACACTTCGCTGTTTTGGTTAATTTGGCAATATTACTGTATAGAAATATGAAATATAGCTAACTAGCGAACTAGAATATTAATAATGAATTGCAATTATAACACTGAATTTGATGTTGTAACCGTTTTAGGTGTAAAAAGAGGGGCACGCCACTATTGCAGCGATAAGTCCCCTCTTTGAGGAGTGGCTAGAGAGGCGCCAGGCGGAAGGTGAGGACGCCGTGGCGCCTCTCTAGCCACTCCTCAAAGAGGGGACTTATCGCCGCAATAGTGGCGTGCCCAGCACTGGGTTGCGACAATCGCACTCTCCATGACGCCATGAGATCTCGCCGGAGCTCTGTCCGCTGTGCCGCGATTTCTCGCGGCAGCGGAGTTACGCCCCGGCGTTTCGCCTCCTCGCGCCACTCCCAAATGTGCGCGAGAACTTTTGCCTCCAGATCCCATGGCGGTAATCCGGCAAGGAGGCTCGCCGTCTCACCGGAGACCGTGCGGTATCCCCGGACCAGCCGGGTGGCCATGACCCTCTGGGACGCGTTCAACCGGCGGGCTGGCCGCCGCCTCAATGAACGCGCCCAAACCGGTGCCCCGTAAAGGGCCATGGACCGCACGACCCCCGCGTATAGCCTCCGGCAGGAGGCGTTTGGACCCCCTAGATTGGGCAGGAGCCGCTTCAAAGCAGCCCCGGCCCGCTCCAGTCTGGGAGCCAAACGTCGGAAGTGCTCCACGAAGTTCCACCGGCTATCGAGGACGAGTCCTAGGTACTTCATCGTCGACTCGACGCCGATGTGAACTCCTCCTACCGTTATTTGGGAACCCGACGGTGGCGCGTTCCGAGGACCATGAAAACACATAGCCTCGGACTTGTGCAGGGCCACCTCGAGTCCCAATTGCCGGATCCTGTCCACGATTGTCGCAACCCCGTGTGTCGCTAGTTCGGCCGCCGCCTGGTGCGACCTCCCCTGCGCAAGGACCAACGTGTCGTCAGCGTAACAAACGACGCTGACGCCGCTAGGGAGGTCGGCGCGCAGCACCCAGTCGTAACCGATGTCCCACAGTTGCGGCCCCAGGACCGATCCCTGTGGGACACCGCACGACATCTCTTGCCGGTTCCATTCTCCCTGGTGACCGAGGTAGATGACGGCCCTATCCGTCAAATAAGCCTCGACCACACGACAGAGGTAGGTCGGCATCCGGTGATACCGGAGTGCCTCCCTGATGCAACTCCAGGGCAGGGTGTTGAAGGCATTGGCGATGTCTAGAGACACCGCCAAGACGACCCCACCCCGGGACACAGCGTCCCCCGTCGTGAGGGCTCGCACGCGCATGATGGCGTCCACCGTAGAGCGCCCCCTGCGGAAACCAAACTGGCTCTCCGCCAAATCCGGCCCCACCCGCACCAGCCGCCCGACGAGGCGGTCTGCAATGACTCTTTCAAAGAGCTTGCCCACCTCATCGAGCAGCACTATGGGCCGGTAAGCAGACGGAGAGTCCGCAGGGCGCCCCAGCTTCTTGATGAGGACCAGTTTCCCCGTCTTCCAGCGAAGTGGGAACTGGCCTCTCTCCAAGCATGCGCTTAGGAGCCCTCTTAGTCGAGGCCCGAGAGCCTCCAAGGCCAGGACCCAGGCTTTCCCAGGTAAGCCGTCGGGTCCCGGGGCGGTATTTTTGGCATTCAGCCTACGTACCGCCACTCTCATCTCTACCTCGGTCACCTCTGGAGCATCGTCGTCGTCGTCGGCGGTGTGATCCGCATGAGTCTGACATGCCTCCCGCTCCACCCAGAGCGGGAGAAGTTATTTGATAATTTCCCAACCAAAAAAAAAAAAAAAAAGGTTTAAAAAGAGCATTTAGAAAGTTTCCAAATATTCGGTGTTACGATAATTATTGCATTTCAAAATCAATATTTTAGTTCACTAGTTAGCCACATTTCATATTTCCATACAGTAATATTGCCAAATCAATCAAAACAGGTAAATATTTGACCGCTATTTGCCACGTTGCCAAGTTTTAGGATAAGCGCTCTTAATATCGCCTTCAACATCATGGCGTAACCATTTTTTTATGTTTCCGAAACATAATATTCTGACGTTCAACAATATAAACCACAATAAGTAATCCAGAATATACCTATGAATGCAAGAAAATAAAGCCGCAAACTAAATAAAAATTCAAGATTAAAGAATAAATTCAGTCATATTCCTACAAACATTAAATGCGCTAAAGAAATATTTTAACCCACACGACAATAAAAGTAGAATTAAGTATGAATAAGTTACATTGTGCGTGCAAGACTATTCCATATTAACAAGGAAGGAGACATAAAAATCCCGAGCTTTGCTAGCAGTGAAAATGCAATCTCTGAGTAACTAAAAAGTTTTCAAGAAAACGATTTTGGAGCAGCGCCTTATGTGATACAAAGGTGTTAAATGTAGCGAACGTAATCCTTTTTAGTTATCTAATAGATTTGCTTGTTCTTCTTAGGATTTGTTCTTTCCCACTTTTTTATAGTTGTTATTTTTGAGGCTTTTTACAGATTAACTGATGACTACGAAATGTTTGATTGAATTATAATTTGTGACTTGAATTTGGCACACAAAATAATTATGACAAAATCATGTTTTCATTGTTGGGACCCAAGCCTACTCTATGTAAGTGTTAGTGGACCGTAATCAACCACGCGGGCCCAGTGCGTGTTGGTTGATGTCACATTTGTATTAGAATGTTTGGTTCTTGGATATGCCAGCCATGCTATTTCCTCATGCTTTTTTGTCAGGTGGTGATAAAAACAAAACACAAAGTTAAGTACACGCCCGCCTGGTTTTGAAACACCTTACAACTGGGAAGTCAGGACCATTAGCATGAGAAACCACAGCCTTCATGGTGTGTTAAGAATACTACTTTCACCGTAATCCAGGTGACTTCGTCACTGAAATGCAGTTCGTCATTGAAGCTACCTGTATGTCACATGTAAAGTCGACCCGCCAATGTTTACAGAAGACTTTGAAGGGGAAAGCTTTCACATTGCCTCCAACCTTTCTGTTTGCCACCTCGCGATTTGTGTTGTACCATATATGTGCACGAGTGTAGTTAAGTTAGCTTAAGAATGTTTGTTTTGGAATATTATAAGGAGGTTGTGGGGTAGGATGTTTACCGTCACATGTATAGGTACAATAGCAAGGTGAAATATATACTTTTTTCTAAGGTCGCCCCCAATAACTGTCGAAATGAGGATGTGTTATTCACGTCCGCGCAAACATTTGAGGAATACATAACATCACGCCAATATTACTAAGAATTAGGCAGACGTGTTCCTACGTATAGTACACCCACATTTAACCAGTAATGTCTAAGTCTCATTTAATAGAGGGGAGCCTATTGCCATCAACCGGGCACAAATCCAGACTCCGGGCTGCTACTGAGAAATTCCTAATGAGAAACCCATGAATACTTTGCGCGACTTGGGAATGCGACCACTTGACTAACGAGGCAGTCTAGTTCGAGAAATACAGGCGTGCTGTTATGTTATACTTTCTTTTTTAAAGATTACTGGAAGGTCAAGGATACTCAGCTCGTTATACCATAAACACTTTTAGATTATTATAAGGTATGTTTATACTAGGGAGAGGAACACGTAGCAATATTTTTCGCTTTTTGTGACGTAGATGAATTTTTTGAAACCCTAAAATATTGGCCCCCGATTTTTTGGAGGATAATGTGTACCTACATTATTAGTATAGGATAGTGCATACTAATTCCATGTATAGTACGTACTAATTCCACGCTGCCATGATAGTCGGGTACTTATTAGTTCCATGCTGCCATGTCATTGTTCTAAACTTTGGGCAACCGAGTGAGACTGTCCGACAAGTATATAGTTATATGTGAGTGAGACTCTGGTGAAAATACGGAAAAAGCGAATTTTCCCAGATATGAGACCTTGCTAGATCGATTTTTCGCCCCCGTAAACCCCTATATTGCAGCTTTCATCGAAATCGTTAGAGCCGTTTTCGAGAACGTGATTACAAATATATATATATTTGCAAATATTGCTCGTTTAATAGTATAGGATAATTTAATTTGAAATTGCTAAGCATCAGCACCTATCAGTTATTTCAAATTGAATTTGATTGGTTTTGCTTTTACTGACTCGAACAAAAGCTATCGTTCACGAGTTGGCTGACAAATAGTCTAACAACACCCATGAAAAACTTTACAAAACATTAAAAAAGTTTTTATTTACCTCCCAAAGTGTAATAGCCTCAAAATGCGTTACCAATTCAATGGCTTCCAACAAGTGGTGACGTCAGTCAAGCGAACTACACCAGCAAAGTTTCTTGCTCAAATATTAAGAATGCACTTAAAGCCCGTAAACTAACGGGCTTGCCTCAATTTAGCTGAAGCTTGCACTGACGGAAAACAAATGTGGGGATAATGTGATTTGCAATTAAGCTTTCGGTTTTTGTTTAGAAAATAAAACTGTATTTTTTATAATCATTATCATTCAGCCGCAAGACGTCTACTGTTAGACATCCACTTCAAGAGTCGCACACTTGTCGTGTGAATTTTGCATCGAGCGGATTCCCTCAGCTTTCACCGGGTCAATCGGTCCATCTAGCACAGCGTCGGTAAGCTCCCCGCTTACCGACGCTGTGCTGTGCGCTATGAGTCACTCGCCGCTCCAAAACCTCCAACAGGTTTTCTCGTTCCCTCCCCCATCGGTCATTTTGTTTTGCGAGCCACTAAGTAAAGTTTGACAGTTTTTCGGGCTATGTCGGTTACCTTTCCATCGTCAAGATTTATAACCAGCCTTAATGGTTGTAGTGCAACTTCGCGGAGATCCTATAACCAGCTGTGGACTGACTGATGGTGAAGTAAGACAAAACCACTAGTGAAGTAAGACAAGAACTTATTCATCATTGCGTTGGCATAGTGATCAACTGCTATTAGCCATTACCCTGAAGTGTTAATATCCTTTATTTCATTATTTACATCTAAATTACTAGCTGTTGCTTCGCCTGCGATCCAGGATAAAAAATAGCCTAGTCATGGTCTACCCATGTGCCAAATTTCATCAAAATCCGTTCAGCCGTTTTAGCGTGAAATCGTAGCAAACAAACAAACTCACTTTCGCATTTATAATATTAGTTAGGATAATTATTCGTAGCCCACCGGTATCAGGAACAGGGTCCAAGCTACGCGGTCAGGGCTCCAGAGAGAGGAACCATGTTAATATTTATTATAACATCTTTAACAACAAATTTAACCCACAAAGCCACAGACCAACACAGTATCATAATAATAAATCACACAAGACCAGACCAAAACAAAATAGAAAAACATTGCACAACGTTATATATTAATGAGTTTTACGCGCACCTAAACCACATTTTCTGGAATAAAGTCTGAAATTGTGGTATGACTTAAAAATAATGTTAAGGTGAAAATGTACTTCTTACTTACGTTTTGGGTTAAAAAACGGAATGTTTAACTTTAATGGCAATTTTAAAAATCTAATTATAACTGACAAGCCGTGTATTCGCCCGATGGAATTCAGCATCGGCAAAAATTACAAAATTCCATACAAATTTTCATCCTGGATTGAACCTCTTTAGGTGGTAAATTTCCGCAATCCTTCCTGTTTGCTCATTTTCAGTATACATATATGGATTTTTTTTACAAAATTTCATGCTTATAAAGTCAGGGTTTAGGCCGTTGTCTGTCCGTGAAGGAATTTAAGATTTTTATTAAGTAATATTGTCTACAACTAATCTTTACTTCAAGATGTTTCAGCAGCATCAACTATATTAAGGCAGTTCTTACTCAATAAGATTAGAAGAGTTCATGTTAACTTGCTCTATGACATCAATTCAGAAGAATTTAGATACCTATAATAATCGTTGCATTTCAGGAGAACAGCCTTTTTGGATCAATCAAAGAAGAATCGTAAAGAGTATTTTGAAAAATTATAAACAGTAACAATACCTACCACTGGAGAAAGATTTAAAAATCAAGGAGAGAAACAAACATTGTCAAAAAACGATCCGTGAAACCTTCCACATTCACACACATTATTCCTGAAAACTGTTGAGCAAAAATCTCGCTTAAAACTCTGTGAAACAATAACATGACCTTAACGTAGCGAGAGAAAAGCACAAAAGCAAGCAGTAAATGTGTTTCCTGAAATATGAAACGCTTGGCTCATGATTACTGACCCTGCGGTTAGCTTGATACTCTTTGCCGCTGTCTTTAGCTTTAGTATATATGCTGTTGGTTTTTGTTGAGACTGTTTTTGCTGCAGGGATTTTAAATTGTTACGATTGACGCTCTAACTTGATTATAAAGCCTATTTAAATTCTAACTGTTTTTTTTTCTTTTTACCGTAAATTACCGTTGAAAAAGTCATAATTATTATATTATGAAACTATACAGCCTTTGTATATTATCAATGTATACGATTTCTCAGTCTTACCAAGAGTAACTGACTTGTAGAACTCAGATAGGTCATGTAAAATGCTGGTATTCAGTTGCATCCGATTAGCCTGGAAACAGACACCAACATAGTTGGAAAAAAACTTGGCAAATGATTATAACGATATTTTCATTTTTACTAAATAAAATTAATGTAATTGCTACGTTTCCAGCAGTCCTAGAAATTAAAGCTCATTTAAGGCTCGCGCAAACAGGCCCGACGCGACAGCCCAACGTGACTGTAATAAAACAATTTCTAAGAAAACTTCACGGTTGAACAATTATTACCGGTGTCGCGCCAGTCTGCACGAACCTTAAATTGGTTCGCGGCCGGTAAACGAGACACAATAGAAGTTTTATTGTTATGATGTCTATTGACGTCTAGCGCGCGCGAAAGCGTCGACTTCGAACCTAACCAAAATAGCAATAAATTAATTAAATAAATCCCATTTATACATACGTGGAATTCCGACTAAATATTTCATCCAACGGATCCTTACTCACCAAACTACAAGGATATCTCGCGCAGATGTATTATTCAGGGCATATCTACGTCATAAAGTATGCAGCAGGGGTCCAGTCATGTTGGTTTCATCCGTTTAATATCTTATGGCTACCGGTTAATAAGCCGAAAGGTTAAATATAGATTCGCAATCGTGTAACTTAGATTACTGGGGTTGAAAGGTGGTGAGATAAGGTTATTTAATAATAAATTATGATCTGATGATTGAAACTGTTGACAATTTAATACACAGCCTATACTTACCTACAATTGCCTAGTCAATAAGCACCAGGATTATAATAGTTTCAAATAATAATAGGGAAGGAATAATAATACATAATATCAGCCTATTATTGTCCCACTGCAGGACAAAAGCTTCTTCTCATACAGAGAAGGCACGAGCATTGATCACGGTTGGCGATTTCAGATTTGTATTAACCATAAGTCCAGCTATCTAATTACGCAACACATTTTCGTAAACGATTACGATTAATCGGTTTCATTTTGACAGTTCAACAACATTCATTGCGTTATTTACGTTGTAGAGCAGATTTTTTTCGAACTTACGAAGCAATGAATTGGCAATCTGTTTCAAAAAATTCTGATTCTGATAGATCGTGTATTACGCAATTAGGGTATAGGTTTCTTTACGATGTTTTCCTGCACCCATGTCAGGTGACGAATGTAAACTCAGAAAGTACATATTAATAGGTAAGTGACCATCTTTTTTACACTATTTTGGGCATTGGATAAGAAAACAATAAATTTGGTAGCTTTTAGGTAAAGAAACAAAAATATGATTTGCTTGAAGTGAAACTAGTCGTTATGCCTTCGGAGCAAAACGAAACATTCAACCAGTAGTAGTAGTATATGCACGAAGCACCTAGCATATACCTCTGCTAAAATTTCTCCCAGATGTCCGTATGAACAGCGTGTTCGATGCTTCAATGTCAATTCTCTGCGCGATCGTCGACTAATGCAAGGTCTTCTATTTCTGCACAAATTAGTTAATAGTAGACTAGACTGTAGTAAGCTGGTCGAGCGTGCTGCACTTAAAGTTCCTTACAATATGCCCAGATTTCCTATCACTAATATATTCCACGTTCAGCCATCTAAGACGAATATAGGGGTAAATTCCTCGGTTAACAGACTCTGTAGAGAGATGAATTCTTTTGTAAAATCTGTACCAGAAGTTGACATTCACCATGATTCCTTGAAAGTCTTTAAGGCCAAAATACAACAGTACCTAAGAACGCAACTGAATAATTAATTGTTCATTGTTAATTCATAGTGTTTATAATTGTGATTTGATTACACAATTATAATTATAGATTCTTAAAAAAAAAAAAAAATATGTCATAATTTTCTGATAACTGTGATTATTTTGTCTTGTTTAGTTTCTATTTAAATTTTGTTTTGAATTTGATTTTTGATTTTATTTTATTTTATTTTAAGTTTGTAGTCATTTTGATCTCGTTAGCTCCTACTGTACCCAATATTCGTGCCTTTAATAGTTTTCTTGGTTGTGTTTTCTTTTTTTTTTTCTTTTTAACTTTAATTTGATTATTTGTAATTTTATGTAATTTTATGTCGTAATTAAGTTTTCCCTTATCAAGATTTTAACAGCTAATAACAATTAAGTGTCATTTTAGTTACTAAGAATGTTGGTCGACCTATTATTGGCGACTGTATAAGTCTCATGCTTTTTTTTTTTACTATTATTTTTATGTAATGCTGTATACAGAAGCTGTTGGTTTGCCTTTAATAAATAAATAAATAAATAACCAGTCAAGATTGTACTGAAGCAACATTACATGAGACTTACACACAACTGGCAAAATGTGCCTTGTATAGTGTTCACCACTGCGTAATAAAATCGTGATGTTATTTTATGTTATGTAATTAAAACTAAACAGACAACTAAGTATCAACAAATAGTTCAAAACTATCACGATGTACAGAAACAAATCTGTAACCCTCAATCCCGTAAATAATAAATGCCTCTAAGCCTTAGGAATATCGAGTACAGTAATCATTGACAGCCCTCTTCGGCAAAGGGTGTGACCGCACCTTAGTGGTTGCTCCACCACTTATATAGCCCTCCATGCCGGCCGGCATTATTACGTCGACGGTAGTAATGAATACTCGAAGTATCGATAAGTAGCGAGGTATTGGTGGTATTACTTGTACCTGCTTGAACATCAGTATTGGATTTGAATTAAGTAAGAGTGAGTTTAGTTTTTTTTTTCTTAGCACTTCTTTTTCTTCAATCGATCCCTCATTACCGTGGATCGTGGTCACTAGATCCCTTTAATTGGACTCTCGGCCTCCATCAATTCCAGAACAAAGTTGCCTCCACCTGCTGAAATTAGCTTGGGGACGTAGCTTGTTTTAATTGGTCGGCGACCGGTCTCGTGCTTTCTTTCCTTCGGTACTGCTAACAATAACCAGCTTTCCAAGGCTGCTATATTCTCTTCGAAAAATAGCACACCCAAAGGGATAGCCACCTCGCTGTACTTTAGAAAACAATATGTGAGGTGCACTTACCTATATGGTACCTAAACTACGGACCTCAGACTCGGACTTGGGGGTGGCGAGCGTATTGAAACTTACTGAACATCGTCTGAATTAATGCCCAGTAGGTGGCAATGCGCTAGGGCAGACGTACTTAGATTTTCCTTATAGGAAAACCAAATATCTTACACCTTGCCCGTTCCAAGAATTTCACACTCCACAGTTGCGCTTGCGACTAGACCAGCAAGGCAGTGTATTATTTTTATCAGAGAAATCGAAGTATTCTGATCCAATACACATCTGCAAAATTATAACAAAAATACTTAATCATATTACACAAAAAGAGGTAAGGATACCCATTGAGCAAAAGCAGAAGAAATAAACACAGTATATAGAACATCTGGCATTGAAAATGCTACGAGAACAGGGTCTCAGTTTTATGCGATGTACGTGATTCCTGAAGTTATATTTTTTCTTCATTTATTAAGTCTTAAAACAGAACCATTCGGACGAACAAAAAATTACACGAATAAACATTGTAAGGGCTTTTTCATATGAGGGTACTTTACTTCTAAATAAATGCTTCATACTACAAACCGACTGGGCTCAATTCGAACATATGTAAATCAAGAACAAATTGTCATACATTACAATGACAGAGGTATTAAAACTAACCCTAGTTATATATGAACGAAGAAGCGATTGAATCCAACAAAAAAAATAAGCGACTAACTGACGACAAGTTTTAAAATAACAATTCAACTGTAATTTCTATTTCCATAAATTGTCGGTGATAGTAACATATCAGTACTAATTAACAAACAGGTTCTCCGATTAACTAAACAACAGCTGCTTACAGTTACAGCAGCTATAACTGGCCATGGGGCATTTAATAAACACCTCTTTGTCATAGGAGTCACAGACACTCCCCTTTGCAGGTCCTGCATGGAGGACGACGAGACATCGGCTCATGTGCTGTTAAACTGCCCGGTGGTCGCCACTTATAGGGCAAAGTATTTCGGTAATACCTGGGTTACCTTGCGCAAGATTGCCAGTAACACCAAGGCGTTGGTGGCCTTCTTTGAGGAGCTGGGGTGGATCGAATAACTGATTTTTCTCACCCATACGCAATACGCGCTTTGACGAGGAATAATATTGCGGAAACTCGCCCGTATTACCTATTATCTACCCATTATACAAGTATCTCTTCTGCCTAGCCTTTTCCCAACTATATTGGGGTTGGCTTCCCGTCCAACAAGATGCAGCTGAATACCAATATTTGAGATGGAGCGACTGCCTGTCTGAATAATCATAAAAGTGTGCTGACTACTAAATAATATGTTCTAGATATTCCAGAACTATAACAAAAGATTTATATTTAGGCATATGAGTCATTTTAGTTTTGTTTCTCGAATGGCTATGCACTTCCTGTAGGTACCTCTGGTATTGTTGATGACCACAGCCAGCTGATAAGTTACCATCAGCGGCCCGCTTTCTTTATTGCTACTCAAATTCAAATTCAAATTCAAAAGTCATTTATTCAAACTAAGCTAAAAATCAGCACTTTTCGAACGTCAAAATTACATAAGACAGTCCCCCAAAAACGCCCGCCCTTCACCACTTCCTAGTGCTTTAGCTGGGAAGAAGAAGTGGCGCAACAAACTCACCAGCAGCACAGCTGTCTATTATGTAATAATAATCTACCAGACTGAAGTTCGGCCATAGCAGCCAATCTTACCGAAGCCTAGCCTTGTGCACTATAATATCTCCCGCGCCGAAGGTTTGCACAGATTCTATCTTCCTTTACTCTCATTTTCCGATGGGACGGCAATCCGACATGATCGCAGGGTGCGGACCAACGGCTTGCGTGCTTTCCAAGGCAGAGGAGTATCACACTGCCAACTTCCAAATTGCGGGTTATTACTTAGGAATTACTCAATGACATAGTAAAGAAACCAGCTATCTAAGCCGAAGAAGCTGACGACGATATTCCTCTGGAAAACCAAAACTCTTCTACCATAATCGGATAAAAATAAAACCAAAATCTCGTCCGTATCAACGTAAGGCACACATGCAGAATTTAACACTCCTTTTCTTTATTGGGTCGACAAAGTTATAGCGAATTTACGAGTACGTACTGTGACAGAGTGGCTCTAAAGCACCTATTTGTTTGGTTTAGTGTCCATAATTTACTTGCGCAATGTATCTGGGTCACGGGCGGATTTGGAAATTTTTCGGGGGCTTAGGCTCCTTGTAAAACTTAGGCTAATACGAGATTTTTTTAGTTAGGTTCGATCTTTCTTTTTACTGTGGAAGGATGTGTTAGGTTGTTTAAATTTTCATAATATTTATTTTTACTGGTTAAAGATTTATTTTAATGGCATAATTTGAACAAAATTGTCTGGTTGTATCCAAAAACATTCCGAGCGTAACTCCTAATCTACGAAATTATTAAAAAACCCATACATTTTCAAGAATGTAAAAATAAACAACTTAAATAAGTTATGGTTTGTCCATTTGAGCTTTGTATACCATTAAAAACTACAAGTAAGTGAAACGACAAAAACTACAGAAATTATTAATAAAATAAAATTTAAAAAGTTGTGGCAAATTTCTACTGACCGCTCGTATTGGAGGCCAAACATAATAAGGGTCACTGAGCCAACTAAGCAATTTACTTTTCATTGAAGAGAACTTACAAACAGAGTAAAGTACGCTTACGCAATATAATCGCATCATAATATAATCGCGCAATATGGTTGGCATTAGCCAATTATATTGCCAAAAGAATGTCAATGAAAATAAAATTAGTTCTTTTAATGATATTTATTTTTGAGGTAGTATTTATTTTCATATTTTGTAAATCTCCACGACAATCCCAGCGCATTAAAATTCCATTGTTTTTACATCTTGTACTGTCTCAGTTTCAAGAATAACAAATCTCATTACCCCACCTTTGCCCTTGGGCGTAGGTTTAAAATATTAAAATTTAATTTGCATGTAACGGAGGTTCACTTCGGAGCCTAAATTATTCTCACTGCGTGGCTAGACTAAAAGGAACTGCATTAATTAGAGCGGTCAGAGCCACTACCGTAATTCACTTCATTTACATCACTGGGCTATATTACGTGAGGGTAGATTTTTCGGAGGCAAATCTTGGTTCGTAGCGTAATTTGTTTCATTTCCATGCCTGTGTTTCTGAAGGTTTTGGCCACGTTACTTACTGTATCTTTCTTTAACTTTTTCTATAATTATCTGTAGAGATTCAAATCATTATATTCGGAAATGTGACAAATATTATTTTTAAAATTTACGTAATATTTTTATTAATATTATATTTCTGTTTTCGTGCTATATCAACCACTTTATTGGCATTATTCAATTGATATCACGTAACCTTATAAAAATTGTGATGTGTATCTGCTTAAGAAGATTCCAATTTGATAGGTAGATTAGAGCGGTTCGATTAGATTACACGCGAAATGGAGGTTTTCGCAGGCTTGGCGTACGGGGTGGGACGTAATATTGAACAAAGCACATTGCAAATGTTCATGCTGACATTGATAGAGATAATGTGTTTATGTCAGATGTAGAAGTGCAATATTTATTCAACACGGCTCAATTTATGTAATACCACATTTCAACATAAAACTCCAACATGAAAACGAGGAAGATATTATTTCATATTCATCATCCGTCCCAAGTCAGCGTGAAAGTAAAATAATATGATCAAGAATCTAAAATCTTTCAAACAATATGTTCGTGGGGCCACGATTCGAAACTTTATACTAGCAATATAAAAGTTTTAGACTACAGTAAACTGAAGATATTGGGGCAATATTAGATAAATGCCTGAGGCAAACCACCTACGTTTTATTGTGGACTATTTCAGTTTTCTTCTAATATAAAAATAAGCATGACTTTTAAATAAACTCTATATCCTTTGTTTGGAGAGAAATTTTAAATTCAAAGACACTTGATGTTAATAACGTAAACTTTACGAATGGTGTGTTAATTTTTCGCATTATGTCAATAACTTTAGTGACACTAAACATTTTGAGGAAGTGGATATTCTTATGTAATTGTGGGTCCTCTCACTCTCACAATTTACCAAAAATAAAGATTTTAATATTCTAGCTAAAGGTGAAAAGAGAAGGAAGAAATTAACCTCACGTATCAAAAACCAAGCGTACCAAAAAATCTGATATTTTTCTTATGCAAGTAAACAGTTAATGTCTTTATGAGAATGAGTATTTCAGTGACCTTCAGCTCTGCAAGTGCAGGATGAACACCGTAGAAACGGAAGAAACGAAAAACATTTCTAAGGAGCGATTTTAAAATGATCAAAAGAAAATGTGCCTTTTCTTCGAAGAGAAGATATATGAGTCAGTTATGCAACGCGTGCAGGAACTGTAACGTAAAGCTTATTTACTTTTAACCAACTAAACACGGCGTTCTTCACAACAAAAGTCAGAGCACAGTCTCCGCCATGTTTTTGTGAAGCACGAAGCTTAACCAACATTGATCTGTTTCCGTAACATATCGCCGGTTTTCATGGCAAACACCGGCACAAATATTTGTTACTTGTTAGGAAGGCTCACGGGGCCAATGTTGGTTACATGTCAAAATAATCCCCTGGTATTTGTAATGCATGTTATCAATATTGTAAACGGTGTACATGAATTTTAACGATTGTATCTGGTTTGGTTCTAGATAACATTTGCATTTGTACAGGGTATTTGAAATTTAGATGGGAATTATAATTTGTTAATTTGCGTTTGTGCCTGGAGTGTGGATATGGTGTCGGGTCGATGAAGCCCCTGTTATATGGAATTTATTCTCAATTCTCAATTCTTTATTGCGTACCATAATGTATACAGTTGGTAGGGAAACAGTTACATAAGTCTCATATGGACCCTGTCGGGCACAGCATAGATCAAAAGTAGGAGAGAGGAGGAAGAACGCTGGGTGTTATTATAGGTAGGAAGTCAAATAACTAGTATATAGGTACTTGTATTTAGTAACATTTGTTAAAAAAGAAACCATTTTCTTTTAATATAGAACTGGCGAAATGTAGGTGTACTGATACACCTCTGCCTAACGTTTCGGTGATTATAGGCGTGATGACTAGTCTGAATCATCATAAGATGAATGTTGTGTTATTATTTGTTGTATCTTTGTGTATAAGTCGCAGGTTCATGATAAAATCAGGTTTTTGACTAAAAACCTAGATTTTGATCAAGAACCGGAAGAAAACATTTTTTTTACTTTATGTTATCATAAACCTAGACTGATATAGTTTTATGATGAAATCAATGTTGGTTACTATTTATTTAAATAAATAAAATAATTTGAGACAATAAACAATAATTTTACATACATTTAGCACATAATCAATATTGGTTCATAATCTATTGTGGTTGCATCAAGAAATGTAAAAATAATTTTGTTAATATTTTATTTTCATTCTATTAATGTTACATAGATTTAGCACATATAACCACAAAAATATATGTTATATGTATATGTATACGTTTACCTTATATCATCAAGATTAAAAAAATATGTTCTATTTATTAATAGTTTATTCATTTGTGGCACCTAGAGTTGCAAAGAACAGTATTTCTTTTACAGGCACATCTTTTTGAATCCTTGGCCTTCAAATAGAGACATCTTTCCAGCAATTTCACGCAAACATAGTTCGATTGAAGGTACAGGTTCGTTAAATTAAGTATCAGAGACTTGATCATTTCACTACGTTACTTCAATTGAGTTTCATTGTAACAGGTACTTACAGCAGCGATAGAAGCTATTGTCATATTAAAAAAGGGTACCTTATCCAGTTGTTGTTCCAGTGCCCTGTTTTTTAATTAGTCCGTTTTATTCAGGCATCTATTTGGCAAAATGAGTTATCGCGGCATTCAAACAACTTCTCTCAACTAAATAATAGTTAAAAAAACCAGTACACTAAATCTGACAGAAAAAGCTTGATCTATATTTTTTATTATACGAGCTACCCTACTATCTTCTACTGGAAAATGAACACCGCCAGAACGAAAGCATTTGTTCAAAAAGCCATTTCACAATACTTTCAGAGCTAGACAACTAGATGACACCTTATTTTGAGCTCATCAAGAATTAACGATGAAATGATAACAGGTTACTTTAGAATTCAATTTTCGGGTTTGGGGTGTAGGTATAAATTTCCCGAGGGACCGCTATGTCAAATACACGGTAATGTGATGGGCTGGAACGGACAGTAGCGTCAAGTTACTGGCAAAAGCGGGCAGAGGAAATTAAAGAGAATAACTCCACAAATTCTTCTTTCTTTGAATCGCAAAAATAATAAGAATAGCTTATGATGTTTCGGGCAGATCTCACCCAAAGGGCAATGGAAGGGCTATTCTCGGAGTTTCCCTACTTACTCAAATCAGAAATGGAGAGATCCGTACGAGAGCAAAGGTAACCGACTTAGCCCGGAGAATTGCCAAACTTAAGTGAGAGTGGGCAGGGCACATTGCTTGCAGAACAGATGACTGTTAGGGCTGAAAGGTTCTGGAGTAGCGACCGCGTACCGGAAGACATAGCATTGGAAGTCCTCCCACAAATTGGACCGATGACCTGGCTAAGGCCGTAGGAATCCACTAGATGCGAGAAGCACAGAACCGGTAGAAGTCTGTTTGGGGGAGGCCGATCTCCAGCAGTGGACGTCTTTCAGCTGAAGTGATGATGATGAAGGTGCCACAACATAGTTTGGTGTCAAAGTCAAGGGCATGCGGGGACCGCTTGCAGTTTTCTGCAAACTTTGCTTGCGGGATGTTGGATTTTGTAATGTTGATAGTGTCGAAATCTGCAACTTGTCGCTTGCTGGGTTCCCACGTAGTATTTAGTGTAGCAGTAAGAAGGACAACAGGCAGTGTATGTTGCGAGTACTAAAACAATTTTTTTTTTTAAGTTTATGACTTACATTCGCTGAATTTCAACAAGGTGATATCTAAGGTGTTTCCTTGTCATTGTTTCCTGAAGTTTATCTCCATATTATTATCGTTAGCTCCTCTAGCTGATTCATTGAGATTTCCGGTCGACAGTATTTCGTAGAACGAAGTATTTATCGGAGATTACTTGCTGTCTGGGGACCCCATCAGGAACAAAATTCCTTACTTTTCTTCAAAACAAATAACGAATAAGTTTTAACAAAATCTCTTTAAGTTGAGTATTATGGTAATACAACTTCTGCGCACAATGCTCATCTGCTCGAATCTCGATACTCGCACGCACACCCACACTCGTATATAAAGCCGGATTTAAATTAGGAAACTAGTTGCGCAAACTTAAATCAACAATAACTAAGTTAACTTAGTTAAGAATAACTAAGTTTGCGCAACTGGTTTCGTAATCTAAATCCGGCTTAGTAGAAAGAGGCAGAGAGAGAGAGAAAGTCGCATGGAGGGCATAACGCTTTTTACTTACGTGACGATTTCTACCAGTCAATACCTACCGCAAGGAACTTCGTTCCAAAAAATGCAACGAACGATATTTTGTACATTTAATTTTTCTATCCTTGCTCTAGCTTTTGTCAGCAACTTCACCCGCGATTGAAAATATACTGTCCAAGCATTTTATGAAATCCTGTAAGGCCAAATTTCTGTTTCGCCTGTTCAGATTAGCCTCTTAATGTTTACATTTAAATTGAACGTCTCCACCATTAAGGTCAAAGATTCATATAAACACACATTCCCAATAGAATGTTTATGTGCGACACAGAATTATTATACCGACATAATAAAGTTAGCTATAAATTGAAGATAAAATGTGGATATGGCTATATAAGGAACTAATAAAAACTTTTCATATTAATGCCTTCAGTAAGTTGTTTTAGAAGTTTATTCGGTATTACTTCTTGTGTGTTGATTGTGTGCTCCTGTTATCTTTAATTTCATTGTTCCCAGAGGCTTTTTGTACCTGTACAAAAAGCCTCTGGGAACAATGAAATTAGTAGTAATCAATGCCTGCATTGATTACTACTAGCACTGGAAAATGCCCAGAGTCATGTGAAGTTAGGTGTTTTTAACAGACATCAAAAAAAGAGGTTCTGTAATTGATCCGTATGTTGGTACCTACCTATATTTGTAAGTATGTATGTCCGCGATTTTCTTATAAAAACGAATGAACAAAAGGCGACTAACAAAAGATATCTACAAGGCAAATGTGAGTGGAAACACTGGGAGGTGACGCCCTAGGAGGACCTATTATTATTGTGACCTCATTGGTGATGTTCTTCAGAAAGGTCAGGGCCGTAGTACTAGCAACCGGCGGCGTGCGTGTATGACCAGAAGTATGTAAGGATCGTAGCAGGAGGCTTCCTGTAGTTTCTGCCTACCCCCATGGGAGAACAAGGCGTAATTTTATGTATGTTTATGTATGTAAGAATGAACATATTCACTAGAGATGCATGTGTTTACACGTTTACGGAGCGACATAATACTATCGTCCTATGTATTTATTTATTTACTACAATTGGGAAATGATTAATTTAGGCGATGTGTTTTTTGTTTTTGTGCTCACACTATAAATTATTATTATAAGGCTATACATGAGTATTTGTAATTGGCTCTCTGGAGACTGTGGTCTCTTTTTTTGTATGTTTATTAGCTGTAAGTCCTCCATGTACTAAATAAATAAATAAATAATATTAAAAAAAAACAAACAGTAGTATATTAAGCATAAACAGTGTTTTCTTAAAATTAAACATAACAAATATAGTACCCAAAACATTTTCCACAGATTACTATATTATATAATGTGGGTAAGCAGAATCTACAGAACGTCACCTGCTAAAAAAGGATGCACGTCATCCTCATATTGAGATAAAAGAATATGAAGTTGATAATTATTATGTGTTACACCTCACACAACACCTGTTGAAACTTTATAACCGACGAAAAAAAGGAGAGGGTTCTCAAGCCGACGCGTATTCAGGGTGGCAGGTACATCGACGTGCTAACCATGAATTCAGCACATGATTCAAGAACCCCTAGGAAAAAAAATTCTGCCCCATACATTTTTTACTGCATAGGTTATTGCACTTTTCAATGTAACAGTAGTTTGTGTTTTGACAACCGACGAAAAATTTCGGCGGGTTTTTTTTATTTTCAGGTTTCAGAATTATGTACTGAATTCATGGTATTAGGTTGCGCATCAACAGCCCTCCCTGTATACTATTAGTGTATTATTTTTTATGTGTACCACGTATAAGTTTGTACAGAGCAGTTCGATTTTGTTAATTCTTTATCTATTGGATACGGATACTTAAAAAATTGCAAACAATTGTAAAATTAATCCACCTCTAAGGGTAGAAAAATAGGGGTTAATTGCTTTTGCACACTGAACTTTCACTTGTGAAGCGATTCTGTTAAGACTTGTCTCACATTACGAAGTTCTGATGATACTACAATATACTAGAGACCAGTCGTAGATTGGCTGGAGTTGACCTCATGATGAAAATGGGAGTCATTCGTACTCCTAAACAGTTTATGGCAGCTACGTCGTGATGACGCTTATTTGATTCATCTTGATGAGAATTTAAGACCTGGCTGGGGTATGAGTATGACTGTCATCGAGGAGTCTGCATAGAGTAAGAATAATTAATATAATTTCGTTTTCTATTTATGGGGACAAATCATACTCAATTTGTGATTTTTAACTTAGTATGAAAAACATTAATGAACCAGTAAGAACAAATTATTGTCTATCTGTAATTTTTAAAGTTTACTTAAATTTCATTTACAAAAAAAGTATTTTATTTGTTACAAGTCGTGTAATTAATCTGTGATTTACACCCCGATTAGTGGTAAAATAATAAACTACGATTCGTACAAATATGTGTATACGTGATACACTCTAAATAAATATATTATTTATGACAACTTCTGCAGCGTTGCTATCGGTAAAGTTACGTTGTATTTGGTCTGTCCCGTCAAAAAAAAAATTCCCGAATTTACGTGATATCGTAAATTTATCATTTTCAAGAGGATTCGCATTGCCCTCACATTGTTTGTCAAAGCATAAACTTCGTGTAACGTTTCTTAGATCACGAGGATTCGTTAGGATCGTTTTGCGATTGAATATTATCATTGCCTGAATTTTCAAGTATAAAATGATAGAAAGAAACGATATCAGCACATAAGACATCATCAAATAAACTGACATTCAACTACTGAAGCTCTCGCTTAAGTATGGGAAAATCAAACCTGTTTTCTTTATAAGCAATACGACACACGGGTTTTTGTTGCTGGTTTATGAAATTATCGATCTCATTATAACTATTCAATTTCACCTGCAATCCAGTGTCAGATTGTCAGTTGGCTATGCTGGGTCCGGATCAAGATACAGAATGCGGGGTGCAGCCAACAGGCTCACTTTAGTAACAAATTCTGGATTTCTGGATTCCGCTCCGAAATCCATAAACATGAACGTTTGTATCTGTGGCAACGGCTCCATTTTAATCACAGAAAACTGCAGCATAATGCACAGTATTATAGTTTGGCTTTTTCCACAAATATAGTGATTCACGTTGCAGTTTATGTGACTGACAAAATTGGAATTGTAAAAAAATAATTTAAAAAAATATATATTGATAAAGGATATTTTGATCTTGTAATGTGCCGATAAACAGCTTAGCGGTTATCTAGGTGAGCTGCTAATACTTTTTTCTAAGAGGCCGAATTCCTGATTAAACCGACAGTTGTCGTACATTGTACTCATTTTTCTTTGATAGCTATAACCTGGGTGTCTTCAAGTCGAGAGTGAATAGGTCTAGGCAAGCGTGCACCATCGTCGACCACATCATCACTTACCATCAGGTGATACTGTTAAGGCGAGGTTTTCCGGGCATTTGAAACGCTACCTCCACCTCCCCCAAATGCAGAGCGACGTATTTATTTACGATGCGCCGCCGATCATTTCGTGGAAAATCTATGCCACAGCATAATTTATTTACCTGAACTAGGTAACTAAACACTTCCTCTCTCCTTAAACATCATCATTACATACAGTTCCTTGCTCTTGTTTCATGTTTATAATTTTATATACGTGTGTATATATAAAATTTATATGAATAAGTTTATGCTTTATGTATGTATTTATTGTATATGTTAATGGTACACCTGCAGTATTGTCTCTCCTGTAACCTTTAATCCATCCAAAGGTTGTCTGTAAAAGATTGCTTTTAGCGATAAGATCGCCCATTGAGTCACCCTATGTAAAATTTCGAAATTTATGTCTGTAATTTTTATGGTGTACAATAAAGAGTATTCTATCTATCTATCTAGTTTTTCTTAGGTTCGATTTTTTTTGCATAAGTTTACATAGTATTATGGTATGATGTAGTGAACTAAAAATATTACTTCAAATCTCCTGTCTGTAATTAGGAAATGGGACGAAACATGATGTAGAAATCGAACCTGTTTCTGTTTTTTTTTTGATCGAGCAAATCACAATTTATCGTGTTTTGAACCTTTAATTTCTCTCAAACAAGGATGTATCTATGATATACATATATTTTTGTCAGGACATAAATACATTAATTTGACTATTTAAAATTAATTCTAAAACAGGCAAATTCGGATAACCCCCGATAAAGCGTGAGCCTTTAAAAAAAAACTAAAGCATTGCCAACAATGCACGCACCGTTCTAGAAAAAAATAAATACTTGTAACCTAACCTCAAAACACTTAAAAGTCATGGTGGATTGCGTGTTACGGTTGGGGAAAATCATGTGGCGGGTCTAAATTTTTTTCCAATCAATAATAGCGACGGCGGCGGCGTATAGCATGGCGGGGTCTTTGTTCGCTCGCTTCGCTCGCTCACTAGACTAGGGTCTACTAAGGAGATAGAGAGTATGGCCTACCATCCCCTTCGAACCTAACCTGTCCGAGTCGGGGTGCCCCAAATCCCTAGCTCGCTTCGCTCACTTTTGCATCCTAAGTTGTCCTAATAACAATAGAAAGAACATTGTAGTAACCTCCGCAGCTTTCTAGGTTGTTACAAAAACAAATAAAACAACAAAACATCCACAAATATTTCACTTATAACACATTCACGTAACTCGGGGAGAAACGTAAATGGATCATGACGAAAGTGACGTACTGTTTTTTTTTTACGTTCTATTTCATCGATTTGCCACGACATTTTGTACCACGAACATTATAGGTACTGGGACAAATTTGGTTGTCAATCGCCCATTTTAACGTTTCGTTTTCGCTTTTTATCTGATTTAAGGTTAAAAACAATTTTTATTAATCGATAGAAAAAATACGCATTACCTTTTAATAAGAGTAGTAGCGTTATAATCGGGGAGCCAACCCCTACCAGCTTTAATCGCTTTTACCCCTATACAACTGCCAAATGACACTGGACCCAAGCCGAAACAAATGAACATAATGATGCGTGAAAAATTATTGTTGTTCATCATTGATTCTGGAATTTATAATTAATGTACTTAGTTTGAATTTTCACGCATTATTTGACAAAAGTACTATACAAGCCTGTGCCGCAACCAGGCACTGATGGACTCACGGCTATGTGCCAGTAATGTACTATAACAACATTATATAAGTATACAGCAGAGGACCCTCGATTTAAAAACAAGAAAAAAAAAATTTAATCCTAGGTGAAATAAATCAAAACCTAAAAAAGCGAAATTAAGAGGTCATCCTAATCCTCCCTAGCGACGTCAGCGTCGTTTGTTACGCTGACGACACGTTGGTCCTGGAGCAAGGGAGGTCGCACCAGGCGGTAGCCGAACTAGCGACAAGCGGGGTTGCGACAATCGTCGACAGGATCGGGCAACTGGGACTCGAGCTAGCTCTGCACAAGTCCGAGGCCATGTGTTGTTATGGTCCTCGGAACGAGCCATCGTCGAGTTCTCAAATAACGGTAGGAGGTGTTCGACATCGGCGTCGAGTCGACGATGAAGTATTTGGGACTCGTCCTCGACAGCCGGTGGAACTTCGTAGAGCATTTCTGACGTTTGGTTCCCAGACTGGAGCGGGCTGGGGCTGCCTTGAAGCGGCTCCTGCCCAATCTAGGGGATCCAAATGCCTCCTACCGGAGGCTCTACGTGGAGGTGGAACGCGTGAGTGAGAGGCAAATTTCGCGCCCTCACGCCCCTAGCCGCCGCAGGAGACGCCCTGGGCGTCAGGAATCGCAGGCCAATTCCCGGCTACCGTAGGTGCGGGCTTGCGGACGGTGGGCAATGGGTAGCTCGCCGTCCGATAAGGACCAGGCCCGGGCCGAAAGTGCGTTGTGTTCCACGCGCGCCTCAAAGAGATGGCAGCACAATTGACGTGGTCCGCTAGGACCGAAGCCTGCCGGGGTTACGGGAAAGTCCAAAAGGGATACCGTAGCCCCTGGCAACGTACAGGCAACTGAAGGAACACGGGTGGCTTTTAGTCAGTAAGAGTCTGACACGCCCTCCCACTCCGTAACCTTCTCCTGTTCGTGTAACTGTTTCCTACAAAATGTAGGAAACAATGAGCGGGTATTTTCAGGTTTTCAGTGATTTCAATTAAACCTTGTACATAAAATAGTAGCTTTAGTGATCAGAGATTTTATTTCTTTAATCGTCCTGGGTAGTCAGTTTTTTTTTATTGTTAAGCAAATATATTGTTACCTTACGTCAATCTGCCGTGGGCATTTTATAGAACTGTCAAAGAATGACATATTTTGTTTGATTTAAATGTACGGATAATTTAAGTTGGTAGTCAATTTGCTTAACAATTAATTTCCCTGACTTTACGATACAACGAAGCCCTTTCTTAACTTTATATAGGTATTAATAAAACATGTAACACATTTCCCGAGTTTAATATAACATGTACTTACGTAATTAAGGTTTAAAATTAACGTTAAGTTTAATTAAAGTTGTTAAAATTAACAGGTGCTGCTTTCACAGAACATATTTAGGTACTTATATGTTTTACAATTTAAGGCATAGTCCTTAGGTAGGTTAGACAGAGTTCGTCTGTTCACCACCTCCCCTTGTGGCGGCGTCTACATTGCCACATGTGAACTATGCATCAAAGACCTGGCGATCGACATATCTACGGTGAAGTATCAATATCTAATAACTTACATTTTAGCGATTTTCAATTTATTGCATATTCGTAGGTAAAATGTGAAAGAGCTCGTGTCTCCAAAGATATAAGGTCTTGAATTGTTCTTATTTATGAGATATTCACTTAAAGAAATACCTAATAAGTCATCGGGCTTGATTTTTGCTTGCAATACCGAATATCTACATAGCTTTTTAGATCAACATAGCTTTTTTGATCTCATCTCTATACGTTATTTTTAGTTGATTAATAAAGCCATAAGTATTTGTGCCAAATCAAGTTATAACCAAAAGAAAGGTTGTCTTTCAACTATTGTAAATTTCACTAATATTAAAACGTCTTAATTTTGTAATTGTGTAACTTTTGTCAAACTTGTTATTATAACAAATATGCCTAAAAAGAAGAATTGTGTTATTTTTGTCAAATTTAATACATACGATGTGTAATTTTTTTTTTTTTACAAATCGTTGCCCCACACTAGGAATTTCTCCTGTATCGTGGGTGCGTTTACAAACATATATACTCACATTACACAAACAGCCAGACCCGAAACAACTACTAAATTTAATCCAGACTGTTTTTATTTATAAATGCAATGCCTTGTATCAAGCGATAAATACTAGGTTCTCAGTTAAATTATAAACAATAACTTCTATCTACGTTTATATCCCTAACCTGAAAGATTTTATTGAAATCTTTATCACCATCTCAAGCGTTTCCTACATTTTTTTAAATATCGGTTACTTTTTGATTCAAATGTTAAAAACTATAGAAATTAAACGTTTTTTTCGCTTCCTGTAAAATCATGGTTTTGTAGTTATTGGATATTGATACTACACCGTCAATATTACACACAAGATCCCGACTTTAATCTTTGGGTTGTCGCCCGCCAGACACGACACCCGTCTGGTTGGAGGATCCTCCTTTTTCTAATGAGTATGAGTGTACTTCACACCCTGTTCCTCATACCTCTTAAAACCTCATTCATGTAATGTGTACCTTCAGTACAGTTTTGGAAATCAATGACTATTACTATTAGTTAACTTATCCAGTAGATTGTTGTAGTGCTCTTTGTGAAGGAGCTCACCGGGGAATGTACTAGGTGGCGCATATGTTATAACCTCTTTGGAAGATGCTCTCATTTTTGAAAATGGAATGTCTAGTCATCGCGACTTTGACATTTGTGAAGTACCCAAATGTAAATAATGCACATCGTAAAATCATGGTGCGCTATACTTTACAAGAAGAAAACATCGTAGAAAAAGGTATTGAATCTATCGCTAGAAGTACTGAGAAAAGTAATGCAAAATGCTCTAAAACATTATGTTTTCGACTAACAGAACAAAATTATAAGTCCGAATATACAATTTAATAACATGTCATGTTTTCTTAATTACAAAAAAAACATATCCTTAGGATATCAGGTGATTACTTATCCTACCGCCAAGCAGGATTACTGTGTTTGCGCCGGTATAATTACAGGGACATTAGACTTTACAACTTTGTCTCTGAATGGTTTCTCTGTAACCATTCCGGCCAATGTTGACGATTTGAGGTCGCATTAGCCTTACACGGTAGAGATTTCGGTAAGATTGTCTTATCTGACTGAGATCGAGACACGAATCTTTATCCGTCTGGCTTTGATAGTAAAACTGATAATTTTATTATGGTAGCCTTTTACACTTTGATTTTGATTATTTTTCATAATTGCTGAAATAGTAAGATCACCGGTCAGTATAGCGTTTACTTTGGTCACCAGAATGTATCGTGTCTATATACATTATGAATGAACATAAGAGCAGGTACAGAAAACGTAAAAAAATCACACTAATTCTGGCATACAAAAACCATACAGAAGCGCTCCTAAAATATATCCGAGCAATTTAAGTTAGTTGCAAACTGTCTCGCTACGAATTTATGTTGTATCTCACACGAGCCCGAGGGCAAGGGCGCTCACTGCGCCATGATTTATTTTGTTACATTTTAATTTCACCGAGCTATCTCATCACCGACCCGTTTCCGAGCAACGGCGAATTTATAACCCTCCGAAATTCGCTTAGGGGTCGTACAAGGAACTATTATACGAAAAAAAATTATGTGAGAAGAAATTGTGTATTTTTTTTACTGATTTGCTGAACAGTTGATTTCACAGCGAGATCGTGTGGTGATTGATCGGAAATTGAATTTGATTTCGAATCAATTTTGTGTTGTGATGAAAAGTGCTGTGGATTGGAAACTATTTGAATATTTTTGAGATAGTTTAGGAAGAGGGCTGCCTCATTGGTTAAGCGGGACTACTGAATACATTCAATTCCCAGCACTGGCAGGGTCATTGGATTTTGGCGTAGGATTTGTCAGTAGGTAACATTCCGGAGGCTATTAAGCTCTGCTTATACCTTTGGTAAATACAAGCGTGTTGTTAGGTAGGTACCTATGTGGTTCAACAAAATCATAAAGCTGCTAATTACCACTTATCATATCGAAGGTTATTCAAGATAATGTGCTGATTTCAAATACATCATTGACCGTAACAATTTGCATCGATCTAGATAAGATATCAATACTACCTACCTATAATGCATTTTAATAATCTAGATATTTCGTTATCACTTATCACCGCTTGATATTGAGGACTTAACTACGCAGGTGCATTTAATTATTACGTAGGTACCTAATTAATTCATGTCACGTAAGCCAATAGTGTTCATAATTCAGCTGTAAGACTTTCATTGCTGGATATAGGGCACCCCCAAGCCTTGCCACATCGACCGGTCCTGTGATTCTCGCATCCACCGAATTCCCGCAGCCTTCACAAGGTCATCAGTCCATCTTCTGGGAAGACATTAGGTACCTACATAAACTTCCAATAATAATTTCCGGATGACAGTTGCGGAATTTTAATATTTTTAGGCGACTATGTATTAATATTCGATTTGAGTAGATTAAAGGGGAAATCATTCGAATGTTTTATTCGATTTCGATTTGTATTATTAATTTCGAGAGGGTTAAAGAAGATTTCAAATTCGTTCTGTAGCTATTTTCAGTACGTACGTATACATTGTTCTAAATTGAATGTTCAGCATCAAAATCTTCTGTGTTCTCTTACTGGACCAGGTAATGGGGAAATAAACTGGTTATAAAAAGCGGGTCAAGAAACACGAAACTCATCATCTGCCTAGCCTTTTCCCAACTATGTTGGGGTCGGCTTCCAGTTTAACTGGATGAAGCTGAATACCAGTATTTTACATGGAGCGACTGCCTATATGACCTCCACAACCCAGTTACTGAGTAATATGATACCCCCTAGTAAGACCGGTTGTCAGACTTTCCTGCTTCTGACGACCCGTCAAAGATCTACAAATGAAAGCCGGGACCAATGGTTGAACGTGCTTTCCGAGGGAGTACCGAGGGGTCTCGATATATGAGTCGGCCTCGGCAAGCGTAGTTTAACCTTCAATCGATCTGTGCAGCTGTTATTAATTAGCCACGAGCCCCTGCAAGCAAGCAAGCAACATGAAAGTATAATTATTAAATTAATTAGAAGACTCCAGGAATGCTTGTCAGGGCTAAGAAAGAATCCTTTGGCCGGCCACCTACAATATTATTACGCAATGTTTTTGACCCGTCAGAGTGAAACGTTTGAGCGAGATTCGAAATTTTATTGCACAATATTTTTCATTGTTGGTTCATTTTTCGTTGTTGTTTTTAGATAGTGGGACGAACTTGACTCATACCGAAAGGACTGGTCCGCAATAATGGCAGTGGACAGAAAACGTGTGTGGAAAAGGGAATAGGAGGCTTTTGATTAGCAGTGGGACAGTACAGGCTAAATAGATAAATACAATATTTTTTCATTGCACTATATTGGATCAGTATTGCGCAATATTTTACAATATCTACTCTAGGTAGGTATTGCTTACGCGATAACATTGAAGCTGATGGGCCGTCAATGTCATTTTGTGAAAATATTAATATTGATTGTTTGTTTGAGTGCAGAGGGCTGAATCGATATTATTGCGCAAACTTATTAGTGGTGTAAGGGCCGCCTAATAAAAACATACTAGCTGAGTGATATTGACCTCATAACTTCATCAACCTGTAGTAGGTACATTACTTGCTAGATTTGCCTTTTAATGCGTTTAAAACTTAAGTAAAATCCAACCTTTGTTCAAAGGCATACTATTCTATCAACGACTACTTAAATGATAAGAATAGTTGCTCGCTGTGATTAGCTCAAGACAATGTTTGAATGTTCTTTCTCCAGAATTAGCTTACCTACTGACAGGTTATACGAGTTTATATAATTGTTTATAAATTTATTTAAATTTTAATTTAATTTATTGTTGACATAATCTACTCATTACAATGTTTTTTTAATGAGTTGTATATATATGTGGTTAGCTAGCGACCTCGACAATTATTTATTTTACCTCAATGGTCCTAGTTTATCAATTATAACTTCTAGTTACAGCTATATGTAAGCGGGCACGCCCTTTGTGCCTGGAGGCTTTTATTTAGATATTGTTTTCGTTTAGTTATTTTTATTTCTGCCTGAGTATAGTTCTCGAAGTTTTTGGTTGGTATATTGGCGTGTGCTAGCTGTCATATGGCTATTAATTTATTATTTAAATTATGTTTTGTGTTGCGTAATGTAAATTATTTTGCATACCATTATATAGAACATTTTTTTAACTGAACAGACAGCTGTGCTGCTGGGGAGTTTGTTGCGCCACTTCTTCTTCCCAACTAAAGCACTAGGAAGTGGTTAAGGTTGGGCGTTTTGGGAGACTGTTTTATGTAATTATGATGTTCAAAAAGTGCTGATTCTCAGCCTAGTTTGAATAATTGACTTTTGAATTTTGAACTGCCGTGGCCTAGAATGCCCCTTGCATTGATGGACGAAAGTGAAAATGTGGGCCGCGGTGAAGCCGAGGCACACATTTGTGACTCCATCAATGCATGTTGGTGGCCAAGGTTTGTATAGTTTGAATTAATTATAAATTCTAGAATCAATGACGACCAATGATAATTTTTCACGCGCCAATATATTCATTTGTTCTTTAGCTCTATATGCAAGCCAAATCGAAATTTAAATAAAATCTTCCAAAAGTTACCTCCTTCTTTTCTATGTTCAAAAAGTTGAAAAGTTCGTTCCATTTTTAAATTACACGACAGATATGAGTTTTCATAGTTATTTATTCGGCCGCTAAACACGACAGATATGGATTTTCATACTAACATTGTTGGCCGCCTACTCGCATGTATTTGACCAGTACAGCATTTTCGATTTATCTCGAAGAAGATTGTCAAAATAATTCTCGAATTTCCATGAATGTTTGAGAAAAACCTATTAAACGCACATAATTGCCAGAAAACAGAACTAAAGACAAACATAAAGTTTCTCACCAAAACTCAATTATTTAAACCTCATAATTATAATATTTAAAAAATTTAAAGTTGTCCTATATAATACATTTCCTTGAAATCACTCACCTGCAGAGCTCTAAATAAAAACTTTCTCAATTTTGTCCCGTCTAAATAAAAGAACAAGCTTCATTTCCACCTGGACAGTCGAAACGAGCTTTGTTTTCCCGTTTTATAAACATTTTAACTTTCAGGAAAAAACTTGAATTTTGAATTATTTTTTTTGAGCAGAATTATGTCATGGACATTTGACAACAAATTTTATTTTTCATTTTTTATCGTACTTTCCCCACACCACATCGTATACCACTACTTTTTTTTTTGGGTTGGAAATTATCAAATACCTTATCCCGCTCTGGGTGGAGCGGGAGGGCGTGTCAGACTCTTACTGACTAAAACCTACCCGTGTTCCTTCAGTTGCCTGAACGTTGCCAGGGGCCACGGTATCCCTTTCGGACTTTCCCGCAATCCCGGCAGGCATCGGTTCAGTTGCTGACATCTCTTTGAGGCGCGCGTGGAACTCAACGCGCCGTCGACCCGGGCCTGGTCCTTATCGAACGGCGAGCTTGCTCACCATCCGCAAGCCCGCGCCTTTGGTGGCTCGTATACCACTACTTGCTTTATAAACAGTGACAGGAAGTGTTATAAAATCATTAAGACACACAAAGTAGATTGAATACGTATTATCAAAGCTAACTGACTGCCTCGTTGGTCTAGTAGTTGCAACCGCAACTGCTGAGCATGAGGTCCTAGGTTGGATTCCCAGGCCGGAAAAAAGTATTATTGGGTTTTTTCATCAGGAATTTCTCAGTAGCAGCCCTGAGTCTGGGTTTGTGCCCGGTTGATGGCAATAGGCGCGCCCCCTATTACATGAGACTTAAACATAACTGGCGTAATGTGGGTATTACTATAGGTAGTACACCTCTGCCTAACCCTTCGGGGATTACAGGTGTGATGTATATCGAAGCTAACTCAAAAACAACCCAAGCAAAGTTACTAAAATTTATTGGAACCACCGTAAACCACGTAAGCTCCAAAACAAATGAAAAAAGAATTATTTTCAAAACCATAAATATTACAGATATAAATGTACAAATAAGGGGTGACACAATAGGCGGTCTTATAGCTAAAACTTTATTTACACATAAACCTACATTTACGAACGAATAACAATCCTACTTTGTAGTAAAATGATAAAGTGATAAATGAACTAGATTTAAAAATTAAACCAAAGTGGCCTACAAAACAAGTCGAACACTACAATCTTCGCTTTATAAAACCTTAATATATTTTTTCGATATCCAATTCGAAATATCCTGGAAACTTCTCTATAAAATATCCTAGAATCAGAAAAACTAGCAGCAACACTTGCGTCCTCACATACCCGTCTCCTGCACTGACAAATCTAAGAAGACGGTTGCACCATAAATCAAGTTTACCGAGGGCTACCCCACAAAGAGCTAGCACTTTATTCCTTTGAAAAACTGTAAGAGCTTCCTTGACGTTCGCATGTGGAATGAGCTCTTTTGTACCAAAGACGTTTTTGCTAGACGGGTTTCAATGGAGATCGAATTCACGATCCTTTTTGTCTGTCCACTAATGTGGGGACAGACTGATACGTTTCTGTGTAGCGATCTGTCTTTTTGGAAGGGGTGAATTGGATGTACGAAATAGGTACTAGTTGTGTTGTGTCTGTACTTGGAATTGATTTGCACGAGTGAGTGATCATCATTCATTATCATTATATACAACGTGTAACTGAATTAATGCACATTATGAACATCATCTACACTAATATTATCTATAATAATTATTATAAAGAGAAAATATTTGTATTTTTGTTTGTAATGAATAAATTCAGAAACTACCGGAACGATTAAAAAAAACATTTATTAGTATAATTCTATATATTATCATTGAGTAACATAGGCTTTAATTTATATTGTTAATATAGGTGATTTTTTATAGAGAGAAAACGCATGTGACTAAAAGAGTGATGAATATAAATGTTGATGGATGGAGTGGGAGAGGAAGGCCAAAGAAAAGGTGAATGGATTGTACGAGGAATGATATGAAAGAGAAGGGAGTCAATGATAGCGTGACGGTTGACAGGGGAGAGTGGAAGGAGAAAACGGGGTGCGCCAACCCCACGTTACATGGGACAAGGGCGGGAAGTTAATGATGAGGTGATTTTTTATACCACAAATAATTAAACTACTTAAATTACCGTCACACTTCCGCTGTACATTCAAATAAAAAAAAAAAACGAAATATCGTGAAAAACGAAACATTAAAAAAAAGATAAAAAATATCTGGGAAACGACTGTTATTTTTGTTGTGAAAATTCGCTGTTTATGATAGTGCGCAAAGTACCGCACGCGAAACATTGTGCTTATGATTACATGCAGCGGTATAGGGGTCGTGAGAGTATTTAAAGTAAAGTTATGGTTAAAAAAAAGTTGGAACTTGGACCTTCAATATCCCCGTAATCAGGAGATCCCCATGTATGGTGCAGTACAAAAAAAAAACATAATTGGAAAGAACGAGTGACTCTCGGCTTCGTTAAGGATATTTTTGCACCCGTTATACGAATTTCACCAGTTATTATAAGGATGGAGACGAAGAAGATGACCAGAGAAAAGATGGATGGATTGAGCGAGGTATGTATGGTATAAAGGTAAAACGAGTGAATAATAGAAGAAAACCAAGTAACATAAGACAAGGGCAGGAAGCTGATGGGGATGTGCCTTGTGTAAAAGTCATTCGATTTTGAGTAATATTTCACCCAAGACAGGAATCAAAATGATCCCCATACTTAGCAGTAGTATTTGCTACAAAGCATTCACTTATTAAAATATATCAAAAACATTTCAAGACAACACACTAAATCTGAACCGAAGAAGCCACAAGCTCTTGCCAAGAAAATGGTGTCGGAGATCGAACGTAACACTTTGATACAATATAGGCATATATTCCGCTCACGACCCAGCCACTTAAGAGAAACACGGCGCAGCACGTAATTATGTGTATGTATCTGGGTAAGGCTGCTTTCCTACTGCTTGTTACTGAAATATTCGTTGGTGCTACATGGTAACCCATTCCAATGACCTTGAATTGACCGGATCAAATTGACTTGAATTTCAATTATCTTATTCGCCCGAAACGGGCTAAGGGACTAAGTTTAATGCGCGGTTGTCTTAGATCAAACCTTTGAGAACGACTCGTAAGTAAGTGAAGGGCGATCAGAAGATCTAGAAAGACAAGTGGCAAGCTTTCAAAGCGTTTCGTATTCGCACGAATTTACTCGCCCGAAACGGGCAAATTGTCATTTTTTCTTAAGGCGATTCGCACGATATTAATTAATTTGTAGGCTAATTGATTTCTGGAGAAAATTTCGTGCCAATCACCAATAAGCCAGTACGTCAGACAGACTTGATCACTATACTTTTCATAGCAATTTCGTTAGTTCCATTATAAAATAGATTTGATGGCCAACGAGAGCTTTCAGAGACTTTAAATAAGTTTAATATTGTGCCTTTAGAAGTATATTTTACAAATTGAGAGTTTCTAGCTCTCAATGTTTGCCACGAAACGGGTCCATATTTAAGTAAGACAAGGTGCCACGCAATTTTAACGTTCGTTGCAACGATTACTATGTACTTAAACTGACTTGCAAATGATAATGGTACGAGCTAGATGTGAATCAGTAAATTGAGGGGAAGTTTGAAAGTGGCGCCAGTGAAAAAACAGTTGAAATGAAATCGTTTAGCTTGGTATGAGCATGCGATGAGGAGGGAGGAAACATGTGACTAAAAGAGTGATGAATATAAATGTTGATGCACGTAGAGGGACAGGTAGGCCAAAGAAATGATGAACAACGTAAATAAACCAGAGATTGATTTTCAGAAACTGAGGGAATTGTTCTAGCCGAGACCTGTGTTGATAAAGGTAATTTCCAGATTGCAGTGTATGCAACCAGCCTAACGCGTACTGCATCTCCTAAGTGCACCGTTTCGTCGCAAATTTGTCGCCGCGCCCAACGTCTCGGGTACAATTTGGGCTAATTACACTGAAACAAGGACACTTTCCGTACTGAATAATGAATGTAGCGCACTTTTGTGTGGCCTGAACTGAACTGACGGATGTCCTTAGTTTGTGTTAGCGCCAGTTTCTTGAGGATCCTGTGATATCGATTACTGCTGTGTTTTTTCTTGTTGTTTGATAGCAAACTAGCTGACGGCTCACCACATGGCTGTGTCAGAGTGACATCGAAGATGCGTTGCTATCCGAGAAACAAAGCAGAAATATCTCGTTTACACCAATAAATACTTAGTTTCCAGCAGTATAAAACTTAAACAATTTTATTGTGATTTTAAACCGGAAATACAAATCAATCCAATAATGAAGTTTCAAGACAATTCCAGGTTAATCCAAGATTAGAGGTAATAGCTACAGCAAAGAAAGCTAAACTCCAGGAAATTTACGCTCAGTTGAACAGAATTAATGCAGCTCAGACACTGCAGCTTATGATTTTCTTAGATGAAGCAGTTTCTACCAAATTACAGGAAAGGTTCTCTTTATTGAGTTCATCTTATTGATGACTCGGGATAAGAAGAATTACATTGAATGTTTGAATTGTTCCCGAGGTATGGCATCCCTACCCAAAGGTATAGGTACCTCATAAAGTAAAGAAAAGAGAATAATATCTTTAAAAGATTTGGATTTTTCCATCTGGAATTTTCTGATGGCAATAGGCTTGCCTTCTATTACATGGGACTTACAATATAATTGGTGGAATGTGGGTGTACAAGAGTAGGTACTTATCTGCCTTACCCGGAACATACAGACGTGGTGCAATGTTATGTTATGTGGCAATAGGTGATGTAAGTAGCATGCTTTATAGCATCTTCTGGTAACCTTCATCAAAGCGTCAAAAAAATATTAAATATCAAAATTAATTGTTTGCCTATGTATGTTCCAGATAGATTACACTTAGTAATAGGGTTCCAGTGGCTGTTCCGAGAAATAAAGAAAAGTACCACCGTAACTTGTGTACAGTTACGGTATTAATTAACAAGAAGCAGCAGATACTGCTTCATATGACATTCTTAATTTTTCACTAATTTTATTTTATTTTTTACTTTTTGCTGTGCTCTACAGGGTCCGCAATTGTACGCCACCTTAGTTTTTATTCATAGTAAAACCTTTTTGTTAAAATTTATTAGATATCAAGATATCAAATTTATTATGATTTATTAAATACATTAACAATCTGCCTATCATGTTCCCTCTCTGGGAGAAGGAGTGGGCAGTAATCCACCGCGCGGGCCCAGTGCGAGTTGGTGGATGTCATAAAAGTCTTCGAATTTTTGGTTTTAGGACATGCCGGTTACAACACGATGTTTTCCTTCATCTTTTTCAGAGCAGTGGTGATGAAATAATTTACACAAAGTAAAGTGCCTCTTTGGTTTTGACCCCACGACTAAACCTACTACAATTTCTGAACCTCAAACCTTCCCAAGAACAATCAAAGGGGATACAGTGTGTATAACAAAATGGTGATCGGCCGACGAATTGGACATCGCAGTAAGTTCATTTATCTTTAACACAGTGAGTCAATACATTAAGGGTTATCATACACTCTTTGCAAGCTTACCTGTACCTCGACTTACCTTACACATCAACTGCCTGAGGGACATCGTTATAGCGATATCGATATCGTGAACAGATACTATATCTACACATATTATCAATTACAGTCGTTTTTCTTGTCTGTCTGTGTGACCGCATTGTTCTTCTAAACTACGCAATTCCACTATAATTTAGAAAATTTATTTCGAAAGATTTATGTGTATAATATTTTAAGGTTACATATTATTAATTAATTATAATAAACTAGCTGCCCGCCCCGGCTTCGTACAGGTAGCTAAGTACTTATCTATGGCGCACTTACCCTACCTACTGTACCTACCCTACGTACCCTACGTAGGTAGGCAGGTAGGGTACGTAGCCCTACCTTCACCTACTTAAGAACCTTGTCCTGAGAATAACGAACACAACAAAAAAAGAATTAGCGAAATCGGTCCAGCCGTTCACGCATGATGCCGTGACGAAGGGAAATAGGGATTCATTTTTATATACATATATATAAACAGATAAATCTCGATGTTTTGTAAAGTCGTAAAAACCGTGCGAAACCAAGGCGGATCACTAGTGAATAATAATTTACATTGTATAGACACAGTCACTTTTCAGTGACCGCTTAGATCTTCTAAACCAAGCAATGGATTTTATTGCGGTTTTCACCATCATTTAGTTAGAGCATTTATTCCAGAAGTTTTATGTGTATTATACCATTTTATTTAACTTAGATACAAAACAGACATTTCGATGTTGTGACATGTCGCCACATTAGTAGCGAAACAGGGACGGGTCGCTAGTGTTCCATAAAACAATAATGATGCGATAACCGAAATCAGATTTAAGTAGCCACCGGATTTTAGGTATATTGGCAACGCCCGTGTCAGGCCGCACGTATGCATAATGCACGTGAATCTCCTTATCTGAACATGCATTAAGTTCGCTCATGCGTCATAAATTAACGGGGAAGAACATAGTACTGAATGACTCATGAATTTATAAACAGTTTTTTTGGATGAGAAGAGGCCGTTACCCTGCAGTGGGACAATAATATTCTGGTATTATTATTAATCCCCAGTACCCTTATTGGCAATGTGCGTACCTGTACGAACCTAGGCATAATTCGCGTGATTTATTATCTGAAAATTCACTAAATGCACTTTATTTAAGCGTCAACCGCTGGTTGAAAATTATGTCCCGTATTATACCAAAGTTTACTTTAGGTTAGAAATCCTTTGCTATGACAGCTGGCAAGAATATTTCAATGAAAGGAGTCGCAGTGGTATATGGTATGCTACTATACAACCGAATGACTTTAAAAGTACGTGTATCGACGGTGCCGATATGGGATAGCAAACAGTTATAACAGCTCTTAAACGTCGCTCCGGACAAAGCATTATTACTGGGTAAAGTTGCGTTACCAAATTGAGTATTATGCAACTTAATTAATACCATATCATCATGGAGTGTGTCTGGAACGTGCAGGAAAAAAAAGATTTGTTTATTAAATTGAATAGTATTTGCGAGACTGAGGTAAGTAACAGCATCCTTGCTGCTCCTATAGAATATTGTACGGGCTCGTAAACATTGGGACCAATCATAGAGGTAGAGTAAGATATTTTTTTTGTTGTGTTTAACGAATCTCCTTATCTGGCCGTGCACTAAATCTAATTTAAATATGCGTCATAAACTAACGGGGAAGAACCTAGTATGAAATAAATGAAGAATTTATAAACAGTAATCTCGAGTACTTACATTGACAACGTGCGTGTTTGTATGCACAATGCACGTGAATCTCCTTATCTGGACATGCTTTAAATGGACTTTAAATAGGCATCATAAATTAACGCGGAAGATTATAATAGAATTTATAACAGTAATGTCGAGTAGGTATATTGGCAACGTCCGTGTCTCTATGCACGTTTGCACAATGAATTCGCGACTGTACAAGATGTAAAACATAATTTTAGTGAAAAAACAACCATTGTCTAAATAAAGTTCGCACCGTGAGTGAACTTTCAAAGTGCGATATCGCAAAAAATTACATAAGGCATGCTTTTAGTTGTTGGGTCAAACTGCAAGCCGTGACCGTTTCACAGCTTGTTGGCTTTGAATAACGAGCAGCGCAATTGATGTGCAGGCGTTTGTGTCAGTCCGTCCTTTTACATGCGCGTTTACACTAGATGGAGCCAGTAATGTGGTCGGAGTGGAAAATGGCTTTGAAGTGACACAAAATGTTTCGTATTTGGATACGTTGAAGAATCGCCCGAAGAAACCTTCATGGAACCTTTTGGATTTTTATTTTTAACTTTACAAGATAATATATAAATAGTGGGATAAATAATGAGTCCACAATAACCTAATGCTTACAATGGATTGAACTTACACACTCACAGCGCCAATTGAAGCATAGATAGACTGCCAGAAATCACTGTCATGTATTGGTATGAGTAGGGCGTAATATAATATCATCTAAGATTCTAGGCGTTCGACGCTAAAAAACGTTGTTGAGTAAAACCAAACAATGGCGTACGTGTGAATTGCAAAGTATGAAGTGAAATATATTACTAACCATATTATTTATGGCCACTTAAACTAATCTAGTGTCGATACAGAAAGGCACGCGCAATATCTATGAGAACCAATTGCAGACCAACTGCGTGGCAGTTTTATGATTAAAAAGTTTTGGTAGATATGACACATCTTAATAATTATCTGAATACCTATGTTTTTATCATCCTATCGCCATAATCGACATTTATGTTGTATAGGTACGCAAACCTTAATGATCAATTATAATGAATAGAGAATTTTGGTCTAAACAAAAAAAACCCACCCACGTACCAGTCTTCCTATAAATATTTATAAGGTAGGTCATGGATTTGTGATCAATAAACTTTTAATATTAATATTTAATAAGGGACTAAATTATAAAATACGAGAAATCTCTCGTTCCATTCCGTATTAACTGCGTCTTAATAATTTAATATATCAGTCAGGAAGGAAAAAAATTGAAATAAGTAAATACTTAAAACAAATTAAATAGTTCACGTTAAACTATAAAATCAATTATCTTATGGATAGGTCGAAATGTCGAATCAAATAAGAAAAAGTGTCAATGTGAATAAAAAAGCAATAATACGAGTAGGTTTAAATAGGTTAAAAGGACATCGTCGTAAATGGCCCTAGGACCAACAAACATCTGACGTACATAATAATTATAAGCATATTTTACTATACTAATTGCGAATATCTGTATGAAACGGACATTCTGGGTTCTGTATTGAACAATTAAAAGAGCTTCAACGATTCGACATCACCAATAAAAGATGCTGCCATCATTGAAAATTAGATTTGACATTTGACATGACAATTAGTGATGCCCAATCTTTCATTTCACACACATCAATAGGATAAGATAAGATTAATTTATTTGTCCAAAGTCGAGAGAGAAGCATCCGGAGCGAGATCATATCATCTTGAGTTGACCACCTGCTCACGGGTGTCATCCGCATGCGTACGTACTTTCCTTTTCAACCTTTTTCGCTCTAAGGTATGACGCTTCTGGAGTGACTTGTGCGACTTTTTTGGTACCATACACCTTAGATGTGAAAATAATTCAACAAAAAAACCGATGTTCATAGCCTAATCCTTGCATCCTATATAATTACTCAACTTTTTCTATACAATTGGAACACATAAGGGCGTTTATGCACTACCTCGTATACGATTCATATTCGTGTTTTTTTACGAACAGCATAAAAACGAATCAGAAATTCACGAATGGGCGCTGTGGACTCACTCGTAGTCGATTCGTATTCGTGATTTGTTTTGGGGAATTTTTCATGATCCGTTTTAAAAAACACGAATACGAATCGAATACGAGTGTCCACGTGCACCGATCCGAGATTCGAGTATTTCTAAAAAAATATTCCTAGGCAAAGATCGCGTTCATAATGTATGCAGCATTTCGCGCTCACTCATATTCGATTCGTATTCGTGATTTTCGTGAATATGAGTGCACAAAAGGCCCTACATTAACATGACGGCTACTTCGATCCGTAAAAGTTGACTCGATGTGAGAAATTTACGAATATAAAAACTTGGAAACGAAGCAGTGCATAAACAACTATACATTTGTTTAGAAGGCTATTTGGAATCGTATTTTTATGAATCGCGAATACGAACCGAATAAAACACACACGCCCTAAGTGAGATGCATTGTAATATTTCAAATACACTAGCACACTGGGTACTGAGCGGTATCGATTTGTTTAAAATATATCGATACGGATTTAATGTATGGGCATCCCTAATCTTTGTCATGTCATGTATCTCAACTGTCAGTCTAGCCACATACATCTAATAGAAATAGCATTAGTGACAGGCATTTACTATCAAATTTCTAAGTATTGAAGGGATTGTTTCTTAATAAATTATAACCTCAAAATCTTTGTTCCCTTTTTAAATAAATGCTTTCTGCAAGTTGTCCGTCATTAAACTTTGTCTTCATGGGCATATACTTGTAAGAACACGCAAAGTAAATTTGCTTCGCTGTTGGTTCTGGGGCGAAAGATGTATGGGTAATAAATATAAATGGGACATAAATATTATTGCTTTGTATTTATCGTGAAATAAAGGAGTTTATAATACGTTTATATTGAAATAGAGCATAAGTCATAGGTCTTGAGTTCGAACCCAAGGCATGCACCTCTAACTTTTCGAATTCATGTGCGTATTGTATAATTATCAGTTGCTTCTGCTTACTGTACCGTACTTTTTGGATACCGAAACTACCGGATGCGACACTGTTGCATAGTGCTATAATCCTTTCCTTGAATATCTAGTGAGTAATTACAATTCTCATTTGAATTCGAATCATGTTTGCGTTTAGTCTGGACTGTTCTCTGTGTGATACTCGTCAACTTACATACCTACTTCGCCACAATCGGCTTCATTACAATACATGCTAAAAATATCCCGTTTGATGACATCAATTCCAAGTTATCAAATCACGTCATAACTAACGCAGAGTACGTGTCAGGATGTGGAAATAGAGCTATAAAAACTCCTGTAAACTAGACTGCAGCTATTAGTTTTAAAATGAAGCCGATACAAACGTTCGTGTTTATGGATTTCGGGTGTGAATACGGTGACCACAACCAACTTACGGAAGTAAGCGTGTTAGCTGTACCCCGCAGTCAATATTTTCAACCGGAAAACATAAAAGAGCCGCAAGCCAAGGTGACACTGGACTTAAGTTCAAATAGGTTTAATTTGAATACTTACAATGAGATCAATAATTTCATAAACCAACAACAAAAACCCGTGTGTCTCGTCTCCCACAACGGAAACAGGTTTGATTTTCACGTTGTTAAGCGAGAGCTTCAGAAGTTGAATGTCAGTTTGTGTGATGATCTCTTATGTGCTGATAGTATTTATGCTTTTTATGATATCCTTAAAGAGGACAAACTTTTTCATAATATAAATAATGTAACAAGTGACCAAAAAGATACCCAGCAAGTTATGGCTGAGCAAGGAACATTGAAAAACATCGAAACAACAAACACTAAAATATATGAACAAATTAAAAAAGAAGATGCTATTCCTGACATATCTAAAGAACAGGGTTCTAATGGTGATATAATGGAAGAAGAAAGGACTAATCCTAGTACGTCAAATATCAACGATACTGCCGATTTGACGAGCGAACAAATAGCCGATGACAGGCAAGATTTAGATGTCGATAATAAAATGCAACCGCAAAATGAAACGACACCTGTAAAGCGCCGACTTCATACTACTTATGCAAATAAGAGACAAAAACTTGATTCGAATCTTCTAAATCCAGGAAATGCTAAACGGAAATTACATTTTGATTACAAATATACGGGGACAGCTGTAAGAAAAATATTTTTTGAAGGTTACGATAAACCAGAAGTCTCATATGAGTTGGGGGCCATTTATGACCGAGTAGTGAAACGCCCTCCTATAAAGCATCACCCAGCTGCAAACGATGTATACATGCAGTTTAGAATATCACATAAATTAGGCCAACAATTTTTAGCCTGGACAGACCAAATACAAATTAAATTTGCTGATGTTGTTGCAAAGGAAATTGTCATGCGTAATAGAGACCGCTTCTAATATAATTGCGAAATTGAATTAGACTATTCGTTGCGCCCTCTAGTAACTAAACTAATGACAGGGAAACTGCAGTTCTTTTCAAATTAATTTTGGCAAAGCACACAAAAAAAATGCTATTAATTGTTGTTTTGGAGCACATAGAATGTAATTTTACATAAGATAAACAGGTTATTGAAAAAATGAGCCATTCAGCCATTGTACACAAGAGGAATAATAAATAATAATAATACCAGCCTGTTACTGTCCCACTGTAGGGCAAAGGCCTCTTCTCATACAGAGAAGGCACGAGCATTGATCACTACGCTTGCTCATGACGGGTCGGTGATTTCAGACTTATAATAACTATAAAGTCCAGGTTTCCTCACGATGTTTTCCTTGGTTCCCTATCCATTTGCATAAAATTTTAAGACCTAATATAACTTAGCATAATGTTGTTTGGCATAATTATATTTTCGCATAATATAATTACGCATAACAGCTTACGCATAATTTTTTAAGCATAATTTCTCTAACCATAATAATGATTAAGCATAATATTCTAAAGCATACATTTATTAAGCATAAAGTTAAAGCATAAATTTATTAAGCATAAAGTTAAAGCATGCAAGCAAGCATGCAGCATGCAAGCAAGCATGCAGCATGCAAGCAGGCATGCAGCATTCAAGCGAGCATGCAACATGCAGCAGGCAGGGTTTCTGTCACGGCTCCGGCGCTGCGGGCCTCCGGCGGCCCCACGCGTGCTAATCGTCGCAGACGGCTTTCGCTCACCACCGCAGTTTCGGCTTGTTGGCCGGCTTCGCCGGCCAGCCTCAGCCGCGGCGGCTCGCTCGCAGCCGCCTGCTCCTCAGCCCGCGGGCCGCCTCGCTCCTACGCGCCTACGCGATTTTAAATTACACTCTAGGGGTAGGACAAACAAGACTACGTGGAGTCGGTTTTGCAGCAATTCGGTTCTTAGGCCTACTAACGTTATGCGAATCAAATTTATGCCAAAACAAATTAGTCTTTAAGATGATTATGCCAACATAAAATGTATGCCTAAAAAAATTATGCCGAAGTATTATTATGCCAAAACAAATTGTGCCAAAATCGTTATGCCGAAGTATATTAGGACAAAGAACATTATGCGAAAAGAAGGTATCCCGTTTTCCTTCACCTATGTCAGTAATGTCAGAGATAAACTCAGAAAGTACATGAATTGAAAAAGTCACATTGGTACTTGCCCGAATTTGAACCTACAACTGCACTGCATGAGAGGCAAGGCCGTAATCACTAACGGAACTATCGAAAGTAAAAATGAAAAATAACACCATTTTGTGTTTTATTGGATTATGTAAAGGAGATTAGATTTTAGAAGATTCATACGATTTAGACCACGGAACTCCAATAAAGATGACATACAATTAAATGGATAGTACGTTAGTAAGTTATAACTGCAAAAATATGAAAAGAAGTCTGGAATGAGAACTTTATGTAAATCGGCGGATGTGATAGCCCTCCAAGAAACTTGGCTGCTACCGTACGATACACAAGTATTGGATGATATTGACAACAACTTCGGCTACACGGGGAAGTCGGTGGTGGATTTGACTGCTGGAGTGCTACGAGACAGACCTCACGGCGGGGTTGCAGTACTGGAAAAGTGGTGGAAAAGTGCCTTTCGCAATGTTACGGTGGTGAACTGCGTAAGGTTATGTGCGTGTTTAAGCCGACTGACCAAACTGTGAACTTTACGGAATTTACTCAGTGTTTGGGTGAGTTGATGCAATTATATCAGACAATAGTATCGAAGTGGTGGATAAAAAGGGGATTTCAATGCACATCATAACGCTCCGTTTTGTAATGAACTTCTTGATTTTTGTGAGGAAAATGACTGGATATGTGCCGATATAGTCAAATTTGGTATGTCATCTGAAACCTATACTTTTCAAATTGAAGTAGAAAGGTGTAAGCAGTGGCTAGACCGCTGCGTGGTAAACAAGTCAGCATGGCAGTCTGTGGTGAATATTATGGTTCTCAATTATGTATGTATATTGGTCAGATCACTTCCCTTTACAGGTGACTTGTAATTAAAGCTAAAGTTGAAGTTCATAATTATCTACGTAATAATATTGTACGGTAAGAGAATTAGAAGAAATTAAAAAATATCATGAAATTTGTAATAATAACTTTAGAGAAATTATGTTTCCTGATGAACTTCATGAATGTGCTGATAGTATGTGTCAAAACATACAACACAGATCTGTAATTGACAACTTATATAACAATATTGTTAATATATTAAGTCAAGCTTCGGCAAACGGTCGCAGTCGACTAATGTTAAGTGTGTCCATGGTTGGAATAAGCATGTCAGAGACGCCCACGGGTGGGCTAGACTAAACCATCAATTGTATGTCTTAGGTGGTAAACCAGTTAGTGGGTCTTTGTATGAGAAAGTGTGTGAAAGTTGACGAGTTTTCAAGTAACGCTTAAAGTACTGTCAGAACAACCAATAACAGATAAAAATGGATATACTTGCCTCACAACTTTCTGCCAAGGAATTTAATAAATTCTGGAAGGGCACTAAGCGTTTAAATTGTAAAAAATTGTGGCATCAGTGATGCTAAAATGTTTGCAAATTCATTATAGGATAATTTTCAGGTGAGATCTTCCTTGTTGGCGGTGTCAGATACTGAACGTTGCCTAGTAGAAAAGCCTATTAGATTTTCAAGTAAGGATGTGGCTGAAATTATCAAAAATATGAAAAAAGGGAAGTCACCAGATCATGAGGGACTCAGTGTCGAGCACTTGCAGCATGGGGGATTTCACCTGTATAGGGTGTTAGCCAAGTTTTACACTTTTTGTATACGGCACTCATATTTACCATCTAATATTATGAGAACAGTGGTTGTGCTAATAGTGAAAAATGTCACTGTTGATATCTCTGATAGAAGTAACTCTAGGCTGATTTCTTTAGTACTATAATTGCAAAAGTGTTCGATGGGTTATTAGACAGAAAATTTTATCGTTTTGTAACATTACAGGATACACAGATCAGTTTCAGAAAGGGGTTGTCAACTGAAAGTGCAATACTGTCTCTGAAACACACTATTTACCTATGTAAAAAGGCAAACTCCAGTATATGCATGCTTCTTGGATTTGTCCAAAGCTTTTGATCTGGTGTCATATAATAAGCTTTGGCCAAAATTTAGAATTGCAGGTGTCCCAGCCGATCTTGTGAATATCCTCGCCTACTGGTGAGCAGCTTAATATAGTAAGGTGGGGAAATGTATACTCAGATGAATACTTTAATATGTATGTTAACCATCTGACTGAGGAGCTCATTCATATTGATGACATATGTGTCAATAGTTTGAGTTATGCCGATGATATGGTGCTGCTGAGCCCCTCAATTGGGGGTCTCAGACAGTTGTTAAAGATGTGTGAGGTTTATGCTGTGAAACATGGCCTGAGGTACAACGAAATTAAAAGTGAGTTCATGTTATTTAAATGTAAAAATAAAAACAATATCTTTATACAACCTATATTACTTAATGGTGTACCTTTAAGTCGTGTTGCACAGTTTAAATATCTGGGATACATTGTAACTGAGAATTTGAGTGACGAATTAGAGGGAGCGCAAGGCGTTATCGGCGCGTGGTAATATGTTGGCACACAGGTTCGCTCGTTGTACTGCTCCTGTTAAAATAACAATGTTCAAGGCATTCTGCCAGACGTTCTCCACGAGCGGCCTGTGGGCAAACTTTACACAGAAAGTCTAAAATGCCTTGCGCGTCAAATATAATAATGTGTTTAGGGCTCTGTTTCGGCTCCCTCGATGTTTCAGTGTATCATGTTTATTGACGCCAGCGTAGATGATTTCTACGCAATTATGCGAAAAAAAGTTGCGTCGGTGGTGCGACGAGTACGGGGGAGCCCGAATAGCGTTCACTGAACTCCATGTGTTGCGAGACCGATAAGCCTACTATGCAGGGGTAGATGGTGTGTCTAGTTTCTTCTTTTTCCTTTTTACTAACATTAGTTATAAAGCTAAATTATTGTTGCTAAAAACCTTGCCTTGCATATGGACCTTTTTGTCTGAAATAAATGATTTTTATTTTATTTTTATTTATTTTTTTAAGGACGTTTTCGGTAATGTTAATAATATGACTAACATGGGTTGCTACGGAACCCTAAAAATAAGTCTAGCTTATCGGCTCTTAACATGATACTAATATCCTATTATGATGATAACAAATATTCCAGGTCATTCAATGACAACTGATTACCAACTGAAATATTGAATGCATTCAAGGTCAAAATCGAAACTATAAATACTTCACATTTTACTGTAGTTATTAGTTTTCAAAATGACGCCGATACAAAACTGTTGATGGCAAGCTTTAAATTCTGTTGTTTCATTAAAAAATTATAGTATTTATTTTTAGAAATGAGAGTTTATTGAAATTTGAAATATTTATTGTCTGCCAAGGGATAATATTCTTATTTATTAAAGTGCACTGTTATACACCTAACAGAAAAGGGCAGCTCGAAAATAAACTTTCTTTTTGTATCTCTCTCTCGATCTGATGGTACCTACACACGGCTAGACATCAAGCTATACGTTTCCAGTTTATAAAGGATTTTCGTACAATGCGAGGTCAGTTTATACAGGTCAGGAAATGTATAGCTTGATGTGTGTACTATAATAGACTAAGCCCGACTGGCACTTGAATACCACACTTGAACAGTTTTATTTATGTATACTTGAAATTTGACGTGTTCCTTCTAGGACGTGATAGTATGACCCATTTGCAGCACCCCATAAACCCCTGGCAAAAATGTATGGCATTCGAGAAAACACAATTTTTAAGTATTTTTGTAAATTGCCTAGAATTCGTAACTAAATATCACTTTTCTCTAAACTCTCAAATTAAATGGCCTTCATTTTGATTCTATTGGGTACCTAATACTTTAATAAGCCTTTCGATCTATAAAATTTTAAAAACATCAAACAGTTAAAAAATAAAGGATGAAGGTTATTGACTATTTTCAAAAATCATCTACGTACTTAAAATTTGACACCAGTTATCTCAAAATTTGACATGACATTAAGCGTAAAAATAACAGGGAAGACATTTTAATTAAATCAGCTATCTAACGAGGTAAAAATGTTTAAAAAATATTAAGAGATGCCGACGAATATATCGATAATGCTGACAAAGGTAGAATTTGGAAATTGTTGAAATATTGAAAAATTTTGTGTTTATTAATCGAATTAATTAACTTGTTTTGTGCCATCCCACTTACTTTCTAACCTCCCAGCAACCCATTACACGCTAGACACCTGTTCCAGTTCAAAACTGCCTAGATCAATCCCTTGACCACAACTCGTAAGTAAGTGTCGGGCGATCAGAGGGCCTAGATAAGTGGCAATAGCTTTCAAGAGATTCGTATTTCTAAAACGACTTTCAACAAAATTTACATAATAATCTTTTCTGTGGCTTATTTCAGTCCAGTCAGTTGACTGCACATTTTTGCCTCTTCACTTATCGTTATCGCTCATCACTTTGTCTAGATCAAAAAGCGTAACAATGGACCACACCTTTTATTTTTATTTGCACCATCTTTATTTTATTCATAATCTTTGACAAAAGTCTTGTTCGCGACAAGTTCTGCTTAGTAGTTAAGGAGGCAACATAAAGCTTATTGTTAAGACGTCGTACACCATCTCCATGCCTTTTTTTTTTTGTTGATTGGGTAATTATCCAATAACTTCTCCCGCTCTGGGCGGAGCGGGAGGGCGTGTCAGACTCTTACTGACTAAAACCCACCCGTGTTCCTTCCGTTGCCTGTACGTTGCCAGGGGCCACGGTATCCCTTTCGGACTTTCCCGCAACCCCGGCAGGCATCAGTCCTATCGGACTCCCTTCACTTGCTGACATCTCTTTGAGGCGCGCGCGGAAAACAACGCGCCGTCGACCCAGGCCTGGTCCTTATCGAACGGCGAGCTACCCATTGCTCACCGTCCGCAAGCGCGCGCCTGCGGTGGCCGGGAATCGGCCTGCGATTTTCGACGCCCAGGGTGTCTCCTGGGGCGGCTAGGGGCGTGAGGGCCTTAAATTTGCCTCTCCCTCACGCGTTCTGCCTGCTCCTTCGCGAGCATTACTGCTTCGTAGAAGGAGGTGACGGCCTCCCATGCCCTCTCGCTCCGTACCATGGCCTGGACCAGGGTCGGACGCGAGAGATCCCCGCGATCCACGCAGTGATGACACCCGGGCGTTTCCTCCCGCCTGATACGAAACAGGAACCTCCCGAAACCATCTCCATGCCTCGAATTAACAAACAGCGTTCTGAAAAAATAAAAGCAGTCAAGAGCGAGTCGGACTCGCGCACCGATGGTTCCGTACCACCATATATAAATATTTTGCATGTGTCACTTTACGTACAGTCCTTCAAAATTAGGATAGATGAACAAGCGCACTTTTTTTTTACATTTTTCGTCAAAAGTCGAAAACAATACGGCCTAAAAAGAAAAAAAATTGAGAATGTGCAAATAGCGCTCTTTTATATGATACCCCACATGCCCTAGTAGTCCCATTTCGAATTTTTAAGACCCAGGGGTCAGTTGCAAGAAAATACATATATATATTTATTTCTTTCCTATTTGCAAAATAGTTAAGCAAACGTCATTTAAAACTATTCAAAATTTCAAGTTGATAGCATTAATAGTTCTTGAGATATCCAGCTGTGATACAGACAGACGGACAGACAGACTGAGTCGCACCATAAGGGTTCCTTTTTACCATTTTGGTACGGAACCCTAACAAGTCTTTTATACTATTTTGAGTAAATTAACTTGTAGTTATGTAATACACTACTTGTTCGACTGCCTTGTTGGTGTAGTAGTCGCAAGCGTAACTTTGAGCATGCGGTCCTCTAGCAAGTTCGGGAAAAGTGTTTTTGAGTTTTTCTACCAGGAATTCCTCAGAAATAGCCTGAAGTCTGAATTTGTGCCCAGTTGGTGGCAATAGGCTCGCCCCCTATTACACGGGACTTAAACATAACTGGCGAAAGCTGGGTGTACTATAGGTATACCTCTGCCTAACCCATCGGGGATTACATGCGTGATGTTAGGTACTATAAAATAAAGTCGCAAATAGCTGGCTGGAATATATGGGAGAACATGTTTTTCAATTACAATGTTAAAGTTTGTTCTTGGGATACATTCATCCCAACTACGGAACCCTTCATTGTGCGTAGTCCACGCACTTGGCCGGTTTATTAATTTAAATTTGACGTATTGAACAATGTCATATTATGTTTTTTTGATAGGAATAAAAGTATGTCATCGCCGTCAAATCATGGAAGAGCATTGGTAGATGGTCCCTCCTCCTTTTTTGAAGTCGGTAACTAGCTAGAAAAACTAGCAGCAAAACTTGCGTGTGAGGACGCAAGTCTAGTTTTTCTGATTCTAGGATATTTTCTAGAGAAGTTTCCAGGATTTATTTCCAGATTGATTAAGAAACCCGTATCGTTTAGTACTTCTAGGAAATCAAAGTAGGAAATATTTGGGGATTAAATAATAAAATTCTATCATTTCTTTGTTTTCTCTCCGGAATTAGCTATTCAGGAATTCGTTTGCAGACGTATTACTGCTATCTTCAAATATACTTAAGTATACTTGAATTTTTCTAATGAACAAGGAACTAGATTTCTGAGGGTGGAAAGAGCACAGCGAGCAATACTTAAAGTCATGACGAAAAAACCCTACCGGTATCCAACAACTGAACTCTTCTCTGACTGTAAAGTACTTACGGTCCGTCAGCTTTATGTGCTGAAATCCACCCTTAGAAAGCACGCGGGCCTTCCTCCTCATATTACAAACAAACGCACATACGTTCCACCAAATATACAACATAAGATCACTTTCGCCAAACATCAATTTTATATACTAAGTACCCATATCTATAAAAACATTAACAAGCATCTCAATATTATAAAACTAAACTCAAATGCACTAAAATCTAAAGTAACAGAGTGGCTGCTCCTTAAGGATTATTCCTACACGGAGTCTTTACTCACCTTTCTTGTATAATAGACACACGCCTACACCCACACCTACACACACACATACACTCACACTTACACATACACACCACTCACATACACTAACACACAACATACAATTCTACTTTATTATTACCATACAGTAGAATGACACAGTCCACTTGAGATATAAGTTTTTGTTGATTATAGACCGTAAACTACCTCTTACAATACAGGTATACCCTAGCTTAAGAGGTAGTGAATTTTATTCTTGTACAGATTTTGCAACTTAAACTATAAATGTATTTTTTTTAAACTAAATATCACACTGTATTTCAAACTCTGTATGTTTTTGGAGAAATAAAGATTTTATTTTTTTATTTATTTTATTTTTAAATATCATATCTATTGCCCTTGATAACACTAACTTAACTACCGATTTTTGAAACGCATATTTCGAAAGATGAGAAGCAAAACAGGACAAGGGGTCCCCGAGACTTTAGGGCACGGTGATAAATTTGCAACGAAACGGTGCACTTAGATGATGCAGTATGCGTGTTTGCCACAAAACAGGTCAATATTTAAGTGAGACAAGGTGCTACGCGATTTTAAACAACATTCGTTGCAACTATTACTATGTACTGAAACTGACTTGCAAAGGATAATGATACGGGCCAGATGTGAATCCGTAAGTTGAGGGGAAGTTTGAAAGCGGTGCCAGTGAAAAAACAGTTGAAAGGAAATCGTTTAGCTTGGTATGGGCATGTGACGAGGAGGGAGGAAACATGTGACTAAAACAGTGATGAATATAAATGTTGATGCACGTAGAGGTACAGGGAGGCCAAAGAAATGATGAACAACGTAAATAAACCAGAGATTGATTTTCAGAAACTGAGGGAATTGTTCTAGCCGAGACCTGTGTTGGTAAAGGTAATTTCCAGATTGCAGTGTATGCAACCAGCCTAACGCATACTGCATCATCTAAGTGCACCGTTTCGTTGCAAATTTATCACCGCGCCCCAAAGTCTCAGGGACAATTTAGGCTAATTACACTAAAACAAGGACACTTTCCGTACTGAATAATGAACTGTGTGTGTGTGTGTGCACTTTTGTGTGGCCTGAACTGAACTGACGGATGTTCTTAGTTTGTGTTAACGCCAGTTTCTGGAGGATCCTGTGATATCGATTACTGATGTGTTTTTTTCTTGTTGTTTGATAGCAAACTAGCTGACGGACAACCACATGGCTAATGTCAGTCAGTGTCAGAGTGACATCGAAGATGCGTTGCTATCCGAGAAACAAAGCAGGAAAAAAAAAAAAAAGTTTCCAGCACGTAAAAAACTTAAACAATTTTATTGTGATTTTAAACCAGAAATATAAATAAATCCAATCATGAAGTTTCAACACAATTCCAGGTTAATCCAAGATCAGCGGTAATAGCAACAGCAAAGAAAGCTAAACTCCAGGAAATTTACGCTCAGTTGAACAGAATTAATGCAGCTGAGACACTGCAGCTTGTGATTTTCTTAGATGAAGCAGTTTCTAATCAATTACAGGAAAGGGATAAGAAGAATTACATTGAATGTTTGAATTGATCCCGAGGTAAGGCATCCCTACCTATACCTCTCTATCTCTACCTATATACCCTATCTCTATCTCCCTATCTCTATCTCTACCTATAACCACGTAAAGAAATGAAAATAATATGTTTAGTAGATTTGGGTTTTTCCATCTGGAATTTCTCAGTAGCAGCCCGGAGTCTCGATTTGTGCCCGGTTGATGGCAATAGGCTCAACTTCTATTACGTGGGACTTAAACATAATTGGCGACATGTGGGTGCACTAGAGTACCAATCTGCCTAATCCTTCGGGGTGCTATGATATGTTATTTAATAGGTGATGTAAGTGGCATGCTTTATAGCATCTTCTGGTACCCCTTATTCATCAAAACGTCAATAAAAAAATTAATATCAAAATGAATTGTTTGCTCAAACAATTAATTTTGATGTACCAGACAGATAACGCTTAGTAATAGGGTTCCAGTAGCTTGTTCAAGAAATAAACAAAAGTACCACCGTAGCATGTAGTGTACAGTTACGGTATTTATTATCAAAAAGCAGTGTCATAGCGAGTCGTTTGCCCGTGAACTGCTTCAAATGTATCCCATAGACTATGTTACAGACAAGACATTACAATTGAAGCACACAGTGAGAGCCTTAGCTGAAACGAGTACCGTTTCAGCGGCGACTTCATCAATGCTGTACCGCGTTTTGGCGAGTCTGGGTTCGGTCGTAATAGCAGAATCGTCTGTATGATAATATTGTATGGTTTCATTTTAACCAAATCTACCTTCACCCACATTAAATTCGCGCATCTATTTTACTTAAATTCAAAATGAATGGTAAAGAAAGACATCAGAAATGGACACTATTGTAAATTAATGCAACTCAACACTGCAGCTTTCGATTTAAGAAAATGTACTAAGTTTAATGCGGTTGTCTTAGAACAAAACTTTGACCACGACTCGAAAGTAAGTGAAGGGCGATCAGAAGACCTAGACAGACAAGTGGCAAAAGCTTTCAAAGCGTTTCGTATTTCTACAACGATATTTCTTCAACAATATTGGCATAATAAGATTTTTTGTAGCTTATGTCAGTACATTTTTGCCTCTTCCATTATCGTTATCGCTCATAGTGTCATTTTGTGTAGCCCCTAAGGCGTAACAATGGACCACACCTTTGATTTTAATTTGCACTATCTTTATTTTCTACATAATCTTTGACCTTTTGTCAAAGATCTTGTAAGCTCACGTTCTGCTTAGTAGTTAACAAGGCAACTTAAAGTTCTCTGTTAAGACGTCACAAATCCCCACTATGCCTCGGATTTACTCAGCTGCGTTTAGAACAAAAATTCAAGACTTTTGTGCTATTTCGCGTTAACTTGATTTGTACCTACACCTTGTTTGACTGCCTCGTTAGAGTAGTTGTCGCCAGCGCAACTGCGCTCACCAGTCGCATGGGGGTTGGCAAGTTTTGAGTTTTTTGATCAGGAATTATCTCTCTCTCTCAATAAGCTACAATTATATGGAAGTCACCTACTGAGTGTACAGTTTACACCTCTGTCTAACCTTCGAGCTTAGAATAGAATAGAAGAAGAGAATATATTTGTTTGCATTAAACGCCGTACAAATGGTCTTAATAATTGTGTTATGATCTACATGTTGGTGCTCGGAAGCGTAATTCTATGTATGCTATTTACAGAATTCACTAAATCAGCAAGGTTTGTTAAGTGTTTTATCATAATTATTAAGTATCTTATCTTTTTGTTACTTTATGTTTAAATGACAGGTGAGGACGCTGGCACCCTAAACACAAGTTAAATCTTAAATTGGGTGCCAGAGTTCATTGAAAACACCGACGTGTGGTGAAATACTTTATGTCTAAAGTAAGTGTTTATGTACAAACTTAAGGTAATAAATAACTTTTTTTTTTTTTTTTTTTTATCTAGTTGTTGTATTTCAAGTTACTTATGTCAATGCTCATTAAGTGGACAATGGCGTGACGTGCGCTTGTGAATCACAACGTCTATTATTATATATTGGTGATATGATAATATCAGCCTACTATCAGTTTTAAAGGTTGGTATAATTAATGGTTTAACACAAACAGACACCATACAAAGTTAGTCGTATAAATATAATCATATACCTATAGGCAAATTAAAAATGTATTTATTAACGAAACCAGATAATTATTGTTTACCTACCTACCGATCTCAATATAAATAACTGCTACAATTTACTAAATTAATGTCTATCTCAATTCATATCTAAAAATGTATAAATTAAATATAAAAAAATATTTTATTATCTTTTGCTGTGCTCTACAGGGTCCGCAACTGCCTTACCTTAGCTTGTTTTCATAGTAAAACCTTTTTGTTAAAATTTGGAACGCAAATAAAGATATTATGAATATGAATATTTTATTAGATACCTACCTATCATGTGCCCACTGTTGGGACCCAGGCCTCGTCTCTGTGGGAGGAAGTGGGCCATAATCCACCGCGCGGGTCCAGTGTGGGTTGGTGGATGTCATAAATATCTTCGAATTTTTGGTTCTAGGACATGCCGGTTTCTACACGATGAACATAAATAGTTATGTGCCCAGAAAAAACTACAACTGTGCTTCATCCAAAGCAACCTGCGAGTAGGTAGGAAGGACGGCATTGTGGTTGTGAACCGTGAAATGTTTTTGAATTTTGATCGGCGAGGCCTATGTTCGTCAGAGAATTTTAACGCTGCGGTGTAGAATATTGCAGTTTTAGGCCAGTGCCATCTCTTGACCGATAGTGGAACTAATGTTATTTTTGTTAAGATTTCTAAAAAAGTGTGCTATTTAGAGATATTGTTTCATTTTTCCTGTAATCTTTACATAACCTTCTATCACATGGAATAATTTCAAATTTTTCTCGATTCAAACCTCGGAACTAAGGGGGGGAACGGTTTTATTTTTCCTTTTTCGTCAAAAGTCAAAAATTATAGGGCCTAAAAAAAGAAAAATCTTTAAGAATTTGCAAATAGCGCTCTTTCATAATGATAGCTTACATGCCCTAGTAGCCCCACTTCGATTTTTTTTAAACTTCCGTTGAGTCCATGGTGCAAAAAAAAAACGTTTGTTTCTTTCTTATGTGCAAAATAGTTGGGAAAACGTTAACGTTCCAAATTAACTAGGTCTTAGTAATTTAATATATCAATCAGGAAGGAAAAATATTTAAATAAGTAAATACTTATTATAAATTAAATGTTCAAGTTAAACTATAATAATTCAAAACTCAAAACAAATAAAAAAAGTATTAAAGTGAATAAAAAAACAATAATACGAGTAGGTTTAAATAGGTTAAAATGTAAATGGTACATTTATATTATATTGCTTTGTATTTATCGTGAAATAACAGAGTTTATTATACGTTTATATTATATATTGAAATAAAGCAGTGATAGCCTAGTGGTGTGAACGTTGGACTGCCAAGTCATAGGTCTCGAGTTCGAACCTAAAGCAGGCACTTCTGACTTTTCAGATTCATGATTCGTATTGTATAATTATCAATTACTTAACTTTAAAAAAAAACGTTGAAGGGAAACATCGTGAGGAAACCGGAATGCCTGAGAGATATTTCTTGACGGCATGTGAAGCCAAGTCAGAGGCCCATGGGCGGCATATTAAATGAAATTAAATTGTTTATATGAAATAAATAGGATATTGCAATCTAATAATAATATTAAATATGTATATATATATATATTAGCTAGATGAGTTCGGCGTTTCCTATCTGAATACTCTAAGAAGAAAAACCGAAACAATCTCTTTTAAAGTCCAGACATCATTTTGATCAAGCCGTATGAAGACCATGTAGATTAGTGTCTGAAATGGTCTTTTGAGGATAGAATCATACAGATTTGAGTGGACCTATCCAGTCAGTGCAAGCATTTGTCAGTAATCCTGGAGCACAAATCAGATATTTGATATATTTTCATAAAAACTTTGACACCAGGTTTGTCACTAATTATCACGTAGCAGATATACACGATAGTAGAATGAAATTGCAAATTGCAACCCGGGGAGTATTTGTTTTAATTATAGGCTTAGTTATATATCAAATTAGTTAGTTCACGCCTTTTCCTCTTTAACGCTTATTATCCTCGTCCCTGTGAGCTGTGTCTTAAATAACCCTATAATTCTCTTTATTGCACACTTGCACTATGCATACTTTGAATAAAATTACATTAAATACATCAGAGTCTCCATAGAAATCACTGCACATAATTACTAGAAATACCTCTGTTATGTTAAATTACTGTATTAGTGATGAAATTAATGTTAAAAACTGGATTTACAATCACTTTAAAATAACCCGCAACCATTTTGTAAACTTAATTTTGTTGTTTTTCCTTTTTATTTTTAGAATATTTATCTCAAATAAGATACCTGTGAATAATAAAATTATGATCCCAAAATTAAGATTACACACTTTTCATAACTTTTATTCCTTTGTTTTCTTTCAATACTAAATAATAATATAATTTTATACTCCCAACAGTGCCTTCACCTAAGTACTTAATATCCACATCTTATCTCCCTTATTCTTTTTACACACTTAGCTTTTCTTCTCTCATTCCAGGGTGCCCCTAGGATTGGTTTGTCAATATATTGACCCGTAGAGCTGCATCCTTGGAGGAAAAACTAAATTGAAAGAGTTGGAATCTAGTAAAAACCAGTGCAATTAGCTGCTGCTACAGGAAAGGGAAGACAGCGAGGTGGAAGTGCTATATATTAATAATAAGAACTGAGCTTAAGAACCAGTTGGCTACACTACATATTCAGCGTATGGACATACTTGACCAGCATCAACACCTCCGTCAACTTGTGTCAAATTTCCAGCAATGTAGTGACACCCACGAACTGCCTTTGAGACGAATATCTGAACTGGAACTGGAATTAAGCAGGACCTATAACACAGTAACACGTTTGGAATCTCTCAAATCCAGAAGAGTCTCCAATCACCAGCAGTCTTTATGATGAGTTGGTTGGTAGCGGGTCTGGAGTTGGGTTGGTAGTTGGTTGTAGCTGATGATACTATCCCTAAATTCAATTTGAATTTCAATTCAAATTTTTAAATTTAAAAAATATATATTAAAATTAATTGATTAATTAGAAAAATTTAAGAATCACTGTAACGCCCAAAAGTTTACAAATTAAATATTAAACTTAGGCAAAAAAATATAAATTTAATTCAAGAATTAACACCAGAAATAAGGAAAATTACGACCTCCATTTCACCGGCTTCATAAGGTTCATAACTCATTTATTGGGCTTGGTGTAACCCTTTATAACAAGCTACCCTCTTCTTTGCTAGATTTGCCTTTTAATGCGATTAAAGCTAAAATAAAATCCAACCTTTGTTCACAGGCATACTATTCTATCAACGACTACTTAAATGATAAGAATACTTAGTCGCTGTAATTAACTCAAGACAATGCTTATGTTCTTTCTCCAGAATTAGCTGGAATTATATAATTGTTTATTTTATTTGACAGTATAATTCAATTTATTTTAATTTCTTATTGACATAATCTACTCATTTCAATGTTTATTTTATGAGTTGTATTGCAATATGAGGTTAGTTAGTGACCTCGACAATTGCTCATAAATTAGTCTTGCCTGAGCAACAAGTTCGTCATGCTCTCTTAGATGTCACTACTTGCGGTAGCGTTGGGGGTCGGGTTGCCTCTTTCTCTCAAATATGGCGAGGGGAGTAATAGCTGATCTTTGCGTTATGCTCGTGATGACTTGTCGTCGGGTGCTGTTTGTGGTGACTGGTCGTCTTGCTGACCATGATTGTGTTATTGTTATTAGTAATTAACTGTTTATTTATTTTGACTTCGAGTTACAGCTTTATTAGCTATATGTAAGCGGGCACGCCCTTTATGCCTGGAGGCTTTTATTCGGGTATTAAGTTCTGTTTACGTTTTTATTTTCGCTTGAGTATAGATTTCGATGTTTTTGCTGGTATATTGGCGTGTGCTAGCTGACATTAATGCAAATAATTTAATGTTTTGTGTTGAGTAATGTAAATTATTATTTTGCATATTGTATAGATCTGTTGTTACGCCACTCCTTCTTCCCAGCTAAAGCACTAGGAAGTGGTGAAGGGCGGGCGTTTTTGGGGGACTGTCTTATGTAATTTTGATGTTCGAAAAGTGGTGATTCTCAGCCCAGTTTGAATAAATGACTTTTGAATATTGAATTTCGCAGCATGGAATTAGTATGTACCACCATGGCAGCATGAAATTTCTATATACTGGAATTGATATGAATTTCTATATGGAATTGATATGAACTATCCTATTATATTAAATGAGCATTCTCTATTTTCAGCCGAGCAGAGCCCGGTCGACCAGGTAGGTACTTGATATTATGCATGACTTCAGCATAATATCAATAAATGTTTGGGATGGATAGTAAGGAGGATCCTTGGTCGTTTGAGACTTGTCATCTCTTAACTACCTATCACTACTACCCAGTAACCTAAATATTGTTACACTTGTTTATGAATCAATTAAACTTTTTAATATTTATTATTTTATTTATTTAACTGCCGGGACTTATCTATACTATTATTGTTATAATTGTCAATAGCTTTTGTTTTATTTTGTTCTAAAACGAAGCGATAAGAATAATGTACTCAGGATTTTGTAATAATATTGATTTAAAAGAGTATCCTTGGAGTTTCTTGCCCGTTCTCCATCTACGTTTTGGAACGAGCACGATGCTTCAACTTTCTGACTAACTGACCGACTCCTCGACAATTCAAAAGTGTCTATAAATGGTATAATTGAATATATATTTTTTGAGTTTCAGTAACACTGATGACGTTTCAAAGCCATTTTTTTAAATTGCAATATCAGTAGATAGTCTGAAAAGATAAGTTATGATAAGATTATTATTTATATTATACATTACAATACATGCAACACAAAATATCAACATGCAAGAGAAGTTAAAAATAAAAACAGATCATCACGTTTACCTTCGACAATGGCATGTAATTATTTATAAAATAGTTTTACTACAATGTCACCGCAACTAAAATTATTTAAAATGTCATGTTAATATAGACAATTTCAATAATACATTAGTAAAATCTCTTATATAAAAACTCATTCAAATTATAATAAGTGTTATCGGCTAGAGCATTATAATATGCAAGCGGATATAGATAACGAAATAAAAATGTATTTAAATTAATTTATCTTTTATGGTATCGTGCAAAAAAACAAACTGTTTTATCTGTGTCAATAAGAAACAATAGAAACTATAAATTTTCAGTTTTGGTTCGAACCTAATTTACGTTCACGAAATGCTTGTCTGTGCAACTGGTTCATAGATTAAATCGACGAGTAGAATAGCAGCTTGTTTTAGTTGAAATGCATATTCTAACGTCATCATCATCATCATTTCAGCCGGAAGACATCCACTGCTGAACATAGGCGTCGCCAAATCGACCGTAAGGGTCGGTACATATCTGACGGAACATGCGTCGCGTATTATCGGTCGCGTAACGCCAGAACAGACAAATATATAATAAAACATTTGACTTTCCACACTCAACCGATGATGCGCTAGTGCGTCGACCACACTATCGAAATTACGCCCGACGCATTTTCCGTCAGATGTGTACCGACCCTCATCAGTCCAGCTTGTGGCCTTCCAACGCTACGCCTTCCACCATTTTTATGGTGTACAATAAAGAGTATTCTATCTATCTATCTCCATTGGCCATCTGTTCTGCGGGCAATGTGTCCTGCCCATCCAATGCCACTCAAGTGTGACAAATCTTCAGGCTATGTCGGTTACCTTCGTTCTCCTGCGGATCTCTTTTTTTCTCGATCACGTAGGGAAACTCCAAGCATAATAGCTCTCTCCATTGCCCTTTGGGTGACTGTCAGCCTTCTAATGAAGTCCATTGGGAGCGACCACGTTGCAGTGCCATAGGTCATCATTGACAACACGCACATGTCAAAGACTCGTCCTGAGACACTGTGGCATGTAAGAAGAGAAAGTAGAACTCTGTTTAGCCGAGTCGGATTTGACGATTGACCTCTTTCTTGAACCTCTTTTCCTACTTATCTGGACATTGTATCCTAGGTAGACATAATCATCAACTACTTCAAGTGGTATTCTTACATACCTAGGTATATAAGCTTGTTACTGCCCTACTGCAGGGAAAATGCCTCTTCATAATTATACAGAAAGGAACCAGCATTATTTGCAATAATTACTTTCAGGCTTAACCAGAAACATGTTTAATTTGTCATTTTCAGGCTATGAAGTTTAGGTTTCTTCACAGTTATATCTAAAGAGCCATTTACAATCCACCTCGTCGCGAATCTCTCAGGAAACTATTTAAAAAGATTAATATTATGATGGTATCTTGCCAATTCATTTATGAAAATATTTATGTATCTAAGAAAAAGTCTAGATCTTTTTAATAAAAATAAGTGATAGACATAATTTTAATACTAGAAATAAAGATAAAATAGATTTAAAAAAAATCTGATTATCTGAAGTATATGTGTATCTAAAGCATCTTTTATGGGGTCAGTACCCCAGTTAAATGTTACAACAAAATACCTTATGATATATTGCAATTAAATGAAAGAAAATTTTAAACTCATATAAAAAGTACACTTAGTAAACAAGCATATTACAAATTAGAGAATTATATCCAAGATAAGAATGTTTGGAAACATGCTGGTCCTGCTCCATAGGACCATTTAGAGTCTAGACAAAATTAAACTAGTTGGTAACTTAATTGTATAATTTATATTTCTTTTTATTATATGATATTGATTGTACATTCTGTGATTACTTCCTCACACACTGACTTATTAATTGTAAAACTTTAGGAAAATCGACTATTTTTACAATGTTTGTAAATATCTGAGCACCATGTATAGATACATGGTGCTCAGATATTTACACACATAATTAGTTTATCTGTCATTGCTTCATTTTTAATTCTTTTTACCTATTGTGGTATAATAATTTTATTGTAGGTGCATCGTCTTCACATATAATAGTATAATTAATGTATACAAAATATTATAAAACATTTTAAAAGATTTACGGTAGAGTTTCTTGCCCATTCTTATCCTTACGAAAACTACCGACTAGAATCGACTCTATTTTTTTTGTTTTATTTGACGTTCAAAAGTGCCTTTTATGTGCCTAATATAATAAATCATTAGACTTTGACTTTGAATTTAAATAAGCCAGTGGTGTTCAAAAATGGTTATGTATGTTTATTTTGTACCTACCTTTTTAGTTATCTTCATTAACTCCTGCGAAAACAGCATCGAGTTACTTTGACAAACATTAAAATACCTAATTACCTATCTTTATATCCCTACTCTACTGAAAATAACAAAATTGATAGAATAAATTATGCAAAATCCGCTACAAACATCGGAATACCGATTTTAGCGGTACCATAATAAACAATAATCGATGTTAATTTGGTTTAGCGGTAATTTCATAACGGAAACGTTTTGGACAATGAGCCAATTTAATATACCGTGGATAGAGTGCGGCCACAACATAGATGATTACAGAAGGTCGGCTCCATGTGGCATCCTCCAAAGGGTTCGTGGCTAAATGATAACAGCCGCACGGGTCGATCGAAGGTTCAGCTACGCTTGTCGCGGTCGGTTTGTGGATAAGTGACCATACATTACGTATCGAGACCCCTCCGTGCCTCGGAAAACACGTTAAGCCGTTGCTCTCGGCTGTCATTCGTAGATGTTCTTTGACAGTCTTTACGGGTAGTCAGAAGACAAAAAGTCTTACCAATGGGTATGATTTTACCTAGTTACTGGGTCCAGTCAGATAGGCAGTCGCTCCATGTAAAATACTGGTATTCAGCTGCATCCCGTTAGAGTGAAAGCCGACCTCAACTTAGTATTTTGACAGAAGGTCGGCTTCATACAACGATTGAAAACAGATACACGGACCATCACAGAAGTTCATATCTATACACCGTAAGGACTATTTCTGCTTGCAGCCTTTTCAAACTTCTTAGATATGAAGTTCTTTGATAGATACATATACGCAACACACGTGTGACGTTCTCAATCTATGTGTCGCGACTAGCACTCGCTGAACGTAACGTCTGTTCTAAAAGTATTTGACGAAAATGCAATGTGAATGAATTTAACCTGAACTGGGTTAGTTTACACTTTTATCTGATACTTTTGTAACAGACTTTAGAAGCGCGTTTATGTGTGCATGCATTTTTGCGCGTTGTACAAAACTGACCTTCTGTACCTATCCATTTTGTGGCGGGTCTATGATACCACAATATCAACATTGGTTTTCTGCATGTGGTATTTTTGTTTGATTGTTTTTTTTGGTGTAATTACTTCCACTGGTTTGCTGGTGAATGTTTAATAATTTGTTGTATTGTGTTAAGTAGGAAATAAATGAGCGATGTTGCTTTATATTTAAATACGTTATCATATTATTTTAATGTTGGTCAAACAGAACTACAATACTTTTTTTTTTATTCCATTATTTTTATCGTCATTCACTATTTTTACAACCTCAGCAACATAATGGTAATGCAAATATTTACCCTACTGGTTTAGAACATGATGCTAGAAATGTCTGCGGTCTAACAAAAAGGCTGGCAGTTTGCCTAACCGCATCTTTTTGGAAATATTCGCGTAAAACGATATTAACTATATGTAAATATTAGGCAAGGAGGAGTATAAAATTATGAAAAATTTGCTTTGGCCATTATTATGCTCAAGTGATCGAAAAAAAACAGGTATTTGTGATATTTACCAACACGCACTGGGCTCGCGAGGTGGATTACGGCCCGTTCCCTCTCACAGCAGTAGGAACATTATAGGCTGATTGATTATGTATGAAAAAGCCACTTTAAAATATAAAACAAACAAAACTCATCCAAAACAACTAATTGGGAATTAAATTATATCCGACGGACGCAGAATAATTGCAAAAAGATTGAACAATAAGCTTCATCTACACGCCTGAAACTTTTGCGAAGGGGACCCACTCCTCGTTACAGGATGAAAAGGGTTGAAGTCCTGAAGTGAAGCACAATCCTCGTTGGAGCGGAGAAATGGATTGTCACTGAAACTTCTTGTTTAAGTGACAATTCATTTTAAAATGAGTAAAGATAGATTTTAGATAAGGTTTTGTTTTTGAAAATATTAAAGGTAGTGAAAAAATCCAGAGTAAAAACCTAGACATAGTTGTGAATCTCTGTTCAAATCTTTGAAAATTCTGACTTATCCGTCGATATATATTTTGGAAATGGCAATTTTTGTGAAAAGAAATAAAAATATGTTTGCTAAGGTCTCGGATACCAAGAAAGGTCCCGTGAGAAGTCAATACATAACCTCTTAATTATCGGTGGCTATAAAACAGCACTACTTAGAAAAAGTGTTTTCTGCATGGGTCCATTAATATTTAATAAACTACCAGACAGCATAAAAAGTGATCCCTTCAACAATTTAAAAATAAACTCAAGGGGTATTTGATACAGAAATGTTATTATTCGATAATCGATGATTTTATGAATGACCCTATGTGTGACATCTAAACAATTTAATATTATTGACATTATATTATTATTGACATTATGATAGTATTGACATTATATTATTATTGACATTATATTATTATTGACATTATATCATCATTTTATTATTGATACACATTTGTGCATGGTCTAGACTTGTTAAAATAATTTATTAACTATTTCATAAACTTGCTCATATGAGGTTATTCGATGGTGACATTATTTGTTAAATTTTGCATGCCAAAACTCGGGTACCCAGCTCACTATATTTTTTATAACAGCTTTATTGTACAATACCAACATTCTATGCGAATAAATGATTTGATTTGAAACGAAGCAGATAAGTAGTACCCAGCGGCCTAGAAAAGTGACAATCGCTTTCAAAGCGTTTCATTTTTCTACAACGACTCTCAACAGGATCGACTTAAGCTTTTCGGTAACTTTTGTCAATCCATTACATTTTATTCTGTTCGATCATCGTAATCGCTGATAGAATGTCACTTTGTCCATTGCTTCAGGGTTGCTAAAGTATGTCATTAATATATGCAAGTTCTAAGCAATCGCTGTTTTAATATTTTCATGCTACTTCCTACACACATTCCTTGTTATCAAGGGTATTCAAGACAAGCGTCGACTGCATCATGGCTTACCATCGTACAGTGAGAAACTGCCATTTACTGCAGACTAGCTGCCCGCCGGTTTCCCGGCAGAGAATGTTAAGGTAAACAAGATGAAATTTGTGGGCTTATGGCTGGGCAAGTTGTCAAAGTTTCCATACAACCATGGAGAGATGAATCAGAACGATCTGACCTGATGTAATGGGTGCATATCTAATAATTAAGGCCGGCGCTCACGACGCGGCACGTCGCGACATGGCACGACAAAGCATTAATATTCTGAAGCCTTCCACAGCATATCGCAGCATCCCGCGGTATGGAAAAGTCACCTTGTGACGATATCAACTAAATGTGAGTGCTAAGAGTACGAAAATAAGGTCCTAAATCATTTTCGCTTACGAAAATCCTTTGCAATGCCTTGCTACGACTTTCATGTAGGTGCTCCTACTATAACTTTATGCTTTTCTTTGCGGGATAAGCAGGGAGAATCGAACGGCATGAATATGGAGTATTGCTGGAACCCATAATATTTTTTTTTATGACGTTTCTGAAACACTTTGCTATTTAAGTCAGTAGTATGTGTATATATTTTCGGTTACAATCGCGGAAATGACTTTATTCTTCATAGTTTTTTAGAAAAATGGTTTGAAATACAAATACATTTTTGTGGTAGCTATAAACAATACTGCGCATGCTTAAACATTGATGAATATTTAATTTTAATAACCAGAAATATATATACACAAACCATTGACTTAAATAGCAAATTCATTTAGGATCATCCAACTACGGAACCCTTCACTGTGTGTGACATGCACTTGGCCGGTTTTGATTTAAAGTGAAACTACAGAATGCCTGACGTACGTATACGTACTAACGACTGAGATAAGGTGGAATGTAGTTATTTATGGAACATGATGCGCTGATCGATATCAAGCTGGCTCGGTTCTTTCCCTTATAAATAAATTTAAAAAATGTTTATTTCATCAACTTAATATGTAAATCACATTATTACGTTTGGAATCACCTTTTAAGCAAAGATTTCCAGTTTACATTGGTTAAACATATGTGTGAGAGAATAAACAATAGATATATTTTGAAAGCATTTCAAAGATTTATAACAATACAAAATGTTATATAATAAGGAATGCGCACAGTGTAATGTGTGTGTGGGGGGGGGGGGGGGGTGAGGTGGCGGTGTGTGTGATGTAGGGGTGGGAATGTTGGTGTGATTTGTGTACTTCGTTTTAGTCAGCGACAAATTGTATCTAATTATATGTTTATTGGGAATTATGTTATAGTATGGAGCATAGCCTCGATTGCTTCGTAACTTTTGCTCTTCAACCATTCAGTGAGTGTCTTTTTGCATAAGCGAGAGTTGTGTAAGCGAGAAGATTGCTTTGTGTATTGTCTTGTAGCGAATGCAGTTTTGACTGGGGTTTCTGGAGCTACTTTATTCTTCCTTCTAGTTTGTGTCCTGGGAGAGACAAAGGGAAGGGATTTATGCTTCTTAAGATTAATCAACAGGACATAGAGCTTTCTAGCTGACAAGAGGTTCGAAATTAAGTATAAGGTTTCGGTGGGGAATATTTGTGATTTAAAGTACCTACATGACTTTTGCTAATTACGGTTGCTACTTCATCAGGGTCAGAATTGAGAAGAACAAAGGACGAGACCGGTGAAGCCGCAACGTCCTGAGATAAGCTGGTGACACTTATGTTTCTTCTGAGGGTTATTTATTATGTCGTCAGCAAGACAGTTCCCTATAGTGGAAAAGTATTTGTTAACTTTGTTTATTGCCTCGAGAAGGTTAGCTGCTGATTCCAGCAATGCTGTATTTTGTGTATTAGGTGGTTTTCGTTGGGAAATACTGTTTATCGTTTGCCATAGTTTTTTAGGGTTTTTGTGTGTCTTATATAGTAATTCGCGATCGTGTTTACGTTTTTGTTTTTTAATTATGCTATTGCAGTAGTTCCTATATCTCTAATAGGTGATTTTTAGTATCTTGTTAAAGTCTAGTATTAACTTTTTTGCATTTTGTTGCGATTATGTATGCAACGAAGCAAGCCTAATGTCATCCAAGGTTTAATCAATCTGTTTTTAAGGGTGATTCTCGTAACAAGAGTACTGGCAGTGAGATATTTTTGTAGCAAGCTTATTAGACTATCTAATAGAATGTTAGGGTTAGTAAGGCTTGTGAGGTCGTGAATGTTGTTAGTTGTCTACGTTTATTGTTGTTTTCGTCAATTCAGTTAGTTTTAAAAAATCATAGAATAATCGGTGATAAAGTGTCGATAATAGCAATGAACGCCGATTTTTGGTTAGCTCTAAGTTTTAGCATGGTGGTCTAGACAAATTTTGTCTCTAATGGGATGTGAGTTTTAAATAATTAAGTCTATTTGATCTCTCGTATGATTGCTTTTCTTGCCTGTGTATTAAATTTATATTAATGTCACCAGTTATTATTACATGATTATCTGAAGAAAGGGTAGCTAGGAGAAGAGATAAAGAGTTTATGAAAGCTTCCGCGTTTGTATTTTATGGAGAGTGATATATTCCTAGGACTATGAGATCAGGTTTAATATTAACTTGTAAGCAAGAAGCGTGAGTTATAGTTATACTTTGTCAATAAATAGTTATTATAGTTAATTCTATCCTTTCTATTTGAAACTTGTGTGTGTTATTAACAGAGACGATGACACCGTCAGCTTTGTTTAAATGTTTAATAGTGCGGCCAGCCGAGTAATTACTTAATTGAGGAATATTCTTACTAGGGTTTAGCCTGCACTTACTTAAAACAATAAAGTCAGTGTTAAAATTTAAATTAGCTAGGTTCAATTGTAAGTGGCTAAAATTAGAATAGATACTTCTTATATTCTATGATATAATCATTTAAATCAGCGTTTTTAATTTTAATTGTTGTGCTTAAATCGCGAAGGGAGCAGTTTGACACTTGGGCTATTTCTGTGTTGTCTATTTCTAATCCTTTGTAATCCTAAGTCCTATAGGATTTAACATATCATAGTAATATAGACTAATGTGTTTATAATTTATACATGTAGCATGTTGATTAATTATTACTAGTCATATTTGTTGCATAAGCTTGTTAACTTGCATTTCGCTCTTAATTATTAATTTTGGCGAGCTATCATCTTTTTTGAGACATACTTGGCCAAAGGAAGTCCAACAGTATTTATAGGCTTTACTTTTGGCCAGATCGCGGGCAAGAAAAAACAAGCCCGCCCCCTTGGTGGTGAGCTGCTCATATCAAATCATACACATTTATTTGCATCGAATGACTGTGCATAGCTATCAAGCCGTCTGTAGATAAGATATACAAATGACTACCGCGAGCACCGCTACGCCACACCAGTTAACTCTAGCATGCCTCCATGTACGGCTGCACTTGCGAGTTTTTCTAGCCTACTTACTTATTCTTCCAAACCGACAAACAACCGTTTGTACCGTCCACCAACTCATTTTTCTCAGTGAACAGTTTTAAAAATGCCGCCACTTGGATCATTTGTTTTCGTGGATTTGGAAACAGAACTCGGTAATCCAAGAATGATTCTCAATATCAGCATGTTAGCTGTACCCCTGAGATATTATCTTCAACTCGAGAACTTAGAGGGACTTCAAGACCTGCTGATACTACACTTTAGTGATAATGCAGAGTTTAACCGAGATAGTTACAATGATATTAATGCTTTTATAAGCCGACAAACGCAACCAGTGTGCTTAATATCACATAACGGAAATGCATATGATTTTCTCATACTTAGGCGTTGGTTTCAAGAAATAAATGTCAGGTTATCAGAAGATGTTATGTGTGCTGATAGTCTTTTGGCTTTCTATGATATAGATAATTTTGAAGCACGGGGAGTTCCTTTCGGAAATGCTGTAAGGAGTATATTTTTTGAAGGTAATCCAATACCGGACGTTTCATTTGAACTAGTGAGTATTTATGTTCGAATTACGGGATATCCTGCATTAGATACGCGCACTCCTGGAGAATGTAACAAAATGGCTGCTAGAACATCAATTTATTTCGGTAGAAGATTTTTAGACTGGGTGCAGCAGAATCAAAGATACTTCGCTACGGTTGAACCGGCATTACCGTTTTATGTTGTGAGACGTTAACAAAGCCAAATAATAATTTTACAATAATTATAAAGGCGCTGATATACTTGAGCATTCACTTGTAATGAGCATTCTAGCGAATTTTACATTACTTAAAAAAAACGGGATGTTTTAGCGAGCATTCTAGCGAGCGTTCTAACGAGCACTCTATCGAAAAGACAGTAAATTTGCTTCGAGCTTTTTGCCGAGCCAAGCCGTTCTGTCATTGTTTCGCCCCCGTCCTTCTATGTCTAGAGCATTGACTAGAACTTTCGCTAGAATGATCGTGATAACGTTCGTAGCGATATTTGGCTCTATGCTTGACTCTGTTCGTAGTTCAGTTCGACAAATTTAAAAACGGCGAATGCTTGATGTTCTGTTGTGTGAATGCTCAAGTCTATCACCATCTTTATGGAGCCGAAAATGAATAAAATAAAATAAAAAATGTGTTTATTTATCTCCACAAAATACATTCTATGACGAGCGGTGAGCCATTCGAGCAATTTATAACCTAAGTTGTAGGCATTCACTGAGGGATAAATTTAAGGAAACACATAATGATAGTCGCGTCTCAATATGTATATGAGAATCTGATTTATCGGTGGAGGTCTGTCCGGCTTGGGCAGAGCATCGCCGTGTCCTCGTGGAGGCGATCGGCGGCGGGGATCTCTCGCGTCCGGCCCTAGTCCAGGCCATGGTACGGAGCGAGAGGGCATGGGAGGCCGTCACCTCCTTCTGCGAAGCAGTAATGCTCGCGAAGGAGGAGGCAGAACGCGTGAGGGAGAGGCAAATTTCGCGCCCTCACGCCCCTAGCCGCCGCAGGAGACGCCCTGGGCGTCGGGAATCGCAGGCCGATTCCCGGCCACCGTAGGCGCGGGCTTGCGGACGGTGAGCAATGGGTAGCTCGCCGTCCGATAAGGACCAGGCCCGGGTCGACGGCGCGTTGTGTTCCACGCGCGCCTCAAAGAGATGTCAGCACAACGGAAGGGGTCCGATAGGACCGATGCCTGCCGGGGTTGCGGGAAAGTCCGAAAGGGATACCGTGGCCCCTGGCAACGTAAAGGCAACGGAAGGAACACGGGTGGGTTTTAGTCAGTAAGAGTCTGACACGCCCTCCCGCTCCACCCAGAGCGGGAGAAGTCATTTGATAATTTCCCACCCAAAAAAAAAAAAAAAGAATCTGATTTATGTAAAAAATTATATAAATCTATATTCTAAACACAGTGACATTTATAGCATAAATTCATTTAAGTGCCAACGTATAGGTTTTTACAACAAACTCCTAACCCGTGTTAAAGAACTGAGCCTGAATAAATTTAAATAATTTATTAAACAGAAACTATGTCAAAAAGGTTTCAATAAAGTTAAAGATTACTTAGACGAGACAAAAGCTTGGGACTAATTAGGCTACTCCAATGTACCCTCCCCATGCAACAAACGAGTGTTTTACAATCAACGACTACATGACACTACATACTCGTATATGATTGTTTAGTTTATTTTATTTGACTGTATAAATCAATTTATTTTTATTTTATTTTCATTCATTATTGACATAATCTATGCATTACAATGTTTTTATTTTATGAGTTGTATTGCAATGTAAATTAATATATTAATGTAAATTGGAATTGTATTATTATTTAAATAATGTAAATAATCTTTGCATAAGTACAATACATGTAAAGAAAACCCTCTCCGATCCGAAAGGGGCATAGGTACCGCTTTTTCTTTTTGATAATTACCAAAAAGAAAAAAATAATTGAAACTAAAAGAGTTATTGGTATTTAAAATTCACATTTATATACCCAAAATTACCGCAAATCCATTCAATATTTGAAAATTTTCAACAGGGGTAGTAAGTTATGAGTTTTAGCCCACTTTCGCATGGACGTAATATAATCGCGGCGATTTTTTGTCGTGCACTACACAACAGTGTGTTTTTTCAACGTGCTGGGACTACAGTGCGTCCCAACGCGTTGGATTCTCAACGCTCGGCTCAACACCGAGAGTTGAAAATCCAGTGTGTGATAAAACCCCACCGTGATATTTTTACGTCCGTGCGAACGTGGGCTTAGACACCCGCTAAACGACGGCTGCACGCAACCAACGTCCCCATTGAAAACAAAAGTGGCGATTTTATTTTTCTTTTTTCCTGCTTATTTCCACATAAATATACTCTCAGTATGATAGCTAACAGCACCCTCACGGATCGGACTGGTTTTTTTTTTTACATGTTGTATAGAATCAAGTTTTTCCAGCAGAAAAGACAGCTGTGCTGCTGGGGAGCTTGTTGCGCGACTTCTTCTTCCCAGCTAAAGCAAGAGGAAGTGGCGAAGTGCGGGTGTTTTTGGGGGACTGTCTTATGTAATTGTGACGTTCGAAAAGTGCTGATTCTCAGCCTAGTTTGAATAAATGACTTTTGAATTTGAATTTTATATATAATATAAATACATCTAACACTAAAATATATAAATAATGTACCAGTACACAGAGACAAAAAAAATATGTAAAAAATAAAGGAAGAGCTCATTGGGCATCAAAAAATTCGTCCGCAACGCTGTCAGTGGGAAAAGTGGCCAAAAGGCAGTATTACCACGTTGGATGGCAATGCTGATTCTTTGACCTAAAAATTGGCCAGCCCTCTGATCAACCGCTTGGCGATGTCCCAAAATACTCGATAAGTACTCGGACCCCACCGCCCTAGTGTTTCAACCCCAAGCAGCTCAAAAATATAGCTATCAATAAGGTTGTTATATTTGCGCCGTTTCCAGGCCTACACCGCATTAGTCAAACACGGCACTTCAGAGTCAACCTGGGAAGCGGTTAAGATTTTTCTGGTTAACTTTTCGGTGCTGTGGACCGAGGACAGGCTGGTAAGCTCAGACTAGAAATTTTGCGGACGCCGAGCCCACCAAAACAAATGGGCAGTGTGGCTTGCAGCCACGCGCGGTCGTCCAATGCTACATTTATGATTGATGTTAGAGTACTTCGAATGATTTGATTGATTTTGTGTAAAAGGTATCTTCTTCCATAGCGGGGAAGACCAGAGAAAATACATAAAATTCGGTTGGTGTGGTAAGAATACTATATTCACCCTTTATTATTCATTTGTACGTAGTAATAATTCTAACTAATATTATAAATGCGAAAGTGAGTTGGTTTGTTTCAAACATTTTCACGCTAAAACGACAGAACAGATTTGCATGAAATTTTGCACATGGGTAGACCTGGGTTAGGACGTAGTATACTTTTTATCTTGATATTCCCATGGGATCGAGACTTATGCGGGTAACCACGGGGCGCAGCTAGTCTCGAATAAATTTCGCTGGTATGAGATCTGCATGAGCAAAAATATAAGCTCAAAATAGAACGAATTCAACAAAAAAAATCTCGATACCTATATCACTCCCTTTCTAGCCACATCATCTTTCACACAGTCCATCCATCATTTCTTTAGTCTTCCCCTACTCTAATAGCCATTGAAATTCTAAACCATAAGGTCTAATATTGAAAAGAGTTTCATAAACTATGACGAAGGTGAGCACAATAGACCGATTTTTGTAAATTCATACCATAAAGGGGTAAACTGAGGTTAAAAAATTTTGTCATGGAAGTTCGTAATTTTTGCCGATGGGAAATCCCATCGGGCACACAGCTTGTAAACGAAGCTTGCTGAATCCAAACAAACAAGTCGGTAAAAACAATAAAACTAAATGTTTATTACTCGTATGGAATGAAACCGACTATTTTTCACTTTGTAGTGTTTTTTATTTGGAAAAAGTTTTTTTTTCTCGTTTTTAGTGGGTCAGTTTGTAATTTACCTAAGTTACAATAGCCCAATGTCAACTACTCATCACCTTTTACAAAATATTGCTTTTCCCGATGCAGGCGCGTTAATCTTTGAAGAGTTCTTCTGGTACTTCACCATCTGCTCCACTTCTCTTTAAGCATTGTGACGAGTATAAATTGCTTGGTAACCATATTAAGGTAATCGAACCGCAACCCGTCAAATACTAATTATTGAGCAGTTCTGGTGGCCATCTGTGGTCTTCATCATCAGTTTCACTTCCCCAAGAGCAACTGCACAAATTACTATAAAAAATACCCAAATCACTATAGGTGTGCCTGTAATATTTGAAGAGTTCCCTCGATTTCTCCAAGATTCCATCATCAGATCCTGACCTGATGAGAATGAGACCATCTCTGAAGTATACCCTATAAAACAAAAAAAGATTTTTGCAAATCCGTATATATACAACGGAGTTATGCTTGCATATACATTTAAAAAAAGATATGTAAATATCCGAATTGATAACTTCCTCCTTTTGGAAGTCGGTTAAAAAATAGATGAACTATAGGAAAGATTTTCTAAACTACCATGAATGGGTAAGCTTGGATATTATAATTAAATAAACTGTAAAACAATGTCTATGAATAGCGCGGAACACTGCTATGGCTTCGGGGTCGCGGTATTAAACCAAATGGAGGCAATAAACTGTGTACAGTATTGACACACTTTTAGAGCACAGAGTACCAAAATGCAGTGGAACAATGACAACTTTGTGAAGATTTAAGTCATTTTGTGATAGATGAAAGACGACAATGGTGCTCAATTGTTGTTGTTAATTATTATACTATCCAATCACACGGGTTGCGCCCTAAGATTTCACGCACATGGAAATTCCTGCATTTTCAAAATTTATAAAATAACAACTTTGAAAATTTATAAAATAATCGAAAATGAGTGACACTTGCATAGGAGTCGTATGAGGTCATTTGGTTGCAAATGACCGATCCCACATCCCCGTAATGGATTGCCGACATTATTACCGATAACCCTGTATACAGGTGACAATTAATTACAACAGTAAACAACTATTACACAATTAAACGATATTACTTACACAGGGATAAAACAGTTATAATTATGAAGTTTCGGTGCACTTAATAGCCACCATTATAGGAGTTATCAAAGTTGACATATCAGATTATGGTATAACGATAGTCAAGTGCCTGTGGATATGTTCGTGACTCTGTTTCGCACATAAGTCACAGCATTATGCTGAGCCATCGACGTTTGCGCAGATATGACGCATATTTTACTGTTTGTACTTGATGTTTGAGTTGATACGTCATATTAGGTACTGATAAACTTTTTTCTTACTTTCTTCTCCCGCTGGTAAACTGAATTATGTACTCTGTATCAAATACTCCGCGTATTACTCGCGGTACGAACAAGTTTTATAGGTGCCACCTTTACGATCCTCGCTGGAAATAACTTTACACGTTTTCCGCGATCAATCCCCTGGATTGGACACTACAGTCTCCTAGCATTATGCTGAGATAGCTTTATTTTACTTTAGAAGAACTCTTTTGTTGACAACAGTTTCAGTTGCATGGTTTCTAGCTGAAACGTTGAATTAACGTGAAAATTAAACTATCACATGTCACAAACTATTTTTTTTGTGAAAGTTAATGAGGTAAGTGTGGCGGTGTTTTTCATAAACCACATTTTTTTTTTACTTTTTAAAAGCATATCTTTAATGCAGCACATTTTGGTAAAACATTTAATAAAAGCACAGCAAAAAATACCACATTCAAATATTTCAAATGCGGGCTGCATGAAACATGACGGTCAATTACAGCATGCAGTTTTATAAATCCCCGAATACAACTGTACAATAATTTCGGCTATCAGCATTCGGGCTATAACGTAAGTCAGGGAAAATTAGCTTGCTGCAAATATCTGCTGCATTGTGGCAGAAATATTTGGCTGGCAACACTGTGCTAAGTTATGGAGTCGGAGTAAGAGTTTTCAAGCTGTTTATTTTATAAAAGAACTGTGGTTGCAGTAGAATAATAAGGATTATGACAAAAAAAAAAATTTTGGCCGTCTTTTAGATTATAAAAAAATAACGTACACGTATTTTTTCTCTTTTTACGTTATCAAAAGATTACGGCGATACATTGAGTGCCATGACGTCATGAGTATGTAGATTTTATGCTTACTTGTGACGTATCAACCCCCACTCCCCAACTTTAATGCGTTTTTATCTAAGTGATTTTTTATTAATATGATAAAGCAAAAAATACGGGTCTAATATTTTTTTATTATCTGACTGACGGACTAAATCGTTTTTTTTTTGACACAGGCATCATCCCTATTATTTGAATGAGGTAACGTTTAAAAGATAAGTAGGTTTTTACCCGACTGCCCCAGAAGGAGGGTAATTTACTTTTAGTTCACCATAAAAATTATAATTAGCGACACACAGTAACATTACCGACTATGACAGTATTTTTCGGCTATCATTAAAACCATGATGCTGAGAAGTCATTTTAACTTACAAAGTCCATTTTTCCGGTGAAAGTTCTGCACTTTATGTAGTAAAAGTCTTCATATTTTTTTTTATAATTTTTATTTTCTGAGGAATATAGACCTATACCTTTTTTTATTTTTTTTTTAAACTTTGCCCCACACTAGGAATTTCTCCTGTATCGTAGGTGCGTTTACAAACATTTTAATCTCACATACACAAACAGCCAGACCCGGAACAACGACTTGTAGGTCGTACAAATATTTGTTCCGTTCGGGAATCGAACCCGCGACACGCAACGCAGCAGTCAATCGCTTAACTACTGCGCCAACCGTGTCGTCAAACCTTAACTTCCTTACTTAGGAAGTAAGGAAGTTAATAGCTTATATAAAAAATGAGAAAGTGAGTTTGTTTGTTTTTTACGCTTTCACGCTTCAACGGCTGAACGAATTTCGATGAAATTTTGCACGAAAACATGATGCAGGCAGGATGACGTTCCCTTGGGATGATTTCCGACCTCCATGCGCACGAAGGCACGGGCATAAGTTAGTAATATCTAAGTATCTGGGGATTACTAATTGCTATGTAAAGTACCTAATATTGAAGCAAGTGCAAACAATATTACATTGTTCAGGAAATAGAGACGAAAATATATTAAAATTAAACAATCGTGGCTAATAATAAAGTAGTTTATATTAGTCAATTTGCGGTAACAAACGTTGCGGTTAGAATCCACGCGATTTACTTGTAAATTAAAACTTAACTGTTAATTAGGTAGTAATATCATGTGTTGTGCGATGTGGTTTTACGTTTTCTGTTTAGTAGTATTTATTTACGAGTTCTAAGTTTAAAAAACGGATCGTTTTAAGAACCAATCAGGCTGAATGAACGCTTCACTCTCCTGCCAATCTATTCTGTAAGAATCTCGCCCTGAAAACTTAATTGAAGTGAACTGTCACTAGTGTCAATCCCTAGCGGCTGGTGGCATGACAGTTTACTTCAAGCTCACTTTACCTAAGTTTTCACGGTGAGTTTCTTACAGAATCCACCGGATTTGATACGTAAGAACATATGCATACGGTACCAGAGAGTGACACCTTTTTTTTTTTTTTTTGGATGGGAAGTTATAAAATAATTTTTCCCGCTCTGGGTGGAGCGGGAGGGCGTGTCAGACTCTTGCTGACTAAAACCCACCCGTGTTCCTTCCGTTGCCTGTGCGTTGCCAGGGGCCACGGTATCCCTTTCGGACTTTCCCGCAACCCCGGTAGGCATCGGTCCTATCGGACCCCTTCACTTGACACCTTCGACTCGCTTTTATTGGCTTTGCGAATAGATTCGCAGATAAGGTCATCTTTCATTAAGAGCATGCATTCTAAAAGTTGGCAACGTCGCAATTAACTGTAAAATATTTCTTATCTGTATTTAGGTAACTAATATTTTTTAGGTAATATTTGTTACCTGTTTCTTTTGTTAATATTACTGTATGGAAATATGAAATATCGCTCTATAGTGATGAACTAATAAAATATTAATAATGAATTGCAATTACATCACTGTATTTGATGCTATAACCATTTTAGGCGAAAAAAGAGCATTTGGAAAGTTTCTAAATACTTTTTTTACATCTAAAACTTTTCATCATCAACATAAAAATAATCTGTATTACAATATCAATTATTGCATTTCGTAATCAATAATTTAGTTCACTATAGAGCAATATTTCCATACAGAAATATTGCCAAATTAATCAAAATATTTGTTTTAAAGCTTGTGTCAACACGATAGAAGAATAGATTTGATTTATTTCAAAAGACCAGCCGGTCTATTCTCCAAAAATATAACTGTGAAAACTTAGGTGAACTGAGCTTTGAAGTGAGCTGTCATTATAGTGTCAATGCCTAGCGTTAGGTGGAATGACAGTCCTCATTTTTCACGGTGAGATTATTACAAAATAGTACTACTGCCACTATGACAACAGCCGCGTTGGTCTTGTTGTTGTTCTATTAGGATTTTAGTAGCATTCGAAACATCTGCCACATGTCAGACGATCAATGGGCTAAACTTTATGACCCAGTGGGTCCCGCTTAGTGGCAGATGACATCGCGGCAGGCTTAGACAGATATTGCGAGATGAGCTGGACTCCATTAATAAAAATTGATTCTTGGGAGCTCTGGATAGAGAGAGATGGAAAGAGAATAGGTAGTCCTTGGCCAAGCAGCGAGATAATAATGGCTAGTAAAAAAAAAAAAAAAAAATTAGGTGTCTAGATTTGTGTTTACAGACGCCAGCAGGTCAACCTACCCGAAACTGTAAAATTTTCCCAATCAACTTTGAACCTTATACTTTAGAGATAAAGTTGAAAATCTATTAAAGAAATTTGACAGATTGTAGTAGGTTGATGTGCTGGCGTCTGTACATGGTTGATGGTAAAGACTCGCCCCGTATTTTATGCGACTATAACGACCAAAATGTGGATGTACTGATACACCTGTCTATCTCTTTGGAGAATATGGGCCTAATGTTACGATAGAAATACTTCAAATAAATTCAGGTTCTACAATATTGCTTCAATGTTGGTGATGATACAAGAATGTTAGTTACATAACTCGGTATAAAGCATATTACTCAACAATAACAGTAAAGTTCGGAAGTATGTCATAATATTTTTAGTATCGACTTTGCTATCAGATGAAAGCGTATAAGAATTGATACATTGAAATCAGGACATTGTATCAATCTTTTATAGCTCATTTACGGTTTCATTTCATATCAGGCAATTAGGCAAATAGTTACAATTTGTTTTACGGTTAATTTATAGAACCTGATGTTTTAATAATGTTCCGTAAATGGAATATTATTATAAATGATTTAACACATACCATCACGACTGTAATTCCCAAAGGGTTAGGCAGTAGTGTACCTATAGAACACTCTGGTTTCGCTATTTATGTTACCGTTATTACCGACTAGCTGTTGCCCGTGACTTCGCCTGCGATCTAGGATGAAAAGTAGCCTATGTCCATCTCCAGGTTATGTTCTATCTATGAGCCAAATTTCATGCGAATCCGTTCAGTCGTTTTAGCGTGAAAGCGAAACAAACAAAGAAACGCATTAGCATTTATAATATTAACTAGCCCGCGGGTTCACCCGCGTGGAGGTCATAAAAAGTATTCTATATGTTAATCCGGGTTATAAACTATCTGTGTGCCAAATTTCATCCAAATCCGTTCAACCGATTTTTTTTTTTTTTTTACGGTGGGAAATTATCAAATAACGTGTCAGACTCTTACTGACTAAACACGGGTGGGCCGTGTTCCTTCCGTTGCCTGTACGTTGCCAGGGGCCACGGTATCCCTTTCGGACTTTCCCGCGACGTTCACCCGTTATTACGTGATTGAGTAACAAACATGCAAACATACAAACTTTCACGTTTATTATATAAATATTATATATATATATTTATATACACCGTGAAATCTTAATCGTTGTTTTCCCGCGGCAGTACAACTTGCCATAAGGAGTACTTTCGAAGCATAGATTAATAGTAAAAAAAAATATATGCTTTTGTTTTAAAATATTAAAAAAAATATCATCTCGAAAACGTGAGAATCAATAGTAACAGGTAACTTGTAGGTACTACTTGAATCGCACACGCCGCCGACAAAGGGAACAGCGATGCATAAATGTTCAAAGCAAAATAAACTCTCGCACGTGGTGATACGGCATAAACTAGTTTGCACGCAACAACACAAAATTTGTTCTCCTAATTGTTTCTAATATTTTATTTGTTTATATAACGATTGTATTACCAAGACAAAACCATTTCGCTGCGGGAAAACAACCATTAAGATTTCACGGTGTATAGTAGTAGGATAATATGTAGGATTAATAGTTAAGATTAAAACAAAAATACATATAAAAACAGCTAAACGGCGCAATACATTTTAATGAGATTTTGTATACGTATTCATACCATGAACCTTGAGGGGGTATACAGCAAAGGGTAGCTCGCTGTCCCATAAGGACCAGGCCCGGGTCGACAGCGCGTTATGTTCCACGCGCGCCTCAAAGAGGTGTCAGCACAACTGGCGATGCCTGCCGGGATCGCGGGAAAGTCCGACAGGGATACCGTGGCCCCTGGCAACATATAGGCAACTGAAGGAACACGGGTGGTTTTTAGTCTGTAAGAGTCTGACAAGCCCTCCCGCTCCGCCCAGAGCGGGTGAAGTTATTTGATAATTTCCCAAACAAAAAAAAAGGTCCGTAAATGAAAGCAGTGCGGTGGTATCGTTTCGGTATTCAGAGCATAATATGCCGCACTACTGATTACTGACCAATGAGGAATAATAAAAGCTAGAGCGGGAGAAGATATTTGATAATTTCCCAACCAAAAAAAAAAGAGGGGTACACAGCATAATTAAAAAGGAACAATCACTAAACTGGTGTTTATATATATGAAAATCTGAAATCCACGTAAAAGAAGTAAAAATAACAAAAGCAAAACCCAGCTAATATTGTGACGATACAAGAAACCTACGAAAACATTGATACACACTTTGTATTACCTAACTGCTAATAAAATTATTGTAATGATATAATTTTGTGTACATTATTATTATATATAATTGTTTTTAAACAAGTATCTAATCTAGTTTAATATTATTTGCTACACATCTATCTATTTTTATTTAAGTATAAAACAATTACACAATATAAAACTTATTTACATCCGTAAGACGTCCTCATAACGAAATGTCCAGTTGAAAACCAGCGTCAGACATTAGTTGTCTGGAATTTATGCTGCCAAATAGGCCCACTATTTGGCACAGCCGTGAAGCACACAGTGCTATTCTAAGTTATTCTTATTTTTTTGTTTTTGTGCAAATATTGTGTGCCTTTTTGTTTTTTGGGCGTGAGATTATCAAATTATATCTCCCGCTCTGGGCGGGGCGGGAGGGCGTGTCAGACTCTTACTGGCTAAAACCCACCCATTTTAATTCAGTTACCTGTACGTTGCCAGGGGCCACGGTATTCCTTTCAGACTTTCCCGCAACCCCGGCAGGCATCGGTCCTATTGGACCCCTTCAACGCGCCGTCGACCCGGGCTTGGTCCTTATCGGACGGCGAGCTACCCATTGCTCATCATTCGCAAGCCCGCGCCTACGGTGGCCGGGAATCTGCCTGCGATTCCCGACGCTCAGGGCGTCTCCTGCGGCGGCTAGGGGCGTGAGGGCGTGCAATTTTGCCTCTCCCTCACGCGTTCACGCGTTCTACCTCCTCCTTCGCGAGCATTACTGCTTCGCAGAAGTAGGTGACGGCCTCTCATGTCCTCTCGCTCCGTACCATGGCCTGGACCAGGGCCGGACGCAAGAGATCCCCGTCAAAATATTGTGAGCCTTGACCTGAGTCAAATAAATTTATTTTCTTTCTTTCTTTCTTTCTCTATTATATGAGACTAAATCATAATGGAGAAAATGTGGGTATAATATAGGTACACGTCTGCCTAACTCATTACAGGATTACAAGCGTGATGTTATGTTATTTTTGTTTTTCATAAAAATATCGTTCAAAAACTTCATGTTGATATTATTTTGTAAATTAAGTTTATTCTGGAAATATCTTCAATCCTCAATGAAACCATGTGGTCTCTTTCATACTTCATTCAAAACCAATCAGAAAATTAAAACCAAAAGGAACCTAGTTACCTCATTAGGTCTCGTGTTCCCCCAAACAAGCTATTTATGGCGTTATCAAACTCAATAGCCCCCATATCTCACCGATTCGGTGGCCACTCGTGATATGAATTTGTGTTATCGTGTATCATGGTACAGGGTGTTGCTTTCAATTTAGCTTGACCAGTTCGTGTCCATTAAAACGGTAATTTTGGCTATAAATATAGCCCGGGTTGCCACTGGGCTAATCGCGCCGTCCAAAATGCGTTTTGTGGTCTTAAATATTAATAAGGCCAGGATATATGGTGCGGTGTGCTGGCCCGATAGTTCTGTTAGGGGTAGATGGTTTTGTTATTGAGTCGTGTATGAAGATCAATAATTATCTTTTATGAGAATGTCGCAACATTTTAACTAGTTAATTAATTATGTTCTAATTATATTATTTATTTTATCTTCATTGTGAAAGTCTGAAGTTAGGCTCATTGTTCTCGGGGCTACAAAGAAAATTTCTGAGAAAATTAAGTACCTACTGTTTCAAAGATTTCTTATTTTTACAGCTCTCAAAATAACTTTTGATACTCTTTTATATATTATTCTTTCCATACTCATTTTCGATGCGTGTTTACTTTTCCTTACTCAGTCAACCACGCTTTTATAACTCAACAAACAAACAACAGAATCTTTTCAAATTCACATTCAAGTATATGAGAGATGGCAAAAAAAAAATCATAACGCACTTCCATCTTCACCTCTCAAAAGTAGGTTAAAGACATTTCGCCGCGCCTCGGGGAAAGTGCCACAGCCTAAAAAAATACCCACCAATTTCTTTATTTTCCGATAGTGTTGAATGAAAATGTATGGGATTAATTTATACTGTGTGGTTATGTATTAAGGGACAACCTCGTTATTTAGAGCCCGATCAGATACCCGAGGGCTGTCGTAAATCATGGATAATGTATTTGACAGTAAAATATGCTTGAAATGATAGTATGTATTGTGTTTGACTTGGTAAATGGATGTACGTACATTATTTTGTGGTTATTATGAATAATGCGACGTAGAATTTTGATTGTGTTCAGAACACTTAGTATTTTTTTAATCATTGAAAATCCTATAAAGTTCCTGGATAAAAACATGATAATATAAAAAAAATGTAGATAAACAAGTTTTTGTCAATTAGTTAGTACTAAAATAACTCGCTGCCCGTTGTAATCCTACGTATAATCATAAAAAAAATCTTTACAAAAAAAAAAACAACCGACTTCTAAAAAAGCACTACAAAGTGAAAAATAACTTTTTCGGAAATCGGTGTCTTTGGTTTTGTATATTCGTTATTTGCCACCGACTTCCGAAAAAGCTTTTCTTCACTTTGTAGTGTTTTTTTTTAGAAATAGGTTGTTTTTTTTTGTAAAAAAGTTTTTGTTTCTCACTTTTTAGTCGGTCAGTTTATAATTTATCTAAGTTACAATAGCCTAATGTCAACTGCTCATCACCTTTTACAAAATATTAGTTTTCCCGATGCAAGGGACGTTAATCGTTGAGGTGTTTTACTGGTACTTCACCATCAGCTCCACTTCTCCAAATGCATTGTGACGAGTATACATTGCTTGGCAACCGTATTTAATCGACTCACAACCCGCGAAATATTTATTATTGAGTAGTTCTGGTGGCCATCTGTGGTCGTCATCATCAGTTCCACTTCACAAAATGGTGTTTTTCGAGAGTAACTGCACGAGTTACTATAATTAATACCCAATTCGCTATATGTGTGCCTATAATATTTGAAGAGTTCCCTCGATTTCTCCAATATTCCATCATCAGATCCTGACCTGATGACAATGGGACCACCACCCTTTCAAACAAAAAAATATTTTACCAATCCGTCTATATATGACGGAGTTATGCTAAAACATACAAAAAATATATATATATATAAACATCCGAATTGATAACTTCCTCCTTTTAGAAGTTACTCAAAAACTCAGTTTTATATTTCTAAAAATATAATATTATATCGCAACCTCATCAGTAAAAAATATTATGTTCACGATATTCTTGTTTGTAGAAACAAACCTTTTTTTTTTTGGATGGGAAATTATCAAATAACTTCTCCCGCTCTGGGCGGAGCGGGAGGGCGTGTCACACTCTCACTGACTAAAACCCACCCGTGTTCCTTCCGTTGCCTGTACGTTGCCAGGGGCCATGGTATCCCTTACGGAATTTCCCGCAACCCCGGCAGGTAGAAACAAACCTCTAGTTAAATAATAAAAAGTGGCCAAGTGCGACTTCGACTCGCACACGAAGGGATCCGTAGCACCGTACAATATTTATCACTATAATCAATTTTTTTAATACTTTAGTAAAAAACATGTTCCTTTGTATGGGGACCCGAGAAGGCATTAATTTTCAACTTTATTTTATTTTTATTATTTGTTGAAAGCGGCAATAGAAATACACAATAAGTGAAAATTTCAACTATCTACCTATTACGGTTAATGAGATACAGCCCGCTGACACACAGACAAACAGTGGAGGCTTAGTATTAGGGTACCCTAAAACGGATGCTTTCGTTCCTGAAGACAGGTTCAAAGCAACAATAAGATCTGCTCTTTTCATAAACATAAAAGTTTTTCAATTACTTGAACGGCTCTCAGTCGGGAAACAAAAGGTTATTCTTTAATTGGCTATAAAGGGTACCTACTACACTTGTTTTGGTCTGTTTTACCCGACTGCCCCAGTAAGTGGATATTTTTTTTTCCAGAGCTTGATGGATTTTCACATAATTGTTAAGTGTCGTTAGATTCGTCTTAATTGTGGGAGGAACATAGGGTACATATTATATAATTATATATATATTGAATGTGCAAATACAAAAAAGGGAGGGAAAGGTTTAAAAAAAAAAAATTAAAACGATGTTTATTTATTTTATTATTTATGTACACACAGAAAAATAGATACAGATAAGACATAATCATAATGATTATGTCTTATCTGTATCTATCATGTATAATGAGTACAAAGGTACTGCTTATTTCTTAAGAAATTTCTTCCAGCAGACCTGCGATAGGAGAAATGAGAAAGAAATGTAGACAATAGTGTGTGAGAACAAGAAGAGAAAAATACAAATATGCAAAGTCTTAAACTAAAATATTGTTGATGTTGGTATCAAATAAAAGCAAGTAATTTAGTCAATTCAAAGTATCCTACTAATGTATGTTTAGATGTTTGTTACTCAGTCACGCAATAACGGCTGAACGGATTTGGATGAAATTTGGCACACGGATAGTTTATAACCTGGATTAACATATAGGATACTTTTTATCCCGGTTGTACATTCCTGTGGGATGTTTTAAGAACTACACGTGGGCGAAGCCGCGGGCGAAAGCTAGGATATTAATAAAACTAAACAGCTTGAAACAAAGCAAATTATTTATAAAAAAAAACGACTTCAAAAACACATAATTGAAAAGAGATAACAGGCATTTCGTTTTTTAGACAGGACAAACCCAGAACCTGAAATATGGTGTAACTTTTGTTTGTGTGCTTGCGATATCTTACAAAAAACAAATTTCAATGCTTGATTTTCTCTTTTATGTTTAGTGTTTTTGCAGTCGGGTTTTTTGTTCGAGTTTCTCCTGTGTTAAAACGGTATGTTAGGGCGTACTTTGTTTTAGAGTATGCAGCAGTACAAACTAAAACGTGGTATTGTCTTGCGAATCACAAATAAAACTGGTAACAGTTCACACGATACTGCGCTGTTCATCTTCAGTAGTAGTTTAGCAGAAAGGAATATTTTCAAAGTCACATTTTGACTTTTCTACTAGTATCGACACGGGTCGACGACGAAAGTAATTTACCAAATATTGTCGTTTTTTTGCCGAAGGCAGCAAAATTCTCATTTTTTGCCCACTCTAAGGTTAACCATTAATCAAACAACTCAGTCTATCGTTTTCCCCTGCTGAAGATAGACCTCTTCCAGGTTGCACTGTGCACAACGCCCTGTCCTCTGCCTTCCGCATTCAGTTTGCCCCAGCCACCTTTTTAAGGTCTGCGGTTCATTTACGGGGGGCGTCCCAAACTACGCTTGCCGATGCGCGGTCTCCACTCCAGGACTCGTCTGCTCCACCGGCCATCGGTTCTCCAACAAACATGGCAAGCCACTGCCACTTTAACTTGCTTTCTCTGCAAGCTAACTCCGTGTAACTCCGGTCGGTAACTCCGGTTCTTTTCTGGATAGTTTAATTTCTGGTGGATAAGACCAGAAATTAAACTATCCAGAAAAGAACCGTGGCTTTAGAGAAAGTTCCAGTTCCAGTCGTAAGGTTCTCAGTCTAACTAGCTGGTTGGCCCATGCTAAGGTTTATAGGGTTCCGTAGCCAAATAGCAAAAACGGGACCCTTATTATTTTGTTATGTCTGTCTGTCCGCCCGTCCATGTGTCCAGATGACGCACTGAGATTTTAGGTGACTATAATTGGAACTATATCGATTACAATTGTAAAGGAGATATAAGCATTTTATTGCTGTATAATGGTATAGTGAAATTATGAAAAAAATATTTGGGGTTGTACTCACGAACCATGTAAAATGAATAAAATAATTCAATGCAAGCGTTTGGGGTTGTTCGTTGGATTTGGATCCCAAAATTAAAAAGCTGTTGATGATTCCAAGTAATATTTTTTATTTAAGTTAATAGTTTTTGAGATATGGGATGTTTTCAGTTTCAATCGCCAATCGTAGAAATAACCTTTTTCATAGATTTTCTAGAAATACTATTAAATGTAAACTTATTTTTGCGGTCGATAAAATCAATACTCTGCGTAAATGTTCATAATGGTCTGACACGCACTTGGCCTGTTTTTTATTTGTATTTGTAATACAATTTTTCTTTCTTCTCTCCTGCCAAAAACCCTGAAACATTAAAACAAATTATACTGGTCCTGTGTTACGCTCATGTTTTGGTCCTCTAGAGTACTTCCTTACACACTAAATGTAGCAATAATTTTCACTTTGCAACTTTTTACCATGATAAGCGGCCTTATTTGGCGCGGTTTCATTCCTGGGCCATTCTTTCATATCTGGAACCAATCCAGAAACTATTAAAAATAGTTTCGCAGGCAACTGGAGTTAATAGGTGCATTGAACCCTATTTGTTCGTCTTTCTAATATTTGCTGTTTCTCTCAATTTTATAACCCCTTGCTGTGGATTACAACTAATATTATTCTTTCACCAGTAGAATGCTATATTATCACTGAGTAACATAGGCTATAATTTACAAAGATATCACGCGGGCGAAGCCGCTGGCGGAAGCTAGTGATCTTAGTCTAGTGAGCTAGCGAGATTTTAGTACTGAACATGATGTTCTACCGATTTAAAATGTGATTATCCTGACCTTATTTCTACGCTGTTAACGTACCATACATCAATTCTCAAGTTATTTTGTATTTATTATTATATTATATACCTACTAAATTATAATTATTAGTATATATATTTTAGGGATATTTATTTTAGAAGTATGTATGTAAGTATATTCCCATATTGTATGTTTTTTTTAAATTAGTGAATAGTTAAATGTTTTTATTTTATGTATTTTATTTTCTCTTCAACTCTTACACACGTTGTCTACATCTTTTTTTATCCACTTTCCTATCGCAGGTATGCTGGAAGAGATGTCTTTAGAAATAGGAATCACCTTTGTACGTATTTTTCTGTTCCTTTTTCTTGTCTCTTTATATGTGTACATAAACTGTTAAATAAATAAATAAAATAATACTACTGTTGACAAACATTGGAAATACCACATATTTCCTGCTTTTACGTAACAAATCATCTTTCTATTCTGCTGTAGTCGGGTCAAAATCAGTCTCCTAGCCTTTTCCCAACTATAATGGGTAACTTATAATATTTTAAAGTATCATTGGGTTTTTCTATAAAGAATTTCTCAGTAGCAGCCTGATCAGTGACTATAGGCTCGCCTCCTAGTACATAGGGCTTACACATACCTAACTGGCGAAATGTGGCTTACCTACCATAGGTACACCTCTGCCTAACTCTTCGGGGAAACAAGGCGTGATGTTATGATGCTATATAAAAACAATTTACCTCAACTAGTACCAAGATTACTGTATCCTTTTAACTATAGACTCTACTTCTGAATTGGCTTATACGCAGTTTCAACCTATTTCCCTACAGAGCAGAGGTCAGTATAAACTGGTCACAATACAATAAGAATATACTTCATTATAAGCAACTAAGAGCTACCTTTTCGATACCCTTCACGTTATTGGTTACCGATATTCAATTTTTGTGTATTTGCATAATAGGGTATTTTATTATTTGTGTAGGTAATTCAATTTACCGTAATATTGACCATCCAGGGTCTATGTAATATTTTTTTGATCCCGTAAAATATTGTATTATATGAAAGCAATGATAGTAAAATGGCTATACATAATATCATTTTAATATTCCAAAAACATTTTTTTTTATCTGTTTTCTTTGTCATCTTCATTTCAGCCAAATGATGGCCCGCTGCTGATCATAAGCCTCCCTCAAGCATTACTACATCGCGTATCAGCTGGTACTTTGCTTCGTGCGTCCAGCGGATTCCCGCGACCTTCACCAGGACTTTAATCAGAAAACAATATTGCTTGTACGTAGTATTGGGATTCAATCAGTAAAAGTTCCATTCAATGGAGACAATTATAAACTCAAACTCAAAGCGTTTATTTCAAATAAACCAATTACAGGCACTTTTGAATTGTCAAGGGGTCGGTCAGTTAGATAGATGAAGCAGGTTGCCCATTCCAAAGCGTAGTAGGTTCATAGGAAAGTCAAAAATCAAAATATTTTATTTTCATATAAACCTACATGGGCACTTATGACACGTCAGAAGCTAGGTGCACGGTTCCAATTGGTTGTTTCCTATGGAGAAGAACCGACAAGAAACTGCACGGTTACTCTTTTAAAAATAATGAACTTTTACAATATTTTCAAATAACAGTGTTATTAGGTATGGGAGGACAGTGTAGGTCTTTCAACAAGTACCAGGTACTTAACAGAATAATGATGATCAACAAATCTACAGTCCACTAGGCCTACAGCGTTCTCACATTCACAAAATTGAAAAGAATCTATGTAAAGATAAATAAATTAATAAAAATAAAAACGTATTTTAAACGAAATGACGTGATTACTATTACAGCTGTATCAAATCTGAATAATTATCGTGTCTACAAAAGTCACTAATAAAGAGTTGAAATTAAATTTTAGGTATATCATGTCATGTCATATGGAGAAGAACGGGCAAGAAACTCCACGGACACTCTTTTAAATCAAAAAATGTAAAGGAATCAGGTTAGGCACCTGATTCCTTTTCATCGCTTTTAAGGTCTAGTACTGTCAGAAACAAACATTCGTCCTTAAAATCTCAACGTAATCCAAGGCACATTTCAGACAAAAAATAAGTCCAAAAAGCTTTTGAATGTATACTGCGTTCGTGGTTTAGTTTCCGAAAATGTAAAGAAACAAATACGTTTTTTTGGGACACAACTTTATTATTCATAGTACATAAAGTTCACCTTGCGCTACAACTTCAAACATTTTAATGACTTTTTAGGGTTCCGTAGTCAACAAGAAACCCTTATAGTTTCGCCATGTCCATCCACCTTTCTGTCTGTCTGTCCGCGGCTTAGCTCAGAGACTGTTAGTACTACAAATCTGTCATTTGGCATGGGTATACATATTAATCTCGCCGAAAAATTGGTAAAGAATATTAAAAGATATTTATGGATACCATCCCTACACGTAGTGGGGATGTTTTATTTTTTCTCGTCTATTTTATGATGTGGGATGTCGTTGGAAAGGTTGTTCAAAAATATTGTGGGTATGTGAACACCATTTTTGGGTTCAGGGATCCGTTTGCGAAATATTAAGCTTTAAAGTGCTAACTTGTGTAAGAGTCAAGTGTGTGTCCCCTGCCAGCTAATATATATAATAGGTTTTGGATATGTGAAAAAAATCACAGCAGTAGTATATGTAGTATATGTGTATATGTAGTGACGGCACGGTTGGCGCAGTGGTTAAGCGATTGACTGCTGCACTGCGTGTCGCGGGTTCGATTCCCACACGGAACAAATATTTGTATGACCTACAAGTAGTTGTTCCGGGTCTGGCTGTTTGTGTATGTGGCTTTGAATGTTTGTAAACGCACCCACGATACAGGAGAAATTCCTAGTGTGGGTCAACGTTTTAAAAAAAAAAAAAAAAATATATAATGAAATTAAAAGAAAATTATCACAGCTAAGTAGGCTCTACAAGTTAACGAGTAATAATTGACCAACTTACACTTGCAGTTGCAAAAACATCTCCCATACATTCCATATGGGAGAACATGTTAAGTTTGTTCTTGGGATACATTCATCCTTTTTTAATAGAAGTCATTCTGAAATCAAAATAACTCAGTTTTTACTCGATCAAGTAGAAATAACATCAATTGGAAACAAGGATTTGAATAGACTGTAAGTGAAAACGTCAATACTAACTTAGAAAGTTTTATCTGGACCGATCGAAACTTCTTAATTAGCGTTCGACCGAGAACAAACGATATCGAATCAGAATTGACGTGAAATAATTGGAGTTTTTGTGCCCCCCCTTAGGATTGGAGGGAGAGATGTCATTGTAGCCGGCACTGGATAGCCGGGTGAAATTACATCAGACGTTTTTTTTTTACTTCGCGTTTGTTGTTGTTAGTGTTATGAGTGGGTTATATTACAAGTACCTCGTATGTCTTCGACAGCATTTATTTTCTTGATAGAATAATAGAATGTATTAATTACCTACCTTAATTTAACCCTGGTCAATTTCACCAAACTGTAATTATGTTGGTTTAATAACTAGCAGAGTATGATGAAACAGTCCTTTAATCCTAGTCATTTCACTTTTTTTATATAATTGTAGGTTAGGTATACTCCTGAGGTGATCCCCAAGTTTGGTCAAGTTGTGTTGAGTGATTTTCGAGTTAGCTTCAATACGTTGTAATTTTTCAAGTTAGTGTATACTTCATTTGAAATTAGATTAGCAATTTAAACAAACCTTTTTACTTCTTTACCGTAGACATAAGGATGGCATTAAAAATAAAAAGTGGTTACAATACCAGCTGTTTACTGCAGCTGCCATTTGTCATGCTACCAACGCCATAGAAGTTAAAATCGGTTGAACGGAGTGTTAAAAAGGTTTAGTTAAATGTCTAATCTCATTTCAAATGGAGTATAGGTATGTTGATGGTGTTGTAATAACTGCCTATCATTTATTCACAAATTTGCGTTAAAACGAAAAACAAAACTTTGTTACATAAAAAAAAAAACGATTTCCAAAAAGAACACTACAAAGTGAAAAATAACTTTAAGTTCGAAAGCAAAAAAAATACAATAAAAAACTAAAGCCACCGAATACCGAAATTAAAGTTATTTTTCCTACCTTTTAAAACTATTATTTTATTTTCATTCAGTCTTGGAGTTATACCTATATAAAGTCCTATAAAGTGTTATTCTAATGAATACAAATTCTTGTATAAACAACAACCCGAAATAGCTATCAACTGAAATACCTGTACATCCACCCGATTAATTTACTTTCCTAACCAGTTTATTAAAACCTCTGTTAGGTCTAGAGACAAATTACAGAGGGTTCATTCTATGCTGGTTTTTAGTACGAAATGAAGTTTTGTTGCGAACAAAAGGAATAGAGATGACATATAGCGATTTATGCGGGTTCGCTTTACCGGGACCCTTTGTGATACTGTCATTGCGGTATTCAATGAAAAACTGCCAAGGATACTGCGAGATCTTAATTTTTTTACATCAAATTAATGATGTGGCGACAGGATCGGGAATACTAGAGATCTGTAGGGAATTACGAAAGCGACTTTGCTAGGATTTTGGACAATTCTTTTCTAGGAAACTTGCTCGATTTTTTGGGAAATAATTGAGTTTTAATGTGTAAAAAACCAGCCAAGTCCGTGTCGGACCACGCACATTGAAAGGTTCTGTAGTTGGGATGAATTTATCCCAATAACAAACTTAACATTTTAGTTAAGAAATTGTAGTCAAAAAGTTGGTCGATCAATAACCTATAAAGCTTACATAGCTATGATAGTTTTCCTTTTAACTTCGGTATGTATACTACTGTTGTGATTTTTTTCACAAATCCAAGTACAACCATTTATCTGATAAGGGGGGGAACTTGGCTCTAACAAGAACTAGCACTTTAAAGCTTAATATTTCGCAAACGGATCCCTGAATTGAAAAATGGTTGTCACACAGCCACAATATTTTTATACGAACTTTCCAACAGCATCCCGCACCATGGGAAAGACGAGAAAAAATACATCCTCACTTTACCTGTAGGGGAGTTACCCTAAAGGTTTTTTTTTTGCTTGGTTTTATTTTGCCACTTTGTTGGCGTGATTATTATGTATAGCCATGCCAAATTACAGCTTTCTAGTACTAACAGTCTCTGAGCTAAGCCGCGGACAGACGGACAGACAGACAGACAGACGGACATGGCGAAACTATAAGGTTTCCTTGTTTACTACGGAACCCTAAAAACGCTTTAGATAATAATTATTATTATTTATTTATTTCAATTATCTTGGATCATAGGTACAATTAATTAGAATGAATAATTACAAAAATCATAAACACAATAAAAATTAAATTTAACAAAATTAAATTAAATAAAAAAAAAAAACAAATCAAATTAAAATCAACATTACAAATAAAATTAAAATTATTATAAAATTAAAACAATATCTTAACATTAACATTAGTCAGTACGTGAACCATACAGCAGTGGTTCACGTACTGACAGTCGAAACGTTCAGCAAAACCCTCCAGGATACTGTTGCGGCTGGCCCGCACCCTGCGCACCAGGAATGTGCACCGCTTGCGCATGACTGTGTAGAAACAATCCACACGTGCCTCGGCAAACATTCCCGATGCGCTACAGAAGCGAGGCAGCCCCAATTTTTTTCAATTTTTAATTATGTAATTTAAATACATGCGAGATTTAAATGTCAGTTTCTCTCTAAATCCAATATAAATAAAAACACAACACATAAAAAAAAAAACTAAAAGATTATCTTTTGAAAAGATGACAATTTTCTGTAACATGTCTTATGTTAAGATTTTTCATTTTCGTCTGTCAAAGACACGTCGAGACACGTCAATCAAAAAGCACTTAAGGCTTGATGCGCTGTAAAAATACAAAATATTTACTAGAAAACATGTTTCCAAGAAGATTTTTCAGGAGAGTAGGCTCACCTTTTTATTTAATTGAGCGAAGCAAGTATGAGATGCCTATTCAGTATATTTCTGTTTGATGAAAAAATGGTTTTTCTTTTATTAATCCGTAGGTAGGTACACTGTTACAAAGATCGTTTAGCGCTGGAATTGACGTTGTTGGCAAAATCGAATAATAATAATCACCTTAGAATACTAACGGTTAGAATAAGTGGTTAAAATATTACCAGTGAATTAAATTTCAGCCTGTAGTCCATATAAGTCTGAAATTGCCAATCCGTCTTGGGCAAGCGTGGTGATCAATGCCCATGCCTTCTCTGTATGAGAAGAGGCGTTTGCACGAACACACAAAGCCGAGCGAACCGGAGCGAATAATCGACGAGCGGCGCGCACTCGGGGGGCCTCAAGCGAGCCGTCGACCGCCAGCTAAACTAAGTTAGTTTAGTTTAGCTCGCTAGTTTTTCATACATGTACAAAAACCGGCGAGCTAAGTTTAGCTGGCGGTGGACTTCAGAGTCCGCTCGTTGTGCCTTTGCAACCGATAAACTGCTCTTCACCGTCCGGTCCGGTCTGCGTTCGCCCAATAACTCCAGGCGCTGAGCGCAAAAGTTCTGGCACGGATCGCCTTCAAAGAGTTTGTTTCTATACGTCATTTCTGTTGTAGTGCGATTAATAGGTGACACACTTGGTTTTAAATTGACAATGCCGCCTCTAACATCGGCCGCTGAGGCGTCTCCGTGCTCTATGTTCATACAATTTCATTTGTTACCCTTTAAGCGAAATTGCAAAATGCAGTCCACAAAAAGATACTATTCTATGATCTCGTTGGGCAGTATTACCAACAGAAAACTCAGGGCATATTTTAACAACCTTTTACATCCTGCTTTGTACGTATAACACAAAGAGATTTTAATCCATTACACGCTTTATGTTATCATCATCTGGATGGATATGCGTTTGTGGAGAGAAAAATTGTGTGGCTATGAAGTAAGCGGATCATATCCAGTGAATGAGCTCAATTGAGACTTTATAATTAAAAAACTAGTGAACTGTATTAAAATAAGTGTAATACCATAAATCACATGACCAACGTAAAAAGAACAGTACAAAGGAATGTCCGTAGTGGAGCGCGTCTGTGAGCTGATGTGGAGGGCACGCGCTCGCCGTTGTGTACTAGGTTTGGTACCCCGACCCCAAGTCTTCCCGGCAGTCAGTCACGCACATATGTGATGCGCCGACATATTCCCCGGGCTGAAGGGAAGTCTTCAATGTTCGACTGGAAGGGGGCAGATGCAGTTGAAGGCACGACGAATGGTTCCCTGCTTCGTCTTCAGTTCAGCGACTCTCGTGACCTCGTCTACGCCGGGATAGGTCTTCGTGACCCGGCCTCGGGACCAGAGCAGGGCTGGCATTGTTTTGTCCTTTCAGGACTAAGGACACCAGATTTTGTAACAATATTATGGTTTAAAAGAGTGTCCGTGGAGTTTCTCGCCCGTTCTTCTACATAGGAACTTACGCTTTGGAATGAGCAACTAGCTTCATATTTCTGACTGACTGACCCCTTGACAATTCAAAAGTGCCTGTAAATGGTTTAATTGAAATAAATGCTTTGAGTTTGAGTTTGCTTCACTTTAACTCTGGAATGAAACCACTTGGATTTCGCCTGATGTGCCGTATTCTCTTCTATTGATCCAGCCGCGTGACGTTGGCTTCAGTCACCTGAGGATGTGGTGCGGATGTGGTGGTGGATGTGGATATGGTTCAAAATGGCCGTTCAATTAGGAAGTGAAAGGGAGTAAGTGCCGAAAAATCGTTTTAAATGATGCTTACATGATTTTACAGTAGCTTCAGCCAATGAATTTCAATGAAGACTGTATGCAGGCGTGAAAATAAATTCGATACCTTGCTGCGCCATTTCAGATACAACATTTAATTATTGCAAGAACCTATACATCTCGTTTTATGAACCCACAAAGTTATTCCCGTTAATTCGGAGGTGATGCTTCGCGGCTTGCCACGACGCACCACGAAATGATTTAGAGCGGCCATGCAGGCAATGGTTAGGTCGGTGACGACCTCCAAATGTACGGGTTTCACTGCCGAGCAAACAAATATGCACATATAGGATTTTGTAAGATTGCCTCCTCGGCCTTTACGATGGGCCACCAATACTGACCCAGCAGAGTCAACATAACTATTCAAAAAAGGAAACTCAAGATTTGTTCTTGAGCTATGTAGTTCACCCATTATAAGCTGTACATTCTGTGTCTTATCTCTGAAACATTTTAAGTCTTCACGGCAAATCTAGTTGTTTTCGGCTACCTAGAAGCCAATAAGTTTGTCGTATATGTGACAATAACAACTGTGGACCAGCATGTACAACCTTTAAATGTTGAATTGGTTATGATTGTTAATGAACGATGGCAGAGATGCAATCTACTTTTGCGTGGCTGCTGCATAATTATCTTTGCTTCGACGACCCACGGACCTATGAAGCCTAGTAATAACAGAAAGAATCTGACGTATATGTAAGTGAATCAGAGTCTCGAACTCGGTTAAGTCCTAAAGTCTTAGATTGAGATGAGTTTGAACGTTGCTCAGAACAGCTCCCACGATAACGATGCAGGCTGCGTCGGGAACAACTTCTTTGTTCCTTTCTTCGTGGTCGTACTGCTTGGTGCTCGCGAGCGTTCAAAGTCCGCACAGGTAAAGACAACGGCCGACGACGTTGACGGCTGTAATTACAGCAATACTAGTAATATTTTTAGCGTAATCGAAGGACCATTGAATGAGCTCAATTTTTTTAACTTTAAAATTAAAGAATTTGTGGACTGTATTAAAAACGGGTGTAATACCATACATCACATGAACAACGTATAGAACAGTACAAAGGAATGCCCGTAGTGGAGCGCGTGTGTGAGCTGCATGGTGTGGAGGGCGCGTGCTCGTCGCGTACCAGGTTTGGTACCTACGTACACCGACCCCCGCACTTTCACCGCGGGTTAATCATGCGCATAAGTGATGCGCCGACACCCAGTTTCTGAGATATTTATAAGCCTCCTGATACATTATAACATAACATAACTTCACATCAAAATCATCATACATGCAAAATATTGAAGTTCTAAAAAAACGTAATATCATAGTATTTAAGGCATAAATACTTTGTTATTTTGATCCGTTGTCTTTTATTTGTTGTTTTTTTTTTTAAATCACTTTGTATTATTTTTTATGATTTTCGTGTAAGGATTTTTATTAGTCCTAGAACCAAAACTTGGAAGACATGTGAGATCCACCAACCTGCACTGGGCCCATGTGGTGGATTATAGGCCCACTCCCTCTTACAGAAAGGAGGCCTAATGTTACAGCAGTGGAAACATTGTAGGCTGATTATACTTATCCACACTTGTATTTGTGCCTGTTTAAGTTAACATGCATGTTATTGTTGGCGATCCAAGAAATAAATAATTAAATAAATCACATCTATAATTCCCGAAGGGTTGGTAGAGGGGTACCTAGTTCACCCACATTTCGCCAGTTATGTTTACGTCCCATGTCAAGGGGTGAGTCTATGCCATCAACTGGGCACGAAAACACTTTGGACTGCTACAGAGAAATTCCTGGTGGAAAAACCGAATAACACTGCTTGACCTGGGAATTGAACGCAGGACCTCATGCTTAGAACAAGATAATTACACATTATGTTGCTGGAAATTTTTTTCGTAGACTTACAGTATGTAATGTTCCCACCAACGTTTTGTTTAAGCATACGCTTTCCACAACTATTTATGAATGAACATAATTGGTCTCACAGCTCACTTTGATGACGCTTCGAGTGGGACTTTTAATATTTTTCACTATAATGTCTCGCTGGCAGTGGCGCGTGTGTTGGATCATTTAGCTCCCTTCAAAATGGTTGACCTGAATGGTGCTAATCCATGCGTCATGTTCGTGAACGGGCGCCGTCAGTAGGGACTGGTCATCTCTTAGCTGCCAGTCTGCCACGGCGATTTTAATTTAATTTATATTTTTATTTTTTGTTACGCTTTTAATGTTTTGCATCGTTCTCACATGTATAACTTCAACTTGAATGATGTAACCAATATTATGTAACCATTTTATTTTATTTAAAAGAGTGTCCGTGGAGTTTCTTGCCCGTTCTTCTCCATAGGTACCTACTACGCTTTGGAATGGGCGACTAGCTTCATATTTCTGACTGACTGACCCCTTGACTATTCAAAAGTGCCTGTAATTGGTTTATTTGAAATAAATGCTTTGAGTTTGAGTTTGAGTTTTCGGGTTATTGCAGCCTGTAAATGTATGTCTGAAAACAGTTGTGAGCATATCTTGGTTTTATTGCATACAAAAAATGTTCAGGCGTACCAAAAGACGTTGGAAGGCCTCCTACGATGTGGACCTAAGACCTTGTGAAGGCCGCAGGAATCAGCTGGACGCGAGAAGTTCAGGACCGGTCGATGTGGCGACGCTTGGGGGAGACTATGTCCAGCAGTGGAGTCTTTCGGCTGAAGTGACGATGATGAGTATGGATTTATTACATTGCGTTATCATTGCCTTTTAAATATGCTTTTTTCCTATGCGTATAGGCAGAAACAATAGCCTAGCCGTTGATTCGTATATTTTCGTAAATCTAGTCATCTTTGAGCACGGATTTCGATTACTACGAACCTTACCTTTTGAATGACATCACCAATATTATTCTGGTTGGTCAATATAAGTAAGTTGGGTCTTTAGCTAAAAAAATTAAAGTATAACAATTTGAACATAGTTATCGCACTTTTCTCCCAGTCTCGCCATTTTAATGGCCGCAACCTTAGGGAAAGGTGCATTATTGAATTAATTTTATTTACTTTGAAGGACTGACCAAGTCCGAAATTATCTTTGTTTATTTCTACGACGTCAGAATTGTTTATTTTTCTTGTCCTAAAATAACAAATTTTGGGTTTGCCTTAGCCGTAATAAACAAGGGGTTGTATTTTGATAGTACATTACTGTTTTAATTACCCAAAATGGCTGCCTCTAAGGTTTTCTTCAAATTCAATTTTCTAGAAAGGTCTGATACAATAGGTATTTTAACAAAATATATAAAATGAAATACTCGCAACACAAAAATTTTAACTATAGATTAATTATTGGTCAAATAACAGTTTTTTTTTTGTAGAAACAAAAAAGCGCGATTTAAACAACAAAATTTTGTCAAAAAAAAAACCAAGTAAAACCCCGTGTTAAACACATGCCTCAACCCGCTATCAGTTGCGAATGGCTCACATACCGTGATCGATGAAATTGGGAAATATTTCATTTTCATACACCACCCCTGTTTTCGTTACGTCACGTGTTCAATTTGTACATTTTCGGAGTTCCATGCGACGTGAGAGATACTATCATGGGAATAATTTTGTCTCACAAAAGATGAAAAAGATTCTGATTACTAATAAAGTAATACCAAGAAACTAATAATATACCTAATATGAAATATCGGTATATAAATTGAACATTATTAAATTTCTAATATAAATTACAATGACAACGATTTTTTATAGGCGATAACATTATTATACATTAATGGTACTTTGATCAAAGTAGGTAAAGAATTGGTGAAAGTTTTTTCGATCAAACGATGTAACGAACTTTTCCTCACCCTTTTCAACACCTACAAGAAAAACAAAGGCTACCGCATTCATATAACTACAAAATTGAATAGAAATTAACAAACACTGATGATAGGTAAGACAAACAAACTCATTTTAGAATTTAAACCCGTTTTAGAAAGGATATTGTATGCACAGTGCAATCATAATACTAATTTCAGAGCTACTGAACCCGAGTATCATCGTGTACGTTTGTAAATTTTTGCCAATTTAACGTTTTTTTGTGTCCGCCTCATATTTGTACAGCCGGTTTTTCTCCTAACGTTAAACTAAGGAAATGATTTAGCCATAACTCCTTTATAATGTATATTAGTATTTATGGTTGTTTTTTTCAATAGTATTTAGCACAATTAACTATTTACACTAGGTACTAATTAGCCAAAACAAGATTGTGAAAATTTCAACTTTTTGAAATGATTGTAGGTGGCGGAATGTTGTCGACTGCTGGCGTGTGACCAAGTAACTGGGGTATGAAGGTCAGATAGGCAGTTCCCCATGTAAAGTACTGGTTTTCAGATGTATCCGGTTAGACTGGAAGACGACCCCAACATAGTTGGGAAAAAACTATGCAACTGATAATGATCATGAGTGGAGCGAGTCACAATCAGAAATTGCTTGACGTAAATTCCGTGTGCTTATATTTTTATTGGTAATTTTTAAAGTATTTCAGGCGTAATCACCCCATGCCTTTCTTTCGCGTATTTTCGTGCCACATGCATTAGAATTTTAATAAGAAAAGTTGGTAAGGGTAGGGCCCGCCTATATAAGACAAGGGCAAAGGGGTAACTGGATTCCTTCCGACTGATGAATGGTAAGCTGCATGGGATGTTTTGATATTAGCATTTGTTTTGAGCTTACCTGTCATTATTCCCTTGCCTTTATCTCAATTTATTTGGGTTTGGTACAACATGACGTCTTCTTCTTCCACTACATATATAGTAGTCATTATGTCAGTAGTCACTCCCTTTCTAGCCATTTCATCATTCAAACAATGCATGTACTACCTAAATTGTCCGAAGGATCATATCGACTAATCAACTGACCCCTTAAGGAATTTCTGAGGAACAATATTCTCAAGCGGAACGAAGCAATATATCGCATCGGGAAATAAAATTCCCGGATTGGGATCGTAGCACTCCAAACATATATAATGCACACAACGAATCTAGTTTCCTTATGTTGAATGGGCGTCACTTTCTGAAGAATAAGATCTTATTACAATTTGCTAAGGTTACAGACGCACATTGCACCAAAACTCCCTGTGGGTGATTATTTGAAACCGAGTGTATTTGCCTCATTGATATGGCTCAATTTTTTTATTACTTTTAGATCTTAATTAACATTATATCGTGTCCAGGTCATTACTTGTTATATCATATATCAAAGGCACTGATTTATACCCAGCAGTTTAGGATATAGACTGTGCTGATGAATTGGTCAACCAGATTAATGATGACCAAGGCAGATGAATGAGCCTTTGCACCATATTAATTAGAATTATGCAGATAAATGAGAATAACATATTATCTTCAATCAACTTTATTATGAAATATCTGAAAAATATAGAAGTAATTACCTACAGTCACATCTACTTTTTGACTAAAACAAGATTATCATAATAATAAATTCTAATTTAAACGTTGGCACACGTTGACAATTTTAAAAGTAATCGTTACATTTTTGGTCGAATTAAACGTTCGTTAAAAAGGTAAATCAGGATTTCTTTAAAGCTATAATATGATTTTAAATGAAATAGGTAACACGTAAACACAAAAATAAAAAGATCTTAGTTTTAAACCAAAACACTACAAAAACTTAAAAACAAAAAACACAATATCAATAAAAATCTTTGTTTTAAACAAAATGCTCAAACTCTTAATAAAAATAAAATAAACCATAATTTCTTTGAGAATCAAATTCAGTCTTTTAAATCAAATTAGCAATAGGAACTTTAAGGGGGTTCCATCAATGTAGTCCGCGAAATTTTCTTACGTTTTTTGCAAATTGAAGCTCTGTACATGTTAATCAAAAGGTAATGCGCGACAATAATGAAAGTATACTTACTGATTATAAATCATTGCTAATCATCAGCATATTCCTCTTATGAAAAAATACTATCTGCAGAAAATATAACTTAGTGGAGTATGTTGATGATTTAATTGATTAAAATATACGACCAAAAACAGAGTTACAATTTATAATTATTCAAAAACGTATGAATATTTATATTTTGCCGGCCACGTTGACGGACCATCGATCGTAAAAAAACTAAATATATGATGATAGCTAAGTACATACCTATACATTAAAAAATATCTAAATTCTCTTCATCACTAGAGTCTATTAGATATGGATCAATATTTTCTAAATCAATGCTTAATTTATTATTTGCATCTTTTAAAAATGTTATCTCTGAGATATTATCACAGTCAGCATCTTCAGCCAATGCCACGCTCTGTTCTGCATTTGCTTCCCTTACGCGTTTTTCTTCATTTTCTTTCGTCATAGCAACTTCGTTGTCTATACTATCGCTTATGCCCAATTATGATTATAATGATAATCAATAATGATTTACGTGTATATTTACTAGTTGTTGCTTTTTTATTTGGTATATTAAATACAATTTCGTCATCTTCAATTTCATGATTTGTGTAAAAATGTTGAGTACTCTTTCGTGTATTTTTGTTTTTATTTTTCTTTGAAGAAATGTTGCCTTGTTCAGTATGTGTTATCCAAAAAGAGGTCTTTGTTGATATTATCTTCCTCTGGTACAATCCCTGGACGATTAAATCCATGTTAGTGTGCAATTTGCACAAACAAGTGTCTCGTGATCTAAAATCAGGTAGCAGCACCCAAAAAGGTCTTACTTTGCAGAATGCTGAATAGCTGATAGTATTGAACTTGAGTTTCTTAAAAACTTTTTATGCAGATTGAGAAGACTGTCACTGAGGAACGCTTTTGTTTACGTATCTTGTTCCTTGCTATAAATTCCTTTTTTCTAGAGCAGAGTCGGCTATTTTCATCGTCTTCATAAAATATTTCGACTTCTTTTTTCAGAAGTTCAGGCAAAGAATTAAAACCATAATTCAGTGTTTTCTTTGATTTTGTAGCAAAACGTGTTAATTTAGAGACTATTCTATTTTGATTGGAATTGTTTAAAGCTGAGGATACTTTTTTTGTTTTCGCTGACTCTAATCTTTGCAGTTTTTTCTTAATTTTTTTTATTATTCTTTTAAGATTATTTATCTCTTTTTGTGATTTATAACGAATACGTCTTACGGTAGAAGATACAGGTGAAGAACAGGAAGGAGATTTTGTATTCAGTGTATTTACTCCTAAATCAGTCGAAAATTGATTGCTTTTCTGAGAAATGCTGCGCAAAATTCTAGATGGACCTGGTACGGGTGACTCCAGTTCTCTGTTTGGAACCTGGAAACGTAAAGGTGGATCATCCATATTCTCTTGCTCTTGGAAAGCTATCGGTTCAGTATCCAACAAAATGCTGGGACTTTGAACAAAACACCCCACGGTGTTTTGTTCAAGCAGAGCCGCTGTTGTTTTTTCTTGTTTCTTTCTAAGGTAATTTATGCCTTATAATTTTTTCTCCATCTCTTTCTCTGTAATATTTGTATTCTAGGTGTCATTTCATTTATTGATAGTTGTTTTTTTTCTTTTTTTCTGCGTATGTAGGTTTGTCGATTTTTTTCTTGTTTGTCTTTCCATAACTCTTCATTGTTTTTTATTCTTTCGTCCCTCCTTTTCTCCGCGAGTCTTTTTTTCTAAGCCTTTCTTCTCTTGTTTGCTTCTTTGGTTTTGCCATTTCGAAAATATAGATCTGAAAAGAGAAAATGGGATTCAAGCGACAGCTAGTGTCGATATCACTGAGTAGGTGCCAAATTGGGCACAATTACTTTGCTTATTTTTGATGACCTGGGGGGGAGTATTTCTAAAATCTGATACCATCTGCTCATTAACTAATAATAAACCAGGACAGAGTGAAATAAGTACTAATGTTTACATAAGGTTCGGAGGGGGGGAAGAGCTTTGCTTACTTTCGCTGACGAGGGGGGTTAATAATTACAAAAAAATCTATTTATGTAATACTTTAATGGACCCCTTAACAGGTAGGTTTAATTGGTGATTTTGTTGGAGCTGTTGTTGTTATTTTGAATTAAACCTAATTTATCTGCCCCGTTCAAATTCATCTGGTCATAAGAGCCAGATAAAACCAGACTAATGGGAGCCAGACAAATCAGGAATTTGAAGATAATCGAACCCTGCTCCTTTATTTATGAACGGATGGAATCAAAGGTGTAATTAACATGAATAAACAACCTTATGAGAGACCTTGGTTTAGTTTCAAAACGTAACTAAAGACACACAATCCATAAAAGAAGACAGATTAATTATGCGACTTACCTGACAAACGCCCAGATCACAACTTTTGAAGGTACTTTTTTGCAAAATTTCACCCGCGCACGAGCACTCCGTATGACAGGTCGGCACTGACGGACGCGGCCAATCACGAGTCGATATTATTGTATCAAATATTTTGTGTTTACGTTGACATTTTACTTGAACAAATTGCGCCAGTTGAATTATTATTTTAGTCGGGGACATTTTTTAAAGTAACATAATTACGAATAAATACAATTATTTTGAATATAAATTATAACATATCAAGAAACATATATTTAAATATCGGTGCAACGTTCTTATTATAATATATTGCTTCGTAAGATCGCAGAAAACCGAATAATTCAACAAAAAGCGGCATGGGGACACACCAGATTAATTAGTTTGTACTGTTTTCTGTTGATTTAATTATTGCTCGTTTTAAGTAATCCCAATTGACTAATATAGGCCTCGATAGACAATTTCATTTATTATGAAACCTGAAATTGATGTTCAATTTGGAGATAATATTGATGTGTTCTTTAGTCAAAAACATGTCAAAACCGTGTTTCAAAGAATCACCCCTGTCCCTAATAAATAAATAAATAAATAAAACTTTATAGTTTTGGTCATTACGGACTCTCCATACACAGGTTTGGTTCGCCTGCCGCACATGCTCGCACTCGTATTGACCATCAAGAATCTCGTGTGATTGGCAGCGTTCAAAACCTAACGCATAGTACCGAACGTCGCAATTGCTTTAACTTTTTGACGCAGACACGTACAGGAGCATACACGTTTACCTCAATACAATCAGTACTCGTACAAACCCTTAGAGAATACATCTTCGTAGGAAACATAATAAATTGCAGAACAGTTCAGTTCTGGTGAAATAAGCTATTATTTTGTTTTCTCTTTTATGTTTGCCAGGCCCTTGTCTTCTCGTATAGTAATAATATCGTTTGCATTTTCCATTTACCGAAAAGGAGCTTTCTGTCCATAGGTAATATTTATTTTTCGTTCACTGTATTGCAGTTTCACATCTTGGAAAAACATGTGACAAGCTGGACAATTTTCCACTTTTGCCGCGAGGCATCCCAGGCGATTCAAATAGTTTCATTTGTTAGTCTAGTAGTCTTGAGGAAAATATCACTATAGTGTATTTGGGGGAGAAAAGGGTAGGGTAGTCTCGACTATGAATTATTAAGTTTACTTCTGACCTGTTTTGTTCGTTAATTCCAGCCTTTTAGGGTTCCGTACCTGAAAGGTGCCAAACGAAACCCTATTACTAAGCCTCCGCTATCCGTGTCTGTCTGTCAGCGAGCTGTATCTCATGAACCGTCTTCAAATTTGCCGCAAAGTGCCGCGCGCGGCTGCAGCGCTGTGGCTGCGCTGCTTTATAAATCCATATAATATAAAACGCGCGACTGCAGCGCTACATCCGCGTTGCGTTTGTGCATCAGTTCATCGTTTTTATTAATATGAATTTACAAAGCAGAGCAGACGCAGCGCTGCAGCCACGCTACCTCCGCGCGACACTTTGCGGTAAATTTGAAGGCGCCCTTACATGTTGACAGTTGAACAGTTTGTTCACAGATAATGCATTTCTATTGCCGCTATAACAACAAATAAAAATAAAATATTTAAATTAAAGGAGACCCCCTTTAATTTTAAATCCATACAATAAACCTTTGATTGAAAAAAATAAAAAAATAACCCTGGCATGACCCCACCCCCCCCCCCCTGGCACGATGCCAGCGTTATTTTTTTATTTTTTTGTCATTCTTTAGGACTCATTGAGTAGAGAACAAATATAATGTTTATTTTATTTTATTTTCAAAAATGATGAAATAGGGGGGCGTGAAAGTTGCCAGTTTTAGACCTATTTTGTACGAGCTCTATCTCAACAATTAACAAGTTAGGAATTTGAAGCTTCTGTATATCATGTACCATCTGCTATACCTATATAATCAACAAATACTAAAAACGCCGATTCATAAGGTATTTATTTAAATATGGGTGATTTTCTGCAACTGCAAAAATAACTTTGTATTTATACTATGAAACACAAATTTGTCTTTGCGATTTTCATTATGATGACAAATAATTTAATATTCTTCGCTCAGTATTTTAATTTTTTTGCTAAATAATGTACGGTGGTACGGAACCCTTCTTGTGCGAGTCATACTCGCACTTGGCCGGTTTTAAATTCAAATTCATTTATTCACGTATAAATAGAGTAAATACAATCGGTGGTTTCCATGTTACATTATTTGGTCTTATAATTCTATTTAGCCTGTGGTATGGCATATTATTATTATTTAGCCTGTGGTATGGCATATTTATTTACAAGTATGGGTTTACCAACAGTCCTAAAATATGATAGTGGTGGATGGCCGATTGGGCCGAAAGTCTTCGAGTGGTGACCGCTTTCCAGAAGCCGCAGCGTAGGAAGGTCGAACTGGTGAAGATCATGGAGTACCTTAGACGCGGGCATCGCAGGACAACGAATGCGTTGTAGTTATTCTTTGGAGAAGTCAATGTTCAGCAGTGGACGGGTTGACGACTTTTGTACTGAAATAAGGATGTTCTAAGAGACATCTTCTAAACTTACACCATTACATAACAATGTTTATTTTTTTTGCGAATCCGCTCATCCTGCAAAACATAAAATGCGCAGAGATAAGTAGTAACTTTAAAATTGCAGTTTAAACCCACCTTCTTATTTCATCCAAAGACTTGTTTGCTTTGCTCATAGTCCTTATTTTCTGAACCATAAGGCTGCTTGTTGTGTGTTCTGAAGTTATTAAAGCTACATTTGCAGAGTGTATTGTTACTGCGGCTATTTACACTGTACTCGAGATTGCTGCTCTTTTTTCGGTTGTTTGTCACAAAAATGATATTAAAACGGTTACAAAACGATATGGCAAAAATAAACTTTCAGTCGTTCAACTTAAGAATTTTTTCTTGATTAATCGGTGGCTTCAGATTCAAATCAAATATTTTATTGGAACAAAAAAACAAAGATAAAGATAAAGATGGAAACATAATTTTACCGGACCAACATGTTTTGCCTCACGGCGTACAAAATGTTTATGATAATGATATAAATTAAATTTACAATTATAAATTAATTATTAATTTCAGTTTCATATATAAAATTAGAGTCAGTGCAAAATATAGTCAATAATTAAAATATACAATCAGAGTCAGTACAAAAGTAGTCAATATAAATTACAGACAAAATATGTCAATATATCTTAAAATTAAAAACAACAATGAAATTCAATAATAATACAGTAGCACTTATCAGTAAGAAGCTTTTTAGGTGTTTTCTTAACAAGTTCACATAATTTTTGTGATCGATAACAGCTACATTAGTTTAAAAACTGTGTTGCAGCCATTAGCACCCACGTTCCAGAGGGGAGGCATTGGTGTGTGAATCTGCCATTCACACAGAAGGTAGACCTTTTGCGATTAACTGTGGAATGTGCTGATAAACTACACTGTTACTGAACTGTTACAACAAAATGGCACATTCGGCTTTGAACAGGGAAACACAATAAATAATTTATTATTGTGACACCTTCGAGGGGCCAACGTGCATCAACTAATTATAACTAAAACACTTAAAAACCAAATTAAGAAAATTAATAGTTATGGGTAAAAAGTCAACTTTTACAGTAAAAAATTGAATTCTTTTAATTTAATTAAGTGAACTATTTTCCTTTTCAGCTGCGTTTTGAGGTACCTCTGCACTACTTGAAATGGAAGGGTCTATTTTCAAAGGCCCGGGTTGATAGCGCGTTGTGTTTTACGCGCGCCTCAAAGAGATGTCAGCAAATGAAGGGGCGGACCCCGATAGGACCGATGCCTGCCGGAGTTGTGGGAAAGTCCGAAAGGGATACCGTGGCCCCTGGCAACGTACAGGCAACTGAAGGAACACGGGTAGGTTTTAGTCAGTAAGAGTCTGACACGCCCTCCCGCTCCGCCCAGAGCGGGAGAAGTTAATTGATAATTTCCAACCCAAAAAAGAAAGGGTCTATTTCAAGGTTAGTTTCATTTTCTTTTATTTTCATTTCCAAGTCTGTTATGTTCTGCATGACATTATCTTAAAACAAAAAAAAAAAAAAAAAAAACACGTTTTCATAACGTTTTAGAACTGTTCCTCAGAATATTCACACTTTGTTTGGGGACAAAATTTATTTTTGTGTTTGCCCCGCTCAGCAAACAATGTGCTCGGTCACTAAGTAATGTAGAAGAGCAAAAAGCTAACGCACCACCCTCTCTCGCTTCTTCGTCACGGCGAGGAGACGTAGTCAGAAAAATGAATTGTAAAGAAAGTTATGAAACTTTTACTCATTGGCGCTGACCGACTTACTCAATGACGCTATTATTTTATAGATTTATTTGGCACAGAAACGTCATCGTTTTTGTATCAAAAACGTTGTCTTTGTAAGGAGTCACTTGAGAGATGTCAGCAACTGAAGGGGTCTGATAGGACCGATGCCTGCCGGGGTTGCGGGAAAGTCCGAAAGGCATACCGTGGCAACGTACAGGCAACTGAAGGAACACGGGTGGGTTTTAGTCAGTAACAGTCTGACACGACCTCCCGCTCCGCCCAGAGCGGGAGAAGTTATTTGATAATTTAAATTCCAAAAAAAAAAAAAAAAACGAGTCACTTGTCATGAGTAGTTATCCTCCTTGTTGTATTAAAACTGTAAAATAACATTAACATAATAATATTAATATTATTGTAACCAATGACCCAAACTGCGCGGATTTTTACCCTTTATGTTCTTTTTAAATCCTTGCACAAAGAGCAAGACTCATATAACACCTAGATACCAACAAGAAGTTCCCATAATCTTCTAAGGGTTAGTCGTTATTAACCAGTAGGCACAGAAATGTCACTCCGGGTAGCTGCCTTGCACCTGTTTCATTTATGAATGAACCGTTCAGGATACTCAATTGACTCAAACAGGGAACTCAAAGGCCTCCTTTGAGACCCACAAGTCGTGACAAACGGATTAAGCCAGGTGGATAGGCAACGATGCATCTACCGGTACACTGGTTTCCTTTAGATTGAGATGACGGTCGTTCTACATGGGATTAGAAGCATGGCCTTATTATTTACAAGCCACGGCTTGTGCCCGATGGAATTTCCCAATGGCAAAAATGAAATTTTTTACATAAACTTTCATATCCTATTTAACCCCTTTAGGGAATTAATTTTCAAAAACCTTGCCTTAGTAGCCTTAGTACTAACCGCCGCAGGAGATATATATAATAATTATTTATTTATTCTACAAACAACTAGATCGAATTACAAAAAATACTTAATACATCCTGTGTTATTTTACGCATTGCATCACACATAACATAACATTCATTTCAATACATAATGCGCCATGTTATACTTATTACGTAACCAGTACCTATTATTCAATATGTCAAAACGTTCAAACAAATAGTTTTGACAGCTGCGCGCACAGATTGCATCTGCGGCGCTTGAGTCGCCGACGGAACGAAATGTTGCCATTTTAAATATTATATCACTTAGGAAGTATTGTGTTTCTTTTATTTTTCTTTTTGATTTTGTTATTTCACTATATGCTGCACCGGTTGACGTCATCACGTCAACGCCGGCGGTCGCTGAAAACCAGCGCTGGGGTTCTGTCTCGCATTATGCTGAGCGATGGCCGTTTTGCGTGGATGTGACGCATATTTTCCCCCAATTTGTTATTCTCGTGTTTTTTTTTCTTTTCCTTGTGTCATATTTACCGCAAATAAACCTATTTTCTTTCTTTTGTTTTCTTTACTTACAATGCTAGATGTTAGTAAACAATTTAACTTATTTGATATGTATTACCAACAGGGTGGTTTTTATAAGATGCTTTATTATAGGGCTTTCCTCGGGCCCATCAGCAAAAGCTTTCAGGAGGCTGTTGCTACTGTCCCGCAGCCTTGTGAGAAGAGATGCATTCATTTTCCGACGCCTCACTCGGCATCTTGCAATCAAAGTGAACACAAAATGAATAAAAAATGTAAATAAATTCATTAGTGGACCGATCCAACTATGTTGGATTTCGTCGTTCGCCTACAGAATAATAGAATAATTAAATGAAATGAACGAATGAACCGTTTATTAATATAATTTTGCCGGTGTCGTGGAATGAAACGAAATTAAGGTTCATTTTTTTTCACTCGAGTGAAGCGTCTGATATCGGCGGAAAAGGAACTCTAGAAAAACATGCTTCTAGACACAGTGGTTTAGGCTGCGCGTTGTCTGTTATTAAATTTAAGGTTTGTATTCAGTAGAAAATTGATTCAAACATAATTATGGAATTTTTCCACTTTGCCCCACCAAGCCTGCTGTGGGGCAAAGAGCCTACAATTTTGCAGTGGAGTCTGCCATGCCCATAGAAAAGATAGGTAGTTTGTTTGGCACTTCTTCCTATGTAGCTAACTAGGAATTTGTGGGTATACATTTGAGAACTATTTTTAATTCAAAAGTGTAGATTATTAGCCTAATTTAAATAAATGATATTTGAATGAAATACTCCGTGTTAACATGCAGATAACAAACGAAGAACTAACCATAGGCCCCAAACGGTATTCAGCCTATATCTGCATGCAAATAAATACTCAGTCTAGGTACTACATTAACTATAAGGAAGCGTTGTGTAAAAACTTCCTGATGACCCTGAAATGTCACTGTTTATTAATAGAGTTATCAATTAGATTGCTTTACCACAAAACAGGACAATAAATTACAATTTTTCATCGGTATCATAACAGGAAAACCCACTCCAACGCATTAAAACAAACAAACTACTTATTAACGATGATGTCACTAAAACAATTGCACTAGAATTATTTTATCACAAACTCAACTTATCTACCATTTACAGGCACTTTTGCATTGTCAAGGAGTCGGTAAGTCAGAAATATTAAGCTAGTTGCCCATTCCAAAGCGTAGTAGGTACCTATGAAGAAGAACGGGCAAGAAACTCCACGGACACTCTTTTAAGTAAAAAATTCGATACAAAATATTGGTTACATCATTCATGTTGAAATTATACATGTGAGAACAATGTAGAAAGACGTGCACGTTAAAAGCGTCAACAAACAAACAAAGAACCATTCATCTAAAAGTACCATTCGTAACGGATGACTGCATGTAGCGATCACAGTCGATGCCGAGCGATAAAAAAGAACATGGAATTATTTCTACATATACATACGTAAACCTGCTACCATCCTTACATACTAATTTTGCCTCGTTTACGTTCATACATCTGGTCACACACGCATGCCGGTTGCGAAAACTATGCACCTGACCTGAAGAGCATTACCAATAAGGAATAATTATAAATTTCTCATTAGTTGCCATCGTAAAAGACGGAGACTGTTAAGCATTGATGCGCTAGCACTATCCTTTATGAAGGCCTAATGCTAAATCCATTTATCTGAATGTGCAGATGGCAGGAATCCTTACGACCTAATTTTATAAAAGTTTGTTAGTTATAAACATCACGGGGAACAAGATTAACCGAGATGAGAGTTAGATTAACAAATGCGTGCACTGACTGGACAGGTCCACTCAATCTGTGTGGTTCTTTCCTCAAAAGACCATTTCAGACACCGATTTCAGTCTTCGCATGATCTCACCAAGATTATGTCTGGACTTTAAAAGAGACCTCTGAGTTTGTTTCGGCCTTTCTTATTTATTTATTTTATTATTTAACAGATAAGACATAATCATAATTCTGAGTACAAAGGTACTACTTATTTCTTAAGAAATTTCTTCCAGCATACCTGCGACAGGAGCAATGAGAAAGAAATGTAGACAAAAGTGTGTGAGAACAAGAAGAGAAAAATATAAAGATGCGAAGTCTTAAACTAAAATATTGAATACGTATAACGTAATATATTAACATATACTTAAATAAATACATAGAGCTTAAATATATAAACATACATACATGCGACTAGCTTCATATTTCTGACTGACCGACCCCTTGACAATTCAAAAGTGCCTGTAATTGGTTTAGTTGAAATATGTAAATGCTTTGAGTTTAAGTTTGATACTATAGGTATATTAATACTCACAGTTGAAAAGAAACGTCAAAGCTCTTTTACTCGATATTTGAATTATGAAACAGTTTTCCGTTTCCGTGTTTCGTTTTTAAGTTTTCAGTTTTCGGGTCAGATAGGAAACGCCGACCTCATCTAGGTTTTAAAAAATATGATTGACGTGTAAAAGTGTTTGTACAAACCTACTTAAAGAAAAAAAAATACATTTATCATTATCATCATTTTTTTTTATCAGATTGTCATCAAAAATAATTGATCTCAAATTAAAAAATAATTTTGTTCACTTTTCATTATGCAACGACCCTTTAGGGAAAATAATGACAGAAAGTCATTATTTTCCCTAACACCGTACTTTGTGTATTTCAAACTAAGGGTCCACCCTTTGTCCAATAGCCCTGTAAAACAAGTTAACGAGATAATCCGGGATTATCGTCACGCTGCCTTTCTAATAGGGATCGCTTAGCCGTCACTTGATTACGCCCTTGCCTCATTAAATTGTTTTACATTTTAACGAAGATTGGGGTTTAAAAGTTTGCACAGGCTTAAATTACAACTGACTTGTGGAAATACTTTGGGAAGAATTTTGATGAATTTATTTAGTCTAATACTGCGGCCGCTGATCGTATTAATGTGCGAAGCTTTGTCACGATAGGCGCAAATGCGGCCGCAGTATTAGTGTAGTGACCAAAATAGCTTGCGATGATGGGGCCTTCGTCTGAATGAGGAAGGGGTGGATTTCACCAATGTAACTGAACGCGTACAGCATAAATCTAAACCACGTTTAAGAGATGTCAGTGTCATAATTTATTGTTGTGGAATTTTGTCACTGACAGCTCTTCAACAGTTTAGACAGGCAAATTATAAATTGGGGGATTACACCACTGATAAAAATGCTTGGCTCATTGCTGGTCCTGCTCCACAACCACAACTAATTGAACAACATTTAAAAAAAAACCTGCTGGAGCTGCTGAAGATTGTAACACCATATTTGTATTGTATAAACTCAATCTCCTTTGTATTATATAATTGCATAGCACGGGTGTGAGTACTATGTACTAAAGAGCTACCATTTACCGGGTAATATGTCTTTCATTGACTTGAATGTGCCCTGGCGGCTGTGAGTATGTCATGCTCACTCAGATGTCTCGCTGATGGTGGCGCGTGTGTTGGATCATTTAGCTCCCTTCAAAATGGTTGAGCTAAATGGTACTGATCAATGCGTCATGTTCGTGAACGGGCTCTTAGCTGCCATTGCTATTTAAAATTTTTGAATGGTTTTTTTTTTTTCTTTTTACAAACGTGCACGTCTTTTTACATTGTTCTCACATGCATAATTTCAACATGAATGATGTTACCAATCAAATATTTGATTTAAAATTTGTCCGTGGAGTTTCTTACCCGTTCTTCTCCATAGGTACCTACTACGCTTTGGAATGGACAACTAGCTTCATATTTCTGACTGACCGACTTCTTGAGAATTCAAAAGTGCCTGTACATGGTTTAATTGAAATAAATGCTTTGAGTTTGAGTTTGAGTCGTGCTGATCGCAAATAAATGCTGAGTTAATAAATGCTGAGTTTGATAGGTGAAGTCGGCACTTTATCAAATTTAAAACAACCATCAGCTTCCTTTTTCTGCCTACCCCCATAGGAATAAGGCGTGAGTTTATGTAAGTGCGTATAAAAGCCTTTTATAACATATATTCTTGTAAATGTAAATCTAATTACTCACTATAGATACAAATGTGCACCCTTGTTTTGCTTCGGTGCGGTGCAGAAATGCATTAAATTAATGTTCAGTTGACAGGTCAACTCCGGAATACTGTAATAAATACATAATAATAGATGCTTCAAAAATACAAAGCTTTTAAACAACAAATAAATATTATATTTTCCCTATCCGGATATATAGAAATCTTTAACTATAGCCATACCAAAACTTTATTGATCATACTGACACAAAGTGATCGGTATATCACTTCATTGTCACAGCATATATCCATTGGACTACGGCAGCTTAGCTGAAGTATGAAGTTAGATTCAGCAAAATCATTAATTGATGGACTGCGATAGTCTGTTGCTTGAGCTTGTATGCGGTGTCGGTCCGCTTGAGTCTTGCAGGCCTTTATCATGTATTTGTTTTGTGAGGAAACATAATTAATTCTTTAGATTCAAAGGTGACAATTACACAAAACGGATACCAAGGGACGCAACAAAAAATTTTGTTTCTTTTTGTATTACAACTCTAATCAAAAATAATGTTTATCCTATGTGCATTACAATTTTTAATAAGTTACCAAAGATCATAAGGGAGCTCCTATTTAAATATTTTAAAATTAAACTACGTAGATGGTTGATAGAAAACAGTTTTTATAGTTTACAAGAATTTCTGCAACATGAAGAAAAAAAAGTAATGAATATTATTTAGTTCAAAGAATTGTTGTTATATAAAATGTTATTTTTAGGTTAAGTTGTTATGTGTGTACCTTTTTATATTTAAAAAACAAAGTTATTTTTCTGTACCTATATCTTATTAAAATAAGAAGGTACGCCCTAAACGGGCAAAATATGGACTGTACATTAAACCACCAACTCTTACCTGTATTTTCTGCAAATAAACGATTCTTATTCTTATTCTTGATAGATGATTGAGTAGACAATGTCGATGATTGACTTAAAAACTAATTGGTACCAATGTTTGAACTCCCTGACTACAACTTTATCTATAATCAGAATTAAGAACGAATAAAAGAGGCGGGGGGTGTGTAAGTCTGCTGCATCTTTCATGAGTTATAGTTACTTGACCTAACTTTTATGAGTTTGAATGTGGGACCGGCCGCGGTGAGTTAAGTATAAATAGTCTTAAATTAAGATTATGTGCCGTGTACGGTCCGCGCGACACAAGCAAACTCCGATTTATAAAGGAATTGTCGTCCTTTATACCGTAATATCCTACAACAGGATTATGTAATAATGGGAGATATGAATAAATATATTTAAAAGTATGTAACCCTGTGGTAAAGCAATATTTATATTCACTGTGCACCCTGGGATTTATTAATGGCGTTAATTCTTATACATGCATCGAAAAATACGGTGACAGAATTTCCAAGTCATGTAAGTTTAAAGTTTGTCGTGGCCAAATTTTAGAATTGATCATTTCATGAAATATAACATCGATCGCTGGTCACATCATGATGTGGTCTGGCCAGATCATTGAATAAAAAATAAAAAATATATTCAAGTATAAAGTAAAATTATGATTTAGATTAATTACAATCGAGTAATATTTAATTCTAACTGTAATTAAGACCTGCCTGATTTAATTTTGTGAAAACCTGTGTTTCAGGCCATCCATTTACATCAAACATTTAAAAAGAAGACATCAATAAGTTTATTAGAAGCTAAATTAAAAAGAAGATATCATATTTTCAATGACTTATAGAGTAACTATTTGGGTATATTATTTTAAAACTAGTTTATGTAAGATATATTATATTTAAATAAATTAACGAAAAATTATAGAATCTCAAATCAAATCTCAAATCTCAAAACGTTTATTGCAATCCATAATGTACAATTACAGGTGGTAAATAAAAGAAATAATAATAGAAACAATTATGGACCCTGTCGGGCACAGCAAATTTTTAAATAGGTAGAGAGAGGAAGAGCGCTTTATTAATTTTCCTTATTATTAAGTTAGAATTATTTTATATCCTATTACCCTATGTACTTATATTTCCATTCATTCACTTATTCTATTAATATTTTATATGCAGGTCTATCTATTCATATATTATTTATTTAATTATATTTAGTATTGCTTATTTCTTTACTCGCTTAAAAAGTATTCATTATTATTAATGTAGTATAATTATTAAGTTATAATTTATTTTTGTTATTTTACTTATTAAAATATATCTGTTATTCATAGTTATTATTATTATTGAATTTATCCATTAGAAATTCTTGTGCTGTGTAATAGCTTTTTTTAATTAAGTATTGCTTTAGTTTATTTAAAAATAAACTGGTTTTATTTTGTTGTTTTATGTCTTCGGGTAATTTATTGTATATTTTTATTGACATTGAATATGGGCTAGATGAATGTAGTTTAAGGCGGGACCCCTCCCGCCTTAAACTACATACGTTGAGTATCCCCATACTCAACGTATGACGATAGAACAGTTAAACTACTTCATGATGTGTCTGAAAATTAGTAATCATATCGTAAAATAGTTAGATTATCCACCGGTAGAGTTGTTGATGTCGCATCGTTTTTGTTGTGCATCATGGCGGCGGCATACAACAAATCAAACAAAGTAGGTTGGTCACAGTTCTAACCTAACGTAATAGATCACGTGTTTATTCACAATGCTAGTGCGTATAGCATGTATACATTTGTTGTATATACTTCACCGGCCGAGTACTGCATACCCGGATGTGCGATAATCCGGCATCGCACATCGCGCTAAACAAGAATGACTCACACTTCCTTCTAGTCAATCAATAACTAAGATAGATAATCGCCGAGTGCACAGTGAACTAAATAACATGGACTGGAGTACTGTACACCCCTTCAATACGGGTGCCCAAATGAAATAGAGATATACATACTAGCTTTAATAATGTATACGATAAATGTAAATTCACAATTAGTAAAAGCAGTGTCAGTAAACGAAATACATGTCCATGGACCAACGAAAAACCTAAAAGCATGTAGATGAAAATAACCCACAAAAAGATTGTTATACAATAGATATATAAATAAAACTAACAAATACACAAATTAAAATATAAATAAACAAAAAATAATGGAAGTTTCTGAAAATTTTGAAAACAGAAAACGATTTGGAGCCTTGTGAATAGTTTAACAGGCAAAATTATGCAAGGTATTGGTATACACGTTTTACTTGTAACTATTAGAACAAATCCAACAACGGTGGCCAACACTTTCGGGACTGAATTTAATTCTAATATCAAGAACCTAAGCAACTCTTGCAATGTACCTCTTTTAGACAAATTAATGATCGAAATAATTCCCAATATAAGTGAAACCTGCATGAGAAGATACGGTTGAACGAATCATCAATCAAATTAACGATAGGAAAAGCCTGGGTTACGACAACGGCTCGCCAGCAGACAGATAACCGCTGAGAGCTTTCGTTGTGTGGTTGTGTAAACTGTAAAATTGGCTAATATGTTTTAGAAATAAATAAATAAATGTGGCGATTAATCAAGGGTACAATCAGCATAATTAGTCTGAACTAAACCAATTATACTGTGGTTATAGAAGGAACTCAATTATCAATATGACGTTTGAAATTTGATTATGGCAAGCCTTGTGGCCTTACACGGACAACTTATTTGCAATATCGGTCAAATATTACATTAAAACAGCAAAAAGCAATTTACTGCGATGTCTGCATGTAGCTATTTTTGCAAGACATACAGCCACAATTTAATGAGCGTTAGGGAGCAACTTAATAGACCTCGAGAAACTGTTGCAGGAAATAATTAAGTAAGCGGAGCTTTAACGCAATACAAGTGGCATACCATACTGGAAATATCTGGGCGAACTTTTGAGTCGATGCATGCAAAAAATAATCATTATAATAACGCCACTCCCAAACAGAACATCCATGCACTGCAAATAAAGACTTTAAAGACCAGGATTTTATTATTAATTCCTTCTTTAGATGTGTAGAAAGAAAGCACATATTAGTATAATATTTATTTAATATAAGCACATAAATCCAAAAATACATAAAGATTCACATCTCAAATCATATTCAGCACTACTAATTTTATTTTAATTAAATACTTACCAGCTGTTACAATTATACCAATAAGATTACAAAATAGTTAGAATTTATGAACACGATGATACTAATTATCCTTGTTTACAGACTGTAGGTGAATACTTGAAGTCTTTTCCGTCACGTGGCAGCCGTGACGTCATGAAACCGTTGATGCAGTCGACTCCCTTTTAATATACATCTTACCTAGATATTTTAGAGCGCCTAGAAAAATAGTGACAAGTCCATAATACTTTTTGGAGTCTCGCCAGCTGAGAAAAAATGCTAGACAGATAATAGTGTCGAGAGAACACGAACAGTGATGCGTTGATTTATGAGAAATTGTAAATGAAAACATATCTGTAGTCATGGTGATCTTGGAGTTGAAAGAGACAAATTGCCTGTCAGCACTTGCGAGCGTTTTTTTTTGGAAAATTATAATATAATATTTCTTAACAAAGATATATAATTTATTTAGATCTAGCTGTTCTCATGGTTTTTAATCCTATAAGAAAATCTTCTTCTTTCTTTTTCGTGTGGTTGTTCACTAACCTGGTGTCAGAGTTTTTATACCGCCCATGAGCCTCTGATTTGGCCTTACATGCCGTCGAGAAATATCTCTCAGGTATGCCAGTTTCCTCACGATGTTTTTCCTTCACCGTTTTTGAAGCAAGTGCTAATTATTATACAATACGCACATCAATCCGAAAAGTCAGAGGTGCGTGCCTTTGGTTCGAACTCGAGACTTGGCAGTCCGGCCGGTCTGTATGAGAATATTTCAACCTTATCTACGTAGTTTTAACTCAAACTCAAAGCATTTATTTCAAATAAACCAATTACAGGCACTTTTGAATTGTCAAGGGGTTGGTCAGTCAGAAATATGAAGCTAGTCGCTCATTCCAAAGCGTAGTGCGTACCTATGGAGAAGAACAGGCCAGAAACTCCTATCTCTCACTCATAACCAATTTTCGTTAGACCCATCTCAAAAAAAATACGTTGAGAGGTGTCGTGGGACACCCGGTTGAAACGGAGTTCCTTACGCTGTATATTATGTATTAACTAACAGGAATAATGAAATAAATTAACAGTTTGACAGTAACTAAATGAAAAAAAAATGCGCGTGCAGCACCGTACACGTGATATAGAACTGAAACCTCTTAATAATAATGTGAGAGACAGAGAGAGAGAGCGAGAGTTATATCTTTTTTCTCTCTCATATAACGCGTCTTTAAAATTTCACTCTCGATTCCCGTCCAATCATCGAATCGCCGTCTAGAAGTTTCACTTCAAAGAAAAAATAGAGCTGACGTGCATCCCGCACGTATGTAATATTCTTATACATAGACTTGTAAACACACATACTGTAGCAAAAGTGTCATGACGGTCAAAATGTTACATTTTTTACGGTCTGGCTCTTATTCGCCAAGTGTGCAGAGTGAGATAATAAGGAACTTCGTTCCAAAGGACACAAAGTAATTCTTCGCCAAAAAAATCCCAATGACCAGAGAAGAAATTCCCGTATTTTTTTAAGAATGTTTGCATTCTAATTTCGTTCGTAATCTGTCAAAAATACAATCAATTTACCAACATTTTTGACCAGTTTGACAGATTACGACTTCAATGTGACTTCAGCTATTCTCTCTTGATAAACTCAAATGAGCCTCATAACAGAATTCCACTATTTGCCCCAAAATATCCAAGCCGTTATAGAACCACTTTCTATATTTTGTTACCTCAATAAACTAACCGTCGTCGGCTAAGGGTTGACCGCCGCTACGCGGATAAAAGTCCGCAGAAATTTTACTAATGTGTTGACAATAGGACCCCTGGACGTTCAACAGAAATTATTGGGGTATACAAGTACCCCAAAGTGAATCGGCAATAACTGCTTGTATTAGGAACTATAATCTCTGTGATCCGGGTTTTTATTCGTGTTCTTGTAAAGTGGAAGATTAGATGCATTTTGTCATGGTTTTCTCAAGATGCACGAATTTAAACTAAAATAAAATGTTGTTTTTTTCTGTGAGACATTTTGAAACTAAAATAAAATGAGAACTTACTGATGGTGTAACCACTTAAGTATTGGCTTGGCTTTCTTCTACCCTGCTTCAATAGTCTTGGATGATTAATGTAGCTCAGAAATTTGGCAAGTCGATTAAAATTTATTTCAGTGGATTTCTATTTACGAATTGATAAAATTCAACGGGGTACTGAAAGTAACAAATAAAAGCTACTAACTCCACATTTCAATGTAATTTCCATCTCATAAATGTGGAAATATCTCCTATATTGTTGAAAAACGAGGGTCTTAACTTATGAGGGTAGAGGTCCAAACTGCGGCAGTGTTGCCTTGTTAATAATACTGTCTTTATGAGAACTATTCCATTTTAATAACTCACACTCTCGCCACGCACTCGCAAATTCTAGGAATAATCATCAAATTAGGGACCTCATTTTGGAAAGGATAATATATGATCACCTTTCAGTAACTAGTCTTAGGTTTAAATTTATTAGTACATAATTGTTGTATTTTGTACTGGCAACACCGAAAGATTCGATATGTCAAAATGGCGCACCAACGGCCTTTTGGGTCGAGCGCTCGTGATGGTACGACGTGCTACTGGCTGCGTTGGTTAAAATATAGATTGGGATAGAATGGTTGGAGATGTACTGCAAATTAAGGTAACCTATTAGTTTCATTGTAATTATTCGATTATTAAATAAATAGTAACATTATGTAGAGTATAGGAGATGTGATGGTATGGTGTAGAATATTGGATTTGCTGTTGGCAAAGAAATATAACTTAATGACAAAATATCTTGGTCCTTCACTTTATTATCCTTATCCCTGAAATATTGTAAATATTATAATTGGAATTAATTTTGAGGTATTAGATCTTTTTTAGAGTTTTTATTGTACTAGGTATATAAACTATTGGCTAAATAATGTATGTAAGTGGATCTCTTGCGTACACCTAAATTGATTAATGTTGTTTCAGAAACCGGGTGTTAGTGCAACAGGCACTAACGCCCAGTTTCTGAATTAAGATTTTGAAGATGAGAATTTGTCAAACCTTGGGTACTTACTTTCGCATTACTTGAAGTTATTTCTTCAGTGTATCCCGCGAAAATCAAAATTTCTTATTATTTTACTTTTTATTAGAACATTGAGGGCATTACCTTAAGTATTTAATTGCTAATTAGAGTATGACTAGTTCTCTACTTCAAATTCTCTGTTCAAAAACCAGGTGTGTAAATGTGTGTTATTAGGTACGCATTGCATCATTCATAACATAACATTCATTTCGTTACATAATGCGCCATGATATAACACAGTCAAAATAGGACAGTTTAAAAAGACTTAATTTTTGTTGGTGGTGGTGTTTAATCGGTTTTTGTGTAACGTCCCTGAGTGTGAAAAATGTGACTACATTGTTGTATTGGGTTCCTACCTGTAAAAACATATGTAAGTGGTGATAGTAAAAATAAATAAATAAATAAAAAAAAAAAAAAAAAAATATTACGTAACCAGTACACAGCTTTGACAGCTGCGCGCACAGATTGCATCTGCGGCGCTTGAGTCGCTGACGGAACAAAATGTTGCCATTTTAAATATTATATAATTTAGGAAGTATTCTATTGTATTTGTTTTATTTTATTTATTTTATTTTTATTTCTGATTTTGTTATTTTGTTATTTCACTATATGCTGCACCAGTTGACGTCATCACGTCAACGCCGGCTGTCGCTGAAAACCAGCGCTGGGGCTCTGTCTCGCATAGGGTCGCAGCATTATGCTGAGCGATGGCCGTTTTGCGTGGATGTGACGCATATTTTCCCCCAATTTGTTATTCTCGTGTTTTTTTTTTTGTTTTTTTTCTCTTTGCGTCATATTTACCGCAAATAAACGTATTTTCTTTCTTTCTTTTTCTTTCTTAAATAGTAATGTTCGTATTACTATGCTCGTATCGCAATCATTTCTATTGCCACACAAATTCCCGCAAATGTAAGCCACGTAATAAAAAGGTGCGAGTCTCCCCTTCACATACCGATGTGTAGTTCGAATCGTTTCAGGCCCTTTGAATGTACTCGCCAAATCAAATCCGTCCGGAAAAAGTGGCTCTCCGTGCTTTGAGTAGCCAGTTAGGAACAGTTCCCATACATTAACTTATTCCGTGCTCTAGTGGGAACTAAACTGCTCAATTAGTCTGCCGTCCGGGCCGGCTGGTACAAACGAGCTGTGGCCGGTTTGTGCTGTTTGAAGCGGTTTTTCTGATTTTCTCGCCTATACGATTGTCGTATAGTGTCAACTGGGAATTATGTTTAGAAAGAAAGAAGAAAAAGACATTTATTGGGACTCGCACAGGAAGAACACAAACTAAATATTATGACACAAACATAGAAAAAATAATAAAAACAACAGTATATAATAAAAAAACTAAGGTTTTTTACGAGGAAGGGTAAGATAGTATCTCAGTAAGATGCTGCGATATACAGCGGAAGTGATTTAGGGGAAAGTGCGTGTGTATATGTGGGCCTTTCCATTTCGAATTGCTTAGTAGCAGCCGGGACCATAGATATTGTGACCGGTTAGTTTTCTTACAATGGTCGTCTTGTTAGGGCTTAAAGATATATAAACTTCTGCCTACTCCTTTAATGAATAAAGGCGTGAAAACGCTTGACACAAAAAATGCAAAAAAAAAATCAACGGTTTGCACTCCGGGAGTGCCGGCAGAAGTGAAAACTTGAATATTAACGTTGTGCATTTTTGATATTTTGGAATGGTTAGGGAATAATTTTGCACGAATTGCTTTAATTATCAGTATAAAAGTACTATCATTTATGTGGTAAAATACAATATTCATTTATTGCGCTATCGTACACAAACATGACAATCTTACGAATTTTCGATCAGGTCACGTGTCCTGACGCGAGTTTAACATTTTTTACCCATCACGAAAAAAGTGCACAACGCCGCTAAACAAGTTTTCACTTCAAAAATGTTTTAGTCGTTTGTACACTAGTACATGTTTCATCATATAACGTTTACGCGCTATTTCAAATCCTTTTAAAAATTAACATAGATCAATCACCTTATAACACGAAAAAACTACGAGCGAGCCGAAATTCATAAAAAACAACGTTTGTAAACAATTACACATGGCGTGAAAGATGTCTGATATGAAAAATGTACAACATAATGGAAAAGCAAAAGAACGTATAAAATTATTTGAATAAATGAAACTAACGATGTGGGTTCCGGAGTTTTGTAGTCAACAAAAAAACCTTAGTCGTGGGTCTCAATCTCAATTTTATTTGATTTTGTATGAGCTATTTTATATTAACAATACAATAGACTAAGTAATAACTATTTATACACAATTAACTATATGAACAATGTATTAAAATGGACAACTGCACTTTCCTTTGAGATTATCATTCGTGTCTATGGCAGTCGTGGACTTCATCTGAAAATCAGCGTCAAGTGTCCTTGTGTTGTCATCTGACATGATGTTGAGGTGAGGCTTTTGGCATTATAAGCAGATTTCCTTGTGTTTTATTTATAATTTTAAAGTGTTTTAATTGTAATCCAAATAAACGCATTTTGCTTTTTCTTTCAAAATTACGTATTTTAGTAACGGTTTATTGTAACATGACTGATTGGTCAATCAATGTCGAACACTGTATGTAGTTAACACCGAAGTAGGTAAGCCATTAAAATGTGAGTTTTAGCTTTTGAGTGGAGGCACGTATTGAAAATGTGTATCAGCCAATTTATTCTGAAATATCTTACCCCGATAACTAAGGTCAGTTGAGTTATCAATAGTGTCATAAAAGACAGCTCTTCAAGCTCACTTTATAAAAATGTTCACAAAATAGGCTAGCGATATTCCACTCTTGCCCCAAATATGTAAAAAAAAGCTAACACATGTAACGTAAAATATTCGATTTTAAACCCTTCGTCTACCGAACCCCGAAAGCCGACGAAAAGTAAAATGTTGAATAATTCAGGAGATCTGGGTGACTACCACGAGATTGCGTGTTAGTTAAAAATGTAAACCAGTACTTATCATTGTTATTGCATCTAACCTTACTGAGTAAGCGAAGACCAAGCCATGTAACCGGAATGTTGACAACTTTAGTACAACATCCAACCACGTGATCTGTAAAATACTTTATTTTCATTAAGCAAACTTCTACGAAATAACTTCTTTTGAATTTAACTTGTAAAATGTGGATGTAGGTACTTTGGGTATACCTCTGCCTATTTCTTTTGGGAAATATAGACATGCTATGTAAATGCATACGTTTGGTGGTTTATCATCGTATGCTATTAAATGAGCAATATTTGTATATAAATATGACACGATGGGGTACCTACCCTGTGCCGTTTCTGACCAGTCTGCGGTGTAATTCTTCGTTGATGGTAGATATAGGTAGTTGGTTTTCAATCACACACAACTTTTAACTCAAACTCAAAGCATTTATTTCAATTATAACGTTTACAGGCACTTTTGAGTTATCATTTATCAAGGAGTTATTCAGTTTGAGTTATTTGGTGAAGCTAATCGCCCATTCCAAATGAAGTAGGTTCCTGATGGAGAAGAGCGGGCAAGAAACTCCAAGACACCCTTTTAAATCAAAATATTATGTTACAGAGGTTACCTGTTCAACAATTACAATCTCGGTCTTTTCTAACACAACTTTTCTTTTCATCTTTCTTTACCCACACACGCCATTTTGTGCGCCACCCTTTCTCAAAATGGGCGGACATACCGCGTTAATTTAATAAAACTTACAAATAATACTAAAATGCTTATCAATTAATTCTTTAATAATTAAACATGCTTCACAAATACAAAGGTTATTCAGAATTAAAGTTAAATTAGAACCTTCATTACTTCTTACACCTTCGTTATTACTATTTTGACAACATTTTCTGTGATCCAAGGAATTTAATCAAACAATAGATATTCATTAGTAAATTGCATTGTAAAATAATCTTATTATCTTATAGTTGGATTTCTATTATTGAAACTTATTTAGTTATCGTATTAAATTCAGATACTGATCATAATATTCGCAAATCGTGACATTAGGTAACGCTTCGTCATAAACAAATTTACTATGTCAAATGATCACTGTCTTGTTAATATGACTAAAAACCCAAAAATCATTAAATAAATGATCCCTTAATTTAAACTTTAGTTTAGCTCCAACATCGAAATTAGTTTAATAGTTTCTCTTCCAGTCAATCAACAACTTTATGGTGAATAACAATTATAATAAATGTTACGCATAAGATTATGTTATAATTTTTACAGGTAGATGCTTTCGCGGCGACATATATAATATATATATTTGATGAAAGTTGAAACAAAGAGGTGACAAATCGATCTAGCTAGGTCTCATATTTAGGAAAATTCGTTTTCTCTATTTTCACCCGAGCAGAGCTCGGTCGCCCAGGTAAGTTGTAAATAACACGCACAAAAAAAATGGTGACTATTCGAGAAAATCAAGAGTTTAATAAGTAAGCATAAGATATATTTTTTTATCAGAAGCCCTTATGACGTTTTCAAAATGAAACTACTTTTTGCTTATTTCGATCTGTTATTGTTAACTGTTGGATTTTCTACTCTTGTTGTTGAGCCAAACGTTGAAAATCAAACAATGCGCTCTTATTTGGCAATACATTTAGATCTCGCATAGTGTTTTTGAAAACAGGCAAAAGTATGTTAAGATTGGCTTTTAATCTAACAAGGTGTAGGTGACCTTGACCTCACCCTTATTTCTTGAACAAAATGTAAACTAGATGTACCAATGTAAGGAAACCTATTTTATCTTCAGAAACATGTAACCCATTTCCAAAAAGGGCCAAATATTTCATTGTCCTCACTCGATCTATAAATCTATCCTTTACAAGACAGATAGATGTTAACAAATCCGATGTGGAATTACTGAATAGTTCTAATGTCTCTCTGAAACCCTGCCACCATTCATTGGGCTGTTAAGGGATCCGTTCTGAAAAAGATTGATTGCTAGTCGTCATTGGCAAAGTTAAGCAGTGACAGCCAATTGTCTCCCAAATTACAGAACTCTGTTTTGCTCTATCTGGATGATTTAACCGTTTTTGGTAATTATGTGTCTGTTAATGGTTTTTCTTGGTATGGGGATTAATGAGTTCAATACGCCAATGTTTATTGAGATTAACAATCAGCACACTGACAGCTAGAAACAAAGACGCAGTGTAGTTTCTGCTTGCGAGTCGATAAAAATATAACTATATTTTTTCACAGAAAACAAATGCATGATCTATTTGCGTTGGTACCAAAAAACGACATTATCGCATTCATAATACATATACGAGTATATACAGCTTGGCCCAACCCTTTGGGGACTACAGCTGTGACATTGTATACCAGCATAGCCTATGAACCTAGCGTTTCCCACAACCCTGTAGAAATAGTACGTAGTAGGTAGGTAAGCATAAAATACAACGTTATAATAATGCTTCTTTCCTTTGCAGAAATTTTGGCACATTACAAAGAATCGTGGATGGGGATTGTTTTTTCAACATTTTGTAAGGTCCGTTGGTCTCGGCCCTTTTACGCTTCCTGGCACAGCGATGTAAGACAAAAACAAACCGGTTTTTTAGGGTTCCGTAGCAAACAAGGAACCCTTATAGTTTCGCCATCTCCGGCTGTCCACGGCTTAGCTCAGAGACGGTTAGAACTAGAAAGCTGTAATTTGGCATGGGTATACATATTAATCACGCCGACAAAATGGTAAAATAATATAAAGAAAAAACGTTTTTTGAGGGTACCTCCTATCCTCACGTAAAGTGGGGATGTTTTTTTTTTGTCGTCTGACCCATATTTTAAGGTATCGTTGAAAAGGTCGTTCAAAAATATTGTGGGTGTGTGGAAACCATTTTTCAATTCAGGGATCCGTTTGCGAAATATTAAGCTTTGTAGTGCTAGTTTTTGTTATAGTCAAGTGTCCCCCCCCCCTGCCAGCTAAATGGTCGTACTTGGATTTGTGAAGAAAATCACAGAAGTAGTATAATATAACGAAGTGAACATGGATTTGTGAAGAAAATCACAGAAGTAGTATATATAACGAAGTGAACTATCACAGCTAAGTAGGCTTTACAGGTTAACGAATAATAATCGACCAACTTAAATTTTCAGGTTGAAAGACATGTTGTCCCATACATTCCATATGGGAGAACATGCTTTTCAACTACAATGTTAAGTGTGTTATTGGGATAAATTCATCCCAACTACGGAACCCTTCAATGTGCGTGTTTCGACACGCACTTAGCCGGTTTTGTTTCTGTAGACTATGCACAAACGAGATACTTGAAATGACAAATGTTTGTTCAATTACTTGACTTATTGGACGGGCTTTTATTACTAAACGCGTTTTCTGATTCAAATTCGGTAGGCAGTAATTATCAAGAGATATAAACGTTAAAAAGTCACTAAGACAAATCACAACAGTAATCTTAATATAGACGTCAATCATTCCGAAAAAAAAAACTAAAAGTAAAATATGCAATTCTTTCTTCAAAGAAAACTTTCACTCTTAATATAACAGTGAGAAAATCTCACAAAAACCCAATAATATAAACTCATTTGAGTTAATGTCCTCCATACATCAAATGGGGTACAATTCTCCCCAAAAAAAGTTGTACAATTAAAATTTTCTGACGGGAAATTTTAAAATAAATTCGAGTGACGGCTTCATTTTACTTTTCACATGTGGCTATTAAAACTCGCGCGAACTTTTCCGACGAGTTGTAATTACAAAAACTGTGCATCGCATTGGTCCACACTGGCCACTATTTCGTGCTAATGTCCAACATTTTTGTTCTTTGTAGCATTTTGGGGTATTTTTTTGTTGCTGACCGTTTAATCCCGTTTTGTCGCTTGGTGGGATCCAGATTTGTTTTTTGTATGAGCTAGCATAGCTAAACATAAGGATTTTTGACTGGGTAGAGTAGACACATTGCGGTTATAATTAAGTCCCATGTAATAGGGGCGAGCCTATTGCCATCCACCGGATACAAATCCAGATTCCGGGCCCTACTGAGAAATTCCTGATAGGAAAACCCAATAACACTTTGCCCGACCTGGAAAACGAACCCAAGACCTCATGCTCAACAGTAATGTTTATGACCACTGGACCAACGAGGCAGTACGAGAATCTTTCTTTTTCTTTCAATATGTCCTACGTACTCCACGTAGAACATATTGAAAGAAAAAGAAATATTGGAAAGATACCGTCATAACATAACATAACGCTTGTAGTCCCAGAAGGGTTAAGCAGAGGTGTACCAATAGTACACCCACATTTCGCCAATTATGTGTGTCCCATGTAATAGGGGGCGAGCCAAAATACCGTCATCTTGGAGGTTGTATCGTGGTTGCATTTTATTCACTGTTCTAAACCTACTTTACGAACCAGGTACTAAGTGCATGCACTCATTAAAGGTTTTAATATTATACTAGTGGCTTACAACACTTGTCAGCTGTCAAATGCAACGCCTAGTGAACTACTTATTTCTATCATGCTCCATCCGACGGCTGAAAGCATTTCGGACATTTCAGCTCACCATTTGAGAATACAGTCACACTTGTGCCCCTTATCATTTGCAGGGCAGTCATGGTAGAAATTACCTAATACACTGACGAGCAATATAAAAAAGTCGCTAACTCATCATGAAATACTTCCGAAACCACGTAAGAAGTTCTTGAAGTTAAAGCAACATTCAAGTGTATTTAATAGCGCATAAAAAACACCTATAAAATGTAGTGTAATGTAGCCAACTTGTGTGGTTTAGGAGATATTTAGATTTTTTGGCACTTTGTAAGTGGCTTTTTTATATTACTCATCAGTGTAGTTGTATCCTTGACACTTCGCACGATTATTTTTATCAAATATTGACTTAATCTGTATGCTGTGTGTGGAATCGCACCAGATCATTTACAAACAAGTTCAAATTAGTTGGTTCTTCTCTCGTATCGACATGACTGATTAGTCGTGCTATTTAGATCTTGAATACTGCCTCGTTGGTCTCGTGGTCACAATCGAAACTAATGAGCGTGGGGTCCTGGGTTTGATTTCCGGGTCAGGCAAAGTGTTATTGGGTTTTTTCCATTAAACTTCATGCAGACTAAGGCTTAAGGAAATAAATATCATGACAGTCGCATCTCAATATGTATTTGAGAACCTGATTTATGTAAAAAAGAATATTAATTTATATTCTAAACACAGCGACATTCATAGCATAAATACTAGAAACAAAGATTTACTTATTGTGCCCAGGACTAGGCTCCAAAAAATTAGTAATTCATTTAAGTGCCAAAGTATACGTTTTTACAACAAACTCCCAATCCATGTTAAAGAACTGAGCCTCAATAAATTTAAATCATTTATTAAACACAAACTGTGTCAAAAAGGTTTCTACAAAATTAAAGATTACTTAGACGACAAAAAGGCTTGGGACTAGCTCTATACTACTCCATACTAATTTAACTGTTTAGTTCATTTTATTTGACTGTATAAGTCAATTTATTTAATTTAAATTTTGTTTATTATTGACGAAATCTACTCTTTACACAGTTTTTGTTTTTTATTTTTATGAAATATATTGTAATATATGGTCAGCTAGCGACCTCGAAAATTGATCATACTAATCTTGTCTGAGCAACCGGCAGCAAGTGTGCGTTGTGTTGCGTAAAGTAAATTATTACTATTGTATAGAATCATGTTCTTCTAACTATTCAGACAGCTGTGCTGCTGGGGAGTTTGTTGCGCCACTTCTTCTTCCCAGCTAAAGCACTAGGAAGTGGTGAAGGGTGGGCGTTTTTGGGGGACTGTCTTATGTAATTTTGACGTTGATGACTTTTGAATTGCTAGCGCGACGCGACACAGGTTAATGTTATACCGTGAAGATTTCTTAGAAATTGTATTGTTCGAGTCGCGTCACGCCGTTGCGTCGCGCTGGCCTGCACGAGGCTTTAGGATTTTTTTTGCATCAGTCCAGAATTTAGAAGTTGGTGCATCGGGAAGCTCTTTAAGCCGTAGGTCCTGTGCCTGATCTCTCTTCAGGCATGTCGGATTGCCGTCACATCGGACTATGAGAGTGAGGCAAGAGAAAGTGCACCTTTGTCTGCGCACACACGTCTTGTGCATTATAATATCTCCCACGCCAATGGCTGGTCTCCACTGAGATTGGTTGCCGTGGCCGAAATTCGGTCTAGAGGATTATTATTGCCCTTGTAAAAATATAAATCAATCAGCAAGATGCGGTTATGGCTTAAGCAAACAGCGGATGCTCACTTGCTCGTATAGGTTATTTTAATGAACCTCACACAGTGAATCTACAAAACTTAGAATACCGTATATCGTCCATCAGTATCAACATCTAAAGACCTAATACCGTCATCAATCATTGTACGTACGATAGTATTTCTACGTAATCCAAGGACTTAAAGACGTATCCTCCACAAACAATGTTTGGGATACACAAGGGATTCCTAGACGATGCAATAACCTACTAAACTATTGGTACACACTCAAGGTGCTTAGTTCCAGTTATACTCATACTTAGATGATTACCATGTTCTTGTATTGCTTCCGTGGCGGCATCTACATCGCCACATGCGAACTACGCATCAAAGACCTGACGTCACACAAAAATCCTGACGTCACACAAAAATGCTGACGTCACACAAATCCTGCATCGCGCAATTAGAGTTAACCGCGCGAACGACATATAAGACTATCCAACATCAATCGTTAGGCACCCTTCCGACTCTTGCTCGACTGCTGTAGCTCTAAACTCCCCGACTAATAATAATAATAATATATCTTTGATCCAGCCTGTCCCATCTTGCTGTCCTCCCCCCAGCGACGCCCTAAGCCAAGGTTCGTACCCCACAGGGGATGCCCTTAGCGAGCGCTCGCCTAATTTATAATTAGAATAGTTTTTGTCCTTGGCTGGAGGCTTTGAGTGTAGAAGCTTAAGGCAGCCACAGGAAAGTCTACTGAGGATAAGTGTGAGATGAACTAGTCGAAAAAAAAAGAAATCGTTGGGCAGTTGCCCGCCAGACATGACACCCGTCTGGTCGGGAGTTCCTCCCTTTTCTAAAGAGGATAACTTTACCCCTGTTCCTCATACCTCTTAGCTTCATTTGAGTATGGGTAGTTAGGGCCCTTATTATTAAGTCATCATAATCAACATTTCTGTTCCACTGCTGGATTAAAGCCTCCCTCCCTCAAAAGTCGCCCACTATTACCAATTGTTCCACAGTAATATATTTTCTGTCAAATTGAAGTAAAACCATTAAATGACCTTGCTTAACAAAGGACAGTGACAGCTGTCAACTACAAAATAATGGGCTTTTACAATTTGGAATTATTGTAAAAGCCCATTATTTTTAACCGTGGAGCTTTTTGACTGCTCGTCACCATAGGAAACTACCAATTGGAACCGTGCACCTAGCTTCTGACGTTTCATAAGTTTTCATGTAGGTTTATTTCAAAGAGATTTAAGATACTACAGAAACGCTATCAGAAGAAATGTCATACAAAATCTGTGATCCTATCTTAGTGTCGCCATCTAGCATAATATAGCAGAATTACAAATAATAACTAAGTTTGACACGTTACTCTTTGTTTATGATAAATTAAACAAAGATTTCTTGATGAAATATAGATTTACTAAGGTGTTTTACAATTTATAATAATTTTAATACGTTTGAACAGAGAATTTTTGCAAGAAGAAGTTTTGAACGAACGTAAGGAAGGAATGTTAGAATGAAAGTTAAATTGAATGAAGACTATTGAGCGAATGTGTCGTAGACATCCTCGGGGGCCTTGAAAGTTATAGATGAAGCTTTCAAGATCATTTGTCCGTGTTGTTATCTGGTGAAGGCAGCAGACACAATCTGTTAATTGCTCTCCGTATGGTGCCTTGTGAGGTAGATACGTCGGCGACTCGTGGCACACCATCAGTGCCGGGGAACAGCTTCGAGACTCTTCCAAGGCGCCAGCATAGTGGAGGAGTCCTATCATCTTTGATTAGGACTAGGTCGTCTATCTTTAATTCTTGGCACCGCACCTTCCACTTTGTGCGCTGCTGGAGCTCCGTGACGTACTCTGTCGACCACCGTTTCCAAAAGTTTTGACGAGCTTGTTCCAATCGCTGAAAACGATCAAGACGGTTTGTGCTATAGTCAAGCAGGTACGGCGATGGTAAAGACGTCAGCGGCCTACCAATTATAAAGTGGCCCGGGGTGAGTGGAGATAGGTCTTGAGGTGAAGGACTTAATGGACATAAAGGTCGGCTATTAAGTATCGCCTCAATCTGAGCAAACAACGAACTCAGCTCCTCGAACGTCAAGTGAATATTTTTAAGTACTCTGTATAAGTGAAATTTCGCGGATTTGACCCCGGCTTCCCAAAGACCTCCAAAGTAAGGAGCGTATGCTGGTGAAAAGCGGAATTCAATGCCTTCACGAGATGCAGAGTCAATAATAGAGTCGCTGTTGGACTTAAGAAACGAATTTATTTCTTTTGCTGCTGCAACAAAATTTCTACCATTGTCGCAGTAGATGACTTTTGGTTTACCTCTGCGGGCTATAAACCTTTTAAGTGTCAGCACAAATGCATCCATTGTCAAGTCACTGACTAACTCTAGATGAACGCATTTGTACCGAAAGCAAATAAAAATACACAGATAGCTTTTGGTTATTTTACAGCCTCGACCCTTGCGGTCCGTAATAAGAAATGGACCGGCAAAGTCGGTACCTATCGTGGAGAAAGGAAAGTCAGCTTCTACGCGATCTGCAGGTAAGTTTCCCATAATATTATCCATAGTACGAGCATTGAAACGACGACAGGTAACGCACTCGCGCGCTGCACGTCTAGCTAGAGCCCTGCCTCCTACAGGCCAATAGTGTTCCCTTATAGATGCCAGGAGATGCTGAGGACCGGCGTGCAACAGGCGGAGATGCTCCTGTTTGAAAATTAACTTTGTTAAATAATTATTGGAATTCAACAAGATAGGATGACGTTTGTCATAATGGTAAGTAGATGAATCGATGCGCCCTCCGACTCTAAGAATTCCATTTTCATCTAAAAATGGATTAAGAGACGAGAGAGCGGCTTTAGAATTTAAAGATTTACCCTTTTGTAGTAGTCCTAATTCTATAGGAAAGGAATCTTTCTGGGATAACTTTATAGAAACGTTTTGAGCGTTTTCTAACTCGGAAACTTGAAGTGGACCTAGTGATCTGTCCGAGCCTTTGTGTGACCTACAGTTGATTGCGAACCTTAAAACTCTAGCTAGAACCCGAATAAGAGTTGTTAAATTAGAATATTTTGCTAAATCCACAGACAAATCTGGCATGGAATATGCCTCCTCCCCCCCTAAAGTATGGTGGGTCTTAAGCTCTGGCAATTCTATAGAGTCCGCAGTATAGGCGGGCCAGGACTCCTCGGATTCTAAAAGAAACGATGGACCATTCCACCATATAGAAAGATCTACCTGGTCTGGATCGACACCACGCGAGACTAAATCAGCCGGGTTGATAGAAGTGGGAACATAACGCCAATCTGTGGGATTTGACAGCTCATTTATAGCAGCTACTCTGTGGGCAACAAACGTTTTAGTTTTATTAGAGTTGAGCCAACCTAATACTACTCTAGAGTCTGTCCAATACACCTGACGTTCAATAGAGCAACGTAAAGCGGCTAAAACCGTAGCAGTTAGTTGAGCTCCTAATAGGGCAGCGCAGAGTTCGAGCCGTGGTATTGTCGTGGGTTTAATAGGTGCAACCCGTGATTTTGCACATACCAGGCTAACTTGAGTAGCGCCGCTAGCAGAAACAGACCTCAAATATATACAGCTGCCGTAGGCACGCTGCGAAGCGTCGCAAAAACAATGTATTTGTACAGAGGAATTATAGTCAATTAAAATGTATCTAGGAATTCTTAAAGAAGACAAACATGAAGATTTACTAGCAAACTTTAACCAGGAAGACCTTATTTCTGGAGGAACAGGTTCATCCCAATCAATTTTGTGACTCCATAGTTCTTGTAGTATAATTTTAGGTTTAATTGTGAAAATAGACAGAAGACCAAGAGGATCAAATATTTTAAATGTTGAGGAGAGTATAGTTCTCTTGGTGACATTTTCAGAAGCCGAAACATCATGCTGAAACTGTAGTTCATCCGAAGACGGCGTCCAATCTATACCCAGAGTACTAGTCGCATTACTAATCATGAGATTACCACTTTCCAGATTAACGGAGTCTGCGAGTAACTCAGGTAAGTTAGAACGATATTTACGCAGATGAAAACTTCCCTTTGCTAACTCAGAAGAAACTGAAAGACGGATATGACGTAACTCCTCATCACTGCTTGCACCGGTAAGTAGATCATCATAATATAGATCATTTTGTATTATAGTTTTGATCTTCTGATCTGAGCACTCTTCACCTATCTGCCAAAGAGAACGAGTAGTGAGAAAAGAAGCACTAGCAAACCCGTAAGTAACAGTATTTAAACGAAGCGTCCTTAAAGGCTTATCTTCACTATCCCGCCACAGTATTAGTTGAAGATTGCGATCAGATTCTTTGAGAAGCACTGACCGAAACATTTGCTCTATGTCTCCTGTTAAAACATACTTATGTTGTCTAAATCGAACTAATATATTAAATAATGGTTCTTGCACTACTGGTCCCACCATTTGTAGGTCGTTAACAGAAACACCAGAAGAAGTGCGAGCCGAGGCATCAAACACAACGCGTAACTTAGTCGACTCGCTTTGTTCCCGTATCACTGGGTGGTGGGGCAAGAAGTAGGCATTTAACGGCCTAGACTCCGGAGATTCAGATAGGTGACCTAATACTTCGTATTCGTTTATAAATTGACAGTATTGTTGTTTTAATTCTGGTTGCTTTCGGAAACGAGCCTCTAAGTTAAAAAACCTCTTTTTGGCTAGATTATAGGAACTTCCCAAACAATCTATACTATCACGAAGTGGTAACCCTACACAAAATTGACCATTAGTATTGCGAGTAGTGTTGGCGAGATAATGTTGCTCACACAATTTTTCTTCACTACTCGGGGGCTTCTTTTGAGGAAAATTTTCAAGTTCCCAGAATTTAGACAACTCGTCATGTATGTTACTAGAAGTGTCATCATTTGAGACAAAATTGCACATGACTGAGTTAACTTTATTTTGATTAATACAAGGCAATGATCCCGTAACGAGCCATCCTAACTTTGACGCCTGAAGCTTAGGATAACCATGTCCTAACGAATGTTGCTCGGCGGTTATGATGTCCCAGAATAAGTCAGCACCAATCAAAATATTTACTGGGGATGGTTCATTTAAAGTGGGATCTGCTAACTGAAATCCATGAATATTTAATTTTTGTAAATAAAAATATGATTTAGGTAAGTTGCCGGTAATTTGAGGCAAAACTAAACATGAGACTGTCACATTAAAAGAACTAGTTTCAGATTGAATGCGTAGAATACAGCGTTCTGTGTTAATATTTAACTTAGTGTTACCAATGCCTACTATGGTAGTGTCAGATGGCTGAGGAATCAGGTTAAGATGGCACTTTACGGCCTGTGTGATAATTGTCGACTGACTCCCGCTGTCGAGCAAAGCTCGCACTATCATAGTCTCGTTGGTGGCTGGGTTGGTAACCTTTACTCGAGCCGTACACAAAAGTACTTCAGAGGAGACCGTTGAAGACATAGTGACGGAATTAACTAAATTGGAATTTTCAGTTTCTTCCGATTTATGAAGAAGAGAATTATGTCGTAATTTGCAATGACGACATGTAGCTGACAGACGACAACGTTTAGCTATGTGACCAAATCTCAAACAATTCTCACATAATTTGTTAGAAGCAACAAAGGCTAACCTATCCTCTATTGAGCTCGACTTAAAAGACGGACATTCATACATGCGATGATTATTCCTACAGAACAAACATTCCGGTGTTTTAGAAGTAGAAGTGTTGCCTTCGTTTGGTACAGCCACTAAAGAATTGGAACTATTATGTTTGTTTTGATTATTAGAGAACTGGTTTTGTTTATTGTCTTGATTATCATGCTTATGGCGATAAACGGTCTCCAATACATCAGCGCGACATTTAATGAAACTGAAGAAATCATTAAGCGAAGGTATGTCACTCAAACTATTTCTATGTTCTTCCCACTTGAAATATGTACTATTATTTAATTTACCTGCAATAATATATATAAGTAAAACATCCCATTTGTCAGTAGGCAGCCCCAGTGAATTGAGTGCGCGTAAGTTTATAGTGACGTGGTCAATAACATATCTTAAAGATTTCTCATTTTCTTGAACGGAATTAATGTTGAACAAAGACTTAAGATGGTTATTTATCAATTGACGCTTATTGTCGTAATGTTCGCATAAAAGTTTCTATGCTTCGGAATAATTATTATGAGAAACCTCCAAATTAGCGATCACCCGAGTGGCTTCTCCGCTAAGATATGATTGTAAATAATGATATTTATGAATACTTTCGATCTTATCATTATTGTGAACTAGTGAAACAAATGTTTCCTTAAACTCCAACCACTTAAAATACGTACCGTCGAAGTTTGGAATTTTAATCACCGGTAATTTAAAACTTAACGCATTACAACTGTGATCGTTATGATGACACGTAGCCATAGAAGATTTATTTTGAGAATTATTCTCATTATCCTGAACTACTGAATTTTTCTTAATTAAATTTTGAGCTAACGCAATACAATGGTAGAAATCGTGTTCTATCAAGTCTCTAGTAACCAACTCGCTACTTTGACTATCTGAGTGGTTGATTTCTATCAGATTCTGCACCTCATCAAATTCAATGAACAATGCCTCAGTTTTTGATAGCTTCAATGCGAGTTTACTTATTTCTAATTCCGAAATAGATTCTAATAAAGCTAAACTATCAAGACTTAATTTAAATTTCGTTACGCGTCCTCTAATAGAACCGCGTTTGCTTATCAGTTCCTTTAACTTTAAAGATTCGGACATTTTAATAAACTCGTAATGAGCTAACACAAACAGATGTTAATAGAAATAACGAAATAGGTATATAGCATACGATACGCTCCTCGCTTTGTTGATCAGCTGATGCCCGCGGCTCACGTAGACTGCATACAATGGTGAGCTATGCAGGTGGGGACGCGCCGGCAGTCAGGTAACAGCGATGCCGTGTCACAAGTCACAACGCACGATCACTGGAATAGATTAATTCCGAGCGTCTTAGTAAACTGATAACAACAACTAATTACTCGTATGACGAAACGACGACGGTTCGTAAGTTTACAGTTAACTCGAGAAATATTTAGTATGTAAGTGATATAAAGGTGGAATTGAGTGATAAAAAGGATAAAGAATCGATATTTAGTGGAATAGTTTATAAATATTACTTCGTTTGAGTAACGGTAAGAGAATTATTAAATTTGGTAGGTAGGTAGTTAAATGTGCATTAATTTAAGACGGCGGTAAAAGTGAAATTAATTAGGCTAATTTGTGCGTTGCCTATCCTATTTAGATTTCTTTCGAAAATAATTATGGTTAAGCACAATAGACACAAATAGAAAGGTAGGAACTTCACTTGACTTCGAGAAACTAAATCCGCTAAATGCACAGACTAAAGGATAACACAATAGGTATGTTAGTAAGATGGAACGAGCTCACTTTAAATAGGCAGGCAGCTAATCCCAGCAGTCCTTTTGTAGGCAGGAGCACGTAGATAGGTAGATAGTGATTCCTCTGACTCGTTCTAAGGGTGGACCTTGCTCGATCGGAGTTCCCTAGTCCCAGCAGAGTTCCCAGAATGGCTTGACGGAGGTAAGGTTGTTCGACCCAGGTAAAAGTAGGATGCCAGTCCACAGGCACGGTGATCTTGGATTCTCAACACGGCCTTCCGTTGGTACTGGTAGATGTAGTCCGGTGTCGACGACGATGTCCTTCGAATGCCCTTGATACGGTACGGGAACAATGTGTGTGGCTATTTAGCTTCGATCCGAAGACTGTAGGTCCTGTCACGGTCGCCACTTTTGTTTATGATAAATTAAACAAAGATTTCTTGATGAAATATAGATTTACTAAGGTGTTTTACAATTTATAATAATTTTAATACGTATGAACAGAGAATTTTTGCAAGAAGAAGTTTTGAACGAACGTAAGGAAGGAATGTTAGAATGAAAGTTAAATTGAATGAAGACTATTGAGCGAATGTGTCGTAGACACTCTTTTACCTGCATTAACCTTTTTTATCAACCGTCAGATAGTTTGACATCTAAGAAATACTCGTTAAAATATAAAATGATAAAGAAAATAAACCTACTTGAGTCCAGTCATTCTAACGCCACGAGGTTTGCAATACCACAATGTAGAAATTAATACAATATTTTCTTCGACAATAAGTTTCTTTTGCACTCAGTGGGATCTGTCACACCTCTTCTTCTTCTTCTTCTATTTTAGTTCTATTTATTTCTTCTAAATATATCTTTTATAGCCCCTCAGCTAAATAAATAGAACTAAAATAAAACAAAAATAGAACTAAACTGAGCCAGATGGGCCTTGTAGGTAATAGCAATTAGATTTTGATGTTGTTCGCTTTCTTTTGTTTATGTGAACTAAAATATTTTTAATTACAATATTAGTCTGACGATTTTAGACCAGAAGTCCAGATCTTTACTGATTTTTCACATTTTCTCAGTAAGGGGTGTTGCACGCAGTAACGTTCAGGTCGGCATGATTCGACACAGGCCGGGCGGCAAAATCAAATGTATGTATATTTTACCGCCCAACTGTGCCGAATCAAACCGACCCGAACATATGTGTAACACCCTTATCAGTCCGGATTGATGACGGTTGATGGCATGGAGTTAGGCTGCTAGTGAAATGTGGGTGTACCATTAATACAACTATGCATACTCCTTTGGGAACGATAGGTGTGATGCTATGTCATGCTATTTCACGAAGTTTTCCTTCACCGTAACTGAAAAAGACTTTATTCTGAAAAATTACAAAACAATATTGTCTAAAAGGAAAGTATTACTAAGTATTCTCCTCAATATTCTGATGCAACATACAATCCTTCCTGTTATAGTAGCAGGTAGCAAGCTTTTTTGTAATTTAGCTGTTTGCACGCAACGACGTGACGCGATGTTCCCGTATCGTGTGTACGCTGTAGCCTAGCCTATTGGGCGCCATAGAACATTACCAACAACCCGTACACCTCAGTCAAACGATCTGCAACTTTATTGTCATCTGCACAAGGAGTTTGAGACTGTGTAGCTATTTTTGCATCGTTCATTGACTCAATTTCTTGAGCAAACGAATCGCCGAGATATCTTCGACCTGACTACAGAGGGTGCGTGATTTCTGTATTACGTTTATCAGGCATTGATTGTTGATTAGTTTATTTGGAGAGATGGTTTCACTATACGTTTTCAGAAGTAGAGATTTTATTAGAAGTTTTGTTTTAAAATCTCTAGTTGTGTTTCTGAAGGTATGGTTCAGAGCAAAATATGATAGTGTATTACTGTTTGAAGTCAATCAAATAATTTTTTTTTTTTCATATGGTACAGCTGCATATTGCATACTAAAGTCCAATTATATATAATCAAATTAGATTACTATTTGTATCACTCTTCTTAGTATCATTTTAGTGTACTTGTAGTATCTATCGATAAACAAAAGAATAACATTTACGAGAAAATGTTGATAGATAGTACCATATATGCAACTTCAGCTCATATTAAACCCGTAGAACAAACAATACTAAGTAAATTCTACCGTGACCTCACTTCTAACTAGTTTGGGAGGTCCTAATTGATTTCCAATGTTTACTGAATTGGTCCCCCAAACAATTGCGTTGGGTAAACAGTGGATAGTGTTGGAGATCTCGCTTCGAGAATTTCATGTCCGAATAGTAGGGTACTGTTTTGTTTTGTTCTCTATTGTTTTTTTTTTCAGGTATCTGGAATATGGAGCGTAGGAAAGTGGCTAACCAATTCAGAGATAGGCGTGTCGGAAAAACTTAAAAGTTTTTTGACAGGTTGGCAAAAGATGAAAAAGCATATGTTATAGAAGAAGACTATGCCTCCTAGCTTTAACAAGCTATTTATATTTCTAAATGTTTTCATTGAAATACCTCGTTAAAATAGTCTACCTTTTTTTTTTTTTGGATAGGAATTTACCTAATAACTTCTCCCGCTCTGGGTGGAGCGGGAGGGCGTGTCAGACTCTTACTGACTAAAACCCACCCGTGTTCCTTCCGTTGCCTGTACGTTGCCAGGGGCCACTGTATCCCTTTCGGACTTTCCCGCAACCCCGGCAGGCATCGGTCCTATCGGACCCCTTCAGTTGCTGACATCTCTTTGAGGCGCGCGTGGAACACAACGCGCCGTCGACCCGGGCCTGGTCCGCGCCTACGGTGGCCGGGAATCGGCCAGCAAAATAGTCTGCCTCGTTGGTCTAGTGGTCGCAAGCGCTACTGCTGAGCATGAGGTCCTGGGCTCGTTTCTCGGATCGGGCAAAGTGTTATGGGATTTTTCCATCTGGAATTTTTCAGTAGCAGCCCGGAGTCTGGATTTGAGTCCGGTTGATGGCAATAGGCTCGCCCGCTATTAAATGGGGCTCAAAAATAACTGTCAAAATGTGTGTGTACTATAAGTACACCTCTGCCCAACCCATTGGGAAACACAGGCGTGATGTTATGTTATGTCATTGAAATACATTTATTTACAAACATCAAAATGAGAATTTATAAAAGAACCTCATTGTTTGGGCGATAATCTTGAAAAAAAATCGAATTTGTAAATATCTACATAATGCTAAAACGACCCAACCCTCCACCAGAGCTGGAGAAAATCCAATCAATCACAGAACGTCCTCTTCACCGTACAATTTCAACGTAGATGAATATTTTATTAGTATACTACTTAGCCGTGCAGAAAGTTTTATAATGGTTCTGGAGCTCTGCCAGATATGAAGCGAGCTTGCTATTATATTGTATAACGTTCCCGTTTTAACCCGGTCTAGTATTGTGAGCAAACTTGGTGCTATCGTCGTGTGATAGTTGTGTGACTGTTATAAGACCTATTTGGAGAATTTTAAACAAAAGTTTTTGGACGGGTTGAAGATAATTAAAAGAAGTTTTTCTTTACTGCTGTTGTTTTAATGGTTATGTAGGATATTGTAGTTAAAGCACTGTTATTTCTTTGAGAGTCCATTCCTATTAGTAGCTTATTTGGTGGTATTGTTATTGACATGGTTAAATTATCGCAGAACATGAATATGCTATAACGTCTCATTAACGGTCATATTATTGTCTCATTATCATAATGATAATGCAACATTGATGGTGAAACCGAAACAAAATTTAAAAGAAGTTGTGAAACAATATGAAACAATTTACAACCAGTCAACGTTATACCATCAAACCAAATCAGTAACGATGCAATGTAGCGTAGTAATAATAGCCGAACTGAAATCGTAGAGATCAAAACACAAATGAACGTCGACGGATTCACGATACAAATACGGATTGGAGTTGAAGCAATATTCGGTGAAAATGTTTTTTTAAACAGCATCTGATTTTGACTTACGGAATGTAGTTTGGGTTTAAGCACGTTTTTGGGTGAAATAAATAGTTGAATTCACTATGGAATTAGTTCTCTGAATAATGGAATTCTTCTCCTTTTCGTGTGGTTAGTGACTAACCTGGTGTCAGAGCTTTAAAGCCGCCCATGGGCCTCTGACTTAGCTTTACATGTCATTGTGCGTTGCTGCTCGACACCGGTACACCAGGCACCGCAGGCTCCGTATTCGTCCTCCGGTTACGGAAGCCATTCAGGCGGAGCTGTACGAGGGGTACAGAGCGGCGAAGACCGCCCTCCGAGCGGAGATCCTGCGGGCCAGGGGAGTGGCCCGCGAGGAGTCACTGGAGACTCTCAACAGGGACCCGTGGAGACGCCCATACAAGATGGTGCGGGAGAAACTCCGCCCATTGGCTCGTGCGCTGACACAGAGTCTCCGTCTGCAGCTTGTGGGGGACGTGGTGAGCGCTATGTTCCCTTCAAGAGGAGAACATGCCTCCCCGCCCATAGCTTCGCCTACTGCGGTGCCCGATGCGGACCACACCGCCGACGACGACGACGATGCTCCGGAGGTGACCGAGGTAGAGATGAGAGTGGCGGTATGTAGGCAGAATGCCAAAAATACCGCCCCAGGACCCGGCGGCTTACCTGGGAAAGCCTGGGTCCTGGCCTTGGAGGCTCTTGGGCCTTGACTAAGGGGGCTCCTAAGCGCATGCTTGGAGAGGGGCCGGTTCCCACTTCGCTGGAAGACGGGGAAACTGGTCCTCATCAAGAAGCCGGGGCGCCCTGCGGACTCTCCGGCCGCTTATAGGCGCTTATAGGTGCTGCTCGACGAGGTGGGCAAGCTCTTTGAAAGAGTCATTGCAGACCGCCTCGTCGGGCGGCTGGTGCGGGTGGGGCCGGATTTGGCGGAGAGCCAGTTTGGTTTCTGCAGGGGGTGCTTTACGGTGGACGCCATCATGCTCATGCGAGCCCTCACGACGGGGGATGCTGTGGCCCAGGGTGGGGTCGTCTTGGCAGTGTCTCTAGACATCGCCAATGCCTTCAATACTCTGCCCTGGAGTTGCATCAGGGAGGCACTCCGGTATCACCGGATGCCGACCTACCTCTGTCGTATGGTTGAGGCTTATTTGACGGACCGGGCCGTCTTCTACCCCGGTCACCAGGGAGTGTGGAACCGGCGAGAGACGTCGTGTGGTGTCCCACAGGGTTCGGTCCTGAGGCCGCATCTGTGGGACATCGGATACGACTGGGTGCAGCGCGCCGACCTCCCTAGCGGTGTCAGCGTCGTTTGTTACGCTGACGCCACATTGGTCCTGGCGCAGGGAGGTCGCACCAGGTGGCAGCCGAACTAGCGACACACGGGGTTACGACAATCGTGGACAGAATCCGGTAATAGGGACTCGAAGTGGCCCTGCACAAGTCCAAGGCTATGTATTTTCATGGTCCTCGGAACGCACCACCGTCGGGTTCCCAAATAACGGTAGGAGGAGTTCACATCGGTGTCGAGTCGACGATGAAGTACCTAGGACTCGTCCTCGACAGCCTGTGGAACTTCGTGGAGCATTTCCGACGTTTGGCTCCCAGACTGGAGCGGGCCGGGGCTGCTTTGAAGCGGCTCCTGCCCAATCTAGGCAGTCCTCCTGCCGGAGGCTCTACATGGGGGCCGTGCGGTCCATGGCCCTTTACGCGGCACCGGTGTGCGCGTTCATTAAGGCGACGGCCAGCCCGCCGGTTGAACGCGTCCCAGAGAGTCATGGCCACCCGGCTGGTCCGGGGATACCGCACGGTCTCCGGTGAGGTGGCGAGCCTCCTTGCCGGATTGCTGCCATGAGATCTGGAGGCAAAAGTCCTCGTGCTCGTGTCATGAGTTCGTGGAGAGTGGCGCAAGGAGGTGAAACGCCCGGGCGTAACTCCGCTGCCACGAGAAATCGCAGCACAGCGGACAGAGCTCCGGCGGAATCTCATGGCGTCATGGAGAGTGCGATTGTCGCAATCCAGTGCTGGGCACGCCACTATTGCAGCGATAAGTCCCCTCTTTGAGGAGTGGCTAGAGAGGCGCCACGGCGTCCTCATCTTCTGCCTGACGCAGGTCCTCACCGGACACGACTGTTTCGGGGGGTTCCTGTTTCGTATCAGGCGGGAGGAAACGCCCGGGTCTCATCGTAGCGTGGATCGCCCGGAAGACACGGTTGAGCATACGGTGGAGTTCTGCCCAGCTTGGGCAGAACATCGCCGTGTCCTCGTGGATGTAATTGGTGGCGAGGATCTCTCGCGTCCAGCCCTGGTCCAGGCCATGGTACGGAGCGAGAGAGCATGGGAGGCCTATCGGACCCCTTCAGTTACAAAACTACTTCAGAAACACAACTCGCCGTCGACCCGGGCCTGGTTCTTATCGGACAACGAGCTCCTATTGGTACCCCTTTTTTTTTTTTTTTTTTTTTTTTTGTTCGGGGTTGAAAATCCTCATGGATGTCCTCCGCCCTGGGGCGGGCGGAGGGGTCTGTCAGACTCTTACTGACTAAAAACCACCCCGGTGTTCCATCTCACACCTACGCCGGGGTCGCGGGAACGCTCAAATCTTCCGCGACCCCGACTGGTGCCAACCCGCCTCTGCGGGCTCCGTCTCGTCGAGCGGGGGGAGTGAGGTGTTTGACTCCCCCCGCGACGTCTAAGAGGGGCGCGCGTGGAACACTACGCGCCGCCACCTCGGGTCCAGATGTATGGGGGGCGACGGACTTCCCCGGGTCCGTCGCCCCTGGACCCATTTAGGGGGGCTGGAAGAGGGCGTTGGTACCCCTTGGGTATGGAATTCTAAAAAAATGATTATTAGAAAGTAAGATTCTTAAAACTTATATTATTAATTAGTTAGTTAGTGGTTAGTTGGTATTTGTATGGTTTTGAATTATATTGATAATGGTGCCGATTCTCTTGTACACCGAACTAAACTAACTAAACTATCACTAAAATTCCTTACTTTTTACTATGAGAATCTTAACGCTATTCTGCAATAAAAAGTCTCTAAACTTAAAAATTATTTTGACACAACTAAATCGAATTTGACAATCGCGACTCCACGTGGTACATACTCTTGTTTGCCCTACCCCGTGAATTTTTTAGAGCCGGAGGTGCGCAGGGGGGGCAGCCTCGACGTGTTTTATATGGAATTTATCACGTTTTGCATGGAAAATAAAAAAAAATATTACCTACGTGTTGATAATTAGGGGTATAAGGGTTTCATAAACGGGGTCGAAATTTTCATTATTTTTGCGATAGGACACACCATTTTCGAGTTATAAGCAAAAGAAAAGAAAAATATATATATACAGTACTGTACTGTTTTTGCATCTGAAGTCGAGGTGTTAGTGTGAATTTTAGTTCATGACAACTAATAGTAATCCACACCATATTTTATCGCGATTAAAAATGGTCAGATTTAGGTAGACAATTAAAATTTTAGGTGAAATACGTCAAATTCAGAATAGCAAGATTGTCATTTTCACTAAATTAAAATATCAGTGCCATCTTAGTGCTGTCAAACTAAAATATAGTTAAGTTGTGTCACTTTAGTCTATTTCAGAATGGGAAATCATCGTTTGACAGGAATAAACTAAATTTTAGTGATTTTTAGTCTAGTTTATAGGCATTTGTGACAAGAGAATCGGCACCATGTTAAACTATGATGGTGTTACTTGTTTCCGAGTCACAATGTTAACACTAAACGCGTGGGTCTGCGTAAATAAAAACTACAGATATTATTTGAATTTTATTTTATGTAAAGGTATACTTTAGTTACGGTTTAGTAAAATCACGGATACTCTACAGGTTGTAACGTGTCCGCCATTTCCTATTTGCCTACTGGTCAACCAATACCTCTCCTGAAACTTTGTGCTTGGACTACATTCTTGAGTAATGGAGGCATTAGTAGCCCAAAGTCACTTCGTCTGTGAAGTGCAGTTCCTCCCCGGTCATGGTAGTCTTCGTTCTGACATCTGATTTCAACCAGGTAGACATAACAAAACGAGTAGTTGAAATAGAATTCTAAAATATTACTGAATTTTGAATAAAGCCTGAAGATATATATTATATGTAAATGAAATAAGATGAAATAATTACTTACATCAACCAATTTGAATTTGTTTGTGTTAAAATGATAAAAATTGACTTGTTAGAGCAATAAATAAGATCAAATAAATTTTTATTGTTCAGTGTATCGAATTTGATCGTTAAGTCAATTTCATTGACGTGTGGAGTCTTATTATAGTTATTATAGAAATGAAACTGTGAAAAATATTTGTTATTTCAAACACAAAAATATATATAATCAGCATAATAATAATGTACCTAGTTCCCATTATTGGGACTCAGACTTCTAGGCACAAATTCATGCATCTAAAAAATCAACGGGTTGCACTCCGGGAGTGCCGGTAAAAGTGAAAACTTGAATATTAACGTTGTGCATTTTTGATATTTTGTAATGGTTAGGGAATAATTTTGCACGAATTGCTTTAATTATCAATATAAAAGTACTATCATTTATGTGGTAAAATACAATATTCATTGAATGCGCTATCGTACACAAACATGACAATCTTACGAATTTTCGATCGATCGAGTTTAACATTTTTTACCCATCACAAAAAAAGTGCACAACGCCGCTAAAGAAGTTTTCACTTCAAATATTCTAAAGTCCCAATAGCATTGCACTGGCATTTCCGTGAATGAAATATTCATTTTTGCAACGATAGATGTTTGCTATGCCTAGCCTGTGCAAATACGGATTAGGCTCAATTTTCATAAATAAATACGACGCCTGAGCCTTCGACAAACAAAAGCTTTTCGTATTTTTTTCAAAAGTCTGTCCATAGAGCCTCTGTGAGGGATACACAGTTTGTTTAGTTCTGTTGTTACTTAGGTTGTGCGCAGACTGAGTCCGGACTGTCCATTAGACAGGCTATAATTTCGCTCTATGAAATGAAAACAATGATGACTTATAACAAAACAGTTTCATAATCAAAAACTTCTGAAAAACATTTTTTGACGCAACACAAAACTGTTCTATGATAGAACAAACTTTTCTTTTTTAGGGTTCTGTACCTCAAAAGGAAAAACGGGACCCTTACCGGATCAATCGTGTGTCTGTCTGGCTGGCTGGTTCTGTCTGTCCGTCTGTCACAGCCAAATTGCTCCGAATCTACTGGACCAATTTAGTTGATATTTGGTACACATATGAATTTCTGTGACTCAAACATGTACGTGTGAAAAAATAATTGAATTTTGAATATGGGGGTCACTTTTCCGGGGCAAATTGGGAAATTAAAAAAAAGTTTTGCAAACTGGACCGTGTTACATATAAAATGAAAGGGCTGGGTGAGGATCTCAAATATATATATTTTATCATTTTAAATATATTTAAGAAAATAGATGAACATTTACCATCCCTCACCCTCACCGAAACTACTGAGCCTACAACTTTGATAAAAATGCAGAGAATGGTTCTTTACACACTTACAGGAAAACCGATAAGAAGTCTATGGTCTTAAAATAACATGGTAAATCTCTCAATATTATGCGTACAAACTTACATATTTGCAGTTGGAATGTATGGGAGATCATGTTTTTCAACTACTATGTTGAGTTTGTTCTCGGATATAAATTCATCCCAACTACGGAACCCTTCATTGTGCGTAGTCCAACACGCACTTGGCCGGTTTTTTAATTCTATTGTGCGCAAATCAAACCATTAGTCTTATATTAAATGCACACCATGCAGCCAAGCATATTATAAGTTGAGGGATTACATCGCTGATAAAAATGCTTGGCTCAACGCTGGTCCTGCTCCACAAACATAAACTAATTGATTAGCATTTGAAAATACCGTTGGAGCTGCTGAAGATTTTAAAAACTATCTTTGCATTGTATAAATTCAATGTCTTAGCATTGTATAATTGCATAGCACATGTGTGAATACTATGTACCGACTATAAAGCTACCATTTAGGTACTGGGTATGTCTTTCATTGACTTGAATGTGCCCTGGCGGCTGAGAGTATGTCATGCTCACTGTAATGTATCGCTGGCGATGGCGCGTGTGTTGGATCATTTAGCTCCCTTCAAAATGGTTGAGCTGAATGGTGCTAATCTATGCGTCATGTTCGTGAACGGGCGCCGCGCGCCGTCAGTAGGGACTGGTCATCTCTTAGCTGCCACGGCGATTTTAATTTAATTTAATGTTTTAATTAGTTTAGTTTTTTATTTCTAACGGACGCTTTTAAAATTTTGCATCGTTCTCACATGTATAACTTCAAATTGAATGATGTAACCAATATTATGTAACCATTTTTTTTTATTTAAAAGAGTGTCCGTGGAGTTTCTTGCCCGTTCTTCTCCATAGGTACCTACTACGCTTTGGAATGGGCGACTAGCTTCATATTTCTGACTGACCGACCCCTTGACAATTCAAAAGTGCCTGTAATTGGTTTATTTGTAAATAAATGCGAAGTAGAAAAAGAAGAAAAGAAAAGTTTGAGTACAATCGCATAGAGAAACACCGGATATGAAATATCAAGACTATAATTTTGCATGCAACGGAATTGTATGGAAAATCGCGTGCCAATTGAAAATAATGCTGAATACACTAAATTATAACAGCGTCATAAGAATACAAAAAAAAGCTAGAAAAGCGATTTGAAAACTACCGTCCGTTTGCATTAACAGTGAGTTACTTTTTTAAACGCTCCGTTATACAGTTTTCAGGGTTTAACGTGAAAAAAAAAAATAACTCGCAAATCGGTGGTATTGGTTTAAAAAATAAGGTATTATCATGGTTTTACATTGATGCATCAATTTTATTACCTTTTAAAGGCTTCGCCAAATAGAACGCGTACTTAGTGCGCGTTAGAACGCCAAGAACAGCGCAGCACACAACGCTAGTGTTGTGGCGTTGCTAGCGCCGGGGCTGTTTGACAGTAAACGTACAATATAGCGCAACATAAAATGATACAATATAGCGCAACATAAAATGATGACGTCTCGCTAGCCTGGCGCTATAGCGTCAGGCTAGCGAGACGTCATCATTTTATGATCACTTCTTATTTTTATCATAAAATTAGCCGAAAACCCCAAAAATCTTTTTTTAATTCGTTATTATAATTATTCAGTACATACTTTGTTCTGTACTTTTCAGTAACATTATGCTCAAAGAATCTGAATTAAAGTTAAATAATTTACACAAAAATTGTAAACCCGAAACCGTGCAGTACAGCGTAACCACTAATTAACTATCGTCAGTAGCACTGGGCTGAAATAAATCAAGTGACACTTGTCACGGACGTCCCATAACTTATAAGTTATGCGGCGATCGCGTGCGTCTGAGCCCGTACATTCACGGAGTCGTGTGACGCGCTGACCGATCGATGATTCGGTTCGGTTAATTAAGAATTGTTAATGTAATAATCAATAGTGTAATCTCTCTTTTTCTGGTTTAATATAACTCACTGCATTTGTGTAAGAGTGCACAATCCTAAATAAATATAACTGCTTCCGAAGGGGTGGACACCTGGTGTCCTGAAATACAGACCTTACGCCTAGCTTAGGCTCCCAGTCTCCCACAGTATTATTAAAACTGTTATGTATTGAAATATTATGTTTTATATGTAAATAGTTATTTCTGTGTTCGTGGATGTCCGGAAACAATTACATTACAAACAGTTACCGTTTTGCCTTTGAATCTTTCATTGGGTTTTCCTTTCAGGCATTGTAGGCGCAGCAAAGAATCTTGTTTTCCTATCTAACCTACTGAAATTCATATTAATCTATTCACTGATATATATAATTATGTTGCAGTAAGATGGTTGTAGCCGTGATATAGTTATATGCCTATTGAGATAGCTATATACCGTAATATAGTTATATGAAAGCGGTTCATAACTGTCTTACTAGGAATATAACTACGATACGTGCACGATCTATTAATATAAGTATTGGGTTCGGTTAGAACTGTGACCAACTAAGCCACGTCAACATTGGTCGCAGTAACAAAATTAAGGCACTCCGACAGCTATTACGGTACATAGCTATATCCCTAGGGATTTAAATATATCACGGCTATAACCATCTTACTGCGACATATGTACATAATGCTGGAACAAAAAAAAGGCGGACAAATATGTAGATCTTCAAACAAATGTTTAGTACCTACCTACCTTTATCCTTTATTAATTTACTGTGCAGAAATAGCCGTTTTGAATTTAAACGTAGAACATGCCTAGATTGATTAATATCACGTCGCAAAATTGTATTTCCCTATTCATACTAAAATTCTAGAATATCGGTAAACAAAATTATGTCAAATCAAATATCTGTCCAATCAACCATGGAACGCAATGCAACGATTAATCAGTATTTTGATGTTCAGTGTCCCAAATTATTGAGAAGCAAACTATGTTTAGGGTATTTTATGTATGTAATGTCAGTTCAGTGAATACAAAATACATTAGAATTTTTAATTTAGATAGGAATTTCTGGTTAGTTGATAATTATATTTGATGTTATTTTTCAATAGCAATTATTTTTCCACTGCTAGTAAAGAGCTCCCTACTCTCGCACTTATATGCTACAAGCTTCATTCAATTATTACTTGTTGCTAAGCAAAAGTGCCTACATACTTTCATGATCAACTCAAGAAGACATTACCATCATCATATTATATTTATGTATAAAACAACTTAACCCTTATAAACAAACTAAAAGAAAATCTACCTATATGCTGTAGAATGCTATGAAAAGGGCTCATAAAGTTGGTGGGACACTGCACTCTATTCGTACATCTAAACGACAAGTTTTTCCCTAAAAAGCGTTTTTTTACAAGTTAAATTTCACTTTACACTTTGTTCTGTCGCCGGTTCAGTGTCTTTAAATTACGAAAATAATTTTTGGCATGTGATTTTTATTTTGTCCCTCTCTGTGGAAGGTGCTTTGAGTGGGCTCATCTGATTTTTTCGGGTGTACATAATGAAGTCTTTGAATAGAATATGTTACAAACGATGTGTTTTGAGGTTCCAATTGTCCCAATTGTGAGCATCGCCGTGTCCTCGTGGAGGCGATCGGCGGCGGGGATCTCTCGCGTCCGGCCCTAGTCCAGGCCATGGTACGGAGCGAGAGGGCATGGGAGGCCGTCACCTCCTTCTGCGAAGCAGTAATGCTCGCGAAGGAGGAGGCAGAACGCGTGAGGGAGAGGCCAATTTCACGCCCTCACGCCCCTAGCCGCCGCAGGAGACGCCCTGGGCGTCGGGAATCGCAGGCCGATTCCCGGCCACCGTAGGCGCGGGCTTGCGGACGGTGAACAATGGGTAGCTCGCCGTCCGATAAGGACCAGGCCCGGGTCGACGGCGCGTTGTGTTCCACGCGCGCCTCAAAGAGATGTCAGCAAGTGAAGGGGTCCGATAGGACCGATGCCTGCCGGGGTTGCGGGAAAGTCCGAAAGGGATACCGTGGCCCCTGGCAACGTAAACAACGTAAAAAAAGGTCCCAATTGTCTAAAAAGTGGAAGGAATTCAGATGAAGGATAATAATTATATTACTCACTTTTCTTAATTACACTCGCCAAGCGATATTGAACGTTAGTGCAAGTCCAAATAAGGCTTTTTACTGACCGAGTATATACTGTAAATGCCTCTGCCATTAAAATTAAGTTATTATAAACAGAACTCTTATTTGCAATCGGATAACTAATGAAAATTGACGTAAAAAACAGCGTATTACAGAAAGGTTGTTTGATAAAACAGAGGATTATATAAAATCGATTAAATCAATTTACTCTACAATATTCACACCAATCAATTTGATGACAAAACAACAAATTAGTTAACTCAGAAAAGGTTTGCAAAAAAAAAACAATTAAGGTGAAATGCGCAAACAAAAACTGACGTTAGTATACTATTGCGTGACGCACGGCTGTTCAGAGCTCTAACTTTATTTTTCTATTTTCTAGGAATATGCTCGGGTAATGATTTGTACGGTTAACCGGTTTTAGCCAGCTCTTGTAATGTTGATTATTGTCACAACTAAATAAAGCTTTTCTCTTTTTAAAGTTGATTAAAGGGGCGACGCGATGGTTTGTCGTAGTTGTGTTGCTAGTACGAATATAGCTACTTCGAGCGTTGGCTGTCAAGTTTTTGAACGAAGGAACATCCCGCCATTATTTTTCTCAAGCCACGAAATAATATTTTCAGATTTATATTTATTTATATAAATAGCAAATAATAAGGTGTTTTAAACACCCTCCGTATAGAAATAGTCACTTATTGTTGACATTAAAGCTACATCAGTTCAGATAATATGTCCCTTTGACGTAAAACTTAAGCCACAAAACTTTAAAAAATTCATATAAATAATTATTTCGCTGCAGCATACCTTATAGTGACAGGGACAAAATAAGACTTGACGGTGATTCAAAATTGAGTATTCAAGCGATTAGCTTTTGTTTACTATTAATGCAGAGCTTGACGAAATACGTCGTCTATTACAGAAGGCGTCTTATTATCTCTTATGCATGGGTATGCGAGATGAAACTCAATAATATTCTGAATAATCACAAGTCTCTGATCACATTAGGTAATGAACAATAATGTAAACGAATGACGTTCCACTGAACACAATAATCAGCAATATCACAGTCGCTATTAATCAATGCCGGCTTCGATCGACCTCCGCGATCTCCCTTTGACGCGCGACGTCAAGTTGACAGCTGTTATAATCGTTCTAAAATCAACTGTAAGATTGGCGTCGTAAAACCTTTCGACGCGCCGTCAAATGCGAAAGTGAGTTTGTTTGTTTGTTACGCTTTCACGCAAAAACAACTGAATGGATTTGGCACGTGGGTAGACCATGACCTGGATTAGGGACATAGGATACTTTTTATTTCGGTAGTACATTGCATGCATACAAGACGGTATTCTGCTCACAACACATTGTGCACAATTTCAGAGCAGAGCGGACAAAGTCGCTGGCAAAAGCTAGTATTATCTACTATAGAATCGACGACCAGGGCCAAAAAGGCAAAGATTTCGTCAGCCATACTAAATTTCAAAAGGGAAATTTCCGGATCTCGTACATCAGAGGTCAACGTGACTTCGCATGAATCAAATTTATCATCACAAAGGTATCCTAAAAGATTCATCAAAGAATTTATCTTGAAAAATCGTCACGTACCTTCAATTTTCAGAATATTTTAATTTCCGGCCGGACGGTCTGTGACATATTGGCTTTCAAACGACAGCCTGGAACCGTTTTCAGGGCGATTCAGGAGTCGTGAACACCTAAACGGTATGTCCTAAACGGGAATGCGTTGGTGGCTCAAAATGGTCGCTGTTTTCGTATAAAATTGTGGCTGATAACATTTTTTTTTTCTAATACTAGTATCTACCTATCTTTCATTTGGATAGAGGATTTCCTAGTGGTGTGACCGTCGGACTGCCAAGTCATAGGTCTCGACTTCGAACCCAAGGCACGTACCTATGACTTTCCGGATTCATGTGCGTATTGTATAATTATTACTTGCTTCAAAAACGGTGAAGGAAAACATGCCTGAGAAATATTTCTCGACGGCATGTGAAACCAAGATCTTCAGAGATGGACGGTTTAAAAAAATCTTCGACATCAGGTTAGTCACCAACCACACGAAAAGAAGATTTGGATATCAGTCACTTTATTTAGGTAAGCTAAGGTAGTCAAACATTGCTTTCGCCTGAAAAAGAAAATAATCAAGATAGGTTGGATAATACTTTTAATTGGTGTTAGTGTGTGACACTGATATGAACGTATAACCTATTCCTTCCCACTTGTGTATAATATCAACAATGTGTATAATTGTATACAGGGTGGATTTTTGAGATGGGGCAGTAAGGACAGGTACTTGAACCGTTGACGCTACAAGAAAACGGTGTTAGGGACTGTCCCTAACTCTTTCAGAAATTTTGATTTGCATTCACTGAAATGAATAAAGTGGGCAGTTTCCACAAAAACTTATTTTGATTCCAATCGATCCTGTTTCTTATAAAGATCAAAAATCTTTATCGGACTAACTGAGCCTTGAGTACTAGAAAAGCCAAAAAAGTCAAAATGCTGACTGTACATTTTTTTCTTAATCTGTGAATGCATATCAAAATGTCTCAAAAAATTAAGAACAGTCTGTTCTGTCTGTCAGTTGTAGCTACAGACTTTCTGTAGCTACAACGGTTAAGGTTGTGGCCTTTTTTTTTTTTGGGCGTATCAAATAACTTCTCCCGCTCTGGGCGGAGCGGGAAGACGTTTCAGACTATTACTGACTAAAACCCACCCGTGTTCCTTCAGTTGTCTGTACTTGCCAAGGGCCACGATATCCCTTTCGGACTTTCCCGCGACCCCGGCAGGCATCGGTCCTAGCGGACCCCACCAGTTCTGCTGACATCTTTTTGAGGCGCGCGTGAAAACAACGCTCCGTATACCCGGGCCTGGTCCGTATCGGATAGCGAGCCACCCATTGCTCATCGTTCGCAAGCCCGTGCCTACGGTGGCCGGCGAACGGCCTGCGATTCCCGACGCCCGGGGCGTCTCCTGCGGCGGCTAGGGGCCTGAGGGCGCGAAGTTTGCCTCTCCCTCACGCGTTTCGCCTCCTCCTTTGCGAGCATTACTGCTTCGCAGAAGGAGGTGACGGCCTCCTATGCTCTCTCACTCCGTACCATGGCCTGGACCAGGGCCGGACGCGAAAGATCACCGCCACCGATCGTCTCCACGAGGACACGGCGATGCTCTGCCCAAGCCGAGCAGACCTCCACCGTGTCCTCCGGGCGACCTACACAGTGATGATACCCGGGCGTTTCCTCGTGCCTTATCCGAAACAGGAACCTCCCGAAACAACCGTGTCCGGTGAGAACCTGCGTCAGGCAGAAGGTGAGGACGCCGTGGCGCCTCTCTAGCCACTCCTCAAAGAGGGTACTTATCGCCGCAATTGTGGCGTGCCCAGCACTGGGTTGCGACAATCGGACTCTCCATGACGCCATGAGATCCCGCCGGAGCTCTGTTCGCTGTGCCGTGATTTCTCGCGGCAAGGTTGCTGTCCTGACTGCCCCATCTCAAAAATCCACCTTGTATAGTATCATCAACTATGTCCTACAATACCCACTAATCTAGTTTACCTCTTCATTATCATCACTCTATACCTCCCCTCTTGTGCTTTGCCTTCCATTTCCCCCTATTTTCATATTTTAGACATAAAAGTTCATTAAACTTCTTCCATTCCACTCGTGCAACATTCTTTTACTGAAAAGCCTCAGATTTTCTAGATAAATGAAAGTTCATACGATCCATTCTTCTGACCACATCTCATAAAACCGTATCGTTTCTATTCCATTTCAGGGTTTCAATAAAATTAAACCCCTATTGTGAATGGCATTGGGTCTAATGTCAATATTTCCTTCTTTCCTCATTCCATCTGTTTCGAACAGTCGTGCATATCCTGAGGAACGAGATTTAAAATCCTGATGACTTTAATCAACGGTTCAAAGTTTTATGATTACACAATACCTACAGAAATAAATAGTTAAGGATATTTAAACAAAATTTAGATTTTTTTACAGAGATAACCGCCACCTTTGCAGTTGTAATGAAAAATATGCTCATCAATGTATTTTTCGAACTGTTAAAATATTCGTTTTGCTAAGTAATACTCTATTAATTTTTTACAGTATCTTTAAAAAATATAGAAATAATACAAAATTTTATAATAAAATATAATTAATTACCTACGGCTTTTTAAATTCCTTTCATTTTCAAAAATAAAAGCAGAAACTTAATCGAAGTGTAGTTGCCCCCTTACCCTACTTCTCTCGTATCTATGAAGTTATCCAACGTTTTAGAACCTGCTAACTACTAAACCACCTTATGAAAGGGGAAACTAGATAAAAAAATCTTTTTTCTTGTAAATTTTGACATTTAAAAGTACCTTATAATGGTTTAATTGAAATAAACGACTTGAATTTGACTTCTAAAAAAAAAATATCACAAAATACCGTTTTAGAATCGTTAGTCACAATCCGTTTCGAGCTGTATTTGCAAGGCTCGATGACTGAGAACGCACCGTGATTGGCTCCACTATACCGTTACGGTACAGAAATGGCAATTCTGTCGTAATCAGTGTTGGGCATTGTTTATCAATGTTTTCTTGCTCTTTTTGCAGCTCTTGTTTCCTCTCTCCTTTTATTATAGAAATAATTAAAATTTTGTTTCTACTATGTATAAAAGTTATTCTGAATTTGCTAGTCATTGTTTAGCAATATTATTATTATCAAGCCGTGTGCTCGATGGAATTACCCATAGGCATCTTCTCAGGAGCCAACACATAAAACAATTTTTTTCTTATAAACAAAAGTTTATTTTTGCATTGCTTTTTTCTACCTTGTTGGATAGCCCACTTTATTTCCAAGAATGCTTTTCAAAGTCATATTCCCTAATATATTAAGTAGCGTGAATGTGTACCACGTGGAGATGTTTAAATCCTAAAGGCGAACGTAAACACAGGGTGGTCGGAGCGACCAGTAAACCTCAAAAGACCATTTCAGACACATGGTCCTCATATGGCCTGACCAAGATTATGTCTGGACTTTAAAAGAGACTGTGACCTCTCAGTTTGTTTCGGTCTTTCTTCTCAGAGTAGTCAGATAGGAAACGCCGAACTCAACTAGCATTTTCTTCTATTTTTTTTTTCAATATGACGTGTAAAAGTGATTACAATATCCTATTTACAGAATAAACAATTTCAATTTAATTTCATTTCAGTACTTGATGAAAATCGTTAAAGCCAAATAGTTCCACCATTTCGTGTTAAGAGCCTGGTCTGGTCAGGCCAAACCAACCCAGCATTGACCGTTGAAATTAGCCTCATGGATCCTTTAAAAAAAAGTTTAAAGTACTTCCTATTTCTAACAGATGTTTCATTAAACTCATATGGCTAAACAAACAAGGAAAATAAAGTACACATACAATAAGCCCGGTACGCCTAACGGAATTAATGTATTCTGTATTTATTTTGGTAATCCCACCATGTCTGCGAACAGTACTAAATGAAAACAAAATATTGTTTCAGCCCTGGAACCTGGTTGGATTTTGTGAAAACAAGTTTCAATGATTCCGTTCTTAGCTTTGATTCTATATTCTGGATGAATTTGGAATATTTAGGTGTCGTTAAAGACTAAAGTAAAGAAACCCATGTACCATTTAGCTTAAGATACAATTTAAACTAAGAACAATCAATTTTTTTTTTCCACGGACTATAAGGTTTTTTTAATTTATTAAAGATTAGCTGCCGGGCGTTCCGGCTTCACACGGGAGGCACTAAGTACTTATCTACAGCGCACCTACCTACTTACCTTCCCTACCTACGTACCTACCTAAGTACCTACATACCTACCTACCTACCCTACCTACCTACCTTACCTACCCACCCTACCTACCTTACCTACCTACATACCTACCAACCTGCCCTACTCTTCTAAATTCATGTTATAGTCGTTAGGTTTTCTGAAATTTTCCAATTTTCTGCCAAATTTTCTTAATTTTTCTTTCCGTAAGAACCTTTTAGAACGTATTAGAAAATTAAAAAAAAAAGATGGAATGAAATGGGTTAAGTTATGGCGTGACCGGAAAACTAGGATTTCATTTTTATATTGTATTTATATAAACTAAAGTCAAGTACATAGACAAAAGTGATTATTTATAGTTTGTATCAGTTACGTAGACGATCGAAATTGCTTGAGGAAGTCTTCTTCTCTTGGCTACATAATTATGAAAGATATAATAATAGTTCACTTCGTGGTAAAAATATAGTCACAGTCAGAAAGTTACATCTACATAATAAACAAATCTTTCTATCAGCTAAGAAGTATGAATTTATTTTTTTATTGCTAAATAACATTTGCCAGCTCTTGACCTCGATCTCACCTGACAGAAAGCGATGGTACCTCAGAAGGAAAATAACAGAATCCTTATAGGACCACTTGTTGTCCGTCCGTCAGTCTGTCAAGACGTGTTTTTCTCAGTAATGCGTGGAGGTATCAAGTTAAAATTAATATGAAATACGTAAGTCTATGGTCCCTTGGAGCTCTAAAAAAATCAAGCTTCTAAGTCAATGCAATAAAAAAATGCGGCCTTTTATGCGACATAATTATTTTGATACTCGCAAATATATTAAATCAAAACCTATAGGGGACTTCCCGTTGACCTAGAATCATGAAATTTGTCAAGGAGGTCTCACAGCACAAGTGTAGGAAAAAGTCCGACAATCGTTGTTTTGTAGTAAAAAAGGCACGGGAAATCATGTTATTTTATATGTGATAAAATAAAAAAATAATTTTTTTCGATCACAAACTTACATTTTTGCAGTGTGGGAGAACATGTTTTATCGTGGTTTGTTATGAGTATATCAAATATATATTTTTTATAATTTTAAAATAAATACTTATAAAGATATTTTTAAAAATATATGAAAATTGACCTCCCTTATCTCCGAAACTACTGAGCCTAAAATTTTGAAAAAAATGCAGCAAATGGTTCTTTACTCATAGATTACAGGAATACCTATAAGAAGTCTATGGTCTTAAAATAACATGGTAAATCTCTCAATAGTGTCCGTACAAACTTACATTTGCAGTTGGAATGTATGGGAGAGCATGTTTTTCTACTACAATGTTAAGTTTGTTTTTGGGTATGAATTCATCCCAACTACGGAACGCTTCATTGTGCATGGCACTTGGCCGGTTTTTTTCAGAATTTGGTATATCCCTCACATTTCACGTAAGAATATTCTTTTTACTATCAAATAAAATCGTCTTGCCACAACGAGGTAAAATTCTCTCTAACTTTAGAACCGTATTTATTTAGTTCAAAGGTATACTTCAAGACGCTGCTGCTGTACAAAGTTTTCGCCGTAATTGAATTGGCTGTTAATAGGCCAGCAATTTGCTTGAGTGCATCCATTGGCACTGGATGTGACCAAATCTGGCTACTTTAAGATTTTGTGGGAGTTTCCAGTAATGTATTATTGGAGTTTGAGAATATAAGTCTGCATATTTTTTTGGTCTTCCTTTAACTTTCCAATGCAATGCGTTTTATTCTATAAGTTGGATCATTTTTACGTGATATTTTGTTTAATTTGGATAAGTATTTCTCGAGTTATATTTTATGCGTACTGATAAGAGAAATATTTAATATGCCTATTGCTAATCAAAAATATTTAATGTAAAATATTTATAAACAGAAAACATTATGAAAAGAATAAGTAAAAAAATAAAAACGGTAAACCCACACACTCTACTCACTCATATACACACAAACGCTTACACCGAGAGCTAGGTACTAAATTAATGGTTAATTTAATTTATTTTTTATTTTTCTATAAACTGTATTTAACCTCACATTGTAAAGCTACCGCTTAAGAGGGAACAAGGCCTGCAATTCTCCATACAAATGTATTGCCCTTTTTTCTTCCTGAATAATGCCTCTAGAGCAACCATTTCTTTTTCATGAAATCAAGGAAAGCTGTAGACATGTCCCTGTTTTGTTCCCATTTCCTTTTTTTCAGCAACTTATTGGTAAAGAAAATATGACCTTCCAAAAATTACAAAAATGCCCCATTTTTACCGCTGTGATTAGAGAACTACCACACAAATTCGAAAAGTTTTTAACATAAAAGAAAATGATGACCTTGAGATACTCTTTCTTCAAATGTTAAAGTAAAAAATAATTGAATCGACTCAGTTTTCGAGGAGAAAAGAGGGGAATACGAATCCTCGATTCCGTCTTTTTTTTGTGATATAATCGGTCTGAGCTGCAGCTGTCCCTATCGCACTCTATGGAGGCAGACTTGAAGTAAGACGACGGCAATGTTTTCTTCAAATACCTATTTCTCAAATTCCTTGCAGGCCCTGTTCGCTCTTAAGGGGAAGAGTGAGACAGCTCCGACACAAGTACTATTGTAACTTACTGGGGCTGCCTCAATTTATCATGTTCATGAACGGGCGGCGTCAGTAGGCACTAGTCATCTCTTAGCTGCCACGGTGATTTTAATTTAATTTATTTTATAATTGTTTTTTTTTTTTTTCTATTACGGACGCTTTTAATGTTTTGCATCGTCCTCACATATATTTCTTCAACATGAATGATGTAACCAATATTTTGTAACCATATTTTGATTTAAAATAGTGTCCGTGGAGTTTCTTGCCCGTTCTTCTCCATAGGTACCTACTACGCTTTGGAATGGGCAACTAGTTTCATATTTCTGACTGACCGACCCCTTGAAAATTCAAAAGTGCATGTAATTGGTTTATTTGAAATAAATGCTTTGGGTTGGAGTGTGTCTGCTGTTGTTTTTTGAATGTTTTTTGCTTATCAGTAATAATGAAAAATTTAATTCATCTGCTGTTCTCTTCTCGAATTCAAGTAAAGAGAACACTAATAATCTGTTTCTATCATCTGACCTTTTAAAGACCATTACGATAAAAAATCTAAACTGCATTATTCATTGCTCCCCTATCAGTATTTCACAGATAAACATCGGAGCACAGTCATCGATGTACACACACCAGTGGCGTACAGGAAGTGGGAAGCGATAAATTCGTTGCGAAGTAAAATAAAACCTTTGGCTTCGCTCGTTTCGCTGTCTGCATTTATGATATATCGTCTGTACAATTCTGGTTGGTGTTTTTTTATACATTTTAGATGCGAAAATATGGTGGAATTTAAGGTATTTAGTTTAAGTATTGAATGTGATTCTCTTGCTTTGGAAGTTCCGAGAATATTATATCAATACATGTAAAGAGCCTTCCACAAGATGGACCGAAGGCCGCAGGAATCCGCTGGATGCGGGAGGCACAGAATCAATCGAAGTGGCGGTGCTTGGGGAGGCCTATGTCCAGCAGTGGACGTCTTTCGGCTGACATGTAAAGAGAAAAGACTCAATCACTGACTGACTCCAACGCTAGTGAAAAAACTTAGAAATAGAAATCTGCACTTTTGCACAGAGTTTCTCTTTATGATGTAGACAGATTTAAACTCCCTCTGTGGTCTAGTGCTAAGACAACAATGGAGTCCAAATGTCCTACTCGGTTTGGTTAGTGGTAGGACTTGTTCTTAGTCTGCCACCATCTTATCTAAGTCTTTCGCCATTCCAGCAATGTTAACAGCATTGTTGTATTTCGGCAGTTAGAGGTAAGATCCTCTGTGGTTGAGGATTCCAGGTGAAGCTCACTTCCACCTTAGACCTGATCATCACTTACCATCAGGTGAGATGCAGGCAAAGAGCTTCCCCGATGTGGTCAAAAAAATAAAAACAAACAACAATTCGATTTTTTCCAAATTTCCACGGGACAGTGGCATATAGGACGGACGCTCTCAGAAGTCGTCGAACAACTGAAAGGAGCACTGCTGATCCTGCTCCAAAAACACTCTAGGACTTATAGTTAGTTATTGACGAAGAGACTCGGTTACTAAGTTCCTTATTAAATCGATAGTTATTTGTGGCAACTTTGTTAATTTAACGCATTTACTATTTATTTTAGTTTTGAGTCCTGGACTTGAATCAAAGAGTGGAGTTTCATGACCATTTTTTTCCAAAGGAGTCTACGTTTCGGAAAGATCAGCTAATGACAACTTTCTGATCAACGCATGTGGTCCTGCACGCGTAGCATGACCACAATAGAAACGGGTTTTGTTGACACAATCTGTAATTTTGTTTATTCTTCCATCGACAAAAAATTGCGAGTTATATAAAATATTATATTTTATACTCGTATATTTAGAACTATTGGGTTTTTTTTTTTTTTGTTCTTTATTTGCTGCACCGGTTGACATCATCACGTCAATGCCAGCTGTTGCTGAAAACCAGCGTTGCGGCTCTGTCTCGCATAGGGTCGCAGCATTATGCTGAGCGATGGCCGTTTTGCGTGAATGTGACGCATATTTTCCCCCAAATTGTTATTTTCGTGATTTGTTCTTTCCTTGCGTTGTGTGTTCGGCAAATAAACGTATTCTCTTTCTTTTTCTTTTTTAGTTATGCTACGAATGCTGGTAGGCAATGCAAGAAAACAAACTGAATCTATGTTTATATTATTAGTTTTTCTTAAAAAGAGAGAAAATTAAACTATATAGGTATAATTATTTGTTTTGTATTAATGTATACTACTAGGCCATTATTATTTTACAATTAGGAATTAATTTAATTAACTATGTTATATGTTTTTAAACATATAACTACGTTATATGTTTGTATGTCACATAGATTATGTTAAGTGGAGACTGAAATTGTGCTAACACTTACGGCAAATAAAAATGTACCTATATTCTGATTCACTTTAACTTTTTGCTTGTTTCGATAAACAAGTAAATATTGTAAATCCATCTGGGTTTAAATAACCACCTAAAGAAATAACTAATGTGACGAGATTTTACATAAAGAAAATAAGGTCTGGTCTGGATTAGTACCTATATAGTTACATAACTGTAAACAAGTAGGTACCTGTACCAATTAAAATAAATTAGGTGCGATTGAATCCGCGGGCAGAAACCATATGTGGTAGAACAGACCATTACGTTTTTTAAGCGACTGTACATGCGCTAAAGTTTTATGCGCGGTTGCTGCTGTCTTTTTGTGTGCTTTCCACCGATTGTGTTTTTGTTGTTTTTTTTTTAATAATTTCCTTTTCTAAAGTAAAGTCATTTATTATTTCACATTTAAGTACGTCAAGCATATTTTTACAAGGTCAATCGATTCATAATTTAAATTCCTCAACGGTATAGTAGCCTTTCTTTATTAACAGAGATTTCAACTGCTTCGAGAAAATTGAATCTAATTTGGTATGGATTTCAAACTTTCCGGTAACTTATAAGTTATTTACTATCCAAAGGGTTTATTTACATACTATAAAACATAAACAATTTACATCTAACACTAATATATATAAATTATGTACAAGTATACAGAGGCAAAAAAAAAAAAAAAAAATATATATATGAAGAACTCACTGGGCATCAAAAAATTCGTCCGCATCGCTGTCAGTGGGAAAAGTGCCCAAAAGGCTGGCAGCATTGCCACGTTGGATGGCAATGCTGATTCTTTGACCTAAAAATTGGCCAGCCCTCTGGTCACGTGAAGATTCGACCAACCGCTTGGCGATGTCCCGAAATACTCGATGCGCACTGGGACCCCACGGCCCTAGAGTTTCAACCCCAAACGGCTCGAAAATATAACTACCAATAAGGTTATTATATTTGCGCCGTTTGAGGTTTTCTGCACCCGCAGCAGCCGCTCCAGCACAGCCCGCCGTGCTAGGAAGATGGGATGGCGCGAGGGTGTCGACACAGGTTGCATCCCACACCAAAGGTCTACCCAACTTCCAAGGCATTATGGTCATTCCGTCTGGCCTCTTCCCATCGTCGCGTGCCAAGCCATTAGGTTCTAAAACAGCTGGCACCCCGGCGGTGACAAGAGCCCGACGGATAATGTCATTAATGCTTGCGTGTCGTGCCAAACGACCCAGCGCTCTTGCTGCAGGAAAGACCATGGTGTCCGATACGGTCGACTGCTTCACCGCACTGACAGCGATGCGGAGCTCCGCAAGGAGCTCCCAAACGCAGACTTGTAGCGAGTCGGAAAGTAGTGTCACCCAGCATAGTGCCTATGTTGGGTGAAGGTACCGCCTGAAGCCAGAGGCCCGATTCCCATTCTCCCACAGCCAATAGGCGGGCACGCTCAGCAGTGTTGGTGGACGTATTAATGAGGTTATTCCGTACCAACCTGCAGAGCGGCTCATCCCACTGTCTCTGGGAAGACGGGTTCTCGGGCTGCTCCGTGCCCGGACAAGCCACTTTCCAGGCGTTTATCGCATCAGTCAAACACGGCACGTCAGAGTCAACCTGGGAAGCGGTTAAGATTTTTCTGGTTAACTTTTCGGTGCTGTGGACCGAGGACAGGAACGCCGGTAAGCTCACACTAGAAATTTTGCGGACGCCGAGCCCACCAAAACGAATGGGTAGTGTAGCTTGCAGCCACGCGCGGTCGTCCAAAGCCACATTTATGATTGATGTTAGGGTACTTCGAATGATTTGATCGATTTTGTCTAAAAGGTGTGGCTTCTTCCATAAAGGGGAAGAGCGGAGAAAATACATAAAATTTGGACCGAAACAGCAGTATCTGATAAGGGTGAATGCCGAATGTAAGTTAATTTTAGAAAGTCTATCCGAAATATCGTTGAAATGTTTAATTTTTTCATCAACGAAAGGTGAAAAACTGTCTTCTAAAATTGGGGAGCCTAGGAGGTGCAGTGAACTTTTTTCCAAAACTTTGATATCTGGGGCTATTGAATTGAATTTATGTATCGTCGATTGTTTGTCGATATTGCCGCAAGGGTAAATTTCACATTTTGAGTAATTGAGGTCGAGGCCGATGAATTGGAACTGCTGCTTGAGGAATTGGAGATCTTTTAGAACAGTATCTACGTCACCTCCTAGAGTCCCATCATCTAAATACCACATATTGAATTTTGAATTTAGTTGTTGTATTATGGGGTGAATTGCTAAACTGAAAATGACTGGCCCGAGAGGATCACCTTGTTGGCATCCGACTGCAGATTCCAAAACATTGTCTTTATAAAGTAATTTTGAAGGGTGCCTATAGCACTGCCACAAAAAACCATAAATTTCCGGTAACTCCTTTTTTACTTCGGCCAACAGAGTGTCCCTGTTAACGGAGTTGAAGGCGTTCTTGACGTCAACCTTGAGGATGACCTCACCTTTACCGGAATTCAAAAAACTGGAAAGGGCATGTACGGCAGCCTCGCAGCCCCCCTTGGATCCAAAGCCAAGCTGTAGGGGCTGGAACTTGTTTTTTAAAGCTTCGCTGTATAATCTGCAGCATATTTTGGCTGCCGTACGCCTGTAGGTACACCCAACGGCAATCGGACGGATGCCGCCGTCCTTCTTGAGCAGGGCACATAGATTTGCCCCGTACAAGACATCGATGACGGCATCATTCACACCGCCGTTGAGCATCAGGTTAATTAGAGCCACAAGCTCCTTCAAAAGTGACTCACCAGCTTCCCCGGCGCCTGAACTCAATAAGTCTTTTAAATGTTGAGGAGTCAGGCCGTCGAGGCCGCCGGCGGAGCCACTTCTGAAGGAGCTCACGGCGGCAATCAGCTGGGGGGCAGTAACGGTAAGTTGAGTTGCTGAATCCGGATCAGGAGGAAGGGGGGGGTCGGGAAAGGTGAGACCATCGGCAGGCACTGGATGTTTACTCTCCAGGGCTGAAATAGTGTCTGGAGAGTAAGGCGCCACCACATCGCTACTGAACAGTAGCCTGGCCGCTCCCCTGATATCACCTTCACTTAGTTTGGATTCCACATGTGAACATAAGCCTCTTCGTGAAGGGTTATTGGAAACAGGTAATTTTGGATCTAAAATAAGGGTCGAATTGTTGCAATTATCTTTAATTTGGTTCGTTAAGGTTTTTTTGGTCGCCGAATTTTTTTGCACATGCAGAATCCTATAAGGGAAAGTGAGTAATTGCTCCCAGGCACTTTGGGAGTTCTCCTGGGTCACAAGACGGAGACATCGCGCCAAACTCAGCGCAACGGACCGTCTCGCGCCCCGAGGAACTCTCTTTAGAACTGGGGTTGAATTTTTGAATTTTGCCAATGTTTTCCACAAGCTTTGATCTGGATGAGTTGATGTTGGGGATGCGGCTGAGGGGCACAAAGATACACCATGAGATTTGTGGATCCTGCCATAGTGTATCCTCAGGCCCCGTTCGCCTTTAAAAAAACGTGCCTGTGAGCAATGGGGACATCTCACCAGCTGGACATCAAGCGATGTGGCAGGTTGACTGGCACAATTTCCGACGTCGCTACGGCTGGCATTAATCATATAAAATAGAACACTTAAACTTACCTAAAAAAATAGAAATAAACTATATACAGACGCACTCACTAGAGAAAAAAACACAAGATAAATAAACTAAAACGAAAAAATTCACTATTTATAAAATTTGACGGAACTGTCATTTCTTGACGACAACGGCGCAATCGCACTCGGGGCCTGGGGCGCTGCGCATGCAGGGCGCCGCCTTTTCAACCGTTGCCTTGGTTTTGGTTGCTATTTTTTGAAGTCGGTAATAAGCGTATCAATCTTCACAAGAACTTCCATTCATTATAACTCGCTAGAATATGACGTTACAGATTTATGGCGGATTAACTGGGTCCCTCAGTCTGTACTGAGGAATCTTCAAAACATGAGTTTAACTATAGAAATGCATAAATATGCCTTTTATATCTTATAGTTGAACGTCTCTGTGAATTGTTATTTGATTAAATTAATAATAATTATTATTAGGTATTTTTATTTTCAGTTGCCATAGTTTTACTTATCTTTACTTTCCTTTTCTTGATAATATACTTAATATTAACATTTTAATTGCGTTACCCAACATTTTCTCTGCGTAATATTTCTATCTCAGACTAAATAAAAAACCAAGACATAGCGCTGCGAACAATACAGTGAAGCATGCCAAAACTACACGCTCTGTGCACACACGTTCACACGCACACATTTACAAACAAACTACACCTCACTAAGTGCACACATATTTACGACACCGGCCTCAAGTCACTGTTGACAGCGTTATGTCTTGGTTTTTTATTTGGTCTGAGATTTCTATAAATCGTTTGGAATGTGATTGGGAAATCAAAAGTTGATTTAATACAAAATAACATAAAATCGCGCTTATACCTACTATTCCCCAAAGGTCAAAGTCAAAGTCAAAGTCAAAGTCAAATAATTTATTTCAATTAGGCACAAAAAAGGCACTTTTGAACGTCAACATTTACAGAAAAAAACTATTTTACAAAAAAAAACAACCGACTTCCAAAAAAAACACTTAAAAGAGAAAAATAACTTGAATTTCGGAAGTCGGTGGCAAAAACGAAAATACAGATCCATATAGTTATATTTTAAGATGGTTCGCAGTTCGCATAGTTGAAGCCGTGATATAGTTATATCCCTAGGGAAATAGTTATGAATTGCTTTCATATATATTACGGTAGGTATATTTTACTATATATGTATCTAATAAAATACTATTGTTTTTGCCACCGACTTCCGAAATTCAAGTTATTTTTCTCTTTTAAGTGTTTTTTTTGGAAGTCGGTTGTTTTTTTTTTGTAAAATAGTTTTTATTTTTCACTTTTTAGTTGTGTTTATACCTACCCCGCACAAATTCGTATACCAGTCGAATAATGGAACCATAACAAAAGATTTTTCAAAAATTAACGAATCATTCCAAGCGCCCCGCTGGTGGGGCAAAGAGGAATGCCTAAAAATTTTCAGTGGAATATGCCCCACTAGTTCGACTTGGTGGGGCAGATTCCACTAGTCTAAAATCTTTATGGATTCTGCCCCACTAGGGTTGGCACCTTAGAAATAACTATAAATCCATGTTTCCTCACAATGTTTTCCTTCCCTGATGTCAATAATGTCCAAGATAAACTCAGAAAGTTCATATGAATTGAAAAAGTCACATTAGAACCCACAACCTCATGCATGAGAGGCGAGGCCTTAACCTCTGGGCCATCATAACATATTAAATTACCAAAAAATATATATTTTACTTAACTATACCTTTCTTTCTTTTCCAAACAAATATAAAATACGAGCTTATCCCCTAACCTTCTAACCTTTCACTGTAAGTTCCTATATGTACTGTTCACCGATGAGGAGTTCCATGCGGTATCTTCGAAGACTATAATTAGTTCACCACGGATGGATAGATAGAACCAGCAATTATTTTTGATCTTTAGTACAATATCCAAATCACATTACGTGTACTGTTTGTTTTTGAGGAGTTCCTTCGTTTATCTCCCAAAGTATACATCAAATCTTCACAAAATTAATATGGGACCACCTCAGGAGTATACCCTTACGAATAAAAAAAGAATTTTCAAAATCGGTTGACAATTGGCGGAGAAATCGGTGAACATACATAAAAAAAAAAAAAAAAAAATACATACAGTCGAACATATAACCTCCTCCTTTTTTTGAAGTCGGTTAAAAATAATAATTGATTCTACTCGGGGCGAGTAGAATCAATTATTATTTTTCTGTCTAAAAGGTAGTTTTCGTATGGAGAAGAATGGGCAAGAAACTCCACCGAGAGTTCCACTCAGAGGTGTGTAACCTCTTTTATCTGTTATGTGTGTAGCACATCACTTTTCGCCAGTTACGTTTAGTCTCATGTAATTGGGGGTGCGTCTTTTGCCATCAAGCGGGCACAAATCCAGGTATCTGGGCTGTTACTGAAAAAATCCTATTGGAAAAGCCCAATATCACTGTCTGACCTGGGAATTGAACCCAAGGCCCCACTCTCAGCAGTCCACTATATCATAGAGATCGACAAAACAGTAATGTTATATGTTATTACTGTTATATTACTATTACTGCATTATTAATGCAATAATTAATAATACAGAAGCTGTGTTTGTAAGGTAATTTAACCAGAAGCTAATTTAATTATTTGGTTTAATAGATTTCACGTAATTACATAGTTTGCACTGAGTGCTTTGGTTAAAATGATGCTCTCCAATCTAGGCCAGCATCTGGTCCTTCATTTGGCCATCGAAGTGTATGCTTTGCATGTGGAAAATCTGTACTACGTGTACGTGAGTGTCTTCAAAATATGAAGAAAGAGTTATAATTCTTGGTTCGATATCTCCTAACTTATTATGCGTCTTAATTCATTTCTTTTATGACTTTTGAATTAAAGAAACTCCATGTTTATTTTTATTTTGCTAATGTTACAGCTCAGCCTTAGCATGGCATGGGCATGGTTTGCCAGAGGTCGCGGGTTCGAGTCCCGCTTGTACTTTTTTTTTTGTAAATATCTTCATAATAAGGTATAATAAATAATAAATAAAATAAAGTTTATTGTTCTTCTCTCACATAGAATTTACAAACAATATAAAACAAACAAACAAAACATTATCGATAATTGTTATAATCTATGCGAGAGACTGGTTTCTGTACTAGGAGGCCTGTATGACAGATTACCAGCCTCTCCAGACTCCGGACAACATGTGAACAGCTGTATACAGATTGAGATTATTGCTGTTATGGGGGTACAAAGTGGGTGAGAGGAACTAAATTGCATGAGTGAGTAATTGAGTATGTGTGCGAGAGTATGTGTGCGCGAGTGTGAGTGCGAGTGTGTGTGAGCGTGTATGTGTCTGTGTGAGTGTGTGCGGGAGAGAGTGAGTGTTTATGTGAGTGAGTGTGTGCTGGGTGAAGGAGGTGACAGCATACGCAGTTGGTTAGGATGGTACAACAAGCAGATTTTCAGTGTCATCGTAGTCGAGGGACTTAAGCCAGGCAGTAATAACCCTCTTACAATTAGCTCTTGTAAGAGGGTAAACTGTTAGCTTCTTGTTTATCTTATTATATAGATGTCCACCAAGAAATTCAAAGAATTTGCGTGAGAAGGCGGTGCTACGATTAGTAAGTGCTGGGCAAACCCTGTGTTTGACTCTCTTGTTTGCATTAAGTAAAGGATCATACCCTATTAGTGAATGTTGTTTTAGAGCGGAGCACAGAATATAAAGTTGTCTTATGGTATATTTAGCTTATAGCACATTTGTGCATACTATGTAAGTACCTTCCTACTAAAAGCTACCATTTACTGGGTATATCTTTCATTGACTGCTCACTCAAATGTCTCGCTGATGGTGGCGCGTGTGGTGGATTATTAAGTTCCCTTCGAAATGGTTGAGCTGAATGGTGCTGATTCATCCGTCATGTTCGTGAAAGGGCACCGTCAGTAGGGACTGCCATCTCTTAGCTGCCACGGCTTGTTTTAATTTTTGAATTGTTTTTTTTTCTTTTGCTGCGCTCCAAAACCAAAAAAAAAAGGGGTCGTGGCTAAATAGGCTGCCCTACTCAAGCCTCGTGCAGACTAGCGCGACGCGACGGACCGACGTGAATTGAACAATACAATTTCTAAGAAAACTTCACGGTAGAACAATTACCTGTATCGCATCGCGCTAGGCTGCACGACGCTTTAAATGGGACTGAACAGGACTTGTCTGCCGCATGCCGGACAAACTGTGGGCCCAAATAGCACAGACTGAACTGGTGCCTTGAGACAGTGAGGCGGGGTCGCGGCAGACCACGAACGGAGATGGCGGGACGAGTTCGATAGGTTCCATCACAACTGGAAGGAGGACGCGCGGGCTCGCGAACGATGGAAGGAGTGGAAGGAGGCCCAGGAACAGAGTAGGCTAGTAAAAAAATATTTAAATTATATAGTATATTACAGCGCATCGCACTATATCACGATCCGTGATCAATTTGTCTTCTATACACGAGTTGTTTGATACAATGCACCCATTGATACATTTTGTATAACCAGCAGAGCAAATGTTACTTCGTGTCAACACTCTTTGTTCAGATTTATTATTAGTATTAATAACTCGATAACGTATTTATATGCCCTGTTATTGAAACAAAGACTATTAATTTCAACATTGTGAATCCTTTTTCTGTTTTCAGTATTGGAATTGAACTAAATCTTTAGAGGAGTTATATGCTGCCATGTTATTGTGAAGTAACTCCTGTTTAAGTATTGTACGTTGTTTGATTCATTTCATTTTTTAAATCATTGGGACAAATTAATTTGATGCATAATATAGACAGCCGGCTGCCGTTATACTTATTGACAATTAAAGGACAAAACTATTTTATGTCTAGCATGAGTTTAATATTGCATATTATTACCGCAAAGTATATTTACTGCTCATAATCATTATCAGAAGTTTAATATGAATGATGATACCGCACTTAGAAACTCGCCGTTACTTACTGCTGTTATGTTAAGAAAAACTTATCATCAAATCGATTACTGCCGTTATCCTTATTGAAAATTAAAGGTTCCCGTTAAGATATTAAAATGGCAGTCAGGTCAAATTGTAAAAGCTCATTGAGTCGATTCCGTATCTATGTTTAACTAAATTTGGAGAAAAAATATATTTACTGCAGTTATCGTAAGCACGGCAATAAACAAGTTAGGAATTTGAAACTTCTGTACAGACGCCAGGACCTACTACAATCTGTCAAATTTCTATAATAGATTTTCAACTTTTACACTAAAGCATAAGGTTCAAAGTTTATTGGGAAAATTTTACAGTTTCGGGTAGGTTGACCTGCTGGCGTCTGTACATCATGTAGGTACCATATACTGTGGACCAAAAAGACGTCATAAAAACATCTCATGTCCAGGGATATCCGAAAATACCCTATATATGTTCCGCGATTTTTTGTAGTTTTCGAGTTATAATTTTTTTTGTAATTTTTTTGAGTTTTTGCCGGTGAATCTACAAAAAATCATATTTTTTTTTGTAGTGGAGTCAGTTTTTTTTTTTGCCACAGTATCTTATTTAATGTTACTTTCATACTTAAAATAATAAACTTCCTAACACTCCTGCAAGTTATTCAAAAAAGTATCGATAGCAGGAATTTATATTTTTAACTGAAAGACTGAAAGAAGACTGGCAGCGCTCCATGTTATCTGGGTGTCGCACTTAGATTTTGCGTACATTCGCAAAAATACTCTCAAAAGATTGATCTCGGTCGAATTAAGATAAAATGTAATCATAGCATATTTTTAAATATTGGGTTTCGCTACTAAAACGTTTTTTAAAAAGTAAGTAGCTCCGTATAGACAGACCTCATGACAGTAAACCAAAAAGTCATTATGCAGTATACCACCGAGTAAACAGTATATAACATTCAAAGATGGCGAAAATGAATAGTTCCAATAATGGCTACTGAAGGGAAAAGTGGCACTAGTAGCTGACTTTGTATATTAAGCCCTCTACACATTGGCAAAGTAATCGGGCATAATTACGTTATGTCTGGACATAATTGACATAATTACGTCGGGCAAAATGTCTTTTGTTATTAATACTAATGTGAACGTCATACTAACCAATATTATAAATGCGAAATTGTTTGTTTGATACGCTTTCGCACTTGGCCGGTTTCATTCCGTTTTCAGTATTGGAATTGAACTAAATCTTGAGAGGAGTTACGAGTATGCTGCCAGATGTCATTGTGAAGTGAATCTTCTGTTTGTTTTAAATAAAACAAACAAGAAAAAATTAATTCGAATTAATTTGACGCATATATGGAAAGCCGTAAAATACGTAGCAATAAAATAATTTAAATAAATAATTACACTAAGGTATTTTCTATGGCTGCCTATCAAAATAAATTGATTTACGCTTATAACTCGTAACATCCAATTTATGAGCAAGAATATCAAAATCAAATTAAAGAGTACGTAACGAACGAAGCAAATCCAAAGTGCACAGTCATACGTGACGAATTAATGTAACCCTTATTAGTTTGCGTTTTTTTATAAATACGGTTCTTAGTATGTTAAAAGTTGGCAGTAATCGTTTAAAATCTAAACCATCTACATACGATATCAAGGAAGAAACTGAAAATGTTGAAGCTACTTGTCCTGTTTATCTTGATGATCAACGTGGCCAAGATCCAGTGTCAGGATGATGTAGATAACCTCGGTCATTCAGATGCTCGACGACAGTACGACATTTATGACCATCCCCCTGATAATCGGCGACTACTCGGCCATGCCAAGCCTATCGTCGGTGAATGTGTCTGGGAAGAAGAGCGAAGCGAATATACGTGCCTGTGTACGCACACATAAAAAAGCTGGCCATTTATGTGGTTGACCAAATATAAAGTGTTTTTTTTTATATATTTTTTTTATAATAAATTAGATTTGTTACATACAGCTGTAGTGGCAATCATGTCATTTGGTCTAAATAGCTTTTTATTTTTATTATTTGATTTTGCTTTTATATAGATTCTTTTCTTTTAGATTTTGTGAATGTGAGAACGTTGTAGGCTTAACAGACTGTAGATCTGTCGACCATTTTCTATCTTGCTAAGTACCTGGTACTTGTTGATAGGCCTACACTGTCCTCTCATACCTATTAACTCTGTAATTTGAAAACATTGTAAATACCATTTACTTTTAAAAGAGTAACCGTGGAGTTTCTTGCCGGCTCTTTTCCATAGGAAACGACCAATTGGAACCGTGCACCTAGCTTCTGACTTTTCATAAGTGCCCTTGTAGGTTTATGTGAAATAAAATATTTTGAATTTTGAAAAAGACTAAAAACGTATTAGAAATTAATTGTAATGTTGTTTTTATTAAACCAGACCATTTTTTATAGCACGACAAGTGTTGGTTTGTGAATCTGTTGTATACTGGTGACTGACCGTCAAAAACTCCCCATTTACATAACTCGCTCTGCCCCTTACCTGGGGGTAAGGGGTAAGGGAAACTGGGGTTTCCAAAATGAAAATAATCCTAAATATAACGTGGCTAGGTAAAACAAACAAATGAGGCAATGATTTCAACTAAGGTTTCTAAGATCAGGCCTTTTTATACCAACCAAAAGTCAAAGTCAAGTCAAAGTCAAAGTCAAATAATTTATTTCTAATAGGCCCTTATAAGGCACTTTTGAACGTCAAAAATTTACAAAAAAATGAATTGATTCTAGTCGCCTCTTCCAAAAGGTAGTTTTCGCATGGAGAAGAATGGACAAGAAACTCCACCGTTACTCTTTTAAAATGTTTTACAATATTTTGTATAAGTACATTAGTTATATAATTATATGTGAGGACGATGCACCTAGAATAAAATTATTATACCACAATAGGTAAAAAGAATTAAGAATTAAAAATGAAGCAACAACAGATAAACTAATTTTGTGATAGATACATGGTGCTCACATATTTACGAACATTGTAAAAGTAGACGATTTTCTTAAAATTTTACAATTTGTACGGGTCAACCACCGTACAGTCCGTTTACCTGGGTCATCATTATTGTGTCACCCGCTCAGTATGTTTCCATCATTTATATTATTGCACTTACACAGCAATAGTTCAGTACGTTATTCGGCGGCATACCGTGAGCGTGACTCATAATCCCATATCATTCACCATAGTATAAATTAATCTTAATCTTATATTTGTGGAAACAGACAATACAGTGAATTTATTAACCTTAAACTGACTTGCATCTTTTATCTCATCCTTTATCTCTATCTTAACCCAACCCCGAACACAATTAATAAGTCAGTGTGCGAGGAATTGGTTACAGAATATAAATAAAAAAAAAAGATGTTGTCTTTATTCTAAATTGTCCTATGGAGCAGGACCAGCATGTTTCCAAGCATTCTTATCTTGGATATAATCCTCTAATTTGTAATATGGTTGTTTACAAAGTGTACTTTTAATATGAATTTTAAATTTTCTTTCATTTAATTGCAACTAGTCTTCAACAAAACTTTTTTACAAAAAAAACAACCGACTCGGAGTCAGTGGCAACAAACGAAACATCAAAACCAAAGACTTCCGAAATAGAGTTATTTTTCACTTTACAGTATTTATTTTGGAAGTCAGTTTTTTGTTAAAAAGTTTTTATTTTTCACTTTTTAGTTGTGGTACTTATCCCACACAAATTCGAATAGCCTGCTATGTAAATGATAGTGACAGGAAGTTATTATAACAGCATCCATATAGACTAAGTGGAAAAAATACGTAGTATTGAAGCTAACTCAAAAAGTACCCAAGCAAAGTTAATCGCATTATATGGGACCATCTCGAGAACATACCCCAAACAAAAAATGATTTTTTAAATCCGTTTATATATGCCGCCGGAATTATGCCCGAACATACATAAAAAAATATGTGTAATAAACATCCGAATTGGTGATCTCCTCCGTTTTTAGAAGTCGGTTGAAAATATATTTTTCTAATTACATACTTATGGTTTTCTTTTTAATAAAATTAAATACAAAAAAAACATAATTATTGTTTAATATCAAAATAATTAAAAAATGTGCGGTCGGGGGACCCTCGTCAGGAAAGAAGTTCCTTTGAGGTCAAAATTTATATCCAAGATGACGGCTGCAAACATTTAGAAATTTTTTCGTCATGGGTATCATTATTATAGTTCCAAAGGGTGCAATCCTTCTGGGACAACTAAATGTTCATTACAATAAATTATTGAATGATACCAAATTAATCTATGAACTTTTCAATAAAAGTCAAAAACATCAGCTTCCAGGTTATCCACAATTTCAGGATATGAAACATACATCGTTTTTATTTTCATCTCAACATAATATTGGACCATTGAGAAAACAATAAAGGAGATGGACAAAATGTACCCCACGGTGTACAAACATAAATTTATTGCAGTTAATTTGAATTTAAAAAATAAAGATTTTTGAATAACTTTTTATGCCTTATAGCAGAAGTGGAGAAATAATCATAATTAAAAGTTTTTCAGTTTGATTTTTGCTAAAATACCTTTTTATGTTGCCATATAATATTAACGAAGACAAGAACAGGGAAAAACAATAATTAAACGCATTAAAAAAAACGCATAGCGGGTCTAAAATATACTCTTAAATTATTTGTAACCTAAATCTAACAAAACATGATTTTTTTATGGTTTCTTATTTATAAATTGAACCATTAAGATAGAATTTCTGGATGTTAGTGCAGTTACGGATAGTATTATTTCACGTTATTACTGGCAGCACCGCCGAAAAATGTCAATTGTCATAAGTAGTCTGTGATTGTCATATACGTCTTCTCTTCTCTTTGATCGCGCTGGGATTTCTTTCGGTGTTCGTTCGATTCGAATTGTGTTTACGTTTTCGCTTATACGTTTATATTTTATAGTGTTGTAGCCCCACGCGAGTGCTCCACTAATAATTATTGTAAACTGTGTAATACTTAAGGAAAATGGACCTTTTACAAGCGTGTGTTAACTGTGGTATCACAATTAGAGAACGCATCAGGCGGCATGTAATATCATCATTACCCCCTGATGTGACTGTTCTTTTATCGGAGTGGTTAACTTTTGAGGTAATTTCTAATTTCAATAAGTACTTCTTACTAAAATATTAACGAGAGGTATTATTACCCCATATTCTCACGTCGTAGTCAAATCTTGAGACTAATAGGTTTTTATTTTACCTTCACAGTTATCACCTCATAGCTGTGTCTGTGGTGCCTGCTATGACAATATAAGAAGATGCCTCGCAACCAATTCAAGGGAAAGACAACTTGGTCATAGCAATGTTTGTTATGGCTGTGGTAGATCAGTTACACGTGCAAGAAGACACAACATTTCGGAATTGAGCCCTCTTGCCTTAGTTGTATCATCATGGCATCACCATGTGAGTAAATTATTTTTATTATGTATGTATTAACATTCACTGTCTGCAAAGTTAACAAACCTGTAAACACCATAAGTAGGATCACTGTTATTAAAAATCTAATGAGAAATACAATTCAGTTCTTTATACTACAGTATTGATTATTAAACGCTACTATTTGAAAAGTAATGAGGAATTTAAATATAAGATTTGTTAAAATATATCAGTTTGAGATAAAGCTATTTACTTCCCTTATCATTAATTCTTACACTGTGTAATAGTAAGATGTACATGCTAATATAATATATAAAAAAATAATAGGAAGACAAGCTTTTGCTAATCTAGTGACTGGACAATATGGTAAAAGCTTATATGTTTTCAGGCCAGAGCAGCCAACTTTTTATGTCATGGTTGTTACGTAAGAGCTAACCGAGAAGTGGTCCGAAGAAACATTGTTGATGCTGACCGTTTTCATACCATAGAAGGAAATCAAGCTGTTCATGAAATTGAAGTTCCAATTCCTCCACCACTCCCTCCTGGCCCAGCTGTACGGAATGATCCTGATGTATCATCAATCGCCCTGCCGAATTATAGATGGTGTGCTAATACATCTAGGCGATGTATATTTGATGGATGTCAGCGAAGTGCAGGTCATTTAGTGCCTACCTTGATTAAATCATCAATGCTGTTAGACTATAAACTTTATGTGCCTCGAAGTGCCCGAGTGTGTGAGAATCATTTAAATTCAAATGAATGGGAGTTATTATTAGAGAATACAAGTTTAACAAATTATTTCACAGCAAACCAAATTGAAAGCTTGTTAGATACTAAAAGTGAAGAAAATGTAATTGATTTCGAAAACATTGAATCAATTCCGGCTAATGTGTGTCATTATTGGACAGGGCGCACTCCCCAAGAATTCCTAGAACTGCATAATAACATACCAATACAGTCCGTTGTTTCCAAAAAATCTAAAACTGCATTAGCAATGCTTTTAATTAAATATCGGACGGGTGATAGTGATGCTAGGATATCTAGTCTTTTTAGGATTCCTAAATCCAGTCTACAATATAAGATGAGTGCTGTGAGGAAATGTCTGACTAATCACTTTGTTCCATTACATCTTGGGGTGTCTCACATATCTCACCGAGAATTGGCAGACAGAAACACTACAATACCTGAAAAGTTATTTGGAAATCCTCAATCTGATGCTTCTGATAGGTGGGCTATTGTACAATGTGATGGTACATACCTATATGTGCAAAAAAGTTCTAATTATAAATACCAAAAACAAACATACAGTCTTCATAAGTATCATAACCTAACCAAACCATTTTTGGTAGTATGTTGTGATGGACATATTATAGATGTGTTTGGACCTTTTGCTGCAACACAAACAGATGCAGAAATAATGAATAATTTAGTTTCTAGTGATGGTGGTTTATTTCAATATTTTAGACAAAACGATGTCTTTATTTTAGACCGTGGCTTTAGAGATTCGATCTCCAACCTAGAAGCTCTTGGTTTCACAGTACACAAACCTGAAACCAGAGATGAAGGAGAAACACAATTATCTGCCCTACAAGCTAATAAAAGCAGATGTGTGACACTGTGCCGATGGGTTGTAGAAATAGTGAACGGCAGGTTTAAGCGTGACTATAAATTGTTTAGAAATGTGTTTTTCAATTTAGCCTCTTCACATATGATGGAAGATTTTAGGATTGCTGCTGCGCTCATAAATAAATTCCATAAAGTTATTGAAAATCCCGAAAATGCAGATGAAATAGTTGAAATAGCAATCTCAAGGTTGCACTTGCCTAACTACTTAGGTCAATTCATACAAGAGTACAATTTAAATAGACGAAGAGTGCTATTCAGAAGGATTGATGCAAACCTGCCGATTCTTAATACTTTTCCACGGTTCAGTACAAACGAGTTGAAATTAATTTCATTAGGACCGTATCAGGTGCAGCAGGCTCGCTCCTATTATGGCGAACATATTAGAGCGCATGGCATTTATGAAGTAGAAATAAGTCCAGAGCTAGAGTTTTCACAGGAACTTCTATTGCACATAGGTGGCAATCACCCTGTTCTTTTAAGTGGTCGCATTAAATCTAGACTTACATCTAGACGTGAGTATTATACTTATATTTTATACGATGAGCATCCGTCAACGCAAGATCAACCTAGAAATGCCATCTTAGGTTATTGGTGTAGTTGTATAGCAGGAAACCGGACTGTTGGATGTTGTGCTCATATCATGACAATTCTTTGGTACTTGGGATGGGCGAGACATCAAGAAAGCATTGTTCCACCAGCTGCATTTTTAGATAATGTTTTAATAACATTAAATGATTAAAATAAAGTTCTATGTTTTATTATTTGCCTAATACAGAATATGCTACTGTAGATATTTTACTTTTTATGCTATAAAAATAGTTACAAACTAGATATTCTCTGATTATAAAAAACCAGTGTGGTTTTATGAAACCACGGTAAAAGTGAAACTTTACTTTATCCCTACTCCGCGGCCGACCGTCACGCGACATGCAACACACAGACCTTGCATGTCGCGCGACGGTCGGCCGGTCACGCGACATGCAACACACAGACCAAAAAGTTTGAGACGATCTAATAAAAGTTTCACTTTAAAAACTGCTCTCCCAGTTTTTTAGTTAACTAAAATACTATTTATATTAAACACCTTACGAATATATACACATTAAGCTACATAAAATACCTTAACCGAAGTGCAAAAATCAACTTTTTCAAACTCTCATAACTTTTGTCCACTACTGCTGATCAATATGCGCCTTTCTAATTTTGTTTACAGAAGATCAGTACTATTAAATGACATAGATTTTATATCTGTACATTCTGGGGTATAAGCCCATACAATTTTTGGCCATGTCTTTTTGAAATGTTGGCACCACTCGCGTTGAGTACGGATTCCATGTCTTTGGAATTACGAGTGTTATGATTTTAGTTTATAGAAATTGTATTTGAATATTATTATAATTATTAGCCGTTTGTGAGCCACAACAGGGCGAAGGCCTCTCTTACCTCCTTCCACTTATCCCTATATACTGCTGTTTGTAGCTAATTCTTATGAAAAATTAGAGTTCGTGCCGCCATCTGCTCTTGCCACGTTGCCGTTTACTGCTGTTTGGGATTCACTGAGTGGTTATTTTAGCTCATAGCTCCTTCGTGTTTGAATGTACGTTTTTTTTATACAAAAATTTCACCAATCGGACAAAGAAACACCTGGTCCGCACACTTGTATTCTCCATCTTTCTCTACGGGGTAGAGACTTGGACGATCAAGTCTACCGATAGGCGAAGAATTAACGCCTTTGAAATGTGGTGCTAGCGCCGCGTACTAAGGATACCATGGACAGCCCATCGCACAAATCTCTCGAACCTGAAACAACAAAAATGAGAGAAAGCACAACAACTGTCTTCAACCTGTGTTTAGGAATAAACAAACTAGGTTTTGTAGGTATAAAACTGTAGTATATTGATGTAAATTTTTACATTACATTCGTTTGAAGATGTTTCGTTGTTGGTGGCGCGTGTGTTGGATCATTTAGCTCCCTTCAAAATGGTTGAGCTTAATGGTGCTGATCCATGCGTCATTTCGTGAACGGGTACGTCAATCGGGACTGGTCATCTCTTAGCTGCCATGGCTTATTTTCATTTATTTTAAATGGTTATTTCTTTTTTTCTTTTTATTACGGACGCTTTTACAAACGTGCACGTCTTTCTACATTCTTACATGCATAATTTCAACATAAATGCTATAACCAATATTTTGTATATTTTTTTAATTTAAAAGAGTGTCCGTTTAGTTTTTTGCCTTTTCTTCTCTATAGATACCTACTACACTTTGGTATGGGCAACTAGCTTCATATTTCTGACTGACCGACTTGTTGACAATTCAAAAGTGCCTGTAAATGGTTTAATTGAAATAAATGCTTTGAGACGTTTCTACGCGGGCGTTTGCGCAGTGGTCGGCGCGGCGCGTTTTCTAACATTTGCAAAGAATCATCTAATTTCTTAATATCTACTGGTTCATTAATTCTAGCATCTTTATTTTTACAGTAGTTTAGGAAACGCTGTAAATATACATTTATTCTCTTTAATCTATTTAAATTAGAATGTTTCTCAAATTTTATTATTTTGTTTGTTACAACAACATGACATTCAATGGTGTGCGAGTGTTTAATTTTAGGTAAGATATTAGGGATTTGTGTGTGTGTTTGTGTAGGCCAACAAGATGGGTCATTAGCGAGGAACCCTTTCCACCAGAGGAGACAGGACTGCAAGTGCTTAGGAGTATCCTCTAGACGCAATATCTGCAGGGTTTTGATCTGTGGGAACATAACAGAAGGTGAATACAGTTCCAATTTGATTGATTTCATTCACTCGGTTACACACAAATATTTTAAGATCCTTGGGGGGGACCCAGGGATCTTAGAATATCTTCACCCAACCTTTTTTTTTTTTTTTTTGTCGCTGAGGAATGCTTTATGCATTGCCGCTCGTGGGGGACGAGACGGGGTATGTGGGACTCCTGTCGGAATGACAGTATACCCACTAAAACTCAGCGGTGTTCCCACATCGCCGTGATGGGAGGGCCATGGGAAACCGGCTCAGCCTTTACATCCACAACCCTCCCGGCGCATGCCCGCCTAGCTGGCGGGCCCCGCATGCCCCCCAGGTTGGGGGGCTACGGGAATGGCCGGGAACACCTGGCCATTCCCGTCCGACACTGGTGGAGGCCTGTGCAATACAGGCAAGGGTGCCCCCACATCCGTTGCCTGCTGGCCTCCACCTGGGAGGAGTCGGAGATGACTATCAAATTGACGTCTTCTTCGACCCCTCCTCCGCCTTCGGAGCGGCGCCGCGTGAGGATCGTCCTCCCGCGCGCGCTCTGCCGACTCCTTCTGGGACATGACATGTTCGCAGAAGGAGGCGACTGCCGCCCAGGACCTTTCATTCCCCAGCATGGCGTTGACCAAGCCGGGGAGTGAGAGGTCCGGTCCTATCACCGCGATAAGAACTTGGCGCGTCTCGGTCCACGGCGGGCACACCTCGAGGGTGTGCTGCGCCGTGTCCTCCACCGCACCACAGTCGTGGCACGACGGTGTCTCCTCCCGTCCGATTCGGTGCAGGTACGATCCGAAGCAACCGTGTCCGGACAGCACCTGCACCAGACGGAAGGAGAGGAACCCGTGCGACCGCTCGAGCCAGTCTCGCAGGACAGGCCCGATCGCGTCGAGGGTTCGGCGACCGAAGGCTGCGGTGGCGAGTTCCCCCGTCCAATGGACGACGATGGCGTCCCTCGCCTCCCGCCGGACGGCCTCCCGCTCTCCCGGGGCTGGGCGTTCTCCTCTCGCCCTCCGCCCCGCCGTCCATTCATACACTCTGGCGAGCACCCACGCCTCGAGTTCCCAAGGAGGGGTGCTGGCCAGAGCACATGCTGCCGCGAAGCCCACCGTGCGGTAGGCCCGCGCCACCCGCTGGGCTATGGCCCTTTGGGGCGCCCGCAAGGCGGTGGCGTTCTCCCTCCTCTGGAGGGAGGCCTCCCAGATAGGAGCCCCGTAAAGGGCCATACTCCTCAAGATGCCGGCGTAAAGTTGCCGGCATCGCGCGCTGGGCCTCCCCAAGTTGGGAAGCAGCCACGAGAGCGTACCTGCGGCCTTCAGCAGGCGCGACGACAGGCCGCTAAAATGCGGACCAAAACGCCACCTGCTGTCGAGTACAAGGCCCAAATATTTCATCTGGGCCTTCACCTCAATTCTGACGCCCTCCACGAAGATGTGGGCGTCAGGTGGGGGGCGCTGCCGAGGTCCGTGGAAGAACACAGCTTCGGTCTTGTGCAGCGCCACCGTTAAACACCTAGGCGGCGGATCCTCCCCGCGACCAAGGATCCGCCCGCCGAGGCCAAGTTGGCCGCCTCCCTGAAACTCCCCCCCCGGGCGGTGAGGAGAGTGTCATCCGCATAGCAGATGATACTCGTGCCTCGGAGGAGAGTTCCCCGCAAGAGCCAATCATAGGCGATGTTCCAGAGGAGAGGTCCTATGACTGACCCCTGCGGCACGCCAGCCTCAACGGCGTATCGCCGGACTTGGCCAGTCCTATTTACCAGGACGATCGCCCGATCCTCCAGGTAGCTGGCCAGTAGATCGCGCATGTATCGAGGCACTCCGTATCTTCACCCAACCTAGCACAACCTTTGAATCAGTCCATATAAATTTACGATTTATATTACAATTTAATGACTAATACTTTTGCACATAAACGTGTACCTAACAAAAAGCCACATAACTCCAATCGGCGTATAGTGGTTGGGTTCATTGGTGCAACTCGTGCCTTAGCACACGACAACCTGACTGTAATGTTCTGATTATGATTCACAGAATTCAGGTAAATACAAGCTGCACGGGCTTATTGAGAGGCATCCACAAAACAATGTAATTCTATATGACCCAGTAGGTCACACAGAACACAGAACCCTCCTTATAATATGAATATTAGTTAAATTTGAAAATTCTTTTAATAGGTTAGTCCAGTTTTTACAAAACTCAGCTGAAACTGGACCATCTCAGTCTCGGATCGAAAACCTTGGAAGTAGTAGAAAATTTACCTTTTAGTAATATGAGTAGAAGGCTTTAGATCTGTAGAGAGTTGCAGCGTATCAACCTTGGGACGCCAATTGAGACCAATACTCTGGATTCTTTGTTGAAATCAAAAAGGTTTACAGAATCACATTTATCATCAAATAATTGAGGGCAATTTGTTAGAAATTTCCTTAGGGGAAGGGATGCAGAATTAAGTGTTTTGACATCTTCGTGATAGATGTGTTTTAGTCTTTCTATAGTTTCTGACCCTGTATTTAAGTCATCTGCATAGAAATCGTTTCAGATTACACAAGCAATAGACTCATTCGTACACTCGTTAGCCAGTTATAAGAGGTATCGAGTACTTAAAAATGAGGCAGAGGCAGTACCATATGTAACTGTATTGAGTTGTAAAACATCTATCGATTGGGACTTATCATCACGCCACAAAATAAGCTGCAGATGGCGCTGCTGTTGCTCGACTTCAATTTGCCGGTACATTTTCTCGATGTCTGCTGTGAGAATGAATTTATGCCTGCGAAATTGCAATAAAATAGAGATTAAATCACTCAGCACTGCTGGACCTATCATTTGAATTTGATTGAGCTGAGCTAGTTTTAGAAGAGGCATTGAATACTACGCGGAGCTTTGTGGTTTCGCTTTTTTTCACGGATTATTGCGCGATGACTGTGATGAGGCTTGTAGTATCCAAATTCTGGTTTAGTCATTTGAGTTAAATACCTTAATTTGCATATTCATCTATAAATGCCTTGTATTTGGCCTTTAAACCAGGATATTTTATAAATTTTCTTTCCAAACTATGAAAACATTTTTAGTGACATAGACTCCCCAAGAGCCTTCAGGCGACTCTTTCATGGGCATGAACACAGAAAATCTGCCATTCGTTTAGCGAGATACGGTTTGTACAAAATTATGAAATGAAATGAAATTGTTTATTCTGTAAATAGGATATTGGAATCACTTTTACACGTCATCTTAAAAAAATAATTAAAAATTAGCTAGATGAGTTCGGCGTTTCCTATCTGACTACTCTGAGAAGAAAGGCCGAAACAAACTCAGAGGTCACAGTCTCTTTTAAAGTCCAGACATAATCTTGGTCAGGCCATATGAGGACCATGTAGATTAGTGTCTGAAATGGTCTTTTGAGATGATCTTCACAGAATTGCTCTTCGATGGAATATGTTTTTGTGGCAGGTAAGTCATCAATTTTCCATTTATTTTCTAACGAGTCTAGTCTAGTGCGACATTTAAGTTGGTAAAGGCAGTCGAGTTAGCCGAGAGCGTGCGATGCGCGCGCAGGCCGTACGGCGCGAGGGCCAACCTTTCAAAATGGAAAAGAGGTGTTATATTTCTTAGTTTTTTATTAATTATAATAAAATTACGTTGAATAAAAGAGTCATTTTCAATAGGGTTCCTTCTACGCATGAAGCGAACATAAAAAAAAAAAAACTCAATTAATTGGTAATCTCTCAAGCTACAATGGTTTGAGGTTTTATACTTGATTGACGGGAACAAAATTAAAACTATTTTGATGTTTTTTTCGTTTCTGCTGCATTAAATCAATTTTTGAAAAGTACAGAATTATATTTTCATTAAATTATCTATACAATGGTATATAAATGAAGTAGGTTCTGTGTAGGTACTATCAGGAGTGTAACAATAAAAACAGTTGCAGAAAGGAGGCAAAACTAATTTTTCCATTGCAGGGCACTCGCTAATGCTTAGAATTATGAGTCGTGCAAAAGACAAGGAATATGATTTTTTCCAAATTCCCGCGGGACAAGGAATAAAGGGCTTACGCTGTATGCCAGTGTCTGGCAAAGTGCTAGTCGTCGATTAACAGATAGAAACAAAGCTGATCCTGCTCTAAAACCGCTTTTGGGCTCATATGTAGTTCATTATTGACAAAGAGACTCGGTTACGAATTCTTTATTAAATCGATAGTTATTTGTGGGTTTTTTTTTAAACTTTACTAATTAAAGAAAGCTTATTTTTGTTGAATTGATTATTTAACTATTTATTTGGTTCCACTGTACTTTAACACCCGCGCGTGTGATGCTTCAATTTTTTTTGGTATAGATAGATGGAGGTCTTCATGTTAAACGCTTTCGCAAAATTTCACATTGCGCAAACGTCTAGTTTTTCAGAAATCCAAGTTTAAAAAAAACAACTTTTTATGTAATAAATTTAAATACTCCCACTATCACACCAATACCGTAAGAAACTTTGGCGATTTATTTCTCGTCACTTATGGTTTTGCGCACTTTGGAGTTTTCAAATATACACAAAAAAGGATCTATTCTATAAAAAAATAATGCTATTATAAAAAAGCGACAAGTGTTAAAGTACAATGGTTCCATTTATTTTAAGCTTGAGTGCTGGACTTGATTGGATTGAAGTTTCGTGATAATTCTTTTCCCAAGCAGTCTACGCTTTGGAACTATCAGCTAAAGACAACTTTTTGATCAACGAATGTAGTGTTGGTAGACAATTCAATTGCTGTAAGAAAATAAACTGAATCAGTTGCTTATATTATTCGTTTTCCTTAAAAAGAAAAAAAGAAAACAGAAAGAATATGCTTTAATGTTCACTAGTCAGATTATCAGCTCATTGCTCATCGTTGTATCGCCTGTTAGCCATGTCTCCGGGACGCGTAGTATAACCACTTCTATCTTTATACAAAGCATCATTTCATTTCTTAATTTTTCAAATCGCGCTGTAATAATATTTCTACATTACATTTTGTTTCTTCCGCTTCTATCGGTAGTCATGCTGATCAGAAATACAAAAAAGATATAATTATGTAGTATATTGGCACACCTGATTAGGGCATCTGTGATTTAATTGTCTTCTATACACCGGTTTTTTGATATCAACGCACTCATTGATAAATTTTGTATAACCAGCAGGGCAAATGTTACTTCGCGTCAACCCCAAAACTCTTTGTTCAGATATAACATTATTCGATAAAGTATTTATTTGGACTATTATCAAAGCAAAGACTATTAATTTTAACATTGTGAATTACTTTTTCCGTTTTCAGTATTGGAATTGTACTAAAATCTTGAGTGTGAAGTCTATGCTGCCATATTTTATTGTGAAGTAACTCGGAAATGGAGGGTTTTTATTATATCGTTTGATTGATTTAATTTTGCAAATCATTGGAACAAATCAATTTGATGCATATTATATAGGAAGGCGTCCAATAGGTAACAATAAAAATAAATAAATAAGCTAGGGTTTTTCTATGGCTATCTCCCAGATATATAAAATACATAATTAGTTTTATCGATTAACTATTTAATTTAGAAAAGATATATTTACTGGTATTAAAGCTATAATAAACCGTTCATTCTAAACCGGTTTCGAGTTCTAGTACGATACGACTTAATCGACTCAGTCGTTCGATACGATTATTATGAAATTGATTCGGCGACACACTAAGATGCATTAGATATATATATTTTTTAAATAATTCTATTGCCATTAAATTATGTGTTCAGAGTTTTAATAATATAGGTGACCCAAATGAGTACTACGCTGAGTTCTTTTCACTATTAAACACGCAATTTAATGGCACTTTTCCAAAAGTCTGTAGATCTATGCTCGAGCATTATGTCGTATGGCAAATGAAAGAAAATGTAAAAGTGATATTAAAAGTACACTTTGTAAACAAGCAAATTACAAATTAGAAAGTTATATCCAAGATTAGATTGCTTGGAAACATGCTGGTCCTGCTCCATAGGATAATCTAGAATCTAGGCAAAATCAAACTGGTGGCTAATTCAATTGTATAATTTAAATATATTTAAAAAAAATATTACATTGAGTTTACATTCTGTGATTACTTCCTCACACACTGACTTATTAATTGTAAAATTTTAAGAAAATCGTCTACTTTTACAATGTTTGTAAATATGTGAGCACTATGTATCCATCACATAATTAATTTATCTGTTGTTGGTTAATTTTTAATTCTTTTTACCTTTTGTGGTATAGTAGTTTTATTCTAGGTGCATCGTCTTCACATATAATTATATAACTAATGTACTTATGCAAAATATTGTAAAACATTTTAAAAGAGTAACGGTGGAGTTTTTTCCCCATTCTTCTCCATGCAAAAACTACATTTTGGAAGGGGCAACTAGAAACAATTAATTTTTTTGTAAATTTTGTCGTTCAAAAGTGCCTTATAAGGGCCTATTTGAAATAAATGATTTGACTTTGATACACGGATGAATTGATAAATTAATTTGCCCTTGTTCTCCAATATCCAATTTATGAGCATGAAAATCTTGAGATAACTTAATGAACGAAACAATTTCAAAGTGACGTGACGAATTAATTTAACCCTTATTAGTTTGCATATAAATACGGTAAGTAGATAGGTAGTATGTTTATAGTTGGCAGTGATCGGTTGAAATCTCAACAATCTTCATACGAGATCAAAGTAGAAACTGAAAATGTTGAAGCTACTTGTCCTGTTTGTCTTGATGATCAGCGTGGCCAAGATCCATTGTCAAGATGATGTAGATAACCTCGGTAATTCAGCTGCTCGACGACAGTACGAAATTCCTGTCAACCCTAATGGTCGGCGATTTTTCGGATGTGTGTGGAACGTAGAGATTGAAATTTGTGAAGAAGAAAAGAAAAGTAAAGATACGTAAAAAAAAGTTGGCCATTTATGTGGTTCGCCAAATAAAAAATAAAAACATATTATGAATAAATGGAAATGTTGTTTTATTAACTCAAACCATTTCTTATAGCACAAAAAAACCTGCTAAGTGCGTATCGCAATATTTACAATGAAGGGTTCCGTAGTTGAGATGAAATCATCCTAAGAAAAAACTTTACATGTTTTTGCAACTGGAAATGTGGCCTACGTAGCTGTGATAGTTTTCTTTTTAATTTCGTTTGTTAAACTACTGCCGTGATTTTTTTCACGACAGGGGGGAGGACATCCGGGGATACCGCATCTGGGGATACCGCACTCCGGGGATACCGCACGGTCTCCGGTGAGGCGGCGAGCCTCCTTGCCGGATTACCGCCATGGGATCTGGAGGCAAAAGCCTTCGCGCACATCTGGGAGTGGCGCGAGGAGTCGAAACGCCGGGGCGTAACTTCGTTTCCGCGAGAAATCGCGGCACAGCGGACAGAGCTCCGGCGGGATCTCTTGGCGTCAAGGAGAGTGCGATTGTCGCAACCCAGTGCTGGGCATGCCACTATTGCGGCGATAAGTCCCCTCTTTGAGGAGTGGCTAGAGAGGTGCCACGGCGTCCTCACCTTCCGCTTGACGCAGGTCCTTACCGAACATAGTTGTTTCGGGAGGTTCCTGTTTCGTATCAGGCGGGAGGAAACGCCCGGGTGTCATCACTGCGTGGATCGCCCGGAGGACACGGTGGAGCATGCGGTGGAGGTCTGCCCGGCTTGGGCAGAGCATCGCCGTGTCCTCGTGGAGGCGATCGGTGGCGGGGATCTCTCGCGTCCAGCCCTGGTCCAGGCCATGGTACGGAGCGAGAAGGCATGGGAGGCCGTCACCTCCTTCTGCGAAGCTGTAATGCTCGCAAAGGAGGAGGCAGAACGCGTGAGGCAGAGGCAAAATTTCGCGCCCTCACGCCCCTAGCCGCCGCAGAAGACGCCCTGGGCGTCGGGAATCGCAGGCTGATTCCCGGCCACCGTAGGCGCGGACTTGCGGACGGTGAGCAAGGGTAGCTCGCCGTCCGATAAGGACCAGGCTCGGGTCGACGGCGCGTTGTGTTCCACGCGCGCCTCAAAGAGATGTCAGCGAGTGAAGGGGTCCGATAGGACCGATGCCTGCCGGGATTGCGGGAAAGTCCGAAAGGGATACCGTGGCCCTGGCAACGTACAGGCAACTGAAGGAACACGGGTGGGTTTTAGTCAGTAAGAGTCTGACACGCCCTCCCGCTCCACCCAGAGCGGGAGAAGTTATTTAATAATTTCCCACCCAAAAAAAAAAGCGGGGAGGACACTCCAACAAAAATTTGCACTTTAGAGCTCAATATTTCACAAACGGATCCCTGAATCCAAAAATGGTTTTTACACACTGTGGTATTCCACTATATGGAACCACATCTTTTAGCTTACTTACGGTTCGCGTTCATGACTCCAGGCCGCTGCTCACTTCAGCCTGCTGTTCCTGCTCCGCGCCCTTAGCTTCGGGTCGCTGCTTCAACCTACCTACTTTTATAATTCCTTGTACCTCTATCTTTTAGTACGCTTCATGTGTTTCTTATTTATTGTGACCTACGTTTAGCTCCACGGAGGTAAACGTAACGTTAAAACACTCAATATTTATAATGATAGACGAGAAAAAAAAAACATCCCCACTTTACGTATAGGGGAGGTACCCTAAAAAATGTTTTCATGATTTTATTATACCATTTTGTCGGCGTGATTAAAATGTATAGCCATGCCAAATTACAGCTTTCTAGTACTAAGAGTCTCTGAGCTAAGCAGCGGGCAGAAAGACAGACAGACAGACGGACATGGCGTAACTATAAGGCTTCCTTGTTGACTACGGAACCCTAAAAAATTGTTGGTTTGTAAGACTAACCCGCTCAGCTCCTTACCAGCCCCCAGTTTATGAAATGAAAATTATCCGAAATGTCATGATTTCTTGTTTATAATAGGTACTATGTTCTGGAATTTTGTTTATATCAATTGGCAACACAGCCAACCACCATGCCGTTAGCTTTATGGTGGGGTGAAATTGAGACTAGTTTCACGCTTGCGGTCGCTCGGTCAGTTCGCAGAGAGCGGTCGATCTAGTGGGGGAGGCCTTTGTCCAGCAGTGGACGTCTTTCGGCTGAAATGATAATGCCATTTTATTCCCATTTTATTTACTCACAAGCACTGCTAGATATCGGCCTCAAAGATCTAAATGATCACTGGTAAACGAGTAAGACGTTCTAAATAACAGTTTAAAATAGTAAAATTATATTATAGTTGTACTGATTATATTAAAGTTATGCTGATTGTAATATCGACATAATATCTGTGTCCATTTTGATATTAGTAAAATACAATCCAGAGTGAGACATTGGCATCTCAACATCTACATTGGATCCGATAAGACTTAATCAGGGTACTCCTTGATAGTGTTATCGGGCCTAAGTCCTTCAACGCACTGACTGTGCGGCACGCCGCATGTCTATTTTATATGAGATCGTATAATTCCAACGCACTGACTAGCGGCTGGCCGACAACCGCAACGGTTGAATGTGCGAAAGGAGCATTGAAGATGTAAGAGTGCGCTATACTTTTGTCTTAAATGCTTTGGCGAGGTTACCTTTCGTCAGTATTTAGTGTGCTTAAGCAATAGAGTAATATGCTAGTTCTTTTTAAAGGAGGTGATTTTCATGCTTGGTCTTGAATGCTTGGACCAGGCTACTCTTCGTTATTATTTTTGGCCGAGGTATAGTGCGCTTATATTCTACCTAGTTGAAAAGAATTTGATACGTTGTTGGAGCACACTCTGATAGTGTTGTTATCTTTTAAAAATAGATGCATTATATTCCCGTCGATACTTGGTTCAGGCTACTCTTCAACAGTGTTTGGCTGGGGTATAGTGTGTTATGTTATATGGTTTATTGTTAAAAGACTTGGCATGAGTATCCTGCAGTAACTAAACATTGTAGTTATATGGCTGAGCAAGCCCTGCTAGTTTGTAAGTATTTTTTTTATTAGAGGCTATTGCCACTTGTCTTTGGAGGCTATTGCCACTTGACTTTGGCGGCTAATTCCACTTGAATTTAGAAGCTATTGCCACTTGAAACTGGAGGCTATTGCCACTTGAAACTGGAGGCTATTGCCACTTGAAACTGAAGGCTATTGTCACTTGAATCTGGAGGCTATTACCACTTGAATCTGGAGGCTATTACCACTTGAATCTGGAGGCTATTACCACTTGAATCTGGAGGCAATTGCCACTTGAAACTGGAGGCTATTGCCACTTGAAACTGAAGGCTATTGTCACTTGAATCTGGAGGCTATTGCCACTTGAAACTGGAGGCTATTGCCACTTGAAACTGAAGGCTATTGTCACTTGAATCTGGAGGCTATTACCACTTGAATCTGGAGGCTATTACCACTTGAATCTGGAGGCTATTGCCACTTTAATCTGGAGGCTATTGCCACTTGAATCTGGAGGCTATTGCCACTTAAATTTGGAGGTTATTGCCACTTGAATCTGGAGGCTATTACCACTTGAATCTGGAGGCTATTGCCACTTGAATCTGGAGGCTATTGCCACTTAAATCTGGAGGCTATTACCACTTGAATCTGGAGGCTATTGCCACTTGAATCTGGAGGCTATTGCCACTTGAATCTGGAGGCTATGGCCACTTAAATTTGGAGTTTATTGCCACTTGATTGAAGAGACCTATGTATACCATGTTTCTGTTCCTTGGCTATGTGTCATATTCTGATTTCGCATCCCAATGAACAATTTTATATCCAATTGGATTCTTTTTGTCGGGAATCTGAGTACTATGTGCCGATGTTGAACTGTTAGGAGTAAACTCTGACACTTATACTTTTATAAACGAAGCGAACGCTAGATCACTGTGTTGCTACGAAAGCAGCCGTGTCCGCTATAATTAATGATTATGTTAAATATGATGTACTTTGGTCCAACCACTTCCCTCTTTTAATGCAATGCAACTTAAATGAAATCAAAATTAAGTACAATTCAAATAACAATAAAAATCTGTTATGTAACAAAATAAAATGCGGTGATAGAAAACCTAAGCAAATTGACATTTATACTAAATTTTGTAATGATAATTTTAAATATATTGACTTTCCAATTGAATTGAGTGCGTGTTGTGACTATGTTTGTAATTATTTGGACCACAGAACTATTATTGATGAAATGTATGATGACATTGTTAATATTTTATGACAAACTGCTTCTGAAAGTTGCGAGATAAATCTTGTGCGAAATAGGAAACCAGTAATGGGGTGGAATAAGCACGTGAGTGATGCTCATAGGCAGGCCAAGCTAAAGTTTGAGCAGTGGATGTATTATGGAAGACCGAGCCAGGTTCGTGGTTGGAGTGAAATGCAAATAAGTCGTAATTTTTGGGGCTTGCCGGTGAGTGTCAGCAGTGCTACTGAGGTCACGGGGATTGCAGAATTATTTAGGCAGCACTTCGCTGTGTCGTCACAGTTGAGACCGTCACAGTTTACACGCAGTGCTGGTTGTAATGGTCAGGAGTAGTGTCCGGTTTACGGCAAAGGAGGTAAGACATGTCAAAAGTGAAAGTGGGTGATTTTACAGATGCATTACGACAGTAATGCGCTAAATGAGGCCAAAGTTATTAAATAAATGATTGATTACATCGACAACAGCAAGTCCAAATTAATGGTGTTAATTCACTGGGTCTAAAAGTGAAAATGGGTGTTCCACAAAGCTCGATTTTGGGTCCTTTCCTCTTTTTAGTTTATATTAATGATCTACCCCATTTATTAAAAAACAAACCACATATGGTGGTATTTGCTAACGATACTTCCCTAATTTTTAAGATAAATAGACGTGCATCAAATCTTGACGACTCAAATAACGCCCTACTGCAGGTCCAAAATTGGTTTACTGCAAATAATTTAGTGTTAAATGGGAAAAAAACGAAATGCATAAGATTTGCTTTACCGAATGCTAAAAGTAGTGATTGATATAGTATTGAATGGGGAGAAACTATAATTCGTAGATAAAACTGTTTTCCTGGGGATCACGCTCGACTCAAGGTTCATGGGGTCCGCATTTAACATCTCATGCAGGACGGTTAAGTTCAGCAGCATATGCTGTAAGAAAAAATCGTCAATTTACTAATATACGAGTAGATACCGCAAGGCTAGTCTATTTCAGTTACTTTCATAGTATCATGTCTTACGGTATTTTACTATAGGGACGGGCTGCAGATATCGACTCTATTTTTATTCTGCAGAAAAGAGCCATTAGAGCAATATATTGCCTCCGCAGGCGCGATTCTCTAAGGGAACTGTTTAAAAATATTAACATCATGACGGTACCTTGTCAATATATATATGAAAATATCATGTACGTCAGGAAAAATCTAGTAAATTATAGTAGGTACTAGAAATAGGGATCAATTAGTTCAACCGGGTTTCAGACTGGCTAAAGCAGACTCATCTTTCATGGGGTGCTGTTTAAAATGTCACAATAAAATACCTCCCCACATACTACAACTAAATGAAACTAAATTTAAATCTTGTATAAAACGCACACTATGCTGCCATGCATATTATAAGCTGGGGGATTATATCGGTGACAAAAATGCTTGGCTCAACGCTGGTCCAGCTCCACAAGGGCGCATAAACTAATTTAATTTTAGCATTCGAAAATATTGTTGGAGCTGCTGAAGATGCATAAATTATCTTTGAATTGTATAACTTCAATCAGTGTGAGCACTGTGACCATGTACCTTCTATAAAGCTACCGTTTACTGGGTACGTCTTTCAATAGGCCGACTTACGCCGACCAGAGGAAGGGCCCGTAGTTACGGGCCACTGTTATGCCTCCGCGGGCGAGGGGCGATGCCCCGAAATTGGTATTATTTCACCACACGTTTTCACGAAATTCTGCGGCACGGGATCTAACTGCGCCTGACTCAATTTTATAAATTACAAAAAAAAAAATTTTAAACTTTACTAATTAAAGAAAGCTTATTTTTGTTGAATTGATTATTTAACTATTTATTTGGTTCCACTGTACTTTAACACCCGCGCGTGTGAAGCTTCAATTTTTTTTAGGTATAGATAGATGGAGGTCTTCATGTTAAACGCTTTCGCAAAATTTCACATTGCGCAAACGACTAGTTTTTCAGAAATCCAAGTTTTAAAAAACAACTTTTTACGTAATCAATTTGACATTTTACCACAGATATTGTACGAATTTTACTCCTACGTTATTCCGTTTTACGTTCAGACAAAGTGAAAGCGGATTTAAATGGTTTTTAGTATAAATATTGTAAATTTTTAACTTTAATTTATTTTAAAATAGCTGCTACCGCAATGAATTCAATTATGTAGAAAATAATATAATTAATGAAATAAAAAATAATTCAGTTTTTTTGTACTTTAAAGATCGTGGGTAACGAAACGTAATAGAATGTAGGTGCCGCAAGGCCGATAACGTTATTCGTTTGACATTGACATTTCTCACTCATCGTATATACAAAAGGCAATGTTTATTTATTGATAGTAGGAAAACTTAGGATGCAAAAGCGAGCGAAGCGAGCTCTGGACTTGGAGCACCCCGACTTGGACAGGTTAGCTTAGTAGGGGATGGCGGGGTCAAGTGAGCTAGCGAAGCTAGTGAAAAGACCCCGGCATTCCCTTCGTGGTTATTTTTTTTTAAACCACTCTGAAATAGGAGCCCGCGAAGCACGCTCCGTCGACTACTCTTTATTATTACTTACAAATAAATTTAGACCCGCCATGTGATCTTCCCCGCCTTTAATACTCCCACTATCACACCAATACCGTAAGAAACTTTGGCGATTTATTTCTCGTCACCTATGGTTTTGCGCACTTCGGGTTTTCAAATATACACAAAAAAGGATCTATTCCATAAAAAAATAATGCTATTATAAAAAACGGGTTAAAGTACAGTGGTTCCATTTATTTTAAGCTTGAGTGCTGGACTTGATTGGATTGAAGTTTCGTGATAATTCTTTTCCAAAGCAGTCTACGCTTTGGAATGAACAGCTAAAGACAACTTTTTGATCAACGAATGTAGTGTTGGTAGACAATTCAATTGCTGTAAGAAAATAAACTGAATCAGTTGCTTATATTATTAATTTTCCTTAAAAAAGAAAACAGAAAGAATATGCATTAGTTTTCACTTGTCAGATTATCAGCTCATTGCTCATCGTTGTATCGCCTGTTAGTAATGTCTGCGGGACGCGTAGTATAACCACTTCTATCTTTATACAAAGCATCATTTCATTTCTTAATTTTTTAAATCGCGCTGTAGTAATATTTCTACAATCTGTCATTTTGTTTCTTCCGCTTTTATCGGTAGTCATGCTGATCAGAAATACAAAAAAGATATAATTATGTAGTATATTAGCACACCTGATTAGGGCATCTGTGATTTAATTGTCTTCTATACATTGGTTGTTTGATATCAACGCACTCATTGATAAATTTTGTATAACCAGCAGGGCAAATGTTACTTCGCGTCAACCCCAAAACTCTTTGTTCAGATATAACATTATTCGATAAAGTATTTATTTGGACTATTATCAAAGCAAAGACTATTAATTTTAACATTGTGAATTACTTTTTCCGTTTTCAGTATTGGAATTGTACTAAAATCTTGAGTGTGAAGTCTATGCTGCCATATTTTATTGTGAAGTAACTCGGAAATGGAGGGTTTTTATTATATCGTTTGATTGATTTAATTTTGCAAATCATTGGAACAAATCAATTTGATGCATATTATATAGGAAGGCGTCCAATAGGTAACAATAAAAATAAATAAATAAGCTAGGGTATTTCTATGGCTATCTCCCAGATATATAAAATACATTATTAGTTTTATCGATTAACTATTTAATTTAGAAAAGATATATTTACTGGTATTAAAGCTATAATAAACCGTTCATTCTAAACCGGTTTCGAGTTCTAGTACGATACGACTTGATCGACTCAGTCGTTCGATACGATTATTATGAAATTGATTCGGCGACACACTAAGATGCATTAGATATATATATTTTTTAAATAATTCTATTGCCAGTAAATTATGTGTTCAGAGTTTTAATAATATAGGTGACCCAAATGAGTACTACGCTGAGTTCTTTTCACTATTAAACACGCAATTTAATGGCACTTTTCCAAAAGTCTGTAGATCTATGCTCGAGCATTATGTCGTATGGCAAATGAAAGAAAATTTAAAAGTGATATTAAAAGTACACTTTTTGTAAACAAGCAAATTACAAATTAGAAAGTTATATCCAAGATAAGATTGCTTGGAAACATGCTGGTCCTGCTCCATAGGATAATCTAGAATCTAGGCAAAATCAAACTGGTGGCTAATTCAATTGTATAATTTAAATATATTTAAAAAAAAAATATTACATTGAGTTTACATTCTGTGATTACTTCCTCACACACTGACTTATTAATTGTAAAATTTTAAGAAAATCGTCTACTTTTACAATGTTTGTAAATATGTGAGCACTATGTATCCATCACATAATTAATTTATCTGTTGTTGGTTAATTTTTAATTCTTTTTACCTTTTGTGGTATAGTAGTTTTATTCTAGGTGCATCGTCTTCACATATAATTATATAACTAATGTATCTATACAAAATATTGTAAAACATTTTAAAAGAGTAACGGTGGAGTTTCTTGCCCATTCTTCTCCATGCGAAAACTACGTTTTGGAAGGGGCGACTAGAATCAATTAATTTTTTTGTAAATTTTGACGTTCAAAAGTGCCTTATAAGGGCCTATTTGAAATAAATGATTTGACTTTGACTTTGATACATGGATGAATTGATAAATTAATCTGCCCTTGTTCTCCAATATCCAATTTATGAGCATGAAAATGAATTGAGATAACTTAATGAACGAAACAATTTCAAAGTGACGTGACGAATTAATTTAACCCTTATTAGTTTGCGTATAAATACGGTAAGTAGATAGGTAGTATGTTTATAGTTGGCAGTGATCGGTTAAAATCTCAACAATCTTCATACGAGATCAAAGTAGAAACTGAAAATGTTGAAGCTACTTGTCCTGTTTGTCTTGATGATCAGCGTGGCCAAGATCCATTGTCAGGATGATGTAGATAACATCGGTAATTCAGCTGCTCGACGACAGTACGAAATTCTTGTCAACCCTAATGGTCGGCGATTTTTCGGAATACTCGGTAAATGTGTGTGGAACGTAGAGATTGAAATTTGTGAAGAAGAAAAGAAAAGTAAAGATAAGTAAAAAAAAGTTGGCCATTTATGTGGTTCACCAAATAAAAAATAAAAACATGTTATGAATAAATGGAAATGTTGTTTCATTAACTCAAACCATTTCTTATAGCACAAAAAAACCTGCTAAGTGCGTATCGCAATATTTACAATGAAGGGTTCCGTAGTTGGGATGAAATCATTCTAAGAAAATACTTTACATGTTTTTGCAACTGGAAATGTAAGGTGGTCGATTATTATCGTTAAGTTGTAGAGCCTACGTAGCTGTGATAGTTTTCTTTTTAATTTCGTTTGTTAAACTACTGCCGTGATTTTTTTCACGACAGGGGGGAGGACATCCGGGGATACCGCATCCGGGGATACCGCACTCCGGGGATACCGCATGGTCTCCGGTGAGGTGGCGAGCCGCCTTTCCGGATTACCGCCATGGGATCTGGAGGCAAAAGCCTTCGCGCACATCTGGGAGTGGCGTGAGGAGTCGAAACGCCGGGGCGTAACTCCGTTTCCGCGAGAAATAAAAATAAATAATAATAATAAAATTTATTCAAAAACTAAAAATTGGTAAAATACAGTATAAATCTTAGAAATAATGTAGTATTACAAAGTATGATGCCTGTACTAGGATAAACCTGTATCACAGGCGGCATGAGTTCTTACAATTACTATTTGGGCAACTGATTTCTTAAACAATATTTAACTTAAGTTTTAAGAATAGTGACATAGTCTGTTAATTTATTATGTATAATAATTTATGATGTATATAATCTACTTAAATGCTAATGATTAGGGTAAAAACATATTATTTACGGAAAATATATAGTTGTTAGCACTTAGTTACACGATTATGATTGTGTTTGCAATATTATTAACTAGGTTGAAACAAATACTGCATAAATCGCCTTCAAGGTTATGTTAGATTTTTGAAGCGGTCGGCTAATCTGCTTAGACAGCGACAAATCGAAGGTAGGTATGTGGGACAGTGCAGTGGCCAGGGATATTGTTGAGTCAGCAACAAGCGAAATGACGCACTAAGTGCCGTCATAATCGATGGAGTTAATATATCGGTATTCTGCTATTTTCCTAGCAGGGCATTCAGAGTCTCCTGTTTTGTGATCACTGGGCTTTTTAAAGCGTGAACAAGTTGCACATTTCGGAATGTCGGCTTTCTTCGCGCATTCGGGCATCGAATGGCCTGCGTCACCACAGTGACCACACGTAGTCATGATCTCTCGGCAAGTTTTTGCTGCATGGCCATATTGTTGGCATTTATAACACCTTGTTACCAATGTAAAGTCCCTCACAGGACAGGACGTCCAATTTATAAAAAGCCTTGCTTGAGGGATTAGGGTTTTACGTATATCGGCTGAAACTTCAACAACGTAGTTACAGGTCGTAGCATCTCTCTTTCCCGATTTGTGGCTTAATTTTATCAAGGTCAAGAAGGATTCCAAGGACAGTGCTGGTAACTTGTCGGCTACGTTTTGTTCGAAAATGCACCTGAACACCTCATTTTCAGCCAAGGAAGTGGGCACTCCTACAACCACGATCCGAGGTTTGCGCTTGCTGGGCTCGTCGGCGGTAAGTCCAGATGTAGAGAGCTGGACTGCGTGCTTCAGTTTATCAGCGTCATGTTTCGTCTCGGTACTGATTATTACGCCGCCATTTTTTGTTTTCCGGACACCACGAACGTGCAGCTTCATTTGCTCGGGCCGTATGATTTTTTGCACGAGTTCTTTCGTTTCGTCACTAGATTTAAATTTATCATTGGGGTAAATGGCAACAGAGCTTAGGTTATTGGGTCGAACGTAATCATTTGATCCCTTTTTCACCATATCGGCAAAAGAAGCATTTCCCGCAGAGCCAGAGTCCTTTATCGTCTGCTTGAGCTCCGAAATATGTTCCACCAGGTCGCGCTTTTCTTTAAGGGCATCAACCATGTCATACGCGAGAATGGCTTTATGCTTGAGCGACTGATAGAGGACTGCCATTTGTGAGGTGCCAGAACCTACTTTACGGCATAGGGTAGAAATTTTCAATTTCTGCTCCGAGTTCAGTTTTCCTTCCGCAGCAATAGAGCAAACTTCATTTAGGTGCTGCTCGATGGCTGACATCCATTTTTGAAGCTCGGGCGTCGAAACAATATCAGCCGTGGCTGACTCGAGGGCTGGATTTTGCGTCGTTGTCTTCGAAGGTGAGGCGGAGGGTTGCACTGGGCCCCTTGGATTAAAGGGGCTGTTATTCATTTTGTTTTCACAAGTTCACTATTTTGTGGCCATTATTTACCAAACTACACACTAAGCAAAATTTTACAGATGCATTACGACAGTAATGCGCTAAATGAGGTCACTATTATTAAATAAATTATTGATTAAATATTGCTAACGAGCACGTCTGTGCGCTGCAAGAGTCGCAAAATGCATCGAAATCGCGGCACAGCGGACAGAGCTCCGGCGGGATCTCATGGCGTCATGGAGAGTGCGATTGTCGCAACCCAGTGCTGGGCACGTCACTATTGCGGCGATAAGTCCCCTCTTTGAGGAGTGGCTAGAGAGGCGCCACGGCGTCCTCACCTTCCGCCTGGCGCAGGTCCTTACCGGACATAGTTGTTTCGGTAGGTTCCTGTTTCGTGTCAGGCGGGAGGAAACGCCCGGGTGTCATCACTGCGTGGATCGCCCGGAGGACACGGTGGAGCATACGGTGGAGGTCTGCCCGGCTTGGGCAGAGCATCGCCGTGTCCTCGTGGAGGCGATCGGTGGCGGGGATCTCTCACGTCCAGCCCTGGTCCAGGCCATGGTACGGAGCGAGAAGGCATGGGAGGCCCTCACCTCCTTCTGCGAAGCAGTAATGCTCGCAAAGGAGGAGGCAGAACGCGTGAGGGAGAGGCAAACTTCGCACCCTCACGCCCCTAGCTGCCGCAGGAGACGCCCTGGGCGTCGGGAATCGCAGGCTGATTCCCGGCCACCGTAGGCGCGGACCTGCGGACGGTGAGCAATAGGTAGCTCGCCGTCCGATAAGGACCAGGCCCGGGTCGACGGCGCGTTGTGTTCCACGTGCGCCTCAAAGAGATGTCAGCGAGTGAAGGGGTCCGATAGGACCGATGCCTGCCGCGATTGCGGGAAAGTCCGAAAGGGATACCGTGGCCCTGGCAACGTACAGGCAACTGAAGGAACACGGGTGGGTTTTAGTCAGTAAGAGTCTGACACGCCCTCCCGCTCCACCCAGAGCGGGAGAAGTTATTTGATAATTTCCCACCCAAAAAAAAAAAGCGGGGAGGACACTCCAACAAAAATTTGCACTTTAGAGCTCAATATTTCGCAAACGGATCCCTGAATCCAAAAATGGTTTGTACACACTGTGGTATTCCAATATATGGAACCACATCTTTTAGCTTACTTACGGTTCGCGTTCATGACTCCAGGCCGCTGCTCACTTCAGCCTGCTGTTCCTGCTCCGCGCCCTTAGCTTCGGGCCGCTGCTTCAACGTACCTACCTACCTACTTTAAAAAAAAACATCCCCACTTTACGTATAGGGGAGGTCCCCTAAAAAATGTTTTCATGATTTTATTATACAACTTTTTCGGCGTGATTAAAATGTATAGCCATGCCAAATTACAGCTTTCTAGTACTAAGAGTCTCTAAGCTAAGCAGCGGGCAGAAAGACAGACAGACAGACGGACATGGCGTAACTATAAGGCTTCCTTGTTGACTACGGAACCCTAAAAAATTGTTGGTTTGTAAGACACCCGCTCAGCTCCTTACCAACCCCCAGTTTATGAAATGAAAATTATCCGAAATGTCATGATTTCTTGTTTATAATAGGTACTATGTTCTGGAATTTTGTTTATTTCAATTGGCAACACAGCCAACCGCCATGCCGTTTGAATAGCTTTATGGTGGGGTGAAATTGAGACTAGCTTCACGCTTGCGGTCGCTCGGTCAGTTCGCAGAGAGCGGTCGATCTAGTGTGGGAGGCCTTTTTCCAGCAGTGGACGTCTTTCGGCTGAAATGATAAGGCCATGTTATTGCCATTTTATTTACTCACAAGCACTGCTAGATATCGGCCTCAAAGATCTTAATGATCACTGGTAAACGAGTAAGACGTTCTAAATAACAGTTTAAAATAGTAAAATTATATTATAGTTGTACAGATTATATGAAAGTTATGCTGATTGTTGTATCGACATAATATGTGTGTCCATTTTGATATTAGAAAAATACAATCTAGAGTGATACATTGGCATCTCATCATCTACATTGGATCCGATAAGACTTAATCAGGGTACTCCTTGATAGTGTTATCGGGCCTAAGTCCTCCAACGCACTGACTGTGCGGCACGCCGCATGTCTATTTTATATGAGATCCTATAATTCCAACGCACTGACTTGCGGCTGGCCGACAACCGCAACGGTTGAATGTGCGAAAGGAGCGTTGAAGATCTAAGAGTGCGCTATACTTTTGTCTTAAATGCTTGGGCGAGGCTACCTTTCGTCAGTATTTAGTGTGCTTAAACAATAGAGTAATATGCTAGTTCTTTTTAAAGGAGGTGATTTTCATGCTTGGTCTTGAATGCTTGGACCAGGCTACTCTTCAACAGTGTTTGGCTGAGGTATAGTGTGTTATATTATATGGTTTATTGTTAAAAGACTTGGCATGAGTATCCTGCAGTAACTAAACATTGTAGTTATATGGCTAAGCAAGCCTTGCTAGTTTGTAAGTAATTTTTTTATTAGAGGCTATTGCCACTTGAATTTGGAGGCTATTGCCACTTGACTTTGGAGGTTATTGCCACTTGACTTTGGCGGCTAATTCCACTTGAATCTGGAGGCTATGGCCACTTAAATTTGGAGGTTATTGCCACTTGATTGAAGAGACCTATGTATACCATGTTTCTGTTCCTAGGCTATGTGTCATATTCTGATTTCGCATCCCAATGAACAATTTTATATCCAATTGAATTCTTTTTGTCAGTACTATGTGCTGATGTTGAACTGTTAGGAGTAAACTCTGACACTTATACTTTTATAAACGAAGCGAACGCTAGATCAATGTGTTGCTACGAAAGCAGCCGTGTCCGCTATAATTAATGATTATGTTAAATATGATGTACTTTGGTCCAACCACTTCCCTCTTTTAATACAATGCAACTTAAGAGAAATCAAATCAAAATTAAGTACAATTCAAATAACAATAAAAATCTGTTATGTAACAAAATAAAATGGGGTGATAGAAAACCTAAGCAAATTGACATTTCGACGTCCCCGGGGAATAAACCGGTAATCGCAAAAATCAAATTTTACAGAAAAAATGATTTAGTGTTTTTCGGGTATATCTCTTCAACAAAAGGTAATTATGCCAACATTTTTATATGACGGGAAAGCTAATTTTTACCCGAACGATTTCTAATATTAAGTGTGACTATTAAATATATACAGAATTAGTTATTCACCAAAATACATATTACCGAAAATGGTTTCATACAATTTTTAGGGAATTGATATCTTACGATCCCGACTTATCAATATTATTCCAGTAATGTTTACTTACCGAATTATTCTAGTCAATTTCTTAAAAACCATAGGCATAATATTGCTTTACTGGATTATTAAACGTGTTTTTTCATTACAGAGAGAGATTGTAACGTTCAGTTACCGACTTATTGTGGTAAAATTTTAAATAACCATGAAAGGGTAAAGTAGTTTGACCCGTATTTTATAGGAATTTTTTGGTAGTCATATTATCGTAATCATTGAAAACCAATTATGTAAAATAAATTTGTCGTCGGTATCTTCGAGGGAATAATTAAAGAAAACTCACAAAATGTATTAAAATTAAAACGTTTATTGGAAACAAAGTTCTCATAGAGATCACAAATTACAATTAGTAAAAGTATAAAAAAGTAGCCAAGTAGAAACATTAAAAACTAATCGGGATTATCATTGGCATCATTATTATCATCATTATCATCGCGATCATCACTATTTTCTACAGAAATTAAGGATTCATAAAATGCGTGATAATACCGTGGAATCGCTCCACTATTGCACAAAGACAGTAAATCTGTATGCAACGCCTTGCTTATAGGAAGAGGTTGATGATAAGCACGTTCCAATACAGTGGTGCCGATTCTCTTGTCACAAATGCCTCTAAACTAGACTAAAAATCACTAAAATTTAGTTTATTCCTGTCAAACGATGATTTCCCATTCTGAAATAGACTAAAGTGACACAACTTAACTATATTTTAGTTTGACAGCACTAAGATGGCTCTGAGATTTTAATTTAGTGAAAATGACAATTTTGCTATTCTGAATTTGGTTTTTCACCTAAAATTTTAATTGTCTACCTAAATCTGACCATTTTTAATCGCGATAAAATATGGTGTGGAATACTATTAGTTGTCATGAACTAAAATTCACACAAACACCTCGACTTCAGATGCAAAAACAGTAGGTACTGTATATATTTTTTTTTTCTTTTCTTTTGCTTATAACTCGAAAATGGTGTGTCCTATCGCAAAACTAATGTAAATTTCGACCCCCTTTATAGAACCCTTATACTCCTAATTATCAACACGTAGGTAATATTTTTTTTTATTTTCCATGCAAAACGTGAAAAATTCCATATAAAACACGTCGAGGCTGCCCCCCCTGCGCACCTCCGGCTCTAAAAAAATTCACGGGGTAGGGCAAACAAGTGTGTACCACGTGGAGTCGCGATTGTCAAATTCGATTTAGGTGTGTCAAAATAATTTTTAAGTTTAGAGACTTTTTATTGCAGAATAGCGTTAAGATTCTCATAGTAAAAAGTAAGGAATTTTAGTGATAGTTTAGTTCGGTGTACAAGAGAATCGGCACCAGTATCTTCTATCAAAGCAACTGTCTTAGGTTTTCGCCCACGTCGTTTAGTTTGAAATATTTAATTCAGAATATACCTCATCAAAATCATATTTAAAGAAAATCTTGTCCTGTTGGGATGATGATACATGAATTTCCATTACATCAGACCAGCGTATCGTAATCCCATCTATATCGCGACGCCAATTCAATGGATTTACTATTTTTTTTATGTCTAAAATATCTGTTTGCTCCAATTCTTTCATTGTATATTTTTCTCCCGAGACTTTGGAGTTTAGGATTATATTATATATTTGATCAGGTGTGTAAATACACTTATTTCTCATGTTCCTTTCAATACAGGCATGCATCGAGTCTCCCTCATTCTGGCTATGTACTGTCTCGAAAAATCTATGCGTTATTATCAAATTTAAAGATTTTGCTGCATACGCGTATAATGCAAAAATGTACCTATTCTTATTTTGGCCATAACAACCATCCGAATAAAAGTATATCTTGTTAACACCTCGCTCCTGTTCACTCACAAAATTCACGATAATAAACCTGTAATCGCGTTAACCAGAAATTTTGCTGAAATATTTTACAGTAATATTACTTTACCGAAATGTAGTCACAGAATTTAATTTGTAATAATGTGTTTCGTTATTTTTCTAGTTAATAAAAAATTGAAAATTTCCAAAGAACAAAAGTGTTATAAGGAAAACCGTTGAAAATAATCGCAGAAAAAATTTGAAAAAAATTGCACAGGTGTATCCCGACCCGTGGATCCCGTAAATGATATAACAGTAAAAAGTCAGTAATAGTATAATACAGGTTTATTCCTTGGGGGCGTCGATTTATACTAAATTTTGTAATTTTTTTTTTTTTCTTTATTTATAACTTTATTTCGGGTGGCATAGACCCATAGAAACCTTAACCTAATAAATACATTTTTTAATTTACTATTTACAATGACTTGCCACACCCAAACAGGACATGACCCACTGATTTTGAAAGGGGCAGTCAAAACGTACAGCTATCGCGTTCAGAATGCTGTTGTTTGTACTCCGCAAACGGGCCAGCAGGGAAGCTGCTTTTTTGCGCATGATGGCCTGGAAATCATCAGTGCGCGCTTCAGCAAACATCCCAGACGCGCTGCACCGCCACGGCAGGCCCAACAACATTCTGAACGCATTATTGTACTGAGTGCGCAGGGCTCTGTAGGCTCGCTGCGTATATCTCACCCACAGGCCGCTTGAGTAGAAAGACTGGCAATAGGCTTTGAAAAGTGTGACTTTTACTTCGCTCGTGCAACGTGCGAACCTGCGGGCGAGCATATTAGCTCTCACCGCCAGAGCCCTGCGCTCCCGCTCAACATCCTCATCATCCCTGAGGTCACCTGTCAGAATGTGACCCAGATATTTAAAAGTTCCATTGAGAAATACAGGAGGCACATGGGTAGGCTGTTGTTTGCCCGACTTAAACACTAAAATTTCACTCTTTTTAGAGTTATATTGTAACCCATGCGCCTCCGCGTACCTCTCACAAATAGACAGCAGTCTCCTCAACCCGCTTACGGAGGGGCTCAGCAGCACCATATCGTCTGCATAGCTAATATTGTTGAAACAAGTGTCATCAATGTGGCAGCCGACATGTGTGCTACTGAGCCGCTCGACAAGCTGGTTAACATAAATATTAAACAATAGAGGTGAACTTAAACCACCTTGCCTGACGCCACATTCCAACTTGTACTCATCTGACAGCGCCCCTGCCCACCTCACATGGTTTTTCTGGTTTGCATACCAATACCTCAGGAGAGAGATACACTCCCCCGGCACACCCGCGCTGCCCAGCTTGTCCCAAAGAAGGTCGTATGTGACACGATCGAAAGCCTTTGACAAGTCTAGGAAGCACGCGTATACCGGCGTTCTCCTGTCTGTATAGTACCCGACAGCATGCTTTAGACTTAGAATGGCACTCTCAGTAGACAACCCTGCTCTGAACCCAAACTGGGCATCATGCAGGTCGACTATTTTCGTGAGGTTCGCATTAAGCATGCTGTCAAGTACCTTGGCCGCAGTGGTGGCCAGTGAAATGGGCCGGTAGTTAGCCCTGTCAGATGAGTCCCCCGTCCTATTCTTTAAAATTGGTGCCACAATAGTACGCATGAGCGGCTCCGGTAGGTATGAATGGGACATACAAAAACTGAAAAACATTGACAACACACGCGGCAAATGAACACCAGCATGTTTAAAATGTTCTATGCTTAGGCCGTCATGACCGGGCGATTTTCCACGCTGCATATGGTTTATTACATTTCTGATATCCTTAGCAGAAAAGAACGTCTTACGTTCAGTCATAACGGCACTTGCCTCGTGAACATAACTCGCTGACAACGGTCCCAGAGACGACGGGATAGTAAATTGTTCCACAAACATGTCAGCAACAGTTTTGTGATTGCTCACGCCGTCGACGCTTACCGGGAGGCTTGTTTTCACATTTAATCGGTTAACATTTTTCCAAAAATCTTTAAACTTTTTAACCGAATGGTTAGAGGCTAGAATATTCATTTTTAATTGTTCTTGTCGATCTTGGCATGATTTTAACTTGGACTTAAATCTTTTCCGTGTATCTGTCATTTCGTCATACACTATACCACTTGTGGGCCTACCGGCTAGTACCCAAAGTTTAAATTTTGTGCGAGCGTCTCGATGCGCGCCGGCGACGTAATCATTCCACCCAGCTAAATGAACGGACTTGGTTCTAATCTTTTTACAGTGATATGTTTTCATTGCAGCCTCCGACAATACAGAAACAATTTCATTATATAATTCATTAATAATTACGTAATGATCTGAATTACGGCATACGGAATCGCAACATTGTCCTAATGCCAATGGGAAATCTATTGCTCGAAGTTTAGAATTACATAATTCGTGATATTTATAAATTTGATTAGGCTGTCTTTCTCCCCATATTACTTGCCTCCTGAGATCGTCTTTATTTTGATTATACTCATATTTAATATTAAGTTTATCCAAATAACATTCTATTATAAGTGGGAAGTGGTCAGACCAGTACACATCTTCTTGAACCCATACTTTATTTATTGTGGAAACTGCAGATTGTGTTGTTATGCAATGATCTAACCACCTCGCGCAACCATGAGCTTCACTGCGAAACGTATAGGTACCAGACTGTAACCCCAACATATGTATATCCGCACAACACCATGCGTTATCGTTACAAAAAACAGATAATTCATTAAAGAATAATTCGTTCGGATGCGCATTAAAGTCTCCTAACACATAAAATGCCTCAGTTCCACATCTTTGTTCCATTTCAATCACTGACTGTATCGTACTCAGACAGTCTGTAAATACCGGTAAATTATCACTACTGTTTGTTGGCATATAAACACTAAGAATGACTATGTTTCTATTACTCACGGTTATCTTTATCCCTGTCACAAAATTCAAAAAATTCAAAATTCAAAAGTCATTTATTCAAACTAGGCTGAGAATCAGCACTTTTCGAACGTCAAAATTACATAAGACAGTCCCCCAAAACGCCCACCCTTCACCACTTCCTAGTGCTTTAGCTGGGAAGAAGAAGTGGCGCAACAAACTCCCCAGCAGCACAGCTGTCTGTTCAGTAAAAAAGATTCTATATAATAGTATGCAAAATGATATTTACATTACGCAACACAAAACATAATTTAAATTATAAAATTAATAGCCATATGACAGCTAGCACACGCCAATATACCAACCAAAAACATCGAGAACTATACTCAAGCAGAAATAAAAATAACTTAACGAAAACAATATCTAAATAAAAGCCTCCAGACATAAAGGGCGTGCCCGCTTACATATAGCTGTAACTAGAAGTTATAATTGATAAACTAGGACCATTGAGGTAAAGTAAAAAATTATCGAGGTCGCTAGCTAACCACATATTGCAATACAACTCATAAAAAAAAACAGTAATGAGTAGATTATGTCAACAATAAATAAAGTAAAATTAGTAAAATTATAAACAATTATATAAACTCATATAACCTGTCAGTAAGTAAGCTAATTCTGGAGAAAGAACATTTAAACATTGTCTTGAGTTAATCACAGCGACCAACTATTCTTATCATTTAAGTAGTCGTTGATAGAATAGTATGCCTTTGAAGAGAGGTTGGATTTTACTTTAGTTTTGAACGCATTAAAAGGCAAATCTAGCAAAGAAGAAGGTAGCTTGTTATAAAAGGTTATACCAAGCCCAACAAATGAGTTATGAACCTTATGAAGCCGGTGAAAGGGAGTACGTAGTTTGTCCTTATTTCTAGTGTTAACATTGTGAATATCACTGTTTTTAGTATATAAGTGTATATTTTGCCTAATATATAATATGTTGGCGAAAATGAATTGTGATGCCACTGTGAGGATACCGATATCTTTGAAAAAATCTCTCAGAGAAACTCTGGCACCGAGCTGGTAAATTGCTCGAACAGCTCGTTTTTGAAGGACAAATATATTTTGAATATCAGCAGCTTTGCCCCACAGCAGAATACCGTAGGACATAACGCTATGAAAATAACTAAAATAGACTAAACGAGCTGTATCAACGTCAGTGTATTGTCTTACTTTCCTGACGGCGTAGGCGGCCGAACTGAGCCTTCCCGCTAGGCTCGATATATGTTGGCCCCACTGAAGTTTGGCATCTACTGTTATGCCCAGAAAAACTGCCGTGTTTACAGTTTCAAGTGACTCTTTATCTAAGACGATGTTGGGTCCTAGATTTCTAACATTTGGAAGGGCGAACTTTACACATTTGGTTTTCTTGCTATTGAGAACTAGGTTATTTGACGAAAACCAATCCGTAACCATTGAGAGTGCACTGTTTACATCGTCAAAGTCTTGTCTATTCCTGTCTACTTTAAAAATAAGTGACGTATCATCTGCAAACAGTACAACTTCACAGATACCCTTTAAATAGAATGGTAAGTCATTGATATAGACTAAGAACAAGAATGGACCCAGTATTGAGCCTTGAGGCACACCTAACTGAACTGGCAGCCCGGAAGATTTCACACCATTAACATCTACACATTGGGACCTATTATGTAAATAAGAATTTATAAGGTTGAGAGCTTCATTTTGCACACCGTAATGACGCAGTTTACGCAAAAGCGTGTCATGGTGCACGCAATCAAAGGCTTTGGAGAGATCACAGAAAACCCCAATAGCATTTTGCGAGTTCTCCCATGCGTTAAATATGTGTTTCAGCAGAGCAACACCCGCATCTGTGGTCGAACGACCCTTTGTAAAGCCATATTGTTCATTATGGAGGAGGCTATTTAAATTAAAATGGATTAGCAACTGCTTGAGTATTAACTTTTCAAATATTTTGCTAAATGCTGGTAAGATAGAAATAGGCCTGAAATTGCCAACATCATTTTTATTACCTGATTTAAATAATGGTATGACTTTACTACTCTTCATGAGGTCAGGAAAAGTTCCTAAATCAACACATTTATTAAAAGTAACAGCTAGATATGGGGCTACGATGTCTATTATATTGCTTAAAAGTTTAATGGAGATGCCCCAGTACACACGAACGTTATCACAGACATTGAACGGAACACACTTTTTCGCCATAATATCGCGACACCCCCGTACGGGCGACCCACGAGTAAGCCCGCTGACGTGTCCACCGCAGAGGTTCCCGTCGCACTGAACTCCTCGTGGATAGTATTCAGCATGGGTAACTCGTGTGACAGGAGCCACGTCTCCTGTAGTGCCACCACATCAGCAGTCTGGCACAGGGCTCTAACGCCTTCCAAGGATCTTTTGACAGACTTACAATTATTATAACTAATAAATTTACTGGAACTTCTTATTTCTTCTTCATCCATTTAAATCTTCATTTATATTAGCCACACTTTCATTATTCATTATTTTATATTTATTAGCCACACTTTTATATTAGCGTAATGATAATTTTAAATATATTGACTTTCCAATTGAATTGAGTGCGTGTTGTGACTATGTTTGTAATTATTTGGACCACAGAACTATTATTGATGAAATGTATAATGACATTGTTAATATTTTATGCCAAGCAGCTTCTGAAAGTTGCGAGATAAATCTTGTGCGAAATAGGAAACCAGTAGTGGGGTGGAATAAGCACATGAGTGATGCTCACAGGCAGGCCAAGCTAAAGTTTGAGCAGTGGATGTATTATGGAAGACCGAGCCAGGTTCGTGGTTGGAGTGAAATGCAAATAAGTCGTAATTTTTGGGGCTTGCCGGTGAGTGTCAGCAGTGCTACTGATGCCACGGGGATTGCAGAACTATTTAGGCAGCACTTCGCTGTGTCGTCACAGTTGAGACCGTCACAGTTTACAGGCAGTGCTGGTTGTGATGGTCAGGAGTAGTGTCTGGTTTACGGCAAAGGAGGTAAGACATGTCAAAAGTGAAAGTAAGTGATTTTACAGATGCATTACGACAGTAATGCGCTAAATGAGGTCAAAATTATTACATAATTATGATTGATTACATCGACAACAGCAAGTCCAAATTAATGGTGTTAATTCACTGGGTCTAAAAGTGAAAATGGGTGTTCCACAAAGCTCGATTTTGGGTCCTTTCCTCTTTTTAGTTTATATTAATGATCTACCCCATTTATTAAAAAACAAACCACAAATGGTGTTATTTGCTAACGATACTTCCCTAATTTTTAAGATAAATAGACGTGCATCAAATCTTGACGACTCAAATAACGCCCTACTGCAGGTCCAAAATTGGTTTACTGCAAATAATTTAGTGTTAAATGGGAAAAAAACTAAATGCATAAGATTTCGCGAATGCTAAAAATAGTGATTGTGATATAGTATTGAATGGGGAGAAACTAGAATTCGTAGATAAAACTGTTTTCCTGGGGATCACGCTCGACTCAAGGCCGGTATGGGGTCCGCATTTAACATCTCTTGCAGGACGGTTAAGTCAGCAGCTTAAGCTGTAAGAAAAAATCGTCAATTTACTGATATAGATACCGCAAGGTTAGTCTATTTCAGTTACTTTCATAGTATCATGTCTTACGGTATTTTACTATGGGGACGGGCTGCAGATATCGACTCTATTTTTATTCTGCAGAAAAGAGCCATTAGAGCAATATATTGCCTCCGCAGGCGCGATTCTCTAAGGGAACTGCTTAAAAATATTAACATCATGACGGTACCTTGTCAATATATATATATAAAAATGTCATGTACGTCAGGAAAAATCTTAATTTTTTCAGTAAAAGAGGTGAAAGACACAATTATAGTACTAGAAATAGGGATCAATTAGTTCAACCGGGTTTCAGACTGGCTAAAGTAAACTCATCTTTCATGGGGTGCTGTTTAAAATGTTACAATAAAATACCTCCCCACATACTACAACTAAATGAAACTAAATTTAAATCTTGTATAAAACGCACACTATGCTTCCAAGCATATTATAAGCTGGGGGATTATATCGGTGACAAAAATGCTTGGCTCAACGCAGGTCCAGCTCCACAAGGGCGCATAAACTAATTTAATTTTAGCATTCTAAAATATTATTGGAGCTGCTGAAGATGCATAAATTATCTTTGACAATTCAAAGATAATTTATGCATCTTCAGCAGCTAAGCACTGATTGAATTTATACAATTATAAATTCAATCAGTGTGAGCACTGTGACCATGTACCTTCTATAAAGCTACCGTTTACTGGGTACGTCTTTCATTGACTTGAATGTGCCCTGGCGGCTGAGAGTATGTCATGCTCACTCAAATGACTCGCTGGTGGTGGCGTGTGTGTTGGATCGTTAAGTTCCCTTCAAAATGGTTGAGCTAAACGGTGCTGATCCATGCGTCATGTTCGTGAACGGGCGCCGTCAGTAGGGACTGGTCATCTCTACCAAGGCTTGTTTTAATTTTTGAATTGTTTTTATCTTTTTATTACGGACGCTTTTTACGCGCACATCTTTCTAAATTGTTCTTACATGTATAATTTCAACATGAATAATGTAACCAATTTTTTGTAACAATATTATGATTTAAAAGAGTGTCCGTGGAGTTTCTTGCCCGTTCTTCTCCATAGGAACATACGCTTTGGAATGGGCAACTAGCTTCATATTAACATAATTTTAATACTAGAAATAAAGATAAAATAGATCAATCATTTCTCAGACTATCTAAAGTACATACATCATTTATGGGGTACTGTGTTAAATGTTACAACAGAATACCTTGTGATATATTAGAATTAAATGAAAGAAAATTTAAAACTCATATAAAAAGTACACTTTGTAAACAGGCATATTACAAATTGGAGGATTATGTCCAAGATAAAAATGCTTGGAAACATGCTGGTCCTGCTCCATAGGACAATTTAGAATCTAGACAAAATGTAACTGGTTGCTAATTTAATTGTATATATTTTTTTTTATATTCATTTTACATTCTGTTATTAGGTACTTGAACTCACACACTGACTTATTAGTACCTATTACTTGTTAAAATGTTAGGAATAATTTCACAATGTTTGTAAATATGTGAGCACCGTGCATCTATCACATAATTAATTAATCTGTCATTCCTTAATCTTTCATTATTTTTACCATTTTTTTTTCATTATTCCTATTCTAATTAATACCTAGTCTTCACATATAATTAACGCATTCAAGGACACTGTACGAGACACAATAGAAGTTTTATTATTATGACGCCTATGAGCGTATAGTGTCCTTCAAAGTGTTAAATAATTGATGTATACAAGATATTGTGAAAACATTTTAAAAGAGTAAACGGTGGAGTTTCTTGCCCATTCTTCTCCATACGAAAACTACCTTTTGAAAGGGGCGACTAGAATCAATTATTATTTTGTAAATGTTGACGTTCAAAAGTGCCTTTTTTGTGCCTAATTGAAATAAATTATTTGACTTTGACTTTTGACTTTTACAGTTTTAGGATAGTAGATGGTTACATCAATGGGAGCATTGGCTGTGCATGCCTTTTGAATGGGTCATAAGTTGTTGTTTTAAGTTTCAAGCATGACTCTAGATTTCTATGTTAGTTACCTTACTTTCATTTCATTATATTCATGCAAGAGCACGCTTGTTTGCACTAACTTTGAAAGCCGCATGTTAAGGATCTCTGCACATTCATCCATCCAATCTCCTTTAATGACCTATGCACGCTGCCCCTATATGAATCCTTAATACTTTACTTACTTACGCTGCGATTAAGATTTATGGCATCACATCGTCATCATCATAATCATTTCAGCCGAAAGACGTTCACTGCTGGACATAGGGCTCCCCCAAGCACCGCCACTTCGACCGATTCTGTGCCTCCCGATTCCTGCGGCGGAGTGGCAACCGCATACGTAAAGGCTGCTGCGCTGCGGTGTGACGCTGCAATTAACTTTAATGTCCGGTGTGCTAAATATAACTAGTATTCTTCCAATCTGGCCCTGGATATGGCGTAGTGCTGACCAACTCCAGCAATGACCAAAATTTGGTAATTCGAAGTTCTTCTTCAGATTTCTATCCTATCTCGGTCACCAATTATGTCTACTCTTGAGACACTGGAGCTTGTTGCTCAATAAAACTAAGAGATTATTGATGCTTAACAATGCTTTTAATCCTTATAACACCAGGTTCTATTTTAATTATAATATGTTTTTTCAAGACTAATATTTGCGGACCGATATTCGTCCTTCTAAAGTATGTTTAAAAAAACATATCCGATCCGAAATATTGTGAAGTACGGTCAGTTATATGCGCCTGAGAAATACATACGTTTGTGGCGGCATTTAGATCGCCACATGCGAACTACGTCACACAAGTCCAGCCTGCATCGCGCAATAAGAGTTTACTATGCGAACGACATATAAGACTATCCGACATCAATCGTTGGGAAGTTGCGCGCCAGTCACGACACCCATCTGGAGGATCCTCCCTTTTCTATAGAGGATGACGAACTTTAGACCCTGTTCCTCATACCCCAAAACCCTTACAATCTGAAGTGCAGCGTGAAATGCGTGGTGCAAACACAATGGGTTGCAGGCCCCAACACAGTTAAAGACTTAACGTAATCGACTTAATTTACCCCAGAAGATTTATTCTGGTTTTTCTCGTTTGGATTTTGTTCATCTCTTGTTTTAGTAGCTTTGGCGGTATCACAGAGCATTTATTCGTAGCTTCTGTCTGTCTGTATGCCTTTTTCAGTTTTGACGTAAAAACGTCTTTTCGCTCGGAGTACTGGTAGTAAGTTCAATCTTTCTGACCGTCAAAAACTTTTAAGATTTTAATCGCTAATAACTACAAGACTTTTAATGCTAGAGTAATGATTGAGCACGTTTTGCGTGTTCAAGGTCATATTTATAACAATTTTAAGGGCAGGCGCATTTGCCTATAACGTCACATCGCGAGGGCAGGCGCATGCGCGTGACCCTCTATTTTTCACTATATGTCGAAATTCCAATTAGTACCTATAGTGCACAAACGTGTTCAGCTAGAACGGTAATTCTGGTGTCGTTCCCAAGAGTTGAAAAAGTCGACAAAGGACTACCAGGACCTAAAGAGATAAATAAACAACAACAATATTTGAAAAAATTGTGAAAAAATAATAAGTTGACAATAGCAGAATAATTTCATATATAGGCTCATATTGGCCGTAAATCTGTTCAGACATTTAAAAAATCTCAATTGAAGACAGCTTGCATCATAAGAAATGCAATGAGCCAAAAATATTTAGTGCCAAGCAAATACAAAAGCAACGGCAGTATCAGAAACCGTAAGAAAATCTGTTGCAAAGAAGATGGTTTTTTTTGTTCAGTGATTAGGCCCACCAAAAATTGTGGCGTCTATGAATGAAACGCATGTTGATTTGTTTCTTATGGTCTCTAGATTACAGTGGTAGTAATAATTTATACTTCGTCTAACGGGAATACTGAGAAATACGATCATAACGATAACCTAAAAATTCACTAAAAGAGCTATTGCTTAGTGAGTTGGTCTCATCGGTATTATAATTTAGTAAAATAGTGCACTGTTTAGTAATAAATAGTAGGAATACAGGGTGTTTTTAACGGTTAATGAAATAAAAAATCACATAAATGTAACAAAGCATTTTTATTACTGTAATATATCAAATTCAACGTCAGACGACTTAGAAGTAGATAGTATTGCATCTAAAAATGATGCGGTCGCTCTACCTCTGATCTTGATACCGTGTGCAAGATAAAATTAATTAATTAGAAATGCAATGAACATATTTTTTTATAATAACATCTATAACGAAATTTGTTATTATTTCACCACACGTTTTCACGAAATTCTGCGGCACGGGATCTAACTGCGCCTGACTCAATTTTATAGATTATAAAATAATATTTTCACCTGTAATGGTTAACAGAATAAAATTGGCTTAGCGATACAATTGCATACATTGGACGATGGTAAATTGACTAGAACCGACTGCTTTAACTTGAAATAAATTCAGATGATTGCAAATTATAATTTAACGAGCTGATTTAATTTTAAATGGGTAAACGAATTACATAAATATGCAACACTGCTATCGAATCGTCAGTGATCTTCAAGAGTCACAAGAATCAATTGAAACTCTTTTGTAGAAACTGAGAATGTTGAAGTTACTTGTTCTTCTTCTTGTAGTTCTTCAACATAGGGATATCAACTGTCAGGGTTACGACAGCGATGACCAACCAGACTATATTCCTCACTACGACAGCGATGACGAACCAGACTACATTCCTCACTACGACAGCGATGACCAACCAGACTATATAATAACTAAAACTCATTCGAAGGAGCAGTCCGTCGATTAAAAAATATTCAATGAATCGTTCAGTCGAAGTAGCGTTTGGCGATAAAAGGTTGTTTCGCAATAAATTCCATTCGAACAATCGTTCAGTCGATTTTCCATTAATCGAACATATGACTCTCGAAGTTAAGTTACGGACCCAACAAAAGCACGGTTTTATTCTTTTGAAACGCAAATATAGGCAAAATTTGCGTTCCAAAAGTATAAAACCGTGTTAAAAATAGAAAGAACTGTTATTAAAATAGTTCCTTCAATTTGGTGAAATAATAAATAACAATTATTTAAAAAATATATATTGTTTTACATAATCTTAACTTAATATATATTATTTCGACCGTTTAGCGTAAGACATTATAATACAAAAATATACATCATAGTTTTGTTATTAGGTTTTTGGATCGGGAATTTCTTAGTAGCAGCCCGGAGTTTGGATTTGGGCCCGGTTGATGGCAATAGACTCACCTCTTATTATTATAATAGCCTTTATTCAACAATCTTATAAAACATGAATGAAAGTAAACTAAACTATAGTATAAAGTAATTAATTAAACTTAAATATTTGAAACCGATATCGCAATTGTCTTGCATTTCCGCAAAGGCCTCCCCTAAAGCTTGCCACCCTTTCCGATTATGGGTCATCTTCCTCTAAGCAACACCAGCTATTTTCTTAATAACGTCCTCCTATCTAAGACGTTGCCTCCCTTTCTTTTTTTATATTGTCTTGGACACCATTCGGTTACGTCCTTAGCCCGTCCTTTGTCTTTGTTACTCCTCATCATATTATGATCTGCCCACCTACATTTTAGTTTTCTTACGCCCCCTATTACATAATATTAAATATAACTGGCAAATTATGGGTGAACTATAGAAACAATACATTTGCTACTACTTAAATTAAATAAACCGTTCTTTTTTTTTGCGACACATTTGACATGAATAAATTGACATCCAATTTATGAGCATGAATAATTTAAAGATAACATAACGAACGATACAAATCTAACGTTATCATACGTGACGAATTAATTTAACCCTTATTAGTTTGCGTTTTTTATAAGAACACATTAAGTAGTATTGTTGGCAGTGATCATTTAAAATCTCAACAAACTTCGTACAAGATCAAAGTATAAACTGAAAATGTTGAAGCTATTTGTCCTGTTTATCTTAATGATCAACGTGGCCAAGATCCAGTGTCAGGATGATGTAGATAACCTCGGTCATTCAGTTGTTCGACGACAGAACGACGTTCTTGACATCGACGATCTCATGTCAAAAAATATCGGTAAATGTATGTGGCTCGAAGATAATAATATTCAAATATGTGCACCAGTATAATATAAAGATTGGCCATTCATTGGGTTCTCCAAATATAAGTTTGTGTGTAAAGAATAAAAGATCAATTTTATAACGCAATTTAATTTTTATTGTCAAAAAGGTTCATTCTGTCATGTCGGCTAGTTATTTTCATTCTGTCAAATCTGAGTTTTTTTTACAGTGTTACCCGCGTACAAAGTTAAGCTTTAAAGCACAAATTTTTATTCGAGTCAAGTGTCCCCTCCCCCCGCCAGCAGATGTTTATATGTGAAAAAAATCACGGTAGTAGAATATGTAACGAAGTTAAAAGGAAAACTATCACAGCTAAGTATGGTTTACAACAGTTTACGAGTAATATTCGACTAACTTACATTTGCAGTTGGAATATATGGGAGAACATGTTTTTCAACTACAATGTTAAAGTTTGTTCTTGAGATAAATTCATCCCAACTACCCTTCATTGTGCGTGGTCCACGCACTTGGCCGGTTTTTAAATTTGAATTTAATGTATTGGACGATGTCATGTTTTTTTATAGGAAAAAAGTAGGTCATCGCCGTCAAATCATAGAAGAGCGTTGGTAGCTTATAATATTTTCGAACGCTAAAACTACAAGCTATCGTTCATGGTTTCTTCCTGCAGGTCTACTCCCTAAAGACTAAATCCGAAGATTCGGCCTAAGTTATAGGGATTCCTATTCCTTATCACCTACGGAGATAAGATTAGTTTGGGGCCCGATTTAAGAATAAATGGGAGTGTTCAGGGTCTGATGATGTTTGTAGTTGGACCTCGCGCGACTAGTACTGTAGTATAATTTTGTTAAATAAGTTTACATAAAAAAATAAAACACAATTTTAATTACATTTACCTACGTTTGTGGGTGAGGTCTAATAAAACAACAAATAAATGCAACAAATTTATGTGTAATGAACCTCACACTAAACTTTGTGATTCAACTACCTATATCATCGAGGGACAAAATAACTGATAAAAACATAAAGTACAAGTTAAAGGAACATTTCTTACAAAATATAAATATCTAATATATAAGTATATTATGTGAACGAAAATAAATGTTATAAATGAATACAGTTAAATAATAAACACAATACCCATCAAATATCATAGGAAAACTATTACTAATATCATACTTTTAGGAACAACTTGTGTTGAACAACCTAAAACACATTCCTGCACCACTTTTTGTTTTAAGACGATCAGATTGGTCATCGATGTTCGCTCATTAGTAATAGATAAATGTTTTGCTTCTTACCCTCGTTGTTGATTTTGTTATTGTTTCATTTTATAATTAAGAACTTAAGTTTGTTTCAATTGTCTAAATTATATGGTCGATGATTTTGGTGCACGGTAAAACTCTAATGAGTTTATGTTTGCTCCAGTTTATTATGTATACTAATAAATGAATAAATAAATAATATTATGCCATTAAATTGATAAGAATATTTCAATACTGTTTTACGAGTTTATATTATTATATTTATAAATTCTGAAGTCCGCACAGAACCCACGCGACTAACAGTGTGATTATTTTGGCGCGACTAGCTAAAAGTTAATTGTTGCCAAAAAGTCTGTGCTCGCGAGGTCTACTGTTCGCAGAACTACTATTATATAATTATTTTTATCAATGTTTACTTTGACAGTTGTAGGTAGACAATTTATGTTCCTACACAATATGATCCAGTGGATTCCCGCAACCTTCATCAGGTCATTGGTTCACCTTGTAGGGACGTCTGGGCTATGTCTTACGGTTTCCTTCGTTTTCCCAAAAACCTGCTAACAAATAAACCCCCCAACCCAACTTCGTGTCTGCATGACACCCGCCGTCCTCGTATTGGTTCTAGCTGGAACTACAGAAGACAACCATATCATAATTTGGGTCATTCGATTCGAGAGAAGAACTAAATTTATCATACTCTATGGTCGGGCAGGGTCAGTAATTGACAATTTGTTAACTGTCAAACTCGAAATTAATGGTGTCAAATATGACTTAAGTTTGGTTTGTAACTAACGCAAACTTAGAGAATTTTAATGCCTCTAGAAAGAAAGAAAGAAAGAAAGCTTTATTTGCATAAATTGTACGTACATGACATAAGATATTAAAATAAGTTGTGATCCTTGTACAATTTACCTTAAAATAGGCATGCAAAAATTTTTGGTTTTATCTCATAATAAATTATAATGATCATGCAAGTAATATTATTGAACATGAATATTGAATACAAATTAATTAAATTAGGCATGCCAAAAAAAAAAATTTATTTGTTATAAGAATAATTAGTTTATGTCATAATCATTTAAAAAATCGTTAATAGAATAATAACATTTCTCAACAAGTAGTGCTGTTAATCTCTTTTTAAAATTGTGTATTGTGTCATTCTTTATTATGTCAGGTATTTTATTATAAATCGTAGGACCCATGCAAGTAATGTTTTTTTTAAGTAAAGCAGTATTACAACTCTCAACATGTAAAAGATTTTTATACTGACTCCTGACTAGTCTTTGCCTCATTTGTTGTACTGTAGTGAAAAGGTGCATGTTCCTTTTAACGAACATTGCCATTTCTAGAACATACATTGCCGGAAAGGTTAACAGTTTTAGGGATTTAAACACCGGAACGCAGCTATCTGTTGTCTTCATGTTCATAATTGACCTTAAGCAACGTTTTTGGGCCTTGAATACCTGTTCCCTCAGACAAGAATTTCCCCAGAAAATTATACCGTATCTCAGAGTAGATGCCACGATCCCATGATATGCAATCAAAGTTGTAGATATGTTCACTTTCTTAGCTAGATTGAAGAGGACATAAGCAGATACATTTAATTTTTTGCAAACTTCTTCTGCTTGTGGTTTCCACGTTAATTGACTGTCGATAATTATGCCTAGGAATTTCGCTTTATGTACTTGGTCTATCTTATGACTATCATATTCAATAATTAAATTTGGTAAAGATGTTCGTTGGTAAAAAGATATTATGTTAGTCTTTTCTAGATTAATTACTAATTTATTTTTTTCAAGCCAATTTATAATGTCTTTTAGTGTATTATTAATGTCTTCTTCATATTTATTTGTATCAGAACAACCAATTAATGCGGTGCTGTCATCAGCAAATAAAATCATTGGGACCTTAATGTGACCTGGTAAATCGTTTATATACAGCAGAAATAAAAGAGAACTTAAGACTCCACCCTGAGGCACGCCGTGTTTAATATATCGATACTCGGATAAGTATTTCTTTTCACGTTTGCTTTTAATACATACCCGGGATATTTCTGTGTATTGTCTACGGTCGTTTAAATATGACTTTATTAGATTGAATACGTATTAAGCTCCTTCTTATGCCATACATATTGAGTTTACTAAGTAACGTTTCATGATGGACACAGTCAAAAGCTTTTGTCATATCGGTGAGGATTGCACATATAGGTAATTTCTTGTCAACATTTTTTAATACTATACTAAGTAAGTCGAAAACAGCTAAATTAACACCTTTGTTCTTTCTAAAACCCTTTTGTTCAGAGCATAAAATATTATATTTATCCAAAAAATTATTAATTGAGTCGTATAATATTTTTTCTATTATTTTGGAGAAAATTGGAATTAAGGCAATGGGCCTATAGTTGGCTAAGTTTTCTCTGTCTTGTTTTTTGAAGAGCGGTTTTATGATCGCTATTTTTAATGCATTTGGAAACACTCCAGAGCTGATACATAAATTTATAATGTGACTGAGGTGTGAAGCTATATTATCCGATACAAATTTGACTACCTTTGTTGCTATGCCGTCATATCCGAAGCTGTTTTTATTTTTTAAAGACTTGATTGCCTTCATGGCATCTTGAGGTATGACAGGTGACATAAACATTGAATGCGGATTGTTACTTATATTAGCAGCTGCACAGGTTACTTTAGTGTTTGTTTGTATCTGATCAATAAAGAAATCATTAAAGGCGTTTGCAATGTCTACTGGATTATTAATAATTGTATCTTGGATTTTAATTTGAGATATTTGGTCAGTGGTGCGCGTGTTATTATTATTTATAATTTGCCACGATGCTTTCGATTTGTTTGTGGACGTATTTATGAAGTAATTATTTTGCGCCTTTTGTGTCAACTTTATTATTTTCCTAAATTTTTGTGAATAATTTTTAAATATTACTTTATTTACTTTATTTCTAGTTTGGTTTGATGCACAAGGGAATCGGCATCAGTGCTTAATTTAAGAGTAATTAGCAGATTTACACTTTTTAACCGATTTCAATAAGAAAGAGCGAGAGATAAAGTCAATATGTATAATAATGAACAGTAAAAAAAAAATATTATACGTATTTTTCTTTTCTTTTCCTGTTGTCTCTTTATATATGTGTGTACATAAATGGTTAAATAAAATAAATACATATATACGATTTTAAAACTACGTGTGTTATTCTTCAATATTGAATAAATATAGGTAGTTAAGAGCGTGCATTCAAACTTGGCAACGTCGCAAATAGGTGTCAAATATTTACCTGTTTTTATTTTGTATGGAAATATGAAATATCTTATAAAGTGACCTAAATGATTAAGAATGAATTGCAATTATAACACTGAATTTGATGTTGTAACCGTTTTAGGTGTAAAAAGGGCTCTCTATCGATATCGATACTATTTTTATCACCCGGAGGACAATGTAGCGATGTGAGGGGTTTCAACGGTAAATAGTTGATGCTCAATTTTTCACAATAAGTATATCGGTAAGCAGCTCACTAAAATAAAATCAAGGAACAAAAATCTCAAGTTTCTTTTGTTTGTATTAGTTATGTATATAAGGTTTGAAAGTCCGTAAGTCTATCATTTAGAAATCATATTAAGTTTCTTTTTTTTTAATGAATTATGTAAAGTTTTAGTCTGAAAGCCTTTACTGAATGTAAAAATGTAAAATGGTTCTAGATTAAGGATGAAGGTGTAATGTATGGTAACCTTAACTTATTGTTTATGATCTGTCTTGTCAGTGGTCTGTCACGTGGATGGTCTGTCATGGCCGTACCGAATAAAACGAATTACTAGCTTCACGTTGTTTTACGCATATAATTTTCAGTCATAATCAACAAGTCACCGCGAGTCAGTGCGACTGAAGTCGCATGACAACGGTACGGGGCACGAGCTCATGACTAGCCATAGCACAACGTAGTTTACTTAGGTGGAAGTTGATTAGCCCCCCTTACGAATAATTAGATTGATCAAACTCTGATAAATTTATTTGAGCTGATTTACTGCAGTCATAAGCACACTAAAAATATTGGTGAATAAATAATTAGGTACCTACCACTGAAACAAATGAAATAAAATAAATGATTGGTGTAGCCGACTGATTTATCGCACTTACTTTGTATAAATATGCAAACACGGTCTATTCAATAATCACTCGTCCATTCAACGTCAAAAAAAGCTGAAGAACAGGAGAAAAATGTTTAAATTACTCGTGTTGGTTTTCATGGTAATCGTGAGTGTAATTCAATGTCAGATCAGTGACTACCGTGATGATGGGGTTATACCTCATCCGTGGTACAATGACCATATAATTCGTATCCGGCGGGGCTTTATGCCTAATCTCCGGCGGAGCGGCAACGATGGCAACCCTGATTATAGTGTTATACCTATCGGAAAATAATTGCTAGAGGCATTGCAAACTGTAGATTATATATTATGTGTATATGAACCTAGATTCATAAAATATACACCATGTAAATCTAAATTTGCTTTATCATTTTTACTCAGACCTTTTAACTCAAAAATAGTTCCTACCAAAAACATATATGTAAAAAAAAAACGAGCGAACCTTTCAGTAGTCGCATATGATGAATTCAAATTCAAAAATCATTTATTCAAACTAGGCTGAGAATCAGCACTTTTTGAACGTCAAAATTACATAAGACAGTCCCCCAAAACCCTTCACCACTTCCTAGTGCTTTAGCTGGGAAGAAAAAGTGGCGCAACAAACTCCCCAGCAGCACAGCCGTCTGTTCAGTTAGAAAAAATGATTCTATATAATAGTATGCAAAATGATTTACATTACGCAATACAAAACATAATTTAAATTATAAAATTAATAGCCATATGACAGCTAGCACACGCCAATATACCAACCAAAAACATCGAGAACTATACTCAGGCAGAAATAAAAATAAATAAACGAAAAAAATATCTAAATAAATAAAAAAGCCGAGACATCTTGGCTGACGAATATAATGATAGCAATATTCATCACCATCACCATAAACGGCACCGTCATCGTCATCGTTATTCTTCATGATCATCGTCATCGTCATCATTTAAGGACATGTATGATAAGAAAATAATGTCGTGATGGGAAAGCCGGGATAAAAAACTCTGTGGATTCATTGGAAGAAGAAGTTATAATTTTAAATGGGAAATCATCACGAAGGTAGATGCTACACCACCCTCTTACCGATCCGGACATTCCGAAGAAGAACGAACTGGGAATTCCACCGTATGCTCCACCGTGTCCTCCGGGCAATCCACGCAGTGATGACACCCGGGCGTTTTCTTTCCGCCTGATACGAAATAGGAACCTCCCGAAACAACCTTGTCCGGTGAGGATCTGCGGCAGGCGGAAGGTGAGGACGCCGTGGTGCCTCTCTAGCCACTCCTCAAAGAGGGGCTTATCGCCGCAACAGAAATGGGCCTAAGAATGTAAAAAAGCTTTCTAAAACGACATGTTTTGAGGTTGCATTAGATGTGCATACCATATAATTCCGTCTCTTGTACTAACAAGAGACGGAATTATATGGTATGCACATGCACATGTTATATGGTATGCTTACCTACACTGCTGACAATACTAATTGTCAGCAGTGTAGGTAAGCATGGTGTGCTGTTTTAATACTGAGTGCATAGTGAAAAGTTGACGAACAGTCAGCACGTTACAGGATTTATATAGCAGATCTGTGGGAAAGAAAAAGGGATGGAAGTTTGTTATCTTTAAAATTGCTGTCAGAGCTCTTTCAAGAGGAAGTAGATTGGTTTTTGGTGCGCCACCCCATAAAGTAATGCAGTATTGAATTAAAGATTGACATAGGGATAAATAAATTTGTGTTTCATTTTGAATCTGCAAATGTCCGCAATTTAAAAAAAAAATAATTTTAATTTGCGCACTCTTTCAACTAGACTTTCAACATGTTTTCTGAAAGACAGTGTGACATCGTCCAATAATACCCTGAGGTATTTTATGTTGCTCCTTTTGAGGATAAAAAAAAAACATACAACCGAATTGATAACCTCCTCCTTTTTGGGAAGTCGGTTAAACAAGGCAAAATTGTTGACTGAACGGTTTCCACATTGATGGGCATATAGATGAGGGATAGTAATGTTTATTTGAGGCTTGCGGCTTGCATATATTTTGTCTTGTCAGCATTTAATGTCAGTAAATTGCTTTGAAGCCAGTTAGTCACAGCATTAAAACCTAGTTGAGCAAAAAATTACCCATTTCAGCGTTTTTGTAAAATCATCACCCAAAGGGGTAAGGGGATGATTTAAAAATTCACATGTAATTTTTTTTTTTGTGTCTTCCTTTCAATAGATTAGAGGGACTGGAAATAGTCATAATCTGTATTTATTTATTCTTTATTTCATTAAAATCGTCCACTCTGTCAAAAGATATTACAATTTAAAGTCATATACTAACCTTTCCAACATGTAGGTATTATGTGTTTAATGGCAGCACTAGAGTAGGTATTACAAATTAATGGTGATAATTTGGTCTGAGTATAATAATAGGAAAATGAATAGTTATTATATTACGTAAGACATTTAGAATCATATAAACCTGTTTTATTTATTTTTTTAAACCGGACAAGTGTGAGTAGGACTTGCGCCCTAAGGGCTCCATCTCAAAGCTGTGCTTGCTCGGATGCCCGAATTTCCAAATCTGGATTGAATAAAGGCGAATTGAAAGAAGGCGGGAACACACAATGAAACTCACAGACTGTTTCAATTTGGACAATTTAATTCACAAGGAACCGACCGATAAGAAAATAATCTTAAACTCCTTATGGTTTGCTCGGTAATAAAACCATAGCGCGATCTATTTCGATCCCAACGCCATCTAGGGAAGCGTCAGGTAAACTTTTGCACATATGAATTATTAGACAAGGTACTAGATAATAGAGTAAAGAATCATAATTCAAGAATCATTCATTAATAGTTGTGGATCAACTCTCTTGAAGGCTTAGAGACAGTCCCAAAGCGCCGCTTCACCACTTCCTAGTGTTTGAGCTGGAGAGAAGAAGTGGCGCAACAAACTCCCCAGCAACACGTCAGCTCTGTCTGTTTAGTTACAAGAACTTTAATTACATCACCAGCCTAGGATAATTATTATAATGAAAGACTCACCCAGTTGTACCAACAAACTCACACACATACTACGTTATCCTACATTAGTCTAATCCGGGCTTCAACCCAACTATATTTAACTTAATAAAAAATACTAGCTATCTTACGACAGCCACTGGACATGGCCTTTTTGGTATTCACCAAGTTCAGTGTTTTTACCTTACAATATCAGTGTCCTCCGTTCCTAAAAACACCACAACCCAACTTCCCAGTTTCGCCGAATAGGTTTATGACTGTTTTTGTGTACAACTTCTCAATTGCTTAAAAAGGGTCCGTTTAAATTGCCTAAGCATTTATAACAGCCAGATGTGGATGCAATATCATATTTTATAATGTCCGTTGCATTGCGTCTAGGGAATATAAATCTTTTCCGACGGAAGATTCAAAGTTACAATTTACATATCGTCGGTCGGAATCATTACCGGTACAGTTCAAAATATGCTGTTTTGAGATAATCCAAGTTAAAGTTTTTAGATATTTTGAAATGCAAATTTTGTTGACATAACTTTAAATTATCTTGATGTTTGATATGCCTACATATCGTAAAAAAACTATAGTTTATTATAAGATTGTTACTAGGTATGCAATACCTATTTAAAAAACTTTGAGATCCGCATGTTGACAATCTCTGAAGTGAAATGGGATTCTAACAGGTCCAGTATTGCTTTACAATTTTAAAGAAATAGGATCGTTTTTTATTTATAAGTGTAACGTGTCGAGCTGTCCATAAAATTGAGATTAAAATGTGTTTCTGAGTGGTCCAAATCATGTGCTGGTTTTAAAATAAATATAATATTTCGTTATTAATTTAGAGTAAATGACACACAGTCACACAAGGAACAACCATATAGAGTATATATATAGTTCGAGATATCTGATGTGTATCCAGCCTTATCCTTCACAATAGGTACAACTCCATTTTTTATTAGGTCACTGGGTAGATGAGCGTAGCTTAGACAGAGTGAAAAGAATATCGCCGGTACCCTAGGCAGGTTATCGATGGTGTTCAATTCTGACAATGATGAATTCAATGATGACGTAGTCATGCCCTGGTGACTTGCCCCTAACCATACTTCTAATAACAGTAGCAACGTCTTTTGCTGAGAACCTGATATTATACACCTTTAGAAATCCTCAGCATCGACCGCCTGCGATGCGGAACCAAAAGGAGATTCAACTTTAAAATGTTTGGCAATGGCTCATGTTGCCCCACCATGCTCGCGTTACGTTAAGAATAAAACAATACATATATATTTTATAGCCCTTTATTATTTCATCAAATAAATCAAGGTTTTTTTTTGTCATCGTCCTTTTTTTCATCTACATCCTCCGGAAAGCAAACATTTCCCAATCTAACAGTACCCGGAGGACAACCAGCAGACAAATTGTTTCTTCTTTAACCTATATTACAATGATCGGGTGTTCTGAAGAAGACGATATCAGGAGGACACCGGGGTAATGGGAAACGCCTGTGAGGAATGTAGACTTGCTGGTCATCGCTGTCGTAATCCTGGCAGTTGATACCCCCCATGTTGACTATTATAACAAGAAGGACAAGTAACTTCAACATTCTTAGTTTCTACTAACAGCGTTACAATAGATTCTTGCGATTTTTGAAAATTACTGACTATTTGATGGTGGTGGATGGTGATTTATATAATTCGAGTACTAATTTAAAATTAAATCAGTTCGTTACATTTTATTTAGCAATTATGTGAATTTATTACAGTCATGCTTATTTCTATAATAAATCTTATTATTCAATCCAATAATGGTCTCGCTAGAGCAGTTAGCACAAATCAATTTATCATACCCTACTGTATGCAATTGTATATTTAATCCAATTTCATTCTATCAACGATTCCAGGTAATATAAAGTTACTTACGGAGAACAAAATAAATAGGGGGCTAAGAATATGGTTAGTGGTACCACCAGAGGCGCTCAACGCTAGACAAACGACAGACATAACAAGACGTACATTTTAAATTAAATAATAGTACCTAAGTAAATGACTGAGGATGGTAAAGGCAAATGAATGAATTCAGTGCTTACGAAATATATACAAGTTTTCGAAAGTATAAACCATGAGAACATAATATGTAATACTTCTGTAATTAGCAGATTTATGCTATTGAGAGAAATAAAAATATAATTTGTTTTGAGTCATGCCTTACATTATTATAGTACTCACGTCATTAGTTCACTACTGAATTTTAGTAGAAATTTACAATTTCAAAGGGAGTACTACAGGATCTTTTACTTGGGCCAATATAATTCATTTATTTTACTACTAGCTGCGCCCAGCGCTTTCACCCGAATAGGTCTCGATCCCGTGGGACTATGGGGTTATTTATTTATTATTTTTACTTATTTATTTAATTATATAATAATTATAACACCTTTACAGATTCATCCAAGGCGATGTTATAAATTACAAGACCTGTAACACTTTTCTACAAAAAAATAAATAAAAATAGCCTGTAAGCAAAATGCCAAAGAATTATAAACATACTAAGTAATGACAATCATTATAAACATGACAACTTTTATAATATCTTCATCATAACCTCTTTCAATTATTATTTGTGCCATTTGCATGAATTTCGGCAGGTTTTTCCGAAATATATCCTCCGACACCGTAAAAATGCCTAACGCAGGTCTACCCATGTGCCAAATTTCATCCGTTCAGCCGTTTTGGCGTAGAACTGTAACAAACAAACAAACTCACTTTCTCATTTATAATATTAGTTAAGGTTTTTGTTTACCATGCCATTAATATGTTTCATGCACCAGCATTCGAGAGCTGTGTGGATAATTCCCAGTGGTAAAGGGCCCGACTTCCGATTTGTAGCTCGTGGGTTCGAACCCACACAGGTGGTTTACTTTGTGTAAATAACTTCAAAACGGTGAAGAAAACCATCGTGAAGAAGCCGGCATGTCCTAGAACCATAAATTCGAAGACATGTGACATCTACCAACCCGCACTGGGCTCGCGTAGTAGATTACAGAACTCATTCAGAACCTAAGGAAATCGTCTGTCATGAATACCACGACATACCCGGGGGCGTACTGTGGCTCTGATTACCAACTTTTAGTTACCACAATCTGACTTCCGCTGAGAAAACTCCACATGCAAGAATGCACACTGAATATGCCCCATATTGAACTACAAGCCTTCAGAAAAGCATGGGCACGCCACTATTGCGGCGATAAGTCCCCTCTTTGAGAAGTGGCTAGAAAGGCGCCTCGGCGTACTCACCTTCCGCCTGACGCAGGTCCTCACCGGACATGGTGATTTCGGGAGGTTACTGTTTCGTATCAGGCGGGAGGAAACGCCTGGGTGTCATCAAAGCGTGGATCGCCCGGAGGACACGGTGGAGCATACGGTGGAGGTCTGGCCGGCTTGGGCAAAGCATCGCCGTGTCCTCAACGATCGGTGGCGGGGATCTCTCGCGTCTGGCCTCGGTCCAGGCCATGGTACGGAGCGAGACGGCATGGGAGGCCGTCACCTCCTTCTGCGGAGCAGTAATGCTCACAAAGGAGGAGACAGAACGCGTGAGGGAGAGGCAAATTTCGCGCCCTCACGCCCCTAGCCGCAGGAAACGTCCTGGGCGTCGGGAATCGCAGGCAGATTCCCGGCCACCGTAGGCGCGGGATTGCGGAGGGTGAGCAATGGGGAGCTCGCCGTCCGATAAGGACCAGGCCCGGGTCGACGGCGCGTTGTGTTCCACGCGCACCTCAAAGAGATGTCAGCAATTGAAGGGGTCCGACAGGACCGATGCCTGCCGGGGTTGCGGGGAAGTCCAAAAGGCATACCGTGGCCACTGGCAACGTACAGGCAACTGAAGGAACACGGGTGGATTTTAGTCAGTAAGAGTCTGACACGCCCTCCCGCAACCCAGAGCGAGAGAAGTTATTTGATAATTTCCCACCCAAAACAAAAAAACAACGGGTTGCACTCCGGAAAAACAAGAGAAAACTTGAATATTAACGTTGTGCATTTTTCATATGTTGGTACTACTCTCCATCCGTCTTACGAATTTTCGATCAGGTTACGTGTCCTGACGCGAGTTTAAATTTTTTTACCCATCACAAAACACGTGCACAAAGCCGCTAACGATGTTTTCACTTAAAAAAAAGCCTTCGGAAAAGCAATTGAATACAACGTATCTATAATAAACTAGCTTTACCCGGCCCGGCTTCGCACGGGTAGCACTAAGTACTTATACCTACCCTACCAAACTACTCTACCTACTCTACCTACTCTACCCTACCTACCCTACCTACCCTACCTACCCTACCTACCCTACCTACCCTACCTACCCTACCTACCCTACCTACCCTACCTACCCTACCTACCCTACCTACCCTACCTACCCTACCTACCCTACCTACCCTACCTACCCTACCTACCCTACCTACCCTACCTACCCTACCTACCCTACCTACCCTACCTACCCTACCTACCCTACCTACCCTACCTACCCTACCTACCCTACCTACCCTACCTACCCTACCTACCCTACCTACCCTACCTACCCTACCTACCCTACCTACCCTACCTACCCTACCTACCCTACCTACCCTACCTACCCTACCTACCCTACCTACTATAAACCTCACGGAGCCCGAGACCTTTCCAACGAATGCGAAACCGTGGAAATCGGTTCGTGCGTTCTGGAGTTATAGCGTCAGGAAGGAAAACCCGACTTATTTTGATATAGTAGATAATAATAAATATTAAAATCTTTATTGAACTAAAGCCTAAATAACAATTACAATGGTATAGTAGAAGTTCATACATTGACAGGCTTATGCTAGGTAGTAATATATTGAAACCCTGACTTCTAAACTAGGTTAGTACCTGTTTCTTAGAAGATCAGTGTCCCACTGCAACAACGTTACAAGCTAGCAATTTTTACAGCTCTAGGACAGCTACTAAACATCGCAAAAATAAAAATAAAGCCAATCAAAAGAAGTGTAGGTATGCTGTTAATGTGTGATTGAGGTGTGTATATGTTTGTGTTGTATGTGATGGTGTGTGTATGAATTTGAGTGTGTGTTGTGTGTGGAAAATTGGAATTAGTTTTATATTTAACTTTAAAGGTTGCCTAAAAGAAGATCCTCTGTGTGTTGATGAGTCAATGTTAATACGTGTGTTTGCATTGATATTTTGATTTTGTGGATCATTTTAATACTTTGATTAAAGTGTTATATCATTTTGTGCTGGTGATGTAATATTGGCGCCTGGCAAACGTTGATCTGTGTATTCTTGTGGAAAGATGTTGTGCTTATTTCTGCCTGTAGATTCTTTGTGGGGACGGGAAGAGTATCTTAGGAATCTGAATGTTCCATAGGTAACGCCACTGACCCAGACGTCACTTGGAAGGCTTTGCAGGAAATCATTGTGCAAACTGCCAAAGAGAACATGCTGTCAAAGCTTACCATGAAATCTTTTATATCTACGGAAACAACTGTTCTAATTCTTCGTAGACTCTCTTGTAATACGAAAACCTGCACGATCGCCGATGAACCAGGGAAAATACTCACTGAAAAAGATCAGGTTCTGGAACGATGGAAACAGTACTGCACAACACTTTATAACACCGGTCAACTTATCACAAGCGGCGCGCAGACAGATTTATCGCCGCAAGAACCCGAAATTCTGCAGTCAGGGATCGAACATGCCCTTGGATGTCTCAAGGATAGAAAATCTCCAGGTAAACATGGAATTCCCGCTGAATTACTTAAAAATCTACATTCAAAGGTGTGCAGCAGATTCTAAGCATGTGCAATTGCATCTGGAAGACCAGGAGATAGCCTGAAGAGTGGACAGAGTCTGTGTTTGTTCCACTTCATAAAATAGGCTCTACCAAAGACTGCAGTAACTACAGGACTTTGGCATTTATTCCACATATTAGCAAGATACTCCTTTACATCATTGACAACACTTTCTTGAGCCACAAATTCCAGAAGAACAAGCCTTTAAACTTTTCTTCTTCTTTTAAACTTTTTTTGTCGCAGCATTATGCTGAGCAATGGCCGTGACGCATATTTTCCCTAAACTTGTTTCTTTTTTAATTTTGTGTTCTTTTTTTTATGCGTCATGTTTACCGGAAATAAACGTATTTTCTTTCTTTCTTTCAACACGATGGTCCGACCAAGTAAAAGAAGCTCAAGCAAATTTCAGCAGGGGTGATGACAACTTTGGACCGGAACCGATGAACGCAGATTATCCGTTTAAAGGGGTTCAGTGACCATGATCCTCAGTAATGAGGGACCGATTGAAGAAGAAGTTGTAACAGGCACATACACTATACGAATAGTAAAAAGAACATTACTTAGGTTATACTACTTTAAAAGTAGATACTAGATCTACTTTTAAAGACAACAAAGTCACTGAAATAAATTCAAATAATTGCAAGTTATAACATAGCGAACTGATTTAATTTTAAATGGTACCGTACCCGTTTAAAATTAAATCAGTTCGTTACAGTAGGTACTCAAGTTATATAAATATGCCACCGTTAAATCTTCAGTGTTCTTGAAAATCGAAAAGAAAACTTAGTAGAAACCGAGAATGTTGAAGTTACTTCTTGTGTTTGTTGTTTCAATAGTCAACATGGGGAGTCACGGCATCGATAACGAGGAACATGCCATTCTCCACAGACGCGCGGTCTTAAAAACTGACTGGTGTCCTCCTGGCACCTTCAGAAACGGCGTCACTGGTGAATGTAAGAAAACTTTAAGAAGATCGAAGAGTCTAGACAAGATCCAATCACTTAAAAGCGTTTCGATGGCGTTTCGTATATCTACAGCGCTTGAATCTCTTGCGTTGGATTTATCTATGGTTATTCGTGTGCTAGAAAAAAAACTTATCTTATGGTCTGTTATCTAATAAACCAGCAACGCAATGCACTAAGATTGAACGGTACTATAATTTCCCGTGCCCACATGCGTTTGTGGGACCACGGTGACCGCTGTGGTGGTGGCATAGAAGGGAGCCGTTTTACCTACATTTTTACGTTCTACGCGGTTCATAATTCCATAACCGCATTCGGACAAGTGTGAATAATATTATTGTTGCTACGGGTGATTAAGGCTCGTTGTAAAATATTTCAATTAGCAGCAACATCCTCGCGGCTGCGAAATATACGGAGTATTATTAAGAATTATACGAACTCACTTATATGATACGGAGTATTATTAAGAATTAAACGAACTCACTTAGGTAAAGTTTGATGTCTAAGTAGGCGAGTATCTTGGTCGTTTGCATTACATTGCATATTTTAACTATATTCATCAGAATAACTTTTAAAAGTCTCTTAACTTAAAAAATATTCAATTGAAGAATAAAACACGTTGTTATTCCAAATTGTATTTTTAATTTTATCTTTATTGACCATCACTTTATAATAATGTATGTAGAACCTCTTTGTTTTTTGGAATCAGTTCAAAAGGTTAACTTGGTTGATTAACTACTCTTAACTTAAGTGCTTATGTGGTAGTTTTTTTTTAAACAAACATGCTTTTTTTAGCATTGAAAATTGTTATTCGATCGCTTCAGTAGGGGGTACCAGCTTTGAAGAAAAGTGCGACCTGGCCTAGCGTCCTCAATTATTAAGATAGAGAAATGAACATGGTATCAAAAGATGCAATAGTGAAAAAATGAAATGACCCTGGAGAACTTAAAGGGCTTCAATACGATATCATTCTCTTTTCGATAGGATTATAGTTAACTTATATTATAAAAATGTATCTCCGAACGGGACTAAACAGCTACCCTGTTTAGTCACCTTTGGAGACACAGTTTTGGTGATTTCACATATTTCGTTCAGAATCTGGGCATTTGTATATGTTGACATGTAAAATTATAAAAATATAATATTTTAATATAATATTTATTCACAACAAATATTAAATTGATACCTAAAAGAAACACTATACGCGCGCCCTAGTCTTAATACATATATATTAATGTAAGCCAAGGTGAAGCCGCGGCACAAATAGATGAGTTTTTATAGTAATTTGTTCGGCCGCTAGACATGTCAGATATGGATTTTCATACAAATATTGCCAGCCGGGCGTTCGCATGTATTCGACCAGTACAGCAATTTTGATTTATCTCGAAAAAGGTTGTCAAAATAATGTTCGAATTCCCAAGAATGTTTTAGAAAGGTTTCTTTGTTCTTCATGTATTCTTATTATTCATCACATGCTTGATTGAAATTCTACCTTTTTTAAGGCTCCTCTGATTTTAAAGTGTTTTTCAATGTCATGAGACTATGCGTTTTTTTTGTTTATACAAAAAACCAAACCCTTATGGCGAACAGAAAATCTTCCTATGTTCATATTTGGGCTGGCCTAAAACACTTTGTGATTATTATTTATTATTGTTGTAACAATTGCTTGCTGCACTTACAGTAAACACCAAAATGCGCAGCAACATTGACAACATTTGTTAAACTGATTCCAAAATAAAGAAGTGGATATCTAAAGCAATGGTCAAAAATAAAATGAAAAACCATTTGACATAAACTCACATTACATTTTATATGAATTAACTTTCTTAAATTAGGTACCTATTTAAATAATAAAATTAAAATACCACCACAGCCATGGAATTACATTTCAAACAACTACATTCTCTGGCCAGCAAAAATAGTCCTCTCGTCTTACAGTGCCTGCAGGACAAACCCTGTCGAACCAGATCTTCTAAAGATTTTCTTACATTCCCCGGTGACACTGTCTCTAAGGGTGCCAGGAGGCGGCCGACACCAAAGTGCTTGGGGAAGATCCGCACGCTTATAAGGAAAGTAGTCTGGCTGGTCCTCAGTATCATAATCCTGACAGTCGATACTCGCCATGTTGACTACGAGAACAAGAAGAACAAGTAACTTCAACATACTCGGTTTCTATTAACAGCGTTCGTTGTGACTACTTGTGACACTAGTAGATCACTGACAATTTGTTAGTAGTTTTGCATATTAAATATTCTTCGAGTACCAATGTCAATTTAAAAATTATGTATTAGAATTTATTAGGACTGTCACCAAATCTCCTAATCTTCATTTAATGATAAAACTGGCCAAGTGTGTGTTGGACCACGCACAATGAAGGGTTTCGTAGTCGCGATGAATTTATCCCAAAAGCAAAATTTTATATTGTATTTTATGTTGTTTTTCAACTACAATGTTCAATAATTCTCCAACTGAAAAAGTAAGTTTTTAATCGCAAAGAAGTATTTTTTTAATGTGATGAAACTACTAATTAACGATTTTCGGACTTGTTCCTTTACTTGTGCGGTCAACATTGCTTCTTGCCAAATTTCATGATTCTAGGTCAATGGAAAGAACCCTATAGCCCTATAGGTTTTGATTTATTTGCGAGTATCAAAATATTTCGTATAAATGGCTGTTTTTGTTATTATTGCGTTTACTTAGAAGCTTGAGTTTATTAGAGCTCCAAGGGTCCGTAGACCTAAGAGTACGAATTAATTTCAACTTGATACCTCCACGTGATCCTGAGAAAAAGGGTCGTGACAGATAGACAGACAGACGGACAACGAAGTCATCCTATATGGGTTCCGTTTTTTTCTTTTGAGGTACGGAACCCTAAAAAGGGAAAAAAGGCATTAAAAACGCCGCATAAAAGTCGCGCGACAACGCCTGTACGGTGCACGAGCCCATGACTAGCTGCAGCAAAACGTGATTTACATAGCTTGAAGTTGATTAGACACTCTAACGGAACAATTGGATACACCAGACTCTGATAAATAATTGATTTGAGCTGATTTACTGAAATTACAAGCATGATAAAAATATTGGTGAAGAAATGATACACACCAATCAATTTTTATTTCATTTGTTCCAGGAATCAAATAGGTCCACTGGAACAAATGAAATAAGAATTGATTGGTGTAGCCAACTGATTTATCGCACTTACTTTGTATAAATATGCAAACACGGCCTATTCAATAATAATCAGTCATCCATTGAATATCATTTTTATTTTACAAAACAAAAAGCAACCCACTTCCAAAACGGCGTCTTTGGTATTTTATTTTCGTTATTTGCCACCGACTTCCGAAATGTAAGTAATTTTTAATTTTGTAGTGTAAAAAGTAAATATAATAGGGTACAAATTACTAAAGGTCAAAAACAATAGACCTCTTTGGAAAATTATAAAAAAATATCACCTTTGGATAATTCGTGCTTTAAAAAATAATAAATATCAGACTAACTAATTATTTCAAAAAGTTCAATCTTTTATCTAATTCACAGTTTGTCTTTAGGCAAGGTGTATGTACTGAAGATGCAGTAACTGCGTTAAGTTCTCTTGTAGCTGAGCACCTTGATAAAGGAAGCAGATGCCTGTCTGTTTTCCTAGACCTCAAAAAAGCATTCGACACCGTCTTTGTCCCAATCCTTGTAAACAAGCTGGAAAAAGCCGGAATAAGAGGGACTGCACTCAGTTGACTCAAAGACTACCTCTCCAACAGGAAAAAAGAGTAAAAATAGGACAGTACTCCAGTGACGAGGTAGATGAATCATATGGCGTCCCACAGGGTAGTGTTTTAGGGCCTACCCTCTTTGTTCTGTACATTAAAAAATGTACCTGTCCTGTACATTAAGATACATAAAAAATTCTAATGTATTCTCGTACGCCGATGATACGTCTATTGTGTTCTCTGGTTCATCCTGGCACGAAGTTAAACTGAGTGCAGAGGCAAGAATGGCTCAGGTAGCTAAATGGCTAAAAAGTGACTTACTTTCCCTGAACACTAATAAAACAAACTACATATGCTTTAGTATCAGTAACCGAACACAGCCTGTTGAAGAGTTGGATTTAAGGGTACAATGTGGAGACATGCCTACTATAAGCTGTAACTGCCCGTGCCTTGAGAAGGTCGCTGCAACTAAATATCTTAGAGTTGTGGTGGATCAAGCACTGTGCTGGTACCCTCAACTTGAGAAAATGTCTGGGAGAATAAGGAAACTCAGTTGGATCTTCAAAACCCTCAGACATATTGTTCCAACTAAAATAGAGAGCCGTAAGGACCGTCCCAGAAATCTGCTAAATGAAATATATGTCGCACTGGCCCAGTCTGTACTATTATATTGTATCCCAATTTGGGGCGGCGCAGCAAAATCAAAATGTATAGACATAGAACGAGCGCAGCGTGCATTAATTAAAATTCTCCACTAAAGATTCTCCACTGCAAGCTTATTCCAAATAAGTGATTTACTCTTTGTAAGGAAACTTTATGTAACCCAAACCATACTAAAAAAACATAAAACACTACCATATAATGTTATCGAAAAACCTAAAAGGAGAAAAGATTTAGCTGTCCAAGTTCCCCAAACAAAAACTGGATTTGCATGCAAGCAATTCAATAAACGATCTACTCAGCTCTATAACAAAATTAACAAACATGTAATTATGTATATAATAAAAGTTACCACGACTGTAAAAAAAGTATAATAGACTGGATAAAACCACTTACCTATGAGGAAACCGAGGCACTCCTGGAACACGTTAAGTAGCCAAAATATATCACAATATATATATATATATATATAAAACCTAACTTTAAACACACCACACCACACCACGACACACCACAACACACCACACCTCACAGTTTTATTCTTACTATTAATAATTTAAATTGCAACTTGCTTATAGATTTTTATTTTTATTTTCTTAAGATTAGTAAATTTAAGCTAAGTACAGAAAAATGTACTTACATTGTATCCACCCTTCGTGGAATACCCCTGGCACTGTTTAAATTATAATCTTTCTGGTAGAACACAAAATGTGAAACTTGGACAAATTGTTGCTGAGGACGTAGATATATCATACGGCGTAACTCAAGGAAGTGTACTTGGACCTACGCTGTTTTTAATTTATATAAATGACCTCTGCAACATGAAGATTAATAATGCCAAAGTATTCTCATACGCCGAGGATACAGCTGTCGTCTTCACAGGGAAAACATGGGATGATGTTAAAAATAGTGCAGAAGATGGGCTTGCTCTTGCTGCAAACTAGTTAAAAGATAATCTGCTCAAACTGATCGCTTACCTACTACACTTGAACATTTGCTTTAATATTTATAACCGGGTTCAACCAGACTTAGAATTTAATTTAAGAATCCACATGTGCGATATTGGTACGGGTAGAATTGCCCAACTATCCAACAAGTTACCCAAGCAAAATATCTAGGAGTGATTATTGACCAGCGTCTTTCCTGGCATTCTCAACTGGAACAAGTCATGAGTCGAGTAAGGAAACTTATATGGATTTTTAAAGAGCTAAGATATGTTGTACCTAGGAGAATACATGTTAATAAAAATAAGAACAACCACAGAAATCTATTAAATGAAATTTATCTATCTTTGGTCCAGTCTGTTATAGAGTATTGCATAACTGTTTGGGGTGGAGCAGCGAAATCCAGTTTTCTAGGTTAAGAACGCGCTCAAAGAGCGATACTAAAGGTGATGCACTTCAAAAAAAGAAGATTCTCTGCTGACAAGCTTTACGAATTATGTCATCTGCTGTCAGTGAGGAAATTGTATATCCTTCGTTCTCAAAATGCACAAAGAGATACCATATGATGCTAAAATACAAAAAATATATAAAAACACTGCACAGTAAACGTTCCCACAACTAAGAATTTGCCACTAGACAATATAAAAACGCTTAGCTATTTTATACAATAAAATAATTAACTAATATATACTTACTCTTTTAATCAGGCTATAATGTTCCCACTGCTGGGACACAGGCCTCCTCTCTTCGAGAGGGAGTGGGCTATAATCTACCACGCGGGCCCAGCGCGGCGCAAACTAATATATATTTATGATAAAAAAAATATGAGAATATAAAAAAATATAAAAATATGGCTTCACAGTTTAAATTATAATGACACAGAGTTACTTTTACAACGTGTGACTAAATAATAAATATTATTGGTGATGTTATTCGCTTATTTAGCCACTCGTGTATACTCAAAATATCTCTCACACACACACACCAACACACAATCGCACTCGTAAAAAGTGTTTTTTTTATTGTCCTTTCTGTTTCTCTATATACCTGTTTGTGTTCGTTCGTTTATAATGTAAGAGTAGAGCGGAGCCTTCAACTACAGGCATTTTATATGCCTAAATGGAGACTCCTCGATAGGCAATGTAAGCCAAATAAGATATAATGAAATAAACTTATTTTAAAACTTTTAAACGGATTTATCAAAGACTATATAAGCAAAGTTTATATAATTTACATGGGACCAGCGCACAAGTTTCCTTTATCAAATGAAAAAAGAATTGAACAAAATATCTGAGAACATACATAAAAAATACACACGAGATGAACATAGAACCTCCTCCTTCTTTGAAGTTGGTTAAAAATATTTTACTGTCTAATAACAATATAGTTGGCTAACCGAGGATTGCTCTTCTTTCAATGTTGCCATTAGATAATAAATAATACCAATAACTCGATTTACACGTTCGTGCTGTTTGTCGTTAAAAGTTCTGTTGTAGTCCATTTCTATTCCAAGTCCAGTCCATCCAGCACGTTCCATCACAGCTCCATCTAGCACGTCCTTGATCATAGTTAGGTGTCAATTCATTTTGTCATAAAACTAACAATACCTCAATCACTACTGTTTTGCTATTTGATTTGAGGAGTTTCCTGGTATATCTTCGGTGTGCAATGTCAAATATCAATTAAATTTTAATGAAACCATTTTGAAGTTATTTTGAAACCAACACAAAAAGAATGATTAAAATCGACTCATAAACAAAGAAGTTATGGCTGAAAATAATATATATACTTTCTTTCTTACAGATGAATTAAGAATCTCCTATTTTGAAGTCGATAAAAAAAAATCAATTCTGGCATCTCCATATAAATAATTGAGAATTCGATCGGCGCCACGGACCCCATCGAGTTCTCAATTATTTTATCAGCCCCTGTTTAGCCGACTGCGCGACAGAAAAGCACAGTTATTTACATTTAAGTTTTTTTTTTGTGGAGGTAATTTTTAAAAAACGGGCATTTTACGTGAAATTATTTCCCGTCCCTAGCATGATGTTTTTGTTCCATGTGTGAACAAATACCATGCTAGGGATGCGGTATGCTAGTGAAATAAGTAATAACTTTTTAAATTTCGATCATTTATTGAAATCGAACATAGCCTACAAATACAGCAGTATAAAAAAGTTCAATGTTATAAAACTGTACTTTTAATCTTTTTGATCTTCTTCTATAAATACTTAAATTTACTTACAAACTTGCTGCCGAACACGACGAAACTCAATTACGGCCAAATACGTACTTCCCGGAACACAGCGAATGTGTTAATAAACCCAAAATGTTCAATATTCAGATAATTTCCTTTGTATACGCCCAACCTAACCTACCTTTCCTTTAACCTAACCTTTCTTATGCATAGACTCGAAAATTTCCCATTAAAAGGTTATCTGTCGGAATAGGATAGAAGATGAGACAGTTTGCTTGTACTGATCATAGAAACAATAAAATTAAAGAATAAGAACAACTTTACTGTCTGTGTCTACGTCTCAGCCAGCACCGTATTTAGTAAATAACAGGACGCACTGTTTGAGGAGTCGTTCACAGCCATTTGGGGGTGACAATCACATCGGGTTCACCAGTTTCAGAAAGAACCGTGTGAAGTTACTCCATTGAAATAGGAGGATCGTTCGACCAAAGAGGTGACAAGACACAAGTCTGGTGGACTACAACTGCTTGTTGTCGGGACGTAAGCAGATTTCACAGTAAACACTGCCTGCGCGATGTAGGTTTCTGTGACGTCAGTGGTGTGTGCGTAGTTTGTATGTGGTAGAATAGATGTCGCCACAAGCAGTCTCTGTTTTAAGAGTTGCGTTAACAAGACACCATTTATTTAGAATTGGTTTAACAACAATTAGATATATCAAACATTATTACGTATATTGATTTGCGCTGTTTTAGTGCTCTAACGAGCGAAATACGAATAACTATAATAATAAGCATAGAAGCATAAAACAATCTATAGAAACAAATTAAAATTGATTGGTGTAAGCAACTGGCAATAAAAAAACATTTTATACATTAATTAAACCGACCGAGCTTTGACCGCCTGCGATGCGGAACCAAGAGGAGATTCAACTTTAAAATGCTTGGCAATGACTCATGCTACCTAGCAACGCTCACGTTATGTTAAGAATAAAAGTACACTTACATATTTTATAAATAGCCCTTTATTATTTCATTAAATAAATCAAATTGTTTTTTTCTTAAATAAGCACTGTTTCTACTTATCTATCCTCCGAAACGCAAATATCTCCCATTCTCACAGTAGCCGGAGGACAACCGGCCGAAAAACCTCTTCTAAAACCTTCCATACAATCTTTGAGTTCTATGATGGAGATGATACCAGGAGGACACCGGGATAATGAGAAACGCCTGTGAGGAATGTAGACTTGCTGGTCATCGCTGTGGTAATCCTGGCAGTTGATACCCCCCATGTTGACTATTATAACAAGAAGGACAAGTAACTTCAACATTCTCAGTTTCTACTAACAGCGTTACAGTAGATTCCTGCGATTTTTGAAAATCACTGACTATTTGATGGTGGTGGATGGTGATTTATATAATTCGAGTACTAATTTAAAATTAAATCAGTTCGTTACATTTTATATAGCAATTATGTGAATTTATTTCAGTTATGCTTATTTCTATAATAAATGTTATTATTCACGCCAATAATGCCCTCGCTAGAGCAGTTAGCACAAATCAATTTATCATACCTTACTGTATGCAATTGTATCTTTAATCCAATTTTATTCTATCAACGATTCCAGGTAAAATAAAGTTACTTACTGAGAACAACATAAATAGGGGGCTTATAATATGGTCAGTGGTATCACCAGAGGTGCTCAACGCGAGACAAACGACAGACATAAGAAGACGTTCATTTTAAATTAAATAATAGTACCTAAGAAAATGACTGAGGATGGTAAAGGCAAATAAATGAATTCAGTGCTTACGAAAATAATACTTTCAAGTTTTAGTATAAACCATGAGAATATAATATGTAATACTTCTGTAATTAGCAGATTTATGTTATTGAGATAAATAAAAACATAATTTGTTTTGAGTCATGCCTTACATTATTATAGTACTCACGTCATTAGTTCACTTTACGGAATTTTAGTTGAAATATACAATTTCAAAAGGAGTACCACAGTATCTCTTAATTGAGCTAACATAATTCATTTACTTTACATCTCAGTACACACACAGCTGCGCATTGGTCTCGATCCCGTGGGACTATCGGGTTATATACTATCCTATGTCCTAATGCAGGTCATGGTCACTGTTGCCTTTTTGATACCACTTAGCATAGGTCTTGATCCACCCATGTGCCAAATTTCATCCGTTCAGCCGTTTTGGCGTAGAACTGTAACAAACAAACAAACTCACTTTCTCATTTATAATATTAGTTAAGATTTTTGTTTACCATGCCATTAATATGTTTCATGCACCAAAATTCGAGAGCTGTGGTGGCCCAGTGGTAAAGGCCCCGACTTCCGAGTTGTAGCTCGTTGGTTCGAACACAGGCAGGCGGTTTACTTTGTGTAAATAATTTCAAAACGGTGAAGAAAAACATCGTGAGGAAGCCGGCATGTCCTAGAACCGAAAATTCGAAAACATGTGACATCTACCAACCCGCACTGGGCCCGCGTAGTAGATTACAGCCCACTCCCTCTCACTAAGAGGAGGCCTCTGTCCCAGCAGTGGGAACATTATAGGCTGATTAGGTTATGCACCATCATCAGATAATGAAGAGTGAAATGAAAAAGAAGGGACTCAGTATCCTCAGACTCAGCGAAACACACTGGAGAAGACTATAATTATATTATCCTCAACCAGAACCGTAGAAATCGTCTATCATGAATACCACGACATACCCGGGGGCGAACTGTGGCTCTGATCACCAACTTTTAGTTACCACAATCTGACTTCGGCTGAGAACATTCTACATACAAGAACGCACACTGAATATGCGTCATGTTGACCCATAAACCTTCAGAAAAGCAATTGAACAAAACGTATCTATAATAAATAATAAAATCTTTATTGAACTAAAGCCCAAATAACTGTTTCAATGGTATAGTAGAAGTAAATAATATGTACATTGAGAAGCGTATGCTAGGTAGTAATAGATTGAAACCCTGACCTCTAAACTAGGTTAGTACCTGTATCTTAGAAGATCAGTGTCCCTTCGCAACAATGTTACAAGCCAGAAATGTTTACAGCTCTAGGACAGCTACTAAACATCGCAAAAATAAAAATGAAGGTTATACTTTTACAAATCTCTCTCTAATACACCAAACATTAAGAAATATATATAATATAATATAGAACATCAAATATAAATATGAAAATATTAATACATAAATAATATCATAATTTTATAATAATCAAAATACTTCTAAGAATTTCATAATAATTACTTACATTTTTCATATTCAATACATAATTTCAAAATTACACTGATATACGCAAACCTAATAATATATAATAAGAATGTATAATTGTGTATATATAAATAATTATACATCCAATTAAACACATGTAATATTTAATTTATAAAAATATTAATTGTTTGAATTGTTACTTATCCCTCTTCCTCTCTCCTAATGTTGCTGTGCCCGACAGGGTCCATATTGATCTTTTACTTGTTTATACCATCTATGTAATACTATGGAATGCAATAAAGAATTGAGTATTGAGTATTGAAATCAAAAGAAGTGAAGCTATGCCGTTAATGTGTGATTGAGGTGTGTATGTGTGTGTTGTATGTGATGGTGTGTGTATAAATTTGAGTATGTGTTATGTGTGGAAAATTCGAATTAGTTTTATAATTTTAACTTTAAAGGTTGCCTAAAAGAAGATCCTCTGTGTGTTGATGAGTCAATGTTAATACGTGTGTTTGCATTGATATTTTGATTTTGTGGATCATTTTTATACTTTGTTTAAAGTGTTATATAATTTTGGGCTGGTGATGTAATACTGGCGCCTGGCAAACGTTGATCTGTGATATTCGTGTGGAAAGATGTTGTGCTTATTTCTACCTATAGGTTCTTTGTGGAGGCGGGAAGAGTGTCTTAGGAATTTGAATGTTCTATAGGTAACCCCACTGACTCAGACGTCACTTGGAAGGCTTTGCAGGAAATCATTGTGCAGTCTGCCAAAGAGAAAAACTTAGCATGAAATCTTTAAATCTATGGAAACAACTGACCTTATTCTTCGTAGACTCTCTCGTAATATGAAAACCTGCAGGATCGCCGATGAACCAGGTAAAATACTCACTGAAAAAGATCAGGTTCTGGAACGCTGGAAACAGTACTGCACAACACTTTATGACACCCGTCAACTTATCGCAAGCGGCGCGCAGACAGATTTATCGCCGCAAGAACCCGAAATTCTGCAGTCAGAGATCGATCATGCCCTTGGATGTCTCAAGGATTGAAAATCTCCAGGTAAAGATGGAATTCCCGCTGAATTACTTAAAAACCTAGATTTCAAAGGTGTGAAGCAGATTCTAAGCATGTGAAATTATTTTTTATTTTATTTTTTATTTTTTTTAAAAAACGTTGCCCCACACTAGGAATTTCTCCTGTGTCGTGGCTGGGTTTACAAACATTTAAACTCACATACACAAACAGCCAGACCCGGAACAACTAATTGTAGGTCATACAAATATTTGTTCCGTGCGGGAATCGAACCCGCGACACGCAGCGCAGCAGTCAATCGCTTAACCACTGCGCCAACCGTGCCGTAAAAAAATTGTATCTGGAAGACCTGGACATGGCCTGAAGAGTGGACAGAGTCCTTGTTTGTTCCAATTCATAAAAAAGGCTCTACCAAAGACTGCAGCAACTACAGAACTTTGGCATTTATTCCACATGTTAGCAAGATACTCCTTTACATCAATAACAACAGGCTAAAACACTTTCTTGAGTCACAAATTCCGGAAGAAAACAAATGCACTTTTGCGGAAACAAATGCACGTGAAAACAAATCCTAAACTTTCGCCAAATCATTGAAAAGAGCCGGGAATTTATCAGCCCTGTGTTGTTGTATTTCATTGATTACACCAAAGCCTTGTTTGTGTAGTGGGACAAGCTTTGGGAGGTTCTAAAAGACATGGGTACGCCTCAACATCTTATTGACCTCGACCTCGGGATGCATCATCTCAACTCTGCTCTTCAATGTGTATGCTTGAGAGACTGTATGGCACTTTCTGTGGAAAGACCAGGTCTGACCCCAAACTGTGCATCATGAAGTTCGATGCGGATGGCCAAATGCCTATCAAGCAAACTATCCAGCTCCTTGCCAATGGCAGTAGCAAGGGATATGGGTCTATAGTTCGAGATATATGATGAGTACTCAGTCTTATCGTTCACAATACGTACAAGCACAGTTTTCATTAGGTCACTAGGTAGATGAGCGTGGCTTAGACAGAGTGAGAAGAAAATCGCCGCTACACTAGGCAGGTGATCGATGGTGTTCGATGCTGAGGTAGTCATGCCCTGGTGACTTGCCCCTAGCCATACATTTAATAACAATAGCAACATCTTTTGCTGAGAATATGACATTTAACACCTTTAGACAATCCTCAGCTTCGACCGCTCGCGATGCGGAACCAAGAGGAGATTCAACTTTAAAATGTTTGGCAATGGCTCATGTTGCCCCGCCACGCTCACATTACGTTAAAAATGAAACAATAAATATATATTTTATAAATAGCCCTTTATTATTTCATCAAATAAATCAAGGTTCTTTTTTGTCATCGTCCTTTTTTTCATCTACATCCTCCGGAAAGCAAACATTTGACACTCTAACAGTACCCGGAGGACAACCAGCAGACAAATTGTTTCTTCTATAACCTATCTTACAATCTTCGCCTTTCTCGCTGGGGATGATACCAAGAGGACACCGGAATAATGAGAAACGCCTGTGAGGAATGTAGTCTGGCTGGTCCTCGCTGTCGTTATCCTGGCAGTTGATACCCCCCATGTTGACTATTAAAACAAGAAGAACAAGTAACTTCAACATTCTCAGCTTCTACTAACAGCGTTTCAATAGATTCTTGCGATTTTTGAAAATCACTGACTATTTGATGGTTGTGTATGGTGATTTATATAATTCGAGTACTAATTTAATATTAAATCAGTTCGTTACATTTTATTTAGCAATTATGTGAATTTATTTCAGTCATGCTTATTTCTATAATAAATGTTATTCTTCACGCCAATAATGCCTTAATTATTCACGCTAGAGCAGTTAGCACAAATCAATTTATCATACTTTACTGTATGCAATTGTATCTTTAATCCAATTTCATTCTATCAACTATTGAGGGTAAAATAAAGTTACTTACTGAGAACAACATAAATAGGGGGCTAAGAATATGGTCAGTGGTACCATCAGAGGCGCTCAACGCGAGACAAACGAGAGACATAACAAGACGTTCATTTTCAATTAAATAATAGTACCTAAGTAAATGACTGAGGATGGTAAAGGCAAATAAATGAATTCAGTGCTTACGAAATATATTCAAATTTTCGACCGAATAAACCATGAGAACATAATATGTAATACTTCTGTAATTTGCAGATTTGTGTTATTGAGAAATCATAAAAACATAATTTGTTTTGAGTCATGCCTTACATTATTATAGTACTCACGTCATTAGTTCACTTTACTGAATTTTAGTTGAAATATACAATTTCAAAGGGAGACTACAGGATCTCTTAATTGGGCCAACATAATACATTTATTTTACTACTAGCTGCGTCCAGTGGTTTCACCCGCATAGGTTTCGATCTCGTGAGACTATCGGATTATATAGTATTCTACGTCCTAATGCAGCCTTGGTCTACCCATGTGCCAAATTTCATCCGTTCTGCCGTTTTGGCATAGAACTGTAACAAACAAAGAAACTCACTTCCTCATTTATAATATTAGTTAAGGTTTCTTTTACCATGCCTTTAATATGTTTCATGCACCAACATTCGAGAGCTGTGGTGGCCCAGTGGCAAAGACTTCCGAGTAGTAGCTCGTTGGTTCGAACCCAGACATGCGGTTTATTTTGATTTACATAAAATAAACCGAACCAAATACCCACAAAATAAATTTCAAAACGGTGAAGAAAAACATCAAATCAAATCAAATCACTTTTATTTGTTAACACAGGTAAAGAAATGCAGATCTTGAGTTTGGTGAACAGAACGCTATGTTATGCCAGGAGGCGTACAAATATATGGTGCATCTAGCTCAATATTACGAGTTTAAACAATATAAAAAAAAAGTTGTTTGAAAATCATGCATACTTAAAATTTCAATTGTATATAATTGTTTATAAAAAGTGCTGTCGTCTGCAAAAAGAACCATCTTATGTTGAATTATTTTTGGGAGATCATTGATGTAAATTAGAAATAAAGGCGGTGCCAACACGCCACCTTGTGGTACGCTATATTTTATGGCTCTTTGTTTTGAGTAGTACACAGTTTCTAATTTTTTTTTGGGACATAATCGAGAGACTTCGGTGCATTGAACTCTATCAGTTAAACATGATTCTATCAATTTTAGGATATTTCCCCTTACCCCGTAGCCATATAGCTTTTGTAGCAATATCCCATGGTCAACATAATCAAAAGCTTTCGTCATATCAGTAAAAATAGTACAAATTGGATTATTTTATCAACTGATGTCATAATATTATTAATTAAATCAAATATTGCCAAGTTAATATTTCATCATCGTGACGACATATTTCCTAGGAGGAGGTATTTCCTAGAACCAAAAATTCGAAGACATGTGACATTTACCAACCCGCACGGGTAGTAGATTACAGCCCACTCCCTCTCACCAAGAGGAGGCCTATGTCCAAGCAGTGGGAACATTATAGGCTAATTAGGCTATGCACCATCGGTCGATAGATCGGGTCACCGATAAATTTTACACATCTCAACCATTACTCATCTTTTGCTATCTAGATTGGACTATATTCATGTAAACTATATCTATGTAACAGGCTACTATTATTAGATCCCATGAGAGTCACAATGGATTTAAGAAATAGCCATCTAGATCTGTTGAGCGTTCCGAAGCCACCAAACCGGGGATGGTGGTGGGAAATGTGCTACCGGTCATGTGATTGTGTCCGATCAGGCAACATGTGGAAACAACGTTGCTGATAAACCAAAATAAATTAGACAGCCTCACCACCTTGGCACCTGGAATGTTCGCGGCCTAAACAAACCTGGGAAACTTCAGATAGTGGAGAGTGAAATGAAAAGGAAGGGACTCAGTATCCTCGGACTCAGCGAAACACACTGGAGAAAGTCGGTATACTTTTCAACTAACCAGTCGAATAAAGACTACTTTCAGGACCTGAAAACGAGTGCTCCAATAGTGTTGCCTTTGTGGTACCACTTAGCATAGACAAAGATGTCAGCGGTTAAAGGCCGATTAACGACGAAATAATTGCCATTAAAGATAACACAACTCCCTGTAAATTGAACATCTTACAGGTAAATGCGCCTACCGCCCAATCTAGCGAGGACGAAATCGAGAACTTTGACAGCGCCTTGGCAAAATCTCTCCAAGAAATACCTAAAAGGGAGATAACGGTAGTTTTAGGTGATTTTAACGCCAAAATCGGTCAAAGGGACAGCGACGAACATCTTCGACGGGTAGTCGGGAAGCATGGAATCGGCATCAGAAACGAGAGAGGCGAACGTAAGCTTCAGTTCTGTAGTGAGGAAAATCTTACCGTGACCAACACCTTCTTTAAACAACATATACGGCGATTGTATACTTGAATTTCTCCTGGCGATCGTTTTAGAAACTATATCCTCAACCAGAACCGTGGAAATCGTCTATCATGAATACCACGACATACCCGGAGGCGAACTGTGGCTCTGTTCACCAACTTTTAGTAACCAGAATCTGACTTCGGCTGAGAAGACTCCACATGCAAGAACGCATACTGAATAAGCGCCATGTTGACCTACAAGCCTTCAGAAAAGCAATTCGACAAAACGTATCTATAATAAATCATAAAATCTTTATTGAACTGAAGTAACTATTACAATGGTATATTAGAAGTACATACAGGCATAAGCTAGGTAGTAATATATTGAAACGCTGACTTCTAAACTAGGTTAGTACCTGTATCTTAGAAGATCAGTGTCCCACCGCAACAATGTTACAAACTAGAATTGTTTACAGCTCTAGGACAGCTACTAAACATCGCAAAAATAAAAATAAAGGGTATACTTTAACAAATAAAACTCAAACTCAAACTCAAAGCATTTATTTCAATTAAACCATTTACAGGCACTTTTGAATTGTCAAGAAGTCGGTCAGTCAGAAATATGAAGCTAGTTGCCCATTCCAAAGCGTAGTAGGTACCTATGTAGAAGAACGGGCCAGAAACTCCACGGACACTCTTTTAAATAAAAAAATTGATACAAAATATTGGTTACATCATTCATGTTGAAATTATGCATGTGAAAACAATGTAGAAAGACGTGCACGTTTGTAAAAGCGTCCGTAATAAATAGAAAAAAAAACAAATATTCTTATTATTCTTGACATGCTTGGTTGAAATTCTACCTTTTTTTAACTCCTCTGGTTTTGAAGTGCGTTAATGAAATAAAGTCATTTTCAATGTACCGGACTATGAGTTCTGTCGATTTTTTTTTTGTTTATACAAAAAAACAAAACCCCTCAGTCGAACAGAAAATCTTCTCATGTTCATGTTTGGGCTGGCCTAAAACACTTTGTTATTATTATTTGTTATTTATATACCAATTGCTTGCTGCACTTACAGTTGACACCAAAGCGCGCAGCAAGCCAACAACAACATTGACAACATTTGTTAAACTGCTTCCAAAAAATAGAAGTGGTTATCTAAAGCAATGGTCAAAAATAAAATGAAAAACCATTTGACATAATCCCACATTACATTTTATATTAATTAACATGCATTAATTCTTAAATTAGGTACGTTATTAAATAATAAAATTAAAATACCATCACAGCCGTGGAATTACATTTCAAACAACTGCATTCTCTGGCCAGCAAAAATAGTCCACTCGTCTCACAGTGCCTGTAGGACAAACCCTGCCGAACCAGATCTTCTAAAGATTTTCTTACATTCCCCGGTGACACTGTCTCTAAGGGTGCCAGGTGGTGGCACACACCAACTTGCTTGAGGAAGATCCGCGCGTCTTTGAGGAATGAGACCATATCTTCTTACATTCTCCGGTTTCACTGTCTCTGAGGGTACCAGGAGGTGGCCGACACCGGGGAAGATCCGCACACCTATGAGGAAAGTAGTCTGGCTGGTCCTCAGTATCATAATCCTGACAGTCGATATTCGCCATGTTGAGTACGAAAACAACTTCAACAAACTCGGTTTCTATTAGCAGCGTTTATTGTGACTACTTGTGAATAATCTGTTTTTTTTTTTATTGCATTTACTTAGATGTTTGAGTTTTTAGAGCTCCAAATGACCGTAGGCCTATGAGAACGAATTAATTTCAACTTCATCCTTCAACCGGACCCTGAGAAAAAGGGCGGTGATATACGACAGATAGATAGACAGACTGACAGCGAAGTAATCCTATATGCGTTTTTTCCTTTTGTATGGAACCCTAAAAAGGGAAAACAGGCATAAAAAATGCAGCATAAAAGTCGCGTGACAACGCCTGTATGGTGCACGAGCCTATGACGAGCCGCAGCAAAACATAGTTAACTAAGCTTAAAATTGATTAGACACTCTAACGGAACAATTGGATACATCAGACTGATAAATTGATTTGAGCTAATTTACTGGAATCACAAGCATGATAAAAATATTGGTGAAGAAATCATAACCTACCATTGGAACTAATTGAATGAAAATTGATTGATGTAGCCAACTGATTTATCGCACTTACTTTGTATAAATATGCAAACACGGTCTATTCAATAGTCAGTCATCAATTAAATGTCAAAAAAAAATTACAAAAAAAACAACCCACTTCCAGAACGATGTCTTTGGTTTTTTTATTTTCGTTATTTGCCACCGACTTCCGAAATGTCAGTAATTTTTCATTTTGTATGCATTGCATGTTTTTTATGTTGCGCAAAAAGAGTACCAATCTACTTAAAAGACTAAAACGATTAAAATTAATGGCACCTCCGTTGGCTTTAACCAATGGGCCACTTCAGATATTTATTAAAGTAGAGCGAGACTATACGAGTTATATGGTTTGAAAAAATACAGGTTTGATACTCCTTTCCGAGAGTATGTCAAAAATTATTTAAAAAGGTTAGTTTTTGCTAAATCAAATTTTTAAGTGATACAATAATAAAGTAAAAACCACTTGAAAAATTATTAACCAAGATAACCATGAGATTATGGTCGACAATAAATTAGTTACTAAAGCAGCTGACGTAGCTGAGGCATTTAATGAGTTTTTTGTCAACATACCTATAGCTACAACTCGCTCCTTAATTTTTTCCCCGTCTAAAGCTGAAACCTTTTGCTTAGTAGTGTGTCTAAAAGTAGTCGCTTATTCAGCTACGAACATGTAACGCCTCATGATGTAGTTAATGTTTTTAACACAGTCAAGTCTAGAAACACTGTTGATTACTGGGGTAATATAATAAACATCGTAGCCCCCTATCTAGCTTGTACTATTAATAAATATGTTGATTTAGGTACTTTTCCTGACTTCATGAAGAGTAGTAAAGTCATACCATTATTTAAATCAGGTAATAAAAATGACGTTGGGAATTTCAGGCCTTTTTCTATCTTACCAGCACTTAGCAAAATATTTGAAATGTTTATACTCAAGCAGTTGCTAAGACATTTTAATTTAAATAGTCTCCTTCCATATCAATATCACCGTGTATACCGATGACTTACCATTCTATTCAAAGGGTATCTGCGAAGTTGCACTGTTTGTAGATGATACTTCTTTTATTTTTAAAGGAGACAGGAATATACAAGATTTTGACGATGTAAACAGTGCACTCTCACTGGTTGCGGATTGGTTTACGACAAATAACCTAGTTACGACGCGACGGTGAGGGTGGGAGCGAGACAGAACACTGATTGAATCAATATTTACACACTGCAATTTTTCTTATTTCATTCATATCTAGTTACTGACTTGATGTCCGTACGTATTTTTCGGGTGACCACTGAAAATCAGCGCTGTGCTGTGGGTCCCTCATAGTACAGAATTATACTGAGTGGAAGCCTTCTTGTCACAGTCATGACGTGCAGCTGCCAAATATTTGTTGTTTATATTTTTGTTATTTGTATGCACGTGTCTCTGTGACAAATAAACCTTTTTTTCTTTCTTTCTTTCTAGTTCTCAATGCAAAGAAAACGAAATGTGTAAAGTTTGCCCTTCCAAATGTTAGAAATCTGTGCGTACTGAAGTTACTACACGTAAAGAATAAGTACAACTCTACTGTCCGTGCCCATGTCTCAGCCAGCACCTTATTTAGTAAATAACAGGACGCACTGTTTGAGGAGTTGTTCACAGCCATTTTGGGGTGACAATCACATCGGGTTCACCAGTTTCAGAAAGAACCGTGTGGAGTTACTCCATTGAAATAGGAGGAACGTTCGACCAAAGAGGTGACAAGACACAAGTCTGGTGGACTACAGCTGCTTATTGTCGGAACATAAGCAGATATCACGGTAGACACTGCCTGCGCGATGTAGGTTTCTGTGACCTCAGTGGTGTGTGCGTAGATTGTATGTGGTGGAATAGATTTCGCCACAAGCTGTCTTTCTTTTAAGAGTTGCGTTAACAAGACACCATTTCTTTAGAATTGGTTTAACGGTACAATAAGATATATCAAACTTTGCTATATTGATTTGCGCTGTTTTTGTACTCTAACGAGCAAAATACGAATAATTATAATAATGAGCACAGAAATAACAATCTATAGAAACAAATTAAAATTGATTGGTGTAACCAACAGATTTATCTTACTTACTTTGTATAAATATCATACACGGCATGCAAATTGTCAGCCAACCAGTGAAATTCTAAAAAATTCAAAGACGATAGCAAAATGATCAAATTACTCGTTTTCCTTGTTTTATTCATATGACCGTGAAAGACCGTGACGAAGAAGGAAATGACTTTATTCCTAGATGAAAATTTTATAGACGAGATACAGTTCCCGATGTAATCAAAGCAGGCGTCCCTCTGACACAGAAAGAGACGCTACCACTGGCGAATGGGTGGTACTAGTACGAAGACGTTTAATAAGCGCCAGAAGAGATTTCTATGGATGGCCAACAGGCAAGTAATGGCCAAGACGTTACAATTTGAAGATTATCTGTGGACATACTGAATTGCATTTGTAAATTAAATATACATGTTCACCAAAAACATTTATTATTCTAACCCACTCCTTTAATGTTAAATTCACTGTGTGAGACTCCTTTATATGGAGAATACCCCTCCTTAACCCTTGGGTATTGTAAGTGTAAGATTATAATACATGTGAATAATAATGGAGATTGACTAAAGTCTTTGAATTACTAAAGTTCTCAAATAAAATAATATTTTCCTTATTGTAACTAAAATGCCAAAGAATCCCGGCGTTTCGCTCTGTCAAGCAATAATCAACATTGAGAAGCTAATCAAAGATCCCTGACCGGGGATTAAACGCTTCAGAGGCATTCAAGTTTTCACTTGTCTATACAGGAGGCCATCCGATGTCCGTCGTTTATTTTGACGCTAATTTGCAACGACAAGCTTACCAATATACTTCTGGACACTCTTAACTAGAATGGGGTAAATGCGAAATTTCTTTGGCAGTTTTGTCGTTTATGTTTGTAGCGAGTGAGTGTGACTACGACCCGTTGGGATTCATACAGCTTGCGGGGATCTATGCGGATTACTGGCGGCTACGTTATCCGTTTCCTTAGGAAGGCTTAATCAATGTAACCTCTAGATTGTGATGCATGGATGGGTGTTTTTGTTTTGGATGCTGTGGGTACCTATAGACTGGACGCAAATTTCTTTTGGTGAATAATTTATTAAAGATTCAAGCTGTATTCCCAAGCACCCAAACTGGATCACAACGATGCTTAGTACGTACGTGGACTAATCTTTCACAGGTGCTCTGAAATCAAAATGAAAATAGTTTATTACACATAAATCCACATGGGCACTTATAAAACGCCAGAAACTAGGCGCACGGTTTCAATTTTGTCGTTTGCTATGGAGAACTCCATGGTCACTCTTTTAAAAATAATTGGCTTTTACATTGTTTTCATATTCAGTGTTAAGACGCTGACTACAGCTAAACCGTGGTCACTGTTGGACTGCATAGAAAAGAAAGAGAAGCGCGATGACACAACGCCTGTAATTTATTGCAAAATATGAAGCAATTATCGATTTATTAAAAAATGAGTTGAGTAATCGGTAATAAAAAAAACAACCAAGTTCTGCATTCAAATAAGACGTTCTTGTTATTAATTATAATACTAACGTACGTTGCTATCTAATACAGAATTTTTGGATTAGAACTCAAGGAAAAGGGTTAGTTTAACGTTAATTTGTATCGAGTTTTTTTTTTCAAAACGTGTTTTAGTAACAATCAAGTTCTGAGAAATATGTTCGAGATTCACATATATTTTTTCCGCTACCACAAAATGTATAGATTTGGCATTTTTTTTGTTTAAGTCAACCCTACTTTTACTGTGTGCCTGTTGTCAGCGCCTTAATAGGTATCGGAGGATAGTGTAGGCTTGTCAATAAGTTCCGGGTACTTAACATTAACAAACCATTTTCGATGTTGGATTACGCCAATATAGAGTAGAAATTTCTAAATATTGGTGCTTTTGTTATCTGATTTGATCAACTACTTTAGTAGCTACGTAACATAAACTTTCTATAGACCGTCAGGAGTGAGGATCCACCATAAGCGTCCTGTAACTTTTCAAGGGTTTTACTACAAATTCCAGGATCGGGTCTACAAAATCGGCTAATTTACTACTAAATATTGGTAGTACCCGCGTTTAAATATGAGACATGGCTCCTCAATCCATACGGACATCATTATAGGACCTCGGCAAATTCTCATCAGCTACCAAACTCAAAATAACAAAGACGAAATAAATGTTTAGCAAAGAGACTCGTTAAACGTTAAAGCCGAGAGCACACCAGCGCGTCGCTCGCAAACATCGCGATTGTTTCGTTGGCATAATTAACAATTAGGTAATTCGGGCTCAACGTGGGCTGTAGTGTAGTTGTCGCGAGCATGCCTGTGCCTGGCTCAGCCGAGGACACATTGTTCTACGTGATTTCCCACGGGGAACTTATACTTATGCTAATGCGATTTAATTTTCAAGTTATGTGATGAGATGATGTAATGCAATGAGATAATTTTATTAACAGGTGAATTTTGAACAGTGTACGTGGTATTCTTAAAATAGTAGTATATTATGTTTGACAAACCTTAAAAAAAATACAAAATGACTATTACCCATAAAATTCAAAAATTCAAAATTGTAAAGTCATTTATTCAAACTAGGCTGAGAATCAGCACTTTTCGAACGTCAAAATTACATAAGATAGTCCCCCAAAACGCCCACCCTTCACCACTTCCTAGTGCTTTAGCTGGGAAGAAGAAGTGGCGCAACAAACTCCCCAGCAGCACAGCTGTCTGTTCAGTTAGAAAAAAAATATTCTATATAATAGTATGCAAAATGATATTTAGATTACGCAACACAAAACATAATTTAAATTATAAAATTAATAGCCATATGACAGCTAGCACACGCCAATATACCAACCAAAAATATCAAGAACTATACTCAAGCAGAAATAAAAATAACTAAACGAAAACAATATCTAAATAAATGCCTCCAGGCATAAAGGGCGTGCCCGCTTACATATAGCTGTAAAACTATCGAGGTCGCTAGCTAACCACATATTGTAATACAACTCATAAAAAAAAACATTGTTATGAGTAGATTATGTCAACAATAAATTAAAATAAAATAAATTGACTTATAAAGTAAAATTATAAATAATTATATAAACTCAAATAACCTGTTAGTAAGTAAGCTAATTCTGGAGAAAGAATATTTAAACATTGTCTTTAGTTAATCACAGCGACCAACTATTCTTATCATTTAAGTAGTCGTTGATAGAATAGAATGCCTTTGAACAGAGGTTGGATTTTACTTTAGTTTTGAACGCATTAAAAGGCAAATCTAGCAAAGAAGAAGGTAGCTTGTTATAAAAGGTTGTACCAAGCCAAACAAATGAGTTATGAACCTTATGAAGCCGGTGAAAAGGAGTACGTAGTTTGTCCTTATTTCTAGTGTTAACACATACAAAACCAAAGGACGAAAGAATTTGTTTTATGAACAAACATAAAATAAAACACACAAAAAATGTTTTTCTTTTATAATCCCAAAAAGCCTACAATTTATGTTTCAATTCAAGAACTAACTACTTCCATAGTCCAATAGTTATTTGAACTTAACAGATTTACAGGTTAAGCCAAAACAGGCATTCGACTTCAGTTCGGTTCTCAATAAGGTCAAAAGTTCAAACTGCAGGTATATCGTTTACCTGCCGAGCTAAACCAACTTCCTGAACAAGCATGCTTAACACACTTTTAAGCGGTTTACATTCATCAAGGTAGCTATAAAATGTATGATCGTACTTCTCAAACATGTTCCTTTATAAAGAGATCTACTACCAGAGGAAATCATAGGAGAACCAGGAATAGTAGATACATTTCCTAAATGTGTTTGCACAGCTGTATCCTCATTCCAGCCTTACAAACGGTCATTCCATTCGCATAAACAAACACGAGCGTCTTCAATGAAGCTATCGCTCAGTTCAATTAGCATATGTATGTACCTACTAACCTATAGGGTGTGTTGTTACTTAAAAGCATAATATTATGCAAAACAATATTACTAATGGCATTTATTATACTTGGTTCAATCAAATTGATTGAACCAACATTATTGAAAGATGGGGAAATGAAAATCACACTTATTTACCCCGTGGGTACAGCAGCAACCCAACGTCAACCTTATTGCAACCACAATAAAAATCAGTGTGATTTTAACAGTGCTGTAATATCAGACGTGAAGTCTGTTATTTCACAGCCAACATTAAATGCGACCGCCAGCATTGATTAGGCCTGTCATCCACGACGCTACTCAAAAGTAACCAGTTTCAAACTCAAATAACCCAATGAGTAGCCAGAATGTCACAGTACTATTATATCAGTGGCGATCCGTACAAGATGTAACCAACCACAAACTAACCTACCTAATAATCAATTTTGTGATTGGTTGCTTCAAATGACATTGATGAACTGTGTGATATTTTCAAAATGTTTTTTAATGTCAGCAGACCAGCGTCTAAATTGCTCGACGAAATACTACGGGCAAATGTGGTTGCACTTAGCACAGAACAGGGAAGTATTGAGAAGCATGCCACCATATTTTATGAGATGAGTGAAATGGCGTACCGTAAGACGTAGCGTTGGAAGGCCTCCCATAAGATGGACCGATGACCTTGTGAAGGCCGCAGGAAACCGCTGGATGCGGGAAGCACAGAGTCGGTCGAAGTGGCGGTGCTATGCTGGGGAGGCCTATGTCCAGCAGTGGACGTCTTTTGGCTGAAGTGATGATGATGATGAGAGAAATTAGAGTTTTTTTTTAAAGATAGGTTGTCAGATCATCCAAATGAATTACAACTAATAAAGTAGTAGAGAATTTAACCAATTTATTCCTACAAAGTAAAAAATCATATTTAAAAGCGTCCTTCTTTAACAATCAATCAAAAGAATAAAGTTTTAATGAAACTGCTTAAGAGGGAACAGGGGCTGCGAGGAATTTTAAAAATAGGTATTTGAAGAAACTATTGCCGTCGTCTTACCTCAATTCTGCCTCCGTAGAGTGCAATAGGGACAGCTGCAGCTCAGACCAATTATATCACAAAAAATTGCGTGATCGACGTTTCGTATTCCCCTTTTTTCTCATTAAAAACAGAGCCGATTCAATTTTTTTTACATACATTCTTTAAGAAAGAGTATGTATAGGTTCCTATTATTTTCTTTTGGGTTAAAAACTTTTTGAATTTGTCTGGTAGTCCTCTAACCACGGCGGTAAAAATGGCGCATTCTTTGTAATTCTTGGAGGGTCATATTTTCTTTACCAATAAGTTGCTGAAAAAAAAGAAATGACAGGGACGTGTCTACAGCAGACTGATTTTAGGGAAAAAAGAAAAATGCTCTAGAGGCATTATTCAGGAAGAAAAAAGGGGAATACATTTGTATGGAGATTCGCAGGCCCTGTTCCCTCTTAAGGTTCCCGGGGATTATAATAAGTTTGTCGCATATGGCACTGGGTTTGCGAAGATTAAAGCTGATCTGCCAATTGGATTATAGTGTTCATAGTGTGTGACATTAGTTTGAAATTTATTTGGGGTAAGTCAAAATAAACTTGGAGAGACATGCAGAATGTCCTCGGGACATTCTGCATTAAAATTAGGTACATTCTAAAAATAATCCTAACTAATATTATACGTGTGAAAGTGAGTTTGTTTGTTTATTTGTTTGTCACGCTTTTAAGCTAAAATGGCTGAACGGATTTGGATGAAATTTGGCACACGGGTAGACCATGACGTGGATTAGGACATAGGATTCTTTTTATCCTGATATTTCCTCGGGATCGAGACTCATGCGGGTGAAACCGCGGGGCGCAGCTAGTATAAAATAAGGGTGGAACTGAAGTATAGTCAACCACGTAAAAATATTTTAGGACTAATCCTAACACAATTATTGGGATTGTCAAAAGTCTTATGAAATTTGATTAAATAATTTTCTTTTCTGGAACCGGAAAGCTAAGAAAAGCTCAAGCAGTGAGTGAAAATATTTGCTAGTCAGCTAGGCCGGTGGCGGCTCAAGATGCGCCAGCCATTTAAATTTATACGGGGTGTTAAAATAGCATAAAATAACATCACGGCTGTAGTCTGAAGGGTTAGGCAATGGCGGGGATCTCTCGCATCCGGCCCTGGTCCAGGCCATGGTATGGAGCGAGAGGGCATGATAGGCCGTCACCTCCTTCTGCGAAGCAGTAATGCTCGCACTGGATGAGGCAGAACGCGTGAGGGAGAGGCAAATTTCGCGCCTTCACGCCCCTAGCCGCCACAGGAGACGCTCTGGACGTCGGGAATCGCGAGCCGATTCCCGGCCACCGTAGGTGCGGGCTTGCGGGCGGTGAGCAATAGGTAGGTCGCAGTCCGATAAGGACTAGGCCTGGGTCGACGGCGCGGTGTGTTCCACGCGCACCTCAAAGAGATGTGAGAAACTGAAGGGGTCCGATAGGACCGATGCCTGCTGGGGTTGCGGGAAAGTCCGAAAGGGATACCGTGGCCCTGGGCAACGTACAGGCAACTGAAGGAACACGGGTGGGTTTTAGTCAGTAAGAGTCTGACACGCCCTCCCGCTCCGCCCAGAGCGGTTTATTTGATAATTTCCAATACACAAAAAAAAAAAAAGGTTTTGGCATAATTTTACCTATAGGTAGTACACCCACATTTCACCAATTATGTTTAAAGTCCCATATAATAGGGGTATATTACATACAAGCAGCCAAAATAAACCCAGTTTTTTTTTTTTTTATCACCTGTCCAGAGGAGTGTTATAAGTTTAACGTTTGTATCTGTGTGTCTGTCTGCGCCATCGTAGCTCAATCCCAAAATGCTGAACCAATTACTTTTGTTTTTTTTGTTTGAAAGGTGACTTGATCGAGAGTGCTCTTAGCTATGATTCAAGAAAATCGGTTTAGCCGTTTGAAGATTGTCAGCTCTTTTCTAGTTGATGAATAGATGTGAGCATCTTCCACAGGTCAGATCGATTTGAAAGTTGGTATTCTGTTACTTCAATGATATTAGAATAACTAACCTTGAACTGATGCTGCAGCATCACCTGGAATTTGCAGGATAACCAACTCCCTTAGCAACTTACAGAACAGGTATCGTGTTTGGGCTCATTGGAATGGTCTCAATGAATAGGTCATAGATAGATGATGAACAGGGTCTGGTGATGGAGTAGGAAAGAGAAATGAGGAAATGTTTGTGTCGGGGTATTTTTTTTTTTTTCATTTATGCTTGTTTAGAGAATTTATTTAGAGAAGTAATTTATTTCATACAAGGAGTGCTCGGTGAGATTTCTCATACGCAAGAATTACGAACTTCCATATAAACTATCATCCCCTATTTATCCCGTTTTGGGGAAGAATTTTCGAAATATAGTTCCTAAGTACTCACTTTCGTTACAAAAAGAACTCTTGTGTTGTTAACTTCGAGACCCATCGGTTTAGGCTGTGCGTTCTCTGTTAGTAAATTAATGAATTTAAGCTTTTTGTTAAGTAGATTTTATTCAGCTATCTTTTACATGATGCAAAGATCTATTATTCCACTGTATAGCATAAATACCGCGTTGTTTTAAACTAATAACACCTGGCAAAGAGAAAACGGTCTGTGAAATATTTTGCTGCCCAGTTAGTTGTGCACTGCCTGTGGCAATGGAATTCGGGGTGATCGATATAATTGTATCATAGTTGCATCATCTGCCTAGCCTTTTCTCAACTAAATTGGGTTCGGCTTCTAGTCTAACCGTACGCAGTTGCATACCAGTATTTTACATGGATTGACTGCCTATCTGACTTCTACAACCCCGTTACTGGGTAATACAATAACCTCTTGGTAAGACTGGTTTTCAGACTTTCGGGCTTCTGATGACCCGTAACGACTGTCAAAGATCCACTAATGACAGCCGGGACAAACGGCTTAACATGCTTTCCGAGGCACGGAGGGGTCTCGGTATGTAAAGATGGTCACCCATCTACGGACCGACCGCAGTAAGCGTAGCTTAACCTGATCGATAGACCTGTGCGGCTATTATTACTTAGCCACGAGTACCTCGAGCTCCTCATAGTTTTTTGATTGTTTTAACTAATAATTTACATCGTTCTTGATACAAAATCGTTTGACATTTGTGAAGTGTCAGCGATAACAATATTACAATGTAATTGACCGGCTGATAAGAGTGTGTACCCCTGATTTAAATTATTCCCTGGAAAGAACGATAGGCAGAAGCGTATGGTCCCACAAACATTTAAAACTACCTACTGTGTAATAGTTTCTGCCCACGATTTCATCCACGTGAGACTTTATTTATTTATTTATTTATTGGATTTCCAACAGAGGCAACCCAATTTCTTGCAAGTTTATAATCTACGAACAGGGACAAATACAGCGTGCGCTTCCAGTTATAGGATACCACATCATTCTCTTATAATCTAGGTAGATACATTAAATTTAACACAGCGAAAATAATTATAATAACAAAATAAATCAAAACATACAACACGAAATCAACAAAAAATCAGATACAAAACAAATTAATAATGCTAAACTTGTTAAAACATAAAATTGTATTCTCCTATGACACTGCAGCTTTCCATTAGTGAAAGAATTTTCGGAATCGGATCAGTAGTTCCGAATGAAATTAAATTAAATAAATGAAATTGTTTATTCTGTAAATAGGATATTACAATCACTTTTACACGTCATATTAAAATAATTTGCTAGATGAATTCGGCGTTTCCTATCTGACTACTCTCAGAAGAAAGACCAAAACAAACTCAGAGATCACAGTCTCTTTTAAAGTCCAGACATAATCTTGGTAAGGCCATATGAGGACCATGTAGATTAGGGTCTGAAATGGTATTTTGAGGAAAGAACCACACAGATTTGAGTGGACCTGTCCAGTCAGTGCAAGCATTTGTCAGTAATCGTGGAGCTCAACTCAGAACTTAAGGAGCTCAACTCGACAAACAATACCAAAGAAAGGACATTGGGTAGGCCGCATAAACTACTCAAACTGCCAGACCATCATTTAAAACTAACTGAGAAAGAAAAAAATATAGAAAGAGGAAAAAAAAAAAACAAAAAATAAACCACATAGTCCAATTTTTTTTTTTTTTGGTTGGGAAATTATCAAATAACTTCTCCCGCTCTGGGCGGAGCAGGAAGGCATGTCAGACTCTTACTGACTAAAACCCACCCGTGTTCCTTCCGTTGCCTGTACGTTGCCAGGGGCCACGGTATCCCTTTCGGACTTTCCCGCAACCCCGGCAGGCATCGGTCCTATCGGACCCCTTCACTTGCTGACATCTCTTTGAGGCGCGCGTGGAACACAACGCGCCGTCGACCGGGGCCTGGTCCTTATCGGACGGCGAGCTACCCATTGCTCACCGGCCAACACATAGTCCTCACATTCACAATAATTAAAACAATATAATACTTTACAAAGTAATCATGTCAGTTTGTGTATAACAAACCCCTATATACCCCTACATACAAATTTACAAATTATACCTCTTTGTAATATTATTATATTAGTATGTAAGTTACGGAATCACATCACATAGATAACCCTTAGCTTACATGATAACAATAATCACAATAATATCCGCTGTCAATAACAAATTCATACTAAAACGAAATTAATCAATAACAAAATCATACACAATAAAACGAAATGCAGCAATTATCTACGTTGATGTGCGGTACGTAAACACTGGGACACAAATAATACATCGTGTGACGTGGATTTCATACAAAATACGCGTAATCCTTTTAATACGGCGATACTGCTACAACTTTGTTTGTTATTGTCAAAGTTTAATTTTGATTAATAGAACTTTGTCCGTTGCAATTTTGGTTTGCAAGTGATATGAAAATTTTAATTTTATGTATTTTGTTCTTTGTTTAAGGGTTTTGCAATTTGTTTTTTAAATATTTTAACTTTTATTTGTTGCATACGAGACTTTTGGCTAGTTTGTTTGTCTTTTTAGGGTTCCGTACCTCAAAAGGAAAAAACGGAACCCTTATAGGATCACTCGTGTGTCTGTCTGTCCGTCTGAAACAGCCAATTTTCTTCGCATCTTATGGACCGATTAAGTTGAAATTTTGTACACATTTGTATTTCTGTAACCCAAACACGTACATGTAACGTAAATAAATGAATTTTGAATATGTAAGTGTAAGTAGTAATATGAGTGTCACTTTTGGCGGCAAATAATGAAAATTAAAAAAAAAGTTTTGCAAACTGTACCGTGTGACACATCAAATGAAAGTATTGCGAGGATCTCAAGTATTTTTTTTTCATAATTTTAAAATTAATACTTTTAAAGATATTTAAGAAATTGATGAAAATTTACCTTCCCCTTATTTCCGAAAGTACAAAACCTAAAATTTTGAAAAAATTACTGGTAATGGTTCTTTACTCATGATTACTGGAAAACCTATAAGCAGTCTATGGTCTTAACATAATATGGTAAATCTCTCAATATTGTGCATACAAACTTGCAGTGGGAATGTATGAGAGAAGATGTTTTTCAACTACAATGTTTAAACGTTGTTTTTTCTTGATATAAATTCATCCCGACTACGGAACCCTTCATTGTGCGTAGTCCGACATGCACTTGGCCGGTTTTTTTTTGTGAAATACGTCTTATTTGTGCAGAATAAACAATTATTCTTCATTACTGGCGTCACGTAATACCCTACATACATAGCACAAAATGATGTTACATCATTTATGTGATATCAAGTAGTTCACATCACCTTCTTCCCTTTACATCCAAAATGTTCCAACGCGAATAAACGGTAATAATATCTTCTTAAAGGCTTACGCTTTTCCAGGAAAATATGAACGATTACACATCAAACGAGGCGCGTTTCCCTCAGATAGAATTACCAAACGGGCACATACGTAATGTACCAAATTCGCTGTTTCACGAAAAAAGGTAATGACAGGAAAAACTTGAAAATTCAACAGGTAAAAATTCATAGTGAAACAAAAAATGCCGCATGTATAACGAGAAAATTACGGAAACTCTATTTGCATCCGGCGGGTGATTCAGGCAGGAAGTAAGTGCCTTACCGTCTCGCTCGCTCATTTCCGATTTTGTTGCCCCACCGCGCCAGTAGATGGTGCTGTGCTCACAGAATGAAAAATCGCGTCCTACCGCGCCGGCGATTAACGAGAAGCGAATAGAGCTAGCAACTAAAAACGTGGGCCGTAATCCACCACATGGGCCCAGCATGGGTTGGTACTATGTCACGTGTCTTCGACTTTTTAGTTCTAGGACATGCCGGTTGAGTTTGAGTTTGTTGAGACCTTACTGGTGCAAAAAAATCGTTGATTCTTTTTCGTCGGCGACGGGACTGGTGCCTTAGAGCGTGCGTTCTATGCATACTCAAGTTTCCGCATTTAATCTTAACAACGGCTTCGTTCGGTACATTCAAGTTGGGTTTTTGAGTTAAGTTTGCTTTTCTAGTGGAGTTGAAAGTTTCTGATGTTATGTCTAGAGGCAGTTATTTGGTCTTGTCTTTGTTTATATAAATTTTTGATGTTGTGTTAGAGAGCTAGAGTAGATAGTGTTTGCGAGGAAACTAAAATTTATTTTCGTTGCTACTAATTGTTATTTAATAAACTATGAATACTTACCGTTTTTTTGTGATTCCTATTAACCTTTCCTCAAAGCCACAGATTTAACACCTGATAACTAATATTATAAATGAACACTAACCTTTACATACAGAAGTTGACCCGCAGTTTTGGGCCAAGTTCCCAAGGTTGTTTTACGTAAAATAAAAATAAATTGTTTCCTTGTATCATGATTGATGCAAGCGTCGCCGTCCCCGGAACGTTGATTCATCATTTTCATAGGGTGAAAACTGCGTTATTTCTCGCACTGTAATTCAAACGGATGAGTAATAGTCTTGTGACTAACGAAAGCAAGTTCTCCGGGTTTCAGTTGGTTTCTCACACCCGGCTCCTGAGGTTTCTTTATCGCAGTTCAACTATTCGATACTAGTTCTTTTGGATCGCTATGTTGTTTCTGAACAATCAGTTAAAAAATACATCTTGCTAATTGATGAATTTGTCGAATGAATAATTATTGTGAGTTTATCGAGGACCTCAGAAACTAGACAATATACTATCTAAGGTATTGGTGAAGTTACGGTTACTGACAGCTATATATATATTCGTACCTACTACGATTTGGAATGGGCAACTAGCTTCATCTTTCGGACTGACCGACTGCTTAACAATTAAAAAGTGCCTGTAATTGGTTTAATTGAAATAAATTCTTTGAGTTTGAACATGCTTATATACGTACTATAGGTATACCTGTATCGCACTGAAAGGTTAGACCACCTTCCGGTTATAGCAGGCGTGATGTTAAGTTATCATACTTTTTTTATTAATACAGAGGGGCTTGTGGCTAAGTAATAACAACCGCACGGGCCGATCGATCAAGTCAAGTTAAGCTTGCCGCGGTTGGTCCGTGGATGGGTGACTATCTTTACATATCAAGATCCCTCCGTCTCTCGGTCGTCAGAAGCATGAAAGTCTGACAATGAAACGAAAGTCTTACCAAGGGGTATCGTGTTACCCAGTAACTGGGCTGTGGAGGTCAGAATATAGGCAGACGCTCCATATAAAATACTGGTATCCAGCGGAATCCGGTTAGACTGGAATCCGACCTCAACATAGTTGAGAAAAGGCTCAGATGATGACTTTTGTTATTAATACCAATGTCACTTCAGGTTCAGATCAGTATTTTTATTTCGTTACTTAACAACACAGTTTCCCATCGTGATCATTCATTTAAGTGTGGAAATAATCCATAATCTCAAAATTATCGCCCAAAAATACAAAGAAGTTTCCTCATATAAATGGAGGGAAATTGATTGCTTATCAAATTGACAACTAACTTAAACTGTCCATATAGTCAAAGCACTTAAACTGTCCATATAGTCAAACTCGTTGTTTATAAATGTTGCTTATAGTTAAGGTATGATTAGCGACTTTTAACTGTACGTTTTAGACATTTAAACGTCTCATTACTTTAAGCAACGTTTTAAAATAAAGGGGTTAATTTCGCTGATCGTACTTATTGGTTAAAAATGATCAAAATCTTAAAAATACTGCATAAATTATAGCAGCAGGAACCTCGATGTCTTTGGAGCAATGCTTTGTGTAGCAAGAATATCAGCACACATAATGCATGTTATATGAATGGAGGGAGACTGAATGAGACGCCTCCAGGCACAGACCTGAACGAAAGGACACAATTGTTGGCGCTCCTACACGGAAATGTGGTGTTTTTGTGTATTTCGTCCCTTTTATGAGATATTTCTAGTCTTTTCTGTGATGAAAAGGACGAGGAAGATTGATAAAAAAAAGTATTACAGCTTTTACTTTTAACTAGAAAACAAAAAACTGTTTTTAATATTTATGATGGCAGTGATTGAAATTCTTAAATACAGCAATAAAAAACATACTGTTGAATTGAGAACCTCCTCCTTTTTGATGTCGGTTAAAAAATACCAATCATTATCAACAATTATCATTATCATATTATTATAATTATCATTATCATTAGCAGCCTGTGGACAGCTTATACGCAAGGGGCTGTCAATGCTCTGCGAGTCCAATACAATAACGCATTCAGGATGCTGCTGAGGCTCCCTCCGTTTTGCAGCGCGTCCACCATGTTCATGGAGACACACGCAGATGGTTTCGCGGCAATCTTGCGCAAGAAAGCGGCGTCACTGATTCACGAGTGCGTGCGAGTAGCAACAGCATCCTGAGTGTGATAACGGACAGGTATGACTGTCCGTTCTTCAAACATTGTATGCGTTTATGTGTGAACTAACATAGTTTTAAGCACTATTTTACTAACAAAATGGATCATGTTGTCTGAAATAAAAATAAATAAATAAAAATACAAATTTTGTCATGAACGGGCACCGCCGTCAGTTGTGTCATCTTTGTACCTACTTCAAAACAACTCACTCTGTACGCAGAAGGGGTTTTAAAAGGTACTATAGTGGCTATCAGTAACGCCCATCATCCTCGCTACTCAAACGTGTTACAAACTCAAGTTATCAATCTAGTTCATAAAAGTCTCGTCTTGTACGGATCACCATTGAAGTCATAGTGCTGAAACATTCTGACTAATCTGAAAATGGAGCAAATTGGCTGTGACAGACGGACTGACAGCTGGCCAGCCAGCAAGCCAGCCAGCCAGCCAGCTTGCCAGCCAGCCAGCCAGCTAAACAGACAGAGTGATCCTATGAGGCTACCGTTTTTTCATTCGGACGTACTGAACTTTAAGAAAGGAAATTAAAAAACTTAAAAACCCGACTGCGTAAAAAGTGAACTTTAAAAACTGGCTCAGAAACAATTTCATGTAGTCGGAGGCATCTTCTTAAATTTTACAATACAGAACTATTTAATTGCCTATATGAAAATAGTATATTCAGCTGTAAACAAGACCTGATACTCAGTGGCGTTTTGACTTTGTTGTGGATCCTGGGCCTTTGCTGTTGGAAACCTTGTTGATTAACCTTAACAACTGATAAACACTGTTTTGTGATAGTAAGGTTGGTTTCATATGGTTTACTAATAAATGCAAATAAAATTCAAATAATTTATTTCAGACGATAACAGGCACTTTTTATAATAATAATAATACAATATATTTAGGCTACAGTGAATTCATACAGTAATGTGTGTTGTGGTATCTTTAAACACTTACAACATTTACAATAAATTCAGAATTGTTGGAATGGCTAAAAAGTTTACAATAAAACCATTATAAATTATAGGAAGAAGAAATAAAGAAAGAAACTTAGGTTTATTTGTCATTAAAACACGTGCATACAAACCGGTGAATAACTCGAATAATTAAAAACTCGAAAACCGAAAATTAAAGAAAAATAAAGACCGAAAAAAAGAAAATACGTTTATTTGCGGTAAACATGAAGCAAAGAAAGAACAAAACACGAGAATAACAAATAGGGGAAAAATATGCGTCACATCCAAGCAAAACCGCTATCGCTCAGCATATCGCAGCATTATGCTGAGCGATAGCGGTTATGCGAGACATAGCCCCAGCGCTGGTTTTCAGCGACAGCCGGCGTTGACGTGATGACGTCAACCAGTGCAGCATATAGTGAAATAACAAAATCAAAAATAAAACAATACTTTCTAAATGTTTATATATCAATATAATATTTAAAATGGCCACATTTCGTTCCGTCGGCGACTCAAGCGCCGCATTGACCGCTGCGGCGCTTGAGTCGCCGACTCCTAACTAAAACTATTTGTTTGAACGTTTTTACATATTGAATACTGGTTACCTACGTAATAAGTATATCATGGCGCAGTATGTAATGAAATGAATGTTATGTTATGTATGATGCAATGCGTAATAACCAGTGATCGGAATAGGTAGATTGAATTGGGGTCATTGATCCGAAACGTATATATGAATATGGACATTCCTCCGGAATTGGTTAATTATTTTTAAAAAAACCGGAACTTAGATAGGAATTGTATTCAAATGAGCAATATTATATACTTCATAATTTTTTTAACGGCACACAGTCATGATTCCAAGCTTTGGTAAGTAATATTTTACTTGTTACAAGGAGTTTAAAGCATGTTTGGATGTACTATAAGAATATTTTTAGTATTGTGTTTGTTTGCTTAAGCTGTTGAACATACCATCACCAACTTTGAATTGAGTAGTAATAATATCACTACCAACATTAACAATATTTAATTGAATCCGGTAATACCGGAATTGCTTTCCGGAAAAATGGCTTATCCATGTTATTCTTTCTGTGTGCATTTATGATACAAGTACCAAAAATCAATCTACCTACTCCGATCACTGGTAATAACACAGGTTGTATTGGGTGATTGTGTATCTATGGTTTTCATAAACAGTGTTTGTGAAAGTGTTAGAAGGTGCAGAAGACAAACTCTGTGACTTATAGGAGATCTATGTTAAGTGCAAAATTATTATATTTATCAAGGAGATTTAAATTGAATTTGATTACTATTAAAATAAATGAAATTAGAATTAACAAGGAACTATACCAACTTGACAAGCCGTAGTGTGCCACTTGATAAAGGTTTAATCGATTTACAGAAACATTAGTTATGGGATGAATGCACTAGCGAAAAATAGACCGATACAGCCCCACAGACGGAAGAGGGAATTCCAAGCAGCCCAAGCCTGCATGCCATGACCCCTGAGGTACAGTGAACCAAAACAAAAGTACATGGTAAAAACAAAATAGATATATCTATAATCACGAGCACGGGAAATAAATACTCGGCAGCTGCTCGTTGTGACTGTCACAAGAAGGCTCCACTCAGCATGATGTTGTGCTATGGCAGACCCACAGCACAGCGTTTATTTTCAGTAGTCCACCTAAAATGACGTACGGCAACCAAGTTACGTTTAAAGATGTTTACACAAATAGATAATAATAATAAACTTTAGCGAAGGTTTTGAACTGTAGCGAAGTATTTTTGATTTTGCTGCACCCAGTCTAAAAATCTTTTGCCGAAATGAATTGATGTTCTAGCAGCCATTTTGTTACTCTCTCCAGGAGTGCGCATATCTAATGCAGGATTTCCCGTTATGTGAACATAAATGTTCACTAGTGTATGTGCAATGCCCGTTGATAGGTAACCTACAACAGTACTTCCAAAAGGATCCCCAACTTCAAAATTATTTAACTCAAAGAGAGCAAAAAGGCCGTCGGCACACATAACATCTTCTGATAACCTGACATTTATTTCTTGAAAGTGACGCCTGAGTATGAGAAAATCATATGCGTTTCCGGTATGTGAGATTAAGCACACTGGTTGCGTTTGTCGGCTTATAAAAGCATTAATTTCATTGTAACTGTCTCGGTTAAACTCTGCATTATCACTGACTTGTAGTATCAGCTGGTCTTGAGGTTCTTCTAAGTTCTCGTGTTCAAGATAATGTCTCAGGGGTACAGCTAACAAACTCATATGAACAATCCTTGTTGGATTACTGAGTTCATCAAAATCCATGAAATCTCCAAAATCCATGAAAACAAAAGATCCAAGTGGCGGCATTTTTTAAACTGATCACTGAGAAAAATGAGTGAGTCGACTGTATAAACGGTTGTATGTCTCTTTGGGACAATAAGTAGGTATGCTAGGAAAACGCACAAGCGCAGCCGTACGACAGGCGTGCTACAGCTAACTGGTGTGACGTAGCGTTGCCCGCGGCTGGCTGGCTCGTCGAGATTCGGGCCCAGCACCGCTCGTTTACTGCCTCAAGTGCCGCCGCACGTGGAGACGTGACACAGTCAACTGGTGTGACGTAGCGTTGCCCGCGGCTGGCTGGCTCGTCGAGATTCGGGCCCAGCACCACTCGTTTACTGCCTCAAGTGCCGCCGCACGTGGAGACGTGACACAGTCAACTGGTGTGACGTAGCGTTGCCCGTGGATGCGCGATTACCACCCTGCTCCCCTCGTTCACTGCCGCAAGCGCAGTCGTACTTGGAGGCGTGCAACAGCTTACTAGTAAATGGATACCTATCGTTGCGCGCGGCTGGCTGGCGCGTTTCAACCCCCCCCCCCCCTCGCCCCTAGATCAGTGACTATCAGTAGAGGCAGTACAGGAAAATCTGAAGTATTTATAGATAAGCATTCGATCTTGAATGCATTGGGTATCGTATGCTCCCTTGTAGATATCCTAACTATCGTGTGTAATGTATAGTGGTAATTCTTAGTCATTTGTTTATCTTATCTACTGAGAATTCAATCTTGAAAGATTATGCATAGTCAATCTATGCAAATAAATGATGTTTTGATAAGAGAAAGAACTGAGCCCTGTAGGCCTAAGAAACACGCGACAATTATTCACTCTCGCGTGAGTAATTGTCGTCTATTTCTGTCACTTTCCTCGTTTTCTGACAGCGCTGCCATACAAAATACTCGACTGTCAAACTTGATGTTTTCTCGACAAACTAACATGGAACCTTTACCTTAGTTATACCCTCTCCTTGTCCGAGACGGTTTTACAAGTAGTAACGCTGATTGTACCAGCGCTTAGTCACAATTTTAAAGCTAAAAAACAGAACATTAATTCCTACGTGTGGCAACTTTGTTTACATGTCATTACTGTTTTTGTGCACAGCGCGGTCACTTATTCCTCGTGTTAAAATGTCTAAAAATCTTTCTAATTACGCTATTAATAGATTAAAATTATGTTTGGAAAGTATTATTATGGAGTGCTATATTGTTTTTAGTATATTTACAATATATTTTTATAGTGAATTTCGTAGTTATTATAGAGTGATGAGTTTTGAAACTCATCACTCTATAATAACTACGAAATTCAAACAAGGTTTGTTGTTGTATACATTTCATTGAATTACTTAATGTATTCGGAGTTGCAGGTATACTTTGAATCCATTCTATTATTCCAAACATAAAAATTGAAAATTATTTTTTAAAACATAACCTAAAATGAATGAAAATATGTAATTGCGTTAGTCTACGTATTTACATTTATATATCCGCTTCCAGATACCAATAATAGTTTATTATTGGCCATAAACCTTAAAAAATATTTTGTTTAAATTCTTTATTATGTTGGCATCTCGAATGAACGAACGATTTCCAAAAAAAATCTTCCAACTCCCAACGGGTTTATCGTGCTTTCTTTCAATTCAAAGTAGAGTTTTTTAAGTCGCGTTACTTGGTGAATTGTACCGTATACCGCAGAAATGGGAAAAAGGAAAATAAGAGACGAAAACGGCTCCACTGTACTTTAGCACCCACTCGTGCGGAGCTTCAAAATTTCACACTGCGCAAATGTTTAGTTTTTAAGAAAAAAAATCCTAAAGTTACAGAAAAATCAACTTTTTACGTAATGATTTTGACATTTTACCACAGATATTGTATGAATTTCACTCCTACGTTGTTCCGTTTGACGTTCAGACAAAGTGACAGCGAATTTAAATGGTTTTTAGGATAAATATTGTAAGTTTTTAACTTTAATTCATTTTAAAATAGCTGCTACCGCAATGAACTCAATTATGTAGTAAAGAGTATAATTAATGAAATAAAAAGTAATTAAGTTTTATTTGTACTCTTTTAAACGTAATCGAATGTTGGTGTCGTTATTCGTTTGACATTGACAGTTCTCACTCATCTCACTCATCTCGTTATTTATTGATAGTAGAAAAACTTAGGATGCAAGAGCGAGCGAAGCGAGCTCGGGACTTGGGGCACCCCGATTCGGACAGGTTAGGTTAGAAGAGGATGGCGGGGTCTAGTGAGCGAGCGAAGCGAGCGAACAGACCCCGCCATCCCCATCGAGTTTTTTTTTTTCTAAACCACCCTGAATTAGGAGCCCGCGTCGCGGGCTCAGTCGACTACGCTATATTGTTGCTTGGAAACAAATTTAGACCCGCCATGTGATTTTCCCCGCCCTTAATACTCCCACTATCACACCAATACCGAAAGAAACTTTGGCGATTTTTTTCTCGTCACCTATGATTTTGCGCACTTTAGGGTTTTCAAATAAACATTTAAAAGGGTCTATTCTACCCAAAAAAAAATAGTTACTATCAAAAAGCGCCGGGTGCTAAAGTATAGTGGTGCCATGAAAATTACATACGTAAGAAGATCCAGAAATTAGATAAGAAACTTAAAGAGCTGCCTCCAAACAGTCCAAAGCCACGGGAGGATTTAATTCCACCCCGGCCCCGCTCGCCGGTGCACATTTACGAACCTGAAGTAGATGATGAAACTCCTACAGGTGTGTAGTAAATCATTAATAACCTCACCTATTGAATATAAACTTCAAACGCATGGGTTGTATCTACCTAGATATCACAAATATACTAGGTAAAACAAAACTAAATAAAACTCTCATTGTTCGGGGTTGGGTTAAGATAGAGATAGAGGATGAGATAAAAGATGCAAGTCAGTTTAAGCTAATAATAAATTCACTGTATTGTCTGTTTTCACAAATATATGATTAAGATTAATTTATACTATGGTGAACGATATAGGATTATGAATCACGCTCACTGTATGCCGCTGAATTACGTACTGAACTATTGCTGTGTAAGTGCAATAATATAAATGATGGAAACATAATGAGCGGGTGACACAATAATGATGACCCAGGTAAACGGACTGTTCGGTGGTTGACCCGTACACTCATTATTTCATGACACTAAGCACTATCACTTGCGGATAGACAGAGTTTGACTGTTTAAAAATTACAAGCTAGTGCTATCACCTTGCGGTTAGACAATGCTACTAAATAATATCAGTCATTGAGCACTATCACAGAGCGGATAGACATTTGACTTCTCTTAAATAAAAGACATGTTTTCTAAATTATGAAAAATCTTATTCCAGAAGATAACCAACTCCCGCTGGAGTTTTTACAGGTCCTTGGTAAGGACGGCGAAGAAGAAGCAGAATTTGGGGACCCTATCAGACCTGAATTGGTACCCCGTTGGTCCAAAATCATGTCCGAAGGATTGGGAAAGGAGGCTAGAACCAGTATTATCAATAAGTACCCTTCCCCCTCCTATTTTCCAAATGCAAATGCTCCTCTCATGAATCCAGATAATATATATTGGCCACACTCTCCAAACCCTCTATCAAACGAGATAGGAGGATTGTTCCCAGACAAAATCTTACTGGCAAACTGATGACCTGCCTGCGTGGTAACATAAATAGTCAAACACTTATAGAAGAAATCAATGATGCAGCAAAGATTGCAGCTGAAATTCACCATCAGGATTCCTCCTGTAGAAAATTCTTTGTCTTATCGGGGGCTAATAAGATTATTCAAGAAGCTGTAAAATCTTCAAAAATAGATACATTTTCATTTGGTAGGGATTGACAAAGAACAAGCTCACAGATTACAGAAAGTACCAAAAAACAGAAACAGTCCACTACAAAGAAACATTTAAACTGGAGCGGCCCACTGCAGAACCGTCAACCACAACACCAACAAGCTCACAGTGGGCAGCATCACCAAAAACAGATGCCATTCAAGAGGCAGCCTCGCTTTACCCAACCTCGCTAGACAGAGTGGAAACACCCTCTAGCCAGATCCAGACACTACCGTCAGAAAACATGCAGGTACATGCAGGCAAACTTAAATATTTAATTTAAAATTGGCTTGATAAGCTCAATAGATTTGGAAGAGGCCTACTTTTCTGTACCATTATCTGAAAAAAATCTTTAGGTTCAAATATAATGGACTTATATACCAGTTTAATGCCCTACCATATGGCTTCTGTACAGCTCCTTTTGGTTTTCACAAAACTACTCAAACCAGTAACCACTTATCTAAGAAACAATAATATTATATTAACTTGCTATTTAGATGACAGTTTATATTTCAATAAATATGAAAATAAGTGTAAAGATGATATTGATGTAACATGTAAACTTTTACAAGGCTTAGGATTTATCATAAATTTTGATAAAAGTATTACTATTCCTAGTCAAAAATGTAAATACCTAGGTTTCATGCTAAATTCAATGGATCTTTCAATGTCAGTCGCAACTTGTTATAATTGCTCACCGGAAAATAGTGCAAATTACTTTAAAAAATCATTCCATGATTTTACAATATTACATACCAATATACGTAGCCTTAACTGTAATTTTGATAATTTTGTATTATTTATGAATAGACTAACATATTACCAGACGTCGTAATACTTTCAGAGTGCTGGTTAAGTAAATGTCAAATTATTCCTACTTTAAACGCCTACAATTCACATATGTCGTCGTTCAAAAACCAAAATGATGGCGTAGTGGTATACATCAGAGACTGTTATAATCCTTCTATTGAAATACCTAGCTTTTCCGATGCCAACTGCCTAATACTCAAATTCTCGGATAGAGCTGCTATTGTTGCTATGTACCGCTCTCCGTCATGTAGGGATTTGACACGGTTCCTATCCAGTCTTGACAGCATGCTTGGGTCTTTAGCTCAGTTTTAAACCGCTGCCATTATTGGGGATATCAATATAAATATTGCACCCGAAAGCTCTGACCCTAATGCAGACGAGTACCTTAATCTCACAGCTTCTCATGCAATGCTACCCGCGCATACTCTTCCTACTAGACTATCAAGCTGCCTAGATCACGTGATAATACGGTGTCAAACTCCTGCAACTACTCTAGTACTTGATTCTCTCATAATGGATCATTCACCGGTCATTCTTTTTTGTAACATGAACATGAGAATTAAGGCTAATCAGAGTTACCGTAACCCGAAAATTGATGTTCCAAATGTTGTCGAGTGTATCACAAAAACTGACTTCTCACCAATTCTCAACTCTAATGACCCGAATGAAGCTGCTGAATCTTTTGTCTCTATAATCTCTTCCGCTATTACAGCACACACTCATACATCAATTACCCCAAGTAGACGACGCACTCTTAAACCATGGATTACCCCAGGCCTCTTAAGATGCATACGTCATAGAGATAAATTATATCGGAAGTTTAAAAAACATCCAGACAACGAAAACAACAAGTTAATCCTCATCCGTTACCGAAACTTTTGTAATAATTTACTGAAAAAAGTTAAAAGAGAGTATGAACGCGCAGAATTCCAGAAGGAAAAAAAGAACCCGAAAGCTATATGGGCTCTTATCAAGCAGATTGCAAATCTAAATAAAACCAGAACACCGTCTTCAGAGCTCCTAAAATGCAGTGCTAATCCCTCCCAATCAGTAAACATGGTAAATGAATATTTTGCTAATGTGGGCAGACTTTTGTCATCCAAAATTCAACAATCTGACGCTCATAATAGTACCACATTTAGCATTTATGATTCCACTTCTTCTAAATTAACGACGCTACATTCAATGGCACTTCACGAGGTTGACGGTTCCGAGATAAATAATATTATACTGAACCTAAAAGATAAATGCGCCATTGGGTACGACGGTATCCCAACCTCAATTGTGAAAGCTACTAGATTAATTATAACCCCTGTGCTTGTCCACATTTTTAATTTATGCCTCTCATGGGGTATCTTCCCAGACATCTTTAAAACCGCGGTTATCCACCCAATCTATAAATCAGGAGACAGAAACAGTGTCACTAACTATAGACCTATATCGGCAAAATAATGGAGAAGGTTATTAATATTAGACTAGCAAAATTTCTCACAAAATTCAACATACTAGCTAGTAACCAATTTGGCTTCAGAAGTGGAAAAAGTACTGATGATGCCGTGTTGGAATTAACAGGCACTATTATTGATAATTTTGAAAATAAACAAAAGACACTGGCTATTTTCCTTGATCTATCGAAAGCCTTTGACACTGTTTGTGTCCCCATGCAACTTTCGAAGTTAAATGATGTTGGTATACGCGGTACGGCCTGGGATATGTTCAGAAGCTATCTGGGCGTGTACAGTACGTAAAGGTGGATAGCCATATAAGTAGAAGGGAGATGCTCACCTTTGGTGTGCCTCAGGGCAGCGTGCTTGGCCCGAGTCTCTTTCTTATTTATGTGAATGAGTTGTGTCGGCTATCTCTCCCTAACTGCAAAATAGTAACTTACGCAGATGACGCAGCTCTAATAATTCATGGCCGCAATTGGAGTGAAACTCGTAGAAATGCTGAGCTAGTCCTAAGTACTGTCATGAAATGGTTATCTACAAATGTGTTAACTTTAAATATCGATAAAACTAAGTTAATTACATTTTCTTTAAATAAGTCAGGTCAACCTCAGACTACTTTTGCTCTCCAAGCACATACGTGTACAAACCCAAGTTCTGACACTACCTGTGACTGACCCGAAATAGTAGGTACCGCAACTATTAAATATCTTGGTATTGTACTTGATAGTCACCTAAAATGGCATCAACAAATTGACTCAGGAGGTATGAGGAAGCTTTTATGTATCTTTAAGAAACTTAGATCTGCGGCAGACTTTAGGACCTTAATTAATGTATATTTTGCACTAGCTCAGTCAGTCATGGGATATTGTTTAACAGTGTGGGGTGGCGCTCATAAGACTTCTATGTTACGCATTGAAAGAGCTCAAAGAGCAGTTCTGAAAGTCCTTGCGAGGAAACCTATACGCTTTTCTACAGTCTCCCTGTATTCTCTCTGCCAGGTCCTAACAGTCAGACAGCTATTGGTTTCTCAAGTAGTGTTACGTAAGCATACCCAGCTTCCCTATGAACCAGCCATATGTAACAATAGACGCCGTTCAGATCGAGTATGCGATATAAAACCTTGTACAAATGTAGCAGCACGTCGTCATTGTACCTACATAAGCTCAAAATTATACAATAGAATCAACAAAACGATCAACATCTACATCATCATTCTTTTACCAAAAATAAATGCAAGAACAGGCTCGATACTTGGCTAAAATCGCTTACATATGATGCAATTGAAAAATTTGTGGAAGTGTAACACATTCACACTCACACACGCTTGCACATACAAACACACCCTCGCACACACCCAAACACACACCCTCATACACACAGTCACACTTACACCACAGATTACTTATCCCATAATTTTGTTCTTTGTTTTTTTTTTTTTATTTTTTTATTATTATTTTAATTTTTTTTCCGTTTTATGTTTAACTTCTTTAACTACCTATATATAGTTTAAAATATATTCTTCTTATCTGGAACGAACTACCCTCTCACAAGGAGCCGGGCGTTGATAGCTGCGCCACAGTTATTAACTTTTGCAGTTATCATCGTTTAACTATTTTTATGATTGTATCTGTTTTTGTTCCAAAATAAACGATTTTTATTTATTTATTTAGTTCCACATCAAAAGCAAGTAGCCATACTAGAAAAAATTAAATTATTTAAGCAAAATAATACTTGCAAAATAAGAGAATTTTCTCGACTGTTGGGAACACTTGATTCAATTTGTCCAGCCCTCCCATATGGTTGACTATATACAAAAATATTTGAAAGAGGGAAATACAAAGCCGAAAAGCTAAAGTCGAATGATAACTATGATACTGCAATGTCTATTTCACAAGAAATCAAATCAGAATTAACATGGTGGAGAAATAATTTAGATAAAAGTAATTCAATAAAACAATATAAATTTCACCTAGAAATACATACCGATTCTTCTACCACTGGCTGGGGAGCAGTTTGCAATCACAGGAAAGGCTCTGTGTCATGGTCACGCTCAGAACAGGAATACCATATTAATTATTTGGAGCTAAAAGCTGCCTTATTAGGATTGAAGTGTTTTACAAAAGACACTTATAATTGTGAAATCTTATTGAGAATAGATAACACCACTGCAATAGCATACATAAACAAAATGGGAGGAGTACAATTTCCCCACTTAAATAATATCACAAGAGATACTGTATATCTCTTGTGATATTATTTAAGTGGGGAAATTGTACTCCTATGCTATTGCAGTGGTGTTATCTATTCTCAATAAGATTTCACAATTATAAGTGTCTTTTGTAAGTGTAGCTAAGAAATGCATTTAATTTTAATAAAAAAGTCAGTTACACGAAAAACTAAATTAAATTAAAAGAGGTGGACGTATAATCATTATAGTACATACTAATTCCATGCGTAAATTGAATGAATGAAACGGAACCTCAAGCCGATGTTGCTATAATAAAAATGATTTGTTTTTAATAATTTGCTACATCGGTCTCTCGACGCGAGCTATAATAGAAGTGTCAAAGTGCTTTTTTCGAGTTTACTGGTCGTTTACGGTCATGTTAGGCATTAGGAAAACGTAAGAATCGTAGACAAATTTCGACAAAACGAGAAATAGAGCGTTCTCCCGCTTGTCGTGTTAGCCCTGCAGCTTGATATCAATGAGAGCATCATGTTCCTGAAATAATTGCATTGCACGTTATATCTGTTGTTAATACTTAGTTTTCAATAATAAGTCGGTCATAATTTCACTTTAAATAAAAACCAGCCAAGTTTATGTTACAGTGAAGGGCTCCGTAGTTGGATGATTCTTGATGACTTTGCTATTTAAGTCAATAGCTTCTGGACATTCGTATATTCACCAATATTTAAACATACGTGGTCTTGTTTTTAGGTAGGTACTGCTGAAATTAGTTTGAATGTCATAGTATTTTTTAGTTGAAGATAGAAGTATAAAGTTGGAAGAATAAAGTTATTTCTGCGGTCGTAACCGAAACTATATGCAAAAACTACTGAATTAAATAGCAAAGCCTTTTAGAAGCATGATACTATTTTTAATTATGGGTTCCAGCAATACTCCATTCCTTTATTATTAAAAAAACTAAAATAAATTTCAACGGTTCAACTCTTTGATTTTGCTGCACCCAGTCTAAAAATCTTCTGCCGACATAAATTGATGTTCTAGCAGCCATTTTGTTACATTCTCCAGGAGTGCGCGTATCTAATGCAGGATGTCCCGTAATTCGAACATAAATACTCACTAGTTCAAATGAAACGTTCGAGAATGAGTTACCCTAAAAAATTATACTCCATACAGCATTTCCAAAAATAACACCCTGTGCTTGAAAATTATCTATATCGTAGAAAGCCAAAAGGCTCTCAGCACACATAACATCTTCTGATAACCTGACATTTATTTCTTGAAACCGATGCCCGAGTACGAGAAAATCATATGTGTTTCCAGTATGTGAGATTAAGTACACTGGTTGCGTTTGTCAGCTTATAAAATCATTAATGTCATTGTAACTATTTCGGTTAAACTCTGCATTATTACTGAAGTGTAGTATCAGCAGCAGCTGGTCTAGAGGTCCCTCTAAGTTTTCGAGTTGAAGATTGTACAAAGGTACAGCTAACAGACTAATATTCTGATATTAAGAATCATTGTTGGATTACCGAGTTCAGTTTCCAAATCCATGAAAACAAATTAATGATCCAAATGGCTGCATTTTTAAAACTTATCACTGAGAAAAATGAGTGATTGAACTATATAAACGGTTGTCTGTCAGGTTGGGACAATAAATAGGTATGCTACAAAAACGCGCAAGCGCAGCCGTACGTGGAGGCGTGCTACAGTTTATTTTATTCTATTCGGGAAACTTACAGCTAACTTACACAATATTCTTAAACAATATAAAATTGAAGGCCATTTGCAAGTCTTCACTGATAAACACAAAAAAAATAAAATGAAAAAAAGGTCGGTACAAAATACCTATTACTTTTTAATACATATTTTTAGTTAACTGTTATGACGCAGCGTTGCCCGCGGTTGTCATTTGTTTATCTTATCTACTGTAAGCTTGATAGCTATGCATAGTCATTCGATGCAAATACATGTGTATGGTTTGATAAGGGAAAGAACCGAGGCCTACTTGATATCGATCATATCATATCAAGGTTATCTCAGTCGTTCATATGTAGATGTAGTTTCGTACAATAAGTCAGGCATTCTGTAGTATCACTTCAAGTCAAAACCGGCCAAGTGCATGTTACGCACAGTGAAGGGTTCCGTAGTTGGATGATCCTAAATGAGTTTGCTATTTAAGTCAATGGTTTGTAGATATATATATTTTCGGTTACTAAATATTCATCAATATTTAAGCATGCGCAGTAATGTTTTTAGCTACTACAATTTTTTTTTGTATTTCATAGTATTTTTTTAAAATACTTACGAATAAAGTAATTTCCGCGATTGTAACCGAAAATATATGCACAAACTACTGAATTAAATAGCAGTCTTTAGAAAAATCTTAATATTTTTAATTATGGGTTCCAGCGATACTCCATACCATTTTGTGTCGCTCGATCCTCTCTGCCTATCCCGCAAAGGCAAACACAAATTTATAGTAGTAGCACCTAGCATACCTATTTATTGTCCCAACCTGACAGACAACCGTTTATATAAAAGAACGAAGAAGTTCACTCACAATTTTTTCTCAGTGACAAGTTTTAATAAATTAATAGTTTAAAAAACACTAGAAAAACACGCTTTTATAAATGCACGTAAAAACAAAAAAAAGTCCATCCAAAGTGCCTTTCTCACAAGTGCAAACACGACTATGATACGATATTCCATCATGGAATGCCAGTGCCTATCTTCCGGCTTCATCATCAGTCCTTGAAACCTAATCGTGCTCAAAGTTCATTACAAGACTTTTCTAAGAAATCCAAAACAGCTATGATACGATTTTCCATCATGAAGTTCCAGTTCATATCTTCCGGCTCCATCATCAGATCAGTTCGACAGTACCATATTATTGTATTGTCATCAGAACTACATATAGCTGCCAATTTTTACTACGCTACAACCCTTGGAAGATGGTTAAATTAGTTACCTTAGATTCCGTTACATAGTTACACACAGGTCGACCTAATAAAAGCGTATTAAATATGCGGCCATTTGGATAATTTTTTGAACTCGGTAATCCAACAATGATTCTTAATAATTATGAGAATATTAGTCTGTTAGCTGTAACTTTGAGATATTATCTTCAACTTGAAAACTTACAGGGACCTCAAGACCATCTGATACTACACTTCAGAAAGAAAGAAAGAAAGAAAAAGTATTTATTGGGACAAGCACAGGAGATCTTAATTAAACTAAACACACACTCACTAAAAATAAAAAATAAAAAACAAACAGAGTAAAAATTAATATGAAGTGGAAAGTCCTGTGCGAGGCCAAAAGGCTCCTATCTCAGCATGATGCTGCGACATTTAATAATAAATGTCACAGCGCTGGTATTCTGATAGGGCCTGCAGTGATGTCACGGACAGAAAGATTCATATATATAAATACAAAATAAAAGTAATTAAACATAATTATAGGTACAAAAAATAAAACATAATGTTGTCCGCGTGTCAGCACCCGACGTAACATCAGTTACTTGTCTATGCTTTTAGTGTCTGTGGCATTGTTGTCTTCAGTAATAATGCAGAGTTTAACCGAGATAGTTACAATGACATTAATGCTTTTATAAGCCCACAAACGCAACCAGTGTGCTTATATATCACATAACGGAAACGCATATGATTTTCTCATACTTAGGCATTGGTTTCAAGAACTAAATGTCAGGTTATCAGAAGATGTTATGTGTACTGGGAGCTTTTTGTCTTTCTACGATATAAATAATTTTCAAGCACGGGGTGTTCTTTTTGGAAATGCTGTACTGTAAGAAGTATATTTTTTTAAAGTTACCCATTATCGAACGTTTCATTTGAACTAGTGAGTATTTATGTTCGAATTACGGGACATCCTGCATTAGATACGCGCAATCCTGGAGAATGTAATAAAATGGCTGCTAGAACATCAATTTATTTCGGCAGAAGATTTTGAGTTGACATCGTCACTTTTCCATACCGCGGGATGCTGCGATATGCTGTCGAAAGCTTCAGCATACTAATGTTTTGTCATGCCATACCGGGAAGTGCCGCCTCGTGAGCCTTAATTAGTAGATAGTACCCATCACATCACATCAGGTCAGATCATTGTTTTGAACTACTTACACTAAGGGACTAACCCTGAAATATGAAAGAGATACCAAATGAACATTGAAGAATACCAAGAGTTGATCAACCGCCTATAGCGGCCTGGCCGATAACCACATGAAGCAAATCTTTGAAATCGTCACTTCATGTATGTGCATAAAGACTGGCGCTCACCTAGTTTACCTTTACATTCTCTACCGTAAACTGGTGGGCAGCTAGTCTGCAGTAAATGGCAGTTTCACACCGTACGATGGTAAGCCATGATGTGGTCGACGCTTGTCTTGAATACCCTTGATAATAAAGAATGTGTGTAGGAAGTAGGACGGAAATATTAAAACAGCGATTTCTTAGAACTTGCATATATTAATGACACACTTTAATGTAAACAAAAAACCAACCCTGAAGCCCTGGACAAAGTGACATTCTATCAGCGATTACAATGATCGAACAGCAAAAAATGTAATGGATTGATAAAAGTTACCGAAAAGCTTAAGTCGAGCCTGTTGAGAGTCGTTGCAGAAATATAAAACGCTTTGAAAGCGATTTATTTGTTAAACCGCGATCTAAGCGCCCCCAACCCTCCCAGAAGATCACCATGCTCGGCAAGCCTATCCCTTGGGAGAAGCGAGCCAAGTATCTCGGTGTGATTCTAGACCACCACCTTTCCTTCGCAGAGCACATAAAGTCGGTTCGCTCGCGAGCCGCTTTCGCTCTCAGTAGACTCTATTATGTCCTCAACGCACGCAGCAAATTGTCTCTTAAAGGCAAATTGCGCATTTATACTGCGTGCATCCGCCCCATTATGACCTATGCGGGTACAGTCTTTGCACAAGCAAAGCCCCACAATATCCATAGGATGCAGACGATCCAAAACCGATTCCTCCGTAAAGCCACGGGAGCGCCCTGGTACGTTAGGAACGAGATGCTCCATCTCGATTTTAGAATCCCAACAATCCACCAGTTTCTCAAACGCATGTCCAAGCGTTACTTTGACTCCGCCGCTTTGCACCGCAATCCCTTGATTGTTGCTGCGGCCAATTATACCCCCTCGACCCTCAGTCACTTTCGCCGTCCACGGCATATCCTTTCCGATCCCGATGATCCAGTCACACTCCTCCAGGAGTCTAATAGGGCCACCAGCACAGTAAAATACAAACACACCCGACACCCGTCGTTCCGACCTCGCCGCAGAGGTCCACCGCGTGCGCGACCACCCCGATTAATTACTCCCCCCCGACCCTTGTCCGATGAAACGCCAGCCCGCGCCGCAACTGAGCGTGTAGCTTTAAATTCCCCGCTTAATAATAATGATCTATCCTTGATCCAGCCTGTCCCCGAACTTGCTGTCCTCCCCTCAGCGAATGCCCTAAGCCGAGGTTCGTACCCCACAGGGGGTGCCTTTAGCGAGCATTCGCTTAATTTTAATTTAGAATAGTTTTATGCCCCTGGCTGGAGGCCCTTAGTGTAGAAGCTATTGGCAGCCACAGGACAGTCCGGTTAAGCAGCCACGACCTTAGTGGTCACCTGCAAGATGCCCTAGTTCAAAAAAAAAAAAAAAAATTGTCACTTTTCTAGGCCCTCTAGTTCCACGTTAATGTTTTAAATAATTGTATGTTTAAATCATAACATTTTACACTCTTGTGTATAATAGGTCTTTCGGTTTAACCTGACTAAAGGGTCGTTGTTTATCGTCCACCCAGTTCAAGAGTTTTTGGCCCAAATACATTGATATAGAGAAAGCTGCTTTGTTATCATCTTCACGCTTGTACCTTACTAAACCTTTAATAGGATAACGAACAACAGTATTATACACTTCCCATAGTGCATATGTAGCTACTGGTCTTAGTTTAAAATCAGTTGGTTTTATTACATCATAGAATGCCAAACAGCTATCAGCACACATGACATCATCAGATAAACTGACATTCACATTTTCAAACATTGGCTTGAGTATAGGAAAATCAAACCTGTTTCCGTTATGGGCGAACAAGCACACGGGCGGCTTTTGTTGACTTACGAAAGCATTAATTACATTAGCAGCGTCTTCGTTAAAATCTGATTCATCTCGGAAGCTCAATGTCAGCATGTGTTGAGGTTGGATAGTGGTAGTCTTGTTCCCCACAAATTCAAGAAAATGTCTCCGAGGGGCAGTTAAAAGATTCACTGCAACAATCTTGTTTGGGTTATCATAATCAGGCACCAAATCCAAAAACACAACAGTCTCTACCGGCTTCATTTTTTCGGCACTGTTTTCACTCATTTTTCTGCTTTTAAGTTAACAACTTAACACGTTGCGGCACTGACACTAAACGTCTAAACTCAAATTCCAACTCAAGCTAGTCGCCCATTTTAAAGCGAAGCGTAGTAGGTACCTATAGAGACGAACAGGCAAGGCATTCACAGACACACTTTTAAATAAAAAAAATGTAACAAAAGCGCGACGAATGAAACTGCCATGTTTGCCCGTTCAATGTGCCGCAATGTATTTATGCCAAATACACTTATCAAAGATAAGGGAGTGACCACACTTATCGAATCGACTAGAATCGGTCAGAAAGAGCTAATGCAATAAAAACAAAAAAGACGCCATTGTTTCTTTCGCAAGCGTTTCATTTTATTATTTTGCTACATTTCACCATGTTATTATCTATAACTACCTTTTAAACAATGAAGTTTTCAATTTTGTTATTGTTTCCTACACAATGTCATATTTATAAAAATTACAATTTAAGTAATTTTACTCACACACTATACAATTCCGTAAGACGTCCTCGTAAGGTTCAGTTGAAAACCAGCGTTAGGCACTGGTTGTCGGGCAATTCTGCGGAACTGGGCGTATTTGACGCAGCCTTAAGGCATACAATACTGTTATAACTAGGTTGTTCTGATTTTTGACGTTAATAATATATAATAATTCATTTATTTCAGACATGGTCCATACAGAATATGAAAATAAAAATAAAAAACACATGTACATTAAAATAATCAATAAAAATAAAAATAAAATTAGACAACGTTAAAACGTCTTGTCGCTCGGAGTAAAACTGGTAATAAGATCAATATTTCTGACCGTCAAAAACATGTAACATTTCAATCACTAATAACTACAAGACTTTTAATGCTAGAGTAATGATAGAGCTTGCAAAAGATAGGTCATATTTATAAAAAAAATGAGGCCGGATATAATTTGTCTATAACGTCACATTGCGAGAGCAGGCGCATGCGCGCAACCCTCTATTTTTTACTATAAATGTCGAAATTCCAATTCATATAGTGTAAAAACGTGTTCAGCTAGAACGGTGAGTCTGGTGTTTTTCCCAAGAGTCAGGACTTCCAGGACCTTAAGGATTACAATAAAAATATTTCGTAAAATGGGTAAAAATGCATATGAAGTTGACAATAGCAAAATAATTTCATATATAGGCTCATATCGGCTTTAAATCTGCTCAGAAATTAAAAACATACCAATAGAAGAAAGCTTGCATCATAAGGAATGTAAAGAGTCTAGACAATCTAGTGCCGAGCAACAATAGCAACGGCAGTATCAGAAACCGTAATAAAATCGGTTGCAAATTTTAGATCTGTCATCTCGGCCGTAAATCTGCTCGAACAGTGAACGCAATTTTTTTTTTCTTTTCATCATTTTTTTATTTGAGTACACTGATCAGAACTGAAAAATATCACAATCGATGAAAGCTTGCATAATTATAATTAGGAATGCAATTAACATTATTTTTTGTAATTCATTGTAAATATAAATATATTATTATAACAAATTTCTTTAACATCGTTAAAGAAATTTGTTATTATTTCACCATACATTTTCACGAAACTGCGGAGTGGGCTAGAACATTTTTTTTTTCGTGTGTATACAAGTTGTAACGTGATTTTTTTTCGCGATTTCAGTATTGATCCCATAGTAAAAGTTGTTCATAATGATGAGTACAATGACCCCTTAAGAGGTCTTGCGTTATTTACGTTACACCCTGTATAATGTCTTCCTTAACCTGGGTTAGATAAATTTAATTTCTTTCTTTTTTTCATATTTCATTCGCCTCGTTTCGGATCGGAACTAAATGCGTGATGAACTAAAAGTATGATTCCGCGTCGGTATGTGTGGTCATGACCTTAAACGCAAACAATGATAATACTAATTCGGTTATGCTGACTTTATCAAAAGATAAGATTAACTGTTAAAAATATATCTATTGGATCCGTTCCCATTTTTGTTAGTCTGAAAATCCTCATGGATTTTTGTGTGTGGGTGCAAAACGGAATCAGCACAAATATAGATATATGAAATTATACGCTAAAGAAGTTAACTGCAACATAATGGGTTCCAGCGATACTCCATACCTTTATGTGCCGCTCGATCCTCCCTGCCTATCCCGCAAAGGGCAACATAAAGTTTTAGTAGTAGCATCTACATGACATTGCAAAGGATCTTCGTAAGCGTAAATGATTTAGGATCTTATTTTCGTACCCTTAGCACTCACATTTAGTTGATATCTTCACAAGGGGACTTTTCCATACCGCGGGATGCCGCGATATGCTGCGGAAGGCTTCGGCATACTAATGCATTGTTGTGCCAAGCCGTGACGTGCCGCCTCGTGAGCGCCGGCCTTAATTAGTAGATATGCACCCATCCCATCAGGTCAGATCGTTCAGATTCATCTCTTCAAGATTGTATGGAAATTTTGACAACTTGCCGAGCCATAAGCCAACATATTTCATCTAGTTTACCTAAAAATTCACTGCTGGGAAACCGGCGGGCAGCTAGTCTGCAGTAAATGGCAGTTTCACACTGTACGGTAAGCCATGATCCAGTTGACGCTTGTCTTGAATACCCTTGATAATAAGGAATGTGTGTAAGAAGTACCACGGGAACATTAAAACAGCGATTGATTAGAACTTGCATATAATTATTAACAAACTTTAATCTAAACAAAAACCCAGCCCTGAACAAAAGTGTAAGAATGTTTGATTATTATATACTTTTCTTAAACTAATTTTATTTTCATTATTACAAAATAATATTAAATCATAAAACTAAATTATATCTGAATATATCGAAAGATTTATTAAAGATATATTATAAAAAAATATAAATAGTAAAAAAACGTTTTAAAAGCGATTATCGCTTTTGTAGGCCCTCCAGTTCCACGTTAATGTTTTAAATAATAGTATGAAGTTCAAATCATAACGTTTTACACTTTTCTGTATAATAGGTCTGTCGGATTAACCTGACTAAAAGGTCGTTGTTTTTGGTCCACCCAGTTCAAAAGCTTATTCCCCAAATACAACGCTATCCTGAAAGCTGCTTTGTTATCATTTTCACGTTTTCTGCGTTCTATACGATCAGAACCCGAATAAACTCTTCCATAAATATCCCATAGATCATATGAAGCTTCTGGCCTTGGGTTACCGTCATTAAACTTAGCTCTTACAGCATTTCCAAAGAAGAACGGTTCAAGCTCTTTAACATCGTAGAATGCCAAACAGCTATCAGCACACATGACATCATCAGATAAACTGACATTCACATTTTCAAACATTAGCTTGAGTATAGGAAAATCAAACCTGTTTCCGTTATGGGCGAACAAGCACACGGGCGGCTTTTGTTGACTTACGAAAGCATTAATTACATTAGCAGCTTCTTCATTAAAATCTGATTCATCTCGGAAGCTCAATGTCAGCATGTATTGAGGTTGGATAGTGGTAGTCTTGTTCCCCACAAATTCCAGAAAATATCTCCGAGGGGCAGTTAAGACGTTCACTGCAACAATCTTGTTTGGGTTATCATAATCAGGCACCAAATCCAAAAACACGACAGTCTCTATCGGCTTCATTTTTTCGGCACTTATTTTACTGTTTTTCAGTTATAAAGTTAACTCGTTGCGGCACTGACACTGAACGTCTATAGACGCGACAAATGAAACTTCAATGTTGGCTGGTTCAGTGTGCCGCAATGTATTTATGCCAAATGCACTTATCAAGGATAAAGGATTGACTACACTTATCGCCTGGGGATCGACTAGAATCGGTCAGAAAAAGCTCCATTCTTTAAAAGCAAAAAAAAAACACAATTGTTTCCTTTGCAAGCGTTTCATTTCATTTTATTTCTTTTGCTACATATCACTACATAATTATCTATAACTACCTTTTAAACAAATGAGTTATCAATTTTAATATTATTTCCTTGAAATGTCATATTAATATTTTTTTAACATACATACGAACATTTTTTTTTTTTGTTAAACGTTGCCCTACACTAGGAATTTCTCCTGTGTCGTGGGTGCGTTTACAAACATTTAAACTCACATACACAAACAGCCAGATCCGGAACCACTACTTGTAGACACGCGCTATAAAACTCTCTCGTAAGACGTAGAAGAAGCACTAGTTGTCGGGAATTTATGCTGAACTGGCTGTATTTGACGCTGCCGTAAGGCACACAATACTGTTATAAGTATGTTGATCCTGTTTCTTTTTGTGTGCCCTTACCTGGGTTAAATAAACTTATTTTCTTTCTTTCTTTCTTTATTAATTCACCTCGTTTCGGTTCCCACGATGCGACTCGACACTGCGTCGAACATGTTAAATGCGACAAGTGTGATTCCGCGTGGGTATGTACTCGTATGGTCAAGACGTTAAACGGAAACAATGATACCACTAATTCGGTAACGATGACGATATCAAAAGATTAGATTAGCTGTGTGCAAAACAGAATCAGCACAAATATAAGTATGAAATTATACGTTGAATAAGTTAACCGCAACATATACATATGTAGATGAATGTAGAGAATAGGCCATAAGTGGTAAGAACTTTGTAGGTGAATCAAAAGCCATACACAAGATCAAACCAATAGCTTATTGACCGTCGAATAAACCATTAGTAGGTACCTACGGTACTAGGTACGTCCACAACGTGACAAATTATTAAGTTCACACTCTACAGGAGGCAAGACGAGGTGAATTGAGCGCGATAGTGTGGATGGCGCCCCCGCCTCCTCTCGTCATTTCTCGCCTCGCCTCGCGCGCGGTCCGCTTGTTGTCGGTTTTTTGACCAAAGTCAAAGGACGCCAGGCGCAAAACGTGGCGGGCAACCGAATAAAACTAGAGTGTGGATGGGTAGCACTCGTGTAGCCTCTGCTTGCCGCGGCTTGTGCAAGGGCCTCCACGAGGCTCACTTGCGAGGGTGTGGACCCGAGGTTAGACATTACTAATCACGTCAAAAAAGAGCACTCTGCATTTTGTTACCTGTACCATATTGGTACAGGTAACAAAATATAGGTATACTAACGCTGATATTAGTGGCGAGGCGTGGTAAAACGAGAGAGGTAAGCCGGAGCAAAAATAAAAAAATCTTATAATGTCACTTCGGACTTTCAACGTGACCGCGAAAAGTTACTTCTAGTTTACATAACAAAATAACGGGGTCAATAAACCGTTTCATTAAATTCCTATTTCGATCTACTTTTCTATTATGAGCTTCATGCAAATTAGTGAAAATAATGATATTCTTTCCAGTCCGGAACTCATAAAACAGCTACGAATATGTTGTTCAGTCTGCCCATGTTTTTTGATGAATTTGGCAGATAAAAGTTTAAAAAATTCCAATATTCCATAAACTACTAGAATCTGAGAAAAGTAAACAACTGAAACAATATTTTTTATTTAATTCACAACTGCCAGTCAGTAATTCATATTTATTATAAAGAGCTACATTAAAATGTTGGAAAAAAACCATCACGTCATTTGTAATTTATAGTCATATCTGGGTTCTTATTTTCAAAACCTTGAAAAGCATCCTCAAAAAGTAAATAATCCGTCAAGCAACAATCTAAAACTATTAATGCCGCCATCCTAATCCTACTGATCGTAATATAACTTTTCAAATCTTTTCTAAATAAGTAATTTCAACATGATAAACTATCTACTTACCCCAAATACCTAATTACAACGTACTTTATTTTCACTAAACTCAAAACACTTAAACACTATCTTAATCACTGTTCTATACCTACAAACAAATGTTACTACTACTAGCAATGATAAACTAATGAATTCAATGAATACCGAGCGGGCAAAATGCAAATTAACTACTTAATGTAAACAAATTATATGGTTTTAATGCGATTACGTCAAAAATCAACCACATATTGACAATCGAGAATGATGATATGTCCGAACTCCAAGCCGAACGCATTACGAAATTCAACGAAATAACCAACCGAATCAAATGCGTGTGCGAGAACGAGGTGGAGCAACAGCAATAGCTGCTTCTCGTTCACGCGCGCGCATTTTCTACTTGTTTCCCAATCGTAACTCGTTGCAGATTGGCTTACCCGGCTGCTAAGAAACCGCGATGGCACGTGACCGAAGTGACTAATGACAGACTTTATTTTCTGAAGAAATTAAATTCACGATAAGCCAGACGCACTTACGAGTTATTTTAGCGTGAAATGTTTTGTTGTTGGGATATAAATACAAAAAAAAAAATGTAGGCGTTTTGTTTTGTAATGTTTTAATTTGATGGTGTATCAAATTCTTATATTGTGATTATTCAATGACGATAAAGTGGTTGTGTTCTGAAATTCCGAAGCGAACCCGGCCAGGAATTGAGTTATAGGCTAACTTCGCACCTGCTATGGAGAAGAACGGGCAAGAAACTCAAAAGAACAACGGACAAAAATCGGAGAAGAACGGGCAAGAAGCCGTCAGTAGGGACTGGTCATCTCTTAGCTGCCACGGCGATGTTAATTTAATTAATGTTTGAATTATTTTTTTTTTTTCTCACGGACGCTTTTAATGTTTTGCATCGTTCTCACATGTAACATATAAATTTAACATGAATGATGTAACCAATATTTTGTATCATTTTTTTTATTTAAAAGAGTGTCCGTGGAGTTTCTTGCCCCTTTTTCTCCATAGGTACCTACTACGCTTTGGAATGGGCAACTAGCTTCATATTTATGACTGAACGACTTCTTGACAGTTTAAAAGTGCCTGTAAATGGTTTAATTGAAATAAATGCTTTGAGTTTGAGTTACAAATACCGGATGATGTTTTTTACCGTCTCGAGAATAATATGGTTGTGTAAGTTAAACAGAAACCAAGAAAAACCTGATCCACAAATAAAATGCAACACAATACCTAAACATTGACAAACTTACAATACAAATACCCAATTGACTTTTATTTTTGATCAATTTGATTGACTAAATAAGCCTCAGACTAAAATAATAAGAAAACTTAACCTACAATAATAAAACACAACAACTACTTACTTACAAATAAAAACCTCACCAATTTACCTAGTAATAAGATAACACATAAGGGAAACCTATCCTTAAAAATAAAACGAAAACAAGAAGTTCAAAGACAAGAACGAACTTTTAAAACAATCTGATCGTTTTAAATAGTCAAAACAATACTTGAATAAACAAGAATACTCGACTGTAACTTCAAGCAAAATGAAAAGGACGTGCATACATGCGGGAGCGAGAACGTTGACAGAAGATCGTTCGGTCGCCACGTTGCTAAGCAACGACGGCGTGCCAATTTCAGCGTTCTGCGCATACGCACGTACAATTAAACTCGATGTGTGCGTGAGAGTCGGGCGATGCGATTCAAATGACCGACCGACGCGACGAGCGACGCCGCCGACGCCGACAGTAGAGTAGGTGTATTCACGCCCACCCGCGCATACTGAATGTGAGGTACCTTTCAGAGACAATGATTATCCGTGGCGAGTAGGTACTTTACGGTCTGCCATAGGCTTCTACTCTGTTCACTTATTATTACCAACTTTTTTCGAGACGGTAAAAAATGTCATACGATTTGTGCACACCAGGTGGCACGGCGCGGCGTGGCATGGCATTGCAAAGGATTTTCGTAAGCGAGAATGATTTAGGATTTTATTTTCGTACCCTTAGCACTCACATTTTGTTGATATTGTCACATGGGGACTTTTCCATACGCGTAAAGTAAAATAAAATACTACTTAGAATATAATGCCACTATTACAATATTTAGGCAAACAAATTTAATAGGTACACTATAAACATACACATTCAAAGTAGTTAAATATCATTTACAATAGCATTACATGCATCTAAATGAAAGGTAAACACAGCATTTTATTTAGATCTCACTATACACTAATAATTAATATAAACATGGATAACAATGTAATTAGAATTAATATCAATAATATTTTATAATTAAAATAAACTTGAATTAAATTAAATAAGATTGAATTAAATAACAAAATAAAAACATAATACAAAACACACAATAAATAAAAATAAAAGAAACATTAGTGAGCAAGAATTTTGCTCACTAATGTTTTGTTTAATTACATAATTATTGAGCATAGCTCTTTTAAACTTAGTGATGCTGCCTGAAAATATGTCGAAGTCACAATTGTGAAAACTGTCGTTACACTTTCTGAGAATATAGGAAAGGGGGGCATTACTCCCGTACTTGGTTTTGCGGCCACCAGGAGCAAAAGGCATATAATTATGAAGTCTAGCTGACGACCGGGGCGTATTAATTAATTGATGGTAGAAACTGTGAGCAATCTACGCCTTGGTTTAGTACGTTGAATAAGAAAATTAGACCTGCAAAATCTAGACGCCCGTGCACTGATTTTATTTTAAAGTAATTCAGTCTATCTTCATAGTTTTTAACTGCATTCCTTAATTCAGGCAAGACACATATTAATACATAACATGAAATTAAAAAATCACAATGCTGCCACAGAATACATTAGAATTAAATGTATGTTAATTAAAATAAATTTGAGTAGATACAGATTAAAAAGGTCCCAAATTATAATAGAATGTCAATTCAATTAAATTATACTTAATATTAAAAGAAGAAAATTGTCAGGGTCAGAGAATTCAAAATAAAATTAAAATTATAAATTTCATATAAAAATAATACAATACAAACAAGTCTTTAAAAATATACTTCAAGGTCAAGGTCAATCAAGATTAAGTGCCCTGGCTATAATATGTATGTTACAGAATTGTCTTATGTAGGGGGAGTCAAATCGCTCAGCGATCAAGGATAGTATTGAAGCTGACCCGCACCCTGCGCACTAAGGACGCGCACCGCTTGCGCATGGTGGAGTGAAAGACGCTATACAACCAAAAATAATATTTTAAAAAAACAGCCTTAACTCCGAACACTTGTATGATTCTAAATGACTTTGCTATTTAAGTCAGTAGTTTCTACATATATTTTCGATTAACGCCGCGGAAATTACTTTATTCTTCATAGTTTTTTTCGAAAAATACTATGATATACCAACAAATGTTTTTGGTAGCTAAAAAAAATACTGCGCATGCTTAAACATTGATGTTTTTTTAATAACTGGAAATATATCCACAAACTATTGACTTAAATACCAAAGTCATTTAGAATCATACAACTACGTAACCCTTCACTGTGCGTGACATGCACTTGGCCGGTTTTGATTTAAAGTGAAACTACAGAATGCCTGACTTATTGTACGATACTACATATACATACCAACGACTGAGATAAGGTGCAATGCAATTATTTATGGAACATGATGCTCTGATCGATATCCAGCTGGGCTCGGTTCTTTCCCTTATCAAAGCATAGGTACACATTTATTTGCATCGAATGACTGCAATGTGTCTATCAAGCCCCCAGTAGATAAGATAAACAAATGATTACTTAAATAATTACTACTTTGCCATACTGTATGATAAGTTATATCAATTTGATATTCCTGGAAAGCAATATCAACTTGTTACGACAAACATGCTGCTACGAAATAAAGGTGAACCTTTATGTCGTTGTAGTGGGTTTTGATAGAAAGGATTTTAACTTTATGGGAATGGTTTTCCTTTCAGTATACATACTATTATTGCTTTATGATTATTTTCACTTTTTATTCTGTTCACGAACTGTGTCCAAATAAATATTATTCTTTCTACCTTTCTTTCCTCTTTTCTTTCTTTGTTTCTTTCTTTCTTTCTTTATACTCAAAGCCCACAACTTCTTACAAAACACAAAACTATTCTGTTAGTCTTAAGTTAGACAGTATTTTTTTTATATTAAATCACAAAACTATCATAAAAAATCGTTTTTTATTGAATAAGTCATTAAAATATTATCTGGATCGTTAATGAAGAATGTATGTTGAGCAGCATCCCTTACATTTATTTATTTTGCAGAAAAGATCCAGCCCCACTTTTTCCTCATTATCTTTATACAATTTTATTGCATAGTACAAAACTTAATACCAAAATTAAATCGGTACGAAAAATTAGCAAATTAATCATCGCAATACATATGATCTAAGCATATCAAAACTTCGACTAAACTCTGTCACAACTTCATTGGCCTATAACTCAAAACGAACTTCATGTGGATTGGATCCTTTTTGTGTTACTACGTTCTAAGTTATAGTAGAAGCACCTACACGACAGTCGTAGCATAGCATTTCAAAAGATTTTCGTAAGCGAAAATGATTTAGGATCTTGTTTTCGTACCCTTAGCACTCATATTTAGTTGATATCGTCACAAGGGGACTTTTGCATACTACGAGATGCTGCGGTATGCTGTGGAAGACTTCGGCTTTCTAATACTTTGCCGTGTCATGCAGCGACGAGCCGCTTCGTGAGCGCCGGCCTTAATTAGTAGATATGCACCCATCACATCAGGTCAGATCGTCCAGATTCATCTCTCCATGGTTGTATGGAAACTTTGACAACTTGCACAGCCAACAGATTTCATCTAGTTTACCTATACATTCACTTCCGGGAAACCGGCTGGCAGCTAGTCTGCAGCAAATGGCAGTTTTCCACTGTACGATGGTAAGCCATGATGCAGTCGACGCTTGTCTTGAATACCCTTGATAGTAAATAATGTGGGTAGGAAGTAGAATGGAAACACTAAAACAGTGATTGCTTAGAACTTGCATATATTATAAAACACACTTTGATGTAAACAAAACACCAGCCCTGAAAACCTCGACAAAGTGACATTTTATCAGCGATTACGATAATCGAACAGCAAACAATGAGATTATGGATTGACAAAGTAGTATGCATCATTACATTTTACGCTCGTGTGTAAAATAGGTCGGCCGGTTTAACCTGACTAAAGGGTCGTTGTTTTTCGACCACCCAGTCCAAGAGTTGTTGACCCAATTGCATTGATATAGAGAAAGCTGCTTTGTTATCATCTTCACGGTTGCTCTGTTCTAAACCTTTATGAATAACAAAATGATTATAAACATCCCATAGTCTATATGCAGCTACTGGTCTTGGTAGATTAGGTATTTTTATTAGATCATAGAATGCCAAACAGCTATCAGCACACATGACATCATCAGATATACTGACATTCACATTTTCAAAGTTTAGCTTGAGTATAGGAAAATCAAACCTGTTTCCGTTATGGGCGAACAAGCACACGGGCGCCTTTTGTTGACTTATAAAAGCATTAATTGTATTAGCAACTAGCTCGTTAAAATCAGATTCATCTCGGAGTCTCAATGTCAGCATGTCTTGAGGTTGGGTTGTAGTCTTGTTTCGTGCAAATTCAAGAAATTGACTCCGAGGGGCAGTTAATAGATTTACTGCAACAATCTTGGTTGGATTATCATAATCAGGCACCAAATCCAAAAACACGACAGTCTCTAACAACTTCATTTTTTCGGCATGTCGTTTTCTAAATCTATCCACTTGAAAACCATCATCAGGCACTAGTTTTCGGGCATTTCTGCCGAACATGCTGGGTGTATTTGACGCAGCCGTAAAGCACACAATACTCTTTTATGTATCCGGTCCTGTTTTTTTTTTGTGTTCCTAACCCTACCTGGGTTAGATAAATTTATTTTGTTTCTTTCTTTCTTCTTTCATTCGCCTCGTTTCGGTTCGGACGATGCAAATCGACACTGCGTCGAATTAAATGCGACAAGTGTGATTTCGCGTCGGTATGTGTGGCCAAGACACAACAATGATAACACTAATTTGTTAACGATGACGTTATCAAAAGATTAGATTAGCTGTTAAAAAAATATTTTAGGGATCCGTCCCCATTTTTGTTAGTCTGGAAATCCTCATGGATTTTTTGGGCGGGCGGAGAGACTGGGTGCAAAACTGAATGAGCGCAAATATAGGTATGAAATTATACGCTAAATAAGTTAACCGCAACATATATCTGTGTAGATGTTAAATTAAAATAGGCCATAAGTGGTGAGAAGTTTGTAGGTGAGTCAAAAGCCATACAGTACAAGATCAAACCAATAGCTTACTGACCGACGAATAAATCATTAGTAGTACCTATGGTACTAGGCACGTCCACAACGTAAAAAAACATTAAATCCTTCACAGACACTATACAAATATATTCATACACTGTTTAGACACCGTCGACATTCAATATTATAGCTGTCACCAAATAAATACACAAACATTACAATGTATCGTTTTAACAAACCTTCCTTGTATGAGTAATACCGAAAATGATTATAGGTATTTATTAGAAAATCCACTCTGTTCGATCGAAACGATATAAGATAAATAGTTTGTCTTTTTTTTAACATGTACACTATTTAATACTTGAATACAAGTATCGATAAGACTGGAAGCTAACCCCAATATTGTTGAGAAAAGCTAGGCAGATTTATCTTGACTATTTATTTGAGTAAACTTTAGTTACTGGTACCAAGTTTTTTTTTGCCTGTCTTAGATTTCCTTATCCGGTGTTAAATATGAATAATCACGTCAAAAAAGGGCACTATGCACATAGGTAACAAAATCTAAGTATACTGAAGCTATTATATTGACGCTGCTTTCAGCGTCGTAAATTAGAAAGAGATGAACGGGGCTTCGCGAGTGAGAATACTTAAATACCTACGTCCAGCGTACTCTAGGCACAAAGCACGCAGATGCCTTGGCGGCGGCGGCGGCCGCTGCTAGAGATGGTTTTGTCAACACTTTCCACACAAACCAAGCGTGTGAGCGTCGCCACGTACTCATAGAAACTGACGGTCCGAGACAGTTCTGATAATGCCTAATTTTCGCTCAGCGCTAATTGAATGGTCACCAATATCTATACACTAAATTCTGTCCGTGACTTCGTCCGCGTCAAATTTCCTGTTCCTGCGTCCCACCGCGTCGCATCGCATCGCCCGCCCTTCGTTTTCGCTTAGCATTCTTTCACACTTTTTGTTTTTCTTCGGCTTCTCAGGGTCGTATCGTGCTGTTAAATAGCCTTTCTCAAGAAATGGACTATGTGCCGGATTGTCGCAAAAACTACTGTAAGGATTTGGATGAAATTTGGCACACAGTTTATAGCCTGGATTAACACATAGGATACTTTTAATACCGACATGCACATCCATCCAGCTAGTTATTAATACAGGTGACTTTAGACGCTGCCGGCAGTGCTGCGATTACGTGCTCTGTGTTAGACAGGCTGACCCCAAAACTGGCTATATTTGTACCATAGGATAGGCCAAAATATTTCCTTAAGGGCTGTTTTTGTCTGCTTATTGCACGATATAATTTACTATACCGACTCAGCTTAATATCATTATTGCGTCGTAATGTCAATATGTCATTCAGCCATCTTCTTTACATGTCAGACCGAATAAAAATGTGAGACTGATAGACACTGATAATAAAAAAATGATTTATATTTCATAAAAATGTCCAGGTCATTAAAAAAGTGATGTCATCGAGTGACAGTGGCATTAGTCAAAGGTGCATTGTATTTTGATCTTTGTGATCAAGTAATTAGAAATAGTTTTCCACGCAATAGTCTATCAGTGCCCTATCTTCAAAAGATAGATAGATAAATCGTTTATTTAGTGCACACAAAAAAACAGCACAACATACAAAAACACGATTAAATAATGACAGAAAACAAGACATTGTGATGACACTATTTTGGCTATGACACACTTCAAAATAATGGATTGACAACGAACATAAAAAAGTGCGGTGTGCGTCTCAAGGTTGCACCAAATGGGAGTCCAGCTCAGCATGTGCCAGGCAAATATACCTGACGCTGATATTCTGCTGAATCCCTACAGTGACATACGGACGTCGAGTAGATGAGATATATATACGAGTTATTGGTGTTGTGAAAAAGTGAAATATACGGAGTGAAATGTAAGTCTACCCGCAATTTAAATATTGTATTCTACAGTAAAATTTTTGCATTTGGAAATTTTCCTGTTAGATGATTATTGTGTATTTGATTACTTGATTATTTAAATACATAAATGTATATTGTATAAATGATTAATCTAATTATGATAATAGTGGCATAGGTGTGAATAAAATTATCAAATTAAATGGATTAAAATGTGTTTGAAATAAATAATTATAGGTAAATAAGCATAATGTATTATAACCATATATCATTACTATTCCCTTTGTTCACAGATATTGTGACTACGAGTTGCACGAAAAAAGAAGAATGACTCGGGAAGAACACGACAGCCAGTTATATGATGGACGTGTTCGAAACAGTCAAACCCAGTTTAAAAGGTATTTAAAAAAGAATTTCAAAACTGACGGAGATATAAAAGACTTGACTGGGCAAGCAGCTATGCAGATAAGTACATAATATGTGATGTTTGAGCTGGTTCTTTTTGGATCATCTAAATGGTAAAAAGTATTTTCAATTCGAAGAGTTAGGTATGGACCTAACTCTTCGAATTGAAAATACTTTTTCTCCGTCAAAACATTAAAGACAGGTCTTTCTGTAATTTTCATTTTGTGGAACAACTCAAAGACGCAAATTTGATTTATCAATTTACGTTAACGCTACAGAGCGACACTAATTCGTTCCGTAGTTATTATATCGAAATTACACTGATGACTTTATTTTGCAAATTTTAGCGGAATTTAATTTGGGAGCTCGTCATTATTTGAGGAATAAATTACACGTAAATCTATTACGATATGGCGAGTATGCGTGTTGGTTTTAAATTAATATAATATTGCATACAGCTGACATGAAATTGGTAAAGGTACGTGTGGATTACGTAGAAAGTTAAAATAAAAAGAAGTATGTTTTATGAGGAAGTAAGTTAAAAATATGTTTCTTACATATATACGAGGGCTCGTATAGCTAAATGATAACAGCCGCACGGGTCGATCTTACCGCGGTCGGTTCTTGGATGCGTATCGAGATCTTCACATATATCGCACGCCGTTGTTCCCGACGGTCATTCGTAGATCTTTGGAAGGCGTTACGGGTAGTAAGAAGCTCAAAAGTCTGGCAGTCTGACTTACCAAAAGATATCGTGTTACCCTGGGTTGTAGAGGTCAGTGAGATACGCAGTAGCTCCATATAAAATATTGGTATTCAGCTGCATCTGACCCTGCAAGCCTGCTACGTTTGAACGTACGTTGTAAAAGGTTAGGCAGATATGAGGAAAACTGACTGACTGGCATTTTTCCTGAACTGGGCCTATTTGGCGCAGCCGCGAGACACACATTCCTGCTAGTATCTTACAACGCACTTTACACTTTTTATTTTGTATTTACTTGTGTGCCTTTTAGTCTGTGCTAAATAAACGTTTTTTTTTTTTCTTTCTGACAGTTCGTCAGTAACCGAGATGTATGCAGAGAAACATGAGTGTCATGAAACAGTTTTCAGTATTAATGTGAATGGCTATAAAAAGTTGTTGAAAACAAATGATGCATGGATATTAAGGTGTGTCCAAACATCGAGCGGCAATCGTGCGCAGCTGCCGCGCTGTGATTAGACGACTGCCGCGCGAACATTCGTCGGTTTATTCCTAACAAGAGCGCGGCAGAAATCTGCCGCGTTCTTGACGCAAAAATTTTCGACAAACCTTTAAGATGACAGAAGGATGAAGGCATAGGGGTGTCAGACCGCCACCTTCCTAACTCCGGGCGTATTTACTACTTTAAGTAGGTACAGAAACACCCAATACATTTTTAGACCTGACCTGAGATGGATGCATGATTGATAGGCGGACCCTTTTATTTATTTATTTATTTATTAAATACTTCAAGCACACAAATGTACAGAGGCGGACTTAATGCCATAGGCATTTTCTACCAGTCAACCTTCGGGTGATGCAGAGACAAACAGTGGTAGGTGCAACAGAGAGATTTGAAGATTTTTTATATTTAAATATAAAGATATACATATATACCTATTAAAAACTATGAATATAAATAAATACACCTAATTATACATAAATATAAGTACAAATAAGACAAACAATGGGAAAACATTACCGTTGTGATGATACTGCCAGCTTCTTGCGAATATGCTCGCGAACTTTAATTCGAAAAGATAACCGGTTGGTCGCCATCCTGATTTCCTTTCTGTCTTTTTTTGATTTTCTTTTTTTCCTTTTCTTTTAAGCTAGAGACTAGACAAATGAGGCAGTTTACAATTACTGTTGTAGTAAAAACAGGGTGTAACAAGACCCACCACATAGCCTTCAACTACGCATATTGTTTATCAAACTAAGTGACAGTGTTTTAATTTAAAAAAATCGGCCAAGTGAATGAAGGGTTCCGTAGTTGAGATGAATATATCCCAAGAACAAACTTAACATTGTAGTTTAAAAACACGTTCTCTCATACATTCCAACTGCAAATTAAAGTTTGTACGCAAAATATTGAGAGATAGCTTTATTTATAGGTTGTACCCATGTTTTATAGGTTTTCCTGTAATTTATGAGTAAAGAACTATTCTCTGTATTTTTTTCAAAATTTTAGGCGCTGTAGTTTCGGAGATAAGGGAAGCAATGGTCTTAATTATCTTTAAAAGTATTTATTTTAGAATTATAAAGAAAAAATAAGTCCTCGCAACAATACCTGTTATTTGATAATTAAGTACGTCACACGGTTACAGTTAGCAAACCTTATTCAAAATTCATTTATTTACGTTACTCGTCCGTGTTTGGGTCACAGAAATACATTTATGTGTACCAAATTTCAACTTAATCGGTCCTTTAGATTCCGTACAAATTGGCTGTCATAGACGGACAGACAGACAGACACGCGAGTGAACCTTTAAGGGTTCCGTTTTTACCTTTTGCGGTACGGAACCCTAAAAACTAAAAAACTAAATTGGAACTTTGACCTTCTCTATCTCCGTAATCGGAAGGTTCCGAGGTACGCACGGGTATAAAAGAAAAATCATAATGATGGGGAATACAAGTATCTCTCGGCTTCGTTAAGCATCTTTTTAGGCCTTCCACGCACTACCGGCTAGCCGCAAAGCGGCGCGCCGGTACGGCATTGCAGCTAGCCGGCAGTGGGTTGGGTGAGTGGGCTTACACACGTTATTTAAAATGCATGAAAGAACTGTTTCAAATTCAAACTCTTTATTGCACAATATGAAATGGCAGACAATCTGTATCACCGTTGGCTCTATGGGTACCTGGAGGACACCAATTTGAAGACGGAATCATGCGTCGGTGCTTATAGTCGGGCTGGTCATCGCTCTCGTAACCCTGGCAGTTGATACTCCCCATGTTGACAATCAAAACAAGCAGAACAAATAAATTCAACAGTCTCATTTTCTTCATATCTCCTTTTTTTCGCTTCAATAGATCCTTGTGACTCTTGAAGATCACTGACGATTTGATAGTTATATATGCTTATTTATATAAATCCAGTCTATATCATACTAAATCAATTGGTTACAATTAATGCAATTTGAATTTATTTTTAATAATAGCTAATATTTTATGTCGTTAGTAATATAATAAATCATGCAAATAATTTTCTTATAGTACGAATCAATTTATGAACGTTTTGCGTATGGAATCGGATCATTATTATTATTAAATCATCATTATTGTTTATTATTCAACCAGTACTAGCTGCTGCCCACGGATTCGCCCGCGTGGCCCCTAATTATTACCTAAAATAAAAGTTAGTTACTCCTTATATCAACAGCTATCTGCCAGTGAAGTCCCGTCAGAATCGGTCCAGCTGTTTTGGAGATTAGACTTTTATTTGACATTACAAACAGACAGTTCAAATTTGTGTTTTTTTTTTTTTTTTTTTTTAAGGAAAATCGTTGCCCCACACTAGGAATTTCTCCTGTATCGTGGATGCGTTACAAACATTTATACTCAAACAGGCAGACCCGGAACAACTACTTGTAGGTCATACAAATATTTGTTCCGTGCGGGAATCGAACCCGCGACACGCAGCGCAGCAGTCAATCGCTTAACCACTGCGGCAACCGTGCCGATTGTATGTATGTATTGTATGTATGTATTTGTATAAATTGCAGCATTCGTGCGTCATTGCTCAACATCATATTCTGTAAAAATCTCACGGTGAAAACTTAGGTGAAGTGAGCTGTCAATCTCTAGCATCAGTGGAATGACAGCTCACGTCAAGCACACTTCATCTAAGTTTACACGGTGAGATTTTTACAGAATAGATCGGCTGATGAGGTAGCGGTCAAATGCGAGCATGTATTTTGTCCATGTTGTTTGAATCGTTTTTGGTCGTGCCTGAATCAGTCCCGTGGTTTAACTGACAGAAACTGGTCATTTTTTGGCATCAAATGTAGGCTATGTCACTTTCCATTACATAAGCTATACAATAATAATATGTTTATGAAAAAATCATGATAATCTCTCTGTAAAAGAAGAAGAATTAAAATACACACTTTCACGTTCATAAATATTTTTTAAATTAAAAATATTCATTATTAATAAATATCAATTATTTCCTTTATTGAAAAATGCAACAACAACAAAACATAATATGTTTAAAAATGTAATTAATATTAATTATTATTTTTATTAAAAAAACATTTTAAAATATTAAAAAAATAAGTATTTATTGTAAGCAACAGTTATTGAATTCAATTGAAAGATACTTTCCGTAAACTATTTAGAAAATCATGTCAATAAAGGAATGCAACTCCAAATAATACGTTCGTTACGTACGTACGTTATAATTATTATGTCGCCATTTTTCAACAACCACAGACCCAACTCATTATAAAATTTAATAGGTACTCAATCATTTATTTCATTCCCCAATGTGTACTTAGGTGGTACTTTTTAATGACATCATTATGGACACTGTCGAGCACAGCAAAATAGTAGGACAGAGGAAGCTTTAAAACTTAACTTATCAGTCCTTTTAACCATATCTAATATTATTTGTATAATAAAGTTGCACAGGTCCTCTTTTCAAGAGCGAGTGGGTTTAATCAACCACGTGGGCCCAGTGCGGGTTGGTAGATGTCACATGTCTTCTAATGTTTGGTTCTAGGACATGCCGTTTCCTCAAGATGTTTTCCTTCACCATTTTGAGAGCAGTGGTGATGAAATTATTTACACAAAGTAAAGCGTCTTCTTGTATTCGAACTCACGATCTAAAACTCGTATGTCGAGGCCGTTAACACTGGACACCACTGCTCGTTATTGGGCTCGCTAATGTTATTAGAGTTTTTCTAATAAGTGTATGAATTTTCAGATATATGTATTGTTTATGTACTAATTATTATTAGATAGGTAATATAACACTTACGGTTTATTATTCGTTCACAGTATAGTAGTATTCCCGTCCCTACAGATAGGTACAATATAACACATACCAACACACACAACTACACTCGATTAAAACCGTTTAAAACCGGATTTTCCCCGGAGCCAGCCATAAAACTTCTGGGTAAGACACTAGTTCCGCCCATCTCTCATTTTGTCCTAGAAACCATTTAGATGGGAGGAGTTTGGGGAGCCTTAATTTTTGGCTCCCTGTTGATTTGGTCGGCTGAAATAATGGGCTGTAGAGACTATTGTACCAATTACTCAGCTGTTAGATTTTTTTTGTTGGAAGTAAGGACGTAATAGAGTTATATATCAGACCAAACCAACATTCTAAAGTCCCGAAAAGCTGACCAATTGTAAATTTAGTTACTCATATTATGTAGGTATATTATGTTTTGTGTTTTATTCTTTTAATAATAACTGTAAATTATTGTCGTTAAGATGTTAACTTCTGAATGTATGTTTAAGAGGTACTGTGTCAACATTTTAAATCTCGCAAGTTTTTATTATCTTTAACTGAATTTTATAAAAGGAGAACGTTATTTATGCATTCGGCGATTTTTTTTTCCATGTAATCCCTCTTATTTCTCCGTGATTACTGGGCCTTTGTATGTGATTAATCATCATTTAGTAGAGGAACCCTGTGCGGTGGTACCATATCAATTTTATTAACTTTGAGTGGGAAATTTTTGAGTTAGCTTCAATAAGGTTTTCCATTTCGTCATGTTGATGATATTGTAATCTTGACATAGCAATTAGTACATGTATTTGTGTGGGGTACCACAATGAAAAAGTGAAGAATAATTTTAATTTTAGAAGTTGGTGGTTTACAAAAAAAAACAAAACCAAAGCCAGCGACTTCTGAAACTGACAGTATTTTTCACTCTATAGTCGCTTTGTTTGAAGTCAGTGGTTTTTTTTGTAAAAAAAAAAATTTATGCTATCACATAATTACTTGTCGATTGTTTAGGTAAGTCTAAGACCACTTTTAGAGATATACATAGTGTACACAAGTTGTGGATAGACCTAACAAATAAATGTTAACTAATACATAATATAGATTTGATTTTTTGCATGTTTGTTTGTTACGCGTTCACGCTAAAACGGCTGAACGGATTTAAATGAAATTTGGCACATGGGTAGACCATAACCCAAGATATATGATATGTACTTTTCATCCCGATATTCCCACGGGATCGAGACTAATGTGAATAAAACCGCGGGGCGCAGCTAGTTACACATAAATTACTTAGCTTAGACCTCAAATACAAGACCTCACAATAAAATCTACTGCATAAATTTCAGTCCAATCACAAAAATCTTTATGGAATTTTTCCTCTGACTCATACATAAGCTTCCGATATTACTAACTTAACCCTACCAGCTAAAGACCCAGTTATATTGGCTATAATAACCTTCTCCAAAGGAGTAATTAGTACGGCAGCCGGTAAACTATACACCTGCTGAAGCCAAGCATGGCAATAACGTGTTAGATTATAGACTGTAGGAAATATTGCTTAAGTGGTATTAGCTTGCTCACTCGAATGTACTTAAATAAATGTTAACGCGTCGACAGTTGTAACAACGGTTCAGTTAAGTTTATGTTTATTTGAAACTACTATACCTTAATATATGACGACTTTGTTTGATTAATTTGTTGTGTCGATAAAGGCATTCTTGAGTGTGTTTACGATTAATATGAAAATCTATTCTTAAGGAGTAAACTCCAATAAAGTTAATTGGAAATTGTATGAGGAGTGAAATGTATACAAACGTAACGCTTGTTTTATTCGTTAATAAAACGATTAAAATAAAAAACATAAATTATGTACGTATTTCACACTTCGACCTAGTTCATATTTCGGCAGTTTTTTAATGAGATGCGTTTATTTACCCTCTTTACCTATTGCACATTCAAAGACAATCACGATAAGGAGTAAATTCCAGTCGTGCGTCGGATATGACACACGCAACTTTTTTTTTTACTATTCTCATGTTAATTAAAGCAGCTGGCTGTAACTTTCCAATTGTTTTAATTTTAGAAAGAAAGAAAGAAAAATATTTTATTTGGGACACGCACAGGAAATACAAACAGTAAAAGAAAAAAAAATACATAAAAATAAAATAATAAAAAAGGAGCATCTAACAAAATAATAACGACCTGTGCGATGCCAAAAAGGCTCATCTCAGCATAATACGGCGATATTTAAAAAAAAAAAAAATACCGCCACGCTGGTATTCTGATAGAGCCCACTGTGATGCCACGGATACACCTACGGACTTAGATAAATCCACTAGGGGATTACAAAAAAAAAAACATTTATCATATTTCGTTTTTAAGGTAACTTACAGATTTTATTAAAGCCAAAAAGCCAGCCAGCCAAAGCCTATCTACATTTTATTTCATCTCTCCAACCTCAGCATTTGTTACGAAAACAATTAAATTCAAAGGCCGAACCCTAATCATCTAAAACCAAAACATAAATTAGGTCAAGAATTGCCGATACCAAAATGATTTCCTGTAACTCCGGCAAAATAAATAAACACTTTGGGCCATACTTCACGAACGATAAGTTATTTACGATAAGGCCTTAGCCAACAGCGCTATTTCCACGGAATGCAAAGAAAATTATATATATAGAAAAATCGAAGGGTACCGAACAAGACTATTCCATTTAGAACAGAGTTGTAAGTCGTTCTTCATTACTACAGATCCTTGGCCGCAAATCTTTGGAAATTTAAACCGTCTTAATAAAGGGAAAGAAGATTGTTGGTCGTTAGGGTCTTTTGCCATTTACGGGGGCTTAGGAGTTCTTGGAGAATTAGTATGTTTGAGAGATCTTCTGCTTAATTTTTGCTAATTATTTTTTAGTCTATTAAAAATGTCTCTCAGATTAAATTTGTGAGCTGAAACAACATAAACTAATGAATGTTGATGAACCTGTAATAGATAAAATTCTGAAGACACCATTTTTTATGATCGGTGTAAGAAGTTGTCATACAATAAAATTTTAGTTAGTTAGTACCTGTATTGATAAATAAATATTTAAAAAAACAGGAAAGAAAAAATCTTTGTTCTAGACAGACAAAACACATTTAAAAAGAAAAAAAAAGACAAAATACACACATTTAAAACTAGCCTAAATCCTCGAATTCAAACAATAAATAAAAGTTTGACAATGTTGTTCATTGATTGATGTCAAGGCCACGGACCAAAGACAATATTGCGTAATTACTGTTGCGACATTGGCAAATGACAACAAAAACAAAATGCCGATTGCAGAGTTAACTACTTTTGTAACAAATAATAAGAAAATTAAGCTGTGCTGTGCTGTGTGTCAATATACATATAAGGTATGTATAATTGTATATTTTTAACGTAAGTAATATCTTAGAGAACGAATAAATTAAATATTTGACAGAAAAAAAGGAAAAGAGTATATAAATGCTCTAAATGATCTTAGATGATCGTAAATGATCCTAGAAGTTAGCGTTCTATAGTTTCTGACTACTCCCTTGGGAAAAAGGTGCGAGTTTATGTATGTTTTATTTTATAGTACCTTTGCGATCGAGTTCTGCTCTGGTGAAAATAGAGAATGCTCATTTATAGTATAGAAAAGTTTATACTAATTCCATGCTGCCTTGATAGAAAGAAAAAAGAAAGAAAAGAAAGAAAATACGTTTATTCTGCACAAACAAAACGCACATACGCGATAGTAGGTACTTACTTATTCCATCCTGCCATGGTAGTAGGTACTTACAATTCCATGCGGCCATGTCATTATTCTAAGGTAGCCATCTTGTACTTTGGGTGACCGAGCTCTGCTCGGGTGAAAATACGGAGAAAACGAATTTTCACAGATATGAGACCTAGCTGAGTCGAATTTTCGCCCCCGTAAACCCGTATATTGCAACTTTCATTGAAATCGTCACGCACCGCAGCAGTCAATCGCTTAACCACTGCGCCAACCGTGCCGTCAAAATTTTAAAAACATGTTTTTTTTTTCCAAAAGTAGTCATTTGTTTATTGATTAGTGTTACATTTTCATCGCATTTCAATATTTTTCGTCATCATGGATACGTTAAAAATTCGAGTAATTATGGAATATGAGTACCGTGGTGGCAGCAACGCGGCACAAGCGGCACGCAACATCAACGACGTTTACGGAGCTAACACTACAAACCAACGCACCACCTGTTATTGGTTTGCTCGTTTCCGTTCTGGAAATTTCGACCTGAAAAATGAACCTCGCGGTCGTCCGAAGACTTTGGTCGACAATGACGAATTAAAGGCGATTGTGGAATCTGATGATACACAATCTACGGCTGAATTAGCAGCAGCTTTCGACGTTAGCGTCAAAACAATATTGGTCCATTTGCGTCAAATTGGCAAGGTAAAAAAGCTTGACAAATGGGTGCCCCACGAACTCAATGATCGCCAGCGCGAAGTACGCGTCGAGACGTGCCTTGCACTGCTCAACAGACACACAAAAATGAAGGAATTTTGAACCGCATTGTTACCTGCGATGAAAAATGGATTCTGTTTGATAACCGCAAGCGCTCAGCAAGTTGGTTGGATCCTGGTTCAGCACCTAAACAATGCCCTAAACGAAAACTTACCCCTAGAAAAGTGATGGTCACTGTTTGGTGGTCTAGCGCCGGTGTGATTCATCACAGCTTCTTACCAAAGGGGATGAGCATTACTGCAGATGTGTACTATGAAGAACTGAACACAATGATGGAGAAGCTGGCACATCTCCAACCAGCATTGGTCTATCGCTCGTCTCCACTGCTCCTGCACGACAACGCGCGACCTCATACTGCACAGCAGACGGTCTCCAAGTTGCAAGAACTGGGGTTGGAAGCTCTCCGTCATCCGCCCTACTCACCAGACCTTACGCCTACAGACTACTACTTTTTATTTGGATAACTTCTTGGCGGGAAAAAAATTCAATACCCGAGAGGCAGTACAAAATGCCTTTGAAGAATTTGTTGCCTCCCGTCCAGCTGATTTCGTTAAGAAGGGCATCAGTAAACTGCCACTGCGTTGGCAAAGATGCATTGATTGCATGGGTGATTACTTCGATTAATACAAATAAAAAATACATGAAAAAAATTCGTTTAAATTTTTTCATACAAAACGGCAATTTCATAGGTAAAAAGACCTATTTTAACGAATATTGCTCATTTAATAGTAGATCACCTAATTTCCATTTCTGCCAAAACAATATAGAGTTTGTTATGTTTTGCCCCTGTTTAAATGACTAGCTTCTGCCCTTCTCCCTTTGCCTGATTTTTTCGTTTTAATATAAAATATAATCGTAGTATTTTCCTATGAAACTCGGGGATAATGTAGCTTCTTATTAGTGAAAGAATTTTCAGAATCAGATCAGTAGTTCCGAAGATTGCCCCCTACATACAAACTCACAAAGACGTCTTTATAATATTATTACTAGCTGCCGCCAGCGGCTTCTCCCGCGTGATATATTTATAAATTGTAGCCTATGTTACTCAGCGATTATATAGCATTGTACAGGTGAAAGAATTTATCAATTTTGTCCATTAGTTTTTGAGTTTATTCAATACAAACAAAAAATAACAACAACTTAGAATAATGCAAACAAACACAGCGTTAAGTTAGTAACGATAAACATTGACTTTCGTGAAACTAGCCACAGAAGAAGATTGCCCAACTACCCGCACCCCGTGCCGCAGCGTGCTCCGGGTTATTTCGAAGATTAAACTCTCTATTGACTTTTCTGCTTGATACAACTTCAAAATTTGATTCATAGTAAATCGGTAAATAACAAACAAAGGTCAATTTTGGGATTATCCGCTGCGAAATTGGGTGGAAGTTACTTTGAAGGAAATTAGGGTAGGCAAAAATTATGGCGCCGTGTCTTCAACGTAATTTTCTATTTTCTGAATGCTGTGTTTTGTGTTGTATCTTATGATTGATATGTTGTTACAGGTTTAAATTTTTATCGTTGGTATTTCAACAATTTATTTAGTAGTACTTTTCGCTATTTGTATTCTGAAATATTACCATGACGCATGTACAGAAGCACAACCATTTTGATTTCAACTCAAATGGGTTTAGTACGAACGTTATATTTACGCATAAAATAAGTTTGTATTAATTTATAAGACTGACTGTTGGTCTAGTGGTCGCAAGCGCTACTGCTGAACATGTAGTCCTGGGATCGATTCCCAGGTCGGGCATAGTGTTATTGGGTTTTTCTATCTGGAATTTCTCAATAGCAGCTCGGAGTCTGGATTTGTGCCCGGTTGATGGCAACAGCCTATTACATGGGACTTAAACATACCTGGCGAAATGTGGGTGTACTAAGGGTATTTATTTATTATAAAGCTACTTCTAATGTTATTTAACTTTTATACCCTCTGCACATTTTTCACCGCTAAAGATCATTATGAAACGTATAAAATGATTAGTTCAGCAAATAATATGAACATAACTAGTTCTACAGCAGTTAGGAGAACCTAGGATAATGAATGTTCGACACGCATTTGGCCGATTTTTCGCTATACCTACGTAACTTAGAAAAGGTAATTTTGAAGCATTAAGGAGTTTGTTTACCCCAGAAAAAATGTGAAAGAAACAAAGAAAGTTAACAAACTTTTGTAACCTTTACCAAATTATTTTTTTATGTTAATCAATTTACGTAGGTCCATTTTCTTTCTCGGTAGTAAGAGTGAGGCGACTATCTATATTGAATCTTAACGTGGCAATTTCCTCGCTAGATTTTGTAAGAAAATTGAAGGTTAAGCTGTTTATGATATAAAATAATAAGTAAACCTAAATTATTATTGATTTGCCTTCGGACATAAAAGCAGTAAAGTCGAAACAAATTACTGCTTTCCGCTTCAATTGAATGTATTAGGGAAAATATTTACGTAATTATGCTTTAATTTTAGTAGTAAAATTAATTGAAACTCTCTGTATTGTATTATTACTGTGCGTTCGTGGTGCCAACTTGACTTTGACATCCGCCCTGACTGATACGAAGTAGAGGCTTCTATTTCGCATCAGTCCGATTTGCGTAGTTCAAGTGTTTTTTTTGCTTCTTCGTATGGTTAGTGATTAACCTGAAGGCCAAACTTAAAAAACGATCATATTCAATTCAAACATTTTGGTAAATTTAAAGTATTTTTGATAGATTGCGAATGAGAAGCGAATATGAACGTTCTTAAAAATTATGGGAATTGCCACTCAGGTTTCAGAGTTTTTATGCGGCCCATGGCCCTCTGACTTGGCTTCACATGCTGTCGAGAAATATCTCTCAGGCATGCGTGAGCTTTCTCACGATATTTTCCTTCGCTGTTTTTGAAGCAAGTGATACAACATGCACATGAATCCGAAAAGTTAGCGGTGTATGCTTTGGGTTCGAAGTCGAGACCTAGGACTTGGCATTCCGACGGTCACACCACTAGGCTATTACTGCTTCTGGCGTGCAGCAACATAATTATCCTACTGTATTATATATATAGATATATATGTAGACAACTGTCAGGGGATACTGTCAGTTTTAACTGTTCTTACCAAATCAACAGATTTCAACAAATTAGTTTAATTTAATTCTTTTTAATCTTGCGTGTACGCCATCTAGCCAATCAGTCCATCAACATCACCGAAATCCGTTAAGAACAAAACGGTATAACGTGCACAAAAGTCAGTTCTCACGACCTTTCCGTCTGTCAGTTTGTCCTACTACTTCATGAGGTACAAAAACCCTGGCAGGTCATTAGGTAGTTTTTCTAGCACCGTTTGCGACGACAATGATGAATTGGCTGGTTCCAGCAAAATGAACACTCTTGGGTACTTTTTATTGGAATTTTCATGTTTGTTGCAAAGCTCGATATCTATATTCTAACTTTCCAACTAATATGTATTATAAATGCAAAAGTGAGCATTTTTGTTGATATGTTTGTTACGCTTTCACGCTGCTGCACAGATTTGGATGAAATTTGCCACATGGGTAGACTATGACCTGGGTTAGGACATACGATTCTTTTTATCCCGATATTCCCACGGGATCGAGACTTATGCGGGTGAAACCGCGGGGTGCAGCTAGTCTTAGTATAAAACAAAGTCGCTTTTCGTGTCTGTGAGCACTTAGTTCTTCTAAACTGCACAATGGATTTTATGCGGTTCGACCATCTTTGAGAATTTATTCCGGAAAGTTTATGTGTGATTAATATTTAACTCAGGCATAGCATAGAAATTGATATAGATCGTAGTAGGTGGCGTGGCGTGCTTTAGTTTCTGCCTGTCGGAAAAAGGCGTGATTTTATGACTGAATGTATGTATGTATAGCAAAGAAATGTCGATGTTCTGACATGTCATCACATCAGTAGATCGAATCCGAAGCAGCCCGCGTGTCGCTAGTATGTGGGTGTATAATGCGATGTGCGACTCCAAATGTATGAAGTTTGGAGAGAATAATCGAAGTTTCCGAATCAGGAATGACGTGATTGATTCGTCTTTGGAATGAAGGTGAATTATTCAAGCATCGGATTCATTTGGAGCTGAAAGTTCGTGGGTTTTGTTCGTAAACTGCGTTTTATGTCGTCCTTGTTTTATATGGTCCTGAATGTGGAAATATTTATCAGCTGATCAAATGTACCTAATGATCTTAATATTTTCAAGGCTAGTTACTTTACAACTAAAGATATTATTATGATTTTGTCCTTGAGGCGTGTGATTAAAAAAAACGGCCAAGAACGTGCGTGCGGACCACGCACAATGAAAGGTTTCGTATTTGGGATGAATTTATCCCAAAAACAAACTTAATTGTGTATTTGAAAAACATGTTCTCCCATACTTTGATATACGTCACGGTCAATTCTTCAACTACAAAAGTAAGTTTGTAATCGCAAAAAAATAAAATATATGTGATAAAACAAAAAAATACAATTTTCGGACTTTCTACTTTACTAGTGCTGTGAGACCTTGCTTCGTGCTAAATTTCATGATCCTAGGTCAACGGGAAGTTCCGGGGGTTTTGATTTATTTGCAGGTATCAAAATATGTCGCATAAATGGCCGAATTCTTTATTTCGTTTACTTAGAAGCTTGATTTTTTAGAGCTCTGAGAGACCACAGTCCTACGTAGGTAATTGATATTAATTTCAATTTAATACCTCCACGCGTTCCTGAGAAAGTGAGTCTTGACAGACTGATGGACGGACAAAGAAGTGACAAGGGTCTTTTCCTTTTTAGGTACGGAACCCTAAAAAACATTTAGTTCTTCTTCATTGTTATCAATTTTAGGTTGTCTATAAGCAATCTTTTCTGTAGTTTATAATTTACAAAAGGAAATATGCCATTATCTAAACCATTGACTATATTATTATTACCTTAATGATAAGACTTATTTTAAACCAAAAACTGATTCTCACTTAACACCAGGTCAGGATATCAATTCTTAAGCAAATTGACTACCAATTTAGATTATCGTTACCTATAATAATCAAATACAAAATTGACAGTTGTATGAAATGGCCTAAAAAGGTAAATTGATGTAGGGTGTCAATTGTAACTAACCATTTTTAATTTTAGTTTAGCATGTAATATCTCTGACTGTGCGTACAAGAGCACCGTAAATTCCACTTCACTCCGATCGATACAAGCGTAAGTGAAGCATGTCCTAAATGTTTCATACAGTAATAAGTGCCAACATTAACTACTTCTTTCGTAGCACATTAATCAAACACAGCCACTTCCATACCGTAATGGAACAGGTAATACACGAGTAAAAGCTGCTGATGAATTTACGAAGAACGTACGACCTACTTAAATGTAATTACACTACCCAGCACACACTTTGCTGGTAGATGTAGTTTTGAGCTGAAAATGACATACAACCCTGAACCCTAATTGAGGAATACACTTTCAATCAAAATCCATAGAATTTTGAAGGAAATTGAAAAGTAAGGATCCTCCGACCAGACGGGTGTCGTATCTGGCGGGTAACTGCCCAACGATTGATATCGGGGAAGTTATATATATGCTGTTCGCGTGGTAAACTCTAATTGAATGACGCAAGATTTGTGTGACGTCACGATTTTGTGTAACGTCAGGTCTTTGATGCGTAGTTCACATGGCGATGTAGATGCCGCCACGTCACTCCCCTTCGGAGACCGGAGGTCGATAGTGGGCTGAGTCTTGTATTTTGCAATGCTTCACAGTCTCAGTTGGTGTTCCAGTGAGTTGGAACCAGAACGGTGACACACGGTAAACCAGAACAGTGAGGGGGAGTCAGAACTGTCTGCGGTGATTGCGGTGATTCCCCAGTTAGTCGGGGAGGCGCTGCGTCATGATCCAGTGAGTCAGATGTGGTACAGCGCCGGGTTACAGCCGCCATATGTTTGAAAAATTCGTCCGCTCAACAACGTAAATAACACAATCAATGTTTCTAAACTCTCAACATTGCCATTGTAAAGCTCCCAGTACACGTTTGCTGAGCGCACTCGGCCAACGCAAATCAAACGGCAAATAAACATTTACTGGGCCTATTTGCGTGAAAAAGGCCCAGTATACGTTGGCCGAGCGACGGGCTCGCCCAACGTGTACTGGGGGCTTTAGTGTGTGACAGAAATACCCCGCTGTTATCTATCTATCCATATAAATACAAATGAAATGATGTTCATTGGTAAGCGCATCACTTTTATCATCATCTGCCTAGCCTTTTCCCAACTATGTTGTGGTCGGCTTCCAGTCTAACCGGATATAGTCTAACTAACTAACAGTTTTTTTTACATGGAACAACTGCCTATTTTTCTCGAAAACCCCGCTAATGGGTAACACGTTACTATTTGTTAAGACGGGTTGTCGGACTTTCGAGCAATTTCAATTTAAAAAAAACTCATAATTATCACGATAATCCTTCCTTCAGAAGTCGAGAAAAATTGGAACACGAATCATTATAAAATAAAATTATAAAAGTCATACACCATTATGCTGAATTTCGATAAAACATACTCAAAAGCGTTGAAGAACTCGTTAAACGTATATTTTATATGAAAACTCGAAACGAATTCGTTGCAATCAGCAAAATAAGTGAATGGTTCTTGAAAATAACGGGTCGGGGAAACGTGATGGTGGATATACTTCGGTCATATATACACACGTCACACTTCAGTAGATCAAATACTTTTCGCCTTGAATAATTGAAACTCAGCTCTTTGATGTGTCGATAGGAAAGAAGATTTCTCAATTCATGTCTTAGAACATACAAAATGATTACTTTATTGGGACAGTGATAATTTAGTATACAACATAGTAAAGATGTAGACCACATAGATCACTTATGTTAGTAAACTAGTAACAGTTATTTATAACAGACTAGCAACCCCAAGTTCTTATAAAATAATGTCGCATTGTCAAAATAACCATAGAAATACATCTGATTTTACAAAGCAACAACAGGCCGAGTGCGTGTCGGTCCACGCACAATGAAGGGTTCCGTAGTTGGGATGAATTTATCCCAAGAACTAACTTAACATTGTAGTTGAAAAACATGTTCTGCCATAATAGTTTTTACAGACTAACAATATTTGCGTACGATCCTTTCAACCAATACTTCTCAGCCTAAAACCCCAATCTCTATAAAAGCTCACTCTTGTCCCACATTTAATCAACTTAATTGTCACTGTCCTACCTTAACCTCAGTAGAGCAGGTTAAATATCTTGGTATTGTTTTGGACCAAAACCTTAATTTCAAATCCCATATCAACACGCTCACTGGTCGCCTACGAAAGTTAATTTACATTTTTAAAACCCTGCGCCATGTAGCCAACCCGTTTATCATCCGAAACGTTTACTTTGCTCTTTGCCAGTCCATCCTAATCTATTGTATTTCATCCTGGGGTGGTGCTGCTAAGACCATACTGAAGCCTCTGGAGGTCGCACACAGAGCTATTCTAAAAGTGGCTACGTTCAGACCGATGCTCTCCCCAACTACCGAACTATATCAATCATGTAGCGTACTTAATGTAAGGCAACAATATATTTTACATACAGTCCTTCTGCAGCACCGTCGAACACCATTCAAAAAAATCTCCAAACGCCGCAAAGACCTTATCTGCACAATTCCACCTACACGCTCAGCTTTTATAAAAAAGTTTGCTCTCTATCTTGGCCCATCACTCTACAATAAAATTAACGCAAAAATTCCGATTTACGGCCTAACAAACATAAATTGCAAAAACACTGTTCGCATCTTCCTTCTAAACCTAAACTACGACGAAACTGAAGAGTTCCTAAAAAAGTAATCGCTCTAATACATGCATGCATCACACACTACATAAATTAGCGAACACTCACCACACTCTAACAATATACACACCACACCAAATCACTGAACATATTTTTTTTTTCTGTTTTATTTATAAATTGTCTTTTCCAAAATTGCTATTTTTAGATTCTAAGTTATTTTTTCTTTTTTTGGTTGTTTAATAACCTAATTTTGTCTCTCATTTTATAGCTTGCTGAAATGATTACTATGCACATATTTCTTATATATATTTTTAACACGTGCTATTATAAGTCAACCATTTATGACGGGGATCGGAACTGTTTCTCCTAAACACAGGTTATTTTGTAACCTATCTAGGAGAGCATTACGGCACCCACTAACTAGATAAAGAACTATGCTTGTAAAAAGAACCAAAGAAATACATCTGATTTTACAAAGCAACAACCGGCCGAGTGCGTGTCGGACCACGCACAATGAAGGGTTCCGTAGTTGGGATGAATTTATCCCATGAACAAACTTAACATTGTAGTTGAAAAACATGTTCTGCCATAATAGTTTTTACAGACTAACAATATTTGCGTACGATCCTTTCAACGACACCCAACACCATGGGACAGACGAGAAAAAAAACACCACCACTTTACTCCTACACGTACCCTAAAAAAAGTGGTTTTCATGATTTTATTTTACCACTTGGTCGGCGTGATTAATATGTATACCCATGGGTATACATATTAATCACGCCGACATGGTGTTGGGTGTCGTTGGGTGTCTTTTAGAAAACTGTAATTTGGCTTGCCAAATTACAGATGCCAAATTACAGTTTTCTAGTACTAAAAGTCTCTGAGCTAAGCCCTGGACAGACAGTCAGACAGACGGACATGGCGAAACTATAAGGGTTTCTTGTTGACTACGGAACCCTAAAAAAGACAAGAATATAGGTATCAAAAAGATGTAGAGGTATCACAATTTTCTCTCAAAAATCAAAAACTACGTCATATACTTATCCGCAAATACCGAAATCGGATTTTACTATCATTTTTAGGGTTCCGTACGTCCGAATGAAAAAATGGAACCCTTATAGGATCACCCGTGTGTCTGTCTGTCCATCTGTCACAGCCAATTTGCTCCGAATCTACTGGACCAATTTATTTGAAATTTGGTACACATATCGTTTTCTGTGACCCGAACCCGGACGTGGAAATGTAATAAATGAATTTTGAATATGGGGGTCACTTTTCGGGGACAAATTGGAAAATATAAAAAAAAGTTTTTCAAACTGTACCGCGAAACACACGTGAACATATCAAATGAAAGGGCTTGTTGTGAAGATCTCATTTTTTTTATAATTTCAGAATAAATACTTTTAAAGATATATAAGAAAATAGATGAAAATTTACCATTTCCTTCCCTTCATCTCCGTAACTACTGAGCCTAAAATTTTTAAAATAATACCGCAAATGGTTCGATACTCATAGATTACAGGAAAACCTATATGGAGTCTATGGTCTTAAAATAACATGGTCAATCTCTCAATCTGTAATTTTGTGCGCACACTGAAAAAGAAAAAAGAAAAGAAAGAAAATACGTTTATTCTGCACAAACAAAACGCACATTTAATAAAATAAAAACACAAAATACACAATACAAAAGTAGCCAAAAGCCTCGTATTTAGCCTACCAATAAACGCTATTTAAAAAATTCGTACAAACTTACATTTTCAGTTGGAATATATGGAATACACATGTTTTTTAACTACAATGCTAAATTTATTCTTGGGAAAAAATAATTCCAATTACAGAACTCTTCATTGTGCGTAGGCCGGCACGCACTTGGCCAGTTTTTTGGCTGTAAGCACCTACTAAATAAATAGCGAAAATGTAGTTTTATTCTAAGTCCCTAGTCACCATAATATAAATAAAAATAAAAAATAATAAAAAATATCAACACAGAAAGCTTATAATGGACCTGTCAACTTCAATTCCTTAACAATTGCCTTAGAAGCGGCGGGAAACGTTTTACCCGTGGAACCGGAGCTGACGGCATCGGTATAGTGGCCGTTATAGGAAATCATTTCTCCTTTTTAGCTAATGATACAATTTTTATGACAGGGCAACTCAAGGTCAAGGTCAGAGAGCTCTGAAAGCTATTTATTGGAAATCTTGTGGAAACAAATTACTGTTGGATATTAATTTATTAAGCTTTTCATAGAGACGTTGGCTCTTGTTTAGTTGTTTAGTTAGTGACGATCCATGGCATGGGAATGTATGAAAAAAAAATAGGCAGTCACTGAGACTGCCGGCAGAAGAAAAAATTTAAAACTGTTTTTTTATTATTTATTACTAAACTTCATAATTTGTAAATTCAAATGATTAATTAAAATATATATGCTGTCACTCCTGGCCAAGCGTAACACGATATACTCAGCCGTGTCGCGAACCCATACGATTTTCTCGCTCAATGCGTCTAAAGAAGTTGTCACTTCTAAAATGCTGACGGTGGTAGTGACCGACCTGCTGCTGGATGAATGACAAATGTATACTTTTGTCTATTTGCAGATTTCCTAGATAATACAATACTTATCCAAAATATGAATATCGAGGTATCCAGTCTAAGATGTTAATGATTCTTTTTGAGGATTTAAGGTATTGCCTGAAATAATGTTATTTAATTTAGACAACGAGATGCATTGCCAGAAGATATTTTAAACTACTTACATAAAACCTTTTCGGACTCGAAGTGCGCAATAAGACTTTAGAATTGTCAGGCATAAAGGAAAAAAAAATACGAAGTAATTATCTCTTCATATATTTTTCTTTTTTACTTTTTAAAAGCTTTAAAAAAAAACAAAAACTAGACGTTAAATAAAAAATAGATCTTTCGGTTCAAGGACGGGCCATATGAGTCATGACCTTTGCCCAATAAATTACCGTTTTTGCACGACATTAATTAATGTTAGTAAGACCGCAGGTGCAATCATTATCGGCTACGTTAGGCCGACCTTAACTGTTTGACCGTGACCTTGAACAAATGATTTTGTCTTACACACTTCAATAATTAGTCTGAAGCCAATGTCAAGTTAATAAAAAAATTGTTCAAACTTTAAAGAATGTAGTAGTTTTCATTACCTACTTTTATTTAATTTTATCGTATTTTCTGCCATTTTTCGGAATCTTCTATAATTACTTTATCAGTGGCTTATATTTTTTCACAGCTGGGCAAATACTCTTTATACAGAAAAGGCACGAGCATTAATCACCACGCTTGCTCAGTCCAGGTTAGCATTTTCAGTCACTATAATGAGTCAAGTTTTCCTCACTACTCCAAAACTCATGATACTGAAAAAATAACATTATACTTTGCTAGGTTTGAGCCCTAAGCCCCGTTCTTGAGAAGCGTATCCCTTACCCTCTTAGCTACAACATCCATGTCCAACCCTCAGACCAAATAAAAAACCAAGACATAACGCTGCGAACAATACAGTGACGCATGCCAAAACTACACCTCCGCTCTGTGCGTTCACGCTCGCACGCACACATTTACAATCAAACTACACCTCACTAAGTGCACATATGTTTACGAAACCGGCCTCACGTCACTGTTGACAGTGCTATGTCTTGGTTTTTTGTTTGGTCTGCGGTCCTACCGCTATAAATATTATATTAGGCTAATAATTCTGATGCATGCAGAGGGTTCGCGCGTGACTGCGCAACTTTCCCCACGACATTAGCTCATCATGGTGTTGAGCAGCAAAATATTTTATTTTGTTTATTATTTTGAAGAGGCACTTTCGTTGAGAATCTGTTGGTATTTTAGTGTTAGAAAAAGGAGGCTGAATAAATAGGTAAACTTCGGGTATTTCGGTTGTCACTTCCTTTCCTTGTTCCAATATTCTTGGGGTTGGTGCGGTATATACTAGCTTGTATAATGGGACACACTCAATATGGAACTGATGGAAGGTACTGATGAACGCTAGTGATGGCGCCAAACACGTAGCAGAATTCTGTGCCGAGTCCGTTTAGATTGCCATCGACACGCTGAGAAGCAGGATACTGCCTTCTGGTCATAATGGTAAGCATAAGAGTTTGCCGCTTATACAGAATGTTTGTAACGGTGATATAAATCTTTAAGACAATGCTGAGCATTAAGGCTCATTAGGTAATTGTTTTAATTAGGTTAGAATGTTTAGTATGGTCGATTTATGACTCAATAATGACCTTTGTCTATTTTCGAAAAACCTTTGTATAATTTAGGGTTTTTACTTGAAAACAAGAAAAGTATTTATTGATTTTGATAGAATCAGATCAACTTTTTAAGAAGGTCTTTGGAAAGCAAAGACCAACTATCAATATATAAGCTAAGCCGTGAAAAGTCGCGGTAAAAGCTAGTCTCGGATCAAAATTTAGATATTTATCGAGGCGGAGGCGTGGTGGTTCATGTAGAAAATTACTAGTCTCAACACTAACTTGGAGGTTTAAGTTACACGCCACGGAGGGTGACTGGTAACTTTAATCTATGTTACTTGTCGACACCTTCGTGAAGTCAGATTACGTCTGTATTTTAGAGTATGCTTCAAGTAAGTAATTTATGTAATGGATAAATAATGTTAGCACCTCGTACATGGTAGTGTAATTTTTGGATGTGATTTTGTAAATGGGTGTTAAAAGCTCTTGTTTACCTGAAAAAAATCAATTTTATTTTCGGTACCTACTTACCTCCAGGACGAAAATCCCAATATTGTTACCATAACATTAAATGTAATGTTAAAGGGCTTATTATAAGGTTTCTCCTCAACAGCAGCAATTCATTGCAATTCCAACCATAAAGTTCAAGTTTTATTGTAATTATTTGCCTTCCTGCAGTTACTCATTATAATAGTAATATTTTTTTAATAATTACTTATTTATTTTTTGTCTTCAAGACGCAAACATCAGTGTAGCCCTGGCTCTTGTCACAAGAGCCAGAGAGATTACATTATTAGGTAGGTATAGTAGATACCTTTTTTTTTTTTTTGGGTGAGGAATTATCAAATAACTTCTCCAGCTCTGGGTGGAGCGGGAGGGCGTGTCAGACTCTTACGGACTAAAACCCAGCCGTGTTCCTTCCGTTGCCTGTACGTTGCCAGGGGCCACGGTATCCCTTTCGGACTTTCTCGCAACCCCGGCAGGCATCGGTCCTATCGAACCTAAGTGACATCTCTTTGAGGCGCGCGTGGAACACAACGCGCCGTCGACCCGGGCCTGGTCCTTATCGGACGGCGAGCTACCCATTGCTCACCGTCCGCAAGCCTGCGCCTTCGGTGGTCGGGAATCGGCCTGCGATTCCCGACGCCCAGGGCGTCTCCTGCGGCGGCTAGGGGCGTGAGGGCGCGAAATTTGCCTCTCCCTCACGCGTTCTGCCTTCTCCTTCGCGAGCATTACTGCTTCGCAGAAGGAGGTGACAGCTTCCCATGCCCTCTCGCTCCGTACCATGGCCTGGACCAGGGCCGGACGCGAGAGATCTCCGCCACCGATCGCCTGCACGAGGACACGGCGATGCTCTGCCCAAGCCGGGCAGACCTCCACCGTATGCTCAACCGTGTCCTCCGGGCGATCCACGCAGTGATGACACCCGGGCGTTTCCTCCCGCCTGATACGAAACAGGAACCTCCCGAAACAACCATTTACGGTGAGGACCTGCGTCAGGTGGAAAGTGAGGACGCCGTGGCGCCTCTCTAGCCACTCCTCAAAGATGGGACTTATCGCCGCAATAGTGGCGTGCCCAGCACTGGGTTGCGACAATCGCACTCTCCATAACGCCATGAGATCCCGCCGTAGCTCTATCCGCTGTGCCGCGATTTCTCGCGGCAGCGGAGTTACGCCCCGGCGTATCGCCTGCTCGCGCGTATAGTAGAAACCTTATTTTACAAAATAATTACTTATTAGTTGTTTTGTAAAATAAGAAGAAAAAAGCTTTTGTTATTTCAAAAGCGATGTAATTACAAATCTAAGGAAATTGGTAATGTCGCCGTGTCAACAGCGCACTCAATCTTAGCGCAGTGGCACTGACGGGCGGCCTCATTCTTTATAACGGTGGCAAAACCTCTAAAATGTCTCGGTGTTACGATTCTGTTGATGTTTGACGCAAGGTAGATGAAAAAACAAAACATTTATTTTATTTTTTATTACCTACAAACATGATAAACGCACGCTTTTTTCCCATGGGTGTAGGCAGAAACTACCGAACGCCTTCGCTACGATCCTTACATACTTACTTACATATTGACATCATTTGGTTTAAATAGGTCTTTATTTTTATTATTTTATTTATCTTTTATATAGATTCTTTTCTTTTAGATTTTTTGAATGAACAACGTTCTCAGTTATAGGCTTAACAAACTGTTCTATTTTTCTAAGTAACTGGTACTTATTGATAGGCCTACACCAAATTTCGCGCCCTCACGCCCCTAGCCGCCGCAGGAGAAACCCTGGGCGTCGGGAATCGTAGGCCGATTCCCGGCCACCGTAGGCGCGGGCTTGCGGATGGTGAGCAATGGGTAGCTCGCCGTCCGATAAGGACCAGGCCCGGGTTGACGGCGCGTTGTGTTCCACGCGCGCCTTAAAGAGATGTCAGCAAATGAAGGGGTCCGATAGAACCAATGCCTGCCGGGGTTGCGGGAAAGTCCGAAAGGGATACCGTGGCCCTGGCAACGTACAAGCAACTGAAGGAACACGGGTGGGTTTTAGTCAGGAAGAGTCTGACACGCCCTCCTGCCTCCTGCTCCACCCAGAGCGGGAGAAGTTATTTGATTATTTCCCACCCAAAAAAAAAAAAAAGGTCGGGCAAAGTGTTACCGGGTTTTTCCATCAGGAAATTCTTAGCAGCCCGGAGTCTGGATTTGTACCCGGTTGATGGCAATAGGCTCGCCCCCTATTACATGGAACTTTAACATAACTGGCGAAATGTGGGTGTACTATATGTAGGTACCTACACGTCTGCCTAGCCCTTCGAGGAATACAGGCTTGAATGTTATGTATTTATGAATAAAACCGAAAGTACCTTTTTATTGCATTTCTAGTCGTTCTAAAATTAAAATCAGTAGATTTTACTAAATTATATAATACCCCTGAACGAATATTTAGTGCATTTTTTTCGTATGTTTTGTCAGTAAGGATTAAAGCCGGAAGTATGTTTTTTATTTATAGTGTACAGAATATGCTATGGATACTAAACTTAAGTGTGTCAAAATACGTTTAATCGTATTTCATCAGCTAGTATGTTACTGCGATCCCGTAGTGGATACTACGTATGTCTTCCCTCGGTTCTCAACTCAGGGGAGAGGTTTCTTAGCTGCGCGCTGCTATTCAAAACAGTCGCATGCCATTATAATTTTAGGTATACAGGCATGCGACGACGGCTTTACCTTGACCATTTTCGGACCTGTCTTGAATTCTGTCTCAAATATTTTCTTCTTTTATACTTTTTAGAGCGTGATTATTCAGCAGTAGTCAGGTTTTAGTTTTTGAACTTACTTATTATTTAAATTATTTTGGAGTTATAATTTCGTGATAAAGTATTTACAGAGCCGCTTATTTTATTTTTTTTTGTTTAGATTTTATTGTATAATAGCTATTAATTTTACAGCCGCGCCATCGTAGCACAGTCTCACTTTTGCTTGTTTTTAACAATTTAAACATATTTATTTACTTAGAAAATATGAGATATACACATATTTGTAATGTCAAGCCCTTTCATTTTACATGGTTGTTTCGGAAGGTTCCTGTTTCGTATCAGGCTCCCGAGGAAACGCCCGGGTGTCATCACTGCGTGGATCGCCCGGAGGACACGGTGTAGCATACGGTGGAGGTCTACCCGGCTTGGGCAGAGCACCACCGTGTCCTCGTGGAGGCGATCGGTGGCGGGGATCTTTCGCGTCCGGCCCTGGTCCAGGCCATGGTACGGAGCGAGAGGGCATGGGAGGCCGTCACCTCCTTCTGCGAAGCAGTAATGCTCGCGAAGGAGGAGGCGGAACGCGTGAGAGAGAGGCAAATTTCGCGCCCTCACGCCCCTAGCCGCCGCAGGAGACGCCCTGGCCGTCGGGAATCGCAGGCCGATTCCCGGCCACCGTAGGCGTGGGCTTGCTGACGGTGAGCAATGGGTAGCTCGCCGTCCGATACGGACCACGCCCGGGTCGACGACGCGTTGTGTTCCACGCGCGCCTCAAAGAGATGTCAGCAAGTGAAGGGCTCCGATAGGACCGATGCCTGTCGGGGTTGCGGGAAAGTCCGAAAGGGATACCGTGGCCCCAGGCAACGGAAGGAACATGGGTGGGTTTTAGTCAGTAAGAGTCTGACACGCCCTCCCGAGAAGTTATTTGATAATTTCCCACCCAAAAAAAAAAAAAAATCATTTGATACCCAACATGGCATAATATTTTTATTTTTAGTTCATGATCTAGAGGAAGCCATATTGAATTTAATGTGACATCACATAGCTCATAATCAGCGGACGATTAAGATGCTTCCAACGATACCTCATTTATCAAATTATGATCAGTAGTTTAGAAGTTATGAGGTAACAGATGAACATACCGGTCAAAATCATAACCTTTTTGCTTCGCTGTTGTCGGGTAAAAATAGGCCATGTTTGTGTCGGACCAGTTTTTGTTCATAAGAGTGTACCGAGACACTAAAAATTCTAAAATATAATAACCTGAAAATATGGTGTAACTTTTGTTTGTCCCCCGCCTGCAATTCTATAGATAGATTAATATGCTTGTTTTTCTCTTTTCAGTTATGTGATTTTGCGGTCGGGCTGAGTCAGGTTTTTGATTTTTAAATTATTTATTTTATTTACTCAGTACTCTAGTGCTCTTTATATTCTTTTGTTATTTCCCATTAAGTGCACTCACGCTGGGAAATCGAATTAAAAAACTGTACGTTTGTGGCCTATAGTCAAAAAGCAAATAATTTCTGGCAAGTCTTTATTACCTATACCTAAACACGGTTGAATCGTGAGATAAAGTTTTACCACACCATTACACATTTAAAATAACTCTCCTTTTTTGGCTGTCGTAGTCGGGTAAAAAACCAAGGAATATTTCAAGCTGCCTGCTGGGGTCCAGAATCATAACTTCCAAGGTAAAATTTTGTGTCACAATTCCCTTCTAAGGTGAATATCGTTCAGTTCAAGTTCACCGGGTCATTTAGTTCATAATAAATAAATAGTTTACCTCAGGACTTGCTGCCAACGTTACTGGGCCTTGGCAATCGAATCGGAAATCCACAAATGATTACGTCAAGCTCAGTGTTAACCGTGTCCGGAGTTCCGCGATATTAATCAAGATTTTTGTTAAACATCTCTAATAATAAGTCTTGAAACTGATTCAGAACAGCACCATCAACTCGGAAGAGAATATTCTAATCCTCGATCATCTCATCACTGTCACTTCGATGAGTCGTGTCAGAGTTAGATGCGAGTCCAATGAGCGAGATAGATTATCTACACTAAATATTATAAAGAGGTTAAATTTGTTTGTTTGTTTGTATGTAGGGGGTAATCTCCGGAACTACCAGTTGGATTTGAAAAATCTTTTTGCATTTACTTTATACAAATTAATATTTTATTGTATATTTTGTTGTATACAATACTAGCTTTACTGGTACGAATTGAGATGCAAACTCTATTTGTTATTGTTGAATTATTTAAGATGGAAAAGGGGCTGCGAGGAATTTGAAAAATAGGTATTTGTAGAAACTATTGCCGTCTTTTTACCTTTTTTTTTTTTTGGGTGGGAAATTATCAAATAACTTCTCCCGCTCTGGGTGGAGCGGGAGGGCGTGTCAGACTCTTACTGACTAAAACCCACCCGTGTTCCTTCCGTTGCCTTTACGTTGCCAGGGGCCACGGTATCCCTTTCGGACTTTCCCGCAACCCCGGCAGGCAACGGTCCTGTCGGACCCCTTCCGTTGTGCTGACATCTCTTTGAGGCCCGCGTGGAACACAACGCGCCGTCGACCCGGGCCTGGTCCTTATCGGACGGCGAGCTACCCATTGCTCACCGTCCGCAAGCCCGCGCCTACAGTGGCCGGGAATCGGCCTGTGATTCCCGATGCCCAGGGCGTCTCCTGCGGCGGCTAGGGGCGTGAGGGCGCGAAGTTTGCCTCTCCCTCACGCGTTCTGCCTCCTCCTTCGCGAGCATTACTGCTTCGCAGAAGGAGGTGACGGCCTCCCATGCCCTCTCGCTCCGTACCATGGCCTGGACTAGGGCCGGACGCGAGAGATCCCCGCCGCCGATCGCCTCCACGAGGACACGGCGATGCTCTGCCCAAGCCGGACAGACCTCCACCGTTTGCTCAACCGTGTCCTCCGGGCGATCCACGCAGTGATGCCACCCGGGCGTTTCCTCCCGCCTGATATGAAACAGGAACCTCCCGAAACAACCATGTCCGGTGAGGACCTGCGTCAGGCGGAAGGTGAGGACGCCGTGGCGCCTCTCTAGCCACTCCTCAAAGAGGGGACTTATCGCCGCAATAGTGGCGTGCCCAACCGTCTTCTTACCTCAAGTCTGCCTCCGTACAGTGCGATAGGGATAGCTACAGCTCAGACCAATTGTATCACAAGAAATTGACGAAATCGACGTTTCGTATTCCCCTGTTTTCTCCTCGAAAACTGAACCGATTCAATTATTTTTTACATTAAAATTTTAAGAAAGAGAATGTATTGGTTCTTATCATTTTCATTTATGTTGAAACTTTTTGAATTTGTCTGGTACTCCTCTAATAACGGCGGTAAAAATTGTTGTTATTTTTGGAGGGTCATATTTTTTTTACCGATAAGTTGCTGAAAAAAAGGAAATAACAGGGACGTGACTACAGCATACCTTGATTTTATGAAAACAAAATTATATCTCTAGAGGCATTATTCAGGAAGAAAAAAGGAGAATACATTTGTATGGAGAATCGCAGGCCCTGTTCCCTCTTAACTAGCGCCCTTGCTTCGCACGGTTCTTACCACTTCGAAAAACATCCCGATTTATTTTTCTTATTTTATTTTTATGAGCCTATTCTGTCCCACTGCAGGGCAAAAAAGCCATCCTTCTATTTTTTTCTTATCCTTCTACTTTTGCTATTTGATCAATACTATTATGTTAAAGAAAACTAAAACTGTGAAAAATTAAACCGTAAGTAATTTTGTAAATGAAATCCGTCAAAATCAGTAATTGAATTTTCAGTAAGGAATAGGGAGGAGGTCGTGTCTTAAAAAAGTGGAACTTTTCTAACGTCTCGTAGTACTTATTGAGAGAAAAAAAATCGAAATTTACGTATATTAGCGAAATTATAATAATACCATCAACCTACTCCATTTATGAACTTGACCTTACACTCTGGCCCTTCAAAAAGCCCTTATAAATCAAGCGCGAATACTAAAATTAAAGCTTTTCACACACAAATCTGCGAGGAGTGCGCTCTTCAGAAAGGTACCCACTCCTCCGGTTCTTTTGAGCTCTCACAAAGACCCGATTAATTGTTTAATTCGTTTTGGGGGCACGTTTTGACCTAGAATGGTAGAAATTAAGGATAGGAAAAGGACATAATGCTTCTCTATGCTCAAACCAGCAGGTTATATTTGGTCTAACTTTCCCCGTTCAGTCACGCTTTCGACAAACTTGCAAGACAGACATTTTGTCCATCAGGAACATTCAGTTGATAGACATCTACTGCTGGATATAGGACCTGGATATAGGTTCAGACTATGCCTATAGCCGACTGTTGGAACAATGTTTTGGCTCTTTCAAGATTTTTGTATTATAAATAATGTAAAAAAATATAGAATTTTATTTTATATAAAATGATTTATATATATTTTTTTTACCTCAATTACCGGTCCTTTGCTTCCCACGACGAATGTTTTGGTATCATTAATATCTTTCGCCCTTATCCCAATTTGTTTGGGGTCGGCGCAACATGTAAAGAAAGAAAGAAAGAAAGATAGGTTTATTTGTCTTTTTCTTCTCTATGACCCGACATCTCGGGAGTCACCCTCGTGTTGTGATATAATTGTTCTAATTTAAAACGTCAACATTATCTCTCGTTTATAATATGATCCAAGTGTAACGCGCCCTGGAAGGAACGGATGTAATGTTATTTCATTTAATATTTGCACAAGACAGCTATTGTACAGCCATGGAGAGCGCTGATAAGCTTGCTTTCCTTTGTAAATCCATTGTGATATGACTTTACGAAGTATATGTTGATGCTTTGTTCGTTATAGGCACGTTTGTTGTTTTATCGACATCATTGTCATCATCATTGGCAGCCTTGTTCCGTCCACTGCTGAGTATAGGCCTTTTGTGTGATGTTTCCCTGGTTTGTCCGAGTCTCATCCAGGTTTTCCCCACAATCTTATGTAGGTTGTCCATTCACCTGGCTCTTGGTCTGCCAACGCTCCATCAACCACCGGTCCTTTAGGACCCTGCACCATCCGCCATCACTACATATAGTAGCCCACTACCACCACGTATAGTACACACTAGCCAATTGTCTACCTTCATTTCAGAGTCGCTATCCGTAGTCCTACGTCTTGTACCTTACCGAGTCCATAACTCAGAGACCCGACGTGTCCTACGTCGGGTCTCTGAGTTATGGACTCGGTCCTTTCAATGATGGGTCTAGCATGGCGCGCTCCTTAGCCCTATTAATATTGACATGCTGCGGCAAACGGTATGGTATACCTATTCTGAAAAATAAACCACCCGGGAAAATAAACCGGTTTATTATCATGCAGGTATACCTATTTATTTATTGAGCACCTGAAAAACTGGCCATAAAATATTTATTACTAAATGAAAATAGCTACCGCATTATTTAATAATGAAGTATTTAATTAAAAAAAGGAAAAGCAATACAAATAATTGAGTCCCGGTAATACTAGCTTCCACTAAATACAGTGCCAGATGAAATACTGTAATTAAATAACTTCTCTTCAAGAAACAAGCGGTGTAGGTACTAGAGCAAGCTACAAGCAGGATAAATGATTAACTTTATGTTCTTTAAATTGAAATAATATGAGGACCTAGGTACTTGCATAGATTATATAGACTTTGTTTATTTATAAATATTGTTTTATATTAGTAGTTAAATAATTACTATTGGCTAATTGCCGGCTGTCGCTGAAAACCAGCGCTGGGGCTCTGTCTTGTCTTTAAGAGACAGAAATCGCTCAGCATATTGTTGTATGTTGGGCTATGTGCGTTTTGCGTGGATGTGACGCATATTTTCCCCCAGCTTGTTTTTTTTGTGTTTTTTTTCTTTATTTGCGTCATGTTTACCGCAAATATAATACATTACTGTCGCGGCTTGCAACTGGTGCATTGACGGACGATCGTGAAAATGTAGGCCGAGATGAAACCGAGGCACACAAACGTAAATCCATTAATCCCTGGTTGCGGCCAAGGCTTATACCTATAGTACTTTTCTCAAATAATGCGCGGAAATTCAAATTGAGTAAATCAATAATTATAAATTCCAGAATCAATTACGAACAACGATAATTTCACGCGCCAATTATGTTTATTTGTTTCTTCTTTACTTTAAACAGTTCTATTTGCAAGCCAAATCGAAATTTGCCATGTGTTGAAGTAAAAAACTCGTTCCATTTTTAAATAACACGACAGATGAGTTTTCATAGTAATTTATTCGGCCGCTAAACACGACAGGTATAGATTTTCATACAAACATTGCCAGGTGCTCGCATATATTCGACCAGTACCATAATTTCGATTTATCTCAAAGAAGGTTGTCAAAATAATGTTCAAATTCCCAAGCATGTTTGTCCCTACAGTCGTGATTTAGTCGTTAGAATCCTTCACTTGCTCGTTATTAATTTATGGTCCTCGTTTTAAATCCGTCCTTTATTCACTAATTGCATAATATACTATTTTACCATTGCCATTCGAAAAAGGGCATTGTATTCATCGATAACAGCAAATAAAACTCTCTTTTACTCACTGAGTGAATAAAAACATTTTGAATTTGGAACAAGCTCGAATTATACGAATTATGTACAAAAAAAAAATGAGACGTGCTGAAAGTACCTATACTGGCTGGCTAAATTGAGTTATTCCACAGAGATAAATATTTAAATTTAAAAAAAAAACCGCCAATTTTAGTTAGGTTATTTCTATCTGTTATCATGGTTGTTTCAATGTCATTGGAAAATCTATAATATTAAGATGGTTACAATAAAACGTGTTCTTCCAGTGACGAAAATGTGACACTGACACCGGAATACCTGCAGTTACGCAATGACTGTGCTATCGGATGGGACGGTATATCGCCTCTTTTATTGAAAAACTGTCGCCACGTACTGATACCGCCACTTACCTTCATATACAACCGTTGTCTACAATTGGGCGTGTTCCCGGATGCTCTTAAAAAGGCGATAGTCCATCCTATACACAAGGAGGGGGACAGAATTTGTGTCAATAATTATAGGCCTATATCAGTTTTGCCGACACTTTCCAAAATCCTTGAGAGGATCTTAAACAATCGTCTCAGGACATTTTTGGAAAAATACAAATTAATAGCAGACAACCAATATGGCTTCCGAGCCGGTGTTTCAACAGAAGATGCTGTGCTAGGATTGACTCAAGAGGTAGCTAAAAATCTAGACAAGAAAACAAAATGTTTAGGTATATTTCTGGACCTTTCTAAGGCATTTGACACAGTTTCTGTCCCCATCCTTACCTCAAAATTAGAACACTTAGGTGTACGTGGCGTGTCGCTTGATATTTTTAAAGACTATCTTAAGAATCGGACCCAGATAGTTAAAATTGATACCCACCTTAGTGAAGAGGAGTTGGTTACTTTCGGCGTCCCTCAAGGCAGCATACTGGGCCCCACATTATTTAAAATATATGTCAATGACCTTTGCAAAATGAACCTCCCAAATACTAAGATATATACATACGCTGATGACACCGCGATCTTAGTTCATGGACCTACTTGGGATACTATAAAATCTATAGCAGAATCGGCAGTAGCGGAAATAATGAAATGGTTCAATTTTAATCTCCTTACCTTAAATATAAATAAATCCTGCTACATCCCTTTTGCAATTAGGCGAAAGACAGCACCGTCACAGAGTTTTTCAATTACTGCCCATTCATGCTCAAACCGATCTACACCATGCCGTTGTCTAGCACTAACTAGAAGTGACAGCGTAAAATACTTAGGTGTCCACATAGATGACGGACTTACATGGAAAAAACAACTTGACGCTATCACGACTAGAACTTTGCGCCTCATTCATATATTTAAATGCCTCCGAAACTCCGCTAATGCCGATATTTTAAAAATTATTTATTTTGCACTATGCCAATCGGTCATAGGATACTGCATCTCTGTGTGGGGTGCTGCAACGAAAGGTTGCCTCCTGAGGGCAGAGAGAGCACAAAGAGCCGTACTAAAAGTAATGACAAGGAAGCCCCATAGATACCCAACCACACAACTGTATGCAGACTGCAAGGTTCTTACAGTCCGTCAGCTATTTGTGCTTCAATCTGTTCTTAGGAAACACAGCAGCCTTCCCCCGTCTAACCCAAAAAAGCGCACAAACCTTCCCTCAGGCACCCAACACAGGACCACGTTCGCAAAGCATCAGTACTATGTAATTAGCGCTTATATATACAAAAAGGTTCATATAAAACTGCATATCTTAGACCTGAACAAACACAACCTAAAATTAAAAGTGACAGAATGGCTGCTCAAACAGGACTATGCCGCAACGGAGACTTTACTGACCTACATCGCCTAATAATAAGCACACACTCAACCTCATGCTCGCACGAATTACTTCTATCTCGCATTCGTACACACTCGCTAATACAACTCCCCCACTCACACATCAACACCACATCACCTACCTATCCCCACTCACACACACACTTACACACCTTTAATCACATTCATTTACCCACACCCTCACAAACTCACAAAAAAAAAAAAAAATAATTAAAACCTAAAACCTGTAACGTAAAGTATAACTTATTTTTATTTTATTTTTTTTCCCTTCTGATGGTAAATTGACACAGTCCACTATACATAATATCAATTGGAACCAAACTGCGAATCACTGTCTCTTAAGATACAGGATACCCTAGTTTAAGAGACAGAGTTTAATCAATTGTGTACAGATTTCTCAGCATCCAAATGTTTTATGTAAATGTTCTATCTGTATTTTTGGGAAATAAAGATATATTATTATTATTATTATATATAACACGGCGGGGTATCTATCCTGTGCCGTGTCTAACCAGTCTTCGGTTTAATTCTTCGTTGATAGTAGAATAGGTAGGTAGTTGGTTTTCAATCACACACAACTCTTAACTCAAACTCAAAGCATTTATTTCAATTATAACATTTACAGTCACTTTTGAGTTATCACTTATCAAGGAGTCATTCAGTTTGAGTTATTTTTTGAAGCTAGTCGCCCATTCCAAATGAAGTAGGTTCCTGATGGAGAAGAACGGGCAAGAAACCCCATGGACACTCTTTTAAATCAAAACATTATGGTACAGAGGTTATTTGTTCAACAATTACAATCACAGTTCTTTCTAACACAACTTTTCCTTTCATGTTTATTTCCAACACCCGCCATTCGGTGCGCCTCGCTTTTGTCAAAGTCCGGATATACCCAGAATTTCAATACAATATCTTATTATTAAGTTTGTTCAATAAAACTTACAAACAATGCTAAAATGCTTATCAGTTAATTCTTTTATAATTAAACAATGCTAATATTCACAAATACAAAGGTTATTACTTTCTACCACTTTTCTATTGCTCCTTTGACAACACTTCCTGTGATTCAAGGAATTTAATCAAACAACAGGTATTCACTAGTAAATTGCATTGTAAAATAATCTTATGACTTTATAGTTAGTTTTCTATTATTGAAACTTATTCAGTTCTCGTATTAAATTAATACATTCAGTTATTGATCTTAATATTTGCAAACCGCGCCATCTCAGGGACTGCTTTGTCATAAACAAATTTACTATGTCATATTACCTCTTGTTAATATGACTAAAAACCCATAAATCATTAAATAAATGTTCCCTTTTAATTTTAACTTTAGTTTTTGCCCCAACATCGAAATGAGTAATAATTTATCTTTCGGGCGAACGCACAGTATATTGACTGAATTCACAAAGTTGGTAATAGATGGGAGTTTAATCGCAAAGGAATCGATAATCTTCACACATGCGGCTGTAACAGTATTCCACAGTTACCCATAGAGGGCAGGATCAAAGACTTTATGGTGAATAACAATTATAATAAGTAGTTACGCATAAGATTATGTTATAATCTTTACAGGTAGACGCTTTCGCGGCGACATATATATAATAACTTTTCAATAACACCTTGAGTATGCATCACAAGTCTGGAACCCTCAATACGGGATCTACAAGTCTCGTATTGAGGGCATCCAGAGAAAATTTCTCAGGTATCTTGATTACAGGGCAAAGCATCAGTTGATTATACTCACCGCTGCCAAAGGTATCATTTTCTACCTCTTGACCGTAGACGCCATATTAATGACGTATGTTACTTAGTTAATATCGCTAATAATACTATCGACTGTCCCGAACTTGTCTCGAAACTAGCGTTGCGCACTAATCAGATGGGATTGCGTCAGCGACCACTTCTACATATATCCTTATGCAGTCACAAATTATAGGCGTAATGCATACTTTTCGAGGGCCAGTCGTGGTTTTAACGATATTTCTTGCGAACCTGACATCGATCTTTTCTGTACCAAAGCAAGCACAGTCAAGAAGCTATTAACAAAGCCATTTTTTGAACAGGAGTAGGAGGCACCAGCTAGCACTTAAATCCTTATTATAGTTTAAGTAGTTTTATTGTAATGAAGTAAGTTTTATTGTACTACAGTATCAAGTTAGTTTGTTCTGTTTTGTTGTGTTGAAAGTTGGTAGTTTTATAGTTTTATATTGTAATTTTGGAAGTAACGTTGAGGAAGTTATTTTTGTAGTTATCTGTGGAAGCTTGTTATTAGCAAATTAGATATAAATTATTGTTATAATTATAGTTATTAGACTGTAAGCTTTCCTAAAATAAAATAAATAAATAAATAAATAACAAATACAATTTCGTTCTAAAGCAGCAATTATAATAAATAATTTGTTGCCGCCAAAAATGTGATAAATATTAATAATATAAGATCATGCCTTGTTTCCCCGAAGGATTGGCCATCGGGGAAACAAGGCGTGATTTTATATAATTTATTTATATATTTAGACTACATAACAACACTGTAATTCCCGGAAGGGGTAGGCAGAATTGTACCTTTGTATGTACACCCACATTTCGCCAGTTATGTTTTTAAGTCCCATGTAATAGGGGGCGAGCATATAGCTATCAACCGGGCATAATTCCAGACTCCAGGCTGGCACTGAGAAATTCCTGTTGGAAAAACCCAATAATACTTTGCCCGACCTGGGAATAAAACCCAGGACCTCATGCCCTACTACGACGACAGATAAATATAAATACTATACTACTATTTATTTTCTCGCAGTCAGTGGTAAAAAGTACATAACTCGTGAAAAAAAAATCCTTGTATCCCTCGCTCCGCTCAGGATTCAAATCTAGAATCCTTCACTGCTCTCGGGATCCAACATAGTCCCTCGAATTAAATTTCCTTTTTTTTCACTTGTTGTATAATCTACTATTTTAACCCTGGACGCAAAATGTGTGATGTGTGTGTGTCTGTATGTCTGTCTGTGGCACCGTAGCACTTAAACGGGTGAACATTTGAATGCGGTTGTTTTTAATTTGAAAGCAGGTTTTCTAACAATGGTTCTTAGACATGTTTTATGAAAATGGGATCAGCCATTTGAAGATTATCAGCTCTTTTCTAGTTGATGAATGGATGTAAGCGTATTCAAAAGGTCTGATCGATTTGAAATTTGCCAATGATATTAGGAAAACATTATAACATTGAACTGATGCTGTAGCATCACCTCGAATTTGCAGGATACCCAACTCCCTTACTAACTTACAGCACAGGTATCGTGTTTGGGCTCATCGGAATGGTCTCAATGAATAGGTTATACATAAATGATGAGCCTGAGGTCTGGTGATGGAGAAGGAAAGAGAAATGAGGAAATTTTTGTGTCGGCAGTTTTTTAAATTTTAATATAATTTCACTTTTCTTCTATGTACTATATCTATGTATTTAAAATAAAGTCACTTTTACGTGTCTATCTGTGTGACCTCTTAGATCTTTTAAACTACACAATTATTTAATTACACCATTTATTCTGTTACGTTGTATTTTTTGTACCTACCACTGGTTGGTATTTCACAGCTACGACCAAATCATATAAGGAAGCGTTTACCTGAAATTATACGTAGTAGAATATGATGCTTCCAACTAAAATGTTTCATTGTAGTTTGTACAATGGACTTTAACCTGAAATTGATAGAAGGATTCATTCCTTCAACCGTATTCCATCACTAGTCTCTTTGGTAACATTTTCTGACGATAATTCACTTGTATTACAGGTTTACACTATAAAGTAAATAAAATCATTTAATTAAGTTTCCAGTGTTTACATTTCAATTGTCGAATAGTGAACGTCACATTTGACAGCTGGAAGCGACGGTCGCGACACCTGCGGGGAGCCGAATCACAGTTGCAGTTTTAATCGATATTGGTTAATTTTATCTATTGATTGGAAACCATCGAAATAATATCGTATGGACCAATACTTAATAATTTTCAGCTTTTGGTAAAAAATCATTTAAAACTATTTAGTCCAAAGCGGAAGTAAAATATTTTTTTCAATATGGATAATCTTCTAGAAAGATCGATGTAAACACAATCCATATTTTATCTGTGGCACGGTGTTGTAAGTGACACATTTAGTAATTGCCGAATTAAAGTTCAAGGTTAATTACCCCGTTATTGATTGCAATCTCCAAATTTCAATATGACCGATTATAAATAACTTGTTATTGTTATGATAGGTTATTGTTTTGACGTTACACTACCGGTTGGAGAGTGGTTAGTGATTTTCAAGAATCGAATGGCTTGGTGTAATGTTTAACATAATAGTGTCTGGTTGTGAATTTTACCTAACATGGAGGAGTTTTTCTTAAGTGGTCGCCTGATCAGGATATTTCCGGTTTCTTTGACCGTGACGTATTGTCGAGGAATGCGAGAGCGTCATTTGCCAACGAACACGCTAAAGTGACACCACAAATCTTTCTTCATGTCTTAAAAGGTAAGGATTGTTGTGAATTAAGTGTTTGGAAGTGGTCTGTGAGTCCATCCCTGGGTGTTAGAAGTATATTGTGGTGATCCATGGATATTTATTACAGGATTCCCAAGCAGCGCATTGCGATAGTTCTCCAGCCAGTCGAAGATCCGGCGGTCAAGTACCATCACCCATCATCAACCGAGAGGCACCTCGAGAGATTCGTCTCACCGCCAGGATTTGGAGTAGCGTCCGAAGCCTGGACGTGAGACCCGTTCCTCGAGCAGCTCGAAGCCTCCTGCGGAGACGACTGTGCGGCTGACAGAGTCCGCCTAGCGATTGCGCTGGCGGGACGGTTTTTTTTTCTTCTTACTTTAATACTTTTTTTTAACTACGGTTAATATTTAAATAACCGGTTTAATACCTGGCTGGTTTCAAATTCGGAAACCGGTCTTATACCAAATTTAAATTAAGGACTCCGGGTCCGACGCCTACATTCATCGGAAAGGATATTGGACCTCTTCGTCGGCTCCGGGATCCGGGACTCTCAAAGTCCCTGGCGCCCATTTATTAGTAGTAACATTTAAATTAATTGGAAGGTTATACTTCTTAAATCTGATTTATTCTTTAATATTTAATTTAATTAATAAACACGGAACAGTACTTGGTTTATCACCAACCCCCTACGACCCTAGCTCTGATTAAAGAGAAGCTAAGCTGGCTGGCATACTATAGGTTTTATTGTCACCTACCTAATCTAAGTTAGGCTACATATTTGATAAAAATATATTTATTGTTTGATACATTTTGTAGTTTCTTTGTGTGCAGATACTAACCCACCCTTGCATCGGAGCTTTTGTTCATTCATCAAGAGGGACAAAATCTCTAATGTAACAATTCCTAAAGGGTATTTAACTTAATATACCACAGAAATCTCGATGTTTTGACCCGTCGCCACTGCACCCGTGCTAAGCAGGGGCGGGTCGCTAGTAAAACATATTTGATAAACAAATAGAACAAGTTTTGCTTACTACCGTACTGTGCGTGGCCTAATTAGTCTTTATTTCATAAAGCTAGTTCCAATATTTTGAAAGTTATTGCGGTTTTTGTTACCGACCCGCTTTCTTTGCGGCCTAGTGTATTACGAGAAACATCGTCACAAAATAAAACGAACACAAACTCGTTGGTCTCGTCGCAACCGCTATTGCCAAGCATGAGGGCCTGGGTTCAGGGTTTTTCTATGAGGATATTTTCAATAGCTGGTTGATGGCAATAGACTAGCCCCCTATTACATGGGACTTAAACATAACTGGCGAAATGTGGATGTACATACAAAGGTACAATTCTGCCTAACCCTTCCGGGAATTACAGTGTTGTTATGTAGTCAGCATTCTCAAATCCTACCCAAAACCAGAGCAGTCGTTAATATTTACCGTCTAAATAGTACTAGTTGTTATAGCAAGTCTCCAAGGCGTTCAGGCTAGAATACTAACTGCCTATTATAAGCACTAACCATGTAGTGTTTACTTGGGGATTCGTGTTTGCCAACAGAATAGGTTCCTTTGCTTGTGAAACCAGATTTCTTGAGGTTATGTTAAGTTTATTTTTGTTTTCATTTGTAGCAATTTTAGGTACATAAAATTGTGTTACTGCAACTTTTTTCAGAATCTAATTTTGCGAGATGAAGATATTTCTTTGTGATTTTTTATCATTTATTACTCTGATAATTAATAAGACAAAAGGGAAAAAAAACTTAAAATCTGCTTTTGTTTTCTCCTGCATTATACCATAATATTAACTTTTTTTCTATATTTGTAGTAATTAAATAATTTTTATTTGTAAGGGGCTTAAAAAAATCATATTCCAAATATAAATAAACGCTAGCTTTGAAACAATAAAAAAGTTTCATTGAAACAGAACACTATAAAATTCACATTTTAGTCGAGTTTCAATGAGAATTTGATCCTATGGGATTTGCAGTTTTAGCCGAGGTTAAAACTTTATTACCTGCTATCAAGATTGGCTTTGAATGGTCCAATGAAAACTGGAATAGCGAGCAGCTCGATCAATTTAATATGACGCACAACATGGCAGCATCAGTCTGTAAGTATTAGTATTTTCAGGTTTCCTATGTAGATACTTTATGTTTTCCATTAACAGTAACTCGTCAAATCAATTTACCTAGTCCAACTATGTTGGCGTCGGCTTCCAGTCTAACCGAATGCAGTGGAATATCTGACCTCCACAACCCAGTAATTGGGTAACTCGATACTATCGGTAAGCCTGGTTGTCAGAATTTTGGCTTCTAACTACCCGTAACGACTGTCAAAGATCAACTAATGACAGCCGAGACCAACGGCTTAATGTGCTTTCCGAGATACAGAGGGGTCTCCATATGTAGTGGATGGACCCCCATCCTCGAAGCGACCGCGGCAAGCGTAGCTGAACCTTCGCTCGAACCTTTTATTTTGAGCCACGAGCCCCTCTTTAGGTTAACGCGTAATTTCTAAAATTGCTTTAAATATTACGTACATATCTTCTAAGGTAATCTCGGAAATTAGGACTGTATTGAAAGGGTCTTTTGATGTCTCATTAGTCTGGTCAAGTGACTGCAGATCATGATGTCCCGGAGGTGAATCTAAGGTTGAGAAATAAAAGGTTACCTTTGGATTTGTTGTCAATTAATTCACGTTAGCTACCCGGAGTTAGGAAGGAGGTTTTAGGTTCTACGTAGCTGCTTTTCTGCTCCATTTCTTCGCGTATCTTCACGTTGTGTCAGATTGTCATTCCATGAGACTTTCAAAAAGAGGGAAAGAGAGAAGTCACCTGAGTTTGCGCACACACTTGTGTACTGTCATCTCTTTTGTAGTTAGCTAGTCTCCGTTGAGATTGACCGCTGTGAGTTGTGACCGAAATCCAGTCAGGAAGATAAAGCCGCTTTTCGAGTCGGTCTGTGTAACCACGTTGGTCTTCAAAACTATGCGATGGTTTTCACCATCATTTAGATAATTTATTCCGGAAGGTTTATGTGTATAAAACATTACTATAATGAAATCTCCATGTTTTGTTAAATTGAAAAAACCATGTGAGGCAGGGGCGGGTCGCTGGCCGCCTCTGTGCTCTAGTGGTTAGACCAGTGTCTCAGACCTAGAGGTCCCGGGTTCGATACCCAGTGGGGCAAAATTTTCTGCTCGGTTTGGTCGGTGGCAGGGCTTATTCTAAGTCCGCCTGAACACCATCTTATCTGAGTCTGTCGCCATAAAAACAATGTTAACAGCATTGTTGTGTTTCGGCAGTTAGAGGTAAGATAGCCAGTTCCTCTGTGGTTGAGGATTACGGGTGAAGCTCGCTTCCACCTTCGACCTGATCATCACTTACCATCAGATGAGATGCAGGCCAAAAGTATAAACGTTGTGGAAAAAAAAATTGTTGATATTACTTTTACTGCCCGCCTCGGTATAAGTTTATACCTCGTACCAAGACCTATAAAGCCTCGAGGCAGCAGGATATGCAGCCAGCGCAGTGTATCGTCTCTATTCAAATGATTGCGGCTGTTCTGTAATGTTATCCAGCGCTTGGGGAATCCCGACCAGCTATGGTTACATGTTATTGACTGATAGAATTGATAATCTTGAGGAGTTTTTGTTAGAGAGAAATACGATAGATACATCTATGCCTAAAAATCTCAAACCATCTTATCAAACAATATTATTATAGCATTCGATCGCGTTTATACAATATGTAACAAAAACCCTGTCCAATTCTAAAGGGGCACATAAGTACTGCAATAACGTTAACTTTTTTTTTATTTTTTATTATTATTATTAAAAATTAAAAGATATTGCTATTTAAAATTCACGTTTTTAGTACCAAAATTACCCCAATTTAATTATAAATTAGGAACTTTTCAACAGGGGTCATAAGTTATGACTTGTAGACACCCGCTGCACGACGGCCACCCGCGTTCCATGTTTATCGAGGCGAAGGACGACATAAAAAAAAAAGTTTCGTTTTTTTAATGACCACCCTGACTCTTAGCGCGAGTCTTAACAACACCCTCACGGATTGGACAAGGTTTAATTACATGTTGTATAGAACGGTATAAAATGCTTTATTATTGTTTGGTAAGTCGTGTTTCAGATTTTTAGGGTTCTGTACCTCAAATGGAAAAAACGGAACGTTTATAGGATCACTCGTGTGGGCTGGCTCTGGTTGGCTGGCTGGCTGGATGGATGGCTGGCAGGCTGGTTGGCTGTCTAGCTGGCTAGATGTCTGTCTATCCGTCTGATACAGTCAATTTTCCCCAAATCTACTGGACCAATTTAGTTGAAATTTGATACACATATGTATTTCTGTGACCCAAAGTAATGTGAAGAAATTAATTTTAAATATGGGGGTCACTTTTCGGGGACAAATTGGAAAATTAAAAAAAATATTTTCATACTGTACCGTACCGTGTGACATGTCAAATGGAAGGGTTTGTTGTGAGGATTTCAATTGTTTTTTGTTGTCATTTTTAAATAAATAGATGAACATATATGATGAAGATATTTAGGAAAATTTTCGAAAAATGCAGATAATGGTTCTTTACTCATAGATTACAGGAAAACCTATAAGAAGTCTATGGTCGTAAAATAACATGGTAAATCTCTCAATGTTGTCCGTACAAATTTACAATTGCAGTTAAAATGTATGGGAGAACATGTTTTCAACTACAATGTTAAGTTTGTTCTTGGGATAAATTCATCCCAACTACGGAACCCTTCATTGTGCGAAGTCCGACACGCACTTGACCGAATTTTTATAACTGTAGTCTTTTATTTATAGTTATAAAAGTCTGTTTTATATTTAACTAAGACCCACAGTCCATCATTTTTTAAGATAAGATAGTCTTTATTTGTCTTAAATATGGTATAAAGTTGTTACAGTCTATTTTTGATATAATGTCCATAATATGTTTATTTTCCCCAAATCTAGTGGACCAATTTAGTTGAAATTTGATACACATTTGTATTTCTGTGACCCAAACACGGACGTGTAATGTGAAGAAATTAATTTTAAATATGGGGGTCACTTTTCGGGGACAAATTGGAAAATTTAAAAAAAATATTTTCATACTGTACCGTGTGACATGTCAAATGGAAGGGTTTGTTGTGAGGATTTCAATTGTTTTTTGTTATCATTTTAAAATAAATAGATGAACATATATGATGAAGATATTTAAGAAAATAGATGAACACTGACCATTTCCTCCCCCATATCTCCAAAACTACAGAGCCTAAAATTTCGAAAAATGCAGATAATGATTCTTTACTCATAGATTACAGGAAAACCTATAAGAAGTCTATGGTCGTAAAATAACATGGTAAATCTCTCAATGTTGTCCGTACAAATTTACAATTGCAGTTAAAATGTATGGGAGAACATGTTTTTCAACTACAATGTTAAGTTTGTTCTTGGGATAAATTCATCCCAACTACGGAACCCTTCATTGTGCGAAGTCCGACACGCACTTGACCGAATTTTTATAACTGTAGTCTTTTATTTATAGTTATAAAAGTCTGTTTTATATTTAACTAAGACCCACAGTCCATCATTTTTTAAGATAAGATAGTCTTTATTTGTCTTAAATATGGTATAAAGTTGTTACAGGCTATTTTTGATATAATGTCCATAATATGTTTAGCTATATAGAATATTGTAATTAATTGTTAATACAATAATAGTCATTCAGATCAAACATTTTATATTTTCAAGTTAAAGAAATCATGAATGTCATAAAAATTATGTCCACTCAGCCATAGTTTGTCTTTAAACGAGTTAGGATTATTAAATAATTTTAGCTATTTAGGTATTTTATTGTATATACGTACACACATAACAAAACAGCTTTTAGCATACTTGGCTGAATTAGGATTATCCTTTAATACAAGTCTGCGTGGATCGCTTGTTGGTCGAGAGATGATTTCATACGCTTTTTTGAACAATCCCTTATTACTGTACAGAAATTTACAGATTACATATGTTTATCTATACATATTATTACATATGATATAATAATAACGAAGTCAAAACTACATTCCATATTTTATCGAGCCTGATGCCTAAAATATCGTTTTTTGTATTTTTGTCCGTTTGTCTGGATGTAAATGTTCCAGATTGGTACCAAAATGGCTGAACGGATTTGGATAAAATTTGGCACACAGGTATTTTATAACCTCGGTTAATACAAAAAGCCTTTTCTCAACTATCTTGGAGTCGGCTTCCAGTCTAACCGGATACAGCTGAATACCAGTATTTTACATGGAGCGACTGCCTATCTGAACTCCACCACCCAGTAACTGAGTAATACCACTTGGTAAGACTGGTTGTCAGACTTTCTGACTTCTGACGACCCGTAACGACTGTCATTCACGAGTGACAGCTGGGACCAACGGCTTAACGTGCTTTGCGAGGCCCGGAGGAGTCTCTGTATGTAAAGATGGTCACTCATCCACGGACCAACCCCGGCAAGCGTAGCTTAACCTGATGAATCGATCCGTGCGACTGTTATTACTTAGCCACGAGATCCTCGGTTAACACATAGGATACTTTTAATCCCGGTGGTATGTTCTTCCGTAGGATATTTTCCGACATCCACGCAGGTAAGGCCATGGGAAAAAGCTATATGAACAGTTATTCAGCTTCGGTATTTTTTAGCAAAAATGATAAATGAACCACTGTGTTTAACATAAATCCAAGTACGTCAAAAAGGCGATGGTGTACGAAAATAAAACCGCTCTGTGTTTAAAAGACATGCTGCATAATAATAAAATCCTCATTACCAAATCAATGTTTAGTTTAGTTTGCGAACCCTCACGTATGAATTAGAAAGGTTTGAATTTATAAAATTTACGCGGGGCAGTCAACACACTTGGTTATCCTACGAATATGTCGATAACATCGGTGCAGCGTACACCGTACAGGTATCCTGTGTGTTGACAGATATCAAATCTCATCGGTTATAGAGCGTCTGGTCCGGCTTCTGACTGATTTGTGTAGAGATAAACCTCGAGGTACGTGTTCCTGTAATAATAATGAACGCAATGTCACTTGCATAAATGGCACAAAATTCATAATAGATTTTATTAGACTTCGTAGACTGCACCACGTGTGTCATAATGCCATAAATACAAACAAGCCAACAGTTCGCAGTTACAATAGTAACGTATTTGCAAAATAAATCATAAGTCAAGCAGTGCATGAAAGCTGTGCTAAGGGGCATAGAGTAAGCTAGTGGTTTAAGCCTATTTGATCCCTTGATCCTATTATTGTCCCATACTAAGGTCAGACGTAGAGTCATCATATATAGAAGGCTCAAGGCTCATCACCATGCTTGCTTGCTGGGGCACCATAGGGTCATCACAACTTTTGTGATGACCCTGTGGTTAAGGCCTCGTATCTCATGCCCAAGGTTGTCGGTTCAAACCCACGAAAGTACCAATGTGACTTTTCAATTATGTACTTTCTGAGTTTATCTTAGACATTGCCGACATCGGTGAAGGAAAACTTCGTGTGGAAACCCGAACTTATGGTTAATATTAGTCTGGAATCACCAATCCGTCTTGAGCAAGCGTGGTGATCAATGCTTATGCCTTCTATGTATGAGGTGGCCTTTGTCCTACACTGGGAAAATAATTGGCTGGTATTATTATTTGTTTTTTACTTCGTGTTGCCGTTTTAAGGCCCGTATTATAGAACCTCATCCAAAACTCAAGCATTACTTAAAACGAATTTCCACCAATCAAGTGGCTTTAAATTAATTTGAGTAATGGTTTTAAGTAAGGTTCTAACGGGCCTTCGATTTGTTTTTTTTTATGAATACCTCAGTGGTCTAGTCATCGCAAACGCAACTGCTGAATGTCCTGAGTTCAATTGAATTTGTACCAGGTCAATGGCATTAATCTCGCCCCCTAAAACAGAACTATCGATTTTAATTATTTATTGAAACGCTACGCAGCAAAAAAAAAACTGTACCAAGGTCGACATAATGCTTGAGACATTATCTACCAGTCAACCGTAGGGTGATGCAGAGACAAAACAATGGCAGGTACAACTGGGATAAAAGAAAGAAAGAAAGAAAAAGTATTTATTGGGACAAGCACAGGAGATCGTAATTAAACTAAACACACACTCACTAAAAATAAAAATAAAAAAAAACAAACAGTAAAAATTGAAAAAGTGGAGAGTCCTGTGCGAGGCTAAAAGGCTCCTATCTCAGCATGATGCTGCGACATTTAATAATAAATGTCGCAGCGCTGGTATTCTGATAGGGCCTGCATAAAAACAAAAAAAAAAAAAAAAACTTCGAAAATGACTATATAATACAAGAGTAAATGTGTGTATAATACTCTGCCTACTTCCAAAAATACAGTGTGCTGATGTTATGTTATCTATGTTTATTGATGTCAAAGTTGTCTCCTCTGTCCATTACACTCTGTGTCCACTGCCGGCAAGCTGGGAATTGGGTCAAACGTTCCAGAAATTAACAATTTACTTACGCCCCTTATAGCGTAGCCAACATAACGCTTAACAAATGTCTTAGTCCAGTTAATGTGGCTGTGATAGACTGTGGATAAGAGGTCTTGTCTTTAACATTTAAGTTTAGAGCTTACCTTTGAGGAGTTACTTATCTACTGACATTTGTATTAAATTCTATAGTGTTATGTTCTCTCTAAAAGCCTGTTTGGGAGCCTTTCGGAGGAAATGTCACCGCGAAAACTGATTGCGAGAAGAACAAAACCGGTAAAAGTGGCGATGCTTAGGTGATGCCTATGTCTAGCAGTGAAATTATTAGATGATGATGAAAACTTACGTGAAGTGAGCTGAAAATGAGCTGTCAATAGTGTCAAACCCCAGCATAAGGTAGAATACTTTATGCATGGGCACAGAATACATAATAGTACAAGTACAGAAGATTCACTCCGCAAAAATTTAGATAAATAGCGACTCTTGCTACAATACAATAAAGTGCAATTCAGTCGCACAGCAATTACTTATAGTTATATTTCACCTAGAAGTTGCTACTGTTTCTACCGCGTAACTCTTATATCTTCTGACTACGTTACGCCCACTAAATAGGCCCGACAAGTCGAGCCCGCCGCGTACTTGTAGCTTCATATCTAAAATTCGGGGTGCGCCTGGCCTGGCTCACTTCACCTTAGTTCTCACGGTGAGATTTTTACATAACAGCAGTACTTACTTAAAAAAATCTAAAATCGACAACCCGCGCGTATTCTTTTATTTCTTTTGAGTATGAGAAGAAAACATTATTTTGTGGTATAGAATTCAAATCCATTTCTCTTTAGTAGTTTTACTTTTCAAGAGGTCGTATACCTTTTCACGGTCCGTGGAACCGAACAATATCAGTAGTCCCGAAACTAAAATTAGTACTGACAAGCACAATAGTTTTACGCGCTAAGCACCACAAATACTTCTGGTTAATTGTTATAGGGTACAGTCTACAGAACAAAAATAGGTACAGAAAGCTGACTCCATACAACGAGCGAAAACAAGCGCACGCATACATAAACATCTCACATGCGTACGGCGATTTAAAACAATCTGGCGAATGCCATGCCAGTCGAGTGCGCTTGCACTCGCTTTAGGCCAAGCGGGCACTGCCGTGCGTTTTTTTAACGCAAAATCTGTGAAGTATGGAATGTCTTATAAGTACGCGTATTGCGATTAAAAAAACGTATGCAGTTAATTCGCAGTGGGTCTCCTGCTGCAAATTTGCGTCATAGAGTCCACCGCACGTATTTTGTATCGCAAAGAGATGGAGTACCGGGCACTGCAGTAAAAAAAAACGCACCGAAACACCGACCAAGCAGACTTTTGTTTTTTGGATACGCCCGTAAATCTTTATATCTTACGAAAAAGTAGACCTTAATGGCCTATTAAGGTTTAAGGCTATCAAAGGATGCACCAAAACTATTTGAGTACGAAAAACGTACATTAACGCACTATATTCCACCGCACCATAGTGCCTGCTAGTCCTTACGTGAAGCGTGTCTGTGTGCGTGCGTTTTCGCTCGTTGTATGGATATTCTGTTTCTATCTATTTTGTGGCATTGTCATGTACAGTCGTTAACATAATTGTTAACAATTTTGTGGAATGTTTTTAATTACGGACGGTTTAGTGATGTCTAATAGACAAGCGTGGGATAGTTTTAAGTGTTACTATTTACTTTGTTGAGTATCTGAGGTCTGCAAATTGAGGGGCTGTAAAGTGGTTTATTAAATTAATAGATTGTTTATTTTTAGAAACAATCCTCGTCGATTCAATAATTGCTTCGCTATACGTCGATTCTTAAAAAAGTTTTGATTTTAGATGTTTTAATTTAATTATTATTGAATCACAACTTTACAGACTTAGGCACACTAGAAAAACAACAATATTTTTTGTTTTTCATAATTTCATGTAAAGTCTGTTTAATTTTTCGGCAACAATAACAAAATTATCTTTCTCCTCATTTTATGAAAACTGAAAGATGACGTTCGCAGCCATAATATTTCAATCTTGAAAGACATTATTCCAGACAATGTGTGCTAAAAATATTACAAACACTGCCCAGAGTGTCTTTCCCAATCGACTTAACCGACCCTAAGATACCAAATATCAGATAAACCACATCTCCACCCCACTTCCCGAGCAGCATACGAGTACAAATACGCCATAACTACGCACAATAGCGTTCAATACGAATCATATTTAATCGCCGGTCCCCAATACATATTTAACTTTAAGATAATAAGATTATCATAAATTCATCTTAAGCTTCCTCCCATGGCGGCTCAGACCTTAAAAGGACGGTAACAATAGAATTAGTTCTATTCGAGCGAAGTACAGAGAGATATAATTAATTACTCATATTTCCATGTATAAAAAGGTTTTTATGAATCGTTTTATGAATAAAGTATACTTACTTAAGTCCCTTCTATTTTAAGCGCTGTGTAGATATTTTTGATAAAGATTTCTGAATTTCTTTGCTCTTGTTTTAGTCTGCTTTTTTATCATAATTTTCAATTTATTATTTTTCTTCGTAAAACTATTGTAACACTCGTAATATTTTGCAGTCCAAAGCAGGAAGTACTGAATAAACATACATAGGTACTTTGGTTCCTGAATGATTTTGTTTAGTAGTCAAGTGTGCATGTCAATGAAACAAAAAACAAACATCTATGAATCTCGTGTTAGCCATTATGATTTAATAAATAAAAATAAAATAATCTTTATTTCGGATAAGCAACATCCATATGGGTTAGTAAACAAAAAGATAACTTATATCTATGTTAGTAAACTATTTGACATGATTACTATTTGATATGATTTGACAATTAAAATAATGTCAGCGAAATTTTATAATTATTAATATTTGAAAACATTTCGATATTTTTTTCAGAACATGGTGATATTCTTGGTAATCCACTTACATCAATGTGTTAAAAGTCTATTTCAGTGTTTATTACCGTGTTTAGTATCGAGATACGCGTGAAACTTGGAATAGGAATAATATTTAAATATATTTTTCAAATAATTTTATTCGAGTCGAAGATAAAAGCTTTTTAAAATATGAAATAAATATTTCTTATTAATGTAGTCCATTATACTAATGGACCACATTAAACTATTCTTGTTGCTTTGCTATTTTCAGTTCATTAACTTTTAGATGTATGTTATTATGGATAATGCTTGGCCGACGTATCCACGTCTTGCCAGTAGTTCATAATATTCTAAGTAATAGATGTGACAGAATTTATTTATATTTTCTTTTGAACAGGATTTGTAAAATACGAAATATTGAAAATATTTTCAATTTTCTAGAATTGATCTTTTACCTCCTCTCTGTTCATGGTTGTCAAGACCTATTTTTATTTCGCACATTTTTTTGTATCTTTCCTAGCTTGCTACTGTGAAAATCAACAATGACCCTCAACATAAAAACTACATCGCACATTTCCATACAAACTTCCAAAAAGCGCGGATAAATACATTTTTTTCACGGCACACACATGTTTATCCTTTTACTCAAAGAAAGATAGCCGGAAAAAATTCAGAAAAGGCTATCATGGTCCGATTCTTTGCTCACTCACAACTAGACTTCCTCCAACACAAGTGAAAATCAACCTAGAAAGAAACAACATAGAGTCTTACTAAAACGTAAAAATAACGTGGTCTGACCATGTAACTGTGTACTCATAAAAATAGCGTTCCGTTTACGAGCGACCGATGATAACCGAAGACGCCCGAACTTAGCCGAGCGGCTATAGAGTCAACAGCCTCCGGTTTTCGCTGACTTTGGGTTCGAAGCGAAAACTTTTTCAGTAAGGCAATTTGGAGTGGAACCAAATTTACATATGTGATTAGATAGTAAAAGGAAATTTGTCTTCAGTTTGGTCGAGCAACTTGGGATTTGGATAATATGGATTGAATCTTTGAGCAGTGACAGTAGTTTGTGTGGCAATTGTACTGGCTAATTTTTCGACTGGAAGGCTATTTGGACGCTTTTTTAAGATAGAGACAATGATCATTCTTTATTAGCCTTATACCCTATGACTAATCAAGCTAAGGTAAAGTTTCCAATCCTAAATGTAATATGGTACTGGTTTATTTTGGGAGGGAAATCATGCGCCCGCTTGTGACGTTGGCAAAATTTTGTCTGAGGAAACCGGCTCGTTTTAATTTACCTCAACGAAAATACGTTACGTCGTGTGTTCTCATAAAATTACACAACGCCATTATAAAGCAATACGTATTCACAATAAGCCAACATACCCATAAATCCGTAACACAATAACAGAATTAACTGCGATTTATCGCCGTACGACGTTACGGAGGTACCGTTAACGAGGGCCGCGTCACGGCAGCTGAGAAATATTCGTCACAATTCGGCGTCCGTTCGCTAACAATCGGCACGCGCCATTTTCATCCCTTTTCAGACGAGGCTGCGCGGGCAGGCATGCGCAGTGCCCAGTCCCCGTCAAACGCCGTCAGTGGAGCGGCGCGCCTTGCCGCACCGCGTTATAGCCGCGCCCTCGATACTACCGATGTAAAAATTAGTAATAATATTTTAAATTATAACACGTTCCCTTTCCCGCGTGAGTGTACCGAAATCGATGTAAATAAATATTACCCATTTTTACTGAAACACTTTTCTGCGCGATCGAGTCTTCGCGTAGTGTATACGATAATTTCTAATTAAATTGTAGTATAAGTGAGTTACTGTGTATGTAAAAGTGCAATGGAGTATGCCGGTTTAGTGTGTGTGTTTAGACATTTGACGATTGTGTGTTTGATTGTACTGGGATTATCTCGATGGTAAGTTTTAAAAACATTTTGTACAATCGTGACTATTAGTAGTACTTTAAAATAAATATTATGAGACTCACTAAGGTAATTGGAACACACAGTTCAGTATATATGATAAAGAATATTTTTTGTGCCTTGTGTTTCTTATTTTCCGGATTTATGAAGGTTTGACATAGATATAAACTCGCTACTCGGTGATAAAGATTCTGCGAAGAATTTTTACGATCCATAAATTTAATCATGCCTGCTACGAGGCGTTCGTAGATTTTTTCGATGAAATTGAGTATTTATGGAGCATTCACGTCACGTGTCGATGGAGGTTTTTCAATTTTGTTAGTTTAACATTACGTCCGCGAGTATTAAACCAACGTATGTCGGTTTATAAAATTGAAGAATTTTGTTTTATGCATGAAAAAAATATTCTTATTACACGCTTTTGTAATGGAAAACATTATACTGAAAGGTAAAACATTTTTTTTGTACCTTCAAACTCAAACTCAAAGCATTTATTTCAAATAAACCAATTACAGGCACTTTTGAATTCCCAAGGGGTCGATCTGTCAGAAAGATGAAGCTAAATGCCCATTCCAAAGCGTAGTACTTACCTATGGAGAAGAACGGGCCGGAAACTCCACGAAGACTCTTTTAAATCAACAAAATATTGGTTACATCATTAATGTTGAAGTTATACATGTGAGAACGATGCAAAGCGTTAAAAGCGTCTGTAATAGAAATAAAATAAAAACAATAAAAATAAAAAATTAAATTAAAATAAGCCGTGGCAGCTAAGAGATGACCAGTCCTACTGACCTCCACAACCCAGTAATGGATAATACGATACATCGTGGTAAGACTAGTTGTCAGACTTTCGGGCTTCTGACAACCCGTAACGACTGTCAAAGATCCACGAATGACAGCCGGGACCCACAGCTTAACGTGCTTTCCGGGACACGGAGGAGGCTCGGTATGTAAAGATGGTCACCCATCCTCAGACCAACCCCGGCAAGCGTAGCTTAACCTAATGGATCAACCCGTGCGGCTGTTATTACTTAGTCACGAGCTCCTCATATACAAATCAAAGATAGTATTAAAAGTCTTCAGCAGCTCCAACAGTATTTTCAAATGCTAATCAATTAGTTTATGTGCCTTTCATTAGATTTGATGCGCGTCTATTAACTTTAAAAAATAAGAAAGTATCGTCAGCAAATAACACCATTTGTGGTTGAGTTTTTAACAAATGGGATCGATCATTAATATATACTAAAAAGAGGAAAGGACCCAATATTGATCCTTGTGGTACACCCATTTTTACTTTTAAATCAAGTGAATTGACATCATTTATTTGAACTTTCTATTGTCTATCATTTAAATAAGATTTTACTAAACTGAACGCAAGTTTTCCAAGTCCGTAAAGCTCAAGTTTCAAGATTAAATTTTCGTGGTCGACGCAGTCAAATGCCTTGGAGATGTCACAAAAAATTCCTATGGCGTCTTGGGCCTCTTCCCACGCCGTAAATATGTGTTTAAATAAGGTGACATCGGCGTCAGTCGTACAACGTCCCTTGATGAAACCATACTGTTGATCATGTAAGATTTTATTGGTGTTAAAATGATTGAGCATTTTTTGATTAAGCATTACCTTTTCAAACACCTTGCTTAAAACCGGCATCATACCGGATACGGGTCTATAGTTATTAGTGTCTTTACCGTCCCCGGATTTGAAAAGTGGTATTATCTTACTATATTTCAAAAGATCAGGGAACAGTCCTTGATCCACACATAAATTAAATATTAAGGCTAAATACGGTGATAGAGTCTCAATAACGGAGGTACAAACTTTGATTGACATTTCCCATAGATCTTCGGTTAATTTGATCTTCATTTGCTTGAAAGCTTTTATTACTGTTAAGGGGTTTATATGCTTGAATTTAAATTTAATCGGGCAGGATTACAAGTTTGGTCTTAATAAATTAATAGAACGTGAGAGCGAGGAATTTAAGGTTTCAGTAGTTTTAAGTGGGATACTGGTAAAAAAAATAACAAATTCTTGACCAACTTATTTATTAGTGCTTATGAGACCATATGAATTTTCTACTCGTAGTGTGAAATCATTATTGTCTTTTATTCATGTTTGTTTCGTCATTGATAATTTTCCAAACCGTCTTTATTTTATTATCGACTGATTTGATCCTGTTGCTAATGTACGAGGATTTTGATTTTTAAAGTTTTAGAGTAAGTAGCAACATATTTATTAAAGGTTTCAGAGTTAATATAATAGGCTTAAGACCATACAGCTAAAACAAATTTTCCCTACTTTTCATAATACCCTTAGTTCCCTGGTCACAGAACAAAAAATAATCTTCTACATTTAAAGCGACACTACTATTATCAACCTAATGTAGGTTATACTAAAGCTGTTCGACATTCGCGACTTTTCCGGGTAGCCCTACAAAATCACCAATTCACACGACAGCTCCACATTTAAGTATGAAAAATGGTTTCCTAAAGCAATCAATCCTTTTAATGTAGTAGGCACAAACTTGTAAAGTAACTTATACCTCATACTTCATAAATAAACATTAATCATTCCTCCTATGAAAGTTAATCAACCTATTTAAATTTTAAAAGTAATTAAAATGTCGATGGTATAGTGCGATAACGTTCTTTATTTGAAAGGGGTGACTCCTCATTCTCGTCACGCGGGTATTTAGCCTCCCCCCCACAGGCGCGTTTTTATCGCGCGATAATAATGCAAGCGTTATTGTGATAATGCGTCCCGATTCCTTGTACACAGCTGCGTTTTTATCGTCCGATATTTCCGTCTGCGTGTAACCTACACTACAGGCCCTCCGCCGTCCTAATACAAACATTTCTAAGAACATTTATCAGAATATTGCAGGACGAAGTAACGCAAGCGTCCTACTTCTATTGCGTCGTTATTATCGCAGCAGTGTGTAACTTCATGGCCATCCTAATACAAAATGTACTGAAAACAGGTATCGCAATAACGCTTGCGCTATTGTCGCGCGATAAAAACGCGCCTGTAGGGAAGAGGCTTTATGTAGGGATATTTATTTTCGACTACCTACCGGTATTGGACGGCGCTCATTTAAGAAATAAAAGAATTTTACATATCATCGACAGGACAGTCTTTCCGTCATTATGGGAGCCATCATTGTTTTATTGAGATAATTATGGCCTGTTTTATTACTCAGACTTGAGTTTGAGTTGAGTTTGACATGGTGAATTGAGTTGTCAACATTAAGTTATTTATAAAGAGGAAAATAGTATCAACGAATAAATGTACGACAGTGATGACATTTAATATTTATGACACCCTTTCATATAAAGTGAAAATTGGACCAAAACTGTCCACCTCAAAAAGCTAGAAAAATGAAATGGTCACCGTTTTAGCTTCAATTTGAAGACCCCTGTAGGTATTCTTGTTGTTGGTATCAGATCAAGGGAACTTCCATACTTTACCATATTCTACAGGTGTAAGTTAGAACATACGACACCAGAAAAGACCTTCTACAATCGATGGTACTAAACGTTTAATTGATAGCACAACCTGGGTGGTCAGCCGCGCTACCAACCTATAGTCTGCTCAAAAGTATCTTATGATAGTGTAAACAAACCCTATCCAAGTCACTGTCATTCAGTAAAGGGAACTAGTAATACGTTCACCTGAATTAAGAAGGTTCACCTTTATTTCTCACCAGTTTTACCAACAGTTTTTGTTTGAATAAAATTGAAATAAGCAAATCAAGACACTCAATTTGTGAGTGGAATCACAAATTGTCATCGTCATGTCCGTTTTCTGATCCATTTGTTTATATTTTCATCTGATGCTTTTGAACAGACAATACTGGAAACAAGTTCAAGAAACGATTTTCACTCATGCAGCACCAAATACTGTGCTGATGAGTTCCGACACAATATAATAGATGCTTGTTTGAAGTGTGGATAACTTGTTTGAGTATCGTGGCATAGTTCGAAAACGTTATTACAGTTCAATCTTTAGGGGGGACTGGGGGGGGGGGCGCGGATTGAAGAAGTTTCGGAAGCTATTCCTGTAATTATGTAAGGTTCTAAATTGGAGCGTGTTGTAAAGGGTAAACTTTGTCATCTAAGAATCCTATATGCGTGAGAAGGAAGGGGTATTCATTATAATTATAGATGTTTCACCATCATTCTTCCCTTATCTCAATTTCATTGGGGTAAGCGAAGCATGACATGTGATGGCGGCTAAAAGAAGTATATGGTAGAAGACAATTTTCTTTTACCCTAAATCTCTTTTAGTCATCATGTCAGCATCCTTTATGGTCATTATCATCTTTCACACAATCTATCCATCGTCAAGTTCATCTTCCCGAAAACCATACCTACTTAACGCATTCAAGAATACTGAACGAGACACAATAGAACTTTTATTGTTATAATGCCTATGGGCGTTAGTGTCCCTTAAAATGTTAAATTATATATCCATTGTCAACCTATTACTTATTCGTTTTGCTATAAGATCACTCTAGGCTTGAGAATCACATGTGAAAATGAGCGCTTATATGCTATTATATACACATACATCACATAGACTCACACCTTCCCATTAGGTAGGCAGAAAATACAGAACGCCACCTGCTAAGATCCTTACATACTCCTTTTGCTTCGTTTACCGCACGCCGATTGCCAATTCTACACACCTGACCTTTTTAAAGAACATTATCAATAAGGTCAGTAATTATGTCCTCATAGGACGTCCCCTTTCGGCGTTTCCACTCACATCTGCCTTATAAATACCTTTTGTTAGTCGTCTTTAAATTCATGACCAAACCATTAAAGCATGCTCTTTTAAATTTTTGTCACTACATCTTCTTTTAAATCGCAACGTTGCTTTTCCTGAGCCTATCATTATAGTCACACCACACCAATTTCGCAAGGAATGAATATACACAGCATTTATTCTACTTTCTTTTGCCACACCCAAAATTCACTTGCGTACATGACAGCATAACCTAATGTTGTCATGTACGCATCACCTTACTCAAGTTGTAACCACATAGGTGTAAACTCAAGAGACAATTCCCTATTGATATGAACTAATTGAATTTTTCATAGGTAATCTTGATTTCTGTCTGAAATATTTTCTTGTTTCATACTTTTTAGATCACTTTTATTTTTACGTAGTCGGGTTATAATTTTTAAAGTTATTTTTTTTGCAATTTTACAAAAGCAGCCAAACACAATTTTTGAACATATTTCAACCGGAACATATAACTGCTGATCAAGTAACTACCTACTAGTGATTTGTGGGACACATGTCGTCGACACGGTGACTAGGCAACATTTGTTTGGTAATTCTGATTTGTATGATAGTGCCCAGTAAAGTCCATTTTTGCTTGCTCAAACCATAAATAAAACAGCGTAATGTATGAGCGTGTTTTGAAATACACAAGGGATGTTCACTAATAAATATATCGAACTGGTTTCTAGTTAGACAGTTTGAAGGCTTTAATATAAATTATTTATATGACAATGGTGGAAGGGATACAAATAGAAATGTTTTATTTTGAAAATTTTCCTTTTAACCCACCTCGGCGCGACCCGTAAACCCATGGACCCATGTAATAGGTGATGAGCTTAACGCCATTAACCGGTCACGAAATTAGGCTACGAGATGTTACTGAGAATTTTTTAATGAAAAACCCCAATTTAACTGCCCAACCCGGGGTTCGAACCTACGACCACACTACCAGAAGTCACGCTTGCGACCACTAGACCCGCGAACCCATCTTTAATGATGAATCTCATAATTTATTCAATACCGACGAAAAATAAGGAGGAGGTTCTCATATCCACACGCATATTTTGTTTTTTTATATACATATATGACCACGCATAACTTTAACTTTATACAGAAAAATCCAATTTGAACAATTCTTGTTTTATTGGGAAGGGTCTATCTCGAAATTGATCCCATGTAAAAATGAAAACTAAAATCCTCCCCTGAAGGTAGAAGAATTGGGGTTTATTGATTTTTCACCAACTGAATTTTCAACTGTTAACTGATTCTGTTGAAATGTCGCACACATAATGAGTCCTGATGACACAACCACATAATAAAAATCTGGAGTTGATCTGATGATGGAGATGGAAGACAGTAGCGAGAACCCCTCACCAGTTTACAGCAGGTACATAGTATTTGGGTTTATTTAATTCATTTTGACATTCAAAAATGACATGCAAGGGCCTATTTGAAATAAATGATTTGATTTTGACTTTGACTTTCACCTTGATGAGAACTTTAGGCCTAGCTGGGGTATGACTGTCATCAAAGGTCTGACGATGAAGATGCAAGGCTGTTGAGGGAATTCCTTACTTGAGGAAAACAATAAATGGTAACTCAAAAGCGATAAAAAAAACAGAAAAGCGAAAAATATAGAATAAACCTTTTAGTGTAATTAAACTCCTAAACTAATTTAAGTAACAAATTTTGAGTCGGCGCCAAACACATTCAACGAAGATCCATCAAGCTACCATTTTACGCTATAAGCAATTAATTTGTTTGTTTGGCGCCGACTCAAAATTTGCTACTTAAATTAGTTTAGAAGTTTAGTTAGGTTTATTTTTCGCTTTTACATTTTTTTCGTTGGTTAATTGATTTGTAAAAAAGCTTTTTATTTCAAACACAAAATACGCAATATTTGTTGAAATCCTGTAGGTACAGTGAAAAAATTGATAACAGTTAATTAACAGATAATTCCCTCAACAGCCTTGCGTCTTCATCGTCAGACCTTTGATGACAGTCATACCCCAGCTAGGCCTAAAGTTCTCATCAAGGTGAAAGTCAAAGTCAAAAACAAAACATTTATTTCAAATAGGCCCTTGTATGTCACTTTTGAATGTAAAAAAATTATTAAATAAGCTTAAACACGATGTAGCTGCTGTAAACTGCTGAGGGACTCTCGCTACTGTCTTCCATCTCCATCACCAGATCAACTCCAGATTTTTATACGTGTCAAAGCGAACGAACACCACTTGTAACAAAACGTAAAAAACCACTACGCAAATACTGACTCGTATCTACAGTGTTACTAATAACAAACATCGACGTTTTGCCACTACTCCTTTTACTATTGTACTGAGAGACTACGATGATAGGATTGCGGGAAAGTCCGAAAGGGATACCGTGGCCCCTGGCAACGTACAAGCAACTGAAGGAACACGGGTGGGTTTTAGTCAGTAAGAGTCGGACACACCCTCCTGCTCCGCCCAGAGCGGGAGAAGTTATTTCATAATTTCCCATCCAAAAAAAAAAAGACTACGATGAACTATAACGAACGTTCTGTTAACTTATCAGAATTTTATATTAAATCAACTTTAAACAAGTAAACATTATTTTTCAGAGTTAAGTAAAAAAGCATTTCAATATTCTAAAGGTGGTCATTTACAGTCTGAAAGACAAAATCATCACTGCTTTGAATATAAATCGTTTACAGCAAAAAAATCTTTCCAGCAACTCTAGCAAGTAGGTATAGGTAAACTTCTATCAAACCCTTTGAGGAAAACAGACGTGATGTGTGTTTCTTGCAATACCAAAACTTTCATAAAAGAAAAGTCACTCAGATGTCAGTTGACTCAGTCATAAAAATGCGAGTATTCACAAGTTACACCCGCCATTCAAACCACAACTGCAGCCAGTCCTCCTCACCTGTTAGACAAATCGCCTTCCGAATTTCTGCCAACAAAATTCGCGGTCGTAATCGATTCGAGGGCGTCGGTTATTTGCGTTAAAAGCGATACTTCCGGCCCCGACGGTCCATTAGCAGGGCGACGATGCGATAAGTGTTCCCATTCTCTGTAAATACAGACAGGTTTGATGCGATGGGGCCCAACAAATTTTCGAATTATTTTTCTCTGTAAAATGTTTTTTTATGGGGTTTGATTGACGGAAATGTAAGTGGAATTGATAGGCTAATTTAAAGGTCAAGTAGGTATGGATCTTGATTTAAATGTAGGTTGGATCAAGATTATTTTGAACTCTGTGAGTCAATCTGTGTTTGACTTGATACTCACTTAGTACTGATGGTCAGGGCAAATCTACACCAAAAATTTCAACGCGTAGCATAATGCTGGCAATTTTGTATGGCCTATTATACCTTATGTTTCTGTATTTAATAAACAACATACATCTGCCTTGTAGCGTTAAGTGCGCCTGTGTACTACCATTGCACAATAAGTTTAAATAAATAATACTTATAATATCCTACAAGTCTATATCCAAGAATCCAGTAAAACACAGCACAAACAGAACAAAATAAAATAAAAGCAAATACAATGATTACTATATTATCTATTTTCCACGAACAGAGAATAATATTTTCTAGACAAAGAGCTACACTAGAATTTTATAAGCCTTTTTCACTGAATGTTGTATTGTAACTGAAATAAAAGTAAGTGCGATTTAAAATTCAGAATTCAGTACGCATTTAGAGGCGTGAATAATAGTGATTTACGTTCTTACTTAGGTAATTCATGCAAAGGACTGAGAACGTAATGTATGCAAAGTTTTATCTTTCGTAAAGAATAAAGTTAATAAAGATAATTCGTTTTTCGTAAAACTTATAATTACTCACTCAAAGAAATAAAGTATTCAATGTTAATGAAATAACTAATAACTCTTTTGATGGTTAAAAATAACTCATTTTGATAGAAATGTTATTCGAGTACGAAGCAAGTAAAACTGTGCAGTCGAGCGTAAGTAATAGCCAGTGCTAGAAGAGCGTGCATTCTGAAAGTGGGCACCGTCGCAAATATTTCGCTGTTTTGATTGATTCGGCAATATTACTGTATGGAAATATGAAATATGGCCAATAGTGAACCTTCCACGTACCTTTTTTACACCTAAAACGGTTACAAAATCAAATTCAGTGTTAAAATTTCAATTCTATTCACTAGTTAGCGATATTTCATATTTCCATACGGTAATATTGCCAAATTAATGAAAACAGGTAAATAATTGACAGCTATGTATTTGCGACGTTGCCAACTTTTAGAACGAACGCTCTTAAGAATATTTTCCACCCTGAAAGAACTAATCAGAAACTAACGTTTCTGAACCAAAGTAATGCTTACCATCAACTTATGAGCAAAAATTCCGAAAATGTCCACTTTTTCACACAGGGTTATTTTTTGCGACTTGAATGAGTTCATGCCATAAACACAATAATTATATGGATATTTGCAAAAAATAGAACGATGTAGCAGAAAATTATTCTAACCCAATATAATAAAATTCTCTAAGGTTTGACCCGACAATTTGGAACAAAGGGAAGTATTCAAAAGTCAAGTTCACTAGATCCAAGTCACGGAACTATAATGCTTGCTTCACTTAGCGGATTTGAACAAATGAGGGATCGACGGGCGACAAAATTGACAAGTGGAATAAGAAACGATCCCAAGGCGTTCATAGATTTTTGCTTTCTATTGCAACCATAACTAGAAATAAACAAGGTATCCTACTGGTTTCATGTATTTCGTCATCACGATCATAGCCGTTATATTTACAACATCCATCATGGATAGTCATTTTAATTAAGTTACTAATCATTTTATTACCATCAGTTTTGATTGGCTTTGTGAACTTTACGTCATCAGCGCCAATTATAGTTATTCAAATATGTTTTATGCGATTTTAACCCACTTTACACACATGGGTTGTAAAATCTGAAAATACTGTCACTTATCACCGTCACCATTTAGTGTATTTCAGCTATGGAAAACAAACTTCGTTAATAAAAGATTTTGAAATTAAAATTAACCACCGGATTAAATATTTTAGACTAAGTACTTATTAAAACGTTGATTGCTTCCTTGGTCCTAGTGGTCACAGGTGATACTGCTAAGGCTGAAGTCCTGAGTTCGATTTCCAGGTCGGGCAAAGGGTTATTGGGTTTTTCCATAAGGAATTTCTCAGTAGCAGCCCTTTTTTTTGGGTTGGAAATGGTCAAATAACTTCTCCCGCTCTGGATGGAGCGGGAGGGTGTGTCAGACTCTTATAGGACCGATGCCGGGGCATCGGTCCTATCAGACACCTTCAGGTGCTGACATCTCTTTGAGGCGCGCGTGGAACACAACGCGCCGTCGACCCGGGTTTGGTCCGGACGGAGTTATCGGACGGCGAGCTACCCATTGCTCACCATCCACAAGCCCGCGCCTACAGTGGTCGGGAATCTGCCTGAAATTCCTGACGCCCAGGGCATCTCCTGCGGTCAGTGGCAGCCCTGAGTCTGGATTAATGCCCGGTTGATGGCAATAGGCGCTGCCCCTATTGCATGGGACTTAAACATATCTGGCGAAATGTAGATGTTCCCTACTATAGGTACACCTCTGAATAACCTTTGGGGATTATAGGCGTGATGTTATGTTACTTATTAAAAAACATGGTTTTCACATATTTTTCTCGTTCACGTTTAACATTAAAATGTTTTTATTCTAGGTACTAACCTAGCAAACTCTCTCAGTCAACCACATTAATTCATATCCATTACTCTTCGTTCACTTCCAGATCACCACGCAAATCTACATGCGTATTCTGAATTATATGAAAAAAAAACTCACAAAGCATTTTCACGTTTTAACTCGAGCGGTATTCCTACCTTTAAGCGTACTGTAATTGTTTTGAACGAGAAACATGTGTCCCTGGAGGGTTGCGAACACAAATAAAATTGTGTAAAAGCCTACAAAAAAATTCGCTGGGGAGTGTTTTAAAGACATCCGCCGCGTCAATAGTCTGCTTCACTTGGCTGGCTTCGTGTTGATATCGTATGGGTGAAGGGGTGAGCAGAATAATTACTTAACTACAATCTCGTATTAATGCAAGATAACTACACTAGCAGCATGTGGGAATTTAAAAAAAATATGTACAAAAGTGTGTATGTGAGGATCGTAGCAGGTGGCGTGAGTGTTTGTATGTACAAACATAATGACATATATGCGTTTATGGGAGATTGACGGCCCGAGAAGGCAACAAAAAAAGAACAGAGGAAAGCTATGGGAAACCTTTGTCCAGTAGTTGCACAATACAGATTGAAAATAAGAAGTCAGTAACTTTTGAAAAAAAAATACAAGTAACTGACGATAGAAAAGTTGAACGATTTTTTTTTAATGCTTACTGGCATAATAAAAATTAAAAAAAAAAATACAACACTAACCGAGCATAGAATAGGTAAATGGCATGAATTTGTTTTTTTTTATGCCTATTGAAATTATTGCTACTAATACATTAAAAGAATTAGTTAACAACAACAATGGAGGTAGTAAACTAGAACAAAGTAAAAGGACGGTGCTAAGTTGACATGGGTCAATAGTTGATCCATTCAATAACTTTTAGGGAACGCCAATGAAAACAGAAAGCTTTTACTTTAATTCGTTTTTGTTATGTCAGTTCTGAACTGTACCATTTTTCTAAACACCTTACTATAATTTTAGAGAGTTTTTTCTTGAATACTTTCAATACTTTGATTTTGATGTTGCTGTTTATATGTTCCTATCAATCTTTCTATCCTTTTCCCAACTATGTTGGAGTCGGCTTCTAGTCTAACCGGATGCAGCTAAATACCATATTTTACATGGAGCGACTGCCTATCTGACCTCCAAAACCCGGTAACTGGGTAATATGATACCTCTTGGTAAGACTGGTTGGTAGACTTTCGGGCTGCTGAAGACCCGTAACGACTGCCAAAGATCCACGAATGACAGCCGGGACCAACGGCTTAACGCGCTTTCCGAGGCACGAAGGAGTCTCGGTATGTTAAGACGGTTACACATCCACAGACCAACCCCTGCAAGCGTACCTTAACCTGATGGAGCGAACTGTGCAGCTGTTATTATTTAGCCACGAGCTCCTTCATATGCTGCTGTTTATATGTCCAATTTATGCTGATCTCGCATTGTACAGGATTTCCGAGGTCTGCTTATACTGGAAATGTATAGCTTGATGTGGAGCCGTGTGTATCTACGTAATTTAATTTTCTTCATTCATTCACTCACTGACCTTTGAACCTAGAAAGCAAAACTTTTGAGGTTCTCTTTTTGATGTTGACAAGGAATAAGACGGATTTTCTAAATTTCCATGGGATATAATGTAGGACGAATGAAGTCGCTAGTAAAGTTCCAGTTGCTATATAAATATAAGTTAACGCTAACATAAATGATTATCATACGCAAACCTACTTTGACACTTATAATTTTTATAAAGTTAGTATTACCAGGAATCTAGAGACAAACTTGGGAGTAGGCGATAAGATTTATAACACTTTGATACACCTACGAGGTTTTCTTTAGTCCCTTGGAAATTCTACACACATTTTTTCTCTTAACCTTTATGAAGTTTCGCTTTAGGATAATAATACGTCTTCATTTTTGAAAAATATGTAACGATGATTATGTTGGTTTATATTACTACTTTCATTAATAGAACACCAACCATTTTGATATTTGTGGTACCTATTTTGCATTAACTTTTAGGTACCTACTATCAATTAATTATTCGTTTGAAAAGAAGCCTTTGACCTACATATTGGGCCCTTACAAGTTGATATTTAATAACATATTTATTGTTAAGAATAACTAATTACAAGGCTTAAAAGGGGCCACTTATACATAAAATTATACTCTACATAGAATTATTAAAATTGGTTGTTCTATTAATAATATTACATTATAAATTAATGTAGAATATTTATTTACGTACAGTTTTCTTCATCGCTTTCAAGTGTGGGCCATTCGATAAATCAAGTTTAATGATCAATTCACATAAAAAATGTATGACCATCCGGAAGCTTCTATTTTGTAGTAAACCTTTACGGGATGTTAAGTGGTGTATTATTATACAAAGTTTTATAGTCAAGAAATAAAATACCCGAAAACCTTTAGCAACATCATCAGAATTCAGTAACATAGCTGGTAATTGATTCATCAGCATCTCAGTTCAGAGTGCTTGAGTGCTTGAGGTGCCCTCCCCGGAGGGCCGTAACAATGACGTAGAATTAATGGTCCCTCACCCCTTGTAATTCGTTTCTTGCGAATAAAAGTCGCAAAGTTGCGGTTTTGATGTCTGTTGTTGAGATTTAGTCTTTCTCTACAGAGCTTGCATCGTCTTTAAAGTTAGATTAAATTCTGCTTTTGTTAAAACTTTTTAATTTATATAACATGTTCTAGTTTTTAATTTAACAACATTCATGTATTATCTACATTTATTTTAAATCTGATAACATTCATTCAATAATTACTATTATGTCATCCAAATAAACTAACTATGTTAATATAATGTCAATAAAGTCCCACACTATAATGCGTATTGTCCCATAAGTTTAATATTAATGAGTTGCAATCATATTCCCCAGATTACTATACATAAACTAAAATATTTTAGCTTATATTAACAAACAAAATGTTAAACGTCATTTGACGGTACCCGACGTGCATTGCTACTCGTATGATATATCTGGTTACACAGCGGAACAGACGTCCGATGCGGGATTAATCTGTTATCAGTACAGCACATAACGTTCAGCTTTATTAATATACTACAGATTGGATAGGATTGTCACTAAATACGGTGGTGTACTGTTAGGTTAGGTTAGTAATAGTTTATGATTGATAAATAAACGTTACGTGTTTTTGCATGCTGATTTTTCTTCAAGATGCAACTTATGTCATAAAAATAATTATAGTTTTAGAAGGAAAATCGTTCAAGTTGAATTCATTACACGAATAAACAGAATCCGAATATTTTACTTTGCGACATTCTATTTTATATAATTAATCCCGGTAGTTACGATTTTTTTCAGTCCCTAATGCTGGAGCTGCATCTGCGTCTATCGTGACGAAGCTTCGCACAGTGATACGACACGCAGATGTGACCAACCATTATCGGCTATCGTCGCGATAGTTCAGGCGGCGTAGCACTTATCACCCGGGTGGTGCTACATCAAAGGGGCTAATTAGCGTGGTGCGTGGTCGGACTGGCATTGTTCATTTTGACTGTTGTTTCCGGACAGAGTAGACGAGTTTTCTTTTTAGTTTTCAATAAGTGCATGAAGTAATAATTAACACACATGTAGTTATAGTAATGTAAGTCACCGTTCATTGCCAAAACAATGCAGTGATTATCTACTCTCTGGTCAAATGCCGTCTGGAACGGCCATCTTGGATTATTGCACGATAGCTCGTTAAAATTATGAAGCCGCTAATGTGACCACCTTATTAGCGCGATAAATTTTTAGCGAGCAGAACATACGAAGCTTCGGCACGCATTGCTTCGTCACGATCGACGCAGATGCGGCCCCAGCATTAGGCACTTCACAACTGATAAAGACGGAATCCAATGGATCACTTTTGTGATCTGTGTTTTTCGTCTATTGCCCACTGACAAATCTCTAACTATTTACCATTATTATCTTCCATCATAATATAATACACCAACGAAATAATCTACAGTATCCTCCTAAGATAGAAAAGAGTGAGGGATTATTACCATTAATTTAAGTATCTACCATCTAACCAGCTTACTTACATCCACTACAGAGTACGTAGATATTACTGAAATATTTATCAGTCGTAAAATATTTCAGTATCCCCTAAAAGTAAGTAGGTTATTGTGCTTATGCAAGGTGGGGTAGCACCTGTATTTTTACACTAGTATAGTTTTAGTTTGGTCCATTTTCTAGCTATTATATGGTTTTGGTATGTATGTACATGGTTTTGCTTTTTGGTGAGCTCTATACTAATAATACCTGAAATTTGTGTGCGATGGAGTGAATAATAATTATGGTAATCCAACTCGATTTCTTGGTATCGTGAAACGTAAGCAAGATAGCAAGATTTGTTTATAGAGTTACTGACAAAAACACGTTTACACTCGTTAAAGTTCAATATTTTCTTTAAGGCTAAGTAAACATATGACGATTATAACACTCTATTTTTAGGCCAAAATACGGAATAATACCATCAAAAAGCATTCTACAAATAAAAAGCTGTGCAAATCTACTCCCACAGTCACTACCAATTACAGCTACCCAACCACATTTTCCTCAGTTGTTAATATTAAGACACACGTAATCTGGTTATTGTACCAGCTATTACTGATGAATGTGTGGTCCATTTCAACTATTACAGCAGTAATAGGATTACATGTCCGTAATTGAAATGTGGGCAACCATAATAAGCAATGGAGCTTAGCATCCGACGAATTTAATTGTGTTATTTGATATTTTGTAGGCGTTATTTTAGTAAAATTTTAATGAATTAAGGATTTTGAATTGTTCAGGATGACCAAAGAGTAATTATTTTCAATTTAACTGATATATTATATAATTATTCAGTCGACCCGGATGGGGTTTACTGATATAGCATTTTTTTTTCGTGGTATTTCATAAATAGAACTTTATACAAGCTATGTTGGTTCCTAGAATTTCGTGACGAACTGAATTAAAATGTACGGCTTTTAATTAGGTACTTTTCATCACAGTGACGAACTGTTTTGCCTTTGAACAGAGAAAGTTCATTTACGACATGAAGAATCTAGATGAATGTCACTACATTATGAATTGCTGTTTTACCATTTACTTTTACATTAATCTCGGCTATGAATGAAACAGTGCTTCGCGCCAGAGACATTAAAATAAAATGAGTTAGAAAGATTTTTTAACCGACTTCTAAAAGGAGGGGGTTATCAATTCGGATTTTTATTATAATATTTCTTTTTTTTATATCTTTTCGGGCATAATAATATATAGACGGATTTGCAAAATTCTTTTTTTGTTTGACAGGGTATACTTCCGAGATGGTTCCATTGTCAGGTCAGAATCTAATGATGGGATCTTAGAGAAATCGAGGAAACTCTTCAAATATTATAGGCACAGATTTGGGTATTTTTTATAGTAACTCATGCAGTTGATCTCGGAAAGCACCATTTGGTGAAGTGGAACTGATCATGAAAACCACAGATGGCCACCGGAACTACTCAATAATAAGTATTTCACGGGTTGCGATTCGATTACTTTAATATGCACGTCACAATGCTTATGGATACTTGGAGCAGATGGTGATGTACCAGGAGAACTCCTCAATGATTAACGCTCCTGCATCGGGAAAAGCAATATTTTGTAAAAGGTGATGAGTAATTGACATGAGGCTATTGTAACTTAGATAAATTACAAATTGACCCACTAAAAAGCGAGAAATAAAAACTTTATTACAAAAAAAACAACCGCAAAACAACACTGTGAAAAAAAACTTAAATTTCGGAAATCGGAGTCTTTGGTTTTGTATTTTCGTTATTTGCCACCGACTTCTGAAATTTAAGTTATTTTTCACGTTGCAGTGTTTTTTTGGAAGTTGGTTGTTTTTTTAACAGTTTAAAACCGAATATTCAAACATTTGAAGCCTTAGAAATCGACAAACACGCCGTAATTGTTGATGCAATTGACCTTATTTTTGTCAAAAAGACCGAACATTCTAAATACAAAATGATAAATTGTTGGTGTCTCGGACAATTTGCCGATTCATCCTACGCACTGCTTGTACCTATAGGGCTCTCCGGCTATTTGAATAAGGCGGCCGCCAGTCATCTGTATCTATATATTTAGCTCCATATTATCTGTCTCGAGGGCCACTTATACATTACTGTAATTAATTAGCCCTGTGTATAATAGAGGGTTTAATTCATTCAGAGTTAATTGCGTAATCGCTTTGTGGAACTATGTTTAGATATTACTTAATTATATGTGCCTGTTATAGGACTATATTTTGTGAAGAATTTTGCAAGTTAGTGTATAGTGGATTATACTTTGATCCCTACCTGTCATGTCTTTACTAAAAAATTAAAATGTTTAATGCTTATTATTGATTTCATTAAGCTAACTGAAAGACATGTTGCTATAAATGTAAGACATCAATCACAAGCCAAAAAAAAAACATAAAATAGAACTTTGTTACATTTTTTTATTGAAGTAGGTCCTTATCCTCTTATAAGGAATATAATCCAAATAAATATCAAATCCAGTTCTGAACACGGATCTTTTTCGCAACTCTTCATCAGACGATCTAATCAAGTGCCTGACTACTAGTCGAAATCGAATTCCAATTGACATTTTCTGTGTCCCTCACGTGAAATGAAACAGTTCTCAATTGCCACTAAAGTTACACGGTATCGCCACAAAATAGATAGTTACAGAAGGTCAACTCCATACAGTGAGCAAAAACGCACGCACACATACACGAATGAATGGCGATCTCGTTCCAGTCGCGAGTGCATTTGTACTCGCTGTACCTGAAGTGTGTCTATGTGTACGTGCGTTTATACTCGTTGTATGGAGCCGACATTCTGTACTATTCTGTGGTTTCTCTGTGTGTCGCAGATTGGGTAATATAATTAGGCTAGGACAAACTTGTTTTGAGACTGAACAAGATGTTAATGAACGAATAACAGAGTTGTTGAGACTAATTTAGAAAGCAATTGTTTTTGTTCGTAACGTAGAGAATTGAGTGTTTTTACTATAAACCAGTTAAGTACTGATTCTACAAACTGATTTTAAAGTGCTAAATCCGTGTTCTTCTCTAGTATAATGAACTATATTATATATTATTCAGTCAGTTTTAAATATTTCCTACAAAATGTTAACATTTCTACTTGATAGCTATCATAAATCGTTTATTATTTGAGGGGATTGTCGCTGCTATCCGAAATAAAAACTTTTTCTTAGATTGGGTAAAAAAATAAAAAGGTATATATTATACATCTGTACCATTGTAAATAATCCTAATCCTAACTATAATATTATAAATGCGAAAGTGATTTGTTTGTCTGTTTGTTTGTTACGCTTTCACGCTAAAACGGCTGAACGGATTTGGATGAAATTTGGCACATGGGTAGACCATGACCTGGGCTAGAACAAAGGATACTTTTTATTCCGATCATTCAAAGGGCTCAAGACTTATGCGGGTGAAACCGCGGGCCACAGCTAGTTATTTAAATAAACTTATTATTTCAATTTTATTAGCGAACTGAGCGCCTAAACAAGTGACAATCGCTTTCCGAACGTTTTGGATTTCAGCAGCGACTATAAAAAAGATTGACATATGCTTTTCGGTAGCTTATGTCATTCATATATGTTTTTGGCTTTGCCATCATCGTTATCGCTGAATGAAGAAAGTCACTTTGTCTTTGCCCTCAGGGTGTGCCAGACATTTAAGTACCTATCACTCATAGAAGTGAGAGTGAAAATCAGAATTGTATTATTGATATTAGTCTGTAAAGCCATTTATATAAAATGATATATAGAAATTCGAAGAACATGGCGTTAGAACCTACTACTATTTTTGGTATTGACTAAGTATTTCAGCAATAAGTTTTATTTCTCAGTTGCAATCACTATTTACAATCACATACTTCTTCTTCTTAAGAATAACTGCCCGCGTCTTCGTCTGCATGAAATTCAGAATTGGGTCCAAGTTTTAAAATAAATTGATAACAGTCGTTAAGCCATGAAATTTACCGGGATAAATGGTATACTATGTGTTAATCTGGAATTTAAACTATAATATGTGTGTCAAATCCGTTCAACCGTTTTTGCATGATTGAAATGCAACAAACATCCAAACGTACCAACTTTCACATTTATTATATTAGTAGAATAGCACAAATTACACTTTAGAAATTGATACTTTTGATTTCATTACTTTTCTAATATGTAGGTAGTTTTTTTGTCTTCATTGCTTCCGTGAATCATACCATAGTATTATTACTAGAGAAACATTTCAAAGACTATAGAGCTAGAGAAACCACTGAACCATCCATTTCGCCAAACAGTAACATCATTGACACTTCTCCATCGGTTCAATTGTCAACTTTGGCTTCAAAAAAAAAGAAAAGCTAAAGAAAAACATCGTTTATCTCTTTTGAAAATAAAATACAATAATAACGTAACGTTATTTTTATTATGGAGGAAGCGAATGGGTGCTTTCCAGAATTTATTGTAAGTAATATATTAAGTTTTGAGAAAGTACCGACCAGTCGTTATGGTAGATTTCTTAATAAAGCTATGAAATCATTTCTAGAAGGTAAAAAGCATGAGATATAATATCAAATTATAAAAACTTCAAGATTAGTGATAGTAAAGCATCATATATCTAATTTTCTGAGATGACTCTAGCAGTTTCATTTTATCGTTAGTAATAGCTGACCGCAATTTTCTTCGTCGATGAAAGGCGGAAAGCTGTCTTCTAAAATTGAGGACCTAGGAGCTTAAGTGCACGTTTCTTTTAAAGTTTGATTTGTGGGACTATTGCATTAAATTTATCAAGGGTCAATTGTCTGTCGGTACTGTCAGAAAGGAAAATTTCGCATTTTGATGGGTTAAGATCCAAGCCAATGGATTTAAATTGTTGTTTGAGGAGTTGTAGGTATTTCAAAACGGTGTCTACATTACCTTCTAGCTTTCCATCATCTAAATACCACACGTAAAATTTTGGATTTAGTTTCTGGATAATTGGATGATAATATATTGAAAGTGAAATTAAAATTAATTTCACTTTTTTGTGAATACCGTGATTATTTTGTTACACAAAGGAACCACATGCAAAAAAAAAACAGGCGAATTGAGAAACTCTTCCTTTTTTAAGTTGGTTAAGAATTGATTGCGTCGTTTTGACCCTCTATGCATAGTAAGTACTGAAAAGCTCTTTGTCAAAATCACTGTATGAGACTAAACATTTTGACATTCACTTTTTCCTTTCAAGCGACTAATTTCAGACCAATTAGGCTGTTTCCCAGTCAGCACAAAGATGTAACTTAGCGAATACGCAGAAATTTCACCGAAATTTTCAGTTGCTCGACTCATTATTTGGCTCTAGTTCAAAATGGGGAAAGAAAGCTAGAAAAAACGTCCCTTTGTAGGTTTTTCTTTTACAAAAAGTAAGTTGAACTTCAATTCTTATAAAAATAATTAATAGTACTCAAGACTCAAAAGGAAGATCAACAGTTTTAGATTTTAGTTTTTAACGAACCGAGTCTTTATACCTTACAGACAGACCTACGATTTTAAAGGTCATGAATTTGATATGGTTACCTGCCTTCTCAATCCTAGTTGATCTAAGTTCAAGCACTTAAAACTATGTCATTTTAGAAATGTACATCTTACCCCAGACATTTCACATGACACTTAACTTTAAGATGTTCTCAAAAGTATTTTTGTCGCCACAACATACCTTGAAGTGACTGAGACAGCATGAGAGTTAGCGGAGACTAAAAATTGAGAATCCAAGCGACAGACTAAGTTTAGGCTCTATGTCTCTTTACTTGAGGTCAATGTATTAATTTGACATTTAAAGCAAGAAATCAATTTAGTCCAGACCTCTATCAATTAGCTGAAGTTGTAGCAGATTCAAATTACGTTGATATCTGTGCCGTCCTCTGGGCCAAGCAATAAGGCGTTCATTTCCTCAATATATATCAACTAACGAGATAGTTTCACTTGACGTGGGACGGCGCACAGCCATGAAATTACTTTCAAAGGATTTATGGCCTAAAATAGTTTGCGTTGGTTTAAGTTTTTGTTTAATGTTTTGGATTTGTGTTTCGAAAGTTTGCCAATTGAAATTGAAACTTAAAGTATTTTAAATCTTTGGAGGTTTAGTATCGTTTAAGTAGTTTACTTGGAACTTGAAGCAATTAAATCTGAAGTTTACTAGTATTTAAGTTTTGCTGTTATTTGTTTTGTTTATTGCTTTGAATTGTTTTACTGTACAGTATAATTATTAAATCATTAATATTTGTACAGTGGAACCGTTTATTTTCGACTCATTAATTCCGCATCATCAGCATCTGTGTAGGCTTTTACCAACTGTGTTGGGGTCGGTTTCCAGTTCAATCGATTTCAATGCTGTATAATGGATGCATCTGATACCAGTATTTTACGTTCATTCATGACGCATTGTGCTCAAATGAATTAAATTCTTTACTGTAAATAGGATATCGGAATCACTTTTACACGTCATATTATTTCCTATCTGACTAGCTAGACAAGATCTGGCTGGCTAGAGAAGATCTCTTTTAAAGTCCTGACATAATCTTAGTCAGATCATGTGAGGACTACTTCTGACACTAATGTAGACGACATTAGTGTTGGAAATGGTCTTTAGAGGAATTAATTACATAGATTTTAGTGACCCGTCCAGTCAGTAAACGTGAAGCCTAACTCTAGGGTACCTAGTATCGGTGTTTTGGACGTTTTTAATGAAATATTAATTCAACTTTAACTACTAAAGGAGACCATAGGATTTTAAAAGCACTTGGCCTAATTTAATTCTGTTTCCAACGGATTTTTATGTTTCAGACGATTAGTCTAATGGAGAGTAATTAAATACGTTTCAAAGTATAGTTAGTTTCCTTTTCTGTTCATTAGAAAAGCAAAACATAATGGGGATAAAACTTTCAAGCTATAACATCATGCTTGACCTCCTCGAAAGGTTGGCTAGAGGTGCACACGATCATTAAATTAAGTTAAAAAAAATACAAATTATAATGAATTTTACAAATTGAAGAAAGACCTTCAATCGACTTTAAAAGTTATATCTACTGGGACAAATGATCAAGAAGCATCAAAATATAGAACTTATACCAAAAGGCACAATTATTTTAGGATTGTATAATATCCTAAGCTATTTACCATTACATCTTCTCATCTTCTCTAACCCTTTTATTCAATTCCGTACGAGACTTTTAACCAGCTCGGAGTCTCAAGACCTCTGTGCGACACAAGCCGCCTATTAATACAATTGTATCCACTTCTATTTCCTTCTGTTTTGTTATTTAGTTAAATGTTTCTGTACTTTTCATCGTATTTGTGAACATATTTTTTTTTTGTAACAAAATCAACTAACGAAAACTAAAGCGTCCTGTAATCATTAAGTCCTCTGCTAGTGCTGTGCACTTCTGTAAGTGACGAGTTCACAATACTTAAAACTATATGTGATTTTTCTGTGTATGTTTAAGTGAGTAAGTCGTTGAAGAGCCAAATAAATAAATTACATTACAGCGAAATGTAGGCATGATACTGTTTTACTTTAAGTAAGTGATCTGCTAAACCAAAACATATTCCCGAAATACATTAGAGTCTACAAAGACATACCGAGAATAACTGCCCCTTAGTACTCCCACGAATTTACGTAAATACACATAACCATGTTCAAGGAATTTTGCTCTAATTTTTCCTATGAATATACATGTATGAAATCTGTATCTTTAGACATCAATTATTAAAAACTTTTTTACAAAAAAAAACAACCGACTTCCAAAAAAAAAACACTTAAAAGAGAAAAATAACTTGAATTTCGGAAGTCGGTGGCAAAAACAATAGTATTTTATTTGATACATATATAGTAAAATATACCTACCGTAATATATATGAAAGCAATTCATAACTATTTCCCTATTCAACTATGCGAACTGCGAACCATCTTAAAATATAACTATATGGATCTGTATTTTCGTTTTTGCCACCGACTTCCGAAATTCAAGTTATTTTTCTCTTTTAAGTGTTTTTTTTTTGGAAGTCGGTTGTTTTTTTTTGTAAAAAAGTTTTTATTTTTCACTTTTTAGTTGTGTTTATACCTACCCCGCACAAATTCGTATACCAGTCGAATAATGGAAACATATCAAAAGATTTTTCAAAAATTAACGAATTTTTCCAAGCGCCCCGCTGGTGGGGCAAAGAGGAATGCCTAAAAATTATCAGTGGAATATGCCCCACTAGTTCGACTTGGTGGGGCAGATTCCTCTAGTCTAAAATCTTTATGGATTCTGCCCCACAATGGTTGGCATCTTAGAAATGTGTAGGTAGGTATGCTCGTATTTTATATTTGTTTGGAAAAGAAAGAAATGTATAGTTAAGTAAAATATATATTTTTTGGTAATTTAATATGTTATGATGGCCCAGAGGTTAAGGCCTCGCCTCTCATGCATGAGGTTGTGGGTTCTAATGTGACTATTTCAATTCATATGAACTTTCTGAGTTTATCTTGGACATTATTGACATCAGTGAAGGAAAACATCGTGCGGAAACATGGACTTATAGTTAATATTAGTCTGAAATCACCAACCCGTTTTGAGCAAGCGTGATGATCAGTGCTCGTTCCTTCTCTGTATGAGAAGAGGCCTTTGCCCTGCAGTGGGACAGCAATAAATTAAATTAAAATTAAAATTCATTTATTTTGGATAACGAGGATCCATATTTTGTTAGTAATACAAACTGCTTATATTCTAGTGTTAGTAAAAGTGATATAAAAATAATTTCAATTGCAAAAGGCTGACAAGGCAGGAAAACATATTTCCTACCTAATCAACCTCCGCACAAAATCCCTTATATTTGGAGTATAGCTCTCCGCCACTGCTCTCAGGATATAGTTGCTACTACCCCGCACTCTGCATAGCAGCGACGCCGTCTTTTTGCGTATTATGGCTTGAAAACCATCTGTGTGGCCCTCAACAAACATTTCCGAGGCGCTACAGAAACGGGGCAGCCGCAACAACATCCTGAAAGTATTGTTATATTGAACGCGCAGGACATCCAGCGATCTCTTAGTGTAGTTGACCCATAGATTGCTCGTGTAAAAACTCTGACAGTAGGTCTTAAAAAGAGTAATTTTGACTAGGTCAGAGCACCGAGCAAATCTACGGACCAACATGTTACCTCTGACCGCCAGTACCCTACGCTCCCTCTCAATATCTATATCATCCTTAAGGTCGTCGGTGATGAAATGTCCAAGGTACTTGAACTTAGACACCCTGTTTAAAAGGAGCCCATTCAACTAATAAGTTCCGGTACAGAGTCCGGACACCTACCAGCGGCCTTAAAGATCATATATTCACTCTTAGTGACATTATAAATAAGTCCATGTGAAGCAGCATATGTCTCACAGACTCTGAGCAATTCCCTGATTGCCCCAGCCGTCGGGCCCAGCAGCACCATGTCGTCCGCATAGCTGATGCTATTGACGCTCACACCATTTATTCGACATCCGACAGCCATGCCGCTGAGCTCGGTGACGAGGCCATCAACATACAGATTGAAAAGCCTAGGGGATGACAAACCCCCCTGTCTCACACCGCATTCCAATCTGTATGCCGGAGAGAGTGCATTAGACCATCTGACTTGGTTTTGTTGATTGGCATACCAGTACTGGAAGATCTTCAGTATTTCAGCAGGGGTACCCCTGTCCCTCAACTTGTCCCAAAGCACATTATAGGAAACAAGATCGAAGGCCTTCGAGAGGTCTAGGAAACAGGCGTACACGGGCGTCTTACGGTCGGTATAATATTGAATTATACCGACCGCAATAGGCTGGTATTATTATTTTATTATTAATTTTTATTTACTAGTTGTTTCTGGAAGGAATCGGGTTGTAAATCATACGTTAATTACACGATTTGTTACAAATAAAATAAAATCTAACTAAATACAAGTCCTAGTTACATTTTACTTACATATAAATTTCTTTCTTTTCTAATCAAATATTAAATACGAGCATACCTACTTACACAAATTCTAAGGTGCCAACCCTTGTGGGGAAGAATCCATGCCATGGGGCAGAATGCATTTGCCCCACCAGTGGGGCGACTTGATGGGGCAAAGTGGAATGATTGAAATTTTTGTGGGTGAAAAGGGGGGATACGGTTTGTATGAAAGATATTATTCATTTGGTTTAGAAAACGTGGTATAAACTTATCTAAGTAATAATAAAGATGGAATCATACATTGTTCAAAACTGGCTTGAAAGTGTAGAAAGGGGGTTACAAATTTTTTTGCATCCCAATGACATCTATTGGCCCAAAATGGTACACATTTTGGAATACATTTTTCTACATTCAATTTAACAGAAATAACATTTTTGAAATTTAATTACAGTCCTATTAAAATTGTAAATATAATATTATCACGATGTAACATTTAGTTTTTGTTTCATTGCAATCGTCTCATACAATAAAAAGATATGCTAATTTAAAGTTTTCAAAGTGAGACCCATACCACCAACAAGTACTACGTTCCAGGCGGCAAGGGGTTACGGAGATGTGGAGCGTATGCTGCCTCTAATATTAAGCTGGGCGGTCACAGTCCATAAATTACAGGCTACCACCCCCGAAAGAGCTGTGATCGACTTTGGTAAAAAAAACTTTGCAAAAGAGCAAATATACGTCGCGCTTAGTCGTGTCAGAAGTTTGGAAGGCATAGTTTTATCAGAGTTGGACGCCAACAAATTATTAAAGCGACCACACGGCCGCAGATCATTGACGGAAATAACGAGGCTACAAAATCTGTCTTCTGTCAATCAAGGCCACACATAACATACGACTCAAGTAGCGCAATTTGATGCCGGGATACTACCATTAAAATCATTTATAGCCAGAGTACATCTCATGGCAATTCGAATAAGCCCAAACACGGCTAGGATACATTGTTTTATGACGGAGTTCCGGTGCCGTCCTTCCGGCTTCATCTTCAGATCAGTTCGATGGTCATTAGAATTATTTATTTAAACGTGCTTCACTGTCGTTTAACTATCTTAATCGAGATATCTTATCGCCACCCGTGAAATACTTATCATTGAGTAGTTCCGGTGGCCATCTGTCTTCTTCATCAGTTTCATTTCACCAAATGATACCTTCTGAATGCAAATGCTTAATTTGTTGCTGAAAATACCTAAATCGCTATGTGTGTGCCTATAATATTTGAGGAGTTCCCTCAATTCGTCATGGATTCCATCATCAGAACTGATTTTTTTTTTTTATTGGGACCAATCTGGCCGTATATCCTTTCAAATCACAAAATAATTTTCCAAATCGGTTCATAAATGGCGCCACCCGTGGAATACCTATCATTGAGGAATTCCGATGGCAATCTGTGGTCTTCTTCATCAGTTCCACTTCACTAAATGATAATTTCTGAATGCAAATAATTAACTTGTAGCTGAAAATAACTAAATCGCTATGTCTGTGCCTATAATATTTGAAGAGTTCCCTCAATTTCTCATGGATTCCATCATCAGAACTAAATTTTGATAAAAATGGGACCAATCGGAAAGTGTATCCGTTCAAATAAAAAAATAATTTTCAAAATCGGTTCATAAATGACGGAGATATGAGGTAACATACATTAAAAAAAAAAAAAAAAAAAAAAAAAAAAAAAATACAACCGAATTGATAACCTCCTCCTTTTTGGGAAGTCGGTTAAAAATCGCACGGCGCTTCAAAGTCTCGTTAACATTTTAAAGAGTTGGATCACGTTTTTATTCTTGATCTTAAATTCCAGCGCCATGTTTGAACGAATCAAAGCATGATAACGAAAATTAAAAGCTCAGCACTTTCAGCGCTTCTTTTATAACTTAGATTGTTTTCCTGCAAATACATGCACGTTGCGCTAAAGCACTCGAAATCGCTGAGCGACGTTATTACGAGTGATTCCAGCCGGAATCAACTGTCAAACTCGTGCATGGAATTAATAAGTACCTACTATCGTAATTATAATTCGAGCTTCATAAAAAATATACGATATTAGCACTTAATAATTCCTAATTGGTGTTCCTTTTATACTAATAACTTGAAGGTCAGCAATTCACCTACACTTATCTTTATTATAATACCGTCCATTGTTATAATTATTTTACCTTATTCATACCCGTAATAACGTTCTATTAATAAATTATATCAACGTGTATCGACTTCAATCACGTCACTGACTCGAACAAAGCTTATTTTTTAAGCTTACTACCTACTACTTAAGGCGTACTTATTATAAATGTCAACAAAAAAACCTTACAAGTATCGTTATTCCAAGGATGCTACTGATGACCGAAACATTGGAATGCGATTACTTTGCCGAGTTTTATGAGTTTTCTAAAATAACAGCAGAAAATTTGAGCGCTCTTAGATTAGGAAGCGACCGGTATCAACTGTATGCGAAGTGTACGCGTACTTCAGTACGCGAGTTTGTTTGGAGAGAAAGCTAAGTTTGTATCTCTGCGGGTTTCCTGGTAGCCATAGAAATTTATAAATGATAAAGAAACGCTTTATATAACTCTTTACGTTTCACGTTTACTGTCTATAATTTTTGATAATCATTTCGTCTACCTGCATTTGTTTTATGTCTGCGTCTATGAAAGCATATGTATTGCTTTTCATGTACCTATTCAAGAAAATGTAAAAAAAAAAAAATTGTTCAATTTTTGTAAAAAATCTGTAATTATAAAAATACCAGCCTATTATTTATTACCCCACTGCAGGGCAAAGGCCTCTTCTCATATAGAGAAGGCACGAGCACTGATCATCACGCTTGCTCAAGACGGGTTGGTGATTTCAGACTTATATTAACTATAAATTCAGGTTTCCTCACGATGTCTTCCTTCAGCGATGTCAGTAATTTCAAAGATAAACTCAGAAAGTAGGAACATATTATGAATTGAAAAAGTCACATTGGTACTTGTCTGGATTTGGACCCACAACTTCGTGCATGAGAGGCGAGACCCGATTATTCAAGTATAATTTTTAATGAAAAAAAAAAATCAGTAATGTTCCTTCTTAGTGTTATGTTGAAAAAGGTACTCGTATTTATTTTATCAGTCTTCAAAATACCGTATAGTAATACTCTTTTCTTGAAATTTTGCAAACATTTAATCTCCTCGTACAGTGAGGCACGTGAGTGATGTCAGCTTAAGATAGGTTCGCACGGCACACTCCGCATGTAGCAGCGACACGTTTCACACTACTTTATCTTTTCATCGTTACATAAATAACTCGTGCGGGAGTTTTCTTGGTTTACGTTCCAGTGAGAGGTTGAAACTGTCTTTATGAAAATGAGAGAAGTGTTACATTTCTTAAGATGCGTACAGACAGTACGACCACTAGACCACTAGAGCAACGTAGCAGTCATTATTCAGTCGGTCGTGACTGCTCAGCATAAAGCAAACTTTTTAGTTCAATAAAAGCTTGTTTAAAAAAGTATTTTACTTATATTTTATTTACACAATAGAACTACTAGTTTAGACTGTTAATGCTGCTGTCGAACTATCACGGCCCTTTCAGGAGGAAAAGTCTTACAAGTCTTTGCCCGCGAAATCTCAGATCAGAATTCCATATAAAAATATAACCCCTTGAATTCATAAATTGGGTAGTACTGCTGTTACTCTGCCAACCGACTCCGTCCCGCCCGCCAGCTTTAAACTTTCTTAGACTATGTACTATTTACCTAAGCTAATTTTATGATTTTTATTAGTAACCCACAGCCGCAGTCGGGTTTTTTAACCGACTTCCCAAAAAGGAGGAGGTTATCAATTCGGTTGTATTTTTTTTTTTTTTTTGAAAGTTGCATAGGTATATTAATTATAAGGTTTAAACATGTGGTTATTTTTACTACTAAAGTTATTTCAAACGGATATAAACAACTTTAGTGATATACATTTAATTAGTCGCGTCGGCTCCATTGAACGCCACGAGACTTTTTGTATCATATTTTAGCCGATATTATACGTACCAGTAGCTTATTCGTTCCAGTAGCTTTCTAACTCACGCGCCCCTCCATTCTCAGCGTTCCGCTACCCACAGCGTTAACTACACGTGCTGCACGGAGGTGCTTGGGGTCCAACGGACCCCGCGTGACTACTTAAGTAAGTGAGCTCGAGATCAGCTCACAATAGCCTATAAGACGCTCCGTGGCGCTATTGACGCTCCTGATCTGCTCGATGTGCTAGCGCGTTTCTCAATCCCAGACAGTTACTGCCGGGGCAGAAGGCACAGGCTGTTTGCCGTACCTCCATGTCGTACTGTACATGCTAAGTCACCAATTCGGCGTTTAATGATCTCTTGGATTCTAACCCAACAGGCGACCTGTTTGCGGATGGATGGACGAAGATCTTATTTTATGTTTTCATGTTTTTATTTTGTATATTTTAATGTGTTATAATTGTCTCTTTTATTTTTATATTTTAGTTACTGTAATTGGTTGTAACACAACCTTTGTAGCTAAATAAATAAATAGAAAAACGAAAACCAAGTGTGGTAAATGCGACAAATTTATGTGTAATAAACATCACACTAAACTTTGTGATTCAAGTATTTTGCCAATTAATTGATAAGAATATTTAAATACTGTTTAACGAGTTTATAATATGTTGTTTTCTAGAAGCATTATTTTTGTTATGTTAAGATGTTGTACTTAAAGTTCCTATATAAAATAAATATTTGCACTTATTTTATGTTTCTTTTTCACAAATAAACTCTGGGGTCCGCAGAGACCCCATGCGACTAATAGTGATTATTTTGGTGCGACTAAGCGAGCTAAAGGTTAATTATTGGCATTGGTCCAAATCTACTGGACCAATTTTGTTGAAATTTGGTACACATATTAATTTTTCTGACCCAAGCAAGGACGTGTAACGTAAATAAATAAATTTTGAATATGGGGGTCACTTTTCGGGGGAAAATTGGAAAATTAAAAAAGTTTTGCGGACTGTACCGTGTGACATATCAAATGAAAGAACTTGTTGCGAGGATCTCAAATACTTTTTTTTATAATTTTTAAATAAATACTTTTAAAAACATTTAAGAAAATATATGAAAATTTACCCCCTTCTCCGAAGCTACCGAGACAAAAATTTTGGAAAAAAATCAGAGATTGGTTCTTTACTCATAGATTACAGGGAAAGCTATAAGAAGTCTAAGGTCTTAATATAAAATGGTAAATCTCTCAATATTGTGCACACAAACTTACATTTGCAGTTGGAATGTATCAGAGAACATGTTTTCCAACTACAATGTCAATTTGTTGTTTGGAATAAATTCATCCCAACTACGAAACTCTTCATTATGCGTGGTTCAACACGCACTTGGCCGGTTTTTTTTCTACTCACGTTCCAAACAAAAACGAACACAAAGATAAATAAACAGTCAGCGAAAATTAACACACCACTTCATCACTGCTGACCCAGAAATGAAAGTAAAACATCAGAGTGACTGGCCATTCCCAAAACAACGAGGGCAAACTAAAAATATATCAGGAAAAAAGAAGCCTTTCTATTTTTGGTTCAGGGCTTCTTTATGAACACGTTGTATTTCAGAGCTTTTGTAGGATGAAATTAATTTTGGTTGGTAAATTTACTTTGAATTTGGCTTGATTTGTTTTGATTGGTCCACCTTTTTTGTTGTATATCTTGATCATTTTATGACCTTGAAAAAATGTCCCTGCAGTTTCCACAAAGATAGCGGTCGCTATACGACCTAATTCGCTCGCAAACTCCTAATGTCGTCTCGAGACGCGCGCGACGTGCTTTCAAAGCACGGGATTTTTTCGAGCTTGTTAAGTATTTTTGACCGTCTAGGGACGCCATTAAGACTGCAACCGAATCCGTTCGTAAAGCGATTGCTATCTATGTCGAGACGGCCGCTCCTGGCCCAGGCTATAATCATAGCGATTTATTTACTTGGCGTTTTCATATCATTTAATCATGTTTCCTTCCTAAGACAGAAGTTTGAATTGATTAATTGTATCGTCTTTCTGAGTATTATGTATCGACTATAAAGCTACCATTTAGGTACTGTCTTTCATGTTCACTCAAATATCTCGCTGACGGTGGCGCGTGTGTTGGATCATTTAGCTCCCTTCAAAATGGTTGAGCTGAATGGTGCGGGCGCCGTCAGTAGGGGCTGGTCATCTCATAGCTGCCACGGCATATTTTAATTTAATTTAATTTTTAAATTGTTTTTTTTATTTATATTACGGACGCTTTTAATGTTTTGCATCGTTCTCACATGTATAACTTCAACATGAATGATGTAACCAATTTTGTAATCAATATTTTGTAAAAGAACGGGTGAGAAACTTCTTGCCCGTTCTTCTACATAGGCACCTACTACGCTTTGGAATGGGTAACCAGCTTCATCTTTCTGACTGACCGACCCCTAGACAATTCAAAAGTGCCTGTAATTGGTTTATTTGAAATAATTTTTTTGAGTTTGTCGTTTAAGATTAAGGGATTGCACTATAGTAGTAATTTTCTTTTGCAACCATTTTTTTTGTAAAATAAATATAAAAATAAAATAAAAAAATATATAAAATAAAATAATATAATAATATATAAATATTTTGTAACTAATCAAGGAGGTTGAATTTACTAACTGATAAAAATTCAAATTCATTTATTAAACTTACACATAGTTCACAAGCATACAAGTAACATGACATGAGATTCTAACCAACAGAAAACTTAGACAGATTGAACAGCGGGTCCCAAACTAGGCACAGCCTGTATTTTGGTGACCCAAACACTACACAAAGTTAGCAATTTAAAAGGTTCTACTAGCGCAAGATTGCTTTTGATAAAATAACAATATATTCATTGTGTAAACTACTTTTACTTCTTCAACTTAGTATAACTAAATATGTATATACTGTTACTGTTATTATCCCACTGCTGGGCAAAGGCCTCTCCCCATGACTCCCAGTACTTGCGATCCGGAGTTCGTGTGGACCACTGGCCGTTGGTTTTGTCCAGTTCATTCCGCCATCTTCTACGGGAATTTATTATGTACACATTGAATAAAAAATATAAACTTAACTAAAATTTACAACAAACTAAAATAAGGTGTCGAATAAAGGTTTTCTTATTTCCTTCGAAGTCAATAATAGCAAGCTGTGTTGCACAGACAATGTCTATTGTACTTATTGTTGGACAGGATGAAATTATTTACTCTTGTCGAGAGCAGAATGAGTGGGAGAGTAAACTCGAGTTGTAACTATTCTATATGGAGAGAAATGTGGAATATAATTATGACTAATTATGTATATATCCTGAATATATATACTGAAATGATTATTGCCCTTTTTACTGATACTTTTTGATTCATCTATATGACGGAGAGGGTATGTGTCTCTTTCGTTATTATCATCCATATTTTACTACTGGCGTACTATGGGTACTTAGTGTTGGTTATAGCGCAATAGAAAAACCGTTTGTAGTTCAGATCCAATTATAATTTACGATCAAATCAATCACACCAGCAATTTACACACTGTAGGTACACAACAAAACTATACAGAACGCACGACAGTTTTTAAACGTGTTTACAGTTCGATAAACTCTCTGCTTATCCCCAGCTGGTCCGAGCATTATGAGTTGACTCTGTCGAGCGTTGCTAGGCTGCGCTGGAGCTCCGATTAGTCAAATCATTGAAGTATTTCCGACATATATTTATACAAATATTAGAAATTAAAATCGCTTTTCGTGTCTGTCTGTGTGACCGCGCTGTTCTTTTGAACTACGCAACGGATTTTAATGCGGTTTTCACCATTATTTAGAGAATTTAGACATTTTTAAGTAAGTAAGTAATCATTAATTTACAAAAAACAGCCTAAATGGGATGGGTATGGCTATTACAAAAGAGTAAGACCCCTGCCCTTCAAACTAGGAAAATCCTGTATCTTGAAGGACAGTGTTCTTTAGTGGGATTGACACCTTTTTACAAAATATTTATAACTGCATAATAATTCTGATGTTAACATTTTATTGGGTGAGTTCAATGGTTAATTGTGTGTGTGTGTTTATGTGTGTGCGTGTGTGTTTGAGTATGGTATACTTAGTAAAAAACAATCTGTCGTGGAAGTGAAGTGAAAAATTTGGTATTTTAGTCATTAATTTGTAGAATAAATGAGTTCCTCTGTATCAGAATAGTTTAGATTTAAGAGAAAATCCAACAATTTTCTTTTCAATTCAAAATTATTAAGATTATTTAATGTTATTTTTTTTTGAAGCTTCTTGTATAGTCTAGAACTTAAGATGAAATATTGGTGGGTAGCAAATGTGGTCCTGTAACGCTCGACTTGGCATACTCGAGCAGACCTACGTCGAGTAAGAGTACTTGTCTTGGTGGCACGGAGGCATGTTTGCGAAGAGTAGAGCGGAAAACAAAGAGTTGTCTGACAGTGAGCAACTTGCAGTCCTGATATAATTGTTCAGTCGGGTACCTAAACGGTTTGCGTAGCATCACCTTCAGAACAGCTCTTTGAGTCCTCTCAAGTGGTAGAAGAGATGTTTTTGTTGCTCCTCCCCATGCAGTCACACAGTATGTCAGTAGTGACTGGCACAAAGAGTAGTATACAGTTTTAATAGTGTCGATGTCCGCTGAGTTTCTAAGTAGCTTAACGATGTAAATTACTTTGCGAACTCTAGATGTATGTGATGTTCTGTTTGTGCCAATTTAAACGCTCGTCTATTACTACTCCGAGATATTTAATATGTGAACCTTTGCTCAATTGTGGACAGGTACAGTCAGGCTTTAAGTGACAACTGTGGAATTGTGTATTAAATTCCCGTGGAGGCTGGCTTTTCTTGCTTATAGAAAATGGTATAAATTTAGTTTTTTCGAGATTAAGAGTAAGAAGATTAGTAGCGAACCAGTTTGATACCATGACAAGACAGTTCTCCGCGTGTCGTTTTGTTTCATTCCAATCTGAACCATGCACAATAAGCGCTGTATCATCTGCATAAGTAAAAACATTACAATTTGTAAGTATTAGTTTGCATAACTGGTTTATACATATAGACTAGAAAGAGTGTTGGTCCCAGGATACTTCCCTGTGGTACTCCGTAATTACCCAAGGGGTAGTCATTGCTTTTGCAGTTATTTATAATAACACTTTGCATTCTGTCTGTGAGATACCTAGCTTTTAAATAGATTTAGTGGAGTTCCTCTTACACCGATATTCTCAAGTTTAAGTAGTAGTAATACATTACAAATAATAAAGAAATATCCATGTTTTTTCAAGTCATAAAAACCGTGCGAAACATGTGTCGCAAATATCTTTACAATATTATGGACAATCACTTCACATCATCACCTTTATCTTCCCAGTCCAGTGTTACCTATGCGAAATTACTGCTTCGCAAACTGTCTAAGGTTAATCCATATCTTACCTTAAATTATTTATACCGTACAAATCACTACTACCTATTTTTTGTATCAATACAGCCTTAAACCTCATTCATGACCAATACAACTCACTACTCATACAAATAAACACACTTCACAAAACGGCTTTCACGACTGCAGCTCGACTTTGAACATCCATTTCCCATCCTCCATATCATTTTATATTTATAATGTTGTTGATCGAATGGCGCCTTTAATATTAAAGTTAATCTGCAAAGTACTAAAGATACGCTTACACGGGCAACTGAGATTGCGCAATTCTTGGTAATTGTTTTGTGTATTCGGCAATTCATGTTGACAATACTTTTTTTTTTTTTTTTTTTTTTTTGGGTGGGAAATTATCATATAACTTCTCCCGCTCTGGGTGGAGCGGGAGGGCGTGTCAGACTCATACTGACTAAAACCCACCCGTGTTCCTTCCGTTGCCTGTACATTGCCAGGGGCCACGGTATCCCTTTCGGACTTTCCCGCAACCCCGGCAGGCATTGGTCCTATCGGACCCCTTCACTTGCTGACATCTCTTTGAGGCGCGCGTGGAACACAACGCGCCGTCGACCCGGGCCTGGTCCTTATCGGACGGCGAGCTACCCATTGCTCACCGTCCGCAAGCCCGCGCCTACGGTGGCCGGGAATCGGCCTGCGATTCCCGACGCCCAGGGCGTCTCCTGCGGCGGCTAGGGGCGTGAGGACGCGAACTTTGCCTCTCCCTCACGCGTTCTGCCTCCTCCTTCGCGAGCATTACTGCTTCGCAGAAGGAGGTGACGGCCTCCCATGCCCTCTCGCTCCGTACCATGGCCTGGACTAGGGCCGGACGCGAGAGATCCCCGCCGCCGATCGCCTCCACGAGGACACGGCGATGCTCTGCCCAAGCCGGACAGACCTCCACCGTATGCTCAACCGTGTCCTCCGGGCGATCCACGCAGTGATGACACCCGGGCGTTTCCTCCCGCCTGATACGAAACAGGAACCTCCCGAAACAACCATGTCCGGTGAGGACCTGCGTCAGGCGGAAGGTGAGGACGCCGTGGCGCCTCTCTAGCCACTCCTCAAAGAGGGGACTTATCGCCGCAATAGTGGCGTGCCCAGCACTGGGTTGCGACAATCGCACTCTCCATGACGCCATGAGATCCCGCCGGAGCTCTGTCCGCTGTGCCGCGATTTCTCGCGGCAGCGGAGTTACGCCCCGGCGTTTCGCCTCCTCGCGCCACTCCCAAATGTGCGCGAGGACTTTTGCCTCCAGATCCCATGGCGGTAATCCGGCAAGGAGGCTCGCCGCCTCACCGGAGACCGTGCGGTATCCCCGGACCAGCCGGGTGGCCATGACCCTCTGGGACGCGTTCAACCGGCGGGCTGGCCGCCGCCTCAATGAACGCGCCCAAACCGGTGCCCCGTAAAGGGCCATGGACCGCACGACCCCCGCGTATAGCCTCCGGCAGGAGGCGTTTGGACCCCCCAGATTGGGCAGGAGCCGCTTCAAAGCAGCCCCGGCCCGCTCCAGTCTGGGAGCCAAACGTCGGAAGTGCTCCACGAAGTTCCACCGGCTGTCGAGGACGAGTCCTAGGTACTTCATCGTCGACTCGACGCCGATGTGAACTCCTCCTACCGTTATTTGGGAACCCGACGGTGGCGCGTTCCGAGGACCATGAAAACACATGGCCTCGGACTTGTGCAGGGCCCTCGAGTCCCAATTGCCGGATCCTGTCCACGATTGTCGCAACCCCGTGTGTCGCTAGTTCGGCCGCCGCCTGGTGCGACCTCCCCTGCGCCAGGACCAACGTGTCGTCAGCGTAACAAACGACGCTGACGCCGCTAGGGAGGTCGGCGCGCAGCACCCAGTCGTATCCGATGTCCCACAGATGCGGCCCCAGGACCGATCCCTGTGGGACACCGCACGACATCTCTTGCCGGTTCCATTCTCCCTGGTGACCGGGGTAGATGACGGCCCTGTCCGTCAAATAGGCCTCGACCACACGACAGAGGTAGGTCGGCATCCGGTGATACCGGAGTGCCTCCCTGATGCAACTCCAGGGCAGGGTATTGAAGGCATTGGCGATGTCTAGAGACACCGCCAAGACGACCCCACCCCGGGCCACGGCGTCCCCCGTCGTGAGGGCTCGCACGCGCATGATGGCGTCCACCGTAGAGCGCCCCCTGCGGAAACCAAACTGGCTCTCCGCCAAATCCGGCCCCACCCGCACCAGCCGCCCGACGAGGCGGTCTGCAATGACTCTTTCAAAGAGCTTGCCCACCTCATCGAGCAGCACGATGGGCCGGTAAGCGGACGGAGAGTCCGCAGGGCGCCCCGGCTTCTTGATGAGGACCAGTTTCCCCGTCTTCCAGCGAAGTGGGAACTGGCCCCTCTCCAAGCATGCGCTTAGGAGCCCTCTATGTTGACAATACTTAACATTACTATTAAATAAAAGGGGCAATATTGCCGAAATAATTTAAACAATTTTACATATTATACAATTAAAAAGATATTGCTTAACTAATTTCTCTACTGCCTGCGGCAATGTGCTGACAATTACTGTTGAAAAAATGGACCGTGTAAGCGTAGCTTAACTCAATCTTATTCCGAGAAAAATAATATTTAATAGGAAATAGATTTTCTGCGCGTCCATTTGAGCGAATCAAATAAAAAATGTAGGTAAGTTATTGGTACTTGTAAGAGAAAATTGTCGCCGTGATCGAAATGACTTTAAGAAAGTTTATTGTTTTAATGAGTTATAAGTTTTTATCTCAGTTATATTCTTCCGTTCTAGGAGTTAATATCTTTGAGTACACTTTAATATTAGCTTTATCCACAGAATTTTAGTTATAGATACCGCTTTCTGTGATATGGTTGACTTCTGTTTTAACGTTATTACCTACATAAATGCGCCTTTTGTCAAATCTTTCGAACTCTTTAAAAAAGTATTAATTACCGTTTGGTAATGCTTTTCCACGCTTTCCCCTGAGTTCTTTATTTTATTGAATTTATTTCATGCTACATTCCTGATAATATATATTTTTTTAAATGGTGTGTTGGTAAAAAATAGTCCCATCGACCGTTTTTTTATTATAATCGCCAGAACTTTCACAAATTCCACGATAAGAAATGTTTTTTTTCACATGACAAAATTCAAAAATAATTCGATAAACCGCTCACCATAGCAAATCGATTTGCCTAACATGCAGGTAGCTATGTATAATACGCCGCGGACCATAAACCATTTACAATCATGTTGACTAATGAAAAGTTCCTAAAAACAAATTGCTATAAAAAGGTAGGTAACTATTTATCATAATCTTAAAAGTAGGAAAACAACCGCTATAAACTATTTTCTTTTCATCAACTCGTGTCTTTCTTGCTACCTTGACTCCTATAGTTTTCTGTATTTTTTAATGAAATACTATAATCATAAAACGACGATGCAATAAGGCCACCTACTGGGCCTTGAAACATAGATGTACCGCCGAAAAGAAAAAGAAGAACAGATAGAAAATTCCATAGTAAATAATATTTCACAAAATAAATTCGATACTTGCAGCCCCAAACTCGCTAACCATAGCAAAACGTTCAGGTAATGATGTCTACTGCCAGTTACTGCCAGTTAGTAACTGTAACCCGCCGCTGCCCATAAATCATGGTACGCCATGGATCGTTACTCTCGCGTTTCCTGCCAATCGATATTTACGAGCATTGAGTTATCCTCGCGGTGGATAATGTTTTCTGCTATTTATGGATATAAGTATGACCTAGTGAGCGGGTTGTTAATGTATGCTATTGGGGCTGGAAGGTGGTTATGCCGTGTTTTGGTGATATGAATGGTTTATGGGACGAAAACTTTTGTAGTGATTCTGAACCTGAACCCATCATTGTGGGAATTTAACGTGGACTTGAACTGAACATTTTATTGCAGGTTGTTTTAAATTGAAAAGCAAAACTTATTGCTATCTCTTTTAACATGATTTGTAAACTAAATGAAACCTTTAGTTTTCAAAAACGTCGTGAGATAAGCTGGAATTGAATTCTCCAAAATCACCAACACGAACTAAAGAAGAATAATAATTTTTTGTTCCTTTTTATAGAAGACTAGCGACCCGCGCCTGCTTCGCAAGGTTTTTACGACTTTACAAATCATCGAGATTTATTAATTATCTATAAGTTTAATATGAATGTATTATACACATAAATCTTTCGAAATATATTTTCTAAATTATTTTTAAAACCCCATCAAAATTGGAAGAACAACGTGGACATAGAGATAAACGCGAAAAGCGACTTTGTTTTATAATATATATATGTAGAAGTGGGTTTTGGTTTACAGTTTATTAGGGCAATGTAACAAGCTGAACATAAGTACTTTCATAAATAAATATCCTATTGTTTTCCGAAATCCAAATGTTTCAATTGCTGGCTTGCCCCAAGCGGTGTTGTCGTTTCCCGTACAATTTGTTCAGTGAGCCGACAAAACGCAACTGTACATTATATCATAGTCATAACAATGACCGCCACACAATTGTCGTGTGGCGGCTAAAATGGTGCATTAATGTGAAATGGTGTGGCCGCTAAAACGGCGCATTTGTGTGGGTAACACGCACCTAGTTACCCGCCGCTTATAATGGTCAGAGTTCGGTTTGCGGAGTGATGTGAAATGATGTTTGTACTGATGAAGTCATGTTTTGAATTTTGATGATATCTGAGCTGAGCGTTGATATCTCACATTTTTTTGTCGGGAAAAAGACGTCTGTTTTAGTTTTTTTTTGTCATCATTCTGATAGATATAGTAGAGTTTATTCCAGATTTATTTAAACTCCAAACACGTAAAACCAAAATTTAAATTGTAGGTACCTATGTAACTCAATGAAATGACAAGAAAACGTATTGTGCTAAAATAGAAAAATAGATTTTTAACACCGCAATATAAAACTTAACCATCCCACTAATTCTACCTTAATAATATTATAAATTACCCACGTATGTCTCGATCCCGTGTGAATATCGGTATAGAAAGAATCTTATTTCTTAACCCAGGTCCGACTCATGTGCCAAATTTCATCCAAATTCGTTCAGCCGTTTTAGCGTGAAAGCATAACAAAAAAAAAAAAAACAAACCAACAAACAAACTCACTTTAACATTTGTAATATTAGTTAGGATTAGGATGAGAAAGTTTGTATGTTTGTTACTCAACTATTATATGAACGGTATTGTCTTGTTTTCTATAAAATAATTTGTACTATTATTGTTTTCCATGGTCGTCTCCCCTCATTATATTTACTTGCACTATTATCATTTATACTAATAATGCTTGTCATATTATCAACTTATTAGTCATAACTTTTATTTGCCATAAAATAAGTTTCCATAATAACATGTGTTATAATCATTAGTATCTAGGTGTAACACATTACATAATCGATACTTGACATAAGCTATATTTAATATAATTTAGAAACGTTTATTGTTTTGTACAAAAAATAATGTTATGAAGGCATTTGGTCTGTAATAAAATGATTTATTACAGCAAACAATCTTTAGACAATAAACAGTTTGTCAAATTCGAAACGGCTAGGTTAGGTTAGGTAAGAACTGTGACCACACAACGAGCCAGATTTCCTCTTTTGCAAAGCAAGCATACTTGGTGGATTAGGTTTATTTTTAGGTTTTCGTGTGAATAAAACAATCTGTATCGTATAATCATGTAGGTATTAATCAATATAATTCAAGTAATATAACAATATTATTTTCATCAAAAACAATATTATTTTATATTTAATATTAAACTTATTTTGTTTTACTTTTACTACAGTATTAACTGTGAATATCTTGATAGCAAAATTATTCATTTTAAAATTGCAGGCACTTGTACTGAACTAGCATTGTTGTGCTAGTCTGGGCAAATGCATAATACGGTGAATAAATGTTATGGAAAACGACATTATTGAAAATGAAAAATTTTGCAAATAAATTTATGGATTAAAATTATTATGACACTTGATCGATTATGACCAATGAAATTAGTGAAAATTATTTTATGTAATTTCACGATTATGGCAACTGAAGCGTTATTTCTAATGAAATTATGGCAAATACAAGTATGGTATATAACATTATTGCAATTTAGATTATAGCAAACATTAGTTAACCTTATACCTATTAACACATAGGGTACTTTTAATTCCGGTATTACGTTCTCGTATATATTTTCCGATATCCAAGCGGAGGAAGCCGCTGGTAAAAGCTAGTTCCGAATAAAAGAAGACCTCCAACCTGCTGATATGGAGTCATGGTCATTCAAATAAACAGGGAAATTTATATATATAATATTATTATTTATATAATAATAGATTGGCTGGGATAAGAACAGGTAAATTGAGGTAAGGAGGATGCTGCTTACTCGAATAAACATACCAATTAATATACATAGGTGTTCTGTTCTATTATTTAGTTTAATAATCCTACACAGAGGTATTATTATATCGCCTATCAATGATATTCAAGTCGATCAGTTTTCGTGCAGAATAGATTAAACGATTTTGGATTACCGAAGCCTGTTAACGATATACCATCGGCAATTATAAAGCTATTTAGAATTTAGATTGCGTTTTAATTGTAGTTAAATTCCATTGTAAGTTGTTTGGTATAAATTGATAGGTAACGGCAAAGTTTTCGAAATTACAAAAATTTTCGTCGTCTGATTAGTTTTGTGTTAAATTAATATCAGTTTTGGTGATAAATTTTAATGAAATTGGTTATTTTAAAACAAATTAAACTACATAAAGTTGTATTTAAATACAAAACTTATTCATTTTGTTGTAAAATATTTCAAAATATACAGGAGTGTCACGAGAGATGTTTGAGTTATAATAGCTTAATCATCTTAAGACAAAATGATTAAAACCATTGCTGATCAAGTCAGGTTAGGCCCCATTTATACGATCCAAGATTCTTATCTGTGGAATAACCTATAAAAATTGAAGCAACGACTGACTTGTATCGTCAAACACTGTTTTAACTAATTAATAAATCATTAGTCACACCACACCAGTCACACCGTGTAAATCAGTCTAGATAGTGACGTAATTAGTTCATGTATTGTCAAAAAAGCGTACCTAAATCGTCGCCTGGAATATAAAAAAGATACTTTCTAAAAAAACGTGTGCGGTCGGGGATCCCCGTCAGAAACGAAGTTCCTTCTCGCGTATGATTTAAAACAAAAACAAAAATTTCTCTGCCGCCATCCTGGATTAAAATTTCGACCCCACTATCGGCTTTAGCACCCTCGAAAACTATTAAAATGACACCCATGACGAAAAATTCAAAAATTTTCACACCCACCATCTTGGATTTAAATTTTGACAAAATTCACACTTTCTCTCTCTCTGAGTGCAAAGTGTCATGCAGTGTACTCAGGCCGATGTGTACAATTTTCCCCACGACACTGTAATCACTTTACTTTTTTCTTTTGTTTTTTTCTGCCAACGTTCTCTCTCGCTCTGTCTTTCTTTCTCTTGGAATTAGAAAAATACAATCGCAAGTATTAACATTTTTTAGTGTGACGGTTTCTGAAAGTTTTCAAGCCGCTTTAAAGAACTTCGTTCCAAAAACAGCATTTATTTTAATTTTAGGTAACTCTGCCTACCCGTATAAGTTACTAGCGCGGTACACAGTTAAGGCTCAAATTTAACATTGTTCCAACAATGGTTCCACAAATTCTCACTACATTTTGGTTGAACTAAATTTTGGGCGCAGCCTACATTGCGGTTCGGCGCGTGCTATATATCGCCTACGTAGTACTACGACGTAGCACGTAGATATCCGCTACGAGCCTACGAGACACGTAGCATGTTGAGCGTAGCATTGTTGTAACGAATGCACCTAAAGATTTTATTAAACGGGATTTGGTTTCCAATTTACAATGTTCGCGTCGAATAATTTACCACCTAACTTGAATATTTATAGGTAGAGCTAGTGGTCCTAGGTATATAACTACAATTCTAACTTCAACTCGTTATTAGTGGCTTATATTCACTCAGATTTGTGTGTCGGTTTATTTGTTGGTTTGTTGTTTGTTGGTTGTTTGGTTTGTTTTGTTTGGCCTACACTGTGCTCGCCATACCTATGAACACTATAATTTATGAATATTGTATAAGCCAATTATTTTTAAAAGAGTGGAGTTTCTTGACGGCTCTTCTGCATAAGAAACGACCAATTGAAACCGGGTACCAAGCTTCTAACATTACATGGAGACTAATTAGTGTAGATAAACCTTTATCTACTTATTAATATAAAGAGAAAAGATTTGAATTTTATTTTGTTTATTTATTACAGCATGGAAAACTTACACCTAAAAAAAAAATACAAAAAAAGGAATGATGTAATGTAATTAATAAACTCAAAAACTATTAGACAGATTAAAAAAAAAAAACACCAGTAGGAAGCTATATTATTACTGAGTAAAATGGGCAATAATTTATAAAGATATCACGCGGCAGACGCCGCGGAAGTTAGTGTAAAATAAAACATTCCAATTCCATAATTGCTTTACAATTGCTTTTTTTTGTAGAATTTCACTTACAAGTCATGTAACGACAATATCTAATAAACATAACTAGCGAAATGTGGGTATACCATAAGTACACCTCTACCTAACTCTTTGGGGAATATAGTCGTGCGTTATGTGTGTCTATTTATTTATTTATTTATCAGTTTATGTACACACATATAAACAGACAAGAAGAAGACGAGAGAGGAACAGAAAAATACGAACAAAGAAGATGCTTATTTCTAAAGAAATCTCTTCCAGCATACCTGCAATAGGAAAGTGGTTAAAGAGATGTAGACAACGTGTGTAAGAGTATAAGATAAAACAAATTAGATAGAAACAAAACACTATTCACTAACTTAAATATAAACATACAATATCAAAATATATTTTATTTTATTTTACTACACACTACATCTATTTATACTTACATACGACATCTAAATTATATATACTTAAATATAATGTTGTATAAAATAATAATAAAATTTGTATAAATGACAGTTAGATAGTTTTAAAGTGACGTTTCAATTTACTAGAAAATTTCAAAGGGGTAAAGCAATTACGAGGTCGATCGTACCTAGAAAATTTAAATATAATTAAGTTTTCAAACTCAAACTCAAAGCATTTATTTCAAATAAACCAATTAAAGACACTTTTGAATTGTCAAGAGGTCGGTCGGTCAGAAAGATGAAGCTAGTTGTCTATTCAAAAGCGTAGTAGATTCGTATGGAGAAGGACGGGCAAGAAACTCCAAGGACAAATCAAATTTTAAATAATAAATTTTAAATCAAATTATTTTTTATTTACTATTTTGGAGTTTGTCTATGTAAGTCAATCTAAGTAATACCCTTCATTAAGCCCTATCTATTAATGAATTTCCAACCACAAATTCGTACTTACCACCTCTAAACCAGTAAAGCAACCTTTCTTTAATCCCATACATTCAAAACCCACATAAGCCCCACTTATCTTATCCGTAAAACATTTCACCTTAACAAGGTACAGTCCAAAAAATAGGAGCCATCTAATTCTACCTTAAGACGTTTTCTAATTAAGGGACCTCCATTGGGTTTCATAGAAGGGCGACCGTTTTACGAATTAATCTGTTTGGGTCCGAACATAAAGTATTCGTAGGTGAACCGTCGTAGGATATTGTGTTCGATGAATCAGGTCTTAGGCAGGTTACAGACGAGACTGTTGGAACGCTGTGCTAAAGAAAAAAACGCTAGTATTATTTTGTTCGATTACCACCAGATTCAGGGGTAGTGGTAAAATCAAACGTGAAACTACTATACAGGGTGTAAAATGATCCGTTACATAGACATAAACTACGCATCCTGTACAATAAACTAAGACACAATAAACCAACGTCAGAAAAACTTGTAACTTTGACCTTCAATATCTACACCACTAAAAAGATACCAAGGTATGGTCCAGTACATTTTTTTTAAATCACAATGACGGAAAAAACAAGTGACTCTCGGCTTCGTTAAGCGTCTTTTTATAAAAAAATATTTTTGAGTTAAACGTGCAATAATTCTTGTAAAACCTGCAAGCTCGAAATAGAATCGGAGAATTTTCAATGGTCAATATTTAATTAATTTATATAGATAACAATTGCTTGCTGCACTTTCAGTTTACAGCAAAGCGTGCAGCAATCTAAAAACATAACATAGACCAAAAAAACTTACAAACATTAAACTTAGTTTCACTGCGACACCTAACAAGTTAAGTTACTACGCTTTAGTGATCAAACAGATTGGTGGTCTTACTAAAGCGTATCGTTTCCCCATACTAGGATTTTCTCTTGAACAATGTTTGAACGATGTAGGCCATACAAATATTTGAGTCTGTAGAGGAATAAATCCGTGAACCGCAAAAGCCAGTGCACCATGAAACCGTCAAATATTATTTTACCAAACAAGAAAACCTCGAATCTCATTTTGAAAGGCATACAATTTTGCTTGCCTAAAAACATTCATTAAAAAAGTATGCATCATTAGAAGCCGATGAATACCTAGATAAAAATTTACTGTTGGATTTTCAATTTTCGACCAATAACCGAGCGTTGAAAATCCAATAGCGCGCTTTTATTTAGGCATTTGTATCAGTAACGTATTAGAAAAAAAAGGTATAAGTAGCAGCCGGGAATCTGGATTAACTCAGTTAATCACCCCCCCCCCCCCATTACCTGTGACTTATACCATAGCTGGCGGAAGTGTGAGTGTTGACCAAAGACCCACCACATAGCCGTCAATTAGCTACGCAATTTGTACATCAAACTAAGAAACATTGACCAAAAATTATTGCTGGGAAACGACTTTTATTTTGTTGTGCAAAATAGCTGTCTTCTTGAGCGCGCAATCTATCGTACGTATAACATTCTGCTACTGCTGCTTATGGGTGCATGCAACGGTACAAGAGTTGTGGGGGTATTTCAAGTTAAATATTGTCATTTAAAACTTGTTTTCGTATAAAAACGTCACAAAAAGTTGCAACTTTGACCTTCAATATCTCCATAATCAGAAGGTTCCCAGATGTGGTCCGATACAAAATCACGATCACAGTGACTGTAGGAGCAAATGACTCTCGGCTTCATTCAGCGTCTTTTTACAACCGTTACACTTCAACCTACTCTTCGGGGATACAGGCGTAATGATGCTATGTTATGTAAATGTTGTCAATAGAAGCCATGACGTAACTCGAGGGTCGTGAACTTAAAAGGGTACCGCCGGACCGCTATTTAAAAGGTCCTGTAATTAAGCATTAGAGTAATAGCGGCTTAAGCAACTAGAACAATTACTTAGCCACTAAAATAGATTTAATTAAACCGTCGGAGACCTGAATTTAGTGTACTGGGAATTTACAAGTAAATTGAATATACAGTTTTGTTTATTTTTATTCTTATTAAAACAATCCATTACTAATTAATAGCCTATAATATTCCCACTGCCACTGCTAGCACTATAGCCTCTATACGAATGGAAAACTCAATGTGGGTACATTAATTTTAAAACACTGTTCTTACATCTAATTGACCCAAATCGAGGAATAATGTTGCCCAACATACAGATACCCACATTCACGGGAAAGTACGAGGAGTGGCAACCATTCTATGACCTGTTCCATACTCTAATTCACGACATTGAGCATCAATCACCTATACAGAAGCTGCATTACCTAAAAGCAATTTATCATTGAGAAAATTCTCTTCTACTCTTCTACCTAGCCTGTTTCCTAATATGTTGGGGTCGGCTTCCAATCTAACCAGATGCAGATGAATACCAGTATTTTACATGGAGCGACTGCCTATCTGACCTCCACGTTACTGAGCAGCTAATTAAACATTACAAACTAGTGAAATTGACTTGGTACAGAATGTGCTACAGCATGTTCCATGGCTTGCAGTGAAATCATTACAGAGATTGGCGTTCCTTGAATTTAAATAATTAAACTTTTGTTTAGTTTTAGATCTTACGTGTGATGAAACATGTCGCACACCTGTTTGTTGAACTAATGACATACACTCGAATTTGTGCAGAATCAAGAAATTCTTACTTTTTTCTTACAAAATATAAATGAATATTGTACCGTGTTACGTTCTTTCATGAAAGGCTTTCAGAAAAAAAACAAACACACATCAAAAAAAGTTCGCGATCAGTTTGAACAATCTAAATCTTTTTTGTTACGGTAGAATATATTATAATTTCTTCTTCTTTTTAGATTCTTTACATACTTAAAAATATAGAATTAGAATATAAAGATAAATCCAATCCAACAGAAATCTGACTTAGTCGAAGAAAGTTGTTATTGATAAAATGCCAAGAGGATTATTAGAAGTAGTACAAGCAAGAAGAATTGTAAATTTGAGGGAAGAAGGACATTCCACCACGAGAGAAATAGCACGCAGAGTTGCTGTATCCCAATCCTGTGTCGAGGCCACGTTGCAGAGATACCACGGCATGGATAATTAGCTGAGATTAGGTGACTGACCCCGCAGTGGTCGCCCAACTGTTCTGACTTCTGCTCAGAAGCGCTATATCAGATTGCTGGCAGCCCGTGACTCAACAATCAACGCCACTACAATAAAAGCCAGAAGTGCGGGCCGTCTCTGGACTTGAAGTTAGCACTCAGACCATTCGTAATTGTTTCCACCAGGCTGAACTAGAGGACAGAGGTCTTGGCGAGCAATTTACTTAACGTCAGCGACGGAGATTGCAGTGGGCTAGGCTCCGGCAAACTGAAGAAGATGAGGAGGAAAACATTTGGCAAAACTGTCTCTTCGTTGACGAATCGCGAATCAGTACTCATCCAGATAACCGACGTGTCCGTGCCTGGAGAAGACCTGGAGACTCTGAAAGACACAGAACTGCCACTGGAACCGTTCGGCAAGGCGGGAAATCGGTGTCCTTTCGGGGTGGAATTATGATTGGAGCTAGAACGCCTTTGATCCCGTATCGAGGCTCCATGCCGGCAGATAGGTACAAAATAGTCGGTATTGATGGAATCGTCAGACCATTCCGAGTAAACCATGGGCAACAATTCGTACTGGTCGATGATTATGCGCCCGCACATCAAGCTCAACGAGTGAATGCTCCGAGAATACGATATCACAAGGTTAGACTGGCCTGCCGGCTCCCAACTGACTGACTTAAACCCAATAAAGCACGCATGGGATGCTCTTAAGCGAGCTGTTAGGAACCGTCAGCCACCTCCCCAGACAGTGCCAGAGATCAGGAAAGCTGTTACTCAAGAATAGGACAGGTTACCGCAAGAAATGCTGGATAACTTGATCCTCAGCATGCCAAGGAGGATCTCCGCATGTGTGCGAGCCAGGGGAGGAGTTATATTAAATAAAAACCTTCTATTAATAAATTGTTGTATAAGTTGATCTTTTTCTTTCCATCAAATTTCTGTTACAAAATTACATTAGGATTGAATTACTCAATTTTTGTTACAAAAAAATAAAGAAAGTATTTATAAAAAAGATATAACGTTAACACTTTTTCTAGATAAAGTAATTTTTTAAAAATATATCAGCTTTTGCTAGTGATCACAAACTGTTTTTGAAGTGTGTACGTTGGAAATTTAATCTTTTCACAAATATAGAATATAAATAGAACAGAGCAGCTCATTGGTATTGGCCCCAACTTACGAGTTGTAGTTCGAACCCGGCAAGCACTTTACTTTGTGTAAATAATTTCATCACCACTGCTCTCAAATATGTGACATAGACCAACCCGCACTGGCCCGCGTGATAGATTACAGCCCTCTCCCTGTCGCAGAAAGGTTAAGTCTGTGTCCCAGAAGAGAATATTAAAAGCTGATTATCTCTTCTCTAATCTTCTCTTCTCTATCTCTAATCTCTAAATATTATAAAATAAAGTCGCTTTTCGCGTTTGTCTGTATGTCCGCGTTGTTCGTCTAAAATACGCAACGGAATTTGATGGGGTTTGCATTATCATTTATTTATGAATTTAATGAATAAAAGTTTTTGGACGACCGAACTCCACAAATGGAGAAGGACTCACCATTTTTTCATATATCCAGTTCAACGAAATAGTAGGACCAGCCATAGATAATAGACCACTTTTGTATAATTGCATAGCACATGTGTGAGTACTATGTACCGACTATAAAGCTACCATTTAGGTACTGGGTATGTCTTTCATTGACTTGAATGTGCCCTGGCGGCTGAGATTATGTCATGCTCACTCTAATGTCTCGCTGGCGGTGGCGCGTGTGTTGGATCATTTAGCTCCCTTCAAAATGGTTGAGCTGAATGGTGCTAATCCATGCGTCATGTTCGTGAACGGGCGCCGTCAGTAGAGACTGGTCAACTCTTAGCTGCCATGGCTTATTTTATTTTTGAATTGTTCTTTGTTTTTTATATTTTTATTACGGACGCTTTTAACGTGCACGTCTTTCTACATTGTTCTCACATGTATAATTTCAACATTAATGATGTAACCAATATTTAGTAACAATTTTTTTATTTAAAAGAGTGTCCGTGGAGTTTCTTGCCCGTTCTTCTCCATAGGTACCTACTACGCTTTGGAATGGGCAACTAGCTTCATATTTCTGACTGACCGACTTCTTGACAATTCAAAAGTGCCTGTAAATGGTTTAATTGAAATAAATGCTTTGAGTTTGAGTTTGGGTTGAGTTTTTTTTATTGTAAGCCCCGTTTACATGATAACAATATTTTGTTACTGTATAATTTGGGATCATCCGGCAGTTTCATACTGCATTTTGTTTTTATATATATGAACATTGGGATGTTGACGTGTGCATCAATATATTGCACCCGAGTGAAAATCGAGATATCTATACATACTATAAATTAAAGTTCGCTTTTTGTGTCTATCGCCTTATTCTTCTAAACTTTGCAACGGATTTTGATGTATTTTTCACCATAATGTAGACAATCTATTCCGGAAAGTTTATGTGTATAATACATTAATATTAACTTAAATAAAGAATGAGTTTGTAAATTTGGGAAGTCTGTTCACAAGGTATGGAAAGATTGATGAAGATGTGGAAAGGAGAGTAAATGTGGGAAATAAATCAAATGGTGTTATACATGCGATTGTGACTAACCAGTTGATGCCCAAAAAGGCTCGACTGGCTATTCACAATGGAGCTGGTGCCTACGCTTATTTCAATCAATCTGCCTAGCCTTTTCCCAATTATATTGGAGTCGGCTTCCATTCTAACTAGATGCAGCTGAATACCAGTTTTTTACATGGAGCGACTGCCTATCTGACCTCCACAACCCAGTAACTGGGTAATACAAAACCCAAAGATAAGACTGGTTGTCAGATTTTCGGGCATCTGACGACCCGTAACGACTGTCAAAGATCCACGAATGACAGTCGGGACCAACCGCTTAACGTGGCGTTACGTGTGGTGCCTACACTTGTCGGGTGTGGCAAAAGAAGCATGAAAGTAGAATAAATGCTGTGGAAATGCGTTCCTTGCGAAGCATGTGTGGCGTGACTATGAATGATAGGCTGAGGAACGCCGCGGAGGGCCCTAGGAGGACATATTATAGTGACCTTGTTGAGGATTTTCTTCAGAAAAGTCAAATGCGTAGTACTTGCAACCGGCGTGCGTGTATGACCAGATGTATGGACGTAAACGGGGCAAAAGGAGTATGTAAGGATCGTAGCAGGTGGTGTTCTGTAGTTCATAGAATCATTTTTTTCTAACTAAACAGACAGCTGTGCTGCTGGGGAGTTTGTTGCGCCACTTCTTCTTCCCAGCAAAAGCACTAGGAAGTGGTGAAGGGTGTGTTAGGGGACTGTCTTATGTAATTTTGACGTTCGAAAAGTGCTGATTCTCAGCCTAGTTTGAATAAATGACTTTTGAATTTTGAATTTTGAGTTTCTGCCTACCCCCATGGGAAGAAGGCGCGATTTTGTATGTATTCATCTATGTAAATAAAGAAATCAAGATGTTTTGTCAAGTCGTAAAACCGTGCGAATCAGGAGCGAGTTGCGAGACAGTCGTGATACTTTTACACGAAGACGTCATATAAAATTATTATTTTCAAATTAAACTTTAATAACAGATCATTTTAGTAATGATCGTTGCCCCCCTTAGGTACTTACTAACAAGACATGATAGTAACTCAATAATGAATACAGGCTATAGTTAATATTATAACGTTTCGATAGGCCTGCTAATTACCCGCATCAGACGAGGCATGGGTTTATTATCTAAATTGTTCATAATTAATACCACCGCCACAGCGCTAGAGTTGGTTTATTAATAATTTAATAATTATCAGTTTCAATATGGGATCGGGTTTGTGTAAGGTTTTGAGAAAGCAAATGTTAGAGAGAATTAAAGGTTTCTTTAAAATATTGAATATACATAGATAAAAAGTTTCTGAAAGGTTAATCAACACAAATATTAATTAACTAATGTACTGTTAGACTCATGGTTTATTTACGTTTGCATAAATTAAGCAACGAGTTATAGGCATATTTAAAAATAGAATAGAAGGAAGCATACGATTTGGAAATAACTTTGACAGTTTAGTAGTAACTTAAACCTGTCAGAAGTATGTCTAAACAGTGATCCGGTTGACTTTCCATCGTTTGGACAGAAACTTGACGTAAACTGGTCGTCTATTCGTGACACTTCACAATTAAAAGCTGTCACTTTTGGACTGAGGTTTGATACTCTAACCGAACTCGTGGCTTAATTAATGCAAATGTAAATCAGACATTATTTCAAGTAATTTCGGTACATCATCATCATCATTTCAGCTGAAAGACTGCTGAACATAGGCCTCCCACAAGCACCGCTACTTCAACCGGTTCTTTGCTTCCCACATCCAGCGGATTCCTGCGGCCTTCACTAGGTCATCGGTCCATCTTGTGGGAGGCTTTCGCTACGCCTTCCGGTACGCAGTCACCGCTCCAGAACCTTTCGGATAGGGCCGAATAATAGCCAATCTAATCTGCGAGCAATGTGCCCTGCCCACTGACACTTAAGTTTGGTTTCTTCGGGCTATGTCGGTTACCTTGGTTTTCCTGCGGATCTCTTCATTTCTGATTCGATCACGTAGGGAAACTGCAAGCATCTAAGCTCCACTGCCCTTTGGGTGACTTTTTGCCTTCTAATAAGGCCCATTGTGAGAGCCCATGTTTCAGTGCCATAGATCATCACTGACAACACGCACTGGTCGAAGACTTTCGTCTTGAGGCACTGGGTATGTGGGACGAGAACATAATATTAAGTAGCTTCCCGAACGCTGAATTTCAGTTAATCGTTGTTATTTCAGTCAGACCAGTCAATATAAGTTTGACAGTCAAGCTTATTTTTGGGTTGACAAACCTTACAGAATTCTAGTGTAAAATTCATTTACTTTGAAGTTTCACATAGTACCAAAACACTACAAAAACCAATTACATTTTATTGTCCCTACTTCACAACAAAGCTAATAAAATCTTCACTCGAAATATAAAGGAGGATGTTAGGAACTAAACGTCGAAGCTTCGTTCAATAAAACGCGATTTTTTATACGAATGGCAATCTGATTACTGGAGTGACAGATGATACTGGCATGTGTTTTATTTGACACTGGATATTCTTTCTTTTCTTTGTAAGGAAATGAAAGAAATATAAAAAAAAACACGTCATATTGTTAGGTACCTACCTACACCCCCTTCTCAGATGTCAATATTTAATGGCTGAGTCACGACTGTCTATACAATTGAAAACATCTAAACACTTATTTCTATAATAATGTTTAATATCTAACATAATGCAAAACATCTTTCTGCACTCGTAAGTAATAATAGTTAGTTCATCAATGAAGTAAAGCAACGCCTGTGAATACGACACTAGTGAAAAGAGATTTTAGTCATTTCATTAATGTTTTATTACATACCATCACCAATAGCTACCAAAAAACTTTGTATTCTGAATAATTTACATGAAAATTAAAAAGGCCCTATTTCGATGTGCCGTATCTGTTTTGATTATAAATTAAAACCTACATGTATTAATTAATAACTGAAATGAAACAACTCCTAAATGAATTATGTATGTCCCTCAAAATTCTCGACCCAACTAGAATCGAGAATAATAATAAAAAAATCCTTTCCAAACCTATTTCGAACGAATATATATTTTAGCTTAACTCTTGCAAAAAAGCCTCATTCATCCCATTTGATCCAACAAAGGCCGCAAAGCTTTATAAATTCAATTAATAATAACCGGTTCGCCAGCCGTGTATGGAAGATCAAACCGGGCCGAATTAAAATCAATACCCGGGTGAGATTGTGTCACCCGGATAAACTTGGGACGTTTATAGGCGAACTAATTCGAACGGCTATTTCTATTGTGGTTTTTTCTCGTATAAATCGAGTATTATTGTAAGTTGTTCAGAATCAGTCCATTTTTTTGTATTTTGTTTTTGTTATAGAAGATGACTAAATAAAAAGGTACAGGTACCTAAAATATTAAAAGGAACGTGTAATAAAAATAATGTATTAGGCTTACCTAAATGATTCGATAATTTTTGAATTAATATGAAACGAATTAAAATATATTATTATAATTATTTATAAAATAATCGAGATTCCAAGCAGCAAAGTAAGCTAAGCAAAAACATTTTACCGTGAGCAAACTTATTCGTTTTTAGAAATAGAGCACAGGCACGCGTTTCTAAAGGAAAATTATTATCAATGCCCGCCTAGATTGTATTGTGTTCATAAACTTAGAAAAGGGAGGTTCCCAGTTGAATTTATTCAATACCGAGTTATTTCTGTTCAGGCGTGGTGAGATTAATTTTGGTGTAAGGCTCTGCACAGATGTAGACAAAACTTTCTTTAAATATCATATTACCGCCTTATGAAAGAATTGATGGTGCGCACACCGCAACAAAACAGTCCCATTGCATAGTCCAAATTGTAAAAATGAATAAAAAAAACATTTTTACACAATGAAAAACTATTCTGTCATTGAAAGGGAAAACTGTTCTGTTTGTGTGTACGTAGAATCACGGAAATTAATTGCTTATCAAATTGACACACTACGCCAATTTTTCGTGTTATAGCCATTTCATACCACTATCAAAGAAAGACAGTTGTTATTTAAATTGACCATTAATTAACCATGGGTGTCAATTTGATAACAAATAATTTCCCTGATTTGTCATTACATTCTGCTTGTAGACAGTTTACAAAATAAATGTTGTTTAATAGCTACTTACTAACTAAAATTCGAATCGCGACAATTTTCATTAAAGTCATTAGTTTTATAGTAAATTGGTTGATAAGTTTATCAAATATTCAACCAACCGAATTGTAACTGACTAATCACAAATTAATTTGTTTGTTACTTGGTTAATTAATTCATAGATTGATTCCCTCAGCACGTTGATTGATTCAAGGATTAACACAGTGATTGATTCAACAAATCCTTGATTTATTATTCGTCTCTCAAAAGCTGTAGGCAATTCTGTTCAAGATTAATCTCAGTGATATTAACTGCATAGCTACCTGCTATGATATTGGTAGAATTTCCATCGTCAGTATTCAAATATTTGCGAGAAAATGCTGCTAAAACCTTCGTTGAGTTCTATAAAAGTGCGGAGCAAGATGTTGACTTACCACTTGTTAATATTTGCGTAACGCAAGATCTATGAGCGACATCTGTATTTGTCAAGTTATAAAAAATACGACCGCAACCTTCCCACTTTCATATGTATATCGTAAATTCAGCCTGATTCTTATTACTTTACTTAGCATAGTAACGCTAACTCTGAAACAAAGATGATAAAGTTTATTTTTGCTTGCTGTAACTGTTCTTTTACTTATTCCACGTTTGGAACTGGACTACGGGTGTGACGTCAGTGACCCCGATCTGTCGTGCACTAACAATACACGCTAGTATTTGCCTTAATCGTTTTTAATTAACCTGCACGGTGACGTGTCAGCCCGTATGTCAGGGTGCAATTATTTTCGACTTACGATCAAGTGCTGATTATGACTGAATTTTTTTTTCGGTACAGGAAAAATTCACAAAAATGAGGGTAAGGTTCGCCTTTGTTGTGTTTCGTCGAATACATATTTTTAATAACTTGTTTTTGTACAAAACTGTAATAATTGAATACTTGGAAGTTTTAAAACGTGAGTAGCGAAGTGAGAATGGTGAATATTTTTTAACGTTTACGCGAAAACGTAATTTTCAGAATGTTTTATTGCAAAAACAATATTAAGACTTCACATTTGGAGCGCCTCCGACCTATCTAAATCCACAGCTGAACATATTTAGCTGTGGTGGGTTTAGGTAGGCCGAGTTTGTTAATTAATTGATTGAATAATTCATTTAGGTTGATTCATGATTGATTCAAGAAGTTTACCAAAATCTATTTCTAAACTCTAGAAATTGCTTCTAACATTATAATTATTTACATATCCTGTGAAGTCTCAAGTAGTAGTTGGCTTTCACTAGTCGTTAAGATATTATACCGAACTAAGATATATTGAGTGCCACTTGGCACTCCATATAATCTTAGTTAAAGTACTCACTTTACCTTGGGAATTAATATTGAAACTAAGTTAAATACGAGTTCACACTTAATGTTTCCACAGAACTTAACGCTAAAAGCGATATGTTTCAAACAACATTGGCATTTGAATAGTTACAAAAGACGGAATATTAAAGCTAATCTGAAAATCTCGCCTACACATTACTGAACATCGTCATGTCAAATTCTTACTATAGTAACTATTTGGGGAACATCCAACAAACTGACTAAAACATGTTAAACGTTGAAAAGTCAAAAATGTTTTTAAAACGTTTTCAAAGCATAAAATAGCGACACAAACCTAAAATTTAGCTTTCAGCTCGGCTAAAAGCGTCTGAAACACATTTTATCTGACCGTACCGAGTGCACGTCTCTATTCCCATGATATTTCACCGAATTTCTGCACTTCATTATAAATGTATGTGCTGAAATCCTGATATTTCAGGATTTCCTCGTCGGCTTAAAAATTTAATATCTACGCCCCAAGTTTTTTATTCGCACCGGCTACACAACGACATTAAATATTGAGAAATCCTGTTATTTGCTTTTTTTTTTTTTTTTTTTTTTTTTTTTTTAATCTTTTTTATTTAAGGGATTTTTGTACACATATGCGACGATGTCAATCCCATCGTGCTTTTACAAATAACGACTAACTCCTCAACAAAAATAACTAATCTTAGTCACACAAAACTTAATCTAATTTCTTATCTAAAAAAGTATATAATATTTTTGCTGCTTCAGACGTAGGCTTAGCTAAAATACCATGAAACATTCCAACGTCCATTACCGACAATTTCATCGAATTGAGAAGTGAGTTTCTTTTGCTTGTATATCGGACACATTCCACCAACACATGCTGTGCATCCTCTGTTTTTCCACACACCTCACAGTTAGGAGAGTCCGATTTTCTCATGAGATAAGCAAAATTGTTTAGTGGAATATGTCCTGACCTCAAACGATGCGCAGCAACAATTTGACGGCGACTCAGTTTCGACCCGGAGAACCAGGGTATATGAGGAGGCTCACTCTGTATACTTTTATACCAAATTCCTTTCGCTTTTGATCTTTCGTCAAAATGTTCCTTCCAAGATAAATTGATTATTTTTCTAAATTTACTTAATATTTCCGAATAACTTGGTAATACACCCGGTGTTTGTATGCCTAAAAGTACTGCTTTTTTGGCTAGTCTGTCAGCCTCCTCATTACCCGAAAGTCCAACATGGGACGGTACCCACTGGATGACAATATTTTTGCCACTCTGGTTAAAATATTCCATTTGTTTCAATATTGTGTATGCTATAGCTAAACCCTTTGAACCGTTACGACCACATTTAGAAATATGCTGTAAAGCGCACTTACTGTCGGTGCATATCACCACTTTATTCATAGTTCGCTCTAACACATACTTCAAGGCCTCAGAGATGGCAAATAGTTCAGCTGTCATAATGGAAATATGACTATTCATTTTATAAGTTCTGTAACACTTATTTGCTAAATCACAATATGCTGCACCCACTCCGTCTGATGTTTTGGACCCATCTGTGTATATAACATGCCAGCCAGCGTACCTTTCCCGTAGTTCATTGAGGGTATTATATTTTAAGGAATAAATGTTATAATGTGATTTCGGAGCAGTGACACTAACTAAATTACACTTAATAATATCCCTAATATCTATTTTAGACATCCATGTCTCCAAAGTAAACATTAAAGCTGGATACGAAGACGCAATCTCTTCCGCTCCCACCATACTGTGTGAAGCAACTAGTAGAGGTTTCCTCTTCCCATTCCAGTATCTATTCTCAATCATACTACTCAGGTCTGAAACCAAACTTGTAGAAACGTCATTAGTCCTGGATTGCAGCTTTAAACAAAATTTTAAAGAAAGAAATCGTCTTCTAATTTGCAGAGGAGGTATACTCAACTCACTCTCCATGACGTGTATCGGAGTCGTTTTAATAAAACCGCCAATTATTCTTAATGCTAGATTTTGTAACTTGTCCAATTTATAAGTGTGACTAATTGCAGAGTTATCATACAAAAAACATCCGTAATCAATTCTACTCCTAATAACGGCCATATAAAGTCTTCGCATATATGTAGGATGAATACCCCATGACGACCCTACCAGAACTTTGAGTAACTGAATTTTTTTTTGTGAACTCTCACACACTTCGTTAATATGCTTCCCCCATCTTAAGCATTTGTCCAGCCACATTCCCAGGTATTTAATGTTGTCGACAGCTTCTAAAGCATTGTTGTTTACTTTAATATCAACTGAAAGTCTTTTACGGCCTCTGGTAAATATACATAATTTTGATTTATTAGTTGATAATTCCAACCCTAGCTTGCCTATAGTGGAAACAAAAAAATCCAAAACTCGCTGCATATTATCTACACTATCTTGCAATTTATTGTAATTACAATATAGCACGAAATCATCAGCATATTGACTGATACTAACGTTATTAATATTTTGACAAATATTGGCAGTAATTATATTAAAGAGAAGGGGGGATAAAGGATCACCCTGTGCAATTCCCTTACCAGTCCATCTTACATACTGTCTGTTGCTTTCGTCAGCTTTTATAGTGAGATGTCTTTCCTTTAAAAATTCCCAAATATACGAACAAACATATTTCCCAACCTTCAGATCATTTAGGATACATATAACCCGGTCAACTAGAACGTTGTTATATGCTCCTTCTACATCCAAAAAAACCCCTAAAGTTGGAGTATTCTTGGTAAAACCTATTTGTATTGTGGTAACTAGGCGTGCCAAACTATCGTGACATGAGTGATCTTTTCTAAAACCAGTTGTACTAGGAGATAGCATTTTATTGTATTCTATAAACCATTCCAGTCGTTTCTGGATCATGGAGTGAAACATTTTACACAGACAAGATATCAATGCGATTGGACGAAGTTTGGTATCGGACCCGCTGCTAGTTTTAGGAATCGGTACTATGTAAATATCTCGCCATTGAAAGGGAACCGTTGATGTTTTAAAAATTAAATTATATAATTCTAGTAGATATTTTTTTGCAATCATAGGCAAATTAATGACCATTGAATAGGTAATATTGTCGATACCGGGAGATGTATCCTTGGTTCTATAGCAGGATTCCAACTCCTGTTCCGAAAATTCACAATTTAAAGGTGATTCATTATCATCAAAAACAGGAGCTGGAGTCATCACAAAATCTGGAGCCAATGAACTCAATAGTTCTTCTTTTTTTCGGTCCGATGAATAAGAACTCGTCTGCCCGAAACCCTTCATCCAACGCATTTTCTTCCACATGGTTGATGAAGTTGTAGTCTCATCAATACTGTCACAAAAATTGTACCAAGACTTAGATTTAGCTTGCCTTGTAATCCTTTGACTTTCATAAATTTTAGCATATAGTAAATCTAGATTTTGAGGTATAGGGTTTTTCCTGAATATTGTTAAGGCTAAGCGTCGCTCGGCTACCACTTTAGAAAGTTGTGGGTTCCAATATTTTTTTGGTATGAACTTGCTCACTGGGTTATGACATAGTTTTATGAATGGAATTGTTAAATCTGCAGCTTTATTAATTTGCGTAGTAAGAACGTCATACATACATTGAGCGTTTTTGGTTGCCGGAGGATCCTCTAAGAAAAAACTGGTAATAATTTGCCGGTAGCCAGGCCAATTAGCTTTTTTTAAATTTCGCTTCGAGGTAATATTAACTGAGTCTTGATATTTAAAACAAATTTTTATAATTAGATGGTCACTACCCAGGCTTTCACTACTAACACTCCAACAACCATTAATAGCTATGTCTGTGGTACAAAAAGAAACGTCAGGGGAGGTTTTTTGCAAAAAACCATTCACGAGCTTCATTCTCGTAGGATCACCATTATTTAATGAGATATAATTGTTTTCAATTGCAGCATCAAACAATTGTTTACCCCTAGTATCATTTTTATTTGACCAGCAGACGTGATGCCCATTAAAATCGCCAGCAATGACAGTATTGTTCGGAAATTTTGAAAAAATATGCTCCCAGTCCAATTGAGACGTTCTCACAGAGGAGGGACAGTAGACCGAAATTATATTACAGATTAATTTACAATTAAGAATTTTAATATGTATTATTTCTATACCTGAATTAGCCACACTTACCGGAACAATAAAGGTTTTTAGTGATTTATGTGAAACAATCGCTACTCCTCCGTACGAGTCATATCTGTCCTTTCTATAAACATTATATCCACTTATATTTATGTAGCTGTATGCATCCAACCACGTTTCGCTTAAAATTGCTACATGAATATTTTCTCGATTCAGTAGTAGTTCTAAATCAATCAATTTAGGCTTCAGACTCTGTGCGTTCCACTGGTATATGTTGATATTAGTAGTAATGTTATCACTATCCATTAATAAATAACCTACACAATTTACTAATCAAATCCGAATCCTTAAAATATGAAGCAACAAACACCATAATTTCTTCAAGTACTAATCTTATACTCTTCTTCACCTTTTCTTCTGATGAATAATCTGCAAACCATATTTCTTTAACTTTGTTGTAGAACTTTCTCAATTTAGATAATTTTTCGCTTTTATTGGGAATTTCTTCTACTATATCTTTATGGTTTTTTTCCTTCTGCCCTTCTTGTTCTTTTTTTTTTGTAAAGCGTTTTGTTTGTTCTTTCTCCTTTTTCTTCTCATTTTGTTTTTCCTTTTTCTTCTGATTTTGGTTTGATGTTGTGCTTTTTTCGTTATCTTCCTCTTCGCTTTCACTGCCTTCTTCAAGAGAAACACTTGAATCCATGCAGGTATTTACCAGATTAATTAATGGTTCTAGCGATGTGAGCGTATTCTTGTAACTTCTACTATGTGAAGAAGAGGAAGGAGGTGGTATTTCACTAACTTCAACATTGACGGGAATAACTTCATTACTTTTTTTAAATTGTTTCAAATATAAGTCCAGTGCAATCTTATAAGAACAACTGTTTTTACTCATTATATCCCTAATCATTCTCTCTTTGAGATACACTGGACAACTTTTGCTTAATGCCATGTGCGGGCCTTTGCAGTTAATACACGAGAACTCCTCAGTTGCGCAATTGTCATGTTCTTTTCCACACTTAGGGCATTTGATTTTTTGAGTAGGACAAAAACGTTTCATATGGCCATATTTCCAACATCCTGAACATTGGGTAACAGGGAACAGATATGATTCAACCTTAAAGCGACACCCATATCCAAATATATATGATGGTAATATTGCTCCCTTAAAAGCGATGCGAATAGCTTCACTATTTATCCACTGCCCATCGTCAGTTAGTCTTTTAAGTCTTTTAACCGCACAAATATCTGCTTCACTTTCAAATAATTCCACGAGTTCGTTCTCCGCTATCTCAAGGTCAATATTTCTGACGATTCCATAGATAATGCTTAATTTGTCTGTTCTTTGACATCTAAATTCTAATTCTTTAAACTTCTGGCAATCAAGTATTTTATTTGTACCTTCAATATTTTTTAATATAATAATTATTTTATAGGGACTTTTATATTTTATTTTAAGGATATCGTTTATATTTTGAGATTTAAATAATTTGGCCATACCAATCATTTTAGGAAGTACTGTCTTAGATGTAAGACATACCTCAAAATATTCTGTTTGCTGTGTATTACTTTCACAACTACCCACATTGTCCTTACTATAGTAATTGTGTGAATTACTGCGTAATATCCTTTTCGCCTTTCTATTCACGGTGGTAAACCCATCATCTTCTTCAATAATTTCTTCGTTATCTTCTCGCAACCTTTTTTCAACATTTCTCTGTCTTTCATTGTCTATATTCATCGTACTTCTTTCAACAGTTGATTCTTCCGTGATATTCTCCACCATCTCTTCATTTATTTTAACACCTTCGTCTGATATACTAGACACCGTACTCGAAGATCTTCCAAAACTATCCATTATCTGGATTATTGAGTAACATGAGGGTGGATGTAAAAATAAGTGGCACGAAAAAATAAGTAAGACGTCCGCACGTCTCAGTCGTCAACGCGGCACTGATTTGCTTTTAATAACATGTTTTTTTCACGTGAAAACCGAGAGGATTAAATTCGACGTGTGATTTTTGTTAAAGTGTAACTTTTGTGAATAAATTCACTGTACTGTAAATGTATTTTTTTAATTTACAGATGCATATCAACCTACTACAATCTGTAAAATTTCTTTAATATTTTTTCAACTTTATTACTAAAGCATAAAGGTTCAAAGTTGATTCTGAAAATTTGACAGTTTCGGGTAGGTTGACCTGCTGGCGTCTGTACAGCAATGGTAAATGTTTTAGTTTGAGTGATAACTTTAAAATTATTTTAATTAAACCATTAAGATACAATAGTGTTAAAAATACATAACATTTTTGTAAAGAATTGAACAAAAAACGAGTTAAAAAAACCAATCATTAAGTAACATGCAATCACAACCGAATCATCGGAATCGTGGCCCTCGTTACAATAACACATTCTGTTTCATATAAGTATTAATCCGCTTAAAAATTCGTCGAGTTTGTCCGTTATAATTGACATGGACGTTAATAAGTTTTAATAACAGCACGGGATCCAATTACAAGGTACCGTACGTGGAAATATTGGAATAACGTAGGTATTAAGAACTGGGTAAAAACGGTTATTTTTATAACAATGCAGATAGAGAATTTGAAGGATAAAATAATATCAAAACCCAATTCATTTCACCAATCTCTGTTAGACATTATGTCAAATTTATGCCGAAACAAATTAGTCTTTAAGATGATTATGCCAACATAAAACGTATGCCGAAGTATTATTATGCCAAAACAAATTGTGCCAAAATCGTTATGCCGAAGTATATTAGGGCAAAGAACATTATGCGAAAAGAAGGTATCCCTCCAGAATCATGTAGGTACTGAAACCATGATAACAGGTCGCGCGTAAATGTCCCTACCATCTTGTATTGTTCTCTCTCATTTCAAAAGATAAAGATTTTTGATATTTCTGACTTTTTATATTCAACTTTTTATCCCGATATTTTCACGGAATCGAGACTTGAAACCATGGGGCGCCACTATCCTAACGAATATTATAAATGCTAAAGTGAGTTTGTTTGCTTGTTACGCTTTCACGCTAAAACGACTGAATGGATTTGGATGAAATTTGGCACACAGGTAGACCATGACCTGGCTTAGGACATAGAATACTTTTTATCCCGGTTACGTTTCCGTGGGATAATTCCCGACCTCCACGCGGGCGAAGTCGCGGGTTAAAGTTGGTAATAAATAAAGGTGGGATTCATCAACCAAAATCATAAATGCATTATGATACTCAGCACAACAGCACATTGTTATCGTATATATCGAAAAGCCAGTGCAGCGAGTCGGTTGAATCCAAATACATTTGATTAACGATCGCAACGTTAATCGTCAGCGGCTCGATTAATGACTCGATACTACTCGATACTGAGTAATGGACTTTCGGCTCGACTGAGATCCGACCATCTATTATGGTAGTAGCTTAGTATTGGTTTAATGTTGGGGTAGGGTTATAGCGTAGCGTAGATGTACTTATAGAGTGGGTACCTAACGACTTATCTTTTGTGATGATTTTTGAAGTGTATCTAATGAAAGAAAGAAAAATAGATTTACAAGAAACACGTGCATACAAAAAGACAAAAGTTATCAGAAAAAAAAAAAAAAAATATATATATGTGTTTTCTTTTCTCATAAGTTGTCTATTCCCTCTTCTTTCCACTTTAATTCTCTGACTAAGCAGAAATCTAAAATCTAGTTAGTAAAATAGTAGAAATATAGTAGATACTAGTAATAGTAGAAATCTAAAATCTAGTTAGTAATATCAGAGGTGTTGTAAAGCATTCATTATTTTATTTTATTATTTTTTTACTATATAACTTTAGCAATCACATTCAAAACTAAGTCTTTATTTGGGCTACATATTTTTTCTTTAATTTTAAGTTGGCTTGTTCATGTGCCTAGGCTTACAAATTAGTATAATTTTAGTTCATGTGGTGTTTACCTTTAAGTAATTGTTACAATGTTCAAAGTTTTTAAGACATTACTTTTATCAAGATGTTAGTGTAAACAATTGTTGGTGAACCAAATAAATAAATAAATAAATTCTACTCTGTGAACATCACTGACAAAGTTGTACCTTGTATAAACTATTTTATTAAAAGCAATCTTGTTGAAAGCCTGTTCAATGTGGACACAGTGTAAAAACAGGGTATTATGTAAAAACATTACATGCCGGTTTAAACATAATCGCCAAGTCAGCGCCGGTTTTACGGACTGTGTAAATACATTCAGTTCGTCAAAGTATAGTATGAAAAAATGTCGTCAAGCAATCCTCTCGTCATGATCGAAAACGTTAACTGGTCGTGAAAACTATTCCACATGGAGATTTGCGCTCAAAACATAATATCTCCAACACGAGGAACTGTAGGACTGTGTTGAACCTGTGTCCGGCGTAGCTGTCAACTCCAAACGTGACATTAAAGCAAAATCGAAAATTATTTTGCTTGTGGACGTAAACTATGTCCACATACACGATGCAACGTCTGCAAAAGAGGTGTGGGACTGCTTGGCAAACGCATTTGACGACTAGGGGCTTACACGCCGTGTGAGTTTGCTTAGAGACTTATGTACAACCAATCTCGCTGGATATTCAAATGTGGAAGAATATGTGCGTAATATCATGACCACGGCTCACAAACTTCGCAATATTGGCTTCAAAGTAGATGATGAGTGGCTTGGAACTCTGTTCCTTTCCATCCTACCTGAAGAATACAAACCTATGATTTTTGCAATTGAAAGTTCAGGCATGAAAATAAGCGCAGACTCTGTTAAGTCAAAAATCCTACAAGATGTCGAAAAGTGTGAAAGTGGCACATATTCTGCTTTTGCTGCAAACTATAAAAATAAAGGGAATAGAGGTTCCAAGAAACAGGTTAAAAAGGGACCCCGTTGCTATAGCTGTAATAAGTATGGCCATGTTGCTGCAGAGTGCAAGTCAAATCCTAATAAAAAGAAGAATCAAGAGAATTCAAGCTATGGGACTGCTTTCATTGCTTCTACAGCGAACCCTTATGAAGATCCGTGATATATAGACTCAGGTGCTTCAGTGCACATGACCAAATAAGAGTTTATTGCAAGATGAGAAAGTGCCACTTATCAAGACAATCAAGGTAGCAAATGACAAGTCTTTATCAGTTCATAGTACTGGGCAGTTGAATTTAGATGTGTGCAGTGATAAAGGTCAGTACAATAAAATTTTGTTTCAAAATGTACTCTATGTACCAGAGCTGGCAACAAATCTGCTATCAGTCAGTGAGACCATCAAAAATGGAGGTCAGGTAAAATTCAACAGTAAAGGCTGTGTGATATTAAATAAAAATAATGTGGTTGTTGCAACGGCAAGCTTAGTCAACAATATGTACAGGCTGTATGTGAAATGTGATCAAACATACATAACTGATTTTGACAAAAAAGATGTTTACCTCTGGCATCAACGCATGGGCCATATGAATTTTCAAGATCTGGAAAAATTAGCAGATAACACTGAAAGTGAAAAATATTATCAAAGAAAAATTATTAATTAACATCTGTAACATGCTTACAAGGCAAACAAACACACTTACCTCTACAACAAAGTGTAACTAAATCCTTTAAATTATCTGAACTGGTGCATTCTGATATCTGCGGTCCAATGAAAACTAGTTCGCTGGGTGGTGCAAAATATTTTATGACTGATTGATGACTACTCAAAGAAAGTTTTTGCTAACTATTTACAGAAGAAAGCTGATGCTCTGAAAAAAATCGAAGAATACAAAAGCCAAGTTGAGAAATAACTAGAATGCAAAATAAAGTGTCTTCGCTCTGATAATGGCCTTGAGTATGTTAACTCCAATTTTTCTGAGTTATTAAAAATTGCTGGAATAGTTCATCAAACCCCCAATCCATACACTCCCGAACAAAATGGAGTTGTCGAGCGAATGAACAGAACATTGGTAGAAAAAGCAAAGTGTCTGTTAATTAACGCCAACTTATCTAAACAAACTGGGCTAATTCTGTACACACTGCTGCTTATCTTATCAACAGAACTCCAACTGGATCACTGAAATACAAGACACCAAAAGAGATGTGGTCCGGGCAGAAACCAAATGTCAATCACTTAAGAGTATTCGGGTGCGAAGCAATGATTCATCTTCCCAAAGAAAAGAGAAGTAAATAGGATGCAAAAGCACAGAAAGCTATATTCATTGGCTATTGTGATCATACAAAAGGATTCAGATTTGTTATTTCTGGTTCTAGAACAGTAATAAAGAGTAGAGATGCAATCTTCCTTGAATCTACAGTAAAAAGAAATTATGTTCCGGTGGACTTGATGCAAGAAAGCTCAATGTGTGTCTCATCATCTGTACCAATTGACAAGCATACATCTGAGAGCTCTGATGCTAATGACACATTATAATCCACAAACACTGAAGATTACTCTGAACCAGATAACTGTACTGTTATCTGGTTCAGAGTAATCTTCAGTGCATACTTACCAACTGAAAACATTAAAACGCCATCTCCCTCAAACAGAATTCTGAGACCTAGAAATAAAGACAAGCCTAAAGATAATCAAGTAAAAATTTACCTGTGAAGATACTCCTGTGCCACTGAGGCAATCAAATCAGCTGATTCTGAAAAATGGAAAATATCATTAGAGAAAGAACATTCCATTTTATCTCATCATAAAAATAGAACTTGGATATTGGTAGAAGAATCTCAGAATGCAAAGCAAATGGGTTTTCCGGATTAAAGACAAACCAACAGGTCCGTCAGGTCAGGAAAAAGAAGGAATTGACTATAATGAAACATTCTCACCAACAGTAAGGTACATTTCAGCACAAGAAAATTTAGAAATAATTAAATTTGATGTAACCACTGCTTTTCTGTATGGTGAATTAAAGGAAAACATATTGATAACAGCACCTGAAGGACTAGACTGCAAATCTAACGTGGTATGTAAATTTGTTAAATCATTATATTATTATTATGGACTAAAACAGGCACCCAGGCGTTGGAACACAAAATTTAGTTCAGTCCCTAATAAATTTGGCTTTGAGAAAAGTAAAGCAGACCATAGTGAGGCAGAGTGTTAAAATAGTGAATTTCATAAACGATGTAAACACAACATAGATATTAAGTACAATTTTGTTAAACACGAACTTTGTTTACACCGATACCAAGATTAAAAATAATGAAAAATTGCCCCAACTATAGAATCGCAACAATTTATAATAAATTACCGAATTACATAAAAGATGACGAGAATACATATTCATTATTTAGCAAACTAAGATTAATTTTAATAGGGAAATGTTACACAGTAGACGAATTCATGACGGATAAAACTTTATAGATGTAGGTACTTAATTCATAACTTTTTTTTTTTTTTTTTGTTATATCCGGCCTGATCAAAGACATAAATATTGTTTATTCCAGAGACAATAAATCGAAATCTATTTTATTTTGTATTGTTAAAACTTGACATGACATGATTTTAATTATTCCTTACTTATTATTTTATTCTACTTTTTACTACCTACCTACTAATATAATCTGGCTAGATATGACTTTTTGTGTGTTATTGAATTTTTGTTTATTGGACATCATAACGACTGCTACTGCTACGACATGTATTTTTTATTTTATTTTATTTTTCTGAAATGTATTGTATTGATTATGTAAATATGTTAATTAGTGTTCAACAACTCAACAGTAAACCAACATTGTGCTTTGCAGTGCCCTGACAGGGTTCATGTACAAAAACCGACTTAATATATTGTAAAATGTGTGATGTACATGAGAGCAAATAAATAAAGAAAAATACCATGAAAATGTTATTAGTTTGAACTATGTACAAACTGAAATCAGAGTACAATGACATGCTGATATTTTTACAAAGCCTCTGCCTAGAGAGAAATTTAGATTTGTAAGAAATAGCATTGGGATTTCAAAACTAGATATCTAATTTGTATTGTAATTTGTATTCATGTAGTCGTTTATATAGTAGTGTTTGTAGTATAATCTGTTTTTATTATACTAATAATAAATCTTAATTAAACTTTTTAAAGCTTATAGCGAAGGCTCGAATTTGGTAGGAGTGTTAAAATATTTGTAGTCTGTGTTAAACTTCGCGCCTTTTCTCATATGTTATCTATTCCCTCTTCTACTCTGTGAACATCACTGACAAAGTAGTGTACTCTGTATAAACTATTTTTAACCGACTTCCCAAAAAGGAGGAGGTTATCAATTCGGTTGTATTTTTTTTTTTTTTTTTTTTTTTTTTTTTTTTAATGTATGTTACCTCATATCTCCGTCATTTATGAACCGATTTTGAAAATTATTTTTTTATTTGAACGGATACACTTTCCGATTGGTCCCATTTTTATCAAAATTTAGTTCTGATGATGGAATCCATGAGAAATTGAGGGAACTCTTCAAATATTATAGGCACAGACATAGCGATTTAGTTATTTTCAGCTACAAGTTAATTATTTGCATTCAGAAATTATCATTTAGTGAAGTGGAACTGATGAAGAAGACCACAGATTGCCATCGGAATTCCTCAATGATAGGTATTCCACGGGTGGCGCCATTTATGAACCGATTTGGAAAATTATTTTGTGATTTGAAAGGATATACGGCCAGATTGGTCCCAATAAAAAAAAAAAATCAGTTCTGATGATGGAATCCATGACGAATTGAGGGAACTCCTCAAATATTATAGGCACACACATAGCGATTTAGGTATTTTCAGCAACAAATTAAGCATTTGCATTCAGAAGGTATCATTTGGTGAAATGAAACTGATGAAGAAGACAGATGGCCACCGGAACTACTCAATGATAAGTATTTCACGGGTGGCGATAAGATATCTCGATTAAGATAGTTAAACGACAGTGAAGCACGTTTAAATAAATAATTCTAATGACCATCGAACTGATCTGAAGATGAAGCCGGAAGGACGGCACCGGAACTCCGTCATAAAACAATGTATCCTAGCCGTGTTTGGGCTTATTCGAATTGCCATGAGATGTACTCTGGCTATAAATGATTTTAATGGTAGTATCCCGGCATCAAATTGCGCTACTTGAGTCGTATGTTATGTGTGGCCTTGATTGACAGAAGACAGATTTTGTAGCCTCGTTATTTCCGTCAATGATCTGCGGCCGTGTGGTCGCTTTAATAATTTGTTGGCGTCCAACTCTGATAAAACTATGCCTTCCAAACTTCTGACACGACTAAGCGCGACGTATATTTGCTCTTTTGCAAAGTTTTTTTTACCAAAGTCGATCACAGCTCTTTCGGGGGTGGTAGCCTGTAATTTATGGACTGTGACCGCCCAGCTTAATATTAGAGGCAGCATACGCTCCACATCTCCGTAACCCCTTGCCGCCTGGAACGTAGTACTTGTTGGTGGTATGGGTCTCACTTTGAAAACTTTAAATTAGCATATCTTTTTATTGTATGAGACGATTGCAATGAAACAAAAACTAAATGTTACATCGTGATAATATTATATTTACAATTTTAATAGGACTGTAATTAAATTTCAAAAATGTTATTTCTGTTAAATTGAATGTAGAAAAATGTATTCCAAAATGTGTACCATTTTGGGCCAATAGATGTCATTGGGATGCAAAAAAATTTGTAACCCCCTTTCTACACTTTCAAGCCAGTTTTGAACAATGTATGATTCCATCTTTATTATTACTTAGATAAGTTTATACCACGTTTTCTAAACCAAATGAATAATATCTTTCATACAAACCGTATCCCCCCTTTTCACCCACAAAAATTTCAATCATTCCACTTTGCCCCATCAAGTCGCCCCACTGGTGGGGCAAATGCATTCTGCCCCATGGCATGGATTCTTCCCCACAAGGGTTGGCACCTTAGAATTTGTGTAAGTAGGTATGCTCGTATTTAATATTTGATTAGAAAAGAAAGAAATTTATATGTAAGTAAAATGTAACTAGGACTTGTATTTAGTTAGATTTTATTTTATTTGTAACAAATCGTGTAATTAACGTATGATTTACAACCCGATTCCTTCCAGAAACAACTAGTAAATAAAAATTAATAATAAAATAATAATACCAGCCTATTGCGGTCGGTATAATTCAATATTATACCGACCGTAAGACGCCCGTGTACGCCTGTTTCCTAGACCTCTCGAAGGCCTTCGATCTTGTTTCCTATAATGTGCTTTGGGACAAGTTGAGGGACAGGGGTACCCCTGCTGAAATACTGAAGATCTTCCAGTACTGGTATGCCAATCAACAAAACCAAGTCAGATGGTCTAATGCACTCTCTCCGGCATACAGATTGGAATGCGGTGTGAGACAGGGGGGTTTGTCATCCCCTAGGCTTTTCAATCTGTATGTTGATGGCCTCGTCACCGAGCTCAGCGGCATGGCTGTCGGATGTCGAATAAATGGTGTGAGCGTCAATAGCATCAGCTATGCGGACGACATGGTGCTGCTGGGCCCGACGGCTGGGGCAATCAGGGAATTGCTCAGAGTCTGTGAGACATATGCTGCTTCACATGGACTTATTTATAATGTCACTAAGAGTGAATATATGATCTTTAAGGCCGCTGGTAGGTGTCCGGACTCTGTACCGGAACTTATTAGTTGAATGGGCTCCTTTTAAACAGGGTGTCTAAGTTCAAGTACCTTGGACATTTCATCACCGACGACCTTAAGGATGATATAGATATTGAGAGGGAGCGTAGGGTACTGGCGGTCAGAGGTAACATGTTGGTCCGTAGATTTGCTCGGTGCTCTGACCTAGTCAAAATTACTCTTTTTAAGACCTACTGTCAGAGTTTTTACACGAGCAATCTATGGGTCAACTACACTAAGAGATCGCTGGATGTCCTGCGCGTTCAATATAACAATACTTTCAGGATGTTGTTGCGGCTGCCCCGTTTCTGTAGCGCCTCGGAAATGTTTGTTGAGGGCCACACAGATGGTTTTCAAGCCATAATACGCAAAAAGACGGCGTCGCTGCTATGCAGAGTGCGGGGTAGTAGCAACTATATCCTGAGAGCAGTGGCGGAGAGCTATACTCCAAATATAAGGGATTTTGTGCGGAGGTTGATTAGGTAGGAAATATGTTTTCCTGCCTTGTCAGCCTTTTGCAATTGAAATTATTTTTATATCACTTTTACTAACACTAGAATATAAGCAGTTTGTATTACTAACAAAATATGGATCCTCGTTATCCAAAATAAATGAATTTTAATTTTAATTTAATTTATTGCTGTCCCACTGCAGGGCAAAGGCCTCTTCTCATACAGAGAAGGAACGAGCACTGATCATCACGCTTGCTCAAAACGGGTTGGTGATTTCAGACTAATATTAACTATAAGTCCATGTTTCCGCACGATGTTTTCCTTCACTGATGTCAATAATGTCCAAGATAAACTCAGAAAGTTCATATGAATTGAAATAGTCACATTAGAACCCACAACCTCATGCATGAGAGGCGAGGCCTTAACCTCTGGGCCATCATAACATATTAAATTACCAAAAAATATATATTTTACTTAACTATACATTTCTTTCTTTTCCAAACAAATATAAAATACGAGCATACCTACCTACACATTTCTAAGATGCCAACCATTGTGGGGCAGAATCCATAAAGATTTTAGACTAGAGGAATCTGCCCCACCAAGTCGAACTAGTGGGGCATATTCCACTGATAATTTTTAGGCATTCCTCTTTGCCCCACCAGCGGGGCGCTTGGAAAAATTCGTTAATTTTTGAAAAATCTTTTGATATGTTTCCATTATTCGACTGGTATACGAATTTGTGCGGGGTAGGTATAAACACAACTAAAAAGTGAAAAATAAAAACTTTTTTACAAAAAAAAACAACCGACTTCCAAAAAAAAAACACTTAAAAGAGAAAAATAACTTGAATTTCGGAAGTCGGTGGCAAAAACGAAAATACAGATCCATATAGTTATATTTTAAGATGGTTCGCAGTTCGCATAGTTGAATAGGGAAATAGTTATGAATTGCTTTCATATATATTACGGTAGGTATATTTTACTATATATGTATCAAATAAAATACTATTGTTTTTGCCACCGACTTCCGAAATTCAAGTTATTTTTCTCTTTTAAGTGTTTTTTTTTTGGAAGTCGGTTGTTTTTTTTTGTAAAAAAGTTTTTATATTAAAAGTAATCTCGAATAATCCGCTTTTTTATTGCATTAATGTTATAAAAATAGATCTAAGTAAATATGTAATTACGAGCATAAAACAGAAATAGTCGGCAGAAGGCAATAGAAGGCTTCCACTTAGCATGATGCTGGGCTATGGGGGACCCACAGCACAGCGTTGATTTTCAATGGTCACCGAAAAAGGGCTACGGAAATAAAGTCAGGTTCAGAGATTTGTAAATAATAAATAGATTACAAAATAAAATAAAAGTAACTAATGACATAATGACCTGAAGGTTGTCGGGTCTACTCCTTATGTACTTTGGAATTGCGGATTTAAATCATGGCTTACGTATTACCATAAACTGTGACCTTTTTAAGGTTCCGTACCCAAAGGGTGCTAACAGGACCCTATTACTACGGATCCGCGGTCCGTCCATCAGTCTGTCACAGGACTGAATCTAACCGTATTGAACCGTCAAAGTAGACACTTGAAATATTGACAGAGTGCTAATGGCCGCTACAACAACAAACCTAATTTAAACATTTAAAAAACCGCCGACACACGCATTTCCTCATTTCTCTTTCCTACTCCATCACCAGAAACTTTTTTTTTTGGTTCGGAAATTATCAAAAAACTTCTCCCGCTCTTGGCGGAGCGGGAGGGCATGTCAGACTCTTACTGACTAAAACCCACCCGTGTTTCTTCAGTTGCATGTACGTTGCCAGGGGCCACGGTATCCCTTTCGGACTTTCGACGGACGGCTTCAGTCCTAGCGGACCCCGCTGACATCTCTTTGAGGCACGCGTGGAACACAACGCGCCGTCGACCCGGGATCACCAAACCCTGTTCACCATTTATCTATCTATTGAGACCATTTCAATGAGTCCAATCACAATACCTGTGCTGTAAGTTGGTAAGGGAGTTGGGTATCCTGCAAATTCCAGGTGATGCTGCAGCATCAGTTCAAGGCAACTCAATCTGCCTAGCTAATTCCCAACTATGTTGGGGTCGGCTTCCAGTCTAATCGCATGCAGCTCAAGGCTTCTATGTTCTTCTAATATCATTGAAGTAACAGAATACCAAATTCCAAATTTTAAATCAGATCTGTGGATGACGCTCACCTCCATTCATCAACTATAAAAGAGCTGATCATTTTCAAACGGCTGAACCGATTTTCTTGAATCATAGCTAAAAGCACCCTCGACCAAGTCACTTTTCAAACAAAAACATAATCGGTTCAGCCGTTTGGGAGCTACGATGGCGCAGACAGACACACAGATACTCAGATACACATTAAACTTATAACACCCCTATTTTTCCTTCGGGGTTTAATAAATAATAACAATAAAATAAAGTTGAACTTTATTTTAAATGAGAAACGAAAAAATTCGTAATGTTAAATATTTACAGTGGTACGGAACCCTTTGTGTGCGAGTTTGACTCTCACTTGGCCGCTTTTTTAATGTCATCATGAGAGATTACTAATTATTTAATTCATCTTTCTGACTGACCGACCCCTTGACAATTCAAAAGTGCCTGTAGTTGGTTTATTTGAAATAAATGCTTTGAGTTTGAGTTTGAACAGCGAGAATTAGGTCAGTTCCTACAGAATCCGACACACAATTGCCATCCATATAAGGGTCTTAGATGCCTAAATGTCCTAGCTCTAATGTGAGATTAAGGGTATTTCGGTGACCTTTAAGCTCGAGAATAACCCAGCCTAAATAATGTCGTTATCCACCTAAAGTTAAGTCTATTAACAGATACTCAGCCCGTTGCCTAGCAACAGCACAGTTCGCCCGAACAGACAGCCCGTTAAATAATTAGGGACCATTTACTTCTCTAATGAAATTGACCTCATTTAGTATTTCTTGTACAATCACAGAGCACTGAATCTATCTACACTAATAATAAAGCTGAAGAGTATTTTTTGTTTCTTTCAACGCGCTAATCTCTGAAACTAATAGTCGGATTTGAAAAATTATTTTTGCATTTGATAGCCCATTTCTTGAGTAAGGCTATACCTAACATCACGATACCAAGAAAAAAAAATAGCCAAGTGCGTGTCGAACCACGCACAATGAAGGGTTCCGTAGTTAGAATTAATTTATTGCAAGAACAAACTTAATTTTGCAGTTGAAAAACATGTTTTTGCAAAACTGCAAGTGTAAGTTGGTCGATTATTACTCGTTAACTTATACAGCCTACTTAGTTGTGATAGATTTCCTTTTAATTTCGTTATATATGCTACTGCTGTGAATTTTTTTCACATATCCAAAACTAACCATTTAGCTAGCTGCAAATTTTTGTTACAGTCAAGTGTCCCCTACACTTGACAGTAACAAAAATTTGCACTTTAAAGCTTAATATTTTGCAAAAGGATCCCTGAATCAAAAAATGGTTTGGATGTGACTCACAATATTTTTGACTGACCTTTTCAACGACATCCCCTACACTATAGGATAGTTGAGAAAAAAATAATCCCCAAATTACGTGTAGGGGAGGTACCAAAACAATTTTATATCCATCAAAATTACAGCTTTCAATTACAAAGAGTCTCTGAGCTAAGCTGCGGACAGACAGACGGACATGGCGAAACTATAAGGGTTCTTTGTTTACTGCGGAACCCTAAAAACGAAGTAAAAGCGTGAGCGGGTGATGCGATGCGACGGGATGGGATGGGGAACAAGAAATTTCAGAAGCTAATTCGTCTATATTTAGTGAAAATCTTTGAGGGTTGGAAGTTTACGCACTCGTTTCTTTACAACCGAATTTCGGTTTTAAGTCCAGAGGTACCTTTGCATAATTTTATTTATGTAAATATTTATTTGCATTTAACTGTGCTTAAATGAATTTACTTCTAACTTATTTTGTTGACTGCCACGTTGGTCTAGTGGTCGCAAGCGCTATTGCCGAGCATGAGATCCTGGGTTCGATTTCTGGGTTGAGCAAAGTGTTATTGGGTTTTTCCATCGGGAATTTTTCAGTAGTAGCCCGGAGTCTGGATTTATGTCCGGTTGATACGATGCCAATAGGCTCACCCCCTATTATATGAGACTTAAACATAACTGGTGAAATGTGGGTGTCTGCCTAACCCTTCGGGGAATACAGGCGTGATGTTATGGTAAATTATTTTGCAAATTTTTTGGCCAGTTTTAAACAGCTTCTTCTTCCATGAACGCAGCTATTCTGTGTCCTAAAAAGGCTAAAAATAGCCTCTTTTAATACAACAAAAAGCCGCGACTTATTTCGTATGACGTTATAATTTTAAATGAAAAATGTAAAAGGTTATTATTTAAAACTTTCCCGGCTTGAATGTGGGGCGAGCACGCCATTATAATATTGTAAGATTACATGCACATTATACGGTTGGCGAAGTTTAAAGAGCTACGTTACGCAGAATTTTGTCGCAAAAATTAATTTCGTCCCGATTTCGTAACAGGAACATGTTTTGCTTCTGTTAATATTTATAAAATAAATAAAATTTCATAATGTTATTATAAAATCGTTTTTTTGGATATATACTTTATAACATTACTTTTTTGTCTGTTTTTCTCAGAGGTTTTAATATAAGCAAAACTGAATATATGTAAGAAAAAAAGTGGAAAATAATAATGATTCCGAGCTGTAGTTGATGATAAAGATGACCCACTTGTTGTGAGCGCTTAAGGGATTAAATCAGATGGATGAATCGTCTTAATCACAGTGAACGGGTTCCTGGTTTTGCACAGATCTATGAGTGTCTTAATGCAGAATATACTTGATCTGTATGTATTTTCTTCAAGATTATTTACTTGTAATGCAGTTAATACTAAGAAAATAAATTTTTTTACTCATCATCCCTATTAAACGAGTACCTATAATAGGCATGACGACAAAACATTTTTTTTGTCCGTCTTGTAGATTATAATAAAATAATGTACACGTATTTTTTCTACGTTGAGTTAAAATGTGCCATGACGTCACCAGTATGTAGATTTTATACTCACTTGTGACGTATTAACCCCACTCCCAACTTTAATGCTTTATATCTAAGTCATTTTTTAATAATATGATAAAGCAAAAAAAACGAGTCTAATACTTTTTTATTATCTAACTGACGGACTAAATAGTTTTTTTTTTTTTGACCCGGGCATCATCCCTATTTACTTAATGATCTACCGACCAGTGTATTAATAGTTAGCGCAGTTAGTGCAACTGTTAATTAAAGGTTGTAACAAATTATGTGTTAAAGTTCACAAACAAGTTTAAGCTATGATCGATTCACTATGTTACATTTCGTTTGATAAAGTAGAGAAATAGTATGTACCTATGTCGTCTTTTACATGAAGACCTACTTATTGTAATCGAAACAAACATGAACTCGAAATGAACATTTGTTTTAAGGTTCACAAATAAGTTTAGGCTACGATGATTCAGTATGTTATATTTCGTTCAATAAAGTAGGGAAATTATAGGTATTTCATTATGAAGACCTACGTATTCTAATCGAAACGAACATGAAAACAAGCCCCATACTCGCGAGGGAATATATTCATAATCACTACAACGGAAAATGAATTAATGATCGAAGTATGCTGTTATTACCCCAAAAGCGAATACTCCTGGGTCAAAGACGGCATAGAAAAACCGACGTTGTTGAATTTAAAATAAGGTTTAAAATTGCGGTGGACAGACCCCGTCACGCCTATCTGAAAACGTGGGGCAGTAACATCGCGTGACTATCATTCTGAGCCGTGACGTTAAGCCAACATTTTTAATTATTCCATTCAAAATATAACTCAGTAATGAAGTTATCATTTAATGTTTTAACACCATCCACCCTGGGAGTGATTACTTTTCGAGCTACAGTGAAATACTCGTAAAAGTCGTAACTACGAGTTTGCTAATTAATTTGTTAGAAGCGATTTTGTCGTGACTTCGTCTGATGTTAAATATTTTATGTTTATTGCCCAGTTTTGATATAATTTGTGAGTTAAGTGGTCATTGTCGTTCTGAGACTGGGATTTAATGAAATATTGATTGTGATTTCATTTTAAACCCTCGGTATTAGGTATTATATAAACAAGAGAGGTAGGTAGTTTTACTTTTGTAAAATACTTTATGATTTTGACTTCATCGGCAAACTTTGAGGTGATGAAAATTCTCGTGCATATAAACAACGGGACCATCGAAACTAACTCTCTTAACTAAAATACCTACCTACTAAAAGCTTAAACGTCATAAAAAAAACAATCATTTTTACAAAAACAAAAATCTAAACCACATGTTCCATTAAAAAAAGAGTTACGATTCGCGAAATTTAATTAAGCATACAATAGCGGCGCCATTCTAAAGCTTAGTTTACACTCGCAACGTATCGCTTGGAGTTGTCTCTCGATTTCAAAGTCAATAACTTTGACTTTGAAACACTACACGATTTGTTTCAAGGATTTTTTGCACAATAATTCTGTTGTTTTTCCACTGTTATACAACACTCTTTATAGTCAAAACCGATACGTTAGCTTACAGACAGAAACATAAAACGCTACAAAAGCAAAGAAGGGACAATATTTGATTTCTTGTTTACTTTATTCTGCTTTTATCATTGTAAATAATACTGCTGTGTTCTTGTTTTAGGAATGAAATTCTTTAACGCGGCTTGCGGTTGGAGTATGCGGGCAAAAATCGTCACGCGAAAAAGCGTTCATACTTGTGACTGTCTTCTTCTAATTCGTTTGAATTTGGTAAAATGAATTTCCAAGAAGGAGGCTGCGAAAATTTTCAAATGTTTCTCCATGGGTAACGTTTTCATATTTTTCGACGAGCCTAACATGAGTATGATGAACAATAGCAGTATATTCACAATAAATTCCTGTTATTAGCATAATTAGGGAGACTAATTACTTAGCTAACAGTTTTATTATTTAGAAATTTAATATATTAAGCCCGGCTTATAACAGATAGGTACTCAATTAAGTGCCTTCGCTGTTCTCAAGGGACACGGAATTATAAAACTTTCTAATTTCGATTTGTCAATCAATATCTCGGCTTCTTCGTAATATCTTAGGTACTAACTTTGTATTGTGCAGAAATAAATGGATTTTATAAAAAGAAAGTATTAAGATTTAATAATAATACCAGCCTATATTGCCATACTGCAGGGCAACGGGCTCTTCTCATACAGAGAAGGCACGAGCATTGATCACTACGCTTGCTCAATACGAGTAAGCGATTTTAGACTTTTATTAACTATAAGTTCAGGTTTCATCATGATATTTTTCCTTTAACGATGTTAGTCCAAGATAAATTCAAAAGTACATAAATATGAATTGAAAAAGTCATTGGGTGCGTCTTGCCAGGATTCGTTTTTGATAAAATATGTTCTGTTTGTCAGAGGCCTTAGCACTGCAGTGGGACAATAATAGGCTAGTAATAAGGGCACTCGTTCCATGTAAAATACTGGTATTTATCCGCATCCGATGTTCAAGACTAGAAGCTGACCGCTTCCAGCCTAACCAGATTTTCTGTTTAGGCGTTTAGTGGTAATGTAACACTTAAAGGCTAGGGATAAATCTGAGCGAAAAAATGCGGCAAAATTTCGCAACATCATAGCAAATTAAAATGTGCCATATCATCGCGGTGGAAGCGCATGTCTGCGACATTGACACGATCAGCGGGATTACTCGTTAAATAGCCTGTAAATGGCCTCCCATAAAAAAAAACACTACAGCTAGAGCCATGAGAGGTAATCACAAGGTTTCACAAAGGGATTGGTGTGGCGTTAGGATATTTCTTAAAAGAATAACTCAGCTTCTATTGGGCATCAGAATTGATTATTTATTCTTGAATCTACGAGTCTACATTCTCATTTCACTTTAGACGCGACAAATTGTTAACAACAAAGGCCTCATCACTAAGACAAACAATTAATCTTAACCCCATTACAAAATTAAACAACGTGTCACTTTGCTTAACATACTAAGCACTTTAAACTGTATCAAATTCAGCATTATCAATTCGAGGCAGGTACAGGTGTGTCAACCTCAGAACGCACATAGCGATTACGCGATACGTCGCCCGTGCATACTAAGCTTAACTGTCAGAGTCGGGTCGTAGCGTGGGGGCCGCAATTTCCTGTAACAGAACCGAGTCGACGCGACCGCTTCCTGTTGGAGCGGACAATACGTTGCGGTTTTAAATTAAAAGCAGTTTTTAGGAACGTCCCTTACCCCGCAATGGTGAGGCTACATTGCGAACTTTTAGTGCGCGTTGTAATTTTTCGCGGAGGTATTATGGTAATGCAGTTTCTCGTTTTTGCTGTAATAAAAGGAGTTATGAATGAGATGTTTTATATGGGTTTTAAGTACTACGTTTCTTTTGTTGGTGCACACACAATTTATTTTGTTGTAGCGTGTGTGTTTTATGTTCTGTTTGTGTAATTTTCTTACTAATGTGTATCAAGCATTAGATTACCGCAAAGGTGGTGTTTTGTCTTTCTTCCTACCACTTATGCAATCTCTATAATACATCATTACGTAAGTATTATTACGTTCTTCTGAATAACTAGTTTGCCATATTAGTCAGATTTGTTACAGCTGTAATAGCAATCACGTCATTTTGTTTAAAATACGTTTTTATTTTTATTAATTTATTTATATTTATATAGATTCTTTTCTATTTTGTGAATATGAGAACGCTGTAGGCTTAGTGGACTGTAGGTTTGTTAATTATTATTCTGTTAAGTACCTGGTACTTGTTGAAAGACCTACACTGTCCTCCCATACCTAAAACACTGTATTTGAAAATATTGTAAAAGCCAATTATTTTTAAAATAGTAACCGCGGTGTTTCCAGCCGGCTCTTCTTCATAGGAAACAACCAATTGGAATCGTGCACCTAGCTTCTGACGTTTCATAAGTGCCCATGTAGGTTTATGTGAAATAAAATAATTTGAATTTGAATTTTGCCCAATATTATTAAGACATTCCAACTTAAACACGTACTCATTTATACAAGCTTACTCATTTAAGACAGCATTCAAAAGCAATCATCCTTGCAAGCGTACCTCTTACATAGTAAGGTGCCTAACTATAGTTAAATTTAAGTTAAAGCATCTAAGTAACATTATTCTCCAATCCCAGAACATTTTAACCAACTCATAATATCTTCTACTTAAATACGACTGGATCTTTTTCACTTATACCTAGTGCTATTGAAGCAAGTCATTTGTCAAGCAACTATAGCCCTATAGCAATGACTATAGCAGTGAATAGACACGTCTGGCGGGAAATTGCAGTCTCATGGTCCGTGTAGGCGCATTGAATCGTACTAGTGACGTCAGAACCCAGGAGTGAAATGACGAGCGCTGAAATAGAATACATCGCTTTAGAGCGCTTTGTGCTGAGTGGGATAAATGGAATTGTGAGATACTTATTCATTATTACGATTGGTTTTGTTCTTTTTTTGCTTTAGATTTTGTGAGGGTTTCGTTCACCAAGAGTTTCTTTAATTCTCTCCGTATTATTTATCATCTTATAACTAATACAATGGTGTGTATCTTCTTTAAATGACATAATATCTACCCTACGTTCTACTGTATACTACGATCACCAAATAACGTCTAACAATAAAATGTTAATACATAACATAACTCATGAATATTTACTATTAAAAATGCAGTACATCTACCATCCAATCAAAATGTATGAAACAGCAGATTTTTGCTTTACTTGGTTTTTTATCAAAAGTTTTTCATAGTCATGAGTTCTCCGCCCGGTACAATATTTTATACTAGGTACTATTTTTTAAGACTTTTTATTAGTCTTAATAAACAATCTTTTTCAGTACCCCTACAAACTGCAAACTCCCCATTCCCCAGAAGGCAGTTAGTTATCAAAGATATGGATTGCATTGCTTCCAAGTTCTGTAAACGTATCAGTTGCTTATTGTTCTGCAACTTGCGTTTAATTGGAGAACAGATCCCTAAGGTGTGCAGCTATTGGCTCACAAACTGACTACGTTTGCAGCTATTGGCTTGCAAACTGGCTCCGTTTGCAAAGCTGCAGTTACCACGTTATATTGTGCCTCGAGCGACTAGCAATGTGCTTTTAATAGAAGTGTTTGTGCTTTGTTTTGTTTTGAGGTTATTGGCTTGTCTTCACGTGCATTCGAAACTTGATTGGGCACGAGTTCGTATAGCAATTTATTTAACTTTTTGCCTATGCTTATGTAGGAAGGTATTTGCTTTTGCCTTCAGTTCATCAGTACTTTCTTCTTAGTTTTCCTCTTTTTCTCTTTGCCTTTTGCCTCTATTTTAAGTTATTTATCTTTACGTGAAAAGGTTTTATTTGAATTTGAGTAGATGCGGGCTAAGTTAGGTCACGCCAGATAATCAAAAATGAACATTGATTCAAAATTGAAAAAAAAAATGTTTCACATAAACCTACATGGGCACTTATGAAACATCAGAAGATAGGTACACGGTTCCAATTGGCTATATAAAATAATTACCTTTTAAAAATAATTGTTTTTACAATATTTCCAAATAATAGTGTCAATAGGTAGCAAAATAGTTTACTTCATGACACTTGAATTACCTACTGCATTCTTGGCCCAAACTCAATCAGTTAAACGTCTAATAAAAATATTTAATTTATTCTGCAATATATTTTCAAATTCAAATTCTTACAAAGACAAAAATAACCAAAAAATTCAAATCTACATCCCAACTTAATCTTTCACAAAACAGTACATGAAACATTTTGAAAGGTCGACGGCCGTTCCGCAGCATTTTATTGCAGATTGTCCTCCTTGACCTCTAGAATATCCCTGGAATATTTGATATAGTCGTTTTATGGGGTTGAAACATGCGACAAGGACATATTAAAGCGTCGATCCTATCTAAGAAAATTGTGCAAAAAGTCTTTTTATATTTCTGTCTGATGTAAATTTTGTTGTGTTTCAACTAAAATAAAAGGTAGTTTTAATAAGATTAGGAGACAGACACAAAAACGCGAAGTTTTGACGCTTATCATATAAATAAGATTTAAAAAGTTTTTTAAAAGAAGACATTTTTCACGCTTTTTTTTTCCTTTGATTTATCCCGTACGTCTATGGCCGAAACGTAGATCTACATTAGACATAATGGTTTTATAGTGTGTATCATTATCAATCACCAGAATTTGCCAGCCAACTTTTTTAGTAATGTTACTAAAAAAGTTGCTTGAACGAACCTAAATACGTGCACACGACCTAAAATATTTCTGGCACTAGAATAGATATACCACGTAGTGCCTGAACTAGCTTACCAATCTTCAAGCATCGTTAACTCCTAAACACTAAGTAAATATCATTTTCACATGCCATTTGTCACCTTATCCTGACGAACATAACTCTAGAACATGATTTGGAAACCTTTGATATATTTTTAGAAAAATCTTTTTCCAATATTCTTTACTTGTACTGGTTGAGTTTATTGATGAAAAAGATAAGTGAAGTCAACAAGCCAAGACGATCTTCAAAAATAACTACGAGAATTATGATGCGAAAATGTTCTTATTATGGTGTTCATCTTGATTTTTTCTGTTATATACTTAGTAACAGACTAGAGTTTGGGACTGTGCCTTGTAACAAAGGTTACATTATATTTAGGTAACTTTTTTGTGAAATTGTGGGTAGTATAGAATAAGTTTTCGATTGAAGCCAATTAATTTATTTTAATTAGATCATTATCATGCACATTTATGTATATATATATATATTTTGTATTATTTCTCACTGCTGGGCAAATACCTTTTTCGTTCCTTTATATTTATATTTTAATTTGACCGAAGCAAAATCAGTAAAACCATTTAGCAAAAAAATAAAGTTGACATTTCGTAGTGACAGCTTGAATGGCCTTGTCTCACAATAAAAACAAACCATTATTCTCAATTTACTGTGACCTTAATCACTGCCCAACAGGGTTGGTCATCATTATAATGTTAGTTAGCAGGTTCGATCTAATGCCCATCTTTTTCTAGTAGTGCGAAAAAGAGGTGGAGTTACAGGGCGTATAGCACCATCTCTTTTTAAACTGGATGACTTTGACAGTTCGTTAAGTCAAGCCCTTCTAACATAACAGACAGATAATTTTGCTGCTGGGCAGTTTGTTGCGCCACACTTGAAAGTGGTGCGGGCGGGTTGTGGGACTGTCTTATATAATTCTTTCGTTCAAAATGTGCTGATTCTCAGCCTTATTTGAATAAATAAATGACTTTTGAGTTTGTTTTGATATACGGGCCCGTCACTGAAATGCTTTTAATCTGGTTTAAATAGTCTAGCTTTTAGTGTTGCAGAATTCTACCTTTATACCTGTCAACACAAACCATACGAAAATAGCTCTGAGTTTTTATGAGCCAACTGTTAGTCTCGGGGGAATCTACTCCACCTGTGTCGGCATTAGGTAAATGGAAATACCTGGTGTTGTGGTGAATAGATTAGCCAGTCAGCCATGTTTATAGCGGAACTGACTTAGGCCCGTATTACTGAACCTCACTCAAAACTCAAGCATTACTTAAAACTCGTTTAAAGCCTTTTGGTTGGTTGAAATTAGTTTTAAGAAATGCTTGAGTGTTGAGTGAGGTTCTGTAATACGGGCCTTAGTGTGCCGGACGAATATTGTGACTTGTGAAGATTTTGCTGCACGATTTTGCGAAGAAAAAATAGGTATGATGGTAATAGGGTACCTACTTGACTACTATCCAAAATATACATGAATGAGTAAATAAATAGGAATGGTGATCAAAATTATTAAAATTGGTGGAGAAATTGAGAAATTTTCCCTTTGAATTTTTCCTTTTCTATCGTTGTCAAAACTATGATTGTACTGAATAAGGTTTTTAATGGCGTTTCCGTCTTGTGACATCAGATGCTGACAATATCAGATGCATTGCTTTCTTTGTCTAGCATCTACTTTAAAATGCTTGCAACTTCGTTATTATTGATATATTCAAAAACTATTTTCTATTACTTTATTATCTATTATTTATCTTATCTTTTTCCTAGGTTTGAGAAACCAAATTTAAAAAAACCTGTCTTTTTAATACTGTATTATCTTTTAACTCACAGTCACCATTGTATGCAGCAGTTGACTTAACATATCTCATGCAAGTGTTTGTAAATGACACACAAACAAAATTCAAGCTTCCCCCAGCGGTCCAGTCACATTCAATAAAACCGTATTTCTGATAGCTAAACGTTCCGCCAAACTTGATTGCGAATAACGAAATAAAAGCGAATACCGTCGTTCAGAAATAAGCTGTTCTGGGTGGAATTGGCTTACAAGGAGCTACCGCATCTATGGGCTAGGTGGACCAACTGTTTCTTTATAGTTACGTGGACTTACCGCATTTTGGCTTATAAAGACGTACCGTGTCTTGGCTTATATGGACCAACTGCATCTTGGCTTTTGTGAACAAAAAGGGAGGCCAGACTGAGGTTTGCTCTGTATTTGTTGAGGTTACGTAAGACGATAGCTTTCGGAGCTTGAGGCTGTAGGAGTCATGGTGGCAGTTTTGAACGGTAGATAATAAAATTCTAAGGAATCTACATATATAAATACATTTATAAATAAATTAATGTCGCTTTTCGTGTTTGTCTGTGCAACTACTACCTACGCAACGGATTTTGATGCGGATTGTAACCATCATTTAAAGAAATTATCCTGGAAGGTTTATGTGTATAATACATCAATATTAAACTAACATACTATAAAGAAATCTCGATGTTTTGTTCTTCTAATAAAGGACTGTTGCAAATTCTTAACTGTCTCCTGTTTTCTGAAAGCCTATCCCAATTTCAAGTAACCAATGACCAAAGCGTAATTATTATTTGGTTGGCTTCATCAGGGACGTTGTAAGGTTTCAGAAACACAAGTCTATATCTCATCCTCAACTTTAAATCCATTACAACACAGAACAAAATCGAGAAATAAACGCCAATTCTTATTTACTTACAAATAATCCGGATGGGAGTATGTGAGTCCTCCCTAAAGGCATCTGTATCGTGTTCCATCCATTGTGTCTCTCGCCTTATCTGCTGGTGTAAACCGGGCACATTGTCCGATCGTGTACAATGGCCGCTGATACACTTCAGAAGACAAGGTCGGGTTTACACATTGTTGGTCGTGTAATGTGAGTTTCTTAATCACGCTTCGGTAAAAATGCTCGTACAGACTTATCTTGTATTAAGGGAGAATGTTTATGGTGTATCTGATGGATTTAGAGGATAATTGGTTTTATGTTGATTTTGGCCATATTTGCAGTTTCTTGATGTTTTGTCAGTGTTCTTATCTCGGAGATGTTATCACCTGGACATTGCTATCATCATCGTCCTAGCCTTTATACCGACTATATTATGTATTGGGGTTGGCTACCAGTCTAACCGGATGCAGCTGAATATCAGTATTTTACTTGGAGCGACTACGTATCTGACTACAACTAGCACGAAACACGTAAATCATTGATTGAGTATTCACAGGGACTGACCCTGTGAATAACAGTATACATTAAACATTTTGTCTTTCATTACTTTCTTTCAACCACATGCTAACCCGACGTCACTACATGATCCCAAAAATAAATCATTCAACACCGAATTTTATTACGGAACCCTAACTATCCGTCTGGTTGTCCACTTGCTATAAATATTCAAAGAATACATATCAGGCGTTTTATGTACGGTAAGGAAGCGATTCCTTTGGGAGAGGACACTTTACGACTACTGTTTACATGTTTAGCTCTAGCTTGTTTATCAGGAACGTATTTATTGTACCAATAACTCAGAGTACGTGGCATCTGATCAGCATGGATAGGGTTAACAAATACGTTTGGTGAGGAGATAAATAGGGGATCGAAAGTAGGTTGGTGGAATAGTGACGCTGTGGTGGAGGCCAAATGGCTGAATAGTGTTTGAATTTAAGGAAAATTGAAACTTGTGGTTGTTTTATTAGTAGAGAAAGAGTTTTAAAACAGTCTATATGAGTGGCGATGCTTTAACTTGCGCACCCTTAATTCGCAGTCAGTATCATTTTCATCTTTCTGACTGGTTTCTTTACATAGTGCCTATTCTATGTCCATACGAGTGAGACGTAAGTCTCAATTAAGAGCTGGAGTAAGTGAAGCTTCTGACACTTTTACCCACAGATATAAATATAATTATGCTTTCGCATGTGTCTTTAATTTCGTATAGTAGGTATTTCTTTTCACAATAAATTAATACGGTAAAATGTCTCTCCGACGAAACAGCACATATCTGGATAAGTACCTCATAATTCTTTTTTAAATTGTGGTTATATCATTATTAATTTGGGAAAATGTTTCTCATTTGCAATTATGACAGTTAACAGGTGTATTGATATTATCTCAATTACAGTCATTTTAACATTGGTTTTGGCCCATTTTACGTTAATTATTTTAATTAATGACTATTAAGATACACTTAATTTATTTTGGTATATATATTAATAGCAACAAATAAACTTATTCACAATAAGGACTCTGAAAATAATAAATCAAAATTAATCATATAAAATTTCAAAATTAAGTATTCATTATGATATAATTTTTAAATCAAATGGTGATACAAATTACAGGTAATTTTCATCCAAATACCGTGAGCAAATAAATAAATATTATATTCCTTTATGTATCTACAAATTTTACTACATAGCTATCAAATCGGAAAGTTATTTTTGCCCTTGAACTACAAAACTTACCCGGTCGTAAATGAAACAAAAGTCATCAAACTATTTGGAATTAAACCACTATCGCTTTGATGGATAGTATAAAGGAATGTAATATCGAAAGGAGAAAGGCAGCACTCCGTGTAATTTGGGTGTCGCACTTAGACTTCGCATACATTCGTAAAAATAGTCTCAATAGATATAGATCTCGGTCAAAACCAAAGAGTTTATTATGCAGTAAACCAATGAGTGAACAGTATATGACATTCAAAGATGGCGGAAATGAATAGTTCCAGTAATGGCTACTGAAGGGAAAAGTGGCACTAGTAGCTGACTTTGTATATTAAGCCCTCTACACATTGGACCTCTAGGAGAGCGTCATGTCCTTTTGTACTCTATACACTTCTATGCAAAGCAAGCATACATAATTACCTTATGATTGACAAAATGTATTTTGTTATTACTACTAATGTGAACGTCCTCCAAACTAATATTATAAATGCGAAAGTGAGTTTGTTTGTTTATTACGCTTTCACGCTAAAACGGCTGAACGGATTTGGATAGCTTACAGATAAACCATGCCCTGGGTAAGGACCTAGACTACACTTTACATCCTGGATCGCAGATAAAGTTGCGGGTCATTGATAGTATAATATAAAGGCAAATTAATGAAAACAATGCTTTTGGAGGCATTGGTTAACATTGCCCGAAGTTTCAAGCCACTGATGCCACGGGACATTTTTGTCCAGTGAATGCGTGGCTTTATCACTGACAGTACTTGTCAGTGGGCTTAATTGGACCACTCACAAGTGTCAGTCGTGATGTCATTTACAAATATTTTCGGCTAGGTACTTATTAGGTACTAGGCTAGGTATTTACAAATGTCTTTGCCAATACCTAATATCTTATAATATTTATGCAAGGTTCAAAGGCGAATGTAGAGTTTAAGATCTGTGAAGGTATTCAGACTGGGGATGCCGCGCATCCCATCATGTTGTCTTACTATCTTGGTCGGCTTATCCCTACCTATTGTGCATTAAGCAAAAATAAAACATTTATTTGGTAATTAAATAAAGCATTTTTATTATATTGTTACATTCTAACCTGAGAAGAACTTCTTCAAATAACTGTGCACGCCTGGATTCCGTACAATCCTCATATTCTATACTTCACCACAAAACTAATAAAACTTGTAGGTAAGCAAACTAATCCACAAACATTTACAACGGCACATCAAGACAAAATGGAGTAATGACATTAAAATATGACAATGAAACATTTCTGATTTGAAGGTCAATAAGATAAGATAAGATAAGATAAATTTATTTGCAAAAACATGTGTAGATAATATACATGGAATGATGTTTATTATAGGTGTTACAGGATATTCTTTGGCACAACATGTTTGACCATGGCTGGTGTACAAATTAGGTCGGATGACCATAAGATTAAAAAATTAAATAATCCAAAAAAAATAAATAACAATTAACATTAATATTAAATTTAAAAAAATATATATATAACAAATAGATTTTAATGTTGCCATGGAAGCTAAATTCTTCAAGAAACGTATACATAATGGATTTATTTAACTGTCATACACAATAAGAAATACATATTTATTCATATAAAACATTTTGCAAATAAAAATAGGTACTGGCTCCAAAGCTTAGAATAATACTTTGGTGTTTCAAGGGACAGGACTCTGATTCTCCAAAATGTCTTAGATTTGATGGAACAGAACTGAGTTATCAATAATAATTAACGTCTTGTGTTGTAATACTCCTCTAAAAAAAGAGGTAGTAAAAGTCTCTTAACAGTTTATACGATAAAACCACTACCACCAAAATCCTGCTAATTAGCAATTATATAAATACAAAATTCTGGTGAGTATGGTAACTCCATAACTACCGCCCCAAGTACTGCGTTTAGATATTACAAATAATTGCGTTTTGCAATTATTTGTCATATTATAGTTTAGTCATATTTAATAAAATATTTGCTTAGTCTTTTTCTTTATTTGTGCAGCTTAATAAAAAAAGTGGATGCATAAAGAGAAACGCCCTGTTTCATATAATGTACATACTTTCATTCATGAACGCACGCTTCCAAAATAAAGCGACACCAAAACTGCCATTGTTTTTTTACACACACTCATACAGGTATCTACATAAGCAAATTCAACCATTTAAAAAGTGACCGATGACCTGGTGAAGGTCGCAGGAATCCACTGGATGCGAGAAGCACAGAACCGAAGTGGCGATGCTTGAATAAATGTGTATTTTCTTAATTATGAACTTAATGCCTGATTTAGTCTTTTCTATGACTTACGCAGAAGGAAAATATCGAGAGGAAACCTGCGGACCTAGACAAGTGGCAATTGCTTTCAAAGCGTTTCGTATTTCTACAAAGACTTTCAACAGGGTTGACATAAGTTTTGTGATAGCTTTTGACTTTTTAATCATCGTTATCGTTACCTGCGCCTGTGTGGGCACAGTTTCTTAAAATCGACAGCATTTGTACCAGTTAAGCCGGTCGACGTCCGTGAAAAACTGTGGCAGGATACCTTTCCCTCATTATCTACCGCGAAACGAGCATCTTCCTGCAGGGTGGTCCGATCAACATAATCATTCAGTTTAATAGCGTTACCAAATATCTGCCATTAACAGACGACGCTGCTTCCATTTTGAAACAAACTCATTACAAAATGGAATGTATTGAACTAAATACTATTTTGTATAATAAAGCCGAATTCTAAGGCGAATATGATTAAAGACGTGCCTCAGTTTTGATTGAACATGTTCTAATAATGTGAGCCGCGAGCGAGTAGGACGTGACTTAGCGACTGTACCTGTCAAATACAAGTTACAGAAGGTTTAGTACATTCCTAGAGAGAGAAGTCATAGAGCAGTAGACGGGTCTTCACTATGAGTAAGAGAACGATTGTTATGCACAATACACAGTATAAGCTATATTTATAGTAAATGAGTGCATTTGAAGTGCCACCATAATATGACGGTACTAAAGTATCTACGTTCAGTGCTACCGTAATAGCATGCACACATGGCATTACCACTTCTATATCTATTCTACGAAGAATAGATTAAGACATTTATTTTTAGCCAACGCAAAATAGTTTCTTAATTTTTGACTTATCGCAGTAGAAATAAGAAGAAAATAAATGTTTATTTGGCACAGTACAGTATGCAAGGAACAGTTTTAAACCAAATTAAAAACTGACATACAATAAAAATATAGGATAATGTGTGCCCTATAGCCGCGCCAAATAGTTTCAAAATCTATCTACAAGGCTTTTTGTCTTTCGTTTTTGCCGTTTCTACGGTTATTAAGCTTCATGTTCTGGTTATTATTTTCACATGACATGTGTTAAAGACCAATAAAAGAAAGGAAGATTTAGTTCAGTTTTATGGTCATGCTGTTATTACTTACCATAGCTCTAGTTTTTTGGCGAGATTTATCTGCTATTCTGGACTGCATTCAGCTTGCTGTTTGGTTTGCAGTAGTTAAATAAAGGGTAATCAAAATAAAACCGATAAATTTTGAGGCAGTGACATGCTCAGAAAGACGCTAAACGTAGCAATGGTCAACTACAATAGGCTTATTCATTGGATGCTATGTTTGTGTATAATTTATTATATTGTTGTTTGAAGTGAACCTTCAGTATTTGTCTGTCTAGTTATTGTTATACCTCGCATTTCATTGAATTTGATTGTAATGAAATATACGATCATATATGTGTGTTTTGTTTATTAGCAAACCGTGTTTTGTGTATGTTATGAAAATCTGCGAGGTGATTTGTTATGATCTACTTATATTCTGGTATTTTATGTTCGCTAAACTTGGGTAGCTTGTTTCTTAATAAAATGATAGTTGTTATGTGACTATTTCAGTTCTTTAGAAGAACTGGAACAGTTGCACTACTGTCATTGAATTTAAGAAATTTGAGTGTCATTTTCTTGTAAAAAAAACATAAAGTTTATTTCTGCTGCACCGTTGAAGAATAAAGTGCTACATCAATTTGTTCAAGCCTTTGTACTATTTGTGTCCATTCCTTGGTGATTCTAAAACGACCACGTTCACTTACCATTACATTTCTTTGTTACAGATAAACCAGTAAATGATCTACAGAACCGTACCAAAACTGCAAAATGGTCGACTTATAGCAGTCAGCGGCCGGGGACATTTACTCGGACGGTGGCGGTGGAAGCGGAAACATGTTAATTCTGATGATCATACACTTCATTACGCTACCAGTACTAACATCCAGGCTCGTTAGGGGCGAGACCACAATGGATGACAAACAGCCGCAACCGCTCATCAGTTCCCGGGTAGTGAGGACTAAGTATGGTGATCTCAGAGGGTTTATAGTGACTCCAGAATCTAGGTTCTTAGAACCAGTTGAAGTCTTTAGGGGCGTGCCTTATGCATCGCCTCCTGTAGGTTCCCTGAGATTCATGCCTCCCGTTTCCGGTGCGCAATGGTCAGGAGTCAAAATTGCTGAAGACTTCAGCCCAGTATGTCCGCAAGTGCTTCCCGATATAAGAAACGAAACCGCTGTATTGAAGAGGATATCAAAAGGACGGCTGGAGTACTTGAAAAGGATACTCCCGTTCCTGACGAACCAGTCTGAAGATTGCTTGTATTTGAACATCTACGCACCCGCTCAAGGTAAGTCCAGTTAATGTCTTCGGCGTCTATTGCAGCTTCATTTTGTTATTCTTGTCCGAACAGACTAGCTAAGGATAAAAAGAGTGCTTACAAATCCGATTAGCGTCTCAGAACTTATTAACATTCAAATGGATAAGCAGGCTAAGAGACGCCGTGCATTGTAATGTTTCTTTTATAAGAAAATTAACATGTAAATAAATACAAAGCCAGCTCTCCTTGATTACCGCTTGGTTCACGGCTATCTAACTAGCTAGAAGTGCTATAGTATGAACAATTTGACCCATTTCTGAAGGAATGCCATCAAAATGTCGTCACCAACACAACCTCCACTTTCTCATTCCTGATAAATTTATTCCCTTACTTTGTTACGACAAAGTGGCAACAGGGATGTATAAACAAGGCATTTTAATCCAAATTTCGTCAGGCAAGCATTACACTCGTAAATTGAGGGTGGGAACAAAAACTTGATTTATAATTTCAGTTAAAACCTCCCCAAGCTCCAGTGAGCTAATTTTCAAAAAGACTTTTGTCCTTGTCTGTGGAGGTACACATTCATTTTAGCAGTTGGCCGGACAGGGATATTTTTTGGTAGGCTGCGAGCCAGTATTAAAAATAAATGAAATGTCTTTTATTACGGAACCCACGGATGTGACTAATTGGAACGTGAATGGCGGTAATGATGTTGCGTTTGTGCGTTGATTTTTGGTTCGTGTTGGAGTTGAGCAATAAAAGAAACAGGACAATATCTCGGATTTAAAATTCATTTTAGGGATCTCCGCATAATGTGTTCGTAAAGGAATCTGCAAAGCGGATCCTGGTAGTTTTGGCTTTCGTTAAGGAAGATAGCCGAATAGCTCAGGCGTTACATTGCCCAAATCCATGGTTAAAAGTTTTCTTGCGAAAATGATTTCTCATTAATTCTCAGATTTATTTAATTCCTCATTCAAACAACAACAACCACCTTTAGAAACGAGATCATTAACCACAATACTTTTAGAAACCCACCACTAACCCTAACCGAAACTACTGACTAATTACGAGACTGTAACTTAATCCGGCCCACTCCAATAGAAACCTGTCAAACGAAAGTCATATTAAAGGCATACAGATGGTTATGTCCAAAAAAACGTCTTGTTCTCTCTTATTACGAGGCAGCCGTATATTCCCTCTCGTTCTCCGTAGTAGTACGTCACTGGCTTTTGTCACAAATGCGGTGGTACGGCTCTGCGCATACGAAATACTTTTTCCATCTAGGTATGTGTTTTTGGGCAGGATCTGAGTTTGGAACGGGAAGCGATTAACGAGACTATCCTGAATTTGTAGCTTACTTTTGTTTTGTCTCTTTTTGTGTTCATATCTGTTGTTTTGTAGATGGATTAAGAGGTTTTTGTGCCGATACCTCTGAAAAAAGTACATTTGAGTCAATAGTGAATCATTGTAAATTATTTAGTCATAGTATACTAACAGGCATTCAAAATTCACATTTTGCTAATGAAGTCTGATAATATTTATTACTAGCTGCCCGCCCCGGCTCCGCAAAGCACTAAGTACTTATCTTCGGCGCACCTATCTACCTACCTACCCTACCTTCCTACCTACCTTCCTACCTACCTACCCTATCTTCCTACTTACCTACCTGTCTACCCTACCAACATACCTACCTACCTACTACATACCTATCTATTTTTACCTACCTATTGAAATATTATCGTGAATTCATGCTAGCCTAGTACTTTTTGTTAGGATTTATGGTAACGACAGCTAGACAATTTTTATTGGAAAAAGAAAAGTGGGATTTTACTGGAAAAAGAAAAGTGGGGTTTTTACGTTCTTCCGGGAATTTTTTCCAAATTTTCTCTTCATAAGAACCTTCACCGAACATAAGGAAAATTAAAAAAAAAGATAAATTGGTCCAGCCGATCTCGAGTTTTGCGCTTAGCAACACATATAGCGATTCATTTTTATTTATATATGGTGTCTGGTCAGCGGTGTCCGGCCCGTTTAGGCGAAGCAATATGATCAATTTTATCGACAAATCCACCATAATAAGGCATTTAGCCCCTATTGTTTTGAATTTTTAACTATTTTTTTACTGAGCACAAGTGGGTTCATTTATTTTGCAATGTAGGTTGCAATATCTACCGTGGATCGGCGCCGTCAGTTGGAACTAGTCATCTTTTAGCTGCCATGGCTAATTTTTGAATTGTTTTTATCTTTTTATTACGGACGCTTTTAACGTGCACTTCTGTCTACATTATTCTCACATGTATAATTTCAACATGAATGATGTAACCAGAATTTTGTAACAAATTATTGATTTAAAAGAGTGTCCGTGGAGTTTCTTGCCCGTTCTACTCCATAGGTACCTACTACGTTTTGGAATGGGCTACTAGCTTCATATTTCTGACTGACCGACTCCTTGATAATTCAAAAGTGCCTGTAGTTTAATTCAAATAAATGCTTTGATTTTGAGTTTGAGAATATTTTAGTTCACTAGTTAGCCACATTTACATACAGTAATAATGCCAAAGGAGTTGTGACTATTTAAATATGACCCTTTACTTACAAGTAGAAGGAAAATAACAAATAAAATAACATTTTATTGGCATTTAATTTAAAATAAATTTAAATTTAAAATACCTTATTATGGTGGATTTGTCGATAAATTTTTTTTTTTTTTTTTGAAAAAAACTTTGCCTTACACTAGGAATTTCTCCTGTATCGTGGGTGCGTTTACAAACATTTATACTCACATACACAAACAGCCAGACCCGGAACAACTACTTGTAGGTCATACAAATATTTGTTCCGTGCGGGAATCGAACCCGCGACACGCAGCGCAGCAGTCAATCGCTTAACCACTGCGCCAACCGTGCTGTCATAGAAAATTGATCATATTGCTTCGCCTTAACGGGTCGGCCACCGGTGACCAGACACTGCATAGATAATTATGTTTATATCATCGTAAGCATAATCACCCTATGATGTTCCCACTGCTGAGACATAGGCCTCCTCTCTGTGGGACTGAGCCATAATCTACCATACGGGCCCAGTGCGGGTTGAATCGATTTTTTGGTTCTGGGACCTGCTGGTTTCCGTCACCATTTTGAGAGCACTGGTGCTGAAATAAAATACACAAAGTAAAGTGCCTGCCTGGGTTCGAAGTCACGACCTACATATATGCTCATCAAGTCGGAGCTCATACCACTGGACCACCACTGCTTTCTGTCTTATAATATCATACCAAATTTTTTTTCAATGCACGTTTAGTCATTAATCAATACGTACAACTTCGTATAACGAGTAGATTTTTCACGAAGTAATTTTGTTTTTTTTTTCATGAATTTCAGCAGCATAACCTTTTATCCTGTCATCTACAATTCTAACAACATAAATAATGTGTAATACACCGTGAAATTTTCGATCTAAATTGAAATTCAGATGATTTTCCTCGTTCCCAAAAATGCTATTTCCTGGAAAATTTTGCGCCAAACTCCGAACACGTACGTGCGCGGTTTTGGGACCGTACTCCGTAATAGTCTTCTGGCTTTTTAATAACCGTAAATGACGCTCTATGCCGCTCCCTAAAATTGTCTTCTACCTGTGTCTATAACGCTGATGTGAGGCGAAATTACTATGAGTGTAGCAGATACATTTTGTACCGTAGATATTCGTAAATATGAAAAGTGGTTTTTGATTTGGATAAAGAGAAAGAAAATTGTATGGTTAACTACCTGCACCCCGCAGTTTCTCCCGCATAAGTCTCGATCCCGTGGGAATATCGGAATAAAAAGTATCTTATGTCCTAACCCAGGTCATGGTCTACCCATGTGCCGAATTTCATCCCTTCAGCCGTTTTAGCGTGAAAACGTAACAATAAAATATACAAACATACAAACAAACAGTCTAATTTTATTATCTTTATAATTTGGTTAGATAAATAAAATATTATGAGACACATAATATTTTGTTAAGATAATGATAAATGTTAAACTTCTAAGACTAGAAGATAGGCTATAATCATTTAAAATTGTTGACTCGTTACTAAATCACAGAAAATAGACCTATATTCAAAGCACAAAATTCTGCGACAAACTACTAAGGAACTTGTTAAAATACCGAAAATGAAATACCAAAAAGCAACGATCATTTTAAGCATTTACATACTTCCCTTAGCGTCGTGCGTTCCGGAAAACTTCTGAATTACGGTACGTCGGATTCCGGTATTTGAGTCTAAACGGTATTACGGTATTCGTACCCGAAGCCTTCATAATTCCGGTACAGAATTTGCGCGGACCAAAACGTGGTCATGTAATTTGAATGTGCTGAATAAATTCTATCTCGCGTGAATTGGGCACGATCTTCCAAATTTGTGTGTTGATGGATGCCCATGCACTGATATGTACTGTTAAATACAGAGCGGCCATTTTCTCCTAATCACTTTAATTTTGACTGGTAGTGATGATGTTTTCATTTGTTCACACTTCCAGCGATGACTCAAAATATCTACGTCAATTTATTGTAGTTTCAAGCATTGCCATGAAGATATCTAAAATTTACGTGTGGTTAACACACAAGGTAGCGTAGGATGTATCCATTCTCTTAAAAAAGATCTGTCACAATTACATTAGACTCGTGTCTACAAAAATAACCTCAACATAACACTACCTACTCACATAGAACCACTTACCAGCACGACGTTTACGTCAAAATTCTTCTCTATTTTCTCGCAAAAACAACCACTTTAGGGGAATCTAATCTCAAAATACAATAACAAGATAATCTAACCACGAGGTTATAGCAAAAAATTGATTTGACAGCCGTGTGAAGCTATGGATTTATACAGTGAAAGTTGATTTATGCCCCCGATGCGATCCATCAAGGGATAACCGATAGTGTTGGCGGTTTATGAAGCACGGGATCTTCTTACAATGATGTATAGTGTTGTTACGTTTTTTTGGTCCGTGGAAATTTTTTGGCGTAGGCGTAAAATGTTTTGCGGCAAGTTTTGCGTTTGACGTAACATTTACCAAACATCTTAACAATCAAATTAAGGTTGTGTTTTGTTTTACATCAATATTGGGAGTTCGATAGACAGAGATAACAGTATTGTTTTAAGCCCACATACAAAGCAGCTTGCAAAAGCTAAAAAGCAATGGAGCTTACTCAAAGCGAATGCAAATGCACCGTTAAAAATTCCATTTGTTATGCCTCACGCCTATCAACTTAGATTCATGTAGGTATATGTATAGCTATATTTCTATCTTCTATTGTTTCTGTTCTTTTTTGATTCAATGCTTGTTAAGCAAGCATTATAAAATTATATCGATAACATTTGAACTCCTTCTCCCCACAAGGGCAAAGAGTTTCACATAGCCAAATCAACGAGCAAAAGTTAATTTACCAATACAACATCACAAAGTACTCGACAACGTTAAGTACAAATCCAGTTTTTCGTTTGAGTTTCTTTCGGTTCATGACTTAATATATCTCGATATATTGAAAGCTGCTTAGATATGAGATTTTCTTTATATTTCTTTATAAATGTTATATCATATGAAGCCTCGATTCGAGTGAATTGCTCAACATTTAAAGCCAATGGCGGGGAAGTGATTGAAGAACGTTAACTCTATTTGAACATAATAGGGATACATTAGATGAAATATTGGAAGCGTAACATGCTTTTGTTGAGTTAAAAGGTTATTTTCTAAATATATCTGACATTTACAATGAACCCTTACATTATTACATCGTTACTAACAACACGATGAAAGTTACTCATTCTCAGAACTTTTAATTTGATACATTGATTCTAGAATATATTAGGGCAATATTAATCAATGAATTTAACAGAATACCTATATAACAACGAACAGCTTTTTATCATTATCTATAATGTTATAGAAAACTATTAATAAATTGTAGCAGATTTCAAGTCAAAAACAACTCGATGGTGAAGAAAGATCAAAAACCATAATACTTAGTATTCCATCTTTGGTAAATACTAACACTCATATAAAATCCACAATAACACACTACATTAATATAGAACCATTCGCATAAAAGAAACATGAATGACTTAGTACCAACGCGCGCCATCTTAAATAACTGCCACGTAAACATTAACACACTTTATCCCCAACGTGAGACCTAGATTCACTCGCTTTAACCGAAAAAAAATCCCAACGGACCAGACCGGCGCAACGATCACTTTTGTGGATAAATATTTCTTTATTCATGTCTGGATGTAGGCTAAAGTTTTCTATACTTGTCCCCAGAGAACCGTGTTTGATCGAGACTAGAAAGTTTATCAAGATTTTTGGAGCTCATAACAAAAAAAGCGTAACAGGATTTTTCGAAAAAGTCTAGGTTTTTTTGTAATGAATAGCCCTGAGGACAGAAAAAGTCTCTTTCTTTTGTTAATTCTCAAGAATTTCGCAAGAACTATAAAGTCATCTAGATAAAATTTGTCACATCAAACTTTGTTATGATAATTATAAATAATTGGAATAACTTAGTTACTAGTTTCTCTAGAGAAATACTAATCTTTATAATAACTGGTTATACAGAGACCTAAGTTAGAGTTTATTTTTAACCTTTCATAAAACATCTCCACAAGACGATAACCCAGTAACGTATCATAGTTAAGTATATTTTCCTATGTATAGCTTCAAAGACCACTCATCTGGAATTTCCACATCACCCACTCCTTAAAACTTTACACAACCCTTTTATAAAGAGCCAGAACAAAAAAGTCAACAATATTAAATACCAACGTCAAACTCCGTATCTCCGCTCCACGGTTTTTTATTAGAAACGCTTCTTATATCATCAACTGAATAAAACACGATGGTCACAAGTAAATGGTGACCCAAATACGGATTTATTGCTTCGGAACTCCGGATTTGATTTATAACCAGGAGTGGATTGACTTAAAACACATCGATTCTGTGAATTGCATTACAATCGATGAGGAGGATATGATGTATGGAAAAGTATGTTTCAATTTGGACGTAGGGTAACTTTGAGGGGTAAATTATTATGAAGATGATATGGTTCAGTTTCGTCAAAGTTTCGGTTAAGTTGTAAAGTAAATGGAATGTGAATAATTAGATGTGATGATAGCGATAAATTACAATTAAAAGACGCGATCATAATATATAGCCAACGCAGAAGATCACGAAATAAGGAATCAATTCAAACGGGTGTTGCAGTTTTTGGTTGAATTTGATAATCTTAGAAATGAAATAATACAATCATAAAGACTATTTTGTCATAAGCCACATTGACAAAGTTCCCAAATTCTTCCGAAGCCTTCTAACCCATAAGTAATTTTTTTCAACATCATTAGCATTACATATTATGCGCTGGGATCATACAATCGTATATCTATCCCTTTCCTCCCTCATTACCGTGCAGATTTGTAAGATAGCCTCGATGTTCGCGGCCAGTGTTTATGAAAGTCCCTACAGTAATGGTCTAAGTAATAAACTGGTCATTATAAAGGATGACGTGCTAATTGCTGCATGTCCGTGTTGTTTTAAATGAACATTGCGAGATTTAAACGTGTCTGGCGGGTCTCGTGCCAATTTTGGTGTCAACGTGAATGTAGATTTTTTACATTTATTTTAGATTTTTTCATATACAGAATACAAAACACAAACAAAATATTTTGAATTTGAAACAGAACACATAAAAAATATAAGCTTACAAACCCATAAGAAGAACAATAGGTATCTAAATGACCAATCATTCAAACGCCACGAGATTCTCTGATATCCCACTTTACTCTTTCATTTCAATTTGTGTGTCATCACAGACAGTCTGGCGTTGTTTTTATTGTATATCAACTACAGCTCTTAGTTATAAGTTACATTTTGTAGTTTTTTAGTTTAGTCCACAAAAAGTACACTAGCCAAGCTATCCACTCCCGTTTTGCACCACACATCGAACTTCCAACAAAAACTTGATTTATCCTTTTCTTCCCGATCCATCATGGCTGAGATAAGACGAAGTGGGGGTGGGGGAGGACGGGCGTGATATCTCGAACCTTCACTGGAAATTCCCGTCGAATCCGATAGACAGCTATCCTTTTTTTGTTTCCATCCGACAATCTGAATGGAAAGATGCGAGATAGTGAGTGTTCGGTATTGTTCAAATTGTTTGAATTTTTATGTGGTAAATTTTTTTTTCGTCCTTTTGTTGGACAGACAATGCTTCTTGGATTGGAACTGTTTCAGCGATTCTCTGTCCGTAAAAGGAAAATATGACTTTTCCTGTGATTACAGAGAATGAGTTTGTGACAAAAATCTTGGTAAAAGATTTTTGTCAGAGCAGAATCTTAGATACTAGGTATATAAGAACTTATTATCAGGGGGAAATATTTGAACACGAAACGAATTGCATAGCTAATGTAATGATGAATCTTTATTAAGGCATTGGTCTAATAAATTTTCATTAAATCGCAACAGTGCTTTTATTTAAAAGTACCTATTACTCATTTGCAAGTATACCATGCCCCACATTCGACGCCTCCGATTAAATGTATCATCTCATTTCACATTAAACTAGCCCTTATTACAACCGCCCAAAGTCGATAATCGTCACCATCTCCTCCAATTCAAAACTGACAAAAGAACTTTGCAACGAAAATAAAGAAAAAATCGAATAGGGTCATTCGGGGAAAAATAGGCTAACATGGTTAGAAATTCTTTCACTACGCCCCTGTGTAGTGGCTCTTAAATCTTCTATACCTACTTATGCCTTTAGCACCACCGTTCGTACATTATCGACCTTTAAAACTAAAGTAGGTACGTTTCCTCGCATTTTTATCTTTGCAGAGTGAGCTGAACGCCAAATTTTAACACTAAGTGCGTTGGCATTATTCCAAGCTTTGGGCGAGCAGTAAGTAATATGTTGGGTTAAAAGGTCACAACTTTGCATAAGTAGTGACAGGTTTGGTACATTATCTCCTCGAAAATTTATTGTAATGATCCATTTTCGTCTGGTTTTCGGTTTTCATATTCTCTATTTCCTCTTGAAAATTCTCAATAACCAGTTCAATGGATTCTATATTGACACTGTCTACCTAGAATTTAGTTCAGTCGCGTGGTGTTCTTAAGCATCAATACACGCAGGAGGTATACTTTTTCTTCTTTATCTAATACATAATATTATCAACTATGAGGTAGGTAGATACTTAGATAGACGTTACTAAAATGGCCACACTATCTGTTACGGCCTGAAAAGCTATCATCACTACATTTATTGGTTTCTAGACGCTCATAAAAATAACATATAGGTATAACATATCTTGTCTGTCCTTCTGTTGGGGGCGACGTATTAGTTCGGTTATGACCCGGGCTATATTGCTCTTTTGGATAAGTTTGGTGATTATCTGTTATCGTTCTTTCTGTATTGTTGATTAAGTACTATATTTTGTTTCGTAGGGGCTATTGTGGATCGTATTAATATGTATCTGGAATTATATTTGTATTTTTGGGTTGAATCAGCCTCTTCTGCTAAGTGAAACGGTGTTAGTCGTACATTGATATAAAATAATAATTAAAACAAATAAGTACACGAAATTTGAAATGGATGTGCCTTGATTTAGGACCTACAAGTCGCTGTAACATTCTAGGCTTTTGGAGACCAAAATGAACAGTTACGCAATACCATGATTATACAAAATGATGAGAATGATAATAAGTTATTGAGAAAGAGTAATCCATAAACAAAAATACAGAGGGGAAGACAATGACAATTCTCATTGTGAGAATGTCTTAATTTTTTGAAAATTATTATTATAAACTCACATTGACCACTATAACGTATTTCTTGTATTGACATCTCTAACCTCCTTCATTCTTCTAGCAGGTGTAAGAGACGCAGTGGCTCGCTACCCAGTTCTAGTCTTCGTACACGGAGAGAGTTACGAGTGGAGTTCTGGCAACCCCTACGATGGCACTGTCCTTGCCTCTCACGCTGGCCTGGTTGTCGTCACTATCAACTACAGACTCGGAATCTTGGGTAAGTCTATTTAAAATAGTATATGTTTTAAATTTTGATTACATAACTCATTATTATATTTTTTTTGCTGAGTCTGATCGTCGCCGTGAATTATTTAACCTTAGACGTCGAAATTGAAAAATACATTTGATTGATGCGTTATTTTGTTTACATTGCGAAATCAATCGGCGTAGCAGAATTTGCTTAATGCTGTGTCATTGACATTGTTATTAATGAAAAAACCAGACCGTCCAAAAGCGTGTTGGGTTGATGGTATAGCCGAAGTCACGGGAAACACCCGCATAAGGGGCGCACGGAACCGAGAAGAAAAAAAGGGGAGGGAGGCCTGTGCCCAGCAGTAAATAAAAAAGGACAGCAGTGATGGCCCAGTGGTGTCGGCCGTGACTTACAAGTAGGTTTGAACCCAGACAGGCGCTTTACTTTGTGTAATTCATCGCCACTGCTCTCAAAACGGTGAAGGAAAACATATAATGTGAGAAAACCGGCATGTCTTAGAACCTAAAATTCGAAGATATTTGACATCTACCAACCCACACTGGGCCGGCGTGGTAGATTACAGCCCACTCCCTTTTCGAAGAGAGGAGGTCTGTGTCCCAGTAGTGGGAACATTATAGGCTGATTAGGCTGTGCTTATGATATGTAAAAAAAGGTTTGTTTATCTGGACTTTACTCCTAACTTCTCAATAATTTAAAACTGGCCAAGTAACTGATAGCCTAATATTTATGTGTAAGAATGCTTTTGTTAAAATCTGAGTGGTCAAGGAAAATTTAAATGGACCTACTTATTTTAACCCTCAGCCACCTGACGTGTTTTTCAGTTACACTACCACCAGATGTCGTACCGCTTGCGTATTTTCCATGTTTAATAACCATTATTTAAAATATTTCCATATTATATAACAGTCACATCTGTATTTTAGTTATATTTTTATTCATCATAAGTTTTTAAATTGTGCAAATGCATACTGCATTTACATATAAAAAATCAACACTACAAAAATATATAAATTTTAGCAAAAACTCTAGGATCTTCGAAAATCTGAGATATTAGTAGGAAATTACACTGTAACTCAATAGTTTTTACTTATTTACGACAAGTTCGACATATAATCTCTAACATAAAACAATTTTTGGCACAATTAAGGTAAAATTATTACAAAATTACAACCCATAAACTTTCACAAAACTGGAGGATGGGCTGACCAACGAAACCGGGTCTTACCAAAGTGGTTTCTGTGCCTTTCCAATGGAACATTGTCGTCAGAAGGTGAATCTTCCATCGGTGGCATGGTATTGTTTTCATTTTCAGTAAGTTGAAGCTGAGACCCATCGAAGTCATATCCGAATCAGGAGTAGAAACGTCTGATTCGGACTGACACTCGACTTCAATTATGTGATCCACTGCAACATCTTCTACATCACTGCCATCTTTATTTGGAAGTTCAGGTTTTCCGAACCTGAATTACCTTCCTATAACCATAGTAGTATCGTTGATTCAGACATTATAAGTCTAAAAAACCAAAAATATATACCATAACCAAACTAACGTAACTACCTGACGTCGGTCTCACGGACCGCACGCGAAATATAATTACGTATAATGTTTAAATGCGCGCGCATATGGAGCTGCCGAGGTGCACGTCGCGTACTGGTGGAAGCGAGGTAAAAGTACATGGACACATAGGTGCGTCGAATGCATAGTAATGGAATAATTTGAAAAAGAAAATCGCCGGAGTCTCTCAGACCGACGTCAGGTGGCTAAGGGTTAAAGAAAACTAGTGAAAAGATCCTATTTTGTGCTTGTTATAGCACACGTGGCCCTCAAGGTTGACACTATTAAGTACAGGTTGTGGTAAGTGAAATGTTTGAATAATAAGTAGGGTAGAGGACCTCTCTGTGGTAAGTTAAGGGTAGGGTTTGGGTCTAGCAGTAGGACACTCGTGCCCTCCTATGTTGACCATCGATTAATACTGAAGTGCGGAGGTTTCTCTAAAGTTTCCTTTACGTAAGACGTAAGCAGAGATTATAAATAAATACAAATAAGGTTTTCATCCATGCAAATTCTTAGTAACAAATAATTTTTTGCTTGTTTTACGTATACATTCGATAATTTTCTTTTTAAGATATAACTTTTCTGGTTTTCCAAAATTAATAATTTGGGTCAAAGAAATCATATTATTTTTGTAAATTAATAAGGCAACTTATAAGGTGCAACTTCAATGAAGGTAAAACTCGGTCTAACTAAGCCTTAATTGGATATCAAAATACAATATAACTACGTTCAAAAACATCTAGATTCAAAACAAAGCGAATTCTCGAAACGGATAATATGATCTTCATTCCGTGACTCCGTGAAGAGATACGGACGCGCCGCGCCGCTCCGTTAATTTGGGTCTTGAATAAGATTGTTACATCAAAGCTGCCCACTTCCCGAGCTTTCTCGAATCTTCCCGAGCGAAAACGAAGCTGCAATACTAATTGCATTCCTATTTAAGTCAAAAAGAGAGCTCTTAAAAGAAATACCTCCCCAAACACTAAAACTATCTGGCTGTTAACCTATCTAACTTAAAATTTATTAATACAGAACAAGATTGGGTAAGTTACAATTCATTCATTTCAATTTGAAATGACCAAAACTTAAATTATTTCAAAGTGAAACTTGAATTTCAGTTGTTGAATAATAAATTAATTGTTCTTTAACAGATTGGATTTAAATTGAAGTATGGAGTATCGGATTTAAGCCCCCAAAAAGGATTATTTGTAAAACTATACTATTATATATTTATATTACATTTTCACTATTAATTACAATAATAATAATGAATTCAGGTTGTTTCATTCCTTAATATTTTACCAGGAACGTTAACGATTGATAACCGTACATCATGGAACCTAAAAGACACGTCACATTTACTTTAACCATTCTAAAAAAAATACATGCAATTTCACTTCTTTGCATGCACGAAGTAGACAGCTAGGATTCTCAAACAAAACATACGCTGCAAAAGCGCTGACATGAAAAAATGTAAAGTTAACCTGGCTCCTTACCTCTACCTCTGAAAACATCCCACATTCAAACGAACGTTTATCTAACCCTAAAAATACATACTTACGTAAACTCCACATTTACATTACGTACCTAATAAGAAAACAAGAGCTCTACAACGACCATTCTATTCACGAAATCATTGTCTCAAAAGGATAATATTCCACTTAGCAAGACAATCCCACTTTATTTCAGCATTATTCTGAGTTTATTCTCTGTGTGGGCCATCATGGCCGCATGATAAGACCCTGTTGTTAAAAGGATATCGCTGATAAATATAGAATAATAACAGTGCTGGTGCTTTGATTGTACTTCAGAATCTTAAGTATCTGAGTCAATATCTGAGGTAGTTGAGCCAATAAAGAGATAAAGATTGATAGGAGACGATTATTGTATAGTTGTATTGTTGACGGAGACTATCCTGGACCGTCATTATTATGTTTAGTTTGTTTTCCGGGCCAATGTACTTCATTGTGATTGCGTTAACTCTCTTTAACTTTGAGAGGAGGCCTGTGGCCCAGCAGTTGGATCATTATAAGCTATACGTTAATTTGTAAGAGATTTTTTTTTCGACATTATGTTGTTGGCTTCTGATAAAATAGTATATATTTATTATGCTATTAATACTACATAGAATACGATTTATTATGTACACCATAAAAATAAACATCAACATAAACATCATCTTTGTCATTATTGTTTATTAGATTACATGGGATAGTTTCCAGAAACAAAAGTACTTGGTACATATACTGTAGAAATTATTTCTAGACAAGCCGTGTGCCCGATGACATGCCCTTCGGCAAAAATTGGGAGCATCCGTACAAACTTTTATCCCCTTGGGGAAGAATTTTAAAAAATTCTTCCATAATGCTCACCTTTACCATTGAGGAACTCTTGTGCACATTCTTCTAGATCCAGCGGATTAAGGTGTGAGTTGTCTGTCAGTGAGTGAATGTAAGATTTTTATTAAGTAGATTTTGCGGTCACCGTTCCTGTATTCTGAAGGTTATTTGGTCAAAGGTGCTCTAAAAAAATACATAAAAACATAAACTCACGCCTTCTTCCTATGGAGGTAGGCAGAAACTATAAGAACACCACCTGCTACGCTCCTTCTTCTTCTTATTTTCATGTGGTTAGTGACTAACCTGGTGTCAGAGTTTTTTTTAAAGCCGCCCATGTGGATCTGACTTGGCTTCACATGCCGTCGAGAAATATCTCTCAGGCATATCGGTTTCCTCATGATATTTTCCTTCACCATTTTTGAAGCAAGTAATAATTATACAATACGCACATAAATCCGAAAAGTCAGAGGTGCGTGCCTTGGGTTCGAACTCGAGACCTATGACTTGGCAGTCCCACGGTCACACAACTAGGCTATCACTGCTATTGCTACCTTATATAATCCTACGCAACAAAAATAATAATTCTCTAACACAATAATAATTTAAATATTAATAGAACTCTCGTGTGGGCTCTTAATTTGAATACATTGCATCTTAACATGCAAACAGGTGCTTGTAAACATTAAGCAATTAAAACTTTTGATTTGATATCCAATTTTTATTGTCAAAATTTTGTTGAATGTCAGAAGTACAATAACACGCAGTGTTGTTTATAAGTGGGGGAATTAATGGGAATGATGTTACCAGCGTGACTTGTAATTTTCTTAACGTGAGAATTTGTTTTATGAAATATTGAGAAAAGGGGCTTTTAAGGGATTTTGGTAATTTTAAATTTGGATACTTTTACTGGTAAGACTGAAAGCCAACCCCAACATAGTTGGGAAATAGCTAGGCATATAAATAGATACACACATGATTTAAACATTCAATATTACCTGAACTAAAATATTTTTAATAGCAATATTTTTTAGTACCTAACAGTATTTTTAAACAACGGACATTCTACCAAAATTTAATTCGCCGAAAAAAACACCAGCAGAAATTTTTAATTTTGCGATTCTATGAATAAATAATTTTAATAAATATTTCGCCACTTCGAATCAACAATGAATAATAACCGTATTTTATTTTTGCGAATAATTTACGCGCAACTTTAAATTATCTCTTTGAGTCTGAGTTAATTGAATAAACACCTCGTTAATGGAGTTAGTAATATTAATAATAAGATTGTGGCACAAAATTAAGTCTAGTCACTTAAGTTCAGGGATAGGTAGGTACTTCATTTTCTGAAAATGATGAAAGAAAAACCTTGCAAGAATTGTATTTTCCTTTTATCTTTTAAGAGAAAATAGAAAAGAAAATAATATAAGAAAAATGTCTCTGAGACTTATGAAAGTAAGAAAACTAAGAAATAAATGAAATACAAAATATTTTTCACGTGCTAACTAAGGTACCTACAGGGCGTTAAAACGAAAGCCTATACGAATATTGTATATATATATATATCTGTAATCACGTTCTCGAAAACGGTTTTAACGATTTCGATGAAAGTTGCAGTATAGGGCGAAAAATTGATTTAGCTAGGTCTCATATCTGAGAAAATTCGTTTTTACCGTATTATCACCAGATCAGAGCACGGTCGCCCAAAGTTTAGACCAAGATAGGTACTTTAGAATAATGACATGGTAGCACGGAATTAGTATGTACTATACCTGGAATAAGTATGACGTATCCTATAGTATTAAATGAGCATTCTCTATTTTCACCAGAGCAGAGCTCGGTCGCCCAGGTCTTATATTATTAAATTCATTAAAACGCTGGGTTAATGAAACTGTAGAAGAATACTACCAAAGGGGCTCGTGGTTAGCCGCACGGGTCAATCTTCAAGTATAACTAACTTTAGCCAAGGTCAGTCCTTGGATTGGTTACCATCCATTACATACAGGCTGTCATTAGTAGTTCTTTGACAGTCGTTACGGGTAGTCAGAAGCCCGTTATTCTGACAACCAGTCTTACCAAGGGGTATCGTATTACTCAGTAACTGGGTTGTGCAGGTCCGATAGGCAGTCGCTCCATGTAAAATACTAGTATTCAGCTGCATTCGGTTAGAATCGTGTAATCCTGGTATTATGTAGGTACACGAGATTTCGCATCAATCCTTGCATTGGAACATAAAGGACTTTGAAACGCTTTTCCGCAAGCACCACTATAAACGGAGCCAACATACCCCATCCGGCATGCTTTTGTAATAGAGAAGGACACAAAAAGGGAACTTGTCACATTGTTGCGAAAATTTCCACTTTATACCGAAATAACTTAGGCGGAGTCACGAGGGAGAGAAATTTGGGATGACGCGCGGAAATACGAGTTTTCATCGGTGGTAGGTATGTGAGGTAAAAATTTGAAATTAGCTGGCTTTTAAGCTGATCATTGTTTATTACGTTAAAATCAAATTTTAATTTCTGAAAACAGCTCATTGACATTTGTATCCAATTTTTTTTCTCGGCCGTGAAAGACGGCTGTTTTGGGGGACTGCCTTATGTAATGTTGACGTTCATAAAGTGCTGATTCTCAGCCTAGTTTGAATAAGTGACTTTTGATTTTGTTTTTATCAAACTAATACCAGGAATTTCAGAAACACGAACTAAATTATTACTTGGAATGCTCATTCTTAGCCCGAGACATAACCTCATAAAGGAATAATTAACATCATCATTTCAGCCGAAAGATCTCCACTGCTGGACATAGGCCTCCCCTAAGCACCGCCACTTCGACCGGCTCTGTGCTTACCATCCAGCGGATTCCTGCGGACTCCTTATCAAGGTCATCGGTCCATATTGTGCGAGGCCTTCCAACAATACGTCTTCCGATACGCGGTCGCCACTCCAGAAACTTTCGGCCCCATCGGCCATCTGTTCTGCGGACAATGTGCCCTGACCATTGCCACTTTGTTTGGAAATTCTTCGGGCTATGTCAGTTACCTTGATTCTTCTACGAATATCTTAATTTCTGATTCGATCACGATAACCCTCTCCATTGCCCTTTGAGTGACTTTTAGCCTTCTAATAAGGCCCACTGTGAGCGACTACTTTAATCAATAATAATCAACATAGTTATTTTCAAACTCATCAATATTCAATATTATTCTAAACTAAGCAAATTTTAACCCCAACATCACCCATAATGTATCGTCCTGTGGCCAAAATCTATTTTAACTCTATAAAAGCCAACGTAATTGTTTGCGTTTAACTCAAACGTTATGGTTATCGCTGCTACGTAGATTTTATGGCGCAAACATAATAAACAAGACGCAAGTTCAGTTTAGTGTTGCAGACTAGAAAGTTTTCGGTTTCGGTTCAATAAACTTGAAATGTTTATTGGGAATATTTTGGATTTATGAGTTGTAAATAAAGTTTCACTTATTTTTCTGGCGCTTTTTCCTTACCAATTTTATATTTATATTCAAACTTTTTAGTGACGTGATTCTTGCAACAATGGGCTCAACAGTAACAAACTGTTACTTGAGTATTTGTGGATTTCGTATTTTAATCAAAGAGATTTAAGATACTTTATGAGAAGAAATGTTATAGAAAATCTGTAATCCTATGTGTCAGTGATGCCATCTATGTAGCATAAAAACACTTTTACCGATCGTGATATAGTTTGATTTAATTATGGAACAACATTTTTTAATTGATCTAAATACTCGGTAGATTTTAAAATACTAACGAAAAGAAATCACAGTTAATTCCAGTTATGTTACTGACTACGAGGTTTGCAATACCACAATGTACAATTCGCCATATTATCTTTGAAAATAATTGTCTTTTGCACACAATGCGTCCTGTCATATGGGGCTGATTATACGAGACTTAGAACTTAACTGAGTGAGGTGCCTGTTCGCTTTGTCCCGTTTATTAAATAGATCCAAAGATTTCCGCGAACAATATCACTCGATATTGTTGGCGATACTACTTGGCTTATTAGTCGAGTGATGTCATTAGTCTGCCTTACTTACCTAGTACTAGGAATGTGCCTAGGTATTCTATTATTTATGTATTTGTTTTAAATTACTACCTTACCAAAACGTAGTTGGTATTCACGTGTATATTTTATTTGCTCTTCTGATGAAAATATTGTGAAGATACCAGGACGCACGGTAAGCTATGATTGGCAATACGCAATATAAACTTGACAATACAGGTACAAAGAACAAGGGGCTCGGAGTCGGTCGATTGAAGGCTAAGCTACGCTTGCCGCGGTCAGTTCATGGATGGATGGCCATCCATTACATATCGGAATCCCTCCGTGCCTCGGAAAACACGTTAAACAGTTGGTCATGGCTGTCATTCATAGATCTTTAAAAATCGTTATGGGTGGTCAGAAGCTCAGAAGTCTGACAACCAGTCTTACCAAGACGTAACGTGTTACCCCGTAACTGGGTTGTGGAGGTCAGTGTAAAATACTGGTATTCAGCTGCATCCGGTTAGACTCAAAACTGACCTTTAACATAGTTGGGAAATGGCTAGGCAGGTTTATTGACAGCTACAAATTAACAAAAGTGCTCACTACGATTTTCATTAACACTGAATTTTAGAAACAACAAATATTTTACAGAATATAAATTGGCACGAAATTAACAAAATAAATAAATACGTGTTGGGTCCCGCTTCACGTTTATTATTCAAATGTTTTAATATAGAGTAAACGTTCATGCTTCACTGTCCGAATAAACAATGTGTTTGTTGCAAAAAATAACGTAAATGTATGAAAACGAGGGTGTTATGACGCGACGAACCTATTATGTTATAGTAATTTTATTCTAGGTATATCGTCTTCCTATTTATTAATTTCTTTATTAGTTTTATTTTCTGTCTTACATGTAGTTCTTATCTACTGTTTTGTGTTGTTTACTTATTCATTTATTTGTTAGAAATGTTAGTTTTGTTTGTACTTAAATAAGGTTTATTCTTTGCCCGTCTGGGCCATAAGTTTCCGGCTACTTGTACGATGTCGTTACTGCATCTTTTAAATGGTTTTACCCTTCCTTCTTTTTGTGTATTGGATACCAATTCGTAATTATTTGTGACTATATTTCATACGTAGCTCTCTAAATATGACCTAACCATTTCCATTGTAGTGTCTGGACCTTTTTGACAGCATCTCTCGCCTTTATTTTTTTATCTCTTATCAGTGAACTTTTGACTATCTTTCAGTTTGATGTTCATGTAACTCCGTTCTTTTTCCTCTTTGACACCTTTTTATTTTGTTTAAGAGTGTTTTTCATCGTCTTCCTATACAATTATATAAATAATGTATACAATATATTGTAAAACATTTGAAAAGAGTACTGTGGAGTTTCTTACCCATTCTTCTCCATACATAAATATCTTTTGGAAGGGGCAGCTATGTAGAATCAATTATATTTTCATCTAAATGTTTCAATGTGTCTTTTATGTGCCTTTTTGAAATAAGTTATTTGACTTTGACGTGATCTGAAGTAATATTTTGTGACAATCGAAGTTTTTCGAGTAAGTCTTTTTATTTTAAACCAAATATGGATTTGTTAATAAACATTAAACTTCTGAATATTATTCGACTTTGAAGTCTCAAACCATGACTATTTATAACCAAGCCTTGGAACTATTTGGCTCAGGCCTTCTTCGACCCAAAATAACATCTTCAAGTTGATAGTATTATCCAATCACTCAAATAATATTTCCATAAATAGCCTTCAACACTATCCTCAAATCTAAGTAAAACCCAAAGAAATGTACGTAGTTACACAAGCGGACAACTCGACAAGTCAGACGGATCGATAAACTGGGAATGAACTCATTTATTTCAATAAATACTTGGGCATCTCTGAGTGTTAGTAACTGAAGTGTTTAAACAAAGACTAATTTCTAGAGACGAGTAATTACTTGGTAGTTTTGTACCGTTCCATCCTTCGGAGCACTTGTAATTGTTACTGTTTCTACTTACTCCTTTTGTCGTGGAGTTGAATAACTATAATGTTTAATATCTCTGGAGGGTTGAGATGAGATGTATATAGTTCACAGAGTTTGATCATGACGTTACCTATTACAACTGCCCTCGAAATTATTATTCAAATGGTTCTCCAAATTACGTTTTAGTTCATGTTTTGCGGGGCCGACATGGCCAGTGATCGTACAAAATAGAGAGATATGAAAGGGAAAAGGGGAGACCTTTGCAGTGAGCTACAAAACAGGCTAACAAAAAAGTAGTAGTAGTCAAATAACCCAATAATGTGACCGCGAATTAAAGGTCTAGTATGGTCAGAAGCAAATCCTTTGTTTGTACGAATTTCAGCTATATAGACAGACCTAATATCAGACGAATGTATAAAAAAAAACTTAACCTTGTATTTGAAAAACATATTCAAGAACATGTTTTTGCAACCACAAATGTAAGTTTGTTGATTATTACTTCTAAAGCTTACGACAGCTTAGCTGCGATAGTTTTCCTTTTAATTTCATTATATATGCTACTACCGTGAATTTTTTCACATATCCAAAACCAACTATGTAGCTGGCAGGGGGGGGACACTTCTTCTAACAAAAATTTGCACTTTAAAGCTTAAAATTTCGCAAACGCATCCCTGAATCCAAAAATGGTTTCACAAACTCAAAATATTTTTGAACGACCTTTTCAACGACACCCCACAATATGGGATAGATGAGGGAAAAAAAACATCCCCACTTTATTGGTATGAGCATAAATAAAGTCCACCAATTTAAGTACTTGGGGCATGTCCGACGACTTTAAAGATAACGCAGACATCGAAAGGGAGCGTAGGGCACTGGCGGTCCGAGGGAACATATTGGCCCGTAGATTTTCTCGTTGTGCGGACCAAGTCAAAATCACCCGTCGTCTATGGGTCAGCTACACCAAAAGATCGCTAGATGTCTTACGCATCCAATAAAATAAAGTTTTTAGGATGCTGTTGAAACTGCCCCGTTTCTGTAGCACATCGGAAATGTTTGCTCAGAACCGAACTGTCGCCTTCCATGCAGTGATTCGCGAAAAAGTCGCATCTCTGATGCGTAGAATGCGGGTCAGTGACAATAGCATCCTGAAAACAGTGGAGAGCCTTACTCCCCTTTTCTGAGCCACTATGTGGGGAGAATGGTCAGGTGGCACATTCCTTGCTTTATCGTTCTCTGCACATGCTGTCACAGTCACCAGCTATTGTTATCCTTGTTTTGTGTACTACTAACACTAGTTATAAGGTATTTTACTAACAAATTGGACCATATTGTTTTCCGAACTGAATAAATAAATAAATAAAATAAATATACGTCTATCCTAAAAAAAAACTGTTTTCAATATTTTATTTTACCACTTTGTTGGCGTGGTTTATTATGTATAGTATGTATACCCATGCCAAATTACAGCTTTCTAGTACAAAGAGTCTCTGAGCTAAGCCGTGGACAGACGGAGAGACAGACAGACAGACGGACATGGCGAAACTATAAGGGTTCCTTGTTTATTACGGAATCCTAAAAAACGATCAGGCCGGTTGAGTAAAAACATTTCACTATAATATCGACCTACTTCTGTAATTCTTCTGATATTACCTTCCGTATATAATTGTTAGTTTTCTTTGTAATGTAAATGTTTAAATTAATGATATTTTCTTCTACAAAGCAGAAACAAAAATAATATTTAACAATTAAGTATTAACTAAGTTACGAAAATGAAAGTTAAACAAAAGCCTCTTAAATGTTTCCCTGTCGCGATAAGATTTTTGCCCTCTTAAATAATAATACTTTGTTCTTCTTTGGTAATCTTAATACTTTGTTTGACACAAAGTAATGACTACCCATTTTATTAAAAGAAACAAATTATTTTGAGTAATTAATTATTCATGCTTATTTCTTGTAAACAAACATTACGGAGGAAAAAACGATTTTTATTTACTCTTATTCCCATGAATATTACTCTTCGAAAAATCACTCTTCGTAAAATCATTTGTTAGGAGAAAAATATTGTTTAGGATTTTGTTTGATCTTCAGCGTAGCAGGTGGCCTTCTGTAGTTTCTGCCTACCCCTCGTGGGAAGATCGCGTGAGTTTATGTATTTATTATGTTGTTTTATCTTCCCACTTGTTCACAGTACCGTAATGACCAAGGCCATAGACAATTAACCTTTAGGTTCGATTCCCAGTCACACAAGCAGGGCTCGGATAACGGTATATTTTTGGATAATGGTTACGTTCGAACGGAACGTTATTAAAACGTTTTTAAAGAAGAAATAAATTAAAATCCTTCTCGGTTAATAAAACGTTTTTAACCGTTTTTAACCATTTTTGGGTTCATCGATAGGAAACTCGCAATGCAACCCTAATCAATACGTAAGCCGCAAGCGGAATCAACGCGCACGGCTGCTTTCTGCGGAAAAAAATGGTTTTTGAAAAAGTTCTCATTTCGTTTTTGTTCCGAACAAAATGTTGTACAAAGAAGAACGACAACTGTTAGAAACGTTTTAAAAACGTTATTTTAAATAACGTTTCCGAGCCCTGCACACAAAAAATGTATCTTCTGCTAAACACAAGGTTACAAATTAAGCCTACTAGCTTCTGCCGACTTCGTCCGCCAGGAAGTCAACTATACTACTCACATCAAAAAAGTCAATACGTATCATTTACAGAAACTGCATGTTTTATTACTTGATAGGTAACTTATTTTTTTCTTGACAAAGTAGATAGTTGGATTGTGTTTTGTTTTCATTCAAATGAAAGGTAATTATTTTTTCCAGATTTCATGTGTTTTCATAGCTTGATAAATTTGGTATTCATCTCACTTTTATAATTTTGAGATACAGTTTTTGAAACAAAATAATGCAGAGTCATTTTTTATGTCATGGAGCGATGCCATGTGGATGCTGATGAAATGCAGAGAGCTGTAGGAATGCTACATGTGGGAAGAAATCAGTCCCAGGTATCTCGGTATTTTGGTGTCAATAGGAGCGTGATTTGTCGTCTTTGGCAGCCTTATGTTAATACAGAGGATTCTGCTGAGCAGCAACCAGGACGTGGTCGTTATACTCCAACTGCTTGACAGGACCGATACATACAACTGACTGCAAGACGTCAGCCGATGTTAACCGCCCGGGAGATAGGTTTAAAGCTACAATTTCCAAGCGATGTTGTTGTTAGCCACCAAACCGTGAGAAATAGGCTGCATGAATACGGCCTACGAGCACGTCGCCCAATCAGGTGCTCACCTGTACGCCATGGGATTCGCGCCCGTCGAAACAAATGTTGTGGGGAACACTTGACATGGACCCACGAGCAATGGGATACAATTTTATTTTGCGATGAGTCCTGGTTTGGATTTAGGCCTGATACGAGAAGGGTAAGAGTGTATCGTCACACACAATCTGTGGAAATTTCAACTGTCAAATGAGGCTTAGTAATAGGGCTCCGTTTGGTGACAAACGGGTACGAAACCCTAAAAACTCATAATTGCGACTCTTCGCGATATTAACAGACAAAAGAAAGCAATAGGTTAGGCGGTTTCGGGTACTCTTAAATGCCATCATCTTCCCACCCTTGTCGCATGTAACGTGGGGTTGGCGCACCACGTTTTCTTCTTCCACTCTCCCCTGTCAAGCGTCACGCTATCATTCACTCCCTTCTCTTTCATATCATTCCTCACCTACTCTTAAGTACCAAAAAACAATATATAAATGTTGTATGTTTCTATTGGAAATATAAACTGTTGTCAGATTTCTAGCTTGTAATAGTTCCCTCAGTTTTTTTTTTTTGTTTTAATTGCTTGGCTTAGTTTGAGTCCGCCCCGTAGTGTCTTGAAAGCTTGTGGTGAAATTTGAACAAATTTGTTTAAGGATGTTATTTAATATTTACAATGAATTACAAAAATTATGTTCATTCTTTTCTTCTTTCTTTTTTTTTAAAAAAGGTTGCCTAGGAATTTCTCCTGTATTGTGGGTGCGTTTACAAACATTTAAACTCACAGGAACAACTAATTGTAGGTCATACAAGTATTTGTTCCGTGCGGGAATCGAACCCGTGACACGCAGCGCAGCAGTCAATCGCTTAACCACTGCGCCAAACGTGCCATCATCATTATCATCGTCATTACATTTTTAGAAATGTAATGATGATGCAAGCTTTCATCTATGTATTGTGATATTTTAGTTCCGGCCAATATGAGATCTTAAATTAGCAAAAAAAAACCTTACGGTTACTGATGCTGCCGTTGCTATTGTATTTACTCGGCACTAGATTTTTAAGCTCATTGCATTCCTTATGATGCAAGCTGTCTTCGACAGGAATTTTTGGAATTTCTGAGCAGATTTACGGCCGATATGAGTCTATACATGAAATTATTTTGCTATTGTCAACTTTATATGCATTTTTACCTCTATTTTATGAAATATTTTTGCTATATCTCTTTAGGTCCTGGTAGTCCTTTGTCAACTCTTGGAAACGACACAAGAATCACCGTTCTAGTTGAACACGTTTTTGCACTATACTAATTGGAATTTGAACATGTAGTGAAAAATATAGGGCCGAGCGCATGAGCCTGTCCTCGCAATATGACGTCATAGGCAAATTCCGTCCTGCCTCAAAATTGTTATAAGGGATACCTTCTTTTCGCATAATGTTCTTTGTCCTAATATACTTCGGCATAACGATTTTGGCACAATTTGTTTTGGCATAATAATACTTCGGCATAATTTTTTTAGGCATACATTTTATGTTGGCATAATCATCTTAAAGACTAATTTGTTTTGGCATAAATTTGATTCGCATAACGTTAGTAGGCCTAAGAACCGAATTGCTGCAAAACCGACTCCACGTAGTCTTGTTTGTCCTACCCCTAGAGTGTAATTTAAAATCGCGTAGGCGCGTGGGGCCGCCGGAGGCCCGCAGCGCCGGAGCCGTGACAGAAACCCTGCCTGCTGCATGTTGCATGCTCGCTTGAATGCTGCATGCTGCATGCTGCATGCCTGCTTGCATGCTGTATGCTTGCTTGCATGCTGCATGCTTGCTTGCATGCTTTAAGTTTATGCTTAATAAATGTATGCTTTAGAATATTATGCTTAATCATTATTATGGTTAGAGAAATTATGCTTAAAAAAATTATGCGTAAGCTGTTATGCGTAATTATATTATGCGAAAATATAATTATGCCAAACAACATTATGCTAAGTTATATTAGGTCTTAAAATTTTATGCAAATGGATAGGGAACCTTGTTATAAATATGACCTATCTTTTGCGTGCTCAACTATTACTCTAGCATTAAAAGTCTTGTAGTTATTAGCGATTGAAATCTTACATATTTTTTACGATCAGAAATATTGAACTCAGTACTCCGAGCGAAAAGACTTTTTCACGTCAAAAGCATACACCGCTTTAAACGAAACTAGGCGAAAATCTATTTAAGTATTTTAAATATTCCAATATTTACGTTACCAACTGTTATAACCGAGAGGGGGTGGATATGAAATAATGCAACCTATCTCGAACAAGCTCATATATTGGACTGACGCAGCAGTCGTTAACCTTAAACTTACAAACTAGTATACCCTACATATTTATCACTTATAAATATGTAGGTACCCACATAACATCCCTCCACCTTTAGTCAGAAAAACTTCTTATAATCTACCACAGTTCTATTTCGTTTTGACCGAGTGTCTGGCTCAGGTTCTATAGAGGGACCTGCCGAAATCACTTCCTTTTCAGCGGAATGGTCGCCGTGAGTACGCTCAACTGGTAGTTCTTCTACCGAGACTTCGGATGGTAGCTGCTCGGACCTCGACGGATGTGATGGCATTACAAATGCGGGGATGATCTCTTCGCTTGGCCCATCTTCCCTCCCTCTGTATTTCAGCAACTGATTAGCGTGTCTTTTGACGGTTTGTTCCGATTCACCCAGTTGTACTAAATAGACTGTTTTGCCAACATTTCTAATAATAACACCACGTGACCAATAATGTTTTTGTTTTTTATAAAGTTTCACTAAGACTTGGTCACCCACACTGAACGATACGTTACGGTTACCACGATAATTGTTAATCTGCGAACACTGTTTGACTTTAACAACTGTGTCGAGTGCTGCGTTGGATGGCGTCGTGGTGGTCGGAGTCAGGAGATCCAATCTACATCTCAACTTATGACCAAACAAAACTTCAGCGGGTGATCTATTTGTGGTCGAATGCTTAGAATTCCTATAGTTCAGCAAGAATTCTGATATTTTAATATTTAAATCTCTTAAACATGAACCTGATAACAAGTATGATTTAATTGCTTTTTTAATAATCTTAACATAGCTCTCCGCTTGTCCATTACTGGCCGGATTATATGTTGGTGAAGTTAAATGAGTGATATTATTTCGAGAACAGAATTGTTTAAAATCATGCGATACAAAAGAAGTGCCGTTATCCGAGCAAATCGTATGAAATAAACCAAATCGTGACATTACTTCGCATAGTTTTTCTATTACTACTCGCGAAGTACCACCCGATGAAACATCAAATACTTCCACCCATTTTGAATACGCATCCACTATAATTAAAAATGTTTTGCCGCTAATCGGGCCTAAAAAATCGATATGTACACTATGCCACGGCTGCGCAGGAAAAGGCCATGGTGTGAGGGGGGTGCGCGGGGGCGCGGCGCGCTGCGATGCACACACGGCGCACGCGCCGATGTGCTGCTCATTGGCGAGAGACATACCCGGCCACCAAAATCTATTGCGTGCCTCTTCTTTCACTTTTGTGATTCCTAAGTGACCTGAGTGTAACTCGTTTAACACTTTATATCGCAGACTTCTAGGAATCACTAACCTGTGACCCCTCATTAGACAACCATTTTCAACCGATAATTCCAACCGGTGGCTGTAATAATCCTTAACTAATGGTTCTTTAATTTTATTTGGCCAACCATTTGTCAAATAGTCGATGACGGTTGTTATGACCTTATCTAGCTTAACTGCATCCTTGATATCCGTTAGCGCCAAAAATCTTTCACCTTCGTAAACAAAACGCACATAACTAGACTTATCGACTAATGACTCATCACGTGCTGTGTTTGTGTCAGTCGTTTTTAAATCTTCTGCTACCGATCGACTTAAGAAATCTGCACAATTATGAACACTGCTTACATATTTTTATAATTTTTATAATTGTATGCGGACAGAAAAATAGCGTAACGCTGTAAACGATTTGCTGATATCTCAGGAATTCCCTTGTCTGGATGAAAAATTGACACTAAAGGTTTATGGTCAGTTCTTAAAATAAAAGGTTTGATTCGACCGTATAAGTACTGATGAAATTTCCTTATTCCAAATATGATAGCAGTAGCCTCTTTTTGGATTTGGCTGTAGCGTTTTTCTGCTGCATTAAGTGAACGTGACATATACGAGATAGGTTTTTCTATACCACCTTCAACTTGTGATAAAACGGCGCCTAACCCGCTCGGCGACGCATCAACCGTTAAAATTAACAATGCTTCCGGATTAAAATGCGCTAAGGTGGTTTCAGATACCAATTCGCGTTTAATAAATGTCACTGATTCATCATGTTTCTTGGTCCATGACCAAGGCTCATTTTTTTTTAGTAAATCATGCAGTGGACTTAAAATGGTTGAAGCATTTTTAATAAAATTTCGGTAATAATTAACCATTCCTAAAAATGATTTTAATTCTGACGTATTGGTAGGAATTTGACTTTGCAGAATAGCTTTAATTTTTTCCGGAGATATATGTATACCATTACGGTCAATGACAAACCCCAGGTAGGAAACGGATTCTTGGAAAAAGCTGCATTTGTCTATATTTAAAACTAGCCCTGCTTCCTGTAGCCTACGAAAAACTTCATTTAATCTACTCATCATCTGATCTTTGTCCGCCCCGCACACTAAAATATCATCAAGAAATAACAAAGTACCCTCTAATCCAGATAATAATGCTTCCATGTTACGCTGAAAAATGGCTGGCGCACTAGCCAGACCAAACACTAAGCGAGTAAACTTATATAACCCTTTATGTGTGTTTATGCAAGTGAGCATTTGTGACTTCTCATTAAGACATAATTGGTTATATGCATGCGAAAGGTCTAATTTACTGAAATACTTGCCGCCATGTAATTTGGTAAACAGCTCGTCATACCTAGGTAATGGATATTTATCGACAAGTAGCTGCTTATTGATAGTCACGGAGTAGTCGGCACAGAGGCGTATAGAACCATCTCGCTTTAAAACAGGCACTACTGGACTTGCATACTCCGCGTATTTTACGGGTACTAATACACCTAACCCTACAAGACGGTTTAATTCTTTTTCTACGCTTTCCCGAAGAGCAAAAGGTAACGGTCTAGCCTTAAAAAAAATCGGCTTTGCGTCTGGTTTTAACGGTAAATCTACCTTCACGCCCTTAAAACAACCTAATTTATTTCCAAACAACTATTATATTTAGGTATTTAGAAGAATTTCCTGATAAAAAATCGTTGCAGTTATTCACTGAACATATTTGTAAGTTAAAACGAGAAAAGAAATCTCTGACTAATAAGGGTGGGCCCCCATTCCGTACAACATATACTCCTATTGTGAATGATTTGTTGTTATAAGTAAACATGAGATTTATTTTACCTACAATATGTAGCTTATCACCGTTGTAACTATGCAAAATAACATCACTGACCTCCAACGTTACGTTTTCAAAGTGTTTATGATACATCTGCTCGGAAATAACGGTAACTGGTGAACCCGTATCTATTTCAAAAGTTAGTTTGATTCCATTGACACAAACAGATTCCCGCATCGGTTCACCGCGGATGGTGCGGATATTATAGCACACATGCTTACCATCATCGTCTTCATCCCCACAGCACTCGACATAATGTTGCTTTTTTACAGTTTGTTTACACATTCGCTTAAGATGTCCTTGAACACCGCACTTTTTGCACTTATACCGCACAAACCGACACGTTGATGCCTGATGGCCTGCGTAGCCGCAGGCTGTGCAGCCGCTGCCGCCGCCGGCGCCGCCGCCGTCTCGAGCGTGTGCGAACACGCTCGAGACGGACGCTAGCTGTGGGTGTTGCTGCCCCATGCACGCGCCGCTGCGCGCTTCTGCCGCAAGCTGTGCCAAGCTGTGCTGCCGTGTCCATCTTCATCACTTGAAGTGTTGTACCTATGTCCGCTTGTCGAGTTGTTTCTTGTGCCCCCATACGCGCACTGCGTACGCCCTCAGCTATTTCCAAGGCCTTACTGAGCGTCAACTCCGACATCGCCTTGGTAAATAATTTATCTCTCTCTGGTCCTGGTGCCATGCCCAGCACAAAACGGTCGCGAAGCTGTTCATCAAGATTTGACGCCACGAACCCGCAGTGTATTGCCAAACCACGTACTCGTGCCGCCCACTCTGCCAATCCTTCGCCGACATGTTGCGTGGCACTGTGGAATTTGTATCTTTCCGCGAACGTGCACTTCTTTAGCTTAAAATGTCCATCCAATAAAGCAACTACTTCATCGTAGCTCAAGGTACCGACCTGCCGCGGTATAGCCAAATCGCGAATCAATCTGTAACTTGATTCCGAACAGTTGCTCAGTAGAATAGCTCGACGTTTAATACCGGCTTTATCCACATCTACCCCAATTTCATTTGCAAGAAACCACTGTTCGAGTCGTTCTCTGTATAATTGCCATTCTTGATGTTCATGGTTAAACACTGTTAATGTGCCGACCGAAACTGTAGCAGATACTTTAGCCATATTAAAATACGATAAGTACGCGTAACTTGTACTTTGACCTCGTCGCCAACTGTTATAACCGAGAGGGGGTGGATATGAAATAATGCAACCTATCTCGAACAAGCTCATATATTGGACTGACGCAGCAGTCGTTAACCTTAAACTTACAAACTAGTACCTATACCCTACATATTTATTACTTATAAATATGTAGGTACCCACATAACACCAACCTTTCATAAAATGTTTACTTACGTAAAAATATATTTTCAATCCATTTTTTTTTTAAAACGACAGGCAAATTTCAATCATTTTACGCGACGCACGACGCACGCAGAGCATCGCTTGTAAAAAGATTTTCATTAAAAATGTTAACGCAAAACGATTTTACCTAAATATATTTTTTATACGTTTATAACAATCTAATTACGTTACAAATTCGCTATAGTAGGTACAATCTTTTATGAAAATATACATTCACTATTAGACCGTTTTTATTTATGTCTTCGATATTAAAGGTTAAGGGTAATCCTAGTAGATTCAAATTCAGGTATTTACAAAACTACTTTTGTTGTTCATTTTCCAGCAAAGCTTGAAAACACTTTGACCTTGAGCTGGCCAAGTTTAGTACGGAGTTTATATATTATGTATAAGAGGCCAGCTTATACCGGTCTTGTTACCACTAACGTACGGCCTACTAAAAACCATACTATATCCCCGTGTCCTAACCAAAAGCGATTGACGCGCGAGTTCGCGACCAACGTGTTAGTTGTAAGATGAATTTTGACGTACAAACGCGACTTGATTGATTCCCGCGACCATGTCATATTCATATACATAGAAGAGCGCGATGATCGCATACTCGCGCGGCGATCGTTTTTGGTTAGAACGCCGCCAAAGACAGTGTCTTAAAATAAAAATCTGTAACGGCCTAACCTAAAACAAACTGGACAGTTTTGATTCGGGTTTTTTTTTTAGATTTATTTTATTACAGGTAATCTAACTATGTCTTCAGAATCTATTCTATTCTAAATTTCAACAGAGGGAATGCCTTTGTATCAGTTATTCATTTCCATAATATAATAATTATAAAAATTATCCCAGACTCGGAAAATAATTATTTGATTTAAAGTATCTAATCCCAGTCTTATTTCCTACTTTCAACCAAGGCGTTTCTAGCTGGTTTACCTTTACATTAAATGACATAGTTATTGTAAAACATCTCGTTTCGTCGTCATCTTTTGAATTTCTGATTATCATCTTGCTGATGAGCTTGCAGATGAACACTCATCTCAACAAAATCTTCCACAAATACAGCTAAACTATGGTATATACTGGTTTGACTATTTGACATGAATAGAATTCGAATAGGTACTTTAAGTTGAAGAAGTTTCCCTAGTTCCCTAAAGCGTGTGACAGCTGTACATCCTAAAACCACGATTCTAATCAGAATTTTCTTTGCAGGTTTCCTCAACCCTCGGTCAGACGAGTACCCTCGCTCTCCCGCTAACTATGGCCTCATGGACCAGATAGCAGCCTTGCACTGGATAAAGGAGAACGTGGCAGTCTTTGGAGGAGATCCTACGAATGTCACCCTCATGGGCCATGGCACTGGTGCTGCTTGCGTGCACTTCTTGCTTACTTCCTTGGCTGTGCCAGAAGGTAAGTCTTCATTTGTTTAATTAATATAGTTTATGGCCTGTTTGAGTAGTACCTGTCTTTCATAAGTAAGGATGTGGTCGATGATGGTGCGTGCTTGATTGTAAAGGGTCCCCCCGAAACGATAATTGCAACTGTGTACATTTTTACATGGTTGATATAAATTGATGCGCAAATTGATCGCCTTCGTGTCTTAAATTGGTTGTCGTTGAATGCAAATTGAACGATTGACAATATTACTACAATTGCAATTGATTAAATGCAATTGACCAAATGCAATTGATCAAACGTAATTGATAAAATGCAATTAATCGTTTCGGGGTCCCATAAAGGGAGTAAGTTCGTCCCTTCAGACTTGAAGACTCCCAGGTTCGCTATCAAATAGCATAGACGGCGGTGCTGGTGGTATGAAGTACCGTCCTTTTTCGTTTTTTTAAATACACTTTTTATGTCGTTTAGGCGTGGCCTTTATACTGCCTATAAGGTGGAATTGTGAAATTAAGAATTCCTTATACAAATAAACAGAACAAATTAAATAATTATGTTTTCGTACCAAACAAAAACACAATATTACATAACAAATCATGTAGTAAGTTTATTGTCTTTTGAGTCTTCATTTGCGGGGACGATTTTCATAAAATAAAACATGACCCAGGTAGGTAAGAACATTTCTGTGTTATTTTCTTTTATTTTTCCATCAGCAGTAGTAACCTGCTTATCGACCAATAAGCGGGTTACCACTGCAATAAAAAAGCATCAGTGTCTAGAAAACTCGGGCAGATCCAAAATGTTGTTTCTTCTTTTTCTTTTTGTTCAAACACACGCTGGCCACCTGCAGATGACCTGGAGGACACGAAAAACATAGATTTATGTTTTTACTACTCATAAATCCTCTTGTATTTTTCTCCAATGGCCTGTGTGTCTCATAGCATACGGCAGCTTGTGATTAGCTACTAGGACAGCCACCTGGAGGCGCTTTTATAGGGGATACCTTCTTTTCGCATAATGTTCTTTGTCCTAATATACTTCGGCATAACGATTTTGGCACAATTTGTTTTGGCATAATAATACTTCGGCATAATTTTTTTAGGCATACATTTTATGTTGGCATAATCATCTTAAAGACTAATTTGTTTTGGCATAAATTTGATTCGCATAACGTTAGTAGGCCTAACCGAATTGCTGCAAAACCGACTCCACGTAGTCTTGTTTGTCCTACCCCTAGAGTGTAATTTAAAATCGCGTAGGCGCGTAGGAGCGAGGCGGCCCGCGGGCTGAGGAGCAGGCGGCTGCGAGTGAGCCACCGCGGCTGAGGCTGGCCGGCGAAGCCGGCCAACAAGCCGAAGCTGCGGTGGTGAGCGAAAGCCGTCTGCGACGATTAGCACGCGTGGGGCCGCCGGAGGCCCGCAGCGCCGGAGCCGTGACAGAAACCCTGCCTGCTGCATGTTGCATGCTCGCTTGAATGCTGCATGCTGCATGCCTGCTTGCATGCTGCATGCTTGCTTGCATGCTGCATGCTTGCTTGCATGCTGCATGCTTGCTTGCATGCTTTAACTTTATGCTTAATAAATTATTATGCTTTAACTTTATGCTTAATAAATGTATGCTTTAGAATATTATGCTTAATCATTATTATGGTTAGAGAAATTATGCTTAAAAAATTATGCGTAAGCTGTTATGCGTAATTATATTATGCGAAAATATAATTATGCCAAACAACATTATGCTAAGTTATATTAGGTCTTAAAATTTTATGCAAATGGATAGGGAACCCTTTTATAGGCCTTCTTCTTGCAACTGATGTAACATACTTGTTCCTAAACCAATAGTTATTACTGTTCGTATCTCGTACGCAGCCTGGGGGACAAGTATCATAGTCGGCTTGTTTTAACTTGCCTGAAATGACCTTAACGAGCTCTAACTTACCCGAATGACAATGTTGGTGATGCGATCCCTGAAATCAGATATTCTTCTTGATTTTCTACTTATTTTAACAATATGAGGACACATTTCAACATGGTTTTCTCTTTTTTCTATTTCTTTTTAGGAGCTATGTGCGTTATGGCAAATCATGCCATGATTGAATAATAATGTTAAATTGAAGTATTTCATTTTCCATTATTTTTTTAACTAATCAAATTCATTAGTTGCATGTGTGTGTCCGTTCCTACTACTGTTACAACGGTAAATCCTAGGAAAATACACAATATGAATAAATATACATTACTATCAGAAAAAAATGTCAAGTAGTTTTCATTTTATTTATGGATATTTTACAACTAATATTATTATTGTTTATTGTATACATTTTATTGAGAGGCGATTAACAAAGCGTATTTACAAGGCAGATGCGAATGGAAAGGCCGAGAGGGGACGCTCCAGAAGGACATTTTAAACATTAAAAGGTCAGGTGCCCAGTAGTTTGCGGGAAAGTCCGAAAGGGATACCGTGGCCCCTGGCAACGTACAGGCAACGGAAGGAACACGGGTGGGTTTTAGTCAGTAAGAGTCTGACACGCCCTCCCGCTCCAGCCAGAGCGGGAGAAGTTATTTGATAATTTCCCACCCAAAAATAAAAAAAAAAGGTGGCCAGTAGTAGCAACCGACGTGCGCGTATGACCAGATGTATGAACGTAAAGGAAGCAAAAAGAGTATGTAAGGTTTCTGCTTACCCCTATGGGGGAAAGGGGTGAGTTGACGGTGATGTAATTGCTAATTATTCATACAAATTTCCATTTAAGGCTAATAACTTTTCCTTTTTTCAAAAATAGCTTTTCTGATCAAGCCAATCAACGCAAGATATTCTCAAAACAAACAGGAAAATATAAATTCCAATTCCATAAAGCTACCATAATACCAATTCACATTTCCAAACACTTCCTGCGGCGGAATGAAATGCAAAAATAAATAAAACTCATTTCGAAAACGGCGAAGAATCTACAATACTCGAGTGGAATAATGGTTTTAATTACAAAAGCAAACTAACGGAACAATAAACCATGAAATGATGTTGTTCCAAGCCGGCCAGTTTGCTACGTGCGAAGTATAAAACCGAGCAATAAATGAAGACATTGTTTCTGTATTGAATTTTTCTAAAATAAATTATGTTTTATTGTTTTGTCGGTTTTGAGAGCCCACTTCGTCAAACTAAGCGAAAAATCTTAACAGAAAAATCTTCTCAGAAAAGTATAAAGGGTTATTATGTATGCCATAGTGTACTGTTACATCATTATTTTGATTGGGAAATAACTTTTAGCAACACTGTGACACAACCAAAAAATACCAAAGAGTAACAATGAATCGCTAAATGTGTTGCTAAGCGCAAAACTTGCCAACGGCTGGACCAATTTAGCATTTTTTTTTTAAATATTCCTTGAAGTTCGAGGAAGGTTCTTATGAAGAGAACAAAAGACGTCTGTCGTGTCAGCTAGGTAGATGTAGGTGGAGGTATGTAAATAGGGAGGTAGGGTGGGTAGGTAGGTATGTAGGTAGGGATGTTGGTAGGTAGGTAGGTAGGTGTAGGTTTGGTAGGATAAAAAATTCAAAATTCAAAATATTTTATTTCACATAAACCTACATGGGCACTTATGAAACGTCAGAAGCTAGGTGCACGGTTCCAATTGGTCGTTTCCTATGGAGAAGAGCCGGCAAGAAACTCCATGGTTACTCTTTTAAAAGTAAATGGTATTTACAATGCTTTCATATTACAGAGTTAATAGGTATGAGAGGACAGTGTAGGCCTATCAACAAGTACCAGGTACTTAGCAAGATAGAAAATGGTCGACAGATCTACAGTCTGTTAAGCCTACAACGTTCTCACATTCACAAAATCTAAAAGAAAAAAATCTATATAAAAGCAAAATCAAATAATAAAAATAAAAAGCTATTTAGACCAAATGTCATGATTGCCACTACAGCTGTATGTAACAATACTTATTTATTATTAAAAAAAATATTATATTTTAGGTATATAATGTCAAATAACGAAGAGATTATGTCAAACTAGTATGTAAAAGAAAAAGGGTAAAATAAAATAAAATAAAATAATCATCTTAATTTGGGAGCCGTTAATAGAAATTTACATAGTTATGCCGTTAATGAGGTACCAGGGATAAGGGGGATAGGTAGGTTGGTAGGTAGGTGTAGGTATGGTAGGATAGGTAGGTAGGTAGGTGTAGGTATGGTAGGGTAGGTAGGTAGGTAGGTGCACCGTAGATAAGTACTTAGTGCTACCGTGCAAAATCAGGGCGGACAGCTAGTATGGAATAAACAACAAAATAGGAAGATACAGGCGCCATCTAGTTTGGGGATGACGTAAAGGTCAAAATAGTTACAGACCGACATTAAGTTAAGCAAATTATCCTACCTCCTACATATATATACATACACAAAATACACATAATATTATTAGTTATAGTTCACCGAACAGTAGCGAGCGAGCACAAAGTTTTTTGCAAAAAGTAATATACCACAAAATTGATTTAAAACGGGATATTTACCATGTTTTTTGTTTTTAAGAACATGGTAAACATGGTTAACGCTGCGGTGCACAGTAGCGTCATCTATTTACCTTATTGTAAAACTATTAATATATTGGTTTGAAAGCCTCGTTTTGAAAATTATTTTAAGAATTCTATAGTTTTGTGATGCGAAGGTGGTCTCAGGTGCGCCATTAGTACCTACCTATTAGTTTAAGGGCCGATTACATTGGTAGAAATCTAAATGTGAGCAATTTACTGCATTTTGAGGTGCTATTCTGCTCATCACGCCGAAGATCCGCATCAAATCTTCGCCAAATGAGACCAATTTAAAGTTTCTAAATTTCAAATAAAAAAGAACTATCGAAATCGGATCTCATAAGGCGGAGATATCCAGTAGCCCCCTTTTTGGAGGAAGTACCCCTCCAATCAAAAATCCCCGATGACAAAAAAAACCTATAAATTCGTAAAACCTGTATACCAAGTTACGTCCAGATCGGTTGTGAAATACGACCTGTAGAGGAGTACCAACAAACTGACAAACGAAAGCAAATTAGGCAGACTTGAAGAAGAGACACTTCCCTCGCTCGGTCAATAAATGTGAATTTTTGTATGTTTGTTACTCAATCACGCAATAACGGCTATAGGGATGTTTGGCACACAGATAGTTTATAACCACATTAATATTTTGGATTAACACATAAGATACTTTTTATCCTGCGACCTCCACGGGCGAAGCCGCGGATAAAGGCTATAATGTAATTTTTGTAACACTGGTTCAATAAATTATTCAAATGCAAATCACACCTTAATCACACTACCAAATATTTCAAAATGCAATAAAATATTCTTAAACTGAAACCAGCCATATTTTAACAAAATCCTCTGAAATATTTCCAAACTTCACAAAATATTTCTCTTGCACGTAATGTATTGTGACCTAGCAAATCTTCAAGTCGGAATTGAATAAGGGTGCAATGCTGATAGGAAATATTTCCAAGGTATAATAAAACGGAGCGTGTCTTCGTTCAATCCTCGCGAATGAATGGGACTTGTGTGTTTAACTTTATAGGCTAGCTGGGGTTCTAACTTGCACTGATTTCTGAAATATATTGGGCTACATCTCGTGGTTGCCGAACGTGGGGTCCTAGGTTTGATTCCCAGGTCGAGCAAAGTGTTATTGGGGTTTTACATTAGGAGTTTTGAAGTTGGTGGCGTGACACTCCCTTGCCTCAGAAAGCACGTCAAGCCTTTGGTACTGCGCCTGATCTTTCCCCGGTCGTGTCGGATTGCGGTCCCATTGAAATATAAGAGTAAAGGAATAGAGAGTGCACCTGTGTTTGCGCACACTCTTGTGCACTATAATATATTTCCTGCGTACTAGTCTGCAACAGAGACGGGCCGCTGTGATATAAATTTGATCGGGAGGACAATAATATTATTGAACTAAATGAGGGGCTCGTAGCTAACTAGGTTGTGAAGGTCAGATAAGCAAGCATACTCATAATCAGCCGTTAATATCCCCACTGCTGGGAAACATGCCTCCTCTCTGTGAGAGGGAGTGGGCCATAATCCACCACGTGGGCCCTGTGCGGGCCCAGATAGGCAAGCGTTCCTTGTAAAATACATGTATTGCATCTGCTTAGCACTGTATCTGGTTAGTCTGCAAGCCGTCCATAACGCAGTTGGCAAGGACGGGCAGATGATGGTTGGGTTAAATGCCTCACAACTCGTAACAATTTTTCACCAGAAGTTTATGCAAACCGTGAAATGACTGGCACCTGGGCATTTTTATTTTTTTGGTTGGGAAATTATCAAATAACTTTTCCCGCTCTGGGCAGAGCAGGAGGACGTGTCAGACTCTTACTGACTAAAACCCACCCGTGTTCCTTCACGTTGTCTGTACGTTGCCAGGGGCCACGATATCCCTTTCGGACTTTCCCGCAACCCCGGCAGGCATCGGTCCTAGCGGACACCGCCAGTTCTGCTGACATCTCTTTGAGGCGCGCCTGGAACACAACGCACCGTTGACCCAGGCTCGGTCCTTATCGGACGGCGAGCTACCCATTGCTCACCCCTCACGCGTTCCGCCTCCTCCTTCGCGAGCATTACTGCTTCGCAGAAGGAGGTGATGGCCTCCCATGCCCTCTCACGCCGTACCATGGCCTGGACCAGGGCTGGACGCGAGAGATCACCGCCACCAATCGCCTCCACGAGGACACAGCGATGCTTTGCCCAAGCTGGGCAGACCTCCACCCTATGCTCCACCGTGTCCTCCGGGCGGTGGCACCTGGGCTGGGACGTAATATTAAAGAAAGTGCTTGTATCGTGCAAGAAGCGGTTGACGGTTAATGCTATCTGAGTCAGGTACATCAGTTTAGGATACTGTTTGCTTTTAGTTGTCCTAGAATATTACGCATTTGATTTTTTTGCAATGATTTAAATCGTTAGATTTGCCCTTATCGCACTAAGTTGCGCGAAAAAGTGTCCAAGCTGAGAAGAGTGAGCTCACACAATAATAATGGCGTTTCCATGAAATTCAAGTCAAGGCTCTCGCAACTTGGTGTGTGTCAGAGGTGTCGAAACTAAACAGAAAAGCAGCGGTGCGGTGGGGCGAATCTACGATTTCAATCTTTGTTTGTCTGCATATCTATATTTTAACAGTAAATATTTTAAATTATAAATGATCCTCCATAAATCAATGTCAGAAGTTTAATAAAATAGTTTTCAATCACGACAGACGGCTGCCTGTCACCTTATGCATATATGTTTTAACAAAGAGATGCATGAATATCTGAATAAACAAATGAATTCAGTTCACGCTCGAGTTTCATATGAAATTCAGTGAAAAATAAATATTGCCTTTGAAAACCTTTTCAACCCTTTTAACTGATAGGTGGTAGTATAAAAGCTATTGTGAGAATTAAACGATGAAAGGAATCCCTTTTTTTTTACTACAAGTGTAATTTAATTGTGATTATTTCTGTTCAGTTATAGATCGGTAAAAGAAAGACTAATCCTGAAATTAATAAGTATAATTTGACCTCTTTTGATTGGTGATCCCATCGTGCGTAAAAAGGTCTAATTTATCATTTATCCGGTGAACTAAATTCAACCTTTAGAAGTGTAGAAATAAACATCCTTCAAAGGGTAGTATTATTGGAATCTATCTATATCGATACTTATAATAAGGCTAAAGGCACGGTTGGCGCAGTGGTTAAGCGATTGACTGCTGCGCTGCGTGTCGCGGGTTCGATTCCCGCACGGAACAAATATTTGTATGACCTACAATTAGTTGTTCCGGGTCTGGCCGTTTGTGTATGTGAGTTTATATGTTTGTAAACGCACCCACGAAACAGGAGAAATTCCTAGTGTGGGGCAACGTTTTAAAAAAAAAAAAAAAAAGTGTTTGTTTTTTTGTTTGAACGTACTAAACTCTAGAACCAGCCGTCAGATTTTAAATTTTTATTTTATAGCCCAGCTGTTGATGGATGTGTAGGCTATGTAACATCACGCTACGACCCTTAGGAGCCGAGCAAAAATAAAAAAAAGTCAGAAAGAACGCTAAGCGAAAACTAATAGCGCGGGTGGGCGATGCGATGCGACGCGGTGGGTTGGGGGCCCAAATTTCACGCGGACGAAGTAATATAACTTTATTTACATACAATACCCGGCTATTATTGTGGCACATGGACGTTTTAGAAAAGGTTCATAACAACTGAACCTTTTCTAAAACGTCCATGTGCTACAATACATTAATATGTGATCAGTATCTGTCTAAAGCTCCATTCGTAAACGTTCAAGTACTTGCCCTGTTAAAGCAACAAGCAAGTTTAAAATGCAACTTATTACTAGTTATATAAAATCTATTTCTCGGCAACATCCCCATGAAGGAACATTAACAATTTTACTTAATCCAACCGTACATTAACTTTGCACGTCTATTAATGTCCAAGCATCATTAGTATCCCAAATTCAAGCCAGCTCCATAAGCAAGCAATGCAAACAAACTGAAACAAAGTTAACTAAAAGTACGTTCAAAACTAGTCTTTATTCCCTCAACATAAGTTACCCGTGAGTTTATTTTAGTTTTGCTGATAAACATACTAGAATGAAATTAGCGGATATTTATTCAAAAGTAGTCTGTATTCCGTTGGGGTAACGTGCAGTGGATTTTATTTTAGTTTTCCAAAGTTTGGGCCCCCAAATTGTTTTGCTCCCTTCATCAGGTATGCCGCGAGGGGCGTTTGGAGCAAACTGAACACAAAATTACTTCCTTACAAGCTGTGGCCTCGAAAGTGGCGGTTAGCTGAGATTTATTGTCGTTAAAGTTTATACAAAATATAAAAAAGAGATATAACTACTCACGATATTAATCGGGCTATATGCAGACAAACGAGACCGTGGTGAAAAGAATAACTAGTCAGTCAGTAGATTGCTATTGAATACCCAGGGTGCGCTGGAGGCACTTAGTAATCGTCACTCATTAAGATTTTTAAAACAGGCTAACGACGGTTACAATCTAATCTAATGATGCAGAGTACTTGGAAATGACAACAGACTACACAAATCAAATCTATAAAAACCATGCTTGGCAGAACAAATCATGGTTATTAAAGCACAGAATAATTAGACCCGACTTTTATTTGTACCGGCTGTCATTCGTAGATCTATGACAGACGTAACGCGTAGAAAGCCCGAAAGGCTGACAGCCAGTCTACCAATGAGTATCGTGTTACCCAGTAACTGAGTTGTGCAGGTCAGATAGGCAGTCACTCCACGAAAGCCGATCCTAACATACATAGTTACGAAATGGTTATGCAGTTGATGTTGAGCGAAGCATACTATTCAGACAGTGACGGAGCATCCACAAATCCATCCATCGTCACTGATCGTTTACTAAAACTAGGTACTCCATGTTCAATTATCTCGTGGCATCTGTTACAGTATCAAATAGACTTTGTTTGAGGTGATTGTCAACTATGTAGACAGGGGAATAAATTATTGAGCGTTATGCGATTTTGCCGTGTTCTGGAGTGGCGACCGCTTACCGGAAGACGTAGCGTTGAAAAGCCTCCCACAAGATGGACCGATGACCTTGCAAAGGCCGCAGGAATCCGCTGGATGCGGGAAGCACAGAATCGGCCGAAGTGGCGGTGCTTGGGGGAGGCCTATGTCCAGCAGTGGACGTCTTTCGGCTGAAATGATGATGATGATGATCATGATATGATTTTGCCTAGTTGTCTAACATGACATAGCAATATATTCCTCAACGCAACGAAGAGGTTTCATTTGAGGTATATTAAGTTCCATATTTTAGAAAACAATGCTATTGGCATTAGTACCAATTCATTGCCTTGCTGCTGAGAAGTTTCTGGGTGCTTCGTAAACTTGAACATCATCATTATCTGCCCAGCCTTTTTCCAACTATATTTTGGTCAGCTTCCAGTCAAACCGGATGCAGCTAAATACCAGTATTTTTCATGAAGTGACTGCCTATCTGACCTCCACAACCCAGTTATTGGGTAACACGATATCCCTTGGACTGATTGTCAGACTTTCAGGTTCCTGATTACCAAACAGAACCGCAAGAACAGTAAATGACAACCGGGACCAACGGCTTAACGTGCTTTCCGGGCGGCCATGACTGCGACCACAGTCACAGGGCGCAACGTTTGACGGTTTCATGGTCATGGTAGGTTGTTCCATTCATTCATCCTCTCAAACTTTGGTCGCGGCCGTCGTTCACCAGTGCGCCGAAGACCTTATTGCATTTCATCAAGTTACAAGCTTACAATATACAAAACGTTCGATTTTTGGAGTTTTCATGTTCTTTCAGTTTGTAAACTTTTAGATACCTACGGATTCAGTATCACGCTAGTTCTAAAGCCCCGAGTCCATATCCCACCTAACGCGATAATATGCAGCAGCGATTTACCGACGATATACCGTGCGTTATCCGTGACACGTATAATCTGAAGGTAACGCGTTTATAAGAGGGAGGGGAATGTTAACTTCACCAAAATATGTTTTAAAATGAAATATGCAGGAATTTGTTGGTGAAAATATTTTGGTACTTCCTATGCTATGCAGGTACACACGGCTACATATCAAGCTATACATTTCCAGTATTAGCTGATCTCGCATTGTATAAGATTTCCGTACAATGAGATGTCAAACCATGTGTACCTATTCATTATGTTAATGTATAAATAATTCTTCTTCGTTGAGCATGGGATCCTGGATTCAATCTCCCGGGAAAAGTGTTATTGGGTTAGTAATAGCCCAGAGTCTGGATTTGTACCCGGTTTATGGCAATAGGCTCGGCCCCTGTTACCTTATGATGAAATGTGGCTTTACTATTCACCTCTGGCTAGCCCTCAGGGAATACAGATTGTTATGTTAGAAGTAAAATATATCTGGTGGTATTTTCCTCCATCGTTGATCTATGATTTAACTTAATCCCGCTACGCGGCCGCCCGTTTAATATGGGGGAGCATTTTAACTAGGTATAAGGTTATGGTAGAATACCATGGTTTATGGGGGCCCGTTCTGTTTCAGTAATAGGGTGAAGAGGGTTCGTTCATGTTTCTGAAACTTTATGTCTACTCAACATAAAGTCATGCATTTTATGATTTTGTAACCCATATCACTCGTACATTACGAAAGTGAAAGATAAAAGTGAAATATAAGTGTTCTGTTCTGACATGGTTCATTCGCATTAAAATATTTGCGAGAGCAATATTTTAACACGAGAAGGAACATGTATGTTGGGTCTGTACAGTAGACCGCACGACAATGGTAACACTGTAACCTTGAGCTGGCCCAGCGTAGTACGGAGGTTGATTAGAATAAAGCACCAGCTTATACAGGTTTTTTGACATGCGGCCTACCGTATTTTTCCCTGAGAAAAAAAAGAGAAGTAGAAAGATTAGTATGTAGGCTCATACTATATTATTTCAGAAAGTAACACTGTTGAAGTAAAGTGCAAGTGGAAAGTTACCGATGAGGCAGATAAATTGGCACTTGTCGATAACTTAATTATAACTTGTACAAGAGTTTTGTTCCCGTGGCATTTCATTTTGTTTACCGATGCTCTTGTTAAGTAAGTATAATACTATAGTTTTTTTACAGCATTTTTTTTAATAGGCTATAGAAGTTTGTGTATCTTTTTCGGTAATATTTGTTTTAAGCAATACTAATTTATGATAATTTACGAACTGATGATAAGGGGACCAATCGTAATAATTATGGATTTAGACCAGGGAAGCATGGTTCAGAAGTGGGTGGAACATGGCTGCCAATAATGATGATGACGATCTTCGTTACAACTCCCTCGATGTTTAAGATTTTTGGGCCAAGATATTGTTGATTTTTGACAATGTTCAATTTGATGCTGCACACATATTTTATTTGGAAACTGAAGCAAAAACTTCTGGAAATCAACAGTAGTTCCGACACTTAATACACTTTCAATTATATTTCAAACAAATACAATTTTTAAATTAATTTATTGGCTGGTGGACAAAACGCAGTCTTATTAATAATTGTGTTGGGTCTAGAAGCATATTTTGCACAATAATTTCTTGTGTAACAAAAGTGAAGGATTTTTGGAAATTCATTGTCTAAAAGAGTTAAATAGGGGATAAAAATGAGCATTTTTCATTTTTGCCGATGAGAACTCTCATCGGGCACATACATGACTTTTAGTTTAGAATAAACAATTTACCCTTCAAACTATAGTAGAGTACTAGGGAATCATTACACGGAACATATCGTAAATACAAACAGGCCTTGCCGACGTCGGTTAGGACAGTTTACATAGGACTAAAGGCTATAAACGTTGGAGTTGTGCTGGTGTATGAACACCAGCTTATAATGAACGGAGTTAAGGTGCTCATCAACTGACGTGTAACAACAGGGGATAGTAATTTATTAAAGGAGAATGTTACTTTATAGGCATTAGGCGGAGGCATGTAAATTATAAACATACAAACTGTTTTTTGTTGTTGTACATACACAACGACACGCCAATTTTCCCCAAAGGGTTAGGTAGAGGTGTACCTTTATTTAATTTATTCTGTATTAATTCATAAATGTAATAAATTCTAAAGGATGTTTGTGTTTCCACCCACAGAGTTCCTTTTTACAAGACTGCCCAAAAAAGTGTTACTTATCATTTTGATACGGAAACTTAAACACTTTAAAGAAAAATAGCGAGCCTTACAGTAGTCGCATATGATGTGTAACATCTGACATCTTGGCTGACGTATATATGATATAAACAATATTCATCATCATCATCGTCCTCATCATCATTCTGTTTACAACCTCTCGGGAAATGTACCATCTGACGGCCAACTCTTGCATCGCGCACGCTCAGTGGTCAAATCAAATAGCGCGCGCTTCCCCGGCTTCCTGTTACACACTTCCGTCCCTTTTCACGAAATCACTCCCACAGATTGCAAAGCGAGAGGAAAGATATTATACATCAATAAACCGTTGCAGTGCCAACTCGTCATTAAATAAATCGCAAATCTTAACATATATACATTAATCTAAAATAGATGCCTACACGATTACGCCACAATATTTTAAGGTCTATCCTGAAAACGTACGATAAGGTTATAGTTTGGCTAAACATCTTACACAGCGGTTATTATGAGACGATGCGGCTAATAGCGATCCGATGTGCATTATCTCTTGAAGTGTTCTGTCGAAACTGCGAGCGTAGTAACGATGGCGTGGTGTCAATTATTTGGGAAACTTACCTAGCTAAAGAGTTTGTAACAAGATGTGAGTCCGGTTCAATGGGTTGGTGATGGATTTGCTAATTGCCTACCTATGTTTAGGAATGACAATTAAGAATAACAACAATTTATTTGATGTATCAATCAACTCAGCCTGTCGCAGTCCACTGCTGGCCATAGGCCTCTCCCTAGATGCGCCTTAAGATCCTGTCCTCCACCTTCCGCATCCAGTCAGTGCTGGCTACCTTAAAATGGCTAAAATGTATATTAATTTACATTTAAAATTGTAAATATTTGGGTTTTATATTACTTTTGTGAAAATACGTTGACAGTCAAAAAGATAAGATGATTTCTAGGATTTAATCACTAATATTGTCACTATGACACTTGTCCCGTCAGCAAGAAGCTGCGTAAGAGATACAAACAATTATAAATACCTGTTTAGGAATAAAGATGTTACAACAATTGCAAAAAAAAGGCATAGACCTACAAAAATTCCAATAGGCGGCTGTACAAAAGCTTACACAAAAGAAAATATGTGCTGCAAAAGGAGAAAGACGTAATTTATGAAAAGAAAATAAATCCATATGCGTGTTCTCGTGGTATGATAATGGTGAACAACGTGTGTCTACGTAAAAAAAGAAGAGACAAACATTTCGATCCTTTGACCTGGTCTTTTAGAAACCGATTTTTTTAAATATGCTTGTCCAACAAAGTGACGGCATAATACCAGAACAGTAGAAAAGCATAGAGTTGGGCATGCTGGGTTTTATCGATAATAATAAATTATAGTGTTAACAATGAATGCACAGCTTATTCGATAAATATTTTCTTGAGCTAAACTAATCGGGTGCCGCAATCCGATGCAATAGGTACCTATATTTTGATGAACAAAAACTGCATTCATCTTAAATTAATGGATATCTAAAAACATAACGTTACCTACATCAGTTTTGGTGCAATATCATAAGGAAAATTGTTGCGAAGATAGCCATGGTTATGAAAGAGTAAGGAATAAATTTCAGGAAAGAACAATGAAAAAATCGGCGGACATAAAATATGGCGTGAAAATGAATAATGGCCTGTTCTCGACGTATTGAAAGTATGCTAGGAAGAGAATAGTATAATGTGAAATTAAACAGAAATCGATGGAATGGATGAAGGCAACAGTCTTGTTTTGTACTATGAATCTATGGATTTATAGTAGTATCTACAAACCACTACTACCGATTCTAACCTGCAATTTTATCAAAGCAATTCTTATAAATAACATTTTGTTTTTCATACAATTTTTCAACATTTCACAATATTGTTACAGAATAAATAAGAATAAAATAAAAAGTCAATGCAATTAAAATAAACGAATGAGTAGTTAAAAAATTATAAAGCCATAGGATTAAAATTTCATATACTCATTTTTTTTCTTATTTTCCCCAGCTATGGGACTTATAAGATAAATAAAAAAAAAAACTCATTTGCAAAAATACAATGTTGATACGTGAAACACATTTCTTTAGCTACTTGCAGTAACACAGTGCTAAGACAGTTTATTTTCGTCATGTCATCCCAGTCCAGATTTATAATTAGGTAGGTACGTAAAAACTCATTGCACTCAAAACCGCACCTAATAACCCAAGCTCGAAGACACAAAACATCCCAGCAATAAATTACATCAAAACAAGAAGAAAAATACGTTTCATTCGGTACACTCGCTGCGAAAATAAGCAACTCCTTCAATTCAGCATATGCAACGTTGAAGTCCATGCAATTTCCACTGAATAGGGTTTCCATTCATCTTATTTTATGGACATCGACCTACATTGGAGCTTGAGAAATGTGGCTATTTTGAACTAGCCAGTCCCCATTGTTCGCTAGGGATCGAATTCAGAAGCCAGAATGATGACTATCATTTTTGTTTGGAGTGTAATGTTCGTGGTGAAAGGCTAGGACTAAAGAATAGGTTGAACTGTTTCCACGCGCAGTTGATACAGGATTTATTCTCGTGTGGGATCTGTACTGGACTAGTAAAAAACCTGCTTTACAGCGTACATCAGAAACGTGTGATATTTAAGGGAACCTTTCTCCATGGGACCAAAATCGTAATCGCGAAAAAATAAGCAGCTGTTCTGATACACGCTATATTACTTAGTTTGCGTACATGCATTCTTTTCAAGGCCAATGTTAACGCTGTCGATGTGGTTGACCACATCGACGAATTTTATTAATAAATTAAAAAATTATATAAATGGAATCATCGGTACGACGAAGAAATGAAAAAGGCTATCAGTGACCCTATTTTTATTTATTTTTTACATTTTTAAAACCTTCAGAAAACCCAAAGATCAGTTATTAGCTGAAAGATAGTACCTACAGCTTACAGTCACGCAAATACTCTACATTCCTCCATTTCAGTAACTGCACTTGTGCATCTTCAGAAACCACTTTTTAATCAAATCTTAATACTCGCGAAGGAATATAATATCTTGAGAGCGAAGCAGCTCAGAGATATTCAGATCTGTTCTTATTTTGCCTCGTTGCCTCGAAGCAGCGTCAGTAATATGCGCTTATTTTTAAGTCTATTACAGTAGCTGTGCTTGAATGTCTGCCTTGAGTCTAAGCGTGGCGGTTATCAATGCCCTTTATAGCAGAAGTTGGAGTTGTTATTCTGGGAGTATTCAATGGAGTTTTGGCACTTTAGTATATTTCCTTTTTTGTGTTTTGTGGATGTGTTTTTTGTATATCCGTTGAAATTCAATAAAAAAAAACCTGTTAAGGGACAAAAAATTTCACTAATTACGTCTATGAAAATCCATGAAAGAGAGAATAAGCGCAATTCATTTAAGATACCTACTTGATAAATCATGGTCTGTATTAAAGTGAACTGTATCTTTATATTGAAACAGTGTTTCTTTTTTTTTCTTATCCGTTTGTTCCGGTACGGTACAAAGAGTAATGAAGAGATATTAATAAGGTTCTCTCTTTGAGAGCAAACAACTTGAAAAACAAAAGAATGAAGAAAAATCACAAATGAAGAGGCTATAGTGGGTATCGTCGTGATTTTATTTTTGTTTTTATTATTTTGTTTTCATTATCTTGTACCTACATACAAACATTTTTAATAAAGACCTTTATGTTTGTCTAGTTATGTTTTTATTTCCAAATGTTAAAACAAGTCAATCTAAACTAATATTATAAAGATAAAAGATTTGATTTATGTATGTTTGTTTGTTACGCTTTCACTATAGAACGGCTGAACGGATTTTGATGAAATTTGGCACATGGGTAGACCATGACCTAGGTTAGGGTCATAGGATACTTTTTATCCCGATATTCCTACGGGTTCAAAATTTATGCGGGTGAAACTGCGGGGCGCGGCTAGTTCTTTATAAAAGGCCCTATTGTATCCCTGAAATTACCTCCAAAACGGTCTACACAAATAACAAAATGATTTATTATCGAAAGAAAAACAAATCCAAATGCGTAATTACACAACAAAGAAACGAATGAACGAAGCAGACACCCGCAGATCTAAACTCGACTTATTCCACAAAAAGAATAACAAGACATCTCCAACGCATTTATCCCAAGCGAAAATAAACGAACAAATCTCTGTAAGTGACATTTTTACATCCATACATTTAACTTTCATTTCTCATTGTGTGCAGAGATGCTTCTGGCTGACGCAGCATGGAAACGGGTATTCCTTAAAAAGATGTGAACGTAATTTAGTTTAGAAAATCGTCTTTTGCAGGAGAAGCTCCGAGATTCGTTAATTTTACAGTTCTTTGGTCGTGTTTGAGATTAAAAATATTCTGGAGACGTCCTCTATTTCGGATTACGATGTTTCCTAATTAAGGTGGGATGCATTTTGTTGGATGGATAAAAGCTTGTCAAGGTGGTGACAGTCTTTTAGTACCTAAATTGCACAGGGAAGTTTTATACTACAAAACGTACATGAAATTGTTAGAAAAAGATTTTTTAACATAACATCACGCCTGTACTCACCAAAGGGTTAGGCAGAGGTGTACCTAATAGTACACCCATATTTCGCCAGTTATTTTTAAGTCCTATGTAACAGGGGGCGAACCTATTGCCATCAACCTGACACAAACCCAGACTTCAGACCGCTACTGAGAAATTTCTGACGAAAAAACCCAAAGCCTCTTCACTACGGCCAATCGTACACGACGCTACTCAAAAGTAATCAGTAGCCTGGATGACGGCCTTAGATTTACCAAAGGCTTTTGACAACGGTTAGCATTTACAGTATATCGTATATTACCAGGCATTCATGCCATGAGAGAAGCGAATACTGTAGGAATCATAAAACATTAAACATCTGGAAACGTCCTGTCTGCATTGAAGATGTCTGAGAAAGGCAATTTGAGTGTAATGTTAGGAACGAGTGGGAGACAAAACAAAGCTTGTAAACTCTTGGTTGGCTCACAAAGTTTTATTTGTATGTCTCGTTGACCTTTGCGTTTGAAAAGAGTTTTTTCACCCTTCTTGTTTGTTTTTCAAATTAATTTTCTTTTTTTTATGAAACCTTTCATCCTTTTAATTTACGAGTTGCCAGTTTTGACGACGACTCCGCTCGCGTAGAACTGTGTGTGAATAAAATGCTACAAAACATTAAAAAATAAGTTTAACTGAAAAGTGAAGTTACAAAAAAGCTTCTGAAGTGTCAAGAATATGAATTAGGTGCTACATAATCGAGTTGACGAAATAAAATGGTTTTTTCCATCTCAACATTTCGAGACGGTCCACCCAAAAGCTCGTTTTTGCATCATATTTTTCTCACTAGTTCCCCGGTAACCATAAAGACATTCTCAAAAGGCTATTATTAAGAATTACCACTCGCTCCACAATGTCTCGCTAGAGACACCCCTAATCGGCTGTTTTCACACAATTGAAACTATCGCCGAGTCTGAGCTTCGAGACTTTCCACCACGTTCTGGCTTTACATTTTATTTCCATTCCGACAAGGGATTGTAAGAAAAATATTCCGGTTTTTAACAGGTATTTTATTATGGAGATTGTTAAAGTTATATTAGTCTGTTACTAAGTTATTATCCTTTATCCGTTACATACGTCTACGGTTTAATTTATGTATACCTCCAAAGTATTTGTTTATTTATGCTAAACATAACTAGCGAAATGAAGGTGAACTTACATAATACACCTGTGCTTACCATTCTGGGGAATATAGAGTTGTGTTGTTTACTTATTAAAAGATTTTTCTAAACACGCATTCACATATACACACTTCGACACCTGGCTTCGGAACGCGTTTGGTATCGCTCAAACTTTGCCTATAAAAAGCAGGCAAACACGTGTACAAACTATTTGAACTGGTGAAAATTGAAGCGTGTCTACGCGGAGAGAGATTTCCCTCGCGAGTACTTCACTTTAAAACGTCGACGATGCTCCGTTGTTTGACGTTCGAGATTCTGATGGACAAACAAGGTTAAGTGCTCCAACAAATTAGGAACGTGAAAATGTTCATCTATTCTCGTACTTTGTAGTCGATGATGAAGATTCAAAGCGTTTTAGGAGGTGTTCATGCTGTGGAATAACAAGCGTTTAGTTTCATAGTAAAAGATATAACACTTTATGTTATTAGCTTTCATAATTACATTATACCTACACCCAGAGATATAATTGGAAGTTGGAACATCTCTTGTGTCTTATATTCCACCGGCACCATGAAGTTAAACACAGTAACACTGCTGGGTGGCAGAAATTGTTATTACAGTGGTAGTACTTCGTCAGATGACCTCCTTCATAAAGAAAACTTCTTAATAATGTTCACAATTTGTTGCAGGTCTTCTCTTCCACAGAGCAGTGCTCATGTCAGGGTCTGGGTTGAGCCCCTGGTCGCTGGTCGCAGATCCCAGCAAATACGCGGCGCTAGTCGCCACACACGCAAACTGTTCTCCTGGTAAGTGTCAAACTGTCAACTTTCCTTCTCTTAAGTTTTTCTCGAGCAATCGTTCCGCTGGCATTGAGTTCGCCTTTGTAACTTTATTATGCACAAACGTTAACAAATAAATCAATAAATCGGTTAAATTGCTGGAAAACAATTCCTTATTCAGGGGAAGATCCACATTTAAGGCGATAACAACAAATAATATTTAATTGAGCTCTATCAAATAGAAAATCGTTGAAACTGTTTACGAAGACCACTTCATAATACATAGTAACACAATATTATACCATCAGCATCTGTCCTTATCTCTACATTAAACTAGAACATAGCTACTCGCACACACGCTATGGACAATCCAGTAAGTCCTTGTTAAGTGAACTGCCACAGTATTGGGGCATCAGGCTTGGCAAGCTTCCAATATAACACACGTGACGGTGGTGCTTCGAACAGGCGACGTACTTCATGTTACCGGCTTTGTAAAGTCTGGCTGATACCTACTTATAGTATAAAGAGAATGGTACTGTTTTTGTAAAAAGACAATGGCAAAATTATTATTTATTATGTTGTACAAAATGGCCGCCAACAAAATACACGAATTTTGGCCATTGTCTTTTATACAGGTTTTATCCTTGGCTCCTAAAAACATAGATTTGGTGTTGAAGAAACAGACAGATAGGAAAACAAACTATTTTGACCTCGCACAAAACCATTAAAATATTTCAGACAAATAGAAAAAATATGAAAGCCAAAGCTTGAAAAGATTCCTGCCTCAGTGTGCAACATTGCAATGTTGCCGGTATTCTCATTTGGGTACAATAGTAAACAAACAAAAGCTACGGAACAAGTTGAGCATTCCAAAGTGAATAATCAGGTCCCTGAAATTGTGAGATTCTGTTGTCTTGAAACATAGTAATCATTCCTTCGAAATGGGAAACAAATTTTCGCAAAATACCTTGTAAAGATCCTTCTTATTTTTATTTTTTTTAAACCTTGGGTATTATAATGACAAAAGCCACTCAAATAGTCTGTTAACAGTCCAGGAAATGGATGTGTTTTTTTTTAATGTTTAATAATTTCACTCTTAGACCGCACGTAGAAAATTTCCTGAAACAAAATTACGATGCTTGGAAAGTTCCTACTATCAAAGCAACAAAGCTTCCAAAAACTTCACATAATAATGATTCAGAATCCACAAGCCAAAATAGTCCCTGAATTTACGAAACGAAAATGCTAGGCCATCCAATTGTGTCCCACAATCGCGCGACAGCCGCATCAGTAGTGGTATTAAGTGCGATGTGTGGCAAGCGTTCTGTTTAGTTTCGACTGTGACATGAATACTGTGACAATGACGTGACACCTGGCACCTGGAGTTTAGTGTTCAGCAGATGTCCACTTGCACCTGTTTCAGAATGGACAATAGACTGTGCATTTGAGGGGTTAGTTTGCAAACAGAATTTTAGGGTGATGTTGAAGGATCGATTTGGTACATAGTAATTAGTTGGTAGGTGATGACTTATTTCTGTATACCATTGTGCATAAAGTATTAATCTTTTTTAGGGAAAAGGTGCTAATTTGAAATTGAAGTAACAGTATATGCATATGGTTAATTCAATTTCGAAATGGTACCTATCACAAGTAGGGCAAAGATCAAATGGGGAATTTTAGCAGATTATAACGAAAACTTCAGATTTTAAAAGTAGTAACGAATAAATTATGTAATGACACATCTGTCCCTATAAACGAGCTCGTGACAAACAAAGTACACTTGCAAATTACAACTACCACGTAGAATAATATGTCAATGGCATTAGTGAAAAAGCTTGCCCTACTAACCTAGCTGAGGTTAGTAGGGGAAATTTCTGAACTTACTCATGTTCCATTTATCAGTAACTAAATTATTCATGAGAACAGGTAGATAGAAAATACATAACCTACGATTAACAAAACAACGTTGTCCACAGAACTAACACCGCCGGCGTTGCTGCGGTGCTTGCGAGAACGGCCGCTTGAGGCGCTGCTATCCGCGCCAGTGCAGGCCCCTGACTTTGCCTACGCTTTCGGGCCTAGCGTCGATGGTGTTGTTATAGGTAGAGTATCATGTAAATACAAATCTGTTTTATTAGTAGATTGTAGACTAGAAGTTTATGTCATGATAAAATGATGGCTATGGTGACTAAATCTCAAGAAGAATCTTCCTTTTAGGATTACCTTTTAGGTGTTTTTTTGTCACAGTTTCTGCCTCAGGAATCTTAAAGTCTACTTAGTCAGATTTTGTCTTTATGTGGATCAATTTATCAATTATGTGGAATTACTTACGAAAATTTGTCTCGCGGACAAAAAAGGCTGTTTATTTTCGGTCAATGACTTTTTTTATACATCTTCTACTTCACAAAACAGATTTGTGTCAAATAAATAAACGCTCTCCACTATTGTCAAGTATTTCAAAAGAAAATCTTATTTCCAAATACATTTCCCGATAAATATACAAAGACGTCTACAACGGAATCGCCATTTTTATTACATCAATCGTGAGGCCCCAATAAACTTGTAACAACGCTATTATTGTTTAAGCTAGGAATAGTATTCTCTGTTGAAATACGAAGAAAATATAAAAGAAAAAATAAAATCTTCAGAGATCTGAAACAAGTGAATCCAAAAAACGAATCCCTTTTATAGATAATTACACTAATACTGAGCTAACTCTAACTATAGACCGAATGCATGACACTACTAATACAGCTGAAACTTCTTAACTCAGCAACGGAAAAGTAGTAAATGATTTCTTAGAAATCTCGTTCAGCGTTAACTAAGTAATGGCTGATAATGTAATATGATCATGATCATAATTACTTTGTGGGTGTTACAAACAGATGTGGGCCTAATTGGATTCATTTAACGTTATACTATTAACCAATCCATGGAACGCCAAGTAGAAATCTTTCTAGGTCAGTTCAAGAGTTACTTAGTTACGACTCGATTTGATTGGCCGACGCCCAAATAGTTCAATACATTTCGGTCCGATGGGAAAACACGAACAAGCTTATTATGAGAAGATTCTTTCATTATCTGTCAAAGTTTCTTGGATTGTTGATAAATATTTTGGATGTCTGGCACGAATGGCAGTTTTTATCAAGCAATTGTGATGTAGTTAACAATGTCGTAAGCTCCATTTCATTTCGAACACAGTTGAGAAACAGTTATGCAACATTCTTTCCTGCGACATCAAAAATTGCTGGCAACAATGTCGCAGTTTTTGGCTACCATAAATACGGAACATTAGAATGTTGCCAACAACACTGCAACATTCCTTGTTACCACCAACATGTTTTCCGCTACACAAAACAATATTGCTGAAACAGCGTGGTGCAACTTTGTTCCCCAATAAATACGCGACTTTAGGTACATTTTTCATTTGTTCTGTTCTCCATTCATCCATTTCTGTATCTCCACAGTCGTAGCTAGTTTAATCATTTTGTTTTTCCTTTTCTTAATTATCACTGCTCTATTGTTCGTCTCTTGCTAACAGTTGCTCGAGCTTTGCGTGCAAGACTGATCTGTGGGCGGTACTTCCACAAATCTTCAAAGAAACCAACAGCTGTTAAGAAAGCGGAGATTTGTTGCAATTCATTTGGATGACCCGAGCGCTTCTGTAAATGCGCATTGCGAATTTCATAGCGGAGATTTGATGCTGTTTAAGACGGGTGAATTTAACATAGAAGGATTTGGTGGAAATAATACTTTGGATGAAGTCTCTTTGTCAATTCTATTTCCACAAAATGTCCCAATTAAGATAGTAACATTATTGCCAATAACTTTTTCCAGTTATTAGGTTTTTTTTTCTTCAGATTTTGGTAATCCAACGCGGCCATGATCGTGATCCATATGCTTAGTGTTCCACGCCTATAATCTAGTCTATTAATTTATTTATTCAGCAAATTCAGTATTACATACATGAAGCGAAAATATTCATAACATCTGATAGTTACTTTTAGTTTGATTGCTTTTGGAAAATTTAAACTCTCTACTTGCGGACCCTATATTGTATAGCGGAAGTGATTAACCGTTTCATTTATTAAAAAAATATCATCAAGAACTCATTAATTTATCGTCTAAATGGTTATTATTTTCAATATTTCGGAAATTAAGATTTTAAAGACAAAGGCAATTCTCGAACGAAGTGTAGCTGCTTTTGACAATTTAGACGTTTGTGTTGATCCCTTCATTTTTCTTAACGATCTTTGTTACATTCATATTTTTTTTCATCCTTCAATTTCATCACATTACAGCCAGAGACAAGGATCTCATGAAGTGCAGCCACCATAACCCAAACACAAGACATAAATTCACAAAAGTTTTCGTGTTTTCGCATCGGCATTCCGGCGTCTCGTCCACCCGGTGTTATTAAATTGTCCCAGAGAACTTTTCTCATCTCAAGCTCTTGGAGCGACAACGTCCTCTGTTAGCTCAGTTTGTTGAACAACGATTTTTTTCTTAGCTTGATCTCCGCTCTTTGTGATGTTGGACAATTAATGGCCGTTTCTGACTCGCTCTTGTTTTTCGCTTTCATAGCTTTGATAATTTTAACTTTGTTTAGTTTACTTATCTTTTGTAATGTTTGTAAATAGCAACCTATTTGGAAGGAAGACTTAGAATATTTCTAGACGGCATTTGTATGACCAGTTGGGTTTACTTGTAATATAAATCTTATCTTATCTAGTTAACAATGCAAGTAGGTCCTCATTTGTTTGATGGAAGTGAAAGTCAGGTATTAATTGTTTACCAAATTGACTACGAACTTAAATTGTCCGTATATTCAAATCACAGCTGTCCTTCTTTGACAGCTGTAGACGACAACACGAAAAATTTACGTAGTTTGTTAATTTGATAAACATATAATATTCCCGGCTGTACTTAGCTAAATTAAATAATTTCATCAACTGTTATAAGCTAAGTGTCACTTTAAAACTTTTGTAACAAATAACGTTCGTAGTGAACCAAAAAGAAATATTATGCACAGGAAGATCAAGATGCTCATCTTGGTCTTCCTGTGTATAATACAACCCTGTCTCTTTCTTACCAGACACCGGCGACCTGCTAGTGAACCCAGAGAACGGGTACGAGTGGGGGGGACAGACCGTGGCGCACGCGCCGCTCGGCAAGCAGGCGCAGAACGCCATCAACATCATCAACGCTGTGCTGATGAGGAAGAGCGCTGTGGCGCAGCTTACTAAGTAAGTGTTGTTTTGATTATTATAGAAATTGATCTTCTATAGATTATAAAATCACCTTCATATGGTTTTAATTTGCTTCTGTACTTGGTAAAATAAATGTCAAAGAGTTTTTATTAATACATTCAAATTTTGAAAAAAATGTAGCTTAACTTGTCAAATCTGGTCTGGTCTATGCAAACTAAAATGGTTAGAATAATTATAATAAAACAGTCTTGCTCTTTTATTGATTCTAGGTAGTTTCAGTCAAACCCAGCTTTACATTTTGGGGGTGAAAATAATAATGTACATCGCCCTCTTTCACAGGTACGACCTAATGTTAGGAGTAACGAAAGCGGAAGCTTATTTCGCGTTCAGCGGCGATGACGTACAATACGGGATCGAAGCCGACAGAAGATCCAAGATCCTCAAGTCTTTCGTCAGGAATACATACAGCTACCATCTGTCGGAGATCCTGGCCACTATTATTAATGAGTACACTGACTGGGAGCGGCCTGTACAGCATCCAATTAATATTAGGTGAGTAAAATATCCGTTTTCACTAACACTACGCACTAACTACATACTAACACTGCGCGCTGTTGGAGTTTCAACGCTCGGCTTAGCACCGAAAGTTTAAAATCGATTTAGATGTCGCCTATTGTTCGTGAAAATGGACATTACTATTGTAAAAAGTGGCACAATTACCCAGCGTCCTAATCGAAAGCGACTGTCCCACAAATATATTATGTACGCGATTAATTCAAAGTCAAAGTCAAATCATTTATTTCAAATAGGCTGTTCAGCGTGCGTCGATGTAAAAGAGGCAAAAAGAGTATGTAAGGTTCGCAGCGGGTGGTGTTCTGTAGTTACTGCCTACCACTATGGGAAAAACGCGTGAGTTTATGTAAACTGAACTAAAAACTACTGTCTAGAAATACTAAATCTGCATAGGTAATTAAGATCGCAACTTTTCGAATCTTTATTCCATTCTTTTATCTATACAAGACACACTACACAATAGTCTTGTGCAAAAAACGTTGTAAGTAAAAACTATTAAATACAAACTTGCAACATTGTATCTTTTACTAACAGACAAAGTCCCTATTTTCCCCAAGACAGAGCCAGATTGTGTTTCAAAATGGCAGACCAAGATATTATCTGCAAAGTGCAGAGTACAGTGTTGAACTGGGCTAAGTTTAGTCTGTATTTAGAAACTGTTTAAAACTAAGCTTAAGCTCAGGGTGTTAGGAAGTAGGGTTTAGAAGAAACTTAATATACCAGAAATGTTCTGCGAAGAACATTACGAATACGTACTTACAGCGCATGAGTTTCAGCGTTCCATAATCATCAATCCCGAGAAATTAAAATTTTCTTACGTTTTTTGCAATTTGCAGGTCATTGTCAGGTTGTATCTTGATCAAAATATGATTCGCGACGAAAACAAAAATATGTATTTACAAAATTATAATCATTAGAATCGTTAATACATCTCTCTTAGTCAGATTTGTTCCAAGAAAACAAATCTCATATGGAAAACTTCATAAATATGGAACAAATCCACAAATGGGCTACCACTGCGGATCCACCTTAAGGTATGTTACGTAGTCACCAGATAGACAAGATCCACCGGATAAATTAAATATATAGAATTTGTTTGAAATAATCACATAGGTTATCTAACCGCAACTTATAGGTACGGTGAATAGGCCGTAAAACCGATTACTGTTGTAAATGGATTTTACATCCATGCAAAATCCATTTACATCAGTAATCTGTTAATTATATAAATCAATTTCAGCTCAGATTCAAAACATTACATGTGTGTGACTCACGTACTTACTGATAGATGTTTACGGCTTAAATAGTTTCGTACAAATTATTGTTCTTGTACCTACATTGTTTGCTTATTTTTATAATATAGGCAAATAATGTACGTGCATGGATAATATACATGAATAGTAAATATGTTTGTAAATATGTGAGCACCATGCATCTATCACATAATCAATTTATCTGTCATTCCTTTATCTTTCATTATTTTTACCTATCGTGGTATAGTAATCTTATTCTAGGTGCATCGTCTTGACATATAATTATATAATTGATGTATACAAGATATTGTGAAAACATTTTAAAAGAGTAACGGTGGAGTTTCTTGCCCATTCTTCTCCATACGAAAAGTACCTTTTGGAAGGGGAAAATTTTGACGTTCAAAAGTGCCTTTTTTGTGCCTAATTGAAATAAACTATTTGACTTTGACTTTATATAATAAGTAATTTCAAGTTATATTTAAGTGATTAAGGAGTGTTCTTTTAGCGAATGTTAGTACTAATACAAACTATTTCTGGTTTAATGGTACAAAACAAACACGAACCTGTATTAAGAATGTACGCAAATTTAAAAAAAAATAAAAAAAATATATAAATCAAGATCCTATTCATTATATTAAGTGTTAATACCACGTCATGGACTGTCAAGGGCTCATCAAATATTAACCAAAAAAGAGTCAAAAGCATTTTTACCGCCAAGACCTTGCTAGAACTAATTAATATTATAGTTAGTTCGTGCACCAGTTACAGTTCTATAGAGAATAATTAACAAGACAACGGACGTAATTAGAATTAATTGTTTAGTGTCCATTCAACTATTGAGTTAGTAACCTAATTGTTTCCTTTTAGATTGAATTATAGAAGAATGAGAAACTAATCTTTCAATCAAAGATCCTTAGATAGATAGATAGAATACTCTTTTTTATGTACACCATATTTTCTTTAGTTTATATATTATAAACTAAAAAACGGCTGACACAATGGGCGGTAGGAAAGATGAAAGAAAAGTGAAAGATGTAAGAATGATTTGGATAATGGATCTTTTGAGAAGAGAACCACACAGATTTGAGGGGATCTGTCCTGTCAGTGCAAGCATTTGTCAGTAAGCAATGAGGTACGGTCAAAAAGTGAAATGGCCAAGAGTGAAATGGGCAAAATGTTAAGCATTTTGAAACACATTCCTTTCTCACAGCGGCCGCATGTCACCTTTTCGCGCTGTCATTTTCATTCAAAATGTTGGCAATGCGTTGTCAGAAAAATAATAAATTGCTAATAAAATATTACCTCAAGCTGCATAACATATTCATAACTTGACTGTACAGGCCACTGTCTTATTCATAATCTAAATTACTTACTGAAATCAAAAACATAAGTACCTACAAATGCTCTTATTTATACTGACTTCAAAGCTCAAAGAGAGTGTAATTTTCGGACTAAGAATAGGTACTTTTTAGGGTTCCGTAGTAAACAAGAAACCCTTATAGTTTCGCCATGTCCGTCTGTCTGTCTGTCTGTCCGCGGCTTAGCTCAGAGACTGTTAGTACTAGAAAGCTGTAATTTGGCATGGGTATACATATTAATTACGCCAAAAAAGTGGTAAAATAAAATCAAGTTTTTTTTTTTGTGTCCCTTAATCTAGGTATGTTTTTTCTTTCTCATCTATCCCATGATGTGGGGTGTCGTTGGAAAGATCGTTCAAAAATATTGTGGTTGTGTGAAAACTATTTTTCAAATCAGGGATCCGTTTGCGAAATATTAAGCTTTAAAGTGCAAATTTTTGTTAGAGTCGCCCCCTGCTAGCTAAATTTTACTTGGATTTGTAAAAAAAACTACAATGTTAAGTTTGTTCTTGGGATAAAATTAATTCATCCCAACTACGGAACCCTTCACTTTGCGTGGTCCGACACGCACTTGGCCGATTTTTGTTTGAATAATTCTGTATAAATTAAACCTTGCTAATGTTCCTCATCAGGGACGAGACGCTAGAAGCACTAAGCGACGCTCAAGTGGTGGCTCCAATGGTCCTGACAGCTGACACGCATTCAGCGCTGCGACGAAACTCCTACCTCTACGTGTTTGACTACCAGACCAAGTATGGAGACTATCCTCAGGTGAGTTAATGGCATCAAAGGAGTTTATACTTAAAGCTGAATGATAAATGTGATAAATTGATAAGTTTCACTTTGATTGCTGTCAAACTGATAACAACCCCAAATAAATTGGGTTAAGGCTTCGATCAATTATGCACTATTGATCGAAGAGCAAGAACTGTCAAACTACATTCAATTGCAAGATAGAAGAATATAATGTAAGGCAAAGCACGTGCTGAGAAACTATTAATCTCGAAATTATTAATTGTGTACCTAATGTAATTAGCTTTAAATACTGAAGTGGCAATAACAGGCATTTTTACGTCTTACAAAGTTAGTTTGAGTAATATAGATTTTATAAATTAAATCACGGTCACTTTATTACTAATCTTTCAAATGATTTCCCAACAAAATTCACCCCAATTCGCCAATTTCGTAACTTGTTTTCAAAGAAGCAATAAAAGTATTAAAAACACAATACGTTTCAAAATATCCAAACATTTAAACTTGTATCGTTCAGAATTTCGCAAAGACGAATCGCAAACCCAATTGTTTCTCTCGTAACTTGTTTCATAGGAGTTCATAGAACAATTAAATTGGCCTTGAAATGCTCACATTTTGTATTAACGAGCCGAAACGGCACAAATTGGATTTATGAAATTATTCCATTAAGTGAAAGTTTTGCATTACTTAGGTTCGAGTTTGTTTAGTTTTTGGAGTTGAAAATCGATTAAGTTTTGATTAGTAATAGTTTGGTAAACTGATCTTCATCTCTTCATTAACGGAATTCATGATCCTGAATTTATAAGCCACTTTAATTTGGCCACAAATATTTGGAATTGGAACAAACATTTGTGTAGGCCATGCAAATATCACCAAAGACCTCGTGGCCCTAAACACAAAAAGCGTACGTGCCGTGGAAGCATTTAGGTCATCTATCTTTAAAAAATTGCAGCGTAGCTTACCTGGGCTGGAACAAAAATTGCTTTGAATTTCGTTACTAATATTGCTGCTGATATTGGTTCAGCTTTTTGGTTCCCCAATAAAATATGCATTAAATTACCAAATAAGAGTGCTCGGCTATCGGATTGATACGTAAAATAAATTAATCGCATCAAACTATCCCACAAATAATTTATTTAATTGCGTTCAAATAACATGATAATCCCAAATTATCCAGAATTAACAGTTTTACCGCATAATTCGGTAATCAATCGGAGATAACACCTGTCCTAATAATAGTGCACATTAACCTACTCATTAACACCGATACATCACACAAACAACATCAACCGGTTTCGGCAAACTGCTAACTACCCAAATTTTGAGGAGCAATTACTAACTGACCATTTAACGAAGACACCTTAAACGTAGCAATTATAGCAGAGTTAGAGGTCTATCTTCACTGGACGGGTTGGCGATGTTCCTGTTAATATGAAAGTGTGGAGTTACCTTGTTTGCTATAGATGAACCAACGAGGGCAATTAGGCGGCTTAAGGAACAATTTTGTATATTGGAAACAGTATTATGAAGGTCCCATGCAATAAAGGAGAAGTTGTTACTCATACCTACACGCTTAGTTGTATAGGGCGAATTCGTACTATTCGTTTTGTTCGCATTTAGTATCTTACAATGATGTTTAACAAATCCACATGTCATGTTGAATCATGTTAATAATCGTACCTTATCAAATTGTTTTCTATTGATTGCTTGTTCAGTCACATTTTTTGTTACAAAATATGTCCGTCAGGGCGTTTATTCTGAAAGTGGGCAACGTCGCAAATAGATGTCAAATATTTCGCTGTTTTGATTAATTTGGCAATATTACTGTATAGAAATAAGAAATGTGGCTAACTAGCGAACTAGAATATTAATAATGAATTACAATTAGCCAGATACCTACTGAAATTTAAAAATCAAAACTACCAAGATACCAAAATTAATCTTCCATATTTCTCCAGCGCCAGGGTTGTATTCACGGTGAAGAGTTGCCGTATGTCTTTGGGGCCCCACTGGTGGGGGGCCTGGCCCACTTTGCGAGGAACTATACGAAAGCTGAGGTGGCCCTGTCAGAGTCTGTCATGCTGTACTGGGGCAACTTTGCTAAAACTGGGTAAGTGGAATTTGTGGTAATTTAAAATTTTAGCAGTTGTAGTCAGGGAAATGAATTGTTAAGCTATGTGTTAATTTCCCGTGTTATAGCCATTTCATAAAATTGTCAATGAATGACAGTAATTGTCATTTAAATATACGGATACTTTAAGTTGGTGGTGCTTAACATTAAATTTCCCTGACTTTACCGTCACCTTACAAAAACATTGATAACTTTTGACTTTGTCACGTTTAAACTCGTTACTTGTCAATAGATGCAATATTTTACATCTTTGTTCTCACCATTCGTATCATAAAATATGACAAGGTTTTAAATACATACCTATGGTTAAGGTACAAAATGTTTTTTATTTGTACAATTCAAAATAAGATCTTATCGTCTTAAGTTGTTGCAAAGTCACTAGGGCAACATCTAAGTAAAAGGGTCTTTGAAGAAATATTGAACCTCAGTATTCGCGCCTTGACAAAAAAGATTCAATTTCATTTTTTATCAAAGACACCGTAAAATTGAAGTTTGAATTAAATTGACGAGATGAAACAATGTATGAACGATCTTTGCAATCCATTAACGGCTGTATTTTGGCCTTTTTTTTCTAATCTCACTTTATTATCCTAGAAAAATAAAACTGAATTCTTAAATTCATCCTAGAGAGATTAATTTTAAAATCTAGTTTTCTTTTTATAACAGCTGCTAAAACCAATTTCAAAATAATTTGGACATTTTATTGCGTCGAATTCATCACTGCGCATTTAATTAAAATGTTGAAAAATTAAAGGAAAACTGTTTGAATCTCTACAAAACGAATGGAATGATAAAATCTCGAGTACGTACTCACTAACAGTATGAACAATGAAATGTTAATTGGTACAGTAACTAGTCACGATAAACATGGATTATTGGCTGAACAGCTTGAGGTGGGAAACATTTAGCAAGCTGACTGGCGCTCTCACAAAGGGATAATTACTGAAGCAATTTCCTTTAGGCATAAATGGAAACCATAACTACTTCTTATGACGACTATAGCACAGGTTTCTGCAGTAAAGCAGATATATTTGCCTACAGTACTAAAACTATTATATAGATTACAAAGAACCAGACATAATGGTTCCATAATTATTTAATTATCCACGTGACGAAACAACCTTTAAGCTGACTCTAATAAGATTCATAACTAACTAAACTTGTCGTACGATGTTCATTTTGAGTTAATCTTAGACATTACTGACATTGGTGAAGGAAAAATCGTGCGGGGAAACCTGGACTTTGTAGTTAATATTTATCCCTAAGTCTGAAATCACCAACCCTTCTTGAGCAAACGTGATGATCAATGCTCATGCTTTCTCTGTATGAGAAGAGGTATATGCCCTGCAATGGGACAGTAACAGGCTGGTATTATATTATTTTATCTACTCTCATATCGCAAAATTCGAATTATTAGCTTCAAAACGAGTTTATATTTACATATAAACACAATACCGAAATTTAATAAAAGGTATATACAAGACATCAAGGACAGACAAATTAAAAATTCGGAGTCACACGTGTTAGGACATAAATTGAACAGACTACGTGTGACTCCGGATTTTTTATATGTCTGTCTGTTATGTCTTGTTTATACCTTTTATATGACTTTTTTGTCGTAGTTGGGTTTTAGTTTTATAACTTTTTATTTTTTATTTTGGGGTTTTAATATAAGTACATTGTTTTGGAATGTCCTAATTAAGCCCTTTCATTTGATACCCAACACGGCATCATTAAATACTTTTTTTTTACGTTTATGACTTTATGTGCTCTAGAGGGCCCAATTTAATGAGACGTCACATAGTCTATAACCAGCGGACTATCAAGACGCTTCCAACGATACCTCATTCGTCAAATTATAATGAGTTTAGAAGTTATGAGGTAACAGACGAACATACATAAATACCTGTCAAAATCATAACTCTCCTTTTTGCTTCGCCGTAGTCGGGTAAAATCATGTTATAACACTTTTTCTCGAACAAAATAATGCTATATAACAATTTTTTTACCATACAGGGCAAATCCAAGAAGTTAATATCACCCTTTGGTGATATTAAAAAATTATAATTGGTGAAAACTCTTTAGTTTTCATCAATTATATTTTTTTTTGTAATAGATTGTTTAAGCGGGGGGGCAGCAGCGCTCGCTGTAGCGTATGCATGAATTTAGTGGGAATTTTTATTCTTGATCTTTAACTTTGATCTTTTATTTGGTAGGTTCAATCCCAATGTATGTGAGTAGTTAAAGTAGTGTATGAAACTGCACATAACTAGGTATGTATTTGAATACCCCTCATTATGCAACAGTTTCATAAACTACTATTATTTGACTAAATTCTTTATTGACATTAAAAATCTTCCTTATTCTTTGTCCAGGAACCCCAACGAAGCGCAAGAAAGTGATCCAATAAGGGCAGGTCGACAAGAGCGAGTGAGGATGAAGAACATAGAATGGACGGCGTACGAAGCAGTGCACAAGAAGTACTTGAACATCGACACCAAAGCAAAATTGAAGAACCACTACAGAGCTCACAGGTAAGTCTTATTACAAAAGAAAATTTCAACGAATATATTTCAAAGAAATTTCCTGCGGTGTTTTTTCGAGAATGCTAGTCGTATTTAGATTTCTTTGAGAAAACGACATTATTAAAATCTATTCCTGCTTTTTCCTTTTATTAAACAAGACGCTTAGCGTGAATACAGAACGATGTTGATTAAAACAATATAATACGAGTATATATTGTTTTAATTAGCCTCGGGTTTCTTAAGAAAGGTCTTTCTATAAGACTTGTAAGAAAATATTTATTTTGTCAACAGACTATCATTCTGGTTGAACTTAGTGCCAGACCTACACCGCCCTGGAGGAGAGGACGTGCCTCCATCACATCATCAGCTCGAACACGAAGACTCGTCTCTCCAGCCGACCCTAAAAACGTTCAGCCCACCATTCAAAAAGACTACAGACATGGTCATCACTGATACTGGGTTGGCAACTAAGATCCCAGTCTTAGGTGTCCTAAATATTACTTCTCCTTTGAACTTCAATATCATTGGCATCAATCCTACCCAAAGTACTGCCGGTACTGAAGTACATAAAACAGACGCAACCACTGCCACTCCACCTGAGGATGGCTTCGCAGCATATTCCACAGCTCTTAGTGTGACCATTGCTATCGGATGCTCACTGCTCATACTAAATGTTCTTATATTCGCTGGAGTTTACTATCAACGAGACAAAACGAGAATGAACGGACAAGACGGCCACACAAATGGAGCTCACTTAAAAAAAAGAGTGGAGAATGGGCAGATGCCGAACAACATTTGTGGTGACCTAGAAGGAGCGTTGACTTATCAAACTAGTTTGAAAAATGATCCAGCTACGATTTTAAGTCATCACCATCATTCTCATCATCAGTTACCACCACCAGAATTTGCTGACCTTCCAAGCAATAACGTTGCCAGTATGGCGACATTACCTCGGGCGCCCCCGCCACCAAAACTTGGGAAAAGTAATATAAATACTTTAGCAAGTGGGCAACTTCAGGAGAACCAGCCATTGTTATCAGCACATCAGATGCAAATGATAAACACGAACACTTTGACGAAGAAGAACACACAACTGAACGCGAAATCGAACGTGACAATGGAGGAGTTACGTGTGTGACGTCAGAGGGCATGACTGCAGCGAGCCGGCAGTTGCAGCGACGTGGTCCACCACGATGAGATCGTGTGACTTGAGCCGGACCTTCTCAAGTGTGTCACAGATTACATATAGACTTTTACTGTGCCGCTTGAACTTTGAAGGTTATTAATATTAAAGACTTCTCTTCCAAAGACAATGTGAACTGAATCAGTGATTTTCTTCAAACTCAAAGTGAGATATTTGAATAAGTGACATTCGTGATTATCATATCTAAGACGTTGGAGTGTACAATAGCGTGTTATTGGACGATTTATCGATGTATAGTAATGGTTGTAAATAGCGAAATAATTGTATATAGTTCAGCAGCTCAGCCGCATATCCATCCTAATTACAATTATGATAATCCCAAAAATAGTGAAATTTAAATAAAATATTAAAGATTAATCGTCGTTGTTCTCGTCCGGCTGTTAAAATTCTATGAATGTAGAATAAGTTTCGTTGTTTCAGCGCGATAAAAGAAATAACATTGTTTCTTAAACGTTATTTTCGAAAGATTAATGTTCTGGAATGTCTGACGGTGTAATAAGCTTGTATTCCACCCATTTGAGATGAGGTTTTATTGTTGTTAAGTACAGCTATTTGCCTTAATGCTAGCTATTAAAATGATTAAATCCGATACCAGATATTGTATAAAGCCGTATGATTAAAAATGAATTTCGATTCTCTTACAACGTTCGCGTCGGTCCTAAATGCGAATCAGTGTATTTTATTAATAGTTCAAGCGGACAAATCTAAGAGAGAGCAGAGTACCCTTTTAAGGCCCTTTTGATTTCAAATATAATTTTCCTTTGAACATTTTGAGTAATTAAATTTTGGCCTTTTTCTTTTATGACATTTTTATAAAATTCTGACAGCCGTTCGAACTTGGATTTAATATTGAATTTAAAAACTAGATATTTGAAGAATAAAAAGACACCAATGTAATCTTCGCCGAAAGTTTAATCGAAGTTAGAAGCAATATAGGTTCTTCGAAAAAGTCAGTTTTTAAAAGATTTTAGTTTTTAATAGAAAAAAAAAGTTTTGCTGGAGAAACACGGTGATTGACAAGTTGATGCTTTGTATAAACTTTATAAAATAATGTATTTTGTTCTGTTACTTTTTGGAGCTGAAAGACACGCACATGTCAGACATTGTTTTCTTCATACATTATCTTCTTGTGCTTTCTCTGCTTACAATTGTTTCTATCATCTGTTTCTTCAGTAAACTCGTCATTTTTAGTTTTCAACATAGATGGACCAATAGTGTTTGTAAATATGTAAATAAACTTAGGAAACGGTATAACAGGTTGTAAAACATCCTTTTTTATTTAGATTTCCACCCACGACTGATCCTGTTCATTTTGATCGTTTATTATCTTAATCTAAGTCAAATTGTAAAAATGTTGAACAAAAAAAATAATCTGTCAAAACTCATCGCCCTGACAAAGAATGAAAATGAGTTTTATCAGAGTTTAATGTCGAGAATTACAATTATTTGGGTGATTTTGTGCTTTAATTTTCAAAATCAGTAATTTCTGTTAATTTTGTAATGACATTCCTTCTCCGAACGCACTAATTTTGTTATTATAAAAACGTAAGTGTATTTATAGATATCAATAAAGTCTGTACAAAGACTTCATTATAAAGTACTCACCGGAATACAGACTAAAAATTTTAATAAAATAAAATTCAAAAATAATTTTCGTTGTTTTATTTCGTCTGTTAAAGACAAAGAACATGTTTTATTAAATTATCAAAAGTACATGGAGTCTGAAAGCTTGAAGGTCTCGTAAAGACTTGTTTGTTACTATCTGCTGTCAAATAATGCCATGTTAGCTGCTGTAATTGGTTGGTTTACATAAACTAATGCGGACTATGTCCCCAGTACCTCGCACTCTAGCCGCACTTTATGATCTTTTGGATTCTAATCCAACAAACGATCTGTTTGCCGATGAAAGGACGAAGATTTTAAGGGCATGTCGGGAGTACTGTGAGAAGGATTCACGAAAATGTTATTATTTTTAGGGTACCGTACGTCCGAATGAAAAACGGAAACCGTTATAGGATCACCCATATGTCTGTATATCTGTCCGTCTGTCACAGCCAATTTGCTCCGAATCTAATGGATTAAGTTAAAATTTGGTACACATAATATGAATTTCTATGATACAAACACGGATGTGTAACGTAAATAAATGAATTTTGAATATGGAGGTCGCTTTTGGAAGGCAAATAAAACAATTAAAAAAAAAAAGTTTTGCCAACTGTCCCATGTGACATATCAATTAAATTATCATTACATTAACAGATAAGACATATTAAGACATATCATTTTTTTTTAATTTTAAAATAAATCTTTTAAAATTATTTAAGAAAATACATGAAAATTGGCCACATAAATTAAGTAAGTATAGGAAGTCTATGGTTTTAAATTAACATGCCAATTCTCTCAGGATTGTGCGTACAAACTTACATTTGCAGTTGGAATTTATGGGACAAGATGTTTTTCAACTACAATGTTAAGTTTGTTCTTGGAATAAATAATTGATCCCAAATATGGAACCCCTCATTGCTCGTGGTCTGACACGCACTTGGCCTTTTTTTATTTCGTTTATATTTTAATTTGAAAGTTATAAATTTATATTTTCTTTTTATGTGTATGTCTACCTGTCTAATTGAAGTCAATAGATAAATAGGTATCTAAATAAAAACACCTAATCGTAATTAATAGAAATAAAAATTAATCAAATTAAGTTTGTCTTATTTGAGATTCCAGTAGATAATGATATATCTATAATAAAATTATTACCTATGTATCATATTAACTGGGTTGATTCTATTGCTCAATTTTCTCCGAATTGTATCATGTTTCTTAGAAAATTACAGTGAAGCGTAGCGTAAACCAAAATTAATTATAATCTTCAATGTATACAAACATTACTCTACAAATTAATAAACAAATCAAATAAACAGAACAGAGCTGATACAAGAATATGGCAAAATAATATCATATAACTGAAATCTAATTTCAATATCTATTCTAGGGCGCCAATAGTATTTAATTTCTTAGTTAATGTCTAGACTTATCTCCAGCATGTTTCAGGAACGAGTGGTCTTTAAGGGCGTCGTACAGACCATCAGACTAAACAACTTTCTCCATGGGACGGCCGTCCCATCTATTTGGGTCAAGTAGGTATGGAAGTTTTGTATGGGACAGTTGATTTTTTTTTGCTATTGCGATGTTGGTCCCATAAGGAAAGTTGTTCATTTTGATGGCCTGTACCACACTTTTAGATTTGCCCACATTTTCTGATACATGCTGTATACACGATCCTATCTCCGATGCTGGGAGAATCGTTACAGCGCAGCGGCTTGTTTATTTATTTCTATGATTTCTGTTTTACAATTTTTTTTTGTTGAACTCGTGTGTTCATATTGATAGAGACATTCAATATCTAGTTTGTTACTGATATACGTATTATTCTACCGATAAGATTAATTTGTGCTTGGCAAATAAATGTTTGTACTCTCTTGAGGCTTCATTCGGTCATTATTGCCTATCATCTTTAATTGATAATACATTTTTTATATAGACTAGCTGCCCTCCCCGGCTTCGCACGGGTAGCACTGAGTACTTATTTACGGCGCACCTAGCTATCCACCTACCCTACCCTACTTACCTACCTTACCTACCCTACCTACCTACCTTACCTACCTACTCTACCTACCCGACTTACCTACCTATCTACCCTACCTACCTTACCTACCTACTCTACCTACCCGACTTACCTACCTATCTACCCTACCTACTTACCTACACCAACCTACATACCTACCTACCTACCTACCTACCTATCTACATACCTACCTACCCTACCTACCTACCTACATACCTGCCTACCTACCTATGCTACCTACATACCTACTTACTTGCATACCTACCCACCTACCTACCCTACCTTCACCTACTTATCCTAAGAACCTTGTCCTAAGAATAACGAACATAACAGAAAAATAATTATCCAATTTGGTGCAGCCGTTCTCAAGATATGGCGGGACCTGAAAAATAGGAATTCATTTTTATATATTTAGATGTAAGAGAGAGAAGTATTTCACGGTATATACCTCAAGTCATCGATATTAAAGAAAAAAATCAACAACAATTAAGTCTTGTCTCATTGAGGTCCCACCGCCGACGAGGAAGCGACTAGCTATCAACGATTTTCTCGCTCAAGAAACGTACAAAAGATTGTAGGCCCCGTGGTAAGTAAAAAAGATACATATACTCGTATTAATAATTCTCCGACTGTTCACACTGCTGGCAAGAACTCTCTCTTAACTAGTTTATCGTAGTGACAAGAGCTATGAAAGAGATTACTCGCTCAGTGACGCTCGCTTTGCGGGCAGAACACTCGCTGAGAGACTCATGCTTGGTACATACGCATACGCGAGTAATCGCTCGTCGCCGCACCGCCGCGCAGTCGCTGCTCCTTGCTCGCCAACTTGTTTTTATTTCCTGGCTCTACTTGCTTCTCGTTAATCGTCAGCGGTAGGACCGATACCTAACACTTTTAATAATAAAAACATTTGAAAGATAACCAAGATGAAACAAAAAATAAAACCGAAAAAAAAACAGCAAAATGTGCGCTTATTTTTCCAGTGTTAAGGCTCAAACGTGCACGATTTCCCGACACTTGAAACTGCTTCCAGCTAAATCCTCTTTATAACAAAGCTCTTTAATATAACAGGAAAATATTTAGTGGCACAGCGTCTAAAGCTATAGGTACAAAAAAAGCTAAGGTTAACCGTGATGAGGATAAGGGTAAAAATTTAATTGAATTGAAACCACTTTTACGGATGAAATCTCGCGGTGTTTTGTTTTATGATTTGGAACATCTCGAGCACTTTGCATTACGGGCGCAGATTAATAATGTTGAAGTTCTAACAATGGGTAAATATTTATGAGGATTTTTATGAGGAATAAGCAAGGATTTGCTTAATTTTTATTATTCCGAGGATCGTAAAGTCTACTTTTGGATTCAGGTTTTGCCTTGTTTACTTTGGGCTATTAAATTTGACACAGTTATCAATTCAAATAATAGGTAACAAGCTTGGAGGTTGTCTCACCAGCACGGGTTGTATAACTCAATTCTGGTGGTTTCTACCAAAAACGATGCCTCCCTTTCCACCAATGAATATGGTTTTCTACGTTCTAGTCAATTACAAAAGCTGCCATTATTGGTATATCTGCCAAAAATGGTACTTACAACGTCAATATATTATTCATCGGCCCATTTATCGAAGGACTTACGCCCAACAATAACCGATTACGTTCACAAGGACCAAAATTCCTTTATCTTCACAACCAACCGATATAAATCTATAATTATTCTATCTTTAATCCTATATCTTCCAAGCTAATGAAGCTTAAAAAGTCTGCGGAGCTAGTTACTGAATAATTAATCCTGGCTGTCGGTAACAGACTAAATATATTATTTAATACTTGACTGTTAGCTTCATCCGTAGTTAAACGGACGGGTCGCGGTTTGGGAAGATGTTCCACATTAATTTTACTTTATTCGCTTTAGTCGAGGGCAGCGGAGTCGTGGTTTTATGTGGATTAGACAAGTAGCTGAAAAGTAGTCTTGGTTTTACTTTGGATCTTCTTCTGGGGTTAAAGGCTGTGCATAGGGTCAAATTTCGTATTGTAATAGACGAATGTCTGAAATAACAGAGAAAATCATTAAGTATTGTATTCCGTATATTTGGGGTGTTTTTCTCAACATGAAATTAGAATTTCCTAACAAATTTTCCTAAAAAAAACATATACATGACACATCCTTGCATTTGAAAATGTTCAATAAGTACCAGAGATTTTTCAAGATGTAAGAGAGACCAGAGATAAAAACAGCAACCTGGTGCCACTGACGAGCTATTAAACAAGCTTGAGCGCTTGCAAAACTTGTGCATTCACTTTGTTTTCGGTCTTCGTAAGTATAGGAACTCAAGTGGCTCCCAATCTGCCTTCGCAGGAACACTCGGATTTTATTTCTCCTCTTCAACGTCTTACACAACCCGTCTTATCCTTCCTACCTGCGTGAGCGTTTTTCTTACGCTCGCCCTAGCGACGCACCATGTAGATCACACCTTAGATCCCTCCTTAAATCCCATCCTCATAAAACAAGCTACTATTCCTATTCCTTCTCTGTCCATGCAGTAAGGTTGTGGAACTCACTTCCGCCTAGCATTCGCGATTTCAAAACTGTTTCACAATTCAAATATCGAGTAAAAGATCATTACCTTTCCTCTCAACTGTGAGTATTTATGTACCTATAGTATGTATGTTTATATATTTAAGCTCTATGTATTTATTTAAGTATATGTTAATTTATTACGTTATACGTGTTGGTTTATTTCAATATTTTAGTTTAATATTTCGCATATTTATATTTTTCTCTTCTTGTTCTCACACACTATTGTCTACATTTCTTTCTTATTTCTCCTCAAAATTCAAAATTCAAAATATTTTTATTTCATATAAACCTACATGGGCACTTATGAAACGTCAGAAGCTAGGTGCACGGTTCCAATTGGTTGTTTCCTATGGAGAAGAGCCGGCAAGAAACTCCACGGTTACTCTTTTAAAAATAATGGGCTTTTACAATATTTTCAAATAACAGTGTTATTAGGTATGGGAGGACAGGGTAGGTCTTTCAACAAGTACCAGGTACTTAACAGAATAATGATGGTCAACAAATCTACAGTCCACTAGGCCTACAGCGTTCTCACATTCACAAAATTGAGAAGAATCTATATAAAGATAAATAAATTAATAAAAATAAAAACGTATTTTAAACGAAATGACGTGATTGCTATTACAGCTGTATCAAATCTCAATAATTATCATGTCCACAAAAGCCACTAGTAAAGAGTTGAAATTAAATTTTAGGTATATAATGTTAAATAATAGGGTGATTATGTCAAGGAAGAATGTAAAAAAAAAAAAAAAATGTATACATTTTAATTTGGGAGCAGATTCTTACATAATTTGCCGTTAATCAGGTACCAGGGAAGCCACATGTGTAGAAGGAATTATTGCCAAGCTTCCTTGTCTTCAACATAGTCTTTAATTTTATAATATGCTTTCTTAATAAGGACGCGTTTGAAGAGGGTTTTGAACTTTTGAACGAAAGCCGAGAGCTAAGTTCTGTCCTTTCGCAGGTCTGCTGGAAGAAATTACTTAAGAAATAAGCAGTACCTTTGTACTCATAATAATTATGATTATGTCGTATCTGTATCTATTTTACTGTGTGTACAAAAATAAAATATATGTAGGTATATAATAAAATAAATAAATAAATTGTCAATGAATGAATAATATAATAAAATGAATAATACAATAAATAGTTAGTATGTAAATGTAAATAATAAAATAAATAAACAGCCAACTAAAAATCATAAATGCGAAAGTCTGTTTGTTGGTTTTTCTTTCTTTCATATAGCAAGAGGAACGGATAGACATCATCCCTTTGATCCAGAATAAAATGCACTGTTCCTTAGAGTCAGACTTTACTAAAACTTCAACCGCTTCTCTCCACATCTTACATCCAAAGAAGTCACACCTTAGTCCAGACCCAAGAGGCACGCTTACACAAAATTACATCGTTAGTGTTAACAGCTCAACATTTGTTTATATAGAACACAAGACCTCGTAAACTTGCATTAATTTCGATAATGACCGCCAGATAGTTTGCTAGCAGACTTTATGGCGGACCCTTGAACCTTAAGGGTAAGAACAAAGAAACTTAGGGTAAACGGTAAGTGTGTATTAACGCTATTGTTATGCAAGAGGATCTTCAAAGATATACGAGTATCTTATACATTCTGGTTGAAGAATCTGGATTGTACTTGACCGTTTCGTCACAAAGTATGTGTTAAGTTCAAATGTATTTCTATGGTTTTCTGTCAACTACGCCAGATATGGTGAACAAAATTACGCTTGTATACAATATCGAAAGAAATACTACATTTTATTTTATTGTATGGTGTTTAGCTGGCTTACAGTTAAAATATGGAACTAAACATTATGTGGATAGGGTTTCACGAAATAGCAACTAACATTGAAAAACTTACGGCAAAATGACAGATAGTGTGAAAAATCGCATACACAAATGCAGTTTGAGAGCTATTATTACGGGCCTTTTACTAGTATCTCTACTATTGAATCCATCCATAATGCTAACTAATATTATAAATGCGAAAGTGAGTTTGTTTGTTTGTTACGCTTTCAAGCTAAAACGGCTGAACGGATTTGCATGAAATTTGTCACATAAGTAGACCATGAGCTGGGTTAGGTCATAGAATACTTTTTATCCATTTCCATGGGATAATTCCGAACCTCCACGTGGGCGTAGTCGCTGGAAAAAGCTAGTTTTAAATAAATAAATGCTTCTATAACTAGAAAACCTTTCTAGTGACAACTCGCTTAACCAGTTTTACGTATTTTATCTTTAAAGTATCGTAATTTAAGATAAATATCAAAATTCATCAACTTCTCCTCAGCGACGAGCACTAAAGTTGATGTTTTCTGTTTACTCTTAATTAAGATTAGGTAAATTGTAGGTAGAGAATTACTTTGCTTCAGTTTAAAACTTTAATCGGAGGTAAACGTTGGCGATTTAAATAAGTACAGTGTAGTTCAGTTTACTTTATAGTATAATTGAAGGCTTAGTTTGAAAATCTTTTTAAGGTGATTAACAACTTTTATAAAAAACATTTTGTACAAAAAATATTATTTTATCCTAAGCTAACTTAGCTTTCTCATTTATATTAGGCTCTTTATCAAGCTGTTGTTTTCTCACTCGTTTAAAAAATAATCATAATTATTTTAAATGAATTACATCACGCCTGTTGTCCTCAAGAGTTAGGCAGAGGTTTACCTACAGTGTACGTTTAAGTCCCATATAATAGCAGGCCACCCTATTGTCATCAACCGGGTACAAATCCAGACTTCGGGCTGCTACTGAGAAATTTCAGATAGAAAAACTCAATAACACTTTGCGCGACCCGGGGAATCGAACCCAGGACCTCGTGCTCAAAGCATTTTAAATGAAATCCCTCCTAATTGGTTTTTTTTACCAGTCAATCCATTTCTCGCGATACAATTTCCTGCTATCAGCTGTAAAAGGCCTACTTTTAGAAGCCATTTACCCACCCTGATTAATATGATAATCGTTACACCCATTTTATTCGAACATTTATATGTAAAGCAGTATTTTTAGCTCCACACGAGACAGTGGTTCAAAGCTAAAATTGTGCCGGGTCCCCCTCCCCGTATATTAAGTTCGCCCGACCTCCCCGGATTTGGCACGGGAGGGGAAAATTTTAATTTCCAGCGTTTGCGTATGTGCGTGACTTTTTAACATACGGTTATCCGGGTCAACAGTAGTTATTGTGCTGACGTTGTGGAGTAATTTGCCAATAGTTAGGTCTCGGGTTACGTTTTTGCTCTAGTTTTAGTGAAAGACTGAGTCAGCTGTTTGTTAGTACTACGTAAGTGTGCTTCTAAAATAATTACAAACATCCTTGAATAGTCCTCTCCCACAGTAAAAGGGTATTGTTAGTAGTTAAAGTGAAAATAGGATTCACATTTTCGAGATTTCATTTAATGGTACAAAATATTGCTTCTCTTGTATCTATTTTAGTTTAAAAGACGAACAAACAAAAAACAACATCGTTACTTCTGAGAAAAATTATACCAACGGACAGCTTCCTCTAAAATTACCCCCAGCAAACGTGACTTCTCGCGGTAATTTCACGTAACATCTCGTAAAACGTGCTCTCTGCTCGGTATGAAGGACCTCACGCACCTCCGAGCTTTAATATCTTACCTGTCATCACTAATGTCTTATTACAAGCCTTGCAACACTCTCCGGAATGCGTTGCATTGTCGACCTGAAGACCCTCCTCATATCTTTATCATACCCCATCTCATCGCCCTGTCAAACTTCGCAGGGATCATCCCATATCCACAAAACCATCTATCTCTGTCTCCCTCATACAATACGAAAGAGAAAACAATAAAGATCCTTTCAAATCCTTCACCTCCAAAGCAAACATTCAAAACATTTCACTTGAAAACAATGGGAGCCATCAGAGGGCGATGTGGGCATCATTTATTCAGCCTAACACCCTCGCACGAGATGTTTCTTTGTCAGCACAGCAGATCCGCTGAAAACATGCAAATATTCGAAGCGAAAAGCTTTTGACTTCACCCCTTTAATGGTTAAGCAAATACAAGTACGATGACTTTAAGACTCGCTCCAAAAATAAAAAGTGTTTTCAAGTCTCGACAAAGAAGGCGGAAACCCCTCGAAGTCTTTTCTTAATGGAAAACTCTGGTGTATTTGAATAGCAAGTCTAATTGGTCGAAAAGTTCGCGATGTTGGTTAGCAAAAAAAGTGTATAACATTAAAACTTTTTCTTTGTGACGAAATTAAATAAGAATATTGTCAACATCTCATTCCTGTTTCTTTTGTCGCAAAGCAAGGAGGCGTTGTAGGAAACGTTGTAGTTTGGTTGTTTGTTTTAAGATTCTCGGCGGTTGTAATAAAACTCCTCTGAGTTTTTCTTAAGTTTTAGATCGTGCCTTTTAAGAATTAAGAGTAACAAATGTATCATTCAAAACTTAAATAAAATCAGAAACGTTAAGCGATTTGCTAAAAGTCTATAGGAATGAGTTCCATGTTTGTCTTTCATTCTCAGAAAGTAGATACCTATTGTCATAAAACCTCATTACTGAACTAAATTGATTTTTATGAGACTTCTGGCCTATTATTGGATTATCAGTAATCAATCGTTCTAGGTGTACTGGAATTCAGGATCAGCGTGAAATTGATGTGTGGTAAAGAATGTGTAAAACTGAATAAAATAAACTGAAGGTAGTGTTTATCATTGGAATTATTGTTATTTTAAGATCACCAAATGTAAATATTGAGAAACAAAATGGAAAAGGGATTAAAAAACGGAACGAGTGGTGTAGACCGATATGGGGAAACATTAACAGAGAACTAGACCATCATTAAATAGAATTATAAAGCAATACAGATAGCACGACCACGACAAATTAACTATTTTCTAGATTCCTCGAAGCAATTTTAGGAGCGTCCTAAAAATGACAGAATAACTAGAACCGTCGTTGGAATCAGACTTAAAACAAGATCGTTGTCTTTACCGCTTGATCATCCGCCTACCCAAGTACCCACTACCTGGCGTGATGTTACACATGCATGAAGATACGTCTTTAATAACAAAAACACGAACGTCTTTCTCTGAATCTTTTATCGTTGTAAGCATTTCTTTTTGTGTGCACGGCAAATTGTCTGTAGTCACGAAATGTATGTGTTGTGTAATTTTCTTTTATTGCCCATACACAAGTAGTATCGATGCTTTTAGTTGATGACGAAATTGGCTTTGTTCGAACATAAATAAACTGGGGTCGTTTCATTAGTAGTAAACCTATTTGGGAAGGAATTCGACGTGTAGAAAATTGTGTAGGTACGGAGGTAGATGTAGGTCGTTTGACAAATGAGGATGTTTTGTGGCGCATTACGAATGGTTTAAAGTGTCGTTTGTGACGTGTTTGTTTTGTGGGCTTTTTTATTTTCTATCAATGATGTTTATGTGTTATTTTTACGTGTGCTTTGACACGCTTTGGAAATGAACACACACTCAAAATACCTAATTGATTCATTATAAATGTTTAGTTACGTAAGGCACAAATGTCATTAAATTCCATAATTCTCATTATTTGAAACTCTTACCATCCTACAGCTAAAGGTTCATGCACACACGTCAGTCACGTCAACGTCAAGTCGCCGATCAGTCACGTCAATTTCAGGAACGTTTGTGAACAGAGAGTCAGTCAGTCAGTCATAGCAACGCCTTGGTTACAAATCTATAAAATCCATGTTTTGTCCGTAGAAATACAAGTTTTGACTTACCGGTGAGGCGACGTCGACTGAGACGCGCCGATAGTGACGTGACTGATGTGTGTAGCGAACATCGTACAACTTCTACGTAACTATATTTTTTGACGTGACTGATCGACGACTTGACGGTGACGGGACTGACGTGTGTGCATAAATGAACCTTTAATTAGACTATTAAATGCAACTAGTGACCTGCCCCTTCTTCCCCTAGTTGCATTTTACTGATGTGGCAACATGTTGTCAAAACATCGAGATTTCTATGTTATATCTAAGTTCATTATTAATGCATATAATAAAAAATCTAAATGATGCTGAGAACCGCATCAAAATCCATTGTCATAGGGACAATGGATTTTTATAGTTTAGAAGAACTAGGGATACACAGAGACACAAAATATTAAAAGTTATAAAAAATGTAATTAAAACCAGGTGACAATAATGAAACACCTGCATCACAAAACAAAGAAGCCCATTCATCAGCCAACACTGCACCTGTCCATAATTTACAGCAAGATTACAAGCAATTAAACTAAATTCGTCGGTCTGTCCGTCCAAATTCGATTTGTATGCTAAGCTGTGATTGGCGTATGTAAATGAGGCGTCGCTTCAAAACCGTTCATGTGAACGGTTTTGCCAACTCGTATTGTTTAGATGGCGAATTTGTGGTACTTTGGAGCGGAAAACTCGTTCTTGTTTTGTGAGTGTAATTGTATTAGTTTGGTTATGTTTTTGGCTGAACTAAAGGAGTGAGGAGTTATCTTTCATTTTTAACACTTAAGTCTCAATCCAATGAAACCTATTTCAGGTACAGAGGATCGTGGGTTATGTTATAGTAATTATGGGCGTAAGAATATGTATAGTTGAAGTATTTAACCCTTTCATGGGCGGTGGCGTGTATATACGTTCCAAGACAGCTACGAGTGGTGACAGAACGTACTACCACGTCTATTTTAATTTACTTGTTTTAAGCAGACCGTTTACTCACGTTGACTCGCAATACAAAATTGTACTAGCTACATCTTTCCGCCACAACGCATGAACATTTCAAAATTGTTCTGTCACATTACATTATGATTTTTGGTGCTTCAAAAAGAAGACATCCTGCTCGTGCGCTAGTGGTACGTAGAATACGCACGACGCCATGATACGCCCCCGCGTCCCTACATTCCCGTTGCCTCAGTCACATAGTGTCAACCTAGGGGTACGCGCGCGCGCGCCGCCGAGAACCGGCTGCTTTTACTGTTGTTTTTGAGAGTGATTTTGCATAAAATGTAAGTATTATGACTGTTTATTTATTATACTTTATGTAAAAACAGATAAACTATCCTTAGAGAATAATATTTTGCTATAATTCATTTTTTAAACGGACTTTTAAATGAGTAATAACAGAATGTAAGTACCTACTAGCTCCTTTGATTTTTTACGCAGGTACCTGCCTAAATAACGTTGTAACTAGATGTTTATCTAGCAGAAAGATAATTTACATTATCTAGGGATCTAATCAATGTGTTTCTTGCTTGTTTAGATGGATAAACACAAAAAAAATCTATGAAAATATTTGAACATCGGTCATCAGATGAAACAGCTCGGGACCCGTTTGAAGACGACGGAGAGTACGGTTCGGACAATAATTATGAACCCAGTCAAGAAGATTCCTATAGTGACAGCAACCTTAGTGAGTTTTTCGTATTACCAATAAAAAGATCACGAGTTGGTGGTGTCCTGATAAGAAAAAAGACCCGAAAAATACAACCCGATCTGTTTCAAGTGGTACTGATAGTCAGAGCTCAGAATCGGATTCAGAGGCCTCAGAAGATCTTGACGACAGAAATGATAAAGACTCGCATTCTAGTTGCCAAGGCTCTCTATCCAATCTATCTGAGACAGAGAATAATGTGGGTACTAACGAACAACATGATGAATCTGATTATGAAATTGCGAATTCATCAGACTCGGAAATATTTCCGTTAGCTAAACGACTGAAAAGGCAATCTAATGACACTGTAACAAATTTACTTCAAAACGACTACAAGGACGAATCTGCATCACGTTCTATGCGCCGTTTATCTCAAAATAATCCTGAGTTACGTCCTCTTCGCTGTTCACCTCAAGGTGCCCATGAGGATGAACCTAAGTTGCCGCCTGTGCACCAGTTACTTCAAGCTGATCCTGTTTTAGGTCCTGTTCACCGTTCACCTCAAGACGACCTTGATTTAGATTCTGTTCGCCGTTTATCTCCCCATAGAAATGAACCCAAATCGCCGTCTTTACACCATTTATCTAAAAGCACTCCAGAGTTACCATCTACGCATCATTCACCTAGTAGCCATGTAAGCCATGCAAGTGAGCCTAAGTCACCGACGTTTGTAGACGTTGTGTGCATATTATATATTACAGTATCCTACAAACACGGCACGACGTTTGCAGACGTTCGACGTCAATAAACGTTGTAGACCAATGAGAATGACCTGCTGTACAGGCAATGACTGAGCGTCTATAAACGTTGACGTTAGATAACGATAGTGCCGCTATTGGCCAAATGTATCGAAAAAATACGACTTGACGTCAATAAACGTCTAACCATTTTGTATGAAGAATTGATGTGTCATTCTACATATTCCACGTGATCGAGTACCGTCCGCGAAAGGGTTAATGTGTCCATGCTTTCCTTTTTTTTTTCAATTCAATCTGGTTCAGTTTTTTGACCGTTTGTTTTTGTTTCAATCTGTTTCAGTAATAACATGTCAATTTATCAATGTGAAGGTCTCTACATTACAAAAAAAACAACTACACTACAATCCGGTCCAATATTTTTTGTTATTATCTTGTCTCTTACCACAACTTCCGTTTGCCTCATTCCCACAAAACAGGTAGGTAGGCTACCTCGCCCGGCCAGCGGCCATCCATCCAAATATAATACAGGTCACTTAATATTCACACAGTGAAACTGATCATATCGACTCGTTATGATTGGCGGCGACTTTGAATAGCTGGGTTATCGCTGAAATGTACGCGGAATATTGCAGCACCTGAAATTTGAGCTGCTGATGAAATTGGGCCTCTCAAAGGCCAAGTAATCGAATTCAGTCCATTTTTGGTCTGCTATTCAAGTTACGCCATCGTTTTGATTGGCGGTCCTGAAAGTAGGTTGACAATATTGATGAAAATATGTTGATCTAATTATTTTGACTTGCTTTCGTATGAATTACTAATGATGGTTTTGACACTGACATTATTACCTACAGCAAGAATGCATAAAGCAATGTCAGCAAAGCAAAAGTAATCGTGAGAAGACCATTTCATTTTAATTTAAAATACTGTCTGAAGAAGCAATAAAATAAAAATATGCTGATTCAAAAATCCGACAACCGATGAGACTACACAGTGGAAGGACGCACTTTCACTTCTTGATCGAGTCGCTATTGCTCAGTCAGCATAAAAATATCCTGAAATTAAGTTTCCTAGAATGTATTCTATAATAAGAATTGTTCAGTGGCACTGTTATGTTCTCCGAAGATCAAGCTCAGCTCTGTCAGCTCCGTGTTATAAGTGACTAGCTGTTGCCCGTGACTTCATCTGTGATCCAGGATGAAAAGTAGCTTATTTCTGACTCCAGGTCATGGATTACTCATGTGCCAAATTTCATCCAAATCTGTTTAACCGTTTTAGCGTGAAAGCGTAATAAACAAACTAACTTTCGCATTAGTTAGGATGACGGCCATTGGGAGGTTTAGGTCGATAAGTGTCCGAAATAGTTATCTCAGATACAGGATATTAATATGAAAAAAGCATGGCACCTACAAAATGTTTCATTATACCCAATGCTATTTCATTATTCCCATCACAAAACAGTCAGCTCTTTGCCACCTGACACTAATAACCCATCATGTAGGCTGTGACGCGGATAATCATATTTATACTATTATGCTAATTCTGCGCATGTATCACCTCTCTTGACGGCTGTCGTGTCACTACATTGTTACGCACACCTTGCATACAAGCTGTGCTTGGCACCTGATATTAACTGCTTAGAGTAATGGTGGTATTACATAAGGGGCATAGCAGCTTCCAAAAAGCGACAGTCGCTTTTCGGAAGCTGGATACAGCGACTGAACGCTACACTCCGCACACATTCTGATGCCAGTCACCGCTATTTAGTCATGCAACATTCTCCGATGCTTAGTTCTTTACCGCTACATTGGTGCAGTTGCAATATCGTGATCGTCAGCGCTAAAGTATCGTCTGTTATGGCCCTAAGTGTTTCTTTATCTAAAAAATCCCCTATCTCCCAAAAAATAAAAACGTTAGATAGGCAGAAGAGAGTGGGGCTGACCAAAAGTTTCCTAATAACTTAACAGTTAAAATTCAAAATTCAAATTCAAAAGTCATTTAATCAAACTAGGCTGAGAATCAGCATTTTTCGAACGTCAAAATTACGTGAGACAGTCCCCCAAAACGCCCACCCTTCACCACTTCCTAGTGCTTTAGCTGGGAAGAAGCAGTGGCGCAACAAACTCCCCAGCAGCACAGTTGTCTGTTCAGTTAGAAAAAAAAAACTATATAATAGTGTAAACATAATTTAAATTATAAATTATTAGTCATATAACAGCTAACACACGCCAATATACCAAATAAAAAACATCAAGAACTATACTTAGACAGAAATAAAAAATAAAAACTAAACGTAAACAGAACTTAATATCTAAATAAAAGCCTCCACGCATAAAGGGCGTGCCCGCTTACATATTTTTTTATTTTATTTTTTATTTTATTTTATTTAATAGGAACAACAAACAGCTACATTATGCAATATTATAACAGAAAAACAGAAATAACTTAAGTAATAATGTAGCCCACAGCGCTGTTCACAGATTACCAATAATAAATAAAACCTTAAAGCTATATATAGCTGTAACTGGAAGTTATAAACACATTCAGGTTATACGTACAACATTAGCAGCAGTTTTCTAACTTAATAAGTGGTCATGGAGAAAAACTAGTTGATATTAAATTGATAGCTCAAAGATCTAAAATAAAGCATTAGTTTACGGTTAGGTTATCAAGACCTTGAGTGGTAAACTCAAACTCGCGATCACTTCGTCGCATTACTTCGCAAGAATAATACTCAATATTGTTAACACAGATTTGGATGACCTTTGTATAACCTTTAAATATTTCTCTTCTTAGTATATACTAAGTTGAAGCTGTAGCTTATGAATAGTGATCAGATTATACACCTACATAATGTCATATTATAGTTTAAATATCACAGACAAACTGTTACTACAGGTTAGAGGTTGCACATATGTTCAGCGCACTCTGGAAACTTAGACCCGGTATCAACAGCAATAAACAATTGACTAGGTACTAGGTACCTATACCAATGCTGAGAGAAACCAAATTATTTGGTTTCGTAAATTCCATCAGAATAATGTGAAGTATAAAAATATTAATAATATATTAAAGCTGACGGGGAAAAGGCTTATTTTTAATAACGTTGCTATTTTGATTTATGGCTTAAAACATTTTGAACGACAGCCCTTATTTTTTTTACGAGAATAATGAGTATGCAATTTTGGAACAGGTGTTTCAACGTTTTGAAAGAACGGATTACGGTTGAAAGTTGCTTGTTAAAATAATTATTTATTTCATTAAGTTGTATGTCAAGAAACGTCACTGCATACTGTCTGCCCTGTTTGTATACCTTATGTAACCTAGGTAGTTATCTATTGTGATGAGAGTTGACAAAACGTAACTTTATCAGTAAAGTTTCAGAATCTGTAACGTATACCTTTAAGAGTCTATTACAAACGAAACTCGACTGTTGGAAGGCGCCTGTGTCGGTATTTAATGTTTTTAACTACTTTTTCCATGAAACGAGAAATCTGACACTACTGTACTGACAAAAACTAACTGCTGAATAATATCTGATTCATGAAACAAAAGAACATTAAAAAATATTTATAAAACGCTCATCCACATGTAACTAGAGAACCCTGACAATCCTTTCGGAGAATATTGCATTCAGGAGCGTGTAAAAATTTCAGCGTGAAATAATAAAAAAACACGCAATGCATAAAGAAACATCACACAACAACAGCGTCCGAATCACTCGCCAGTTTTGTCAAAAAAGAAGCCATGGTATAAAAAATCCCACTGACACAAAAAGGCCAGCATCCAGTTTACAAATGCCGCCACTCGCTCGTCCCCTGCCTATCTATTTTTATCGAGTCGCGTGAACACTCGATTAATTTATCGATTATCGGACAGGCTTGCCCCGCATTCGCTTGCTCTGATGTAACATTGGTGTCATCTTCCTGATCTGAAACAGCTGTAGTATAGATAAAGTGTGGGATATCTACTGATTGTAAAGAACCTAACAAAAGTTTCACTGTGCCATTAGAACCTAAGAACAAGTGACTTTCTCAAGATTTATGATCTAAAGAAAAACATCGTAATACCTGAATTTGATGGTCTCAAAGAGCCGACAAGCTGTAAATTTTAGACATTTGTAAGAACTGAGTCACTTTTATTGCTATTTGATATGTACTTTAAAAACGAGATGGAAATATTAAACCAAAAGTTTCCCGAATAATTTTTTACCCAATTTAGTAAATAAATCATGTCAGAAGACCTGTACGCAAAAATAAGACTGTAAAAGCGATAAATGCCATTGATTACAAAATGTCAAAAAAAGGTTAGCACGTCAGGCGTGCCAATTTTCCAACGCTGCATTTTTTCAATCACCTTAGGTATATTTTTTCGTGGCTTCAACTGTAATTTATCAGCTCCAAAACAATTATTTGTCATTCTAGTCTAGACGGTCTGATTATCTGCGAATTTCCAGAAAATTCTTTATTCTCATGCATCCGAATTACGAACTAATCAGTTTTTACGGGCGATAAAGCAGTGAGATAAAGTATTGTATTGTATATGACAGAATATAACTTTGTGTTTATTTATGATTTGAAGTACTGGAATCTGTTTTAAGAAAATTGGGTATTCGGAGATTTAGATATACGAATCAGAAAGTATAAATGTGTTAAAAAGTTTTGAAAGAAGAAATGTGTGAAGAAGTGCTGGTACACAAAGTAATTCTATACGAAGTCGTGACATCATCATTATATTAAAAGCCCATGACATCCCACTGCAGGGCAAAGGTCTCCCGACTCTCTTTCCACTTCTCTCTGTTTAAAGCTGCTAAGGACCAGTTCTTGTTGAAGGAGTTCAGCTTATCGCGCCATCTCCATCTGGATCATACTTACTCATCATCTTTGTTATAATTTAATTTATTTATACTAACTAATGTGGAGCGTAAAACGAGAAGTTATTTAATCTTGCTAGATCTAATAATATCCAGAATTAATTAGAATTCTAGATCATCTAAACATTTGTTTTTCATTCAAGCTTAGGGAATTTAGGTACCTATGATTAAATTTTCTCATATTTAGTGTGATCTTTACAATATTCCTAGGTATTGCAATAGAGCTATAAGTACGTTTAAAACAGGCATAATATTAAAGACTTTTTGGTTATGTTTTCTATATCCTTTAGGTTGACTGGTAACAGTTTTAAAAGGATTCACAAACATCGTCGTCGAGTGCATGATTTCTCTTTCGTTACAGCTACTTGAAGTTGCGTTATGGCCGCCAAAATAAGTGAAGGAGTGGAGTGAAGACATGGGTGGTCACGATGTGGTCAGCCGCTTGTGTGTGAGTGGTTGCGTTTGTGGCCAGGATGTGGTCCGCATTGACCACACGTTCACGATAACCGACTGCTTTGTATAATCGATAATATACTGCGTGAAAATTGAACTTCACATTTCCGTACAAAGCGGCCACAATTCGCCGCTGTAGGTTAATTGTGGTTTAACGTTTGAAAACTTCCTTAGCTTTTATATTCCATTAACTTTTACTGATGATACACTGCATCACTTTCAAATGATAAGATCTCTGGGTAAGCTCACTCTATGACATAAAGTCAAAGCTATTCTCTGCTAAGAGGCAGTTACATCCCTACCTACGCTGGTTTAGCATAAGCATAGCATAATCAACCCCACGCGAGCCCAGTGCGGGTTGGTAGATGTCACATGTCTTCGAATGTTTGGTTCTAGGACATGCCGGTTTCTTCACGATGATTTCCTTCACCGGTTCTTTGGAGAGCAGTTGATGAAAATATTTACCCAAAATAAAGCGCCTGTCGGGGTTCGAACCCACGACCTACAACCCATAAGTCCGGGCCGTTACCACTGGGCCACCACTTCTCTACGATGGTTTGCATGCTAGAAATAGTTCGCGTGTAAAAATAGCGCGGGATACAATGACATATTGTTGCCCCTCGGTTGTGACCTAATTCCGATGAAATTGGGTCAGATAACAGAAAAATGTATCAACTGCTCATCTAGCGTGGTTTGGCCGAAATGACTGGCTAGTTTCTTTCATTCGCGAATCAACGAGAATGCTTACGAAAGTTGTTAATGTTTCTGTTTTTTTCCGGGAACCATCTAATTGCTTGGTCGTATATCTGAAAAACAACAGAATATTGATATTGGGTTACAAATGAATTTGTAGAATTGTAAAAAAAAGAGACGACATCACGCCTGTGTTCCTCAAAGGATAAGGCAGAGGTGACCCTCATTTCGCCATTTATGTTTAAGTCCTATGTAATAGGGGGCCAGCCTAGCGCAAAAATAAAAAATACCCTCGTTATATCGTTTCTAATAGCCATCCATCCATCAAGAGGTCTAGCTGTATATAAGCAAACATGTGTGTAGTCCCTCTTTTTAACATAGCCTATTGAAAGAAAAGAAGATGAAGGGAAAAGCAGAGAAATTATTCGTTGGAAAACCTAAACACTCAAAAAAAAAAAAAAATAAGGCTAAAACAACACAGGTAAAGATAGAATAGCGCAAATTCCAATTAACGAAAAAGCTCTAAAAACAAAAGAGTCTAAGGCTCCAAGCAGTTACTGCCAAG